>CM074553.1:415387-2815387 GCA_037305995.1 Sclerodermus sp. 'alternatusi'
TTTAGGGGGTAATTATATTGTGAAAATATGAAACTTTAAAAAGATTCTGTAAGGAACAGGGTTTCATCTTATCAAAATTCAGAATTCAATCAAATAAATTACATTTGCTTAATGTTTTATAACTTCTAAGAATTTTTAACATATTTTTAATTTTTATATAATTTAAAAAAATAAAATTCCGGAGTTGGACATAAATATGCCAACTCCAACTCCAAAAAGTTGAATCCAAAATTTTCCTTAATTCCGACTCCGACTCTACAGTCCTGGTTTTTATCTACTGAGGTATCAATGTCTCAAGATTTAAATTATGTGGATATTGACGCTCTTCCATGGAAAGTGAAAGGTTTACCAAATTATGATAATATTTCTTCCTATGCGAATACAGCGATACAATACATACTTTATTATTATATAACACTAGAACTACCGACGATTGACGTATACCTACTTCTACCGGAGGGGTCAAAATGACTTGTTTCTTAAATTACTAAGAGACATATAAGAAAAGACAGCAATTTTTACGTTTTTATATATTTTGTAATTTTATGAACAAAACTTGAATATAATCTGAATAATAATAGTAATATAATAGCAGTAATTTTTTAAATAATTATGCATAAAAGTCAAAAACATTTTTTGCAAGTTACAGATATTTTAGCAGAACATTTACCACAGACTCGTTTATGGCATGTACCACAAATGTTGTTCGTTTTATTATTAGTACACTGTGCTATTTGACACCGTTTACGTTTCATCGAAATATGTGTCTGGTTTTGTGACGATATAGATGATGATATTCCTTCTACTTGATCTGTAGATCGACCGGTTAGTTCTTTGTAGTCAATTGCAAAACAGAATTAACAGTGCAGGCTGTGGGAACAACATTTTCTTGGTTGTTGACAGATCTTTGAGTTTGAAAATATTTTATTTTACGACTAGATGATAAATTGCTACGCTAATGAGTGCCCAGGTTTATTGGGTGCGTAACGCAATAAAATTATAAACTTTCGATTTTCTAGAGGTATTATGACAAAATAACGGTTTCTCTGTGTATCTTTCAGGCTACGTGCCGCAAATAGTTTCCACGATACAACAGAACAGCACCGAAAACCTTGTTCCGTGGGGGGTCAAAATGACTCATCTCGGTATATGTAGGTATACTGCATACAATTTTACAGCAAAATAATAAAAAAAAAAGAAAACTGTTTTACAGAATTAATTATTTGTATGTTTTAGAAAAAGTCGTACAAAATTTTCAGAAACAAAATGTACCTGAAATGAGTTATAATTATAAGAAATGTCAAACAAGTCATTTTGACCCCCCTTGGTAGTTCTAGTGATAATATGAGAGAAGTTAAATATCTGATAAAGGTGATATTATTTTAACATTAATACATAAATATAAGTCAAATGAAAATTTTGATATGATGTCATTACGAAAATTTGTTGGTAAAAAATATATTGATAATCAGTTACATGACGTAGGAGAATTTATTGATTTGCTATGTCATGGCTTTAATAATATTAAAAGTGTTGTAGAACATCAAATAAATACAATAGTAAGATATTCTAAATGTGGCTATACTAATTCTGCCATTAACAAAAATTGTGTAATAGATTTAAAATTACCTTTAGTTCCAAAGAAACTGATTTGATTTTAATGATATGATCAATTTTAATTTTAATAAATGGAATGATATAGAAGGTGTTTGCCATAATTATTATAATACTAACCTTATACAAAAACTTGATTTTAAGGAAACAGGAGAGATAATTATTTTTCAATTATTATTATTTACTAAAAAGAGTAATGAAATAAAAAAGAATTAAAAATATCAATATTAAAGCTGTTACTAGCACTAAAATAAAAATAGATCAACATTTCCATAAAGTAAGTGCAACTATTTTTTACCATAGAAGAATATAACTAATAGTTATTATACACGCTTGCTTCGTGGTAAAGGTGCAACATGGGTATCTGTTGATGTTTTACAAGTTGAAATAGCCAAGAAATGGCAAAAGTGGTTATATATATTTTTATAAAAAAAATTAATTTAATTCATTATTAAAAAATAAATAATTTTTAAAAATAAATCTAAAGAGACTCGCTTCAGAATTTTTTTTAATTTGAGTTATTAAAATGTTACTTATGCTGGTGACTTGCAGTGAGAAGTGTGATTATTAATAATATTGTGGTTATCCTAAGTCAGTTTTATTGAAATGATTAAAAAAGTGACTTTATTTAAGAGAAGGAGAATCAGAGTTTTGAAAGTATCTCATACGGATTATTTTTATTAATGGTGAGTCTAATAAATTATGTTGATTTTACAATAAGAAGCACAAACATGTTCCATCATAATTATATTTCTGATTTTAATTTATCTCAATTTTCTAAAGACCTTATTATTTATATAAGTGCTTTGATTGCAAAAAAGTTATCAATTATGTTGAAATGTGAAAATTGTTATTATTGTCATTGTATCATTATTGGTGATAAAAGTAATATGGAAAATAGTATTTTAATGTTAACAAATTTAAGAAAATGAATATTTCCTAGTGAGGATTTAGTTTTAATCTATTTAAATTGTGAAGTTAAGCTATACTTCGTAAAAAAAAAGGACTGATAAATCGAGCGAAGTGCCCATATAGTCCCAAGTCTTTGCTGCGCGTCTGGGTGGACTGTCGGTGCAGTAGCCCGCCGATATCGGTATTACAAAGGCAGTTGAACCTACGCAACAACTGAATTTGCAATAAAGGGCCGTTTTAAAACGTTCAGAAACTTTTCAAGTAACCTGAACGGATGTCACCCCCGAGAATACTGGGACCCTGTCCCTGAGCTCAACTGCAGCTACAATTGCAGGAGCACACCGCTTTTCACTACGATATAAACCCGGACTCGACCAAGTCCGTTATCCTAGGCCGGCTCACATTGACATTTAAATAATAAAAATGAGTGCACAGCGCTCTACTTACTACTTAGAAGATAAAATCAATAATCTTGAAGATTAGCGAGTCAGGAACAGTCCAAGGTCGTCTTAAAAATCAGAAGTACAGCCGATAATCCATATCCAGTCCAGAATCTTTTTTCTTATTAATAACTGTCACCAAACCAATCAATCCAGAAGTCAAATGGACCATGCTTTGAACTACGAAATTTACTCACTTTTCACTCTTTCGCTTTTGGATTGTGGTCATTTCGTGAATTTATTAACACTTACTGAATTTGAATCTAAAAAATTTTTTTTCACCAAAATGTTGCACTATACAGTAGGCACTTTTGTACAGTACTGTACAACAAAACTCACTGCACTGCAGGCACTTCATTGTTCAACAAAACTCATTATACATTTATGACCTCTCATTATTCCCTTCGTGGGAGTTAGTAATATCACTAGAGGGGTTCTTAGCGGGTCGAACCCCGCACTACCTTTGGCCGACTCCCATCAAAGGCCGGGGCGGCGGGGTGTCCCGCTCTTAGATTTTCTCTTCTAAAGAGAAGTGAAGAAAAAAACTCACTGCACATTAGTCAGTGCAACAACCAAAAAGATCAGAAAACTGTTATGGATTCCTCCAAATATAGCCTCTATATATACTCCCGGAAGATATTTTGCTTTCGAGAAAATTGTTGGTAGAAGCCACCTAGCGGTAAAAATTAAAAGTAATATGGAAGGCTCCTAATGAAAGAATAGGAAACTCATAACTGTATTTGAGATGCAGCGACTGTTACATAATATTCTTATAATGACATGTGTTTCCGCCAGGAAACAACTTAAATAAAATATTAATGTTTGGCGATTGCCGACAAACGCTCAGATCAGATATCTGCGTTCGAGACTTTGCCTTTGTTGGTTGCTATTCGGTAGTATCAGAGCTTGAGAACGGATCCATTCGTTCAGTTCTTTCTCAATCTTCAGCACGGACACTTGGTCTGACTTGAACATTGAAAAATATTACGAGTAGAGTCATTGTGGTTTTTATGCTATAACACGCGAACTATCGTCTCCTGCGGCTGGGTGAAACCCCAGGAAGGATCGCGGTATAAATAATTTCCCCGACCGACTCGGAGAGGTGTGAGACCGCCGGGTGGGATTTTTTAAGGAACGCGGATGACCCTGAAATAAACACTACGCGAACAATTATAAACAATAATTTATTATAAGAATAACGCGACCGATTCCGCTCGCAAATACACAACTATATACAAGTATCCTACTCGAATCGGGAGCGCCCGCCCGCTCGTCGCACGCGTTCTCGCTAAGCCGATACACTCGCAAATCTGCAAGGAAACGGAAATTCTCTGCCAGCGGGCAGAGATTACCCGATCCTCCAGGAGGAGACTGTCCAACCTGAAGGCCGGATGTCCCGATGTACCGGTGCGCCCTGGAACAGTCCCTCGTGGCGTTCCGGCGCAGCAAGGTGGCTAACCTACGCGGGTAAATACGCGGATCTTTACAAATAACGCTAAAATAAAGGGCTCGGGTACGCAAAGTGCTGCCCACTCACTCTCTACGCCAACCCTCGGTAGTCCGCAGTCCTCCCGGTTGATTCTCTCCTCCAACAGGATGTTGTGGAACGCTTCGTCCTTCACTCCTCCTGGTACGGATGCTGTAGCCTCCTGGTCCGTAGCGCGAAGAGCAGTCGGGTCACGCACCGCACGCACAATTACCCTCGCACGCAACGATACACAAAAATACAATTAACAATCGCTATAAAAATCTCGTAAGATCCCGTATGTAGCCGATGTCAACTATTCGAGGTCTGACATTGAAGTGAGGGAAAGTCGTTGAACTGTCAGATTGACAGTTCAAGTTCTCCCTCACCCGCAAAAATATAATTTCGAACTTTGTTGTGGCTGAGGAAATCGGTTCAGCCCTGTATTGAACGCCGCGCTAATGAGCGAGACAAAGACAGCCTCTGCTACACTCGGCCGTCGGATAGCGCACGGTTCGACATGCGCTATCTCACTCCGACTTACCGAGGCCGCCAGCTGATCCAGACAATCAGCTCAACGTCTCGGTGCCGAGGGTGCTCAACCTGTTCTCGGTCCCCCGCTTGGGACCAAGAATCGGTCGGGGATAATGCAACGATTTTTACATCGTTACAATGCCTTCGGGCTTTTCCACAAAATAATTTTTCTTTTTTTTGAGCTAAATAAATTAGTATGTGAAGCTCAAAGTGTGACCTTTTTATTCATCCCTTCCGAATTAGTTACCTAAATTATTAGTGAACCAAACATTTGGTCCTTCGAGCCGGATAGGGATGAAGTGATTAATTGTGGTGAATTAAGTGAAGTGATATTTAGTGATCAAGTACTAACTCAGTTCCAAATAGAGAGCCAAACCAGGTAGACGTGTGTGTCTGTCGCGTGTTATCGTTTCCTTGCCTTGCAAGTCGACTAGTTTGATTTGGTTTAGTTCTTGTGAAGTTTTGCTTTTTATTAAGTTTTCGCTCGGCTACTCTGGGGTTTTTTGGAGGGGTGTAGCACCCTGTCCTCCCCCAGCCAAATTTTAGGGAGTGCTTCTGACTACAGGAGCCTCTCACAGCCCACCAATATGGATCGTCAACCGTCCTCCCAACCACACTTCGTACCAACAACCAAGCCGAGCTCTAACACCAGTTCATCATATGCCTCAGTAACTCAAGCAGATTGTTTCCCCAAAAAAGAACAAGGAATTATCATCGACGCATATGAGGATATTACTATTAAGGAATATATCAAAGCTATTGGTGATTTAGTTCACCCAAATAATATAAGATTTGCTTCAAAAATTTCAAACAGTAGAGTCTGTATATATTTGGCAGATAAATCACATGTTGAAAAACTAATAACAGATAATGCTAAAATTTCTCTTAAAGGTCGAACCTTACCAATCAGGCCATTAATTACAAAGTCTGTAAGAATTATACTATCTAATGTTTGTCCTACCTTGCCACATCAAATTATATCCAACTATCTTCAATGTAAAAATATCAGAATGACTTCTTCTATTCAATTTATTAGAGCCGGATTTAACGAAACTGGATATACTCACATCATGAGTTTTCGTCGCCAAGTTTACATACATCCAGATGACGTTTGTAAACTCTCAGATAGTATTCTTGTTGATTATGAAAATTCTTCCTATAGAATATTTATTACATCTGATAATCTTGCTTGTTTCATCTGCAAACTTCAAGGACATGTGGCCAAAAACTGCCCTTCACTTCAATCAAACGATAGTAATGTTGTTCTTCAGAAAAAGGATATCTCATTACAACAACAAAGTGCTACTCAATCTGCTCAGGACCCAGTTCAAGACTCCCCACCGAAGTCTATCCTCCCCTCAAATGAAACCTCCCCCACCCATAACTTACAAAATAATGAAAACAATCTCAACCATCCAGTTCATGAAACAGATCAAATTAAAAGTGCCACTAAAAGACCTCTCTCAACTCACTCATCCTCATCATTACCTTCACAAAATCTCCTCCTAAAGAACAATCCTTCTGAGTCTAACATCAAACTTAGTGTTTTGCTACAGGAACCTACCTCATCTTTTCACCCAGATGCCTCAACTGATCCCCCTCTAAATAAAATGCCTCCACCTTCTTTACCCAAGTCAACACCAAAGAAACGACCAAAAAAAGATTCAGTTCAAACATGTAACGCTAACAATAACGCAATCAAATCTAAAGAAATTGAGATGGACAACATTCTTATGCCAGTCAAGAGCATTCTGATCCAACATCCTGAAACATACGTTTTAAACTATACACAACTCAAAGAATTTTTAATTAAAGCCAAAGGAAACTCCAACTTAATCAAGCTCTCTCTTGAATATTCAAACAATCCCACTCTTATAACTAAAATGCTCAGAGACATATATGTAAGCCTTAATGACAGAGCCACTAAAAACAGACTAACAAAAATTATTAAAAAGTTAGAAAATTACTCCTCATGGTCAGATATAGATTATGATAACGACTCCACCGCATCTTCAGCCATTAGTGACATGGAAATTGACTCGTCGTTAAATGCAAATGCAGAGATACCAGCTGTACCCCAAGACACAAATTGAATACCTCAAATTCATAGATCCTTTCAATACAATGGCTATTCTACATCATCACCCCCATCACCATTCAACAAATTCAACAATTACTCTGATAACCGAACAAGCGAACCTTCTGTCTTTTGACCTGCCTTCTGGGATTTCTCTTCTCTGGACCTCCAAAATTACTCGTCTTGAATACCTCTACTTCACCAACTTAAAATCTACTACTCATCTCCACAACGCATGGAATCTAATCACTCTAAAACACTTAGTGACCTAAACATTGTTTATTGGAACTCAAGAGGACTGCAATGTAAAAAGGAAGAACTTCAGCAGAACCTTCAGAACGTTGATATCTTTGTTGGTCTAGAAACATGGCTCAACTCCAGAATAAAATTCGATCTTTCAGGCTTCAACCTTCATAGATTGGACAGACCCGCTGGCAGAGGAGGTGGAATCATCTTTTTAGTCAGTAAATCCCTTCCCTTCCATCCTCGTCATGACTTAACTAACTTCTCAGATGGTCTTGAATTTGGTGCCATTCAGATCAATTGTCCGGGTTCTGGGCTTGTCTTAATGGCATGCTATCGTATACCTGGCTCATATACACCTCAATATCATTGGGACCGTTTATTTCAGCGTCTCTCACCATCTGACTCCTGTTTAATTGTAGGTGACTTCAACGCACATCATACTTTTTGGAACTGTTCAAACGACGACCCAAATGGTATCTCTCTCCTTAACTCCATTTCTTTCTCCGACCTTATGATAGTAAATACCCATACCTCATCTCACGTTGACTTCCACCGAAACAAGCTGTCCAACATTGACCTAGTCCTCTCATCCAATAACATCTTTGATCTAATCAAGGTCTCAGTCCTGGAGGACCTCTGGGGATCTGATCACTATCCTATTAAGATCTAAATTTCCAACAAAAAAGTCCTCTTCCACTACCACAGTAAAAGACTCAGCTCCAAGAGAACGGACTGGAATCTATACTGCTCCAAAATGGCCCACTCGTATCATTTGTTTCTTAGTCCATCTTACCACTCTCTGGAGCCATGTGATAAGTATAATTTTTTCTGTGAACTTATCCTAAGTACAGTTGTAAGTTGCACTCCTCCTAGGAAAACTCCCCCCCCCCCCAACCCTCCTCATCGAAACCCTGTGCCGTGGTGGAACGAAGACTGTCACCGAATGATAAGAATTCGAAAAGCCTCCCTTAAGAAATGGCGACATACTCGATCCCTGAGTGATTTCATTACATATAAAAAAAACGTGGCTTGTACTGGAAGATTCATCAAGAGAAGAAAGCTCGAACACTTTAGAGATTTTGCTAGTTCACTAAACTTCGACTCTAACCTTTCGTATGTCTGGGCTAAAGTTAAACTTTTAAAAAATAGATTTGCTAAATTAAACCTTAACCACTATAATCCCACCAATAACACCTACAATGACGATAAAACTAAGCTAGCACAAGAATGCATAGATAAACTATGTCCACCATGGGTCCCTACCAACTCTTTCATCCCAGTTTGCCCTCCTCATTACTCTCATACCGACCTATCTCTTGACAAACCCTTTAGCCTGCACGAGTTAAACATGTCTCTTTCTAGCTGTAGTCTCAAAGCCTCCCCCGGTCCAGATCACATTGAATACACCTTCTTTCTCCATCTCCCCCACAACATAAAGTTAATTTTTCTTGATCTCTTAAATGAACTTTTCTCCAGGAATGTCTTCCCATCTTCATGGAGGATGGGGCGTACATTTTTCATCAATAAAAAAGACAGCTCCAAGCTTAGGCCAATCACTCTAACATCCTGCGCCTCCAAAATTTTAGAAAAAATGGTTAAGAATAGACTCCAATGGTGGGCAGAATTTAAAAATCTTATTCCCTCTTCTCAAATGGGCTTCCGGAAGGGTAGATCTTGTTCCGACAATTTGTCCATTCTCTCCCTATTAGTAGAGGAGGCCTTCTCTGCCGGTCGAGATGTACTTGCGTGCTTCCTCGACGTACAGGGTGCCTTTGATAATGTCCTACCTAACATCCTGATGTCTAAATTACTCAGTCTTGGTTGTCCTTACAATACCCTCTTATTTATTAACTTTTTAGTATCAGAACGAACTATTTCTTTCAATATAAATCAGGCTGAAACTACAGAAAGAACTCTCAATAGAGGACTGCCCCAAGGAGGCGTACTTAGCCCCTTACTATATCTTCTATATGTAAAAGACATTACTCTGGGAATTGATAAGAGTATTCATGTTTCTCAATTTGCCGATGACATAGCATTTTTCCTACCAATTTTTCACCCTAAACCTGATAAAAAATTGCTTGAAAACGCTGTCTCTAAACTCAGGAGTAATCTGTCTATGATTGGCCTATCTCTATCTCTTAGCAAAACTACTCTTATCCACTTCAACAAAAAAGATATCCAGCCAGGCGTTTGTTCCCTGAATCTGGATGGAGTCAGAATAGAATCTCAACCCTCTGTTAAATTTCTAGGCATTATTTTCGATTTCCAGTTCAGTTTTAGACAACATATTGTCTACACTATAAAGAAATGTATGGAGCGCATTAATATTCTTAAATTTGTTTGTGGTGTTAGATGGGGGGCAGATCCAATCACCATTCTCACTTTATACAAAAGTCTAATCCGCTCCATCATAGATTACAACTGCTTCATTTATTTTCCCCACAGCAGACACAGAATCCTTTCCCTGGAGAGAGTTCAATTCATGGCCATTCGTGCAGCTTTGGGGTACAGAATTTCCACTCTCACCAACGTACTTCTAGGTGAATCTTGCTGCTGGTCTCTCCACGACCGAGCATTCTTTCTCGCCTCTAAATTCATAGCTCGATGCCTTTCAAATCATGAACTACCCACTTCCAAAATTATCATCAAACTCTCCTCCACTCTAACTTGGAACAATATTCTCTCCAGACCTCATAATATCCTTCCAACCACAATTAATTCCTTGCTCCTTCACAAAGAAATGATTTCCTCAGGCCCTAACTACAAACAGTATCTAACTGATTACTCCTCCACCCTATCCTATGCTCAATATGACACAACTCTTGGAAAATCCTTAAAAGCCTCTTCCTACCCCAATACTCTATTCTCCGATCATTTCAATAATCGCCCTGTTAACTCCATCTCTTTTTTCACAGATGGTAGTAAGCTTGGTCCCCTGACTGGGACTGGCGCCGCTTGCTTTTCCCCAGAACTGGGCATTTCTTCCTCCCTTCATTTAAATGACATCATGTCATCTTTCACTGCCGAATGTATAGCTATAAAACTAGCCTTAGAACTTGCCAAGGACCTTATCTTTGATTTTGTATATATATACTCGGACTGCCAAAGCCTCCTTCACTCACTATCCTCTATAACCCCCATTTCTCCCTCCACAAACCCATATCTTCTAGACTCCAAAAAGCTAATAGCCGATTCTTTTACAAAAAATTGTAAAATTTTTCTATACTGGATACCCTCTCACATTGGAATATCCCATAATGAGAGGGTTGACACTATGGCCAAGGATGCCGCTCACCAAGAATCTAACTCCAATCTTTCTGTACCTTTCACCGACCTTAATCCACTGTTTAAAAACCATGCACAGACAAACAACCTTGAACATTTGATTAGCGAATCTATTTACAAAGGTTCAAAATTTTTTGACTCCTTCTACAACCCCTCCGTTACCCCCTGGTTCGCTCACAAATCCCTTACCAGGGAATTTATCTGCTGGACTAATAGACTGCGTGCGAACCACTATCATTTGGCAGCCTCTCTTAGTAGAGTAGGCTTTATCACCAATGCGAGTTGTCTATGTGGTTACCCCACAGAGGATATAAATCACGTTGTTTTCCAATGTCCTAACTACGAACACGGTAGAGATATTCTTATAGGGTCTCTTTGCCGACTCAAATTCTTTCCGCCTTTCCATATGGACATCTTTTTATTTAAACCCACAGTCAAACCCCTCCAATTTATTTTCAAATTTATAAAAAATCACAATATTCATATCTAATATAACTTTATATTGTACTATATTATATTTCAAACTATTCATGTAAACTTATGTAACTAACAAACTACTTTCTTATCTTCCGGCTTATAATCCAGTAATGGATTCAGAAGCCTAAATAAATAAAAAAAAAAAAAAAAAAAAGTACTAACTAATAATGTCTCACAAACCATCGCAACTCGAACAGGCGATCGCCGGACTCACCGAGAGGATGAAAGAAATTGACGCTGCCTACGAGGTGTCAAAAAAGGACGACACCCGTCGAAATATGCCGAGGATGAAATAGAGCTAAGGAGGAACGACCTAATGGATCAATGGAAGAAAATTCAGAAACTATACTATGACATTTGCGGTCGATGTACGGTAGAACAAAAAGGAAAGTACGAATTTTTTAGAAACAATGTCTTTGAAGCGATGCGCGAGCGTTATGGAATGGCGAGAATTAATTTTAATCAATTAATACCTTCGACGTCCGGTAGTCAAACGAATTCGATCGATCGTTCGATTTACGATCAAACTATACAGTCTGCGCCTAATTCCGTAGGTAGATTAAGTAGAATTGATCCTCCCTTATTTGACGGAAAACGCGAAAATTGGTTAAGCTTTAAACACTCATTCGAATTGATGGTTATTAACACCAATTTATCCAAAACAGATAAATTAAATTATCTGAAAAGAAGCATGACCGGCAGAGTTGTCGGCATACTTAAAAAACTCCCTGCTTCGGAAAGTAATTTTGATCGCGCATGGAAGGAACTCGTTACGAGATATGACAATTCAAGGTTGTTGAAGCAAGCTCACATATTGAGCTTAATAAGAGTGGAAAAGGTCGCGCATCCGAATGATAGTCTTGAGTATGAGAGAGTACTCAATGAGGTACAAGAACATTTAATGTCGATCGAGGACTTAAATGCAAACACGGCGCAATGGGGTGAATTACTATTAACTATAGTCTTGCTAAAATTTGATAACCGACTTATTGATGAATGGGAAAGATTCACAGCGGTACAAACGGACGAGATGTCGTACAATGATTTTAAAAAATTTGTATGGCAGCGAATCGAATGCTGTGCCTCCCGCGCTGATATAGCTAATGTTCCGGGCTCGTCTTCTCACGGACAATCCAAACCTAGGAAAATATTGCGCTCCTATGTCACTTCAGCAACTGTGTGCCCTTTATGCAAAAAGGATCACAGAATCTTTAATTGCAGCAAATTTAAGGAAACCGCCGTAGAAGGTAGATTAAAAATCATTCGAAAATCTAGAAGTTGCTTCAATTGCCTGGAAGATGGTCACACCGTGCGAACGAATGTCCAAGCAAAGGACGATGTTATTATTGCGGAAAATTGCATCATTCATTACTACATGTCAAAAGGCAGAATTAGCTATATAAATGCTATAGAATTAGCAGATGAAAATATTCCAAGTGATCAAATGATCGACATATTGTTAGAAATAGAAACATATAGTCTTTTATTTCAAACTGGTGTGCGTTTGGGAGGAATTGACGAACCGATAGCTCAGGAGACTAAGTTAGAATGGATTATTTCCGGTCGACTATCGAATCGCGAGACGCGTAGGACTTCTTCCGCAGTACAACACGTACACTTAACGAATTGGGAGGAAAAATTAGATTACACTCTTAGGTCGTTCTGGGAGATTGAGAATCTTCCTAACAAGGTTTTTCTATCAGTTAACGATCAGAAATGTGAAAAACTATTTACTACTACGACAAAAAGAAGAATCGACGGGCGGTACGAAGTGAGGATTCCTTTTAAAACCAATCAGCCCGATTTAGGAGAATCTCGCAAGATAGCTTATCGGAATTATCAAAGACTTAGTCGCCGATTATTGCGTAATCCACCCCTCAGCGAGCAATACCATTCATTCCTACAGGAATATCTAAATTTAGGACACATGGAGGCGATTTCCGAGGAAGAATCGAATGCGCATTCACATTACTTTATGCCACATCACCCGGTAATAAGAGATTCCAGCGTTACTACAAAGTTTAGAGTAGTCTTTAATGCTTCCGCCCCGACTAGGAACGGCAACTCTTTGAATTCTTGTATGCATGCCGGACCCAAACTGCAAAACGAATTAATAGATATTATATTAGCTTGGACAAAGTTCCGATATGTTTATACGACGGATATCGAAAACATGTTCCAACAAATTTTAATTGCCCCAGAAGATACTTGATTTCAATGCATTTTTTGGACTCTGCCTGAATCTGACGCGATACGTACATATAAATTAAAGGCGGTAACATAACGGAAGCGCCGCTGCGCCATATCTCGCGATAAGGGTCTTAAAGCAATTAGCTGTCGATGAGAAACGAAATTATCGTTGACTTCGTGAAAGAATGTCAACATCTCCGAGACGAATTAATAGCATTGTTCAAATCTGGAGGTTTTGTGCTACGGAAGTGGCAAAGTAACAACCAGGAATTAGTAAAAGACTTGTCGGCAGAATTCTTAGCTCATGATCCGCCTAAACTCTTTGAAGAATCAAACGCCAAAATTCTGGGAATCAAATGGGACCCTAAAACCGATTCATTCTCTTTTTCGGTCAATTTTCGAGACGAGGATCAAATTACCAAACGATCAATTTTATCAAATATTTCTAGCATTTTTGACCCATTGGGATGGGTGTCCCCTGTAGTTTTAAGAGCTAAAGTCTTCATGCAGCAGTTATGGAAGGAGAAGGTGGAGTGGGACGCACCCTTGCGTCTCGAACTGGTCAATGCATGGAAAGAATTCAAAAGTGATTTACGTGCATTGTCCTTGATAGATTTCCCTAGATGGATAGGAACCGCAGTCTCCAACACTGAATGGAAATTACACGGGTTTGCTGACGCCTCAGTTGTAGCTTATGCCGCTGTTATTTATTTGGAATGTTCCGCGCATGGCACCAGACAAGTTTCCTTGATTTTGAGCAAAACCCGCGTAGCACCGGTAAAAGGTATCACCATCCCACGGATGGAATTAAGCGCGGCGGAACTTTTATCCCAATTAATGGCACACGTCATATCAGTTCTAGATCTTGGCGAGAAACAATGTTTTTGCTGGTCTGATTCAACAGTCGTATTGGCTTGGTTAAATACGTGTCCTAGCAAATTGAAAAGATTCATAGCGAATCGAGTGTGGAAGATTAAAGAAATTTTACCGCGAGTAAAATGGGGACATGTTGCTGGAACGTCTAATCCTGCTGATATCGCTTCGCGAGGGATGACCGCGAAAAACCTCGATCAGAATTCTCTATGGTGGGCGGGACCACCTTGGTTAGTAGAACCTGAGCAAAATTGGCCTAGTACAACGGGGTCAATTTCGGAAAATAATCTACCGGAACGTAAACGCCACATTTTGCTCTCGAAAATTTCTCCGCAAGATTCAAGAGAAGAATTAGTTACTCGATTTTCGTCATGGACAAGATTAATAGGAATCACTGCCTTGGCTAAAGATAAACTATTAAGATTTCGCGGCACTCAAAATATTAAAACAAAGATCGAATTGCGTCAGGAAGCATCGGATTATTGGATTAGATATGTTCAAGAAGTTTCGCTTGATAAAGAAATTAAACTCTTACAGAAGGGAGAGGACGTTTCAAATACGCGAATAGGCTCACTCGATCCCTTTATAGATCAAAATTCATTTCTGAGGGTGGGCGGTAGATTAAGACACTCCCCCTTCGCTTACGATGTGAAACACCCGATCATTTTAGCGAAGCATCACAAGCAGCAAGCAGCGATTAGTACGAACAGGGGCTAGGGCAGACAAAGAAGACCCCAAATTTCCCGTTTTCCCAAATTTTCTGAATTCCTTGATTTCTTAGAGGATCGTGCACTGTAACGCACGAATTAACGTTTCCTGAGGCTGGGTGAAACCCCAGGAAATATCGCGGAACAAATATTAAAGATTTCCGGCCGTCCGGGAGGAATGAGACCGAGGGTGTGATTCTTTGAAGCCGCGGGTGACCCTGAAAATAAGACGGGAATGGGACGTGTCTAATCAACGCTGTTTCCTTTCAACGGTTTATTTAGCGGCGACCGATTTCGCTCGCAATTCCAACGTTACATAACAATACTCCGCAATCACAATAGTTATAAAATATAAACAAATCGGGAGCGCCCGCTCTCTCTTCGCTCGCGACACGTCCGTATGCCGTAGCACAAGCCGTCGGCTATACCGCGAAGACCTTCTTCTAAGAGAAGTCACTCGACCCTGCGAGAGGAGATTCTCCAACCCGAGGGCAAGTGCTTCGCGGGGTGCTACGGTGCCGCTCGGAAAGTACCGCTTACTTTCCGGCGCAAGTGAGGTGGCTAGCCTCCACGGAAAACGACACAAACAACTGCACAAATTACAAAATACAAAAAACGAAGTGGCGCCCCACTTACATCAATGCCGGTCCGTATAGTCAGCTGAATCGGCGTATCCGTCGGCTATGCGGCAACAGTCGGCCTCGTCGACGCTCGATCGCAGTACGGCACTTCAACTGGACTAGGACACTTACGCTACCAACTCGACCACCGAACCGGACCACATATAAAACGGCAATGAGGAAAGATCGTTGAACTGTCAGTTTGACAGTTCAAGATTCTCCCCCCACGCACACAACCATTTTCACAAACACTAACATAGCCGAACACTTTATTTTGATTCGGAGGAATCAGTCTAACCCGATGTTAGACCGCGCGCAATGAGCGAGACAGAGACAGACTCTGCTACACCCGGCCGTCGGACAGAGACTCGACGTGATCGCATCGCTCTCTCTCTCTCTAACTCACTGTTTCACCAGCTGATCCAGACATCAGCCTAGGCGCTACAGTGCCGAGTGTGCTCAACTTGTTCCCAATATTCTCCTAATATTGGGAATCGGTCGAGAGATGCCGTAGCGATTTTTACATCGTTACAGCACAGACTCTTCGGATGTTGGAAATTGAGTCAGGTTCGAAGCGCGGAACATCCGGGCAGACTGCCCCCTCATCCGGTGCTCGCCGCGTATTTCATGTGAGTGCACACGGCCAGCCAAAGAAAAATAAGGGAAATTGTCCCTTATGTTCTGAACCGCATTTTCTCAATAATTGTCATGAATTTAAGAAAAAATCCCCTCCTGATCGAAGGTCGGTGATTCGTCATCTACGACGGTGCTACCATTGTTTGGATTCGCATTTTGTTCGCGATTACAGACGGTCTGGTCGTTGCAGAAATTGTCGTAGTAGACACCACCCTTTACTTCCTCATTTTGAAGGTCAGAGGAATGATTCGTCAGCATCGACTTCATTCACACCCTCGATTTCGGGGTCGATTCCGCCGCCAGCAGTTCAGCCAAGCTCATTGCCAACTTCGACTGCTCCTCATGGGTCAAGCAAGTCAGAAATTTCGGCTGCCCCTGTTTCCTCAATCAATGTGAATACTGTGACTTTTTCTTCCCTTTGCGAGACGATCGCCATGCCCACTGCTTATGTTTTGATACGTAGTCCTTCTGGTGCAATCACGAGAGTTCGAGCATTTTTAGACCAGGGTTCGCAGAGATCTTTTACCTCTGAGTCAGTCATTCAACTGTTTGGGTTGAGCAAGCACGAAACTGATCACCCAATTCCCATCTCTGGTATTGGAGGACATCCTGCTGGAAAGACGAAATCTTATATTTGCCTTCACTTATTGTCACCCTCGGACACAGACTTCGAAATGAGTTTGAGAGTGTTTGTGCTCCCTCGGATCACTTCCATGCTGCCTGAGAAAAGGTTGGTTAACCTGGACCCCGAGATTTTCAAAGAATTTCCATTAGCAGATCCACAATTTGATAAACCTGCCAAGATCGATCTGATGCTTGGAGGAAATTAGGGCGGGCGGATTTTGAGGAGGAAACTCTGTTAATGTCGATGCATACGCTTGTGGGTCCCGAATTGGAATTAATATTACAAAATTTCTGGAATGTTGAGGAAGTTTCCCCGTCAAACAAGATCTTAAGTCCTGAGGAAGAATCTTGTGAGCAATTATTTTTAGAATCACACTCGCGTTCGGTGGATGGTCGTTTCATGGTTCGTTTACCAATCAAATCCAAGATTCCCGAGATCTCGAATGAGACGCGAAACATGGCTTTGAATTCCCTCAATCACATGTATCGTAGATTCGGTCGCGATCCTAATCTGGCATCATCGTATAAGGATTTTATGGCCACTTATGAAAAGCTCGGTCACACGTCTCGAGTACCTGAAGGTGAGATAAATAACCCCAAGGCGTGGTACCTGCCGCATCATGCGGTGATGCAGGCTGGGCAAAACGGATTCAAAATTCGAATTGTTTTTGAAGCATCAAGACGAGCCCGACAACGGGTTTGTTTGAATGATTTTTTAATGACCGGACCCGCTCTTCAACGCGACCTGACGCTCATTTTGTCGCAATGGCGACAGTACAAATTTGTTTTTACGTCGGACATCGTGAAGATGTTCCGACAGATTGAAATAAATCCTCTAGATCGAGACCTGCAGCGCATCGTTTGGGCTTCCAACGCGGAGGACAGTCCAGTCGATTATCGCCTCAATACTGTGACTTATGGGACGAGTTGTGCGCCATATTTGGCGATTCGGACCCTATTAGAAATTGCGAATAGTAGACGGGAGTCCCTGCCGCTGGGATCAAAATGCTTAGAAACGCAAACTTATGTGGATGATATTTTCTCAGGTGTGGATGATCTCTCACATGCGATCTACATTAGAGACGAGTTAATCGCGATTTTGTCCTCAGCTGGGATTTCGCTGGATAAGTGGGCTACTAATCACTCAGATTTATTACCTATTCCCGTGGAGGCTGGCGCGACCAATGATACCAAGCCTATTTTTGAAGATGACGTTAAAACCCTGGGAATCCATTGGGATTCAGTTCGGGATCATTTCGGGTTTCGACTCAAGACCGATGCCGAGCCGGATCGGCCTATCACCAAACGATTAATTCTTTCAAAGATCGCGCAATTATTCGACCCGTTGGGATGGGTGTCCCCAGTATTGATTGTGGCTAAAGTCATCATGCAGGACTTGTGGATTGCACGATGCGATTGGGATGCCGAGGTTCCTAGCGAGATCGCTGAACGATGGGAAAATTACAGCGAATCCCTGAGGAATATCGTAGAACTATCAATCCCACGTTGTTTGGGTAGTTCGGCCGGTTCTCGGATGCATCTTCTCGAGCCTTCGCGGCGGTCGTGTACGTGCGTCACTGGTCCAGTGAAAACAGTGTTCAAGTCTCGTTACTGGCTTCTAAGACCAAGGTTTCACCAGTGAAAGTCATTAGTATACCGAATTTGAAATTGTGCGGTGCTACTTTATTGGTTAAGTTGGTTTCTCAATTGAGAGGTTTGGAATTCCTTAAGGAATCCAAGATTTATCTGCGGACTGACAGCCAGATAGTCTTGCAGTGGCTCAATAGTCATCCCAGCCGATGGAAAACGTTCGTGACGAACAGAGTTTCTTTAATGCAAACTACTTTGCCCGGAGCTATCTGGTCGCATGTTCCTACTGACGAAAATCCCGCTGACATCGCCACTCGTGGGGCATCTCCTGCGGTTTTGAAAGGTATGAAATTATGGTGGGAGGGCCCACATTGGTTGTCCTCTCCTGATTTGCCTGATTGGCAATACGAGCGTAAAACCGGTTGTAACTCACCGCGTCCAGATAAGAAATGGTGAGCCTGACATTTTAACGAAATATTCAACGTTGACTAGACTCCTTCGCGTAGTTGCTTATTGCCTCCGGCCGCTAATTGTATTTAGGCAACGGAAAATGGGGAAATCCTCAGCGACCCTTAATTTAAGCGCGTCGGAAATCGAGAATGCGAAAGTGCGAGTTCTAAAATTAGCTCAGGACTATGCTTACCAATCTGAGATCGAGACATTAAGGAAAGGATTATTGTTAGCGAAACGCCATCCATTGCGCAAATTGAATCCTTTTGTAAGCGAGTCTGATGGATTATTGCGCGTTGGCGGAAGATTGTCTAAATCACCGCTTTACGAGAGACAGAAACACCCTGCAATTCTCCCGAAAGACTCTGCCCTTAGTCGATTATTGGTCAGGTACGCTCACAAGGCCACTTTGCATGGTGGGCCTACTTTGACTACGAGCCTCGTGTGTCAGCTGACGTGGATTGTCAGTTGTAGAGCAATTGTAAAGTCTGTTATTCGGAATTGTACGGTGTGTCAACGAGTGAAGCCGCAACCTGTATATCAGCTTATGGGAGAGCTTCCTGCTGATCGTGTCACGCCATCACGTCCGTTTACAGTTGCGGGTTTGGACTATGCGGGACCCTTCCAGCTACGATCAACGAAAGGGCGCGGCATCCGAAGTTATAAGGGTTACATAGCCCTTTTTATATGTTTCGCGACCAAGGCCATTCATTTGGAGGCAGTCGGAGATCTCACCACCGAGAAGTTCATCGCAGCTCTACGGAGATTCCTAAGTCGACGAGGGATCTGCAAGAAATTATATAGCGACAACGCGTCCAATTTCAAGGGTGCGGATACTGAATTGAAATCCATGTTTGCTGCAGCGTCGAGTTTTTACCAGG
Organism: Sclerodermus sp. 'alternatusi'; assembly: GCA_037305995.1. Lineage (NCBI taxonomy): Eukaryota > Metazoa > Arthropoda > Insecta > Hymenoptera > Bethylidae > Sclerodermus > Sclerodermus sp. 'alternatusi'. The sequence continues at coordinate 435,012 of CM074553.1, forward strand.
AAGTAGCTGCTGTGCTGGCTACCGATGGCGTATCCTGGACTTTCATTCCTCCAGCTACTCTGCATTATTGAGGCTTGTGGGAGGCCGGCGTAAGGTCGACAAAGCACCATTTGAAACGAGCAATGGGCGATCATGTGCTGACGTTTGAGGAGTTCAGCACCTTACTTTGTGAAATAGAGGCCTGCCTTAATTCTCGTTCAATTTGCCCAATAACCTCTGATATCGAAGATCTAAATAGTCTGACTCCGTTCCATTTATTGACTGGTACTTCATCGGCCTTGATTCCGGATGAAGAGACTCCGAATGTTCCGGAAAACCGACTACACCGATTCCAATTAATGGAACGTATCAGAAATTATTTCTGGTCTCGCTGGTCCAGTGAGTATGTGCAACAACTGCAATGTAGGAACAAATGGAGGGAGCCGAGCGTCAACTTCACCGTTGGACAAATGGTTATCATTATGGATGAAAAATATCCACCTGCCAAATGGCCTTTCGGTCGCATTACCGAGGTGTTTCCTGGTTCCGATGGATGTGTGAGTGTGGTACAGGTGAAAACAGCCACTACTACTTTGCGACGCCACATAAGGCACTTGTGTCCCTTGCATTTAGACTCGGACGATTAGCTGTAAGTTTAATTCTTGATGTTTGAAAGGAATTCGTCAAAATGACGAATGCGGACGGAATTGTTAGCGCCAAATGTATTTTTTTGAAAATGCGCCTGTAGGCAGTCTAGACGATGAGTGAAAAGAAATCTGAGATGTGTGGTGGGGAGTGAGTTGTCAAGAATCGAACAGCGCAAGATATTCAATTCAAAACCTAGCGTCGAGTTGTTCGCATCAAGCGTATGCTGATTCTAGTTTTGTCTCATATCGAGATGACTGGCTGGTGTGCCCCAGATTTAGCCCTTGTGAGGCTTGGGATAGGCCCTTGTATGGCCCTAGGATAAGGAAGTTCCTAGTTGTGGCTGGCCCTTGCGTGGCCCAAGATCGTCTACGGGTGAGGATCCGACAGGCTCTGGTGTTGCCCTGGATTTGGATTGGCCCTTGTGAGGCCCTCGAAATTGTGAATCTCTATTGTAAGGTAACAGCACTCACTCGTCTAGACTAACATTCAATGGTTGATTACACGAACAATTGTAATAATTATTGTATTAGAACTGCCTCTGAACACGGCTTTTTCCTCCACCTGATCAGTGGAGGTTTTTTATGCCTAAAATACAATCTACCATTTTTGCTTTCTTATCGCCAATTATATTGTTTTATTGAAGGGGCTCCATCACATTTCCTTGCAGATCTCGAACTCTCTAAGTACAGGAACAGTATAGGCCAGTATATGGCAATACACTATACTATACTATCTCTCTCAAATGTTACAGCCGAGGGTTTCCTTTTCTTTTCTTTTAGCTATAGGTTGTCTGGCGGGGGCAAAGGAGAACGTGGTGGGAGGTGTTCTGATTCCTCATCCTCGTCTTACGCACGCTAAATAATAAGGATAGCTTTATATGGGACGAAAATTCTGCGGACAAAACTCGAGTCCCTATCGGCGTCCTTGTTTGGCAACCGCTTTAGCATACTCTCTAACTTATTAAACTTACCTTTTCTATCTAAGGAGCGCGCGCAACGCTAGGCCGCTCTTTGACACTTCCAACTTATGTGTCGCACTCTCACCTGTCTTTTCTACTTAATGTTATAGGAATGATTTTTTTGCAGGGAAAATAAATTATTATTATTATAATTTTATAATTTATATTTATTTAAATATTTTTAGAGGCAGAGGCAGTTCCTTGTATAATAAATATAGGGTTCTTAAAAGAACCGATTTCTTTACATATTTTCTTTTTAATTAAGTTGTGTGGTTCTAAAAAGAACCGAACCTGCAAAAATTTATTTTTATTAGTAATGAAGAATATTTTGGATCTAAGGAGAAGAAAAAGATGTAAAAAAAAGTATGTAAAGAAATTGGTTCTTTCAAGAACCCTATATTTATTATACAAGAAACTGTCTCTGCCTCTAAAAATATTTGAATAAAAATAAATTATAAAATTATAATAGTAATAATTTAATTTCCCTATAAAAAGATCATTCCTATAACATTAAGTAGAAAAGACAGGTGAGAGTGCGACACATAAGTTGGAAATGTCAAAGAGCGGCCTAGCGTTGCGCGCGCTCCTTAGATAGAAAAGGTAAGTTTAATAAGTTAGAGAGTATGCTAAAGCGGCTGCCAAACAAGGACGCCGATAGGGACTCGAGTTTTGTCCGCAGATTTTTCGTCCCATATAAAGCTATCCTTCTTATTTAGCGTGCGTAAGACGAGGATGAGGAATCGAAACACCTCCCACCACGTTCTTCTTTGCCCCCGCCAGTCAACCTATAGGCATAATATAATGTATTGCCATACACTGGCCTATACTTTATACACACACATTGACATGGCGCTTCTCCTACCACCCTGCCAACAAGCATTTTGACGTCACGTGCAAGAGAGAGCGAAAATTTGTCCAGCCTGCTTTATGCTATACTCGATGCCTAACAGGGACTCATTCATTGCCGGTCAGTGTATTATGATTTGTAGTGTTTACTTTTATAAATAATTTTTCTGAGGAAGAATAACTATATTTTATTAATATTATAAATAGGTATTAACAAACATTTTATAATTTATAATTAAAGTTTCTTTATAAATAAAATTTTTTAAATATTGTACTACTAGAAAGGCTATCTTAGTTCTCTTATATATTCTATGTTCAAAAGGTGGCGCTAGTGTCCAATAATCGTGGACTAAGAATGTGAAATCTATCTTTTCGTTCTTTATGCCGTAAGGATCTTGCTTCACATTTTCGTTGTGGAGCAAAACTAATTTTATCCAAGAAGTGTACTTGAAATCTAAGTAATTTGAATTTAATAAAATGGTGCAAAAAAAGGTAAATTTATATTATTAATGCATAATAAAAATATTTTTTAATTATTGTTATATTCCATTAAAAAATATGATAAATGAAATGCAGCGTGTTTTGGTTTGTGATAATGTACATGCTTCACATATTTTTATTAGATATTTTGTTCCTTTGGTAGATTTATTATTAATATATTAAATAATAGCAATAATTAATATCTCCAATCAGCTCTAGTGTGATTTAATATTAATTTTAAATTAATATATATTTTGCTTATGGATGAACCTTTATAAAAATAGCATTACATTAAAATATTGGGTACATCATTTATTTGTTCATTTATTAAAAGAGCTTATTAGTAATTTTACTGATTTTAAGCCTAAGAAGAAGGTTGGGAAGAAAGTAGCGGCTGCCCCTTTAGCTGTTAAGAAAATAGAACCAAAAAAACAAACAAACCCATTGTTTGAAAAACGTTCGCGTAATTTTGGCATTGGTAAGTTGTTTAATTTAAATATGTTTATGAAATAAAAATTATGTTACATATAATATTTTGTTAATTCTATAACCCAATTAAAAAATTTGTATATAGGTCAAGATATACAACCAGCGAGAGATCTTAGCCGGTTCGTTAAATGGCCTAAGTATATCCGTATCCAAAGGCAAAGGGCGGTATTACAAAAAAGACTTAAAGTGCCACCGCCCATAAATCAGTTTTCTCAAGCATTAGATAAACAAACAGGTAATTTCTTAATGAAGCAATCACTTCCTTTACTATAAAGAGCATAAAAATGATTTTCTTCCAAATTTTAAGAGATTGTAGAAGCGTTGACTCTATGACGATTTTTTATTTACCATTTTTTAATCTGAGACTTAGTTTTAAAGATATTCAATGACAAAGACACTATTATTTAGACACAGACAGTTAATTGGTTGAAGTAAAAAAGTGATGTTATCTCGCTTCAATTAACAGACTCTCTGTCTCACTAATAGTAATTTTATTGCTAAATATTTTGAAAATTAAGCTTCAGATCGAAATATGTTGAATTAAAGATTGCTTAAAAATCACTGTCTCTACAACTCCTTACAATATCAAAGGGGATCGTCATTACACCCTGTGTAATTACATATAATAGAATCATTTTTTGAATACTTTCTTTTAAGTAAAAATTACAATTGAATTTGAATAAATGAATTATTTATTTTTTTTTAGCGGTACAGCTGTTTAAAGTACTGGAAAAGTACAGACCCGAGTCAAGCACTCAGAAAAATCAGAGATTAAAAGCTAGAGCAGAAACAAAATTAGCAAAAAATGAGGATATACCAAGTAAGAAGCCCAATGTTTTACGCAGTGGAGCAAATACAGTTACCACTCTCGTAGAACAAAAAAAAGCGCAATTAGTTGTAATTGCCCATGACGTGGATCCAATCGAGGTTAGTGTACTGCATTAAAAAATGTTTATATTTATTTATTTTACCATGATGTAAGAGTTTCTTCACCTGAGAATAAAATCATAGATTTTATTTCATAAGATGAAGCATGACCCTAAGTAAAATTTCATATTTAAAAATTAATTTTGCACCATCTTGTATAGCACGTGTATTGACATTATTTTTTGTTTCCTTACTCAATTATAGATTGTACTGTTCCTCCCTGCACTTTGCCGTAAAATGGGAGTCCCATACTGCATAATTAAAGGCAAAGCACGTTTGGGTCGTCTTGTCAGACGCAAAACCTGCACTGCTATAGCTTTAACCCAAGTAAGTCTTATAATATACTAAATGCAATATTTCATTAAATTTTGAAATGATTTTTTAAATTGGAAATTAAAAATTATTTCTTAATCAATTTTAATCGCTCCAATTTTACCATCAATCCTATAAAAGACTTACTTCTGAAGTTAAATCGATTCAAACAGTTCTTTATCTATTTTTCATCTATATAATATATATATATATTTAATTTTTTAAAGATACTATTAACTAGACAGAGACAGGTAATTGAACTCAAGCAAACAGTGTTATTTCATTTTGACTATCTGTCTGTCTCTTTCTACCCTTATGATAGAAGAACTGAAAAGTAATAACATACTTTCCTACTCGATTTATCCTCAAGAGTAACACCTGCTAAAAGAAATATGAAAATTTTTGCAAATCCCGCATTATTAAATTGTTCGTTTTACCTATACTTTTTATACTTTTGTAATATTTTATGTCACTTTGATTGTATGGAAAGTACGAAACGTGTAGAAAGTACAGGCAAAACGAACGACATATTAAATATAATTTTTTTTTTTTTTTTTTTTTTTTTTTTTTCTTCAAAAATATGCATTAATGATAATTTATTATTTACCTCAGGTTGATTCTGGGGACAGAGCTAATTTCACAAAAATTGTTGAAGCAATTAAAACAAACTTCAATGACAGATATGATGAAATAAGACGTCATTGGGGAGGCGGCTTATTGGGTAGCAAATCTGCCGCTCGTATTGCTAAGATCGAAAAAGCAAAGGCTAAAGAACTGGCCCAGAAACAAGGCTAATTTATTAGTTGTATTGATTTTATTATCAAAAATAATTTACTGTAAATATTAATATAAATTTACTATAAAGATTTCAAAATAAAAGGATATAAATTAAAACCGCAGTTTATAATTATTAAATTTAATATCACCATTTATGCACTTATAAAAGTAATGAAACAAGAAATGATAAAGATAGCAAAATCGTTAAATACGCAATCTAAGAGTTAAAGTTACATGAAAAAAGGAACAAAAAGTAATGCAAGATTTTGACTCGAATTTTAAAACTTCATTTAACTGATTATCATAATTTTAATATAAAATCTTGTACAGTGTGGTATAATAATTAATTATACTGTGATGTTCTTTAAAGTTTATTTTAAAAATTAATTTTGAAAAGCTCGGCTTCAAATTAATTAATAAATGAAGGCTCCCGAACACTCAAATTCAGAAATAGTAAATTCAAACGGTTATTAAAAATGAATATGATAAGTAATGAATAAATAAATTTACGAAAGTTTTTTATTTTAATATTTTTTAAATGATTTAATTTATAATTTGGTGCAAGCAATGAAAAATGTTCTATTGTATACTGTTGAGTAAATATGAAATAAAATAAAAACTTTTTTTGAAAAATAACAAAGCAATATGTGAAAAACTTCAACGAGTTTACTACTTGTGGGACGTTCGTCACGCATCACAACGATAAAACCAGCCAGGTATCTCGTGGATAACGTTACTTCTACATAGCTTCGTACATTGTTCAGTACTTACATTAATAAGTTGACCTTAGCCGAACTGGTTCTTTTCACGCTAAAATAATAATAGGGGTTTCGTAAATTTGAATTAAAATATTTCGCTCTAATGTTTCTCATAACACCTTTGCGTACTTCTTTTATTCATTGATTTAAATAAATATTAACATCTTATATCTTTTTATAACCATATTAAGATTAGGAGATAAGTATTAATAATAAAAACAAAATTTTTAGACAACTGAAATGAAAATGTTATGCGAGTGTATGATTACGACCAAATTTATCCACAAATCGGTTTATTTAAAAATACTTTAAGTAATTCTATTTTTATTTGTATAATATATGAAAACAAAGAAATAATAGGTGAGAATTAAATATAATTGATATATTTAATATATTATCATAATATAATAAATGTATTTAAATAAATTAATCATACAATAAATATCTAAATATAGTTTTTGACAAATATCAATGTTTCTTAACGAACTATAAAAAATATTATAAATTTACAGAGTGTATAATGAATTTTAGGCCAAATTTTAAGGGGTTATAAAGAGAGAATGATTCTAAGGCGATTTTTCATTTACCACATTTTGATCTGATGTTTAGTTTTAGAGGTACTTAATGATAAAAATACTTATTAGTTAGACAGAGATAAATAGGCAGTCGAAGTGAGGCAGAATGATGTTATTTCACTTCACCAATTGACTGTCTATCTAGTAATAGTATCTTTATCATCGAGTATCATTAAAACTAAATTTCAGAACAAAATTAATTAAGTAAAAAATCTTAAAATCATCCCCTCGATAACCTCTTAAAAATTGGCCTAGAATCTATATTATACCCTATGTACTTCGGGGTGTTACAAAATGAACGCATTTCCTTAAAAGAGGTGATTCCTGACGCTATTCTAAGAACTTTTTCTCTTGGCATTTTTTAGTTTGAAACTTTATTTTCAAGAAAGTCAATGGTAAAGATCCTACTGGTTAAATAGAGACACGCTAATAATTAAAGCGAAGTAGCGGTACTCTATCTCACTTCAATTATCGGAGTGTCTTTGTTTAATTAATGGCATCTTTATCATTAAATATCTTGAAAATGGAGCTTCGAATCAAAAAATACCAAGAGGAAAAAGTTGTTAGAATTGCGTCTTTTATTTCAAGATTGTTCACTTAGAAGAAAAAAAAAAACAGTCCCAATAAACTATAATTTTATAATAATAATGATAAATATAAAAATAAATAATATTATTATATTTTGTAAAAAAATAATTAAATTTATTAGTATTATTATAAAATTATAGTTTATTAGAACTATGTTTGTTTTTTTTTTTTTTTTTAAGTAAATAATTTCGGAATATAAAAACTATATCAAAAACTTTTGCGGACGAAAGATATTTAGTTTTTATGTTCTCTATCATGTTTTGTGACAAAAAATAGATGTTGCTATTTAAAACAATTGAGTTGAACTTAAAATGACATTCAAGAACATTCATCCTTAAAAATATGGTCATTAATATACAGGGTGTAACAATGATGTTCTTCGAAATTTTAAAAGATAGAGAAAGTGATTCTAAGACGATTTTTCATTTATCACATTTTAATCTGAAGCTTAGTTTTTTTGAGATATTTAACAATAAAGATACTATATTAGTTAGACAGAGACAGATAGATAGTTGAAGTGAGACAGAATGGTGTTGTCTCACTTCAATCAATTAACTGTCTCTGTCTAACTAATAGTATCTTTATCATTAAATATCTGAAAAACTAAGCTTCAGATTAAAATGTGGTAAATGAAAAATAATCTTAGAATCACTCCCTCTACAACTTCGTAAAATTTCGAAGGACATCATTGTTACACCCTGTATAGTTCTCGACATGTACAGGGTATAACAATAATCCCCTTTGAAATTTTAAGAGGTTGTAAAAGGAGTGATTTTAAGACGATTTTTTAATTGCTACTTTTTTATTTGAGGCTTAGTTTCTAAAATACTCTATGGAAAAGATACTATTAATTGGGTTAAGACAGTCAGTTGATCGAACTAAGAAAGAATGTAATCTCACTTCAACTGACTGTCTCTGTCTAGCTAATTGTATCTTTATTGTTAAATTACCTTTAAAAATAAGCCTCAGATCGAAAATAGGTAAATGAAAAATCAACGTAAAATCATCCCTTCTATAACTCCTTAAAATTTCGAAGGGGATTATTATTACACCCTGTATTTGATTAGCATTATAACTGGTCCATCCTGTATAACGAAACAAATAGACTTTCTTCAAGAAAATGATTCTTGATGCCAAATTGAAACAAATTTTTTCACTTCCACTTTTTGATTTTTAAATTTCATTTTAAAAATATTTAATAAGAAGGGTACTATTAATTAAATGTATAGTTCACTTATTAAAGTAAAATAACATTTCTGTACTTAGTTACTATGTACTGAGGCTAACAATGATCTACGAAAAAATGGTAAGTAATTATAAGAAAGTTGAATCTAATGTAATTTTCAATTTGGGACTTTTCAACTATTGGATTTCAATTATGGGACATTTTCAAATTATGTATTAATGAAGATAGTATTAGCTTCACAGAATCAATCAAGTAGTTGGAGTGAAACAATCCTGTACTATGTTGTTTTACTTCAATTAGTCGATTATCTCTAACTAATAGAACATTTATTATGAAATATCTTAAAAATGAAGCTCTATTTAATGAAAAGAATAAATTTATTTCTTGGATTTTCATTCATTAAAATATAAATATATATGAAATACATTTAAAATTTGTTAACAAAATTAATATTAAATTCAACAAATTTGATTGGACACGGACGAATTGGCAAGTTAACGGCTGATGTCTACGCAGCGCTAGTAATAGTGGTAATGCTTGGTGGCTGCAAGTTAGATTAATAGGTATACTATATATATATATACATAAAGCTAAGAGATAGAAAGAGAGTAACTTGGATAGCCCATCGACCTTAAAAAATTACGTAATGACAATATGTAAGTAATTACTGCCAGCATGGCAGTTAATTGTATAGTTGGCTAATAAAGAATATTGAATAGTAACGTCGTTAAAACACTAATATTGGGATTTATTTCGGTTAAGATTAACGTCGATAGTTGAGCCTTTTGTTTTTACCAGAAGTGAACTTCTTTTTTTACAATTTTTATTTTTTATTTTATTCCATTCTCTTGAGATTTAGTGCTTTTACCACATCTCCCGGGACTTCGCTACCTAAGATCTTAAAACCACAAACGCACGCTTAAAGGAGCTGACCCTTCCCTAACATTGAATACCAGGATTTATACCAAGTACATGGAATCTGTCTTTGAAGAATGCAATCTTCCGAATCTTCTTGCCAATAGTCACTTGCCAGAGTCTAAAATTACATTTGTACTCACTATTCTTACTATTCTCACTCGAATGCCTTGCGAAAGACTTTGAACACCCCATTTTCGTCTTTTAAATATAACGCGTATACATTCCTCTAGTCAAATTTTGTATTTTTCGATGAGAAACTATTCCTTTCACCGAGAGTACTTTTTATTAGTTTTACAGGGATTTATCTTTATTATAAAAGTTGAAACGTGAACACACAATGATTTCTAATAAGTAATTGTAAATTAATCATATGCGTTTGTTGAATATATTAATTGTATTACTAAATAATTACGCATCCTTACAAGGGATTACTCCTGAGAGTGAACTCCTAAGAATTAATTTTAAAGATATTGTATGATAAAACTACTATTAGTTAGACAAAAACAATCAATTGGTTGAAGTAACATGAAGCCACGCTGTCGCACTTTAACTATCTGACTCCCTGTGTAACTAATAGTACCTTTATCACTTATCAAAACGAGTGCAATAGATATCTCATATATATTCCATTAAAAAAAACATGAAGATGCGAATAATTTATGCATAGATTGTCAGCTGTAAAATTTCTATATGAAGAAAAGTGGTACGAATTAGATTAAGAAAAATAGAATGTAAAGTAATTTCGCTACATCATTCATCTATCACGTCCAGTACCATTTGTTCCGTTTCCTCTTCTCGCTTTTTTCGACAACAATTCACTTTTTATTAGTAATTTATTACTAATAAGATATTTAAATATTAAGATGAGTAAAATTACATAAATTTATCTTAACGTATCTATAAATTACTCTCTTAACATAAAACTGCTATTTAAAATTATACAAAATCTTTTTATATAAAAAGAATAGAGAAATTTGTTTGAAACAGGAAGTTCATAAAAGATTTTGATAACACTTAAATATAAATGATCCCCCTAACTTTTTACAAAAATTTATCTCAATTTTTATAGACTCAAAAGTATGAGTTACTCCCTATACATATACTTACTCATTATAAATACAAAAACACAAATATCATATTTATGATAAAAACCTCCCATATTGATATATTCGCGCGTAAGGTATATAAAATTGTATGCAGTGAACAGATTATAAGTTACACGATTCGCCGTTGTAAATTTTATGACACGCGATGATTTAATTAGCAGCTCGATGCCCTATTATCTGCTCTTATGGACAAGCATAAGTACTGAAGCGTTATATACGTCACAGCCTACATACTTTATACTAGATATAAAGATTATATTCGGATAGATTATACTGAAATAGATTGTACTGAAGAATAATTCATTTTAATAATAAGAGACTACTATTTGCACTTAGTAGCAATTTTTTTTCCTCTATAGAAATCCGTGTGTTTTTGTCATATAATTTAATATATTAGGATTACTTTTATAAAAATATTTTTATTATCTACAGGGTGTTACAAAACTTTCGCACTTCCTTAAAGGTGTTGATTCCTCATGCTAAGAGTTCTTTCCCTTGGTATTTTTTAATTTGAAGTTTTATTTTCTTCAAGATATTCAATGATAAAAATGCTATTAATTATTGAAGTTAAGTGGCGACACTCTTTCTCACTTCAACTATCGGAATGTCTTTATCTAACCAATTGCATCTTTATCCTTGAGAATAAAGCTTCAAATCAAAAATGCCAAGAGACAGCAGTTCCTTGAATAGTGCCAGGAATTACCCTCTTTAAGGAAATGCGATCGTTCTGTAACATTCTGTATACAGGTATAATAAAGGAACAAGCGAAAAATAAAATGAACTACATTTTTCTAATAAAACTCTTTCATATAAAATTAATTTAAATTTAATCTTAATTAGATATTCAACTAATTTTTCTAATTGGTATAATAAACAATATATAACTTAATACGTACTTATAATATGATCATTATAATATCTGAGAAAAATAGTACAATCAATATTAGCCATTTATAAAACTAGTTTTTTTATCCTATTTAAACACAAGTTGTTGCAAAATTGTCGCTCTTTCTTTAAAAATGTTACTTCTGAGGATAAACCGAAATGAAAAGTGCGTTTTAAGATATTTAAAAGGGAGGTTGCTATTAATAAAACAGTGTCAGATAGATAGTTGAAATAAGATAGCACCACTCTATTTTTTATCTGTTTCCGCCTAATTAATAGTATCCTTATTATTGAATATCTCGAAAACTCAGATTTGGATTGAAAACTGATACAGCATTTTTAGACTAAGTTTATTATCGAGAAATTCCCCTTAAAGGAAGTGTAACAATTTTGCAGTACTCTGTATAAGCTAATGTTCTTAATTAATTTAATACGATTAATTTAAATAAGTATTATTAAAGAAAATGTTCATTTTTTTTGACATTTTTTCTTTCTTAGTTAATTGTCACAGTAAAACTATAGAAGAAAACGTTTGATTTGCCATAACCTTTCATAAATATTTAATGTCTGTGTGAATAGTTAGAATTAATTATTCATTGAATTGTTTTTATGCTAATTCTTTTCTCTATTAATTATAAACCGTAATATAAAATTTCTTAGTATTAATTTCTTCCTTACCGACAGAATATTCATCTTTCTGATAGTTTTAGTTATTCTAGATGACCATTTACCGTTTATGGCGCCACTATTGATATTTATCTTATAAGATTTTAGGAAATTCTAGCAAAAAAGAATGAAATTTATACATAATCTTTCTTATAATTATTATTACATGTAATAGATATCATACAAACATGCATTTATTAATATTAAGTAACATATAGAATAGACGTTATAACTAGTTCAATAATATTTAATATACAACTTTAATAATAAAAAATGGTAACTAATTATAAATATTTACTTTATGATATAAAATCACATGAAACTCTTTCAAAAGTTTTTTTTACAATAAAATATTTATAATCATCAAAATAATAAAAAATATAAATAGTTAATATTCTATTGCATTATAGGGAATGCATCATTATTTTAAAAAGTATCCTGCACAGTTGTAATACCATTAAAACCTAATGAAATTTACTTATATTAAAATTAAGAAAACTAATTATTAAAAACTCATAATAGAATAGTTTTTGTGTGGCCTATCCATACCTCTTGTGTAATAAATAAAAGAAAATGTTACATCGTAAATACTTATCGCTCAATGGCAAATTAAATCTTATTGACATACTCCGCCTGAAAATAATGCGATGACAGACGCGGTAGCAACGACGATGAAAAATTTAAAAACTTTTTATCCACGCATGACCTAACAGATGGATCGCGAAAATGCAAAAGAAGAATCAGAAAAATTTACGTTTTTCCGCCTGTCTTAGTAGAATTAACTTTACAGTTGGTGAATCTTATAATTGGGCTAATTTATATTTCATTAAAAACTTTTAGTATAGAATTTTTGAAAAATGAGCTTCTTTTCGATATACTATTTTTTATTTCTCAACATCACATAAATATCACAAAGAGTTAGAGCCTTAAATTAAAAAGAGAAATTTTTGTAAATTTGATAGTTTTAAATTTAACCCATTAGAGAAAGTAAAAATTCAGTTTTCTTTTTTAATCTTTTAAAGTAGTTTAGTTTAAAGATAAGATGAAAAAAAAAATTAAAAAAAGTAGGAAGAATGAAAAAATAAAGGAAGGAAGGAAAGAAGGAAGGAAGAAAGAGGTCATTCCTGGATAGGTTCTAATACAATAATTGGGGGTGCGTGCAGTGCAGCGACCAAGTTCGTGTTAGACCAATTCGGCTAAACTCACTCCCAATTTAAACGGCGGAAGAAGCTTCTCGCTGCCAGCCTAATCAGTGGTTTAAATTATTGAGCCCCCAGGTTCTTCTCGCACACGAGTAGCCTTCAAGAAATACAGTTAGGCCTTCGACATTGCAACCTTCTGCACGACTTGACGCCAATCGCCCAGCTGGCCGAACTGAATGAATTATGTTCTATCAAAGATCAATTCTAAATCTAATACAATTTTCTCATCTACAATGTATTTCAAAATTAACGACATCATCTACTCTCTTTATATGAAGTATGTATAAACATTAAATAAAATATACAGTGATTTCCCTTTTAATTAAAAACTACACATGCAAATTTACTCTTAATACGACATTTAATAATCGCTCAAGATTTCAATTTAATAGTTTAAGTGAAGTAGATCATAACTTTTACATGTCCACTTGAGCCAAACATTTTCTAATTTACATAAATAAAATAAATCAAAACAAAGAATCTATATTATTGGTCTATATCCATAAAAAAAAAATGTAGTTTATAATTATAAGAAAAAATAGCACCCTCTTTTCAAATAATATACTCCTGAGGTCAAATGGCATTGAAAATTCCTTTTCAAGATATTTAATAATAAAGATGTTATATTAGTTAGACAGAAACAGTCAATTGGTTGAAGTGAGCTAATACCGTTTTGTCTCGCTTCAATTAACTGATTGTCTCCATTCAACCAATAGTATCTATATCATTAGTATTAGTATCTATATCATCTATATCAAAAAATACCAAAGGGTAAATGGGCGATCATGATAACACCTTGTATTCCACGAGATAAGTGAATGGATACCAAGTAAAAAGAGAATTTAAATAATTTGATTGATATCTGAAGTAATAATAATATAAGAGGAAAAAAATGATAAGAATAAAGATAAAGGATATTAAGAGAGAATTGTAGCAGTAGCAAAGAAGAATCTTGCTCGTATAATTAGATTGAGGTTAAGTTTCGAGTCAAGCATGACACAGGAGGATCGTGTGCCCGGATCCCTGTGATTAGTCTAATGGGAAATCCGGGTTTGCTCCCTTCTCGGAGAAAGGTCACGAAGTCAGTCAGGTGAATTCTTTTGGCCTTTCAATGGCTATTGCGATGAACCGCGAAACTCTTTCTCCTTTCTGAAAAACGTAAGTGCATCGTGACAACAAAACGAGAAATCGCAAACGAGCTACGTGAACCGTTTGTATATGAGCTTGAATCAAAACTTTACATGAATCCTTTGCATTTTTCTTCTTATTTTTCTGCTTATTCCACTTTCTTTGCCTATGTCCTCATGCATGTGGAGAATACGCAACAGTGCAGCTAAATGTTGTCTTCTTATATGCGTATTATTGTAAATTATTTGTTTATTTATAATGTTTAACTATTTTACAACTGGAACATCCCCTATTTTCTTCTCTTTGTCATATTATGCTAATCAATCGTTTCAATCATTTTCAACGCAAATGACAATAAACATAACGAGTATTTAGTTTGCTTTCGTAGTATTAATACTGTTTTCTGAAAGAAATAACACTATTAATTGTTTATTTTTAGCGATAAACGAGGAATCAACATTTTCATTCGAAATATCCAAATTCAGTAAAGTTTGATTCTATACAGTTTTCCAACGATGACAAAAAATTGTACAATTTTATTCCAAGTTGAAAATTTCTTTCTATAAACGTAGAGAAATGTTAATATCATAAAATTACGATTTTATAAGTTTAGCACTGCCTTAGATATGTTAAAAGAAATCTTGTTTTGAAGTGCTTATTACTCCAAGTATACATGGCACTGGTGATATTCGCAATGACATTACTTTAGCATGCAATCCATTGATTCGTAAACTAATTAACAAAATCTCGGTGATAAATCCAATTAACAGTATAAGAAATAGTCACCAAAATCGTGTCTCAGAACGCAACGTCACTCTGCGTTGAATCAACACGACAATTTTTCCTTTCCCTTTTGTACAAAGCCGGTTAGCACATATTTGCTTTCTTTTCAAAGAACTTGCACAAGTACCAAAGAAACCAGGTTTGTTTAACTCGGTACAGCCTTCCTTCGGGAGATTTTTCAAGAGAGAAATCCACTAAGAAATATATAGGAGTAAGATGAAGGATAAAGAGAGAGAGAGAGAGAGAGAGAGAGAACGAGAAGGGGATGAGTAAGGGAAAGGGGGTAAGAGGAGGGGTAAGTTTAAAAGAAAGGAAGGAAAAGCAAGTATAAGAAGCCTATTTCCAGTGGGAAAGAAGGATAAACACGTGTCTCGACCAATGATAACGCAGAGACATGTCGCGTCATCGCGCGCTCCTCTTAATGTATCTTCAACTTCTACTCGAAAGAGAAAAACACATCTCACATCGGAAGAAAAGTGAATGGTCTCGGAGAAACACCTCTTCTTGGTGACTCTTCTTCTGCTTCCTCCACATCTTCTCCTTTCGATATTTTTAACGTTAACTTTTATCGTGCTTGCAAAATATATCGTTTTTCACAAGAAAAGTTTAAATTTCTAAAGAGTAAATTTCTAAAAGTCTAAAGAAAATATTGGAAGAGTTTTTAATTTTTGAATCGTATAATAAAGGATAGAATCGGAAAATAAAATATGAAAGATAGTCGAAAAAGAAAAAGACTCTGCATATACCCTAGGAGGTTTCGCGCGTGTGCGCAAACGCACATGCACACATGCAAACGCGCGCTCGTAAGAAGGCAATGATTCACCGATAAATCGGAGATTCTTGAAGTTACGGGTTAATCGAGGTCCCCGCACGTATCAATACTCGTAATTTCAAGCGTGATTGGCAAAATAGATAGACGACGATTGGGCAGTTGAAAAAAGCAACGATTTCCATGTAGCGACCAGTCGATTATCGAGCTTTTCTCAATTTAATCGGGAACCGTTTCTGCGGAGTCAACGAACGGTACTGCTGATTTCAATGTTACCTCCTGAATAGCTGTAAATATTGTTGTTAGTGCTCCCCGCGTACATGCGGAACTCACGAATATCATCGTTAAATTACATCAATATTACAGACCAACTTTCTGCCCTTCCACCGATACCGGAAAATTATATACGGTAAACTCGCCTGAAGAATTACTCCTTGGAAATCTTGTCGTTTTTAACTGAAGAGTCGAGAAACGAAGATGGTCCTTCTAAAAATGAAAAATTTGCCCTTTTCTCGCAGTATTTGTACAATTGTCTCGTTAATAATATTGTTAATGGGCTGTAATATAAAATTTAAAATAAAAAACTCATATAAGCAATTTTTTAAATATTATATAAATATAGTTTTAATCAATTTCTTTTTGTTTTTTTTAGGTGTAATCTCTCTTGAAAGTTAATGAAAGAAGTTTTGCAAGAATCTTCTCGAATGTTATTATATCTATATAACGTTATTGAAGCAATGCATCGAAGACATAAACTTTGAAGCGATAATATCGAATTTAATGATTCATTCAATTCGCTCAATGGATATATATGTATAACAACACAATATAACTTTGCAATATCAAAGATGGAAGGAGAATAAAAATGAAACTTTTTTACGAATCCCTAAAAATTTTCTTGCGATCAAGCTACCAGATTTATAATCTATGCTCCATATAAAATTTCACCTCCATTCATTTAAGTAGAAGAGCCTCCATTCAAGTGGAAGAGAATCCATGAAGCGAATATTTGTTTGAAGAGAAACGTTTACGTTGTAGAGGAAAAATGTTTCTCTGCTTTTCCACTTGAGTTCATTCGGCAATATATTCGTTTAGGCTACTTGGATGAATATTTGTTTCTTTTCGCACTTGGAAAGGTATGGCGAAAAGAAAAGTTGCAGTGATTCTTCGGCGTGTTCTTGTTTTAAAAGTGGAATTCGAAGAAGGTGGGAGGAGTAGAGTGGTTGTGCTTGGTAGTGGTCGTTGACGCAAGGTTGACGTATGAAAAATATAATCTTGGCGAAGAACGGAAACTAGCCACCTACTCGCGAAGACACCATCGGTGACCACGACAGCGGCAGCTCCTACGAATTAATTCAAAGTTAGAGAGGCGAGCCTCACCTTCGACGCCACATCATCCTCGCGAAGGCGAATGTCTTACGTAAGAACACTGCTGCACAAAGATTTTATTCCTTTATGCACGAGGAAAACTTGCAGCACACGATCTCTCCAAACTCTCTACTATTTCTCACAATATATTTTCTTTTTTTAATTTAACCCTTGCTATTTTAGACAATGCCAGTCCCAACCATGAAACGGAGGAACACGCTTTCCAGTTAAATTTTAAAAAAAGAACACATTTACTGCCGATACCTTCCCCTTCATTTCCCCCTACAGAAGTATCAATGATTTTATTCCTTACTAAAAATGCTAAAATTGCAAGAGAAAGAGACTATAGAAAAGAAACTGGAAAGGAGAAGAAAAGAGATCAAACGAGGAAGAGAGGCGGGAAGTATTCTATAGTACAATAATACAACCGTAACTCATCGAAGTTTATTGAAATTAATAACAATGAAAAATGACAATGAATTATGAAATAAGTGTCGATGAAAATAAGAAAAAAAAAAAAAAAAACTTTGAGGTAAGTGAAACGAAAATAGTGTGTGGGTGGATGTTTGTGCGTGTGTGTATGACAGAGAAGTTATTGAAAAAGATTATTCTTGCATTAAGGAGAATAGCCCGACGAAATCATCGAGAATTCCAGCTGCATTGCGTTACGCCGCATTCTCCATGATAGGAGACTCCCCGCACTTTCTAATTACGCATTCACTTCTTATTCGTACGTGCTTCATGCTCGTCGACTCGAACGATGAAACGACTCGCTTGATTTCCAGCAATCAGCTCATTTCATTAAACTGCAGCACCCGCGGGAAATGGGAAATCTATTGTATGTACATGCCAAACTGCATTTGTATTAGTGACCAGAGAAAACAAATTCTACCAAATATTCACAATGAAACAAAATAATTGAAATGCGACAAAAAGTTCAATATCAAGGTCAAATTGTGGAAAGGTAATTTACTTTACTTTGCATCAGTATTTCACACGATGCGGTGCGGCAAGGAAATATTGTATCGTTTTTAAGATTCTCAGTTTTCCAGTCATTTACATTTATTCAAAATGTCTATACGTGTATCGATGATTGTGCAAAAGAGATTTATTAAGTAGAAAATTTACTTCAACTTTTTTGTTTTAATTAATTTATCTAATTTTAATAATAATAATAATAATAATAAAAAATATTTTAATAATAATTATTAATATTATATTACATATATTTATATATTACATTATATTTATGTTATAATTAAAATTAATATTTGATAATAATTTTAATAATATAAAATTTAATTAATTTAAAAATAATTTAATTAATAAAAATTGTTTATGTTCCTTTTTATATCAGCCCAATACAAGATAAATAATAAACTCATTTTATGCTTCTTATTTTGTATTTGAACCGCTTTTGTAATTTATTTATAGTGTCACTCTCAAAAATTTGTTCCTTTTTAAAAAATAATTATCGTTTATTATGAAAATTTTATTAAATTCTCAAAAAGTCTCGTTAATTCAAGAAAAAATTAAGAAAGACTGTGTAATTAGACTAATTAAAAAATTTAAAGTTAGATTATTAAAAATTTATATAAATATAATAAACCGAACTATAATGAATGAAAATTTAATTATTTCCAAAATTATTAGTAATGTATCAATCGTTGTGAGGAATAGTATTTTTTTCTTCGAAATAATTTTGAAAATTTTCTAGTTATTTGAGCATCTTCCATAGACAAGTAATTGCCTTCGATATACTCTAATGAATACACACTATCAAAATTATTTTTACTTAAAACCGGTTGAAGATTCTAGTTGATCAAGAAATTCAAATTAATTTTAAATATAAAACAGGAAACTAAAGCGTGAGAACTATTTTTCGTTTTCTTTCCACAAGGTCTTTCGATTAGCATTAATCAAAAGTATTCACATTGCCCATTTAATCCCCGTGCATGAAAGCATTTTTCAAAAATTTTAGAGTACTCTGACAAGACTTAGGACCAAGTTTATATATATATATTTCAGTATCACTTAATAATACTATATTTACCTACTTCAATCTAAAAATAGACATAAGAACTAGGTATATAAATGGTTCATTTAGTATCACACCCGCATAATAATGGGTGAAAGATAAAACACATAATCGTAAAGTAGAAGAATGAGAGAGAGAGAGAGAGAGAGAGAAGAGAAGATGAGATGAAGACGAGATTGGTGATGAGACATAAAGCAGATAAGAGATTAAAGGAGGAGGAAAAGGAACGCGAAAGGATCCGTGCCACTCGGTCATTGGTGAATGTATAATATGCGTATATGTATACATACATATATAAATGTAAACGTATAGTACACACATAGATAATGCACACGTATATGCAAGGCAGAGTATGCCGTGCACTGTACACTGTATGCACTTCGTACATAGCTGCATCATCCACAGGGCTCGTTGACTCTTGCCACCTACGCGATACCTACTGCATCCTAACATATGATTCTCTTCCCGTTCTATGCAACTGGACTCTGCATTTGTCCTATTCCCCTTTCTAATGAAAAATTTGTAATGAAATTCCTTTCAAATTTAAGCAAATTATATTCTTGGAATTTCAAAAATTGCTTATACTTTCAAAAAATTTACAAGACTGTTTCTGAACTTTTTAAGATAGATCATAAATTTAAGGTCATTGCGGATTTTTTTTATGACCTAAGCCTAATTTAAACTCTATTTAACCGAACGAGTATATTGAATGAAATTTAACTAATTTTCGTATTATACATAATAAAATTGAACTGAATCAGAAAAAGAACTAGCAAATATATAAGAAAATAAAAATTAATTTCTAGCATACCGCATTTTAAGTATAAAATGCATTACATTATTCTTTCTAGTATTACACTTCAACGTGCAATTTACAAACTTTCGTATAAAAAAAATTTCTAGACCATATATTATATACTGTTTTTCTACATTTATTTATGTTTCTATATTCAATAAGCAGACAAGGGAAAACTAGTTAACGCGTAACCTTCCAACTATTAAAGATTTATGTACGTGTAAATTATTCAATTGTGATTTACAATGATAAAGCAACGCTGTAAACCGATTGGTATAAGGTGTGCATAAGCTTATAATTAAAAAATATTAATAAGTTAGAAGGTGTCATGTGATAATAATTATCGACCTAATTATAATCAATATACTTACAATACTCTCTAAGAAGAAATAGTTTAATGGAAAATTTACTAAAATAGAAAATGCTAATAAAAATAAATACAATCTTTTTCCTATACTGTGGAGAGATTAATGGGAGATACCACAAATGTATTTATTATATTTTATATAAAATAAATTTTTAAATAAATCCCAACTGCCTAAATATCAAGTTTTATTTGAAATTAACTAAAAGAAATGAAATTTATAATAAATATCTCTTAATTATAGTAAGAAAATAACTAAAAATAATAGCTACAAAGAAGAAATCTAAATTTATTGAAAACATAACACATTAGTTGAGATTTAATTAATAATTTTTTTAAACTAATATTAAAAAGCATCCTATAAAATTGTACGTATAATATAAAGCAGAAGAAAGAAGAGAATTATTCTCAATAAAAAAAAAGCATATACGAATCTCGCTTATTTGTTCTATTTAGTTATTTGAAAATTTATTTATTTGGTATTAAAACGACATTGATATTCCATTTTGAATATGAGTTAAGGAGAATAATGTTTCGACTCTTTCGGATATTTCCAGCATCTTTGCAAAGCACAGAAACTCTACCAGCTAACTGGTATGCAAAGCGGACGTTCAATGACTAAACGAACCTTAACGGTTTAAAGTATCATCAATGCAGCGACAGCAGCCGCCATTTTTTTTTAATACTGCAGTTATTATCGTTACTATCAAATTTTATTTACTTCTTAAACTATCAAATTATTTATTTATTAACCTGGCATGCTAAGTAATCTTTCGATTGATTCAGTCTTAACGGTTTAACTAACACCACTATTATTACTGCAGTAACTTTGTCGCTATTTTTGTCGTTGTTACCGTTACTGTTGTGAGCATTTCTATCATTGTTATTTAATTTATTTGTTAACTCTCTAATAATACTTAATCCTGTATTTATAAAACCTGATATGCAAAAGCTGAACGTTAGATAACTAATTCAACTTTAACGGTTTAACGAGTCATCAATGTAGCCACCACCACCATCACTGAAATTTTTTTTTTTTTTTTAATATTACTGTTATTGCAGCTACTATCAAATTTTATTTGTTCTTTAAGCCAAGAAAATATTAATTTATTAAACTTTGCATAGAGAGCAGTTGTTCAACCGATTGAGTCTTAACGGTTTAACGAAATAGTTAATTCTGATACATCTGCTGTTGCGAATGTTACTTTGGTATTGTTATTTCATTTATTTAAAAACTATTATATATAATACGTATTTGCAAAACTTGATATTTAAAGTGGACGTTCGGTAAGTAATCGAACCTTAACGGTTCAATGTGCCATCATCGCAGCAATCACCACTTCGTCTCTATCGTCCCTACTGTTGTTGTTGCTTCTGCTGTTGTTTCACCTACTTTTCAAACTCTTAAAATAGGTAATTACTAAACGCTTAACGATGCTAAGACCAAGAGTGGTTTATCGTGTTGAAAATTACAGTAGGGTCAACTGTTCACGTTTTTCACTCGTGAGGACCTCTGCCCGATAGACACTAGACTCATCTTTCAGTTCACGACTAGCTATGAGAAAATTATTCCGGCTACAACTACGAGAACTAGCATGAAAAAGATACTTGATCCAAGATTCAGGGTCACGAATATCCAACACTTTTGGGAAATATCTTCTGGACTTATAAATTGTCTAAGCAATAAATATTTGTGTATTAAGATTTGTGTATACTCTTACTATGCATACATGGTATTTTACAAATCGGTATTTCAAAAATAAAAATTGTTTAGTTCGAAACTTTATTTTTGAATTGCAAGGGTTTCTTTCTCTATAATCTTGTATGGCTGTTATTCACGGATTGGTATCAGATATGACGTTAGAGTTGTGTGACGTCATCGAAATAGCACCCCATAGTACGTTAAAAATAATGCAGAATTAATGTTCAACTGCCTACATACTAAACGTTTTCACAATGCTTTAAAATATTTTATTTTATTTATTAATTACAATCATTTAAAATTGGCTTTATTCATTTATTAATAAATGCATTTACTAGATTCACCATTAACTTCAAAGTCCACGGAAAATCCTTCTTGTATCTCCGATTTTTCTTTTTGTTAATAAAAAAACACTTATTTTTTTGAAATGAATAAAAATTATTAGTACTCTCTGATCTATATGATTTTCTCATAAATTTGGACAATTCTTTTTAAAATTTTTAAATATGAATTAAGTATTGGTTATTGCGTAGACTAATCTTTGTATTTTCAAAAAATATATAAACTTACAGTGTTAGAAAGAATCACTTAAAAATTTTCTTTAAAAGTAGTCATGATAAAAGTAACATTGTTTTGAAAATAATAATAATATCAAAATTGATCTAGAGCAAGTCCATATGATTTTACGTAAGAGGACAAAAAGTGAATGCTATAGCACTACATGGCGCTCTCTCTTAAATGGTTAAATTATCCTAATACTTACAGCAAACCACGTAGCATTTACACCACAATAAACTCATCATCATCGTGCCATCGCAACTTGAAAATTCATAATTATAGTATACCTGATTAACTGTTCTGCGGCACTCTATAATTAGCCCGCTCTTAAATCCTGAAATTACATTTGAATAACTACATCAGATTTCTTACTCGATCGCGAGCCTACGGCAAATCTCTAAAATAGTTTATACCCCCCTTACTCGCTCTTTTTCATTTTTCTCGACATTTGCGATTCTAGCCGAGCACGTCTTGAAAAGTATCGTCTTATCACGGTGTCCGGCAAACATTGCGAAAAGGTGGAAAACCGACGCAATTGATAAATTCCAAAACTGCAACACCGTACGCTCGTTTGTACTTGGGAAGTCTGCGTGAACGATCGAATACTTGGTGAGTTTTAAGCAGCTGAAGAAAAACCGCATGGCTAATACAGCGACAAGAATTATTTTCTCCACGAGAACAGAGAGAATCGAGCGGTAGAGCCCTGACATAAAATTTCTCAAGTTTTTCGCGCCTCTCGTCATTTTCCCAAGCAAAGGTCGTAGAGAGGAAAAAGTTTTCAAGTATAGAGTTGTCCCCGGTCTTCTAAAAATACGGCTCCACGGGATTTCCGTTGGAAGTACGGAGAAGAGCGCGGGGGACCATCGAGTGGCGTTCGGTGCTCGTACGATCAGCTTTAACAAAAAGGGCGGCGAACCGGTTGATTCTCTTGTGGCGCTGTAATATCGACGTGTCAATAATAGATACAGTACGCGCGCACTGGTGGAAAAGAGACGGAACGACCAGGATGGATAGAAGAGAGAGAGAGAGAGAGAGAGAGAGCGAGCAAGAGAATATAAATAGCGATGCAGTGGATCACGGTAGTGGATTCGGGTGTACGCGCGTAGCCGGAGATGGCAGAATGCAGCTGTGAGAAGGATGAGAAGAGGACGAAGAGGACGAAGAGGAGAGGGATTGGGAGGAGGGCTGAGGAGGGAGAGGAAACGCAGGTCAGCAGAGAAGGTGGTGAAGGAGGAGATGGTGGAGGAGGTAGGAGAGCGCGTGCACGCACACATTGTCCGGTCCACTCGTCGTGGGAATCGGCCGGGTTACATCCGCCAATTAATTTTTTCGTCCGACATGCACCGAGCGCGTCGATGCAAACCGAGCGGAGCGCTTTTTACCGGCACCGCCTGTCTGCGTGCCAAATATCCTCGCGAAGTGCTTCCTTTCTTCAATTTGCGCCGAACACTGATTCTTATCGAATCACCTTTTCGTATATCAACCCCGTGTCTCTCCCCCAACGCAGTAGTCTCCCTTCGAATCAACTTTCTTCTTGAATTTTGCCGATGATTCGGACCCTCTCTCATCATCGCGCAACGTTCCTCCTCTTTCCCGGAACAATCTCTGTCGCGCTTTCGACGCATCGGTGAAAGTACCCTTGATAATCCTTCCGGAACGGTCTTCGGCAACGCTCGCGCGCTGAGGGGTCGTCGTCGCGGCAACGCGCTTCTCCCTTCCGCATAATCCCAGAGATTATGGGAAAAGTGCGCGAAATACCTGTGACGTTTACGGGTCTTCGCGCGTGGAGGATGCGATGTGCGCGGGGAAAAGCAATCTCTGGGATTGTCTCCTGTTTTCCAATGAGCACGAGTCAGTTTTTGAACGAGCTTGGCGAACAACGCCTCTCCGCAGGATACGATCCTCCCTTGATCCAAAGCGCGATCGCGACTCTTATCGCGGAAGCGCGAAGTAGAAGCTTGTCGAAATTTCATGCACCTGATGGATAAGAGTAAGATTCGGAGGTTAAGGTTCAAAAAACCCCTTAGCCCGATTTTCTTCAATGAAGAAACAAACAGCGCACCCGTTGTTGCGCGATTCCTCTTCTTGATACAGGTTCGCCATCTTGTTGAACAAGCAAATTGTTTAATATTTCAGAAAGGCGAGAATATTCTTAAGGAACGACGAGAGTTTGATCTGTTTGATGGACGAATTAGACTTTGCGCTTCCGATTGCTATTCGCGAGAAGAGCCGTTACACCATTTTGTTTTTTGATGTCTGTAAACTATTTGTTGTTGACTGTCTTAGGTACAACCGCAAAAACTGTATGTATGTACGACGTAGTACAATAGCTAATCTATATTCAAAGAATGATATTGCTAAGTAATTGTTATTGCATAAATAGGCTCAAATTTCAGATTATGCCTGATTTATGATTAGGTGCTTATTATGCAATCACGAAGGCCTAAAGGGTTCGGCGCAACTATGCTGTTCCTTCGAGAGAATATTGAGTTCAATTCCTTATAAAAGAGGCGCGCGTACAATTTATTCTATATTTTAAAAAATATAATAAAAAGGTATAATTTTTAACTTACTAAAGTTATAACTTTAGTCAGATTAACAGACGATAGCTTTCTTCGTTAATGAATCGGATTAGTTATACCTTAAAAATTGAAGAAAAGGTGAGTGTGTGCGTATACATGCGTGTATGTAATGAGTGAGTAAGAGAGAGAGAGAGAGAGAGAAGATGCAGCAAAAGCTCTTACCTTAAAGACTCCGTGAAAGAACAAATTAATGTTTTCCTGTTTCTCGATAAAAAAATTAAAAAAACTGAAGGAAAGTGCATTTTTAAATATTCCCGTATAGCTCAGCTTCCTTAAATGATGATAAATGATCAATAAAATAGTTATTAGTGTGTATTCCTTTCGATTAAAATTGCAATGACCCCACGCGCGAGAGTAGTTGAGGTAGGGACAGCATTGGGTCGATGTGCGTGCACTTATGTGCATGTATAAATATACTTATATACATACATACGAATGCATGTATGTGGAAGCCGTCATCGTTGTTTCAAAGGACTTTCACTTGCCCTCGGGTTCTAGCGTGCAGACACGCGAGACGTCGTGTTGAGTTGAACTGCGAGTCTCGAGGTTCTTCCTTACTTTAACTGGCTAGAGCCACCGTCGCCACCATAGCCATCGCCGCCACCACCACCACCGTTACCGCCATAACCGCCACCACCGCTAAAGATGTGACCGTATCGAACTTTCCATCGGGCATGGAGTCGCACCCCACCGGAATTTTTCTCGCCCACTCATACTTGGGTACATACACGCTTCAAGAACACTCGTCTATTTCGATCTCTTCTTACATTGGTTAATTTTCCTCAGCTACTTCCACAGATATTTCTCAGACCTTCTGCATTTTAGCTTTACATCAGCTTCCCCCTCGATATAAAACTGACTTATGAATACTTTTATTCCATATGCGCGCACAATTAGTTCTATTACCAAGCTTTTCCTATTTCTTCACATTTACGGTCATTTGCACGTTGGGATCTTCTAGTATCCTTGTCCATTTGATCCTATTGCTTCTATATATCGTGAAAGCGTAAACACGATAAATTTTGGAAAAAACTTCTTTGGAAGAAGTTCTCTCAAAGAACTATTTCAAATTTAATCCACGCGTGTACACGTTTATACGCATATTTCAGGGTATTGCAAAACAATTGGACTTCCTGAAAAGGGGGTGATTCCTGACGCTACTCTAAGAGCTTTTTCCTCTTGACATTTTTTGACTCGAAGCTTGATTTTCAAGATATTGATAGTTGAAGTGAGACAGAGTGGCGCCACGTAACTTCAACTATCAGTGAGTCTCTGTCTATCCAATGGTATCTCTATCCTCGAATATCTTGAAAATGAAGCTTCGAAGCAAAAAATGCCAAAAGGAAAAAGTTCTTAGAATAGTGTCAGGAATCACCCCCTTTAAGGGTGTGCTATAGTTTTCTAACACCCTGTATACCAATTATGATTTTGGTTTTTAGCCCTCTTAGTGCTTATATTCATATGTGTACAATGTACACTGTACATATTATGTATATTATATGCATTGATAAATGATTTAAATGAAAAGTTTATTAGAACAATTCAGACGGTATGTATAAACGTAGCGAGAATAATTTAATAAAATTAAAACTTTTTCAAATCTTCAATAAGATTCAGCAATTTCTGAAACGTCTATAGAATTACTACGGAGATTTTATGGATAGTTTTAAAACTCGAATGAAACTTGGAAAGCAGAAAAAATAGGGAAAAATATTTTTCTCTCGCTTATGAAATGAACACGTAGAAAGATACGGAAGTCATTACTTTCAAGAGAAATAATTGAGAAAAGATGGATGCAAAATAACGAATATAAAAATTGACTCACGTCTAAAATAAGTATAAGTGATTTATGAATATGTATGCATAAATCACAAGATCCGAGTATGTGAATTTATAACGTGTACTTTCTGTTGGATGCCCAAATCGAGACGAAGCTACTAGAAGAACTTTGATGTTTCCTACGAGTTCCTTACTGTCATTTAACATTCTACTTGCACTATAAGTCTACGGCCTGTCAATTACTATGATGATGAAGAAACATTATTATGTATACCTTATGAAAAGTAAAAGCTTCTCCACAATATGAAAGTTCTAACTTTCTTAACTTTATTCCCTGCTCCTTGGTCTGTTTAGTTTATTATTTTATTGCTTGCTTTAAACGGTGTACTCTGTTACTTTTGTAAAGCGAAACTATAATGCGATATTAAAAGAAAGAAGGCAAAACAATGTTCATTTTTACATATAATCAAATTTTTCTTTTTTCTACACAGGGCGTTACGAAACAGCCGCACTTCCTTAAAAGGGATGATTGCTCTTGAAGGTAAACCGCGACGAAAAGTCATTTACCATTTTCAATTCAAAGTACAATTTCTAAAATATCTAAGAATAAAGATGCTACTAGTTCGACAGAGACAGGCCGATAGTTGAAGAGACAAACAAAAGTCGGCGTGATGCTATCTCACTTTAACTATCAATCTATCTTTATCTAATTAATAGCATCTTGATTAATATCGACTTGATTTAGTCTGTAAAAATTACCCTTCGAAGGAGGTGCGGCAATTTCGCAACACCCTGTATATTTATTAAACGGAAGATGCTTTAACTGTTGAATTATCTTCAGCAATAAGTAGATGTTATAAATCTACAACAAATATATAGAAATGAAAAGAGAAATCTAAATGTTCTAGAGCTTGCAAAGTTGTTAAATTAATATTGAAATCACGTGCTTGGTTCAACTGTAAGAATAAACTCTTCGTAATATATTAGTCGCTATACTTTCTCCAATTAAGTGGAAGCCTGAGATTAGACTAAAAAATAGGAATCTTACAAAAACTGTGAGGAAAATAATGAATGGAGGATTATACTGTTTATTGTAGGACTTTATCTTATCTTCTCTCAAATACCGAAGCACCGCCTCTTTTAATTGAGTTCATTGTGCAGAGTAAGATTCACCTGAGAAACACTAATATGAGTTTCCGACGCAACAAAGTTCTAGGGTATCTAAGTATACCCATAAATCCCCGTGTAAATATGCACGCACACAAATATGTGTACATATACATGTGCGCGTGCGCGCTTTCACACATAAAATTTGATCAAATGTATAGAAATAAATGGTACGCGACGTGAGAAAAATTCTGGCATTCGAAGACCAATGTTGCAAAGGCTATGTAATTTTTGGTTACCGCGACATTCATCCACTTGTCTAAATGACTTCGTGGAAAACTAGAGACGCTGAAGAAAAAAAAGGTACACGATACGATCCGATAATTGAAAAAGGAGATATCACAGTAAAATGAGGCGTTAAACTTGCTGTAGGTCGTAACCGCATGTTCATGGGAGTTCTTATGTTGGAATATCAACGATAGGATAGCACACGAGAGAACGGGTGAGGAGAGGAGAGGAGAGGAGAGGATAGGAGTGGAATGGCGAAGAGAGGAGCGAAGAGGAGAGAGGAGAGCCGAGGAGAATAAAGAGAGTCGTGGGCTACGGGTAGCAGACCGATGCTTCCTTCGCTTCTTTGCTCCTTCATTCGTTCGCTTTACAAGACGACTTTCACGAAGGCCCTCTGCAACTTCTAGCAAAGTCTGTCGATTCTGCATCGGCTGTTACACGATGCCAAATTGTACGTTACACCAACAAAATGAACTTCACACTATCCCTGCTCTTAAAAACGCACTTCATTCGAACTTCTAGCGAGAAACTTTCTGAAAGTTGCAGGTGCTGCTTCCAACTCTACCTTCACCGAGCAAGAATGTAATTATTCTGCAATTACGAAAAAACTTCAGGTCTTCATATTCGGACAAATAAATTTGGCGATAAATTAGTTTTTGTCAAATATAATTACCCTTTTTTAGTGCACGCGTAATACGCGCGTTTCTGGCAGTGCACTCTCGTGCACTCTGCATCCTCCTCCTCCTCCTCCTCTGCTCTCCACACGCTAATCTTATTTTATAAGTAGTATTAACTTTTACTACAATTCCCCTAACATATTTATGTAACGTGTTAAATTTATTTCTGCCGCGAACCCTCGGTTCATGGGGGCTAAATCAGCTTTCCAGCATTCTTGAGAAATTCATCAATGTTTTATTGCCAGGAAAATTCTCAATGATTTAAACGTGAGGGATAAGTGAAAAATAAGCAAGTTGTCTGTATCTGTAAAACGATGAATTCAACCATGATAAAATTATAATATTGAGATAACGAGATACATTATAATCAACCGCACTCGCAAACAATAATTTAATTGACTCAGTCTACTCTTTTTCCTATAATTTTCCTAAAAACTTTTCTACGGTCTCTCTCTCTCTCTCTCTCTCTCTCTTATAGTTAGTATACAAGTCTGTCACGCAAGAAACCAATATCTTTAGCTAAAAAGACACACCTTGTTCTTACAAGGTTAATCTTTATTCTTACAAAGATTAAAACGCCCTACCCATCAATTATTATTTAATAGAAAAGCTCTTAAACTATAATGATAATAATAATAATAGAAGAAGTAGCAAGCTTTACTGAAATCTCATATATACAATTTTGGAGGTAATCTAGTCAGAATTTATTTAGGAAATTCCAATTATAATTCAATAATACGTTATCTCGATGAAATCGAAACATCACATTACGTTACTTTAAAAATCGCGTATTTGCACACTAATCGTCTTATCTGCAAGCTATTGAATAATAATCTACGACGAGTATACGTGATACTGACACTGAACTGAGTCGAAAAGCCCTTTGCGACTTTTTAACTCGGAGCTTGGTTTTCAAGATACTCGATAACAAAGGTATTATTAATGAGACAGAGACAGACTATCCATCTCACTTTAGCTATGCATCTGTCTCTGTCCAACGAATGGTACATTTATCATTAAATATCTTAAAAAGAGAACTTTTCGTTTATTTCCGAACACCTTGTATATATCGTAAAAGCGTGAATAGATATTATGCGAATCTTTGCGAAAGGTAGAGTATATCGAGAAGAGAAGAGAGATTAAGCGCAGAAGAAGAAGGATATTAGGCTTGATTGTAAAATAATGAATCACATATTCTAAGATAAAAAGAAGGTCAAGCTTTAAATGAAATTGCAATTGTATGTACGAAGGTGATCACAAAAGGACTGCGTGCTTCGGGTAAATTTGAGAAATAACAGTTCACGTGGATGAGTAAATACTAATGGAACTATAAGCACAAACAGATGAATAGAGGGGTTGGAGAGAAACATAGAGAAAGTGAAGTGGTGGCAAGGAGGAGGGGAGGGGTAGGGGAGAGCGGATAACGAGTAAACTATTATATTGAGTGCAAGGCGTAGAGAGTAGAACGCTGGTAGTCGGCAGGTAATTAGATGAAGCAGCGAGTGTAGCTCGTAACTGGCTGGACTATCTCAACATTATCTTGCGCGTCATGTAGCGGAGATGCGACTTCCTCCTTTGGATTTTTGTTGAAATCGGGTCTTCCTTCTTCGACCCCCCTCGAGTCAAGTCGTCGACTTTCGTCTCTCTCTCTCTCTCTCTCTCTCTCTCCTCTTTACCCCTTCCTTTTACTTGAGCATTTGCTACCGTGGAAATCGGTGAAAATAGCCAACGCATTACCGATCACCCTCTTACTCGATCATCTCTCGCCGCCATACGGGAGATACGGTGCTTTTAATTTGTATCGCGTGTGAAATTTCTCACTCGTCGATGAAATCCAAGGAAAAAAATAACGCGAAGACGATGACAAAGTGCCTGTGTGATGTCCCCCTTTACAAAATTACCAGTTCAATTCGCTAGGTTAACGCATTAGGGGACCTAAAGGGGTTCTAGATGTGAGTTGGAGGGGGGGGGGAGGTTAGAGATGCTCAATGATGAAATTATCTAGCCTGTTACCACTGAACGCGCTTGAAAAGCGACGTTCCTTTCAATCCCCCTGGGAATCCCATTATTCTTTCCACGTATGCGAAGAATATTATCAAAAGTGAGATCGAGCGAATCATTAGCTATCCGACTGTAACAGCGCCTATAATATTTAGCCAGTTATGATTGAGAGTCTTTCAAGCTGATCGTACCGGACTCGATCCTCTTGAAACTTTTGAAATTACGCAGCGATTTGCACGTTTCCCCGTGAAAATGGAGGACGGACGATGTTCTCAATCGAACGTTGCTGTCCTCCAAAAGAACAGTGCGCTAGGTTAAATACCCTGAGAAACCAGTCATTCTACAAGTGTGTGATTAGCTTTTACGGTACATTGCATTGCGCTTTATAAAAGTTCGATGTCTTCCTCCTTAGAAAAGTACTACATCACTTTTAAATATACCACTGATTCCAGTTATAAGAGTGCCGGGTGACATTGCGCCAACAGATCCCTCAGTAGTTCTGTAAGTAGATCTGGTAAGGTTTCCAAGTACCTCTCTTCTTTTTCTCACATTAATACAGGGTGTCCCGAAATAACCAAGTCGAGAAGTGCTCAACTAATCTTTAATCCGAAGCTTAATTTTTTAAATATTTAATGATAAATGCATACACATCATTGATTAGACAAAGATAGATAGATAGGCGAAGCGAGGTAGTAAAACCACTCTCTGTGTCTTACTTTGGCTATACAGATTTTAACAATGATATCCTTCGAAATTTAAAGGGTTTGTAAAGGGAGTGATTCTTAGACGATTGTTTATTTACCACTTTTTAATTTGAGTAATAGTTTCCAAATTATTCAATGACAAAGATACTACTAGTTAGACAGAGACACTTCAATAGTTAAAGTGAGATGGCACCGCTCTGTCTCGTTTCAACTATCGGAGTCTTTAAGGAAGTATGGTCGTTTTGTAACACCCTTTGTACTTTTGTACTTTGTACCTGTCACTATCTTACTAATAATGCCTTTATTATCGAATGTCATTAAAACCAAGCCTTGGATTGAAAAATAGTTAAGGACTTTTCGACTTAGTTTAATGTCAGGAATCACCCCTTAACTGGGGGTGTACTTATTACCGGAAACCCTGGATCCCCTTTTTTTTTACTTTTGCTTTATTCTTCTTCGTTACCTTATTCATAAAGGATCTTATCACCACTTGAATATACATAATTATTATCGTTAATCAACAAGAATTGCTTTTTAAACGTTTCTGCCACTTTAGCCGTTTTGATGTTACGAAAGTTTTATAGTAAGAAGGGGCTGTATTTGTAGGATATGGCTTCTCGCGTGAACTAAGCATTTTCTTGAAATTGCTCTTGGCTTTACATGGAGGGAACTTTTAAAGGTTTAAGTAAGAGAGGTGGTAACACTAATCACTCGCTTCTCTTAAATGCTTATACGAAGTACAGATGACCCGAGATCTATGTCATCCACTGTCTAGAAAGGCTAGTAGATTCACCGAGTTAGCGCTAAAATGAGTTGTAACCTAACAGCGATCAGTCTTTAACGAACAACTTTCCGCAAAGTGCATTATCATTATTCCCTGTAAATCTAGGGCAATTTTCGTTTCGCGAGAAACCTCTGTCTACTGCTCGTACGTACAGACGGAACCAAATTGCCATCTTAGCTTTTCACTTTTCAACAAATTCTTAATGTTGATTAAGAACTAAAACTAAACAGTAAGAATCATTCATCTGAATTATTCTGTCCTTTGGTTAAAAACAAAGAAGTGAAACTCTTGATCTTTTCCTGTATACTAAAAAAATCCATTTTCGAAATCAATAATCAAATTTATTGCCAGTGATTCTTTCTTTTCTCGGAACTTGATTTGGTTTCTACTTATGATTTTACGAATATTTATTGTTTTCTTCTCAAAATTGTTCAAAATATATACTTATCTCATGACTCTGAAAAGCTAACCACAATCATTCAATTCGTACCGAAAAAGGGACAAAATAATGATACTTGATGTCGTAAATTTTTAGCTCCCTTTTCTTCCAGCTCATTTTGTCGAAAGGACGAAACCGCAATTATTAGTTGTGTAGGGACCCAGTGCCCTAGTAATTTAATTTCTTTCCGAAATAAGCAGTTTTCAGAAAAATTAGAAAAAATAATACTATGCCAAGTCAACTTATTTTACGACCCATCCTTTTGCTAAAATTTGCTTATTTATCAATCATTAACAATCGTCTTTATTTTTTAGTTTAAAAAAAACTTAATTTTTGTCTTTTTATTAAAAAAAAAAAAAATACATTGAAATGGGAAAAGAAGAAAAAAAAAGAGCATAAAATAATATAAATTAATAGTATTAAGTGAAACAGAAAGGAATATGTGTACGAGTGTATAAAGAGAGAGAAAACATAGACATGATTTATTTTTTAATATATCATTATTAATCGATCATTGTCGCTTTTGCATATCATTGTATTGACAATTTTTCTCTATTTACATGATAATAATAATAATAATATTAATAATAATTAATAATAATAATAATAATAAAATAATATTATTAACTAATTAATAATAATAATGATAATAATAATACTAATAATAATAAGAATAATAAGAATAATAATAATCATAGTAATTAAACATTTCTACTAGAAATATACAAATTTGTCGTACGTGTAAATGCGGGATGTTATTTTATACAAAAAATATCCTTCGATGCTTCGCAATACCGACGGTTAACGTTTTCTATGGCGAGGGACTACTGGCTAAGTGAAGTACAACGCTGGAGCAGGAGAGGATGATGAATATGATCATGCGATCATGAGGGAGGAGAAGGAAAGAATGAACGATGAATAGAAGGTGGTCGATGATGGTATTTTTGTTTAAATTACGCAGGCGAATGGAAGAGGATGAAAAAGGATAGAAAGTAGAAAATTGAAGGAAACTTGCAGCGTTAGCGACGTATCAAATTATCCAAAGAATTATAAGTACAAAAAATGACAACAGCTTTATTATACATTATATTCATATAATATAATCGTTTATACGTACGTGCTTCTCGCTACTTAAGAGTTGACACATCGGTCTGTACGTCAGTGGCGGTCAAACGAAAATAAAATGTCGCATAGATATCTCGCCAAACCTCCACCGATTGCAGAAAAACGACGAACTTATTCAAGTTTTCATTACGTCACGCAAGCAAGACTCGAGTAGCCTCGCTCAGTTGGTATATATCTAGTGTGTGTGTATGTGTGTATGATTTGTTTATTTAATATTATTATTTATAACAGGAACATCATCGAAACTCTTTGTTCGCTACATCGTCATCGTACGCTTACATCGTCATCATCACGAAATATCAATATTATCACTGCTAGCATTATACTTATCATTATCATATTTATCATCATCATCATCATCATCATCATAGTTGTCGTCATCGTCATCACCACCATCATCATCATCGTCGTATCATCATTATCAGCAGTAGCAGCAGCAACATTAGCATTCGCATAAATAAATAATTAATAATGATCAATAATGCGCTAACAATACACATAATTGTCATTTGTCACGATTTGAACGGCAAACTCATCAAAAATATACAATTGTTGAAATTAAAAAAAATCTAACGATACATTATTATACACACTTGGAACATACGAAAGTCTTTACACATTTTTTTTCGTTAAGCGAGAGAACAACGAACGTGGTGCAAAATTTAATAAGATTAACAAATAATTTTCTTGTACAGCGAGCAACGTTATCATTAAGAAAAGTGTATGCGAAAAGTTTTATTGATTCCCCATCGTGTCTTTAACGAAACACTCGGTGTTCTCTCGCGCCTTATCCGTAATATCGCTGCTTTTACCGCTGAAAAACGCTTGAATCGTCTATTTCTCTATGAAAAATGATATTACTGGCGAAAGATACAATGGATGGGTATCATGAGAAATATATTATCGCGAATTTTTAGTAATTGCATTTGGAGAATGGATGCGCTCTCTTAAATGGGAAAAAGAAAGGATAAGAGAGAGAGAGAGAGAGAGAGAGAGAGAGAGAAAGAGAGGAGGAAGGAAAGAAGAGAGAGGGAGAGAGAGAGAGGAGGATAAAGAGAGAAAAGGTAAACTAGTGAACAAATGCGATATCTTCAAACCTTCTCCGTCAGTAGATCACAAGATCTTGCTTATCGCACAGCTACTAACAATAAGCTAATCGTTTTATATCCCTGATTGTCCTATAATGCCAAGTCTATCACCAACGAAAAGTACCTGTACGGAGAACTGTCCAAGGATTCGCTTATTCGCGTGCAAGAGCTTGCCTTTCTCTCTCAGCGCGTTACATCCATTTTTTCGCAAACATACAAGTTGAAACTGTGCGCTTCTTCGACCGTTCGCATAATTTACGTTGCTTTCACTCTTCGTCTTCGCTCTACTGTCGTAGATCGGCTAATCTATACCGCGCGCGTTGAGAATCACAGGTCGCATAGCTCCGGAAGAAGCAGCATCTAGTAGCGCCTTCGTTTCTTCCGGGTCACGGTTGGTTTCTTGAAGAGAATGAAAAGCGAATACGAACCCTTCGTTTCCCACTCCCTCAACCTTACCAAACTCGTGGAGGGCGTGGATCGTGACAGAAGCAATTTCCAAAATCAATTCTACCATCGATGAAGAATGGAGAAAAGATAGAGGAGAGAACAAAAAGAAGAGACGAGGCGCAAACACCTTGAGGAGTAAAAAGAAAAAAAATTATAAAACAAGACATTTCTTTTCCTTTTAATCTCGAAGCACTTCGAAAGAGTAACGGATTAATGGAGAAACGATACTTTTATTAATGTCACGATCCTGTTTATGCGACCTCGAGGGTTGTTACTACCATGACTCGCTCGGACGACATCGTACGTTAGAAAGCATTGTTGTCCCAAATGATTCCCCTTGTAAATCGAAAAAGAGTAGGTATATAAAAGATATCTGCATATCGCAATCCGAAGGCGACAGCATTTCTTCGTCCTAACCGGTCGTTCATACTTTCTCGTTCATAAATTTTCACATACAATTTTCATGCACTCGGCTCACGGACGTAACACACATGCATGTATACGCGAGCAAAGACCGCACGCATACATCCAAACGCACAACGGACAAACACACGCATACATACACACGAGCGGCGCGGCGCACTCACAAAAACATTTCTCTATACACGCAGGTACGCATGTGGGACGATGCGCTGACACACGCGAAAACTGCTCGAGCCGCCGTTCTTCAGCAACGAGCAAACACGGTCGCGCGACTCGAAAAGAAAATAGAGAACAATGATAATGCGATACAATTGTTGTGTTAATACTAATACAATAATTAATTAATAATAAAATTAAAAATAAAAATAAAAATAATAATAATAATAATAATAGCAATCGCGTATAATAATAATAGTAAATAACAATAATAATAAATTAGTTCTGTACAAAGTGCTCCCTTATAGAGCATGACAATATTAATACCTAAGACGGGGTGGCGCGCATTGTCGCTTGTGTACCCCCACAGCGTTCGGTTGGCCCCCAAGTGCGGAGCATTAGTTTTTTCCTCCTTCAGTCTCTCGATGAGGTCCATCCTTGTCTCGTCGTAACGTCAATCCTTGACTGGATATCATCTGGCAAAGGCCTCTTCTTGATTTTTGATTAGAATCAATCCCGAGTGCACGGGGACTCGACTCGGCGAGTATGAATTTACGCGAGGTGTGTCTAACTACTACCTACTATACTACTTTTCTTTGTGTATTGCGCTATTCTGGATTTATTTTACTCTAAGCACACGATTACTAGTATTGCGCGCATTACTCGATGACATCGTTGTTCTGACACTTGTCGTGAAACCGGCACACGTATACACCACTTGTATAAAGAATTGACCTGCGCGTGTCGAGGAAAAAACTTTATATAAAATGAATATTTTAATGAAAAAAGAGTCTATGAAACCACGAACAGTGGTTCCGCATGGTTATTTAGAAGTCTCTCTTCTCTCTCTCTCTCTCTCTCTCTCTCTCATTTTCCCTTTCATACTTTTTTCTCTCTCTCTCTCTCTCTTTCTCTCTATCTCTCTCTCTCTCTCTCTCTCTCTCTCTCTCTATCTCTCTGTCTTTCTATCTCTGTTCTCTGGCTAAACTTCGGTTGCCAGCGTCGCTGCTAACGCAGAGTCGTGCCTATAATGATCGTCTATCACGTAAACTCCACATCCACTTTCCGAAGCTCCACCACCACCGGCGCCGCTTCCGGGTGGACCACTACTCGTCTCCACTATCGTCGTTGGCCTCTTCAAGAGAGCCGCCTCAGCCGCACAGCAGCTATCCGCTGCACTGCCAGCGAACATGGAGGATCTCTTAGCCACGTCGAGTACCCCGACGTTCACGCCGATCCCTAGACCCATGCTCCCCAAGCAGTCCTTCTCCTTTTGGAAGAGATGCGACGCCCGATGAGCGGCCGCTTCGGTGTTGAGCTGCTTCGTCGTCCTCGTCCTACCGTCCTGGATGATCGGCTCTGGCTTGTACCCGGAGCACGGACTGTCCAGGATGACGTCGGTCTGGAAGGACGAGTCCAGATCGTCCTGTTGCCTGGCGCTGGTCGCGTTGTTGATGCTCTTGTTGGCCGTCCAGGTGTTCTTGATCATGTGAGCGTCGCCGGTACCCAGGGTGCAGACGCTGCCTCCGCCGGTAGACCCCAGGAGTCCGCTCGCACCGCCGA
The DNA here is from genome assembly GCA_037305995.1 of Sclerodermus sp. 'alternatusi'. Lineage (NCBI taxonomy): Eukaryota > Metazoa > Arthropoda > Insecta > Hymenoptera > Bethylidae > Sclerodermus > Sclerodermus sp. 'alternatusi'. The sequence continues at coordinate 472,981 of CM074553.1, forward strand.
GGCCGGAACCGGAGTGAAGCGCCATGTTGCCGATGCCCAGCGATCCTCCTCCTGCTCCGCCATTTCCGAGGGAACCTCCTCCACCGAGGCCGGATAGACCGGAGAGGCCGGAGCTCAGGCCAGAAATAGCGCTCCTCTTGCTCATACTGCTGTGGACCGCGTTCCTCTCGTTCTGTAATCTAGCCTCTTCATCGGCCTTAGCCTGTTCCCGTTTCTGGCGACGCTTCATGCACATCACAGCCACCGCGGCTACCAAAACAAAGGCCGGCACCGCCGTCGACAGGGTGGCTATGACCACTACGTGCTCGGTGGTGAGGCCGGCGTCTCTCGCCTCAGCCGACGCGACGTGTCTCGAGAGGTTGCCCGACCAGTAGCTAGCACCGGAAGAAGGTAGAACCCCGGGTACCGCGGAGCTGGCGGCTGCGGCTGCTGCGGCTGCCGCTGCCGCGGGTACCAGTACCGTCCCCAAGGCGCCTTCCTCGCTCTCGCAAGTCTCGCCTTGCCAACCACCGGGACACTCGCAGACGAACCCGTTCACCCTATTCCGACAAGTGCCTCCGTTTCTGCAGGGGGAGCTGCGGCACTCGTCAACGTCGACGCTGCAGTCCTTCCCGGTGAACCCGGGTCTGCAGGCACATCTGTAGTCGTTGGTACCCGAGATGCACTTGCCCCCGTTGGCGCAGGGTTTCGCCAGGCAGTAGTCGACCTTGTCCTGGCAGAGTCTGCCGACGTAACCCGGCACGCATTGGCAACGGAACTGATTGATCTGGTCTACGCAAGTGCCCCCGTTGAGGCAGGGGTCGCCCTGGCAGTCGTCGATGTTGATCTCGCAGCGCGCCCCGTTGAAGCCGCTCGGACAGGTGCACCTGTAGCCGTTCACCATGTCCGTGCAGGTTCCGCCGTTCGCGCAAGGATTCGACGCGCACTCGTCCACTTGCTTCTCGCAATCGGTGCCGGTGTAGCCAGCTGGACACTCGCACTGGTACCCGCGAAGCGAGTCGTCCTCGCAGGTAGCACCGTGCATGCACGGCGAATCCCTGCAGGACCTAGTGGTGATCTCGCAGTGGTGTCCGCGCCAGCCTGGTGGACAGGTGCACTTGTAGCCGGCACGTGGATGATGTTTATTCGAGTCCGTTGCGATGACTCCGGTACTGCCGCCGATCAACGAGGAAGAGGACGACGAGGAGGACGACGAGGATGAGGGGGAGGAGGAGGACGACGACGACGACGACGACGACGACGACGAGGAGGAGTTGGAGTAGGGGTAAGACGAGATAGATGATGCTTCCATGCTGCAGGTTCCGCCGTTCAGGCAAGGCTTCGAGTGACAGTCGAGCAAGGGCGTCTTGCACTCGGTCCCGGTGAAGCCTGGCGCACAGGAGCAGGTGTACGAACCTTGGCCGGTGTTAAAGCAGGTGCCGCCGTTCATGCACGGTTTGTGATTCGTGCAGTAGTTCAGGTCCTGGTTACAGAACAGACCGCCCCAGCCTTCGTCGCAGAGACATTCCCAAGGCTTTTGGCATGTCCCGTGCAAACAGCCAGGGTACCTCACGCACTGGTCGCAGAAACCTCCTCTCCAGCCATTGTGGCACCTGGAAGAGAGAAACGAACCATATCCAATATTATTATTTCAGGTCGCTACGCTATTTTTAGCCTCCACTTGTCAGCGATGGAGGCACGCGCGCTCATACCCTACAGGTTCGATCTCTATTGGTCTACACTGGCCAAAGTCGACCATCGCATGGCCAAAGTTTCGGCTGGACCGCGAGGATCGAAGAATCGGAAAGCTACTCGCGAGATCGTACGGTACCTTGGAGTATGAGTAGCGTAATAAGAGCGAATAATGGCGAGGCCACGTAAAATTAAGGTAAAAAGGAGCGAGGAAAGGATGTCGTGGTCGTCGAGCATGGCGATGATGTTCAAGAGGTTACGCGTCTTTGGCGGAGGAAAGAAAGTAAAGCGAGCGAGCAAAAGTGAGAAGGGACTAATCAGATGAAAGGATAGAAATGAACGGAGGAGAATGCAAGTTTGTGCGCGGAAGCGAAGGGAGGCGGGTTAGAAGAGAGAAGGGAGAGAGGATAAAGGTAGAAAGAAACAGCAGCAGCGGCGGTGGCGGTGGCGGCAGAACATCGCATACATATAGGCAGAGCTTGAAAAAAAGCAGGCGCAACAAGTAAGAGAGAGGAAGCGCGTTATGGAAGGGTGGGAAAGAGAGGGGGGAGAAGAGAGAGAGAGAGAGAGAGAGAGTAGGAAACGAAGAGAAGAATGCAAGTGTGCGTATTCTTATTCGCATCGAGGAGTGAAAGAGACTAGGAGGCGGAAGACAAGAAGGATAGAGGTAGCAGCAGCAAGGTAAAGGTGAGATAAGGATGGACAGAGGTGGATGAGCGGGGAGGAGCCAAAGGGACAGAGAGAGAGAGAGAGAGAGAGAGAAAGAGACAGAGAGACGTAGAAACGGACGAGAGACGGACGGACGGACGGACAGTCGGACAAACACGCACACACCGACAGCAGAGAGACAGGGAATGGGATTAACCGAGAGGAGACCATACGGTAGACCGAGCGAGATGAAAGGATGAAACAGAGAGAAGTAGAAGTGGGTCGGGATTTGGGCGAGGAGAGGGAAGAGTAAAGAGGAGAGAGAGGAGGCAGCAGCAACCATCTGGAGTGGGGGGAGGGGGAGAGGGGACCGTCGAGTAGTGTTCCCACGGTTCGAGCCTCGGCATAGCCGTTCAGTATGCGGGTCAAGGAAAGGTTACAGCGGCCGTGTGTGTGTACGTGTGCGCGCGCGCGCGCGTGCGCTCTCGCGAGTCAACTCGAGCGCACCTCGCTCGTTCTCCGCCAAGTAACACCAGCCAACGCTGCTAGAGCACGTATCGCCAGTAGAGAGATGCGCGAGCGCGACGTCGTCGCATCACCATACCATTAAATCCCCATACATGCACACTAACACTCGCGCAAGCACACATAGGCTCGACCGAAGCAAAAAACCGAGACGTAACCTGCCAGAAGAACCCGTCTTCGGTCCATTCCCCTTTCCCCCCATCGCTGCTTCATCCCCCTCTCTCTTTCTCTCTCTCTTTCTCATCATCCAACCATCCATCCATCCATCCACCCACCCACCCACTCACCCCCTTTGCGAGATGCTACAGTCCACTCGCTCGTCGGAAACCTAAATCAAACCCTTTTCTCGTTTTCGCGCGATCCAAATTTGCCAAAGGCTTTTCAAAATTTCGCATAAACTTTCGCGTCGAATTTGTCTCTCCTCCCCTCTCACCGTAGTTCGGTCGTCCCATCATCCCCCTTCGTTTCGCCAGACACAGCGTTTTTATGGCTTCCTTAAAGCCTCTATTCATGACTCGCCGTGCAAATATAGCGCGAGGCGTAGGGAAGGATCCCGCGCGTCGCGGGTAGGCTACTCTCGCATCTAGATCGGATCGTCCTGAAAATCTTTTGGGGTTCCCCGGGTCTCTTCTTCCTTGCGTTCTTTTACCCCCCGACCTGCCGCTCCTTTCCAATGCGTACAAGCGAATCAATCGATTCTCCTCGAAGTTAGCGCGAACTCGGCTTAAAAATAACCCGATCGCTTGTGCAGTCGCATCCCGATGATTTAGGTCTGTGCGATGGCCTATCGTTGGGAGGCCGATATGACATAATCATCCCCGAATAATCTGGCCGGAGCAGGTGTGTCCGAAATTTTTTCCCGACTGTCCACGATGCGCGACTACCACGGAGGAGACACGACCGAAGAATTCGGTACGCGTACGCTTGTGTCGCTGCTTTGAGAAACGTGAACTTGCGTATGTGCAAACCGGTGTGTGTGTGTGTGTGATCACGGGCGCGTGTATGCGAGGAGGCAAAGTTGACAGGAGCGAGAGAGAAGGGACGGAGAGGCGATAGGTAAAAAGTGAGAGGAAGATTATTCCACGGATGGAAGGAGACAAGTTTGTAGGAACTGGTGGTGAGGGAGGAGGGGGTGGTGGTGCTACGGTGTTAGGGTGTTAGGTATCTACGCATCGCAGGTGATGCGCGTGTATGCACCAGGAGCATCGGTACTCGCTCGCTATACGGCACACACCACGCTGTGCCGCGCTATACCACGCTACGCCACACCACGTCACGCCACAAAGTTGCAATCTCCCAGGAAGACCGGCTACGTTGCTCGCTAAATTTCAATGACGCGCCGTAGCATCGTCGCGTGGCATCGCTGAGACGAGAGAAATTTCGAAGGTCGCCAAGGTGTTTTCCAAGATCTTCGAGGAAATCCTCGAATTTTCTCGAGTAGCGCGGGCATCGCAAAAATCTGGCAGACGATCCCGTGTGTCCCCACGCACGCAGTACCGAAAGACAAAGGATCTACCGATCGAAGCGTTTCAAAGTTTCCAGAAGACACCACCAGGGCCGTGGCTCATCGCGGTGAGGGAATCGTGAAAATGGCTGAATTAATCGAGAAAGCGAGCGTGCGCGCGCGCGCGCGTGCAAAAATCTCCATGACGGAACGAAACCATCTCTCTATCGGTTGTTTCACGCAAATAGAATCCGTTAATAATAGTGCAGACCAGAGAAGCGGTCTCCTTGAGGAAACTATTCCCGTATTTACGGTCCATGAATCCGTCGCGTTAACAGTCTACCGCCTGCATCATTTGCTTCAAAAGCTTCAACAGCTTCAGCGAGGCAAACCTTTGGCAAGGGATTGGCGTCGGAGGACTCTTGGCGCGTCCTCGGATCTTCGGTCTGGCTCGAAGATGAAGTGTCGCGCGTACCCTTGGAGGAGGGTAGGGAGCGGGGAGCGAGGGAGGGAGAGGTCCGAGTCGTAGATCGTGGGTTTTGGCTCCAGAAGCAGCATCGCGGGAGGTAGAAGGGATCCGACTGGAAAGAGTAACGGAAAAACGTGGAAATAGCCGAAGGGTGTCGCGAGATGGCGAATGGCGAGCGAATGTCGGCGAAGTGAACGGGACACCGCAGCGGCGCATGCTTGCGGCTAACGGGACAATTAACCCCGGCCGTGGAGTAATTAGATGACCGAGTTGTTAACTCGAAGGCAGCCCCGGGTTAACGCCATGCTGCTCCCGCGCTGAGATTTGACAAGAGTCTTCTCGCGCGGGTCCCGAAGTTTCTCGGCTCCGCTTTAAACACGCGCGCGCGCGCTCCGGACCAAACGATCGACGACGACACCTACGCGTCACTCGCTTCTCTCGTCCAAAAATGACAGCCCCAGGGGCAGGGAGGGAGCGCGCGACCTTCGGCTCTTAGAGATTCGCTGCTGCTGCTGCTGCTCGAACATTTGTCAAGGTCAAGGTCGAACGTTGGGGGGAAAAATGTAGAAAATTGCAAGTCCACTTCGTCATTGGGCTCCTAAATAAAATTGCGGTATTTCCGCGAGTGAGCGAGGTTGTCAATGTGCGTTATCACGAGTACGTTACGAGTGCAGGGCACGCTTAACGAATGGTGGAAGGCAGAGGATGCGCCAGTAACTGAGATACGTGCGAAAACACATAGATAGACACGCGGACGTTCGTGCACGCGTACACACGGACGTGGACGTAGACGTAGAGACGCGTAGAGAGAAAAGCAGATAGGAAAGTGTGGAAATATGCGCAAATGTAAGTATACTCACAAGCATTCGTTGGGTCGATTGCAATGTCCATGCTGCTCGTCGCATCCGGGCAGGCAACGGGCTGGAACGAGTAAGAAAAAATCCAAAGGTTAAGGCAAGACTCTTCTTCGCGAGAGGTCGATCGCGTCCCTCACGACTGCACGATACGCGGCGATGGCGATGGCGATGGCGGTGGCGGTGGCGGTAGGTGGTGCGATGGCGCGACTACATTACGCTACGACTAGCCAGGATGCGCGCATCGCATAGCGAAACCAACGCGAGAAGATACATCTATATATAGCGAGTGAACTGTCGAGCGAACTGTGAGCAGCCTCAGCGATTTACGGTAGTGCCATTGAAAGGGACCCACGAGACCATGGCAAAACGCACACATGCGCATACTCGTCGTCCGGAACTTCCTATGCCACCACGCACACTTTGCCAGACTTCTGTCTGTCGTACTCTGCTACTTTCTTTCATTGGACCAGCCAGCCAATCTTCACCTCCAACGTCACATTTGGTACGAGCACTCCGCGACAAGTGGACGTCGTTATTTGTACGGCGCAAGCATCGAAACGCTCTAGGACCAACAACGCGGTTGCTGCCGTTAATAAGATCAATTTGGTGGGAGAGACGAGGTGGAAGGACCCTATTGGGTTGGTCGGTTGATTGGTTACCACGCGACGCGACGTATCGCGTCCCGTCGATGGAATTGCGTGGCGCGTGTGCTCATGGTTATCGCGTTTCGACTTCCATTGGTCCTCCGGGGTGTCATCATCGTCTCCGGCGACAATGACGCCTTTACGGGTTCAATTTGCTTTCCCAACGTTCTCTCCCCGGTGCTTGTCGTTCGCACTGTGACTCGATAGTCGCACCTACCCGGAAAAGCGAAGCTAATTTATCGACTGTTTCCTGTTCGGGCACAACGAGAGAGGACCGTATCGGGTACCGTATTGGGTATCGTCCCATTCAAGAATGTCCCTGGACAAATGGGCCAAGACCGAGGACCACCGTGCTAATGATGGTTCTCGGTAAGTCTCTAATTGAGCAATGATAGCGCAATAACAATGGAATCGACTAACAATAGGGGTTCCCTGAGGAAAGTTAAGCAGGCAAGGGAGAGAACTAGACCCGGACCTCTTTGATGGACCAGGTACACCAAACGTAGATCCTTGAACATCGAAGCAAAGACCTCGGTCCTTCCGAAGGTGAGGCGGACTATTGAAACTAGCGCAAACGCGAGCGAAGCCGAAACCTATCGGCTTCCCATTGAAGGTGCCCTCGTTGAAAGAGCCAGGTCTCTTTTTCATTGAGCAACCCGGCGACCTAGCACGGAAAGAAATAGCGCGTAAATACAAGTTACGGGAGGTGCGTGTCTGTCTCTGGGCGGTGTCCTTATGAATGAAGGGGTTGCCCTGCGAGGGTAATTCGTCGCAGCAAAGGTACAACGAGATAGCGGCGCGCAAGAACCTATGCCGAAGTAAGAAAGGGGCCCTTCCCCTCCCCGCACCTCGAGCCTGCTCTTCCTGCCTGTTTCTTTTCCCTCCTGCCTGCCTGCCTGCCTTTTTCCTCTTCTCTACTAGCTTGGGTGCCTGGTTTGCCCGGCTGGCTGGCGAACTTGCTGGCTGGCTGGCTTGGCTGCCTGCCTGCCTACAAACTCAGCAGGCACTCACGTGACCTTGGGGCATTGAGCGCTCGACGAGTTTGCTCAAGCCATCGCGAGTCTGCGGCTCCTACGAGGGCGCATATGCAACACGATTATACTCGGAATGCACAAAGTATGTGGAAAGCAGAAATCATTCTCGGATGTGGTTACGGTCGAAGGAAAAGGACAGTCGAGTCATTCCGATGCTTCCAGCGACCTCGTGGAATCCCTGGTGCAGAGAAGCGGTCGGTCCTCCGATTCGAAAACTTGAGAAACGTCGTCGAATCGAGAGACCCTGTTACTACCCTCCCCCTAATCTGGCATTATCACGCGTTTCGGAAAATTGTCGCAAAATCAGTGGAATCGTCGGGACGAGACTTTGCTCTGCTTCTAGGAGTTTGATCGTTGAAGGGTCCTGGTGCTTCCGAATGGTAGCGGCGAAGTAAGAAAGGGCCAAGGAGGGATGAGGTCGAGTTAGAAGAAAAACGGAGAATGGTGGAGGAGGAATCGGTGGGTAGAGCAAGGCGGGCGGGTTAAAGCAAAACAGGCAAAGCAGGCAAGAAAGCAGGTAAGAAGGGAAGGGAAGGGAACGGAAGGGAAGAGGAGGGGAGGGGAGGGGAGGAGAGGGAAGGGAAGAAGCAAAGGAGCAAAGGGGCAAAGGGGCAAGCATGCCGGCAGGTACGAGGTCGGTAGATGGCAGCTTAGGATAGAGGTGCTAGCGAAGAGTTGGTCGGAGAGGGCCTCTGAGCCACGTGACCTTGGCACCAAGCGCAACGGCCCACGAAGTGGTTCCCTCGTTGACGGCGGTGGCGGCGGTGGCGGCAGTAGCGGCGGTCGCCTTCGAGAGAGCTAAGCGTTAAAGAGTGCGGGAGTATTTATAGACCGCGAATGCGACGGTATGGTTCTCTCCCTTTGTCGCTTCTCTCCTCCACCCTCTCTCTCTTTCTCTCTCTCCTTTAATTCCTTCCTTCCTTCCTTCCTTCCTTCCTTGCTTGGGTTCCTTCTTTTTTCATAGCGGATCAGCGAGGAATGGCCGAATCGTAGAGATTCCACACGGTTCATCCCTTCCTTTTTCCTCCCCCCCCCACACTCTCCAAGCGTCTTTGTACAAACCCGTCGTCGGCGAGCAGGTATTCCTCGCGAAACGTGCATCGAGTTGACGATCTCAAGATTGCACCCCTACGGGAGAATCCAAAGCTCGAAAATCTCCCGCAGACAGGAGTCTCTCCTCCCTCTCTCTCTCTCTCTCTCTCTCTCTCTCTCTCTCTCTCGCATTGCGTATTGTATAGGAACAAACACTTACGGAGACTCGCGTATATGGAAATTGCGCCAATCAGCGTTGAGGATTTGCGCAAACCACTCGTAGCTGCCGAATGAACTGGAGATGCAATGGTACTACCCGGTGGAGGTGATGGTGATGGTGTTGGTGGACAGTTGGTACTACGCTCGTAAGCGTGTACAATAAAATCGCTAATGGCGTTGTTGAACGCTTTCCTCGGAGGTCCGCGCGGACTTGGCGCGCGATGTTGATACTTCCGGTCTGAGCAGCGACGAAAGTCACGTCGACTCTCGGGGAGACTACAGAAACTGTTGTCATGTGCAACGAGACACGGGTTGGTTGCCCGTGAGAATCCGAGGAGGAGAGGTAGAAGGTGGTGTGTAATTATCCGACTTGGACTCTCGGTCTCTCGGTCTCTCGAGGGATTGGAAAGTATTTGCCTCAAGAGTATGACGTCCCTATGCAAATTGCGGTCCCGCGCATGGCGATTTCTTTCTTTCCTCTGGATCTCCTCTCCTGGATATCATTCCATTGTCTGGTAATCTCTGCGAGCACGGGAGCCCACGAGGAACACGCGAACAAGAGGTGGAAGCGGGAGAGGACGGAGCGACGACGACGACGAAGATGAAGAAGGCGAGGGCGAGGATGAAGAAACCAGTTACGAAACTAGTATCTCATTGTCGCCGGAACAATAAACGAGGCTACAATACCGTTCCTGGTAAACAGCCGGCTGCCAAGATGGGTGCTCCCGACTCTCCCCCGCCGCTGCAGCTTTGTCGCCTGTAGCACCTTTGAAATCCGCAGATTCCTGGTACCCTCCACTTAAAGTACCTGATCCCCCGAGACCATAAGAAATTCGACGGCGCAACGGACTCGTCAGCTTTTCCTCGGGTAACGCACGTGTCTCGATGTGTTCTTGCGGAAAGCACATAATGCGCAACCGAGTGACAAAGCGGAAGGTGAAGAGGAGGAGAAGGAGGAGGAAGGGAAATAAGAAAAACTAGGGGGAAATTTCGAAGAATGGCCCAAAGGTCCATCTGTTTCTTCGCGACCGTGTTCCTAACCTACCTCTAGACCATCTCTACCTGTCGCATTGTAGCTCGCACACCTTGTCCGTTTCTCTAACAAAGTGAATGGAATGGAACGAAACCTATAGGCCTAGTTCCATTCTACGAGGTATACTCGCGCCACGTTGGTGCATCTACACCAACACGCGCGCGCGCGCATACACACACACTCTTCTCGTCAATATCCATGTGGATATGGGTGAGCGTTGGAAATTCCCTAAGCAGGTATCGGCTCTGTTTTGGGGACTAATATCAGATATGCTGTAAAATCGTTTCGAAAGCATTCAGTCGGATGAGAGAGGGGAGAGAGAGAGAGAGAGAGAGAGAGAGAGAGAGAGAGAGAAGGAGAAGAAACAGTATGGAAGTAAAGTCTGAACGTGAGTTCGATGCAGCTGTTGCTTAAAGCACCGAGTCTGCAGCTGTCAGGGCCACTCGCGCGGTTCGCTCGACTTGCAGCTGCTGTTAGCCCAAGCGCAACCCTTGCACACAGCACCCCCGAGAATAAGCAGCTATGCGAGCCAGAAACCAATTGTAACCCCGTTCACCCCTCTGGTTCCAGCTTAAATCAAATTGTCAAATTCTATTTGTTCTTTCTCTCTCTCTCTCTCTCTCTCTGTCGCTCAAGCATTATGTATTTTTTTAATGTCTGCGAGACGACGAGATCTCTGCATTGCGTTTGGCAAGTTTAAAGTCATCTAGAATTGTCGAGGATGACGCGGACGAAGGGAACCGGATGAAAATGAGAAAAAGCACGCGAGGGATACCGAGGAGAACCCGCGGGGGTGGAGGGGTGGAAATACCGAAAGGACCTTCGGATCACACCAACCCAATTCGCAAATCTGCCAAAGTGTCACATTCCTTCTCTCCCCCTTTCTTTTTTTCTCCACTTTTTCTCTTTTCTTATTTTTTCTGATTCGGAACGCTTTTGATCGAGAGTACCTACTGCCGGAGACCGTGACTTATTTCGTGGGATATAGTGCCTCTCTCTCTCTCTCTCTCTCTCCCTGTAGTAGTTTCTCCCTGAATGCGTTGGTGCGCAGGGCGGCATAGCCAAACGGTGCGTCTATGGGGACACAAATACACAGGCACGCGTGATTAAGAGGCACGCGCAACGCGCACGCATACCAAGCCCGTGAACGCACGCACGTACGCTCAGGACTCGAAGAAAACTCGGGAATGCCACGAAATGAGGATTAAGTGGTCTATTAGTAATCAATACGCGAATTTGGTTGAACGGCCATGGGACACTCGGCAACGTGGCGACAGGCGGGGTGCAACGACCGATTGGAACGTGCAGCTCTCGGATTTAACGAATTCTTGCTACACCGATTCGGAACCTTTGCCGAAGGGGAAGACGAGACGATACGCGACGCGACGCGATGCCACACCGTGCCTAACCACGCAACACGACGATCCACCCCAGTAAGTTTCATCCGCAAAATCGATCAGAGTCCCAAGGTCGATCGATAGGATCATAGCGACGAAAATGATTGAAAACTCCTCGGAGATCACCGGCTCTCCTCTGTTTCTCCTCCGCTTTTCTTCTCCCTGATTGCGAAAGATTACGTTTTGATATAATTCAATCGACCACTGGAAAATTCTTCCCACGCTCCTTCGAGTCGCTCAACTTGAATTTATAAAAAAAAAATTGAAGGGACGAAAACAGGAGGAAGAACCGCGTGCGAAGAGAAATCTTGGATTTTCGGAGGAAAATAAATACTCGAAAATAAGAAGAATGATTCCGGAGAGCCACGACGAGTCAACAAAAAGCAATGATAACTGTGTAGAAAGAAAATAAAGCCATCGCGAGTGGCTGACAAAGGCTGAAACTCGCGTACGAGGGGTAAATGCCTATAGCGTATCCAGAATGCAGGAGTAAGAACGAGCAAGAGAGAAAGAGAGAAGCTGGGGGAGGGGGATAGAAGAAAAGACGCAAAAGGTTGTCGTAAGAAGTCTGGGAAGAAGATGGAAACGCGCAAGTTCCAGTTGCGCTTTCCCAGCTCTGAAACGGTGAGGAACATTCCAATGCGATGCTGGCGAACGAGCAGATTTTATTCGAGCGATGTTCAAAAGACAAACGTATCTCCGCGGATGGTGAAATCGAGTCTACGAGTACCGCGCGCAACGCGTACCCTTCCTCCAGTAGGAATTGGCCTGCGGGCAAATTGGAGGTAAATTGGACAAATGAAACGGACGCCGGGAAGACCATCCAGGGTGACAATCCTCGCATTCGCAACCGCGAGCGTAAAGCGGCACGAGATGTCGCGCGCCTGAAGGGAGTTCCTCAGGGTATTCCCGAAGGTCGCGGGAGTCCGCGCGCCCGTAGACCCACCCCCGCTCTCCCTACGGATAATTATCGACCAGAGACGAGCGTCTGAAATCCGTAGGCAAGTGCGCCGGTTTTCATTGGTCGCGCATCAAGTTTGCATTCGCATGCAGCCCAGGGAGAGAGCTTGGCCGACCTCTCTCGGATACCTGAAAGAGACGAGAGTGGTCGGCACACTACGTAGCAGCGCGGCAGAAAAGCAGAAGCAGAAGCTGAAGCGGAAGAGGGGGAGGGTTCATCAGGAGAAAGAACGGGCGGAGGGGGAGTACGAGCGAGCGAGAGAGAGAGAGAGAGAGAGAGAGAAAATTTGCAAGAGAGACCAAGAGATCGCTGACGCTTTCTCTCTCGTCGGAGCTCTCTCTTCGAGCCAGACTGGAGAGCCGCACACGCGCGAGTGAAGCGTGGGAAGCTCTTGTACGCGAAGACTGGACTACTCCTGCTCCTGCTGCTCCTGCTCCTACTTCTGCTCCCGCTCCCGCACCCGCTCCTGCTCCTGCTGTTTCTACCGCCGCCACCGGCACTCTTGCCGCTACCACTATCGAAGGCAGCTCGAGGCTCTGCCTTCGTTGGGCCATATCACGCACCACCACCACCACCACTACTACATTGACAAAAGGAGTTGCCGCGCTCCACGGATGAATCAACGCCGACGAAACGATCCCCGATTGGAGCGAGTCCTCCAGTGCTATGACTGCTATCGCTCTATTTCAGGGGTTCTGCTCAGTTTCGGGTGTTTCGCTGAGTCACGGACATGTAGGGCCGCGGGTACCTAAGGACGCGCGCCGCAGGACACGGACACGGACCCGGGCGGAAGATGAGACGCGTGACCTTCCACAGCGTTGCCTCGGATCTCGGATCGTTAACCGTCGTTATTAGGCAGATCGGGTTCTTCCGGGGACTTGGTTGCAGTCGCGAGACGAGACGCTTCATCGGGCAGACTGAAATGCCAATGGGAAATTACTCACGGGTATTACAGTAATCGCCCTTCCATCCTGAGAGACAAACTCGTTTGCCGGTTGGACTACAGCTGTAGTGGCCGAAGACGTCGTCGCGTGGCCTGCATAGGTTGTCACAGCCCTTCCCGTAATGGTGCGCCATGCAAGTCACCCTGTAGTCGTACACCATGCTCGAGTGCGTACTCTTGTGCTCGTCCTCGATCCACTCGGGACCCACGTCGAGCCACCTCTGGGTCGCCAGTCTCGTGATCAACACCCGTCCTGCAAAAAGACAACGGTTACAAACCATTACAATCGCGTAATCGATTAGAAGTGTTCGCGCCTAAGTAACTCTGACACGGTTCAGGCTATCGAGGTAACGAACGACACGCTGATGGCAGCAGCACCTCTCTCACTCGCAGGGTCGTTGTGCGTTGTTTCGGAACATGGAAACTCTCACAAGGGACAGGACCAGAAGTGACCATATGGATACCAAATGCGAGTCATCGGTCGTTCGTAGGGCAAACACACTGACCTTGGAATGTTCCGAAGTATTTGCAAAAGCCTATTGCTGTGTTATGAATTAGAAGAGAGAGAGAGAGAGGGGGAGGGTGGAGGGGAGATGGTGAGAAAGTGTGACGTGACTCTGGCAGAAAAGAGAATGAAGAGACTTTGCCAACTGCACCCAATGACGTGATCGAAGTGCATCGGCCTCGAGAGAGGGCAGACCGGACGTTCGTCCGCTATTGCTACTCCACCACCGGCAACGCGCATCCGGCACAAAGAGAGTTAAGCCGCGTTAAGCGCTAGTCTCTGGGAAAAAGTACTTCTTCGTCTTCCACATCATTTTCTTCTTCTTCTTCTTCATCTTCATCTTCATTATCATCTTTTTCTACTACCGATCCTCCTCCACCTTCTCTCTCCTTTTTCTTCTATTTCTACTCAATCTCTTTCCATTCGCTACTCGTGTACGCATCAAGGCTATTCTTGCGAAAAATTAACGAGCCCACGAATAATCTACGGATGCTGAGGAAAAACGAGTCGAGTCAGTTAGTTGAGCAAATAGCTCGCGATCCGATTCATAGGTACAAAGGGGAGCGTGAGAAATCCTTCAGTCAGTTTGGACCGACGTGCAACTACTTATAACAGGAGGAAGAGAGAGAGAGAGAGAGAGAGAAGACGAAGAAACACCGTGAAGTTTTACTTTCGGAAAGCAGAGTCTCTTATCAGCATGGAAAATCAAGCGAATTGAGCCAATGAGGCAGTTTCATCGAGTTAATTGATTCGAGCGTTTAATCGAATTGACTCGGGCAAATTCGTTGCTGGAGTCAAAGTAGCGACGAGAGGTCGTCCCTCCCCCATCGTGCATATTTCCAGTGTGACGGATTCCACTTTATTTCGCTAATTCGATTAATCGTAACCGAGTAACGACATCGTTAAGTTTCATCCAGCGAGGCAGAATGGACGATCGCATCGTTACTGGGAAGATTACGGTTGGAAAGCGAGTTGTTGTTGTGGTTGTTGCCCAGTTGGCGTATTTAGCTGCCGGGGAAAAAAGGAACGAAACCGCTGCCGAAGGGCACTATCGTAATAGCCCGAAGATTAGGTCCATTGGAGTAACCTACCGAAAAAGCGAGTTCTCTCATACGGTGCCCGCCTCTTCTTAGCAAAACAATTTAGAGCAAGAAGGAGAGCCGGAACGAGGGAGAGATGCGAGGAAGAAGCGCGGAGAGGCAAATATCAGTGTGCTTAAAGACGCGAATCGACGAACTTATCGAAGTGATAGACAACTCGATGGAGAAGGGAGAAAGGGAAGAGAGAGAGAGAGAGAGAGAGAGAGATGATGATGAAGAAGGGGAAAGAAGAAAACGTAGAATCACGAAAAATTTGATAGGTAAGTAAGTGAATGGATAAGATGTGTAGGATAGGTAAATTAGTAGATGAATGGCAAGATAGAGAGAGAAAGAGAGAGAGAGAGAGAGAGATGGACAGATAAGCAGTTCGATAAAATAAGCGATAAAGAGAAGAGGAAAGAAGGGAGAATAAGCCGAGGAAGAGTCATCGGTCAGTTTGGCCGATGGCGTGCCCGCGGATACTTAAGCAGGACCAGCCTCTTTTCCCAGAAGGGAAGAAACGCTTCGCCCGAGGCGAAACGGGAGTCGAGGGCCGCATTTTACCGGCTATCTTCCCAGGTGATGCTCTTACAAGTTCCGAAAAGAGCGATCTTCGCACGCCACTGAGCCCGAGAGCGCACGGCTTTACGGCCACCGACGTGAACGCCAAGCCCCTCAATTTTTTACAATATATTCCTCCGGAGCAGACAGATGTTGTTCGAATCTTCCTACCTTGTCTACCTCCTCCTCCTCCTCCTCCGCCTCCTTTGCTTCTTCGCCCTCTTCTTCCGACTCTCCCTTTCTCTTTCTCTTTATCTATCTCTCATCTATCCGCGCCTTCTCCCGACCCCTAAACAGGAATAGCGACTACTTCAAAATTCTTACACCCCGCACCCTCTCTTCATCTTTGGCGAGCTCTTCAAATATTGGTATAAAACTGACGCACTCGAGAGAAGTCTGCCGAGTCCAATTGAACAACAAAGCCGAAAACGAGTCGAGTAGCCCAAAGTATTATCGCGAAAAGGATTTGCGGTCAAAGGAACACGAGGTACCGAGATAGAGAACCGCCCCCCCCCCCCTCCACTACGCGGAGACGTGGAGAGATCGAAGGAAGGATCGGAATGGAGAGAAGTAGAGACCACCGCCGAGCAAACGCCATTTCAAGGTATTCATTAGCGAATGGAGCAAGTGGACTAAACGGGCCAAGAGCAGACCCATCGGATGATAGGCCCAGAAGAGGTTGCGAGGTGCCGGCAATAGAAACAATAGCAGCAACAAAACGGCACCTCGAAAAACGCGACTGGTTAGCGATTCGATTCGAGTCGTTCATTCATGAAAGAGAGTCTCGAAGAGACCCGTGAGGTATTACATCCCTAGGTCACCGGTAACCAAGCGCAATGTGCTACTTGCCCTTCGTAATATCTTCGTTACGGTCCATTACGGAAAATCCTGTACCAGTCGAACTTAAGATGATTTATACCGACTGGTTAAGGTCCGCAGTCAACTACGCAACAGAAATGACCCTCCCAGATGTTTACCGTTCCTTCTCGCGCTCTCTGTTTTTCCATCTCCCTTGCCACCCTTCCTCTTCTCCTCCTACCGTTTCCCGCCATCATTCAATTACAGTCAACCATAAACGCTGAGGCGGCCAATAAAAGTGTTCCCCAATTCCGCGTTGACGGTACTTTTCGTTCGAGCGACTACCGTGAAAAAAAAGAAGCTTTTCATGGGGATACACGGATGAGAGAGTCGTTAATTTACAATGGGGGAGGAGAGAGCGATGATGCCACTGACGAGAGGAAGAAGCTATTGAAAAAATGGGCGAGCTTTTAGGAACGTGCTAAGTGCGTGGGTGGATGCGGTTTGTCGAGCAGACGCACGCGTTCTACAAAAATACATCGCCAGACGACGGAAAGAAGAACCGCCCGAGAGGCGAGGGAGACGCAACGGTGACAATCGACGATGATGACGTAATCCATGAGTAACAGCCTCGTCCTACACATAGGCGATCGGTAAACCGGTACGGTTTACCGTTTTGCGATACACCTCTCGTTTAATGCCCCATCGCTTCGTGCTAAAGAAGAGGAGGATGGGGAGGTAGATAGGTGTAGAGAGAGAGAGAGAGAGAGAGAGAGAGAGTTTTGTCAAGGATAAATAACGAAACTTCCGTCAACGAAATACGGAAATGCCAGAGGTACTTCCGTCCGCGGATAACGGATGAACCCCATAAAACTTTTCACGCGTTTCATTAGCTTTATCCACTCCATCTCTCGGAACACCGTGCAAGAAAACGGTATTCCGAATATGATCGCTTCCTCCTCGAGGTAACGCACCACGAGCACAGCGCAAGAGCGAGCGTATACGCATCAGCCCCGAATAGTCCAAGAGGAAGAAGAAAGTAAAGGGTCGGATAAAAGCAACGAGCGATAAAGTGTCGCTGCAGGTGCGGCACAAAGATAGTAAGGCTTTATTGCGGAGAAAGGGAGAGGGAGAACGAGAGTAAGAGTGAAAGAGGAAGAGGAAGAGAGGAAGGCAGAAGGAGAGAAGGAGAGAGAAGAGAGGAGGAAGGATACGGGTGAGAAAGGGGGGGGGGGGGGAGTTTGGTTCTTAAGGTGGTGGAGAGGGTGGAGGGGGAAAGAAGAAGAGGGATGAAGGAAGAAGAGAGAAAAACAGTATCCGAAGTAACAAGCAGCATAGCAGTAAAGGACTCGTTTCACCGGTGCAGTTGTGGTTATTGTATTGTGGTCGGAAGGAGGAGTAGCAGCACACGGTAGACCGAGGAACCGGCTCACAGCAATGTGAGGCGTCTCAACGATAATAGGCCAGAAATCCGAGGAACGCTCATCCTCCTTCCTTGTACCACGCGCGTTAAGCCTTCGCTCAGTTTTTCGGCTTCCCATGGAGCCTACCGGAGGTTCACCTATGATTCTCCCTCCCTTCCTCTCCTCTCCTCTCCTCTCCGTTCCTTTCCGCTCTCGAGCGATTTTTCTCTCCAAACTACCCCGAAACTCGGCCGAAGGTCGCGCAACACGGTTGCACGTGTGTTTGCCGAGTTCGTCGCTCGTTTGTTTTGTATCGATGGCATTGCACAGCTCCGTTACCCTCCGGGGGATCACGGGGACTGAGCAGCAACAGCAGCAGCGAAAGACTGAAACCTCAGAAAGCCCTGCGCAATAATTTTCGTTTCTTGACACTCGAGCGTAGAGAATTTATTGACGGTTTCTTTTATAAGATTGTTAGCATAGATCGTGCGTCACGGTGTTCGGGGGACTGCCACGAACAAAGAGGTCGAGGAGATGAAGAAGAAATTCCTGCCCCCTCCCCTCCGCCTTTTTGCAAAGATTTGCGGTCCGGTATTCGCATACCATGTTTGTGACGCGCGGTGATCTATCACAGCTATTTACCATAACCAGAATGGCATTGCTAAATAAACAAAACTCTCCTATGTCTCTCCGTGTGAGTGTACGTGCGCCGCAGTCTTGGATTTACACGAATCGCGATTTATACCGGTGTGCGATTTCTGATAATTATCTCTTCATCGGACTGCTTTCACCGGACGTGGAAACGTATGGCTGCGATAAAGAGACAGAGAGAGAGAGAGAAAGAGAGAAAGAGACACGCAACTCAAATTTGTCCCCGTGCATCGTGGGAATGAGTTCCCGAGGGTTTTTGGGAAATCACGCGCGACACCTGCATGGGAGAATGGCGTTTTTCCGGGGCTGCTGTTTTTTCAGGAGAGTCTCTTCTCGAGGAGAAAACATCGACGAGGATAGAAACATTTCCCAAAAGTTCTGGCCTGTTTAATAACGGGGTGCTTCCCAGAGGGGGGGAGGAAGAGCGCGTCGAGAGGGACTCGAGAGGGAGCGCTGGAAGGACAGGAGGGAGTAGGGGAGAGGGGAAGTAGGGAAGAAGAGACCGGAAGAGTAGGCGAAGTGTGCATAAGGGTTCCGTTGCGCGACATCCAATTGAATGCTCCAACGTAACCCAGTGTACGCGTATAAGATACATCCACTCGCATATACGGAAGGCTTCGGGTTACCGCACTGTTATGGAAGGTGGTGGCGCTGCTACGATTACACAGGAAGGAAACTCTAGTGCACGACTTCTCCCTCTCCCCCACAGCCCTTCTCATCCCACCCTCTTCTACGCTTCGCGCCATCTCTCTCACGCCCTCTTCGTCGTCATCGTCGTCGTCGTCGTCGTAAAATTTCTCTATTCCCCGACCCTACCCGCGCGTACTCTTCCTGCCCTCTACCAACACCATCATCACCACCACCACCACCACCACCACCTCCTTTGGAAAGCAAAAATACGATATTTCTTCTCCAAACAGAACCGGACGAATAAAACAGAATTGACTGGGAACTGGGCTCCGAGATAATTAACAGAAGCGGAAGAAAGAGTGCGTGTTATTGGTTCTGGTAAGAAGGATACCTTTAACGACCCCGAGGAAAGTGTGAGTTTTGCCAGTACCGGAGATCCCGTATCGAGGTTCTCTCCGCGTAGTCGCTAATGAGTTTAATTAACGATTGGGACGACTCGAAAGGCCAATTGTAAATTCGAGTGGAGGCATCCCGTTGATAAATAAACAAGTGGGTTATAATCGGAAGTGAGGTCTGCGCAGGATGGGTGGGAAAGATGGGGAGGTTGACGATTAGACGAAGGAAGAGGCGAGGTTACGTGGGTCTCTGGTGAATGTCGCAGGCAACAGGCAAGCGAGCAAGCAGCAAGCAGCAAGTAGGCAGAGGCAGAGGCAAAGGCAGAGGCAAAGGCAGAGGCAAA
Source organism: Sclerodermus sp. 'alternatusi' (assembly GCA_037305995.1). NCBI lineage: Eukaryota > Metazoa > Arthropoda > Insecta > Hymenoptera > Bethylidae > Sclerodermus > Sclerodermus sp. 'alternatusi'. The sequence continues at coordinate 492,224 of CM074553.1, forward strand.
GGCAGAGGCAAACGCAAAGGCAAAGGCAAAACGGCCGGGTGGGCAAGCAGCGGAAGCGGGTTCTTGAGTGAGTTTGAGCCGATGGCAAGCACGACGCATGGACTCGCTCGCGCTAAGAAGCCAGCTGGTCCGCACATGCCTAAACTCCTCGAGGATCCTAAAACGCCTGCGATGCCTAACCTGGCTTCCATTTTACACCCAGAAGATGCATCGCGCTACGACTAATTTTACGAGGATCCTTCCTGCGTCCTGCTGCTGCTGCTGCTACCGTTGAAAGTATGGAATGCAGAAAGGGAGAGAGTAAGAGAGGAAGAGAGACATCGCGCGAGTACTCGAAGACTCGGCGAGTCCTTCGCAGTGTTCTCTGACCTTCCACTACTTTCCTCCGTCGCTTGGACGCTCGTTGCCGACTTATCGTACCCCGGTACTGCCAAGTTTTCGAAGAAAAGGCTATGCTTACCCGATGAGTGCTGCGTAGAGTTCTCCGCGTCGTGATAAGCTTCCACTATGAGCGTGAAGGTACCCTGGAACAAAGAAACGTTTCGTTCAGCATCCACTACCAGTGATCCCTAATTGCCAGGGTCGCGGAACTGCTGGTCTCAACAGTTCGGAGGACCCAGGCCAGGGTGATTTCGTCGCGAACCATCGTAAATCGATGTCGGTTGACATAAGGAGGGAAGTGCGAAAGTGGAAACCATCATCGATCACCTAAATCGATTCTAGCAACCAGATTTGCTTGAGACGCGAGGCTTGAAAATCTCTGGGGTGGGAAGGGACACTGGCCCTCTCATGGGGCCCCTCCCCTCCGCCTCTAACATTGTTTTTTAGCTGGAGTCTTGGCTGCCAATCGATAGAGAGAGCGTTGGAACCTGCTCCCTTGAGGTTCTAGCGCGAAGCTTTCGGCAGCTGCTGCTGCTGCCAGCCACGCGCACCAGTACCTATCGCAATTAATAATAAACCAAGTTTTCCGCAAAGCCGAACTCGCTACCCCAAGTTCTGCAGCTGGCACGCACGCATACGCGTCGCGTAACGTGGTGTGTGTGTGCGTGGATGCGTGCGTGCGCGGAGCACGAGCTTCGACATTGCACCACTTGAAAACGTCGACGGAACGTGCGTTCCAGCTGAAAACCAAGCGGCAAAATGCGCCGCGTGAACTCGGCAAATGGCACGTGTGCTCCCTTCCCCCCTCCCCCATTCATTCTCCCTTCCGTCCCTCCGACCTTCCGCGACTCCGAGTCATTCGTGAGGCGGCGACGCGATATCTTCCGCATGGCCGGGGATTCGATCACGCGTGCGTTTACTCTCTCGTCAGTCTCTCTTCGGTGAGAAAAATAGTCTCGCCGTCGCGGGAGATACGAGTAATCGATAAGTTTCTATACTTTGGCCCTTCCACCTCCCCCTCCTCCTCCTCTTACCTCTAAGAAGAGCGATATCCTATAATTAGCTCGTCTACTCTCCGCTGATCTTCGTTAGCGTTCAAAGGACTCCAAGAAATAATCGAGAGAGAAAGAAAGAGAGAGAGAGAGAGAGAGAGAGAGAGAGAGAGAGAGAGAGAGAGAAAAGTGAGAAAAAAGAAGGAAGGAAGAAACCACGACGTTAAATCATGTCTTGTCGGGAGGTGTCGGTCGACGACCACGCGCTCGATTAATCGAACGTTTAAGTAATTTCAACACTTGTATTGGTGAGCAGACACCTACGTAGAGACACACGCACGCGTCCCGTGGCGATTCTCCTGGACAAACAGGCCGCCCCCATATCCGACGGTGAGAGCGGTCTACGGCGCAGGGGAAAAGGAGCAAGGGGTACACTCGCGTCGCTTTAGAGTGGCGTTGCACATGCCGACATTGTGTAATAAGTACGCGCAACGCCGCGCGAATATATCAGGACGCGTGCACGCGTGTGCAGTGATAATGCGACGGTTAATTATTAACGGCGTGCGCGCGCGCGCGCGCGAGCGCGAGCGAGCGAACGAGCACGCACACTCGAGCCGCGCCATTATACGCGTCCTCGTTAGTCGTTGCACACGTTGAATAATAAATATTTATATCCGGCTATATCGTCCGGGGACTCGTGTTCTCTTAGCGCAAACAAGTTCCACGTTAACGGGGCGGGATGACGCGATCCTCCTCGTCCTCTCGAGCGCGCGCTCCTCCCGAGGCCGCTCGATCACCGGCAAAGTCGCGACTTCCGGTCCTCCGCAAGGACCGGCGACGTTTCCGGTGGCGACGCTTCCGCAGGATCCCCCTAAGTGGTTTTTCAGAACGCCGGAGTCTCTCCCTCTCTCTCTGTCTCTCTCGCGTGTAGAACCCTCGTGCGCGTGTCGCGAGAGCATGCGTTAGGGTGTCAGGGTGATGGTCGAGGGGTTAGTAGGTGTCGGGGCAGTGGGTAACACGCTTGTCGTCGAGGGGAATTCGCGTGCTGCGAGAATTTTATCGGCGAAATGAAAAGCGTTTAACCCAGTTTCCGGGGATATCAATTATTCAGGGGACGCAGCGTGCGAGTGGCAAGAACAACTTACAGCTGACCGACCCTAGCCGGGAAGACGACTCGCTGTTACGGCGATGACAACGAGGACTTCCGGTCCGACGCGAGGTCGACTAAGAATTCCTAGGCCGGGCAAAGGGCGAGGGAAGGGAAGAGAGGGAGAGTGGAAGAAGGTTCGCACGGCTACCACACGTCACAGCGATAGGCGACGACGAGCTTTCCACGGATATGGAATTCGCGCGAAAATGAGGAGGGAGCTTTTGCGCAAGTCTGCTGATTGGGTAATTAAGGAGGAGGCTTGATGATAAAACGTCCGTTGCAACAGAGACCGTAAAGAGTTGCTCGACCGAAGGGAGGGAGGTTATTTCGCCTCTTGATTTCTGATAGCACTCGCGTACACAATGCAAGAGAGCCACCTATTATCCTTTCACCGCATTCGATGCCTCCGACAATTTGTCTCTCCGAATAGAAGGTGGATGAGGCAGGAGCAGGATTTGTTGAAACAGTCCAATGGCGCGGGAGAGGAAAGGAAAGGAGAGGTAAGGGAAGGGAGGGAAGGGAGAGAGTAGGGTAGGGCCAAACTCAGCCTGGCAGGTATGTAGCCTGCGTGTACCGAGAAAAGAGCGACCGTGCAAGAATTCCGCGGTATCGCGGATACCCCAAGTGTTTCTCGAATCGCTGAGGAAAAAAATCAAGTCCGCGAAGGATGTGGGATGGGAAGAGGGAAGAAGGAAGGAAGGAAGGAAGGAAGGAAGGAAGGAAGGAAAAAAGGAGAAAAGAAAAAAAGAATAGAGAGAAAAGGTAAAGTCCATACCCTCGCACATACCGAATGTTCGACGATACACCACGCGAACGGTGTTCTTACTCTCGATGATTAAAGGAACGCACAGCCGTGTCGATAAAGTAGTAGTAGTAGTAGAGAGACGAATATGACGATGACGACGACGACGACGATGGTTGATCATGAAACATGCGAGGTTTGCGCGTAGGTGAAACGTGGAACGCGCTTGAATATCGACGAGAGGTGAATGAGAGCGGACCAGAGCATAGAAGAGAGGAAGCGATTAGTAGGGGCAATTCTTTATCTTCTACGTCAACAGGTGTGCGCAATTTTAGGTTAGCACAGGTAAGAAACTTGGGGGAAAGAACAACACAGCCGGTAGGTAGGTATTCGAGCTGGAAGGCACGCATGGCGAGGGAGCGGCGGAGAAAGAGGGAGGGAGAGAGAGATCCTTGCTTCCTCGCATCCTGGCCAGATTTAGGGTCGTAGCACTCGAGGAAAGGTTGCTGAGAAAAGAGAAGCCCTGCTCGCGGGCATGCGGGCGGGCGAGCGGGAGGGGAGGGAACTACCTCGGGCTGCCCGCCCTTTTCTCTCGCGGCAAGGACGAAGCGACTGACTCCAGTCTCCTTTTCTCCTCCTGTTCCTCCTCCTCCTCCTCCATCTTTAGCCATCGCGGCAGACTTCCCCTCGTCCCGTAACCTCCTGCCCGCGTTGCCTTCTGGTGCTTGCTAGCTGTCGCCTTGTGATAAAACGACCAAATCAATTGCCAACGAGACAAATGCCACCGCGATCGCCCTCTAATTTATTGCAGAGATTCGAATTAAAGCGGCAAAAAACTGAGAAAGCCCAAGTATTTCAAAGGACAATCTAACCCGTGGAGACTCGGAGCCCCCTGAATTTTCAGAGCGACAGAGACGGCGAGATGCCAGAAGAAGACGAATAGAAAATTAGGGAGAACGGAAGAAGCGAAGACGAACATGAGGGAGAAGCGGAGAAGAAAAAACTAAATGGATGTAGAGAGAGAGAGAGAGAGAGAGTTTCGTTTGGAAATCATAAAGGTAAGAAAAAGGTCGAGGAAGAAGTGGAGGAAGAAGAAGAGGAAGAAGAAGAAGAAGAAGTAGAAGTAGAAGAAGAAGAGGAGGAAGAAGAGGAGAGTCAAGTAATCGAGAGAAGGGGAGAAGGGGAGAAGAAGAAAGAGAGAGCTGTTGGAGAATGAAGAAACATGGAAAGAGAGATGGGGAAGATAAGGAGAGGAGAGAGAGTTGCACGCGCGAGAGTGAGAAGAACTCGTCTCAATCGGCAGTAGGTTCCCACGGCTGCGCAGCATACCACCTCCTCCCCTCCCCCTCTTGGGCTTTCCCACCCCCGCGCCATCTCTCCCGACTTCCCTTTTTCTCTTATTCCACCTTCTTCGCCCTTCCCTTACCACCTTACCGTCCTTACCTCTCTCTCTCTCTCCCCCTCTTCTCCTCCCTCCCCCCTCTCTCTCTCCCGCGATTCATACCGCTTCTCCTTTGCGATCCTCTCCTCTCCTTTCCTTTTCTCACATCGCCCTACCTCCCACCTCGCTTCTTTCCATTCCTTTTCTCTCTCTCTCTCTCTCTCTCTCTCTCTCTCTCTCTCTCTCTCTCTCTCTCCCTTCCATGACTCACGTTGTTCTTTCGAGTTAATAGCATTCCGAAAACTTTTTCCACTTGCGATCTTTATCCTCTCGTTCGCTCTTTTAAGTTTACTCGAGCGAACCCTCGCGCGAGAAAAGCGATGAGTTTTCTCAAAGGAAACGCGATCATCGCGGTCGCGCGAAGGTAGCCAATGACCTCCACAGTCCGACGAGCCAGACGCTCAAACTTCTTCAGTTTTCGTCTCTCGATCCACTTTTTCATTTTCTTCGCCCTCCTCCGCGCTCCATTCTCTTACTTTAAATAGCCGTACATAGTTTCAAGAACACGTCATTTTGACGTAGGCATGATATAAATAGAAATAAGTTTTCGATCGGTATGCGCGTTTTAATTACCGTGGAAAGTACACGGCGTTCGTAGTGGAAAGACGAGTGGTGCATACGTATACGAACTCGCGGCTGCCTTCAGAATTGACCGTGTGTGCCAACTACCGTGTCTCCCCGCCCCTTCCTTCCCTCGTTGCGCCGCCGCCGCCACTTCTCTCCCTCCCCTGCCGCCCCTCTCCGTTTCGTCCGGTCAAGTACGGGTCGCGTGAAAATTGGCAAGCTAAATCGGCCAACCATCAGACGTCAAAGATTCCACCACGCATCGGTACCGCGTAGTCCAGCGATCGCCGTTTTCCTCATTTTCCTCCCATTCGCCGCCGCGTTTCCATCGCCAGTGGAAAAATCGCAAATTCGCCAGACCAATTTTTCATTCTAATCAGCGTCTCATCCATCGGCGCGCTCAGGGAGGGCGGAGGGGCAAGGGAGGAGGAGGAGGAGGAGGAAGCCGAAAAGACCAGATAACGTGGAATTTTCTCGAATAGAGGGGGGGGGGGTGATTCCCCAGTTCGATCAACAAGTACAAGACGAGGGAATACAATGGAGCGAGAGCTTCCTGCGTACCACCGCGGGTGGTGGTGTTAATGCCTGTGTTAATTCCTGGACTTTCTTACCAAGCTCTTGCGAAGAGTCACGCTTTCACGGCCTCGCTGGAACGGTAGAACGCACGCGTGTCCCACGTCGCAACATTCGCTCTCTTCGAAACCCACGGGAAGCCGGAAATGGCCGACGGAACAATTCCACGACGTACGTGCCCCTCCCCCCTCGGGAGGGATTCGCCAGAAAATCTTTGTCCCGCACTCTCGAGCATACCTCCAATCACGAATTCCACGAATGCTCCGGAAAAGAGAAGATTTCAGAGGAATCTCAATTACCCTCGAAAGTTCGACGAGCTTTTGCAAAATTCCGACGGGTAACACTCGTGTGATTATTGCAGCTACGCGAAACGGAGAGAGAGAGAGAGAGAGAGAGAGAGAGAGAGGAAGAAGCGAGTGACGAAAGAACGGCTGGTTCATTTTTCAGGTCCGGATCGAGATCGGAATAATCGTCGGAGATGAGAACGTTGAACCTGGTTAGGGACGGACGGACGGACAGATGGACAAATGGATGGACGACTGCTGCGGGATGTTTGCTTCGCGCGAAATTTTGCCAGGACTCGCAGCTGAGGAAAAGGAAGGCATCAGCTGACGCGTACCTGCTGCTGGATGAGCACGTGTCACGAGATTTCCCAGGGTGGGGCGGCGAGGGGGGGAACGTGCGCGCAGGTACAGAAACGTCCACGTTCGGTCTGAGCAAGCAAAAGGGCCAATGTACGATGGCTGGCTGCTTGGTTGGCTGGTGGCTGGCTGGTTGGGATCCGCGATGCTCCACTCTTTGCACTTTGCTCCCCCTACCTCCTCCACCCCCTCTCTCCACGGCGAGTACACACGCACCCAGTCGACGTCTCTGCACTTTGCTCCGCGACTCGGGGGAACGGCTCGTTTCGTCATTATTTTCCGCTGCCATTTGCGTCGCGCTGCCATTTGCGTCGTGCTACCTCCGACTGTACCGATGCGCGTCGTCCCCAGCTGTCCCACCCTCGTCACCTCCACCGTCTCCACCAAAAATCCCACTCGAATGTCAAAGTCCTCCCCCTCCCCCCGCGCCCCTCTCCGCTTCCGTCGATCAATCGCGCGGAGATCCATCGATCGCTCCTCCGAAACTTCATTCAACGATTCTCCTACTACCCCGTTCGTTCTCTCGCGGAACGGACAGGCGCGCGGGACCGCGAAAAGTTCGGACGGTGTTCAAGGACACGCGCGCGCCGACTGATTCCGAGCGAGCGGCGCCAACTTTTCCCCCGAGATTCGTCGTCTAGCGGTAAATCTACTTTTTTCGCGTAATTGCTTCCCGGTGAGCAACAGCGGCAGCGGCAGCAGCAACAGCGTTTCTCTCCCTCCCTCCCTCCCTCACCCCCCCGGTGAGTATCGAGGGGGCCTAGAGCTCGGTATTCGCAGTGTGTGAAAATACATATTCTAGGAAACGGCGATCCGAAACGTTTCCCGCGGAGCTCCGCAAATAGCGGTGTTACGCAATGGCGGACTCTCGGTGCGTTAGATCAATGCGGATCGTTGAGAGAGGGAGAGGGGGCGGGGGCGGCGGGGGGGGGACCTCCAGTTGGACTTAGCAATGGTAAATAACGTTCGGCAAATATAAACTCGCGCTTCGAAGAAAAGGAGAGAGGAATCGGCGCCAGACGAAAGATCGTCGTCGTCGTTGTCGTCGTCGGAGGTTCGCTCGCTCGCTAGCGAATCGCGAGTTGATCGTTGATCTGCTCGACGACTACCAGAGAGGAAGATTCATCGACGGTAAATCCTCGCTCGGTATTTCTCGTTTCGCGAATCCAATCGCACCTGCGAGATCGCCGCTCGGAGGGTGAATCCGCCGAGGAGGCAGGGAGGAGGCGGGGGAGCGAGAGAGAAGGTCGAGGGAGAAAAAACAGAGAAAAGCGGAGAGAAAACGAAAAGAGCGAAAAAAAAGTTTGCCATAACGAACAGCAGAGAGGCAGGCGCGCTGCGCAAGTTAGCGGAGGAACCAAACGCTCCTCCTCGCATGCGTGCGTGCGCGCGTGCGTCAATGCGCGTATGTGTGCTTGCGGTTCGTAGCCGGTAGGAAAGAGGCAGATCGCGTGAGTTTTGTAGCCCGCGGTGGAACTAAAAATACGCGCGCGGACAACGATGCGAATTTTAGGAACGACCGCGCCACCAACACCATCACCGAGGACGCCGACGTCTCCTCCCTTTCGCTCGTCTCTCCATTTCGACCTTTCATCGAGTTTCACCCATTTTCCCAATTTCCTCCCACTCCCCCTCCTCCTCCTTCTCTTCGGCCCGCGACAAGCGTGGCAAAGTCGAGGAAACTTCGGTTCTTTCGACCCGGTCGGATCCTTCCAGTCCACCAGCCGGGGCGACGTTCGTTGAACGCTGCACGACCGTACCCCTTCCGCCCTCCCGTCCTTTGTCTATCACTCTCTCTCTCTCTCTCTCTTTCTCTCTTTGCCCCCCCCCCCCGCTACGTTCCTATCCAGCCATCCTCCGCTCGGACAGTGCGCCAGCCTTCCGTCGTCTCGAACGCGAATCACGCAGCCTTTTCGGCCGTGGGACCCGATTCTCCCTTTGCCCCACCCCTCCTCCTCATCCTCATCCTCCTCCTCTTCCTCCGCATCCTACTCCACCTCGCCCGTGCATGCGCGAGCGCCAACGACGACTTTCCTCCTCGTTTCCTTTCTGCCCCGCTTCCTCCATCCACGATCATCGACGTCCTGTCGTCCATTGCACGCACGTAAATTCACGCACGGTGGACGTACGTGTGTTCCATGCCCCCTCCCCCTCCCCCCGACTCTCTCTGCCCCCATGCTTCTCCGTGGCATGCCCGCGTATTGAAATTCCCGTCAAATTTACCTCCTGCGACAAACTTCTCGCTCGCTTCCCACCCTCGTGATTTTGCTTTTGTGAGAACTCGAGCGAAATTTTCCGGAGAACCGCACCCTCCCCCTCTCTCCTTTTGCCGCCCTTGTATTTTTGGGGTTTTTCTGAGATTCTTAGCGATTTTCTCTGGTTTCCACGCGCTCCTTTTCTGTTTCGATCAAGATGACAGGCCGCGAGTGTACACGAAACCTACGCATGTGCAAGGCCTATCTGATCCGCGGAGTCCGGTAAGAATGTTGCAGTTCGCTGCGAAAAGCTGAGGGGGGCGAGGGGAAGGGGCAAGCGGGGCACAGTGGGCACACTGTCGCTTCCTACTGTTTTTAATAAGACGAGCAGCCTCGCGTACTCGTAATCCAAAGCAATTAAGAAACTACGCGACCACTTCGCGGACCTCTCTGCCATCGAGATTCAAAGTACGCGTGGCGCGAATTAACCAAACCAATGCCATCCCGCTGCCACCTCCCTCCCACCTCACCCCCTGCTGCTGCCGTCACCTTCCTCGAGTGCTTCCACATTCGAAGAAATCGGCGCCATCGTCCTAGGACCACAGTCGCGCTTCGCGCTGCCTTATCGGGGTCGTCTTCATTTTGCCTTTTCAACGACTTATCGCGCGTGTCCTCCTTTTCGAGAGATACCTCGCGAAACCATCGAAGTAACGCACGATGCATTTTGTTGGAACATTGATACGCTCGTCGAATTGGACCGGTACTTATGGTAGCGCAAGTATCAATTCCGTGTGTACTGAAGGTGAGTAACGGTGCTACCGAAGCTGAGAATTCGTGTACTCTTCCGTTCCTTCGAGACGAGATTCAACTCTGGAATTCGTCGTAACTGTCAATGTGCGAAGGAAAACAAACCTCCGGAGAAAGATGGCGAACGAACTTTTCACGCGGAAGGGTGTGATCTCGCTTGGGCGACGTGGGTCCTAAAAACGCAAGACCAAAACCCCGTTCCAGATCGATTTGATCCGAACCCGGGAGAGACTCTCTCGGCTCCCCTCCTCCAGCCGCGGATCGCGCAGCTTCGCTTCCGTTTTGATCGCAAATTCCTTGAATGATAGCATCGGATGTGCAATGAATGGGAAGAGCCGCCACGGGAGGAGGCACAACGATGGCGCCATTCCTATCGAAATCTACATCCGCGATCACGCACACCGCTAAACTGTGTCAATTGGAAATCCACGAGTTTCGATCTTAGGTCTGTTCTCGATAAGCGAAGCTCGTTGTGTTTCAATTGTGCAAAGTCGAGAGCCCGGTTTCACTATTGCGACAGAAGAGTCCTTCGTCGATTCTAATGGATCGAGCGAAGAAACACATTCGCCATTTCCTCGATTTCGACAATTTCAGCGAACTGTCGTGCGTTCCTCATACGTGGCCGTGATTGGTCGTCCACGCGTGACACGCATTTCAACGTTGGGACGGAGGAAGGATGTCACGTCGGAAGCCCAATCTTTTTTTATTGCACGAGTTTCCTGAATAGCAATCCCCGATAAGCGATTAAGCGACGGAGACCCTCTTCTGGTTCCTGTGGGAAGTTACGCGATCGCCTCTTCTTACGCAAGGCACCGGGGGGAAAGGGAGCGACAACGCGAGCCTCTATGAGAAGACCGCCCTTGAGAACTTGATAGGGACTAAAAGTAGACGCGGATTCCAGCTAGCTCGCTTCGGAGAAGGATGTGTCACAAAGGGAGGGAAGACGAGAGAGGAAGGTGTATCGGGACCAAAGGCATCGCAACCAAGAAGGAAGAGACACCACAGAGAATCTCAAAGACAGAAAGGGTTTCACCGAACTTGAAAGGCGCGTGTCTGCAGCAACGGCTTTAAAAAAATACTTCCGATCCGATCCGGAGAAGGCAGCCGCGAGCGAGAGATGTGTAGCGACCACCAGCGAATACCATCGTGGTTCCACCATCACGGTGGTGATGGTGGTAGTGGTGGCGGACCGTAAACCGAATGAAAGGACCCGAATTGGATCAAGTTTTTGAGCGAGCCTCGCCACATGGGCTAGTAAATTTAACTCGAGTAACGAGAAGCGATAAAAGGATCGAATCCGCCGAAAAGAGGAGAATGAGCCAGAAGGAAGAGAAGCCTGGAGCAGGAGAAGTACGCAGAAGCAAACCGGAAGAGCAAGCGGAGCATCCTCTAACGCGAGAGGAAAATGTGGAACGAGAACGCGAGACTCCCGGCCATCTGTCTTTCAATTTCATCAACAACGATCCGTTGGCACCGCCAACGGAAATACCTCGATGAACTCTGCACGGAGTCGTCCTCGTCGAGAAGAGTAGCAGTGGTTCTCATTCGCGGAAGTTTCACCGGACACCCTGTCCTCCGTTCCGCTAGGATAACTCGAGCTAAAGGCCCTTCTAATTTCTGGGACTCTTCAATTTTCATGTGGGAAACTTCCATTTTCTTCGTCGCGACAATTAATCGTTCCGCCACTTTTCAAATGTAAATTAACCGCGGTTTACGTCATTACTTCGTGCGCAATATTTTCCTTCAATCGCAATTGGTGCTTTCCTAGTTAGAGATGTAAATTACAGCTACGTTATGGTAGCAGTAACCGCGAGTGCAGGTACATTACCTCAGAGACAAATGCCTCTGGTCTCGGTCGGTGTCCCCCCCCCCCCCCCACCCCCACTGTTCAGTACTGCGCCATCTGCCCTTCTGCACGCACGTACTCACGCACGCAACTCAACTTTGATTTGCCTAGGCTCATAATTCTCGTTGGGAAGAAAATGCGCGTATATGCATGTGGCGCATCTCTTTCAATTAAGGCATTAATGCTTCGAGAATTGACGGTGGTACCGCTAAAACACTGGTAGCCGCAAATCTCCAGGATTCCCGTGCGCTCTGTCAACACAGAGTTAAAGTTGCGAAAACAGGAGAGGGGGGGGGGGGGGTCATAGGGGAAAATGATCTTTTCCTGATACTCGACGCGTTGTTTGCTCGGTGTTTCCATTTCCATCCGGTGTTCCACGCGAATGGACAATGAATGGGAAAGGTACGAAGGCACACTCGTGTTCCCTACTACGTTCCAACGATAATTGCGTCCCGATCATAGAAAAAGGGACTGGCAGCGGAAGAGTCGAGTTTCGGCAGAAAACTTTGCTCTTCTACAGAGGGTAATCGCTAACTCGTCAGACTCCAGCAGAATTTCCGCGACGACACTTCGGTCGAAGGTCAAGTTTCGAAATTACCGGTCCAAGGGTCTGCTGGTGGGTAGGTAACGCTTTCAGTCGGGTCGTAGCTATGCGCGTGAAAAATAAGTTGTAGATGAGACTTACCGGCCACGTAAACTCGAAAGGGAACCTGATGGGGTTCGTGAAGCTGGGTAGAGCCACGTTAGAACTAAAGTTGACTATGTTGTCGCCGAGGACGGGCGTCACGACGTCGCCGTAGGTGCAGGGACTCGTCGTGTCGATCTTCACTTGGTATTGCTTTAAGCAAACCCTGAACCTCGTCCTGCATACTCCCGAGCACTCGCCCGTCCTGGACGTACTACCCGAGCAACACTTGCCCAGATTATCCTTCCCGTACTCGTTCACGAAGGACTTCAGTCTGAACTCGAACACACCCGAGCCGCTAACCTGAAATCAAAGGACATTTTAACTTTCGCCTCAACGCATCGCACAGCAATAACTTAACATGCACTTCCAATGATCGACGGTACGGAGGATAGGGACCGAATGGAAAAGTTAGGCATGGTGGGTTCCCTGCTCCTTCGGACACACGTTCAAGTTTTCTCCTCGTCGTATCGGTAGTGAAAGATCTCCCCTACCGATTCCCGTGGAATCGACAATCGACTTGGCGTCAAATTGATTATTCCACGAAATACTCAAGGTCCGGATCAGCCGCGGTAAAAGTTCCTCCAGCTTCTTTCCGAAACAATCGACTTATCGGCAAGCCCATAAGTTCCCGGAACGATCGTCTAGCGAGCGTCGCGCCGATGTTTCAGCCAACGCCACAGCAGCAATGACCGGGCCGGATCACCAGGATGAAGAATGAAACGCAACGACACACGGAAGAACGGTACGCGAGGTAAGGATGAGATTCGAGCGAAATTGTAAGATGGCCCGTAGAATCGGGTCTTGACGGGAGTCGTCGACGAAGGCAAGGAGTAACACGCGTCGTTCGCTGGGTAGCACGTGTACTCTAAGTTTTTTGCGCGCCCGCCTATCTCTCCCAGGAGGAGAACCCTCGTGGACTTGGCGCAAAAACTCATCGCGTCGAGTCGTTCTGGAGTTTCGGTTATAGCAGTTTCGCCCCTCTTCTCTTTTTCTTCGTCTCGTCGCCGGCCGGCGTGTAGTCGTCGTCATCGTCGTCGTCTGTCTTATCTTCGTTGGGAGGAGGAGGAGGAGGAGCCCGCGAAAACACCCTGCTACACCGAAAGGGGTGGGGGAGGCATCGAGGGGCGGTTGCTCATAAAACCATTAGCGCCGCACACTCGCATCGATAATCTCGAGAATCGAGCAAAGTGAAAAACTTTATGGTCCTCGAGCCGCATGCGAGGTCCCTCGTGGTGGATGCAACGAGCCCCACCCCCCGTAGTGCGTCGCTGAAAAATGCATTCCGGCATAAATATGTCCGACGCAACCTCCTTGCCAACCTTCCTCTTGAATGGATCCGGGGACAGATCGCGAATAGAAAAAAAGAAAAGTCCTCCCGCGAACCAAAGCGACCGCGCGGTACCCCGGTGCTAATTGCTCCATATCTCTCCAATGGCTCCCACCATCCTCGCCTTTCGAAGAGTGGAAGCCTCGCGATTGGGAATGGTTCAATGATTTGCCTAATGCATAGCAACTTAATAAACGCCTGGTCCTGCCTCCGCCACATGCTTATATTCGCATAATTTATAGCTCCATTTGCATCTTTGCGTGGCTCTGTCTTGCCAGCAGCTGCAAATACTCGTAGCTGCGAGTGGCCGATGGTACCTACGCATTCCACTGTCAATTAATCTCGGGCTCAATGTCGTGGAACTACCGGCAAAGGTGTACGACGGGCCACCGCGATGCGTTATCGAAGATTTTATTGGGAGAGGAAGCAATATGGAGGCGAAGAGGGCGGTGGTGACCGGCAAGGTCTCCACCTTTGAACTTGCGACTTGTGAGTCCCAACGGAGTTCACAACCAAGTTCCCACTTCGGCGTTTCCTGCGTGGAATGTGGCAGCACCAGTAAACACCGCGTCTCTCGCCGGGACCCCGACACCGACAAACCGAGGGATGACTAATCTCATCAATGAAAGCTGCCGACGACGGATTACGAGGGGCCGTTGACAATATCGACAGGAACGGCGACGGAGCGTCGTTAATGTTCTCTTCAACCCCGATCCGATCGCTCTTCCTTTCCTCGACACCCCCCACCCCCACCCCCTTTGCCAGTCGGTTGTATTTTCAGCGGGAAAAACATGTCCGGAAAATACACCGCACGCATACACGGACGCAAGGTCAATTTGTCAAGACGTCGGGAATAGAAGAGGAGGAGGAGAAGAAGAAGAAGAAGAAGAAGAAGAAGAGGCTGAAAGAGTAGGAGGGGGATGGGAGCAACCGAAGGGGAAGATGTCGAGACAAACGAGCTTCTCCTTCCCACGGAAACATCGTATACCTGGGATCCACCGGGATTCGCGCAGGAGGAGAACACACCTACCCTGGTGCCGCGGTAACTTTGCTGAAACGATCACGTGGATTGTTCAAGTTTCACCAGAACTGCCACCCCTCGGAGAAACGTCCTAACCCGAACGGGATCACCATTCCAGGCATTCCCCAATCGATGGAATCTCTTAGTCGGATCAGTCTTTCCCCCCCCCCTCCTCCTCCTCTCCTTCTCTTTCATTGTCCGCAGCTACTCGGCGAGTCGGCAAGGTACGAGGAGAACCTCTCTCGAATGCAAAAGTCACGGAAGACTCTCATGAATTACATCGAGTTACGCTTCATTCGCTCATGATTCGGACTCGCGCGTGTAAACACAGGCCACCAAGTCGATTCCGATTGCTTCGATCGGAGATGGTAAATACCTGGAGGACCCGGAGGAGGCTCGTGCAAAACTTTCGGTATCAATGGCGAAGCTTCTACAAGGTGCATGTTTCAAGCAACACAAACATAGCTGTATTTACCAAACGCGTGAATGACAATCACACTACCGGTCCCGATATAACGTATTCCACACCGCAAGCGGTTGTGTGTAAGCGTCTGCTGTGAGTAGTGACACGCACGAGCTACACACAGACGGCGGAGGGACGAGGGAGAGACACGCACACGCGTTAGTCTCCCATTGGTCTGACGGAAGAATAATATCGGTATTAACCTTGATGCCGATCGATAGATCCGATTCTACCTCATCAGCGACTAGCAGTACTCGCAGAGACGCGTACCGATTAGGACTATCAATGATGGATAATCGGTATGGAAGGCACCCGGTGCTGCTGCAGCTGCAGCTGCACCACGTGGTGATTTTCTCGGCAAGGAGAGAACGTCGAATGCCGATCGTCGATCGTCGAACGTCGAGAGAAGGACGATAATGACTAATGCGAAGGCCGCTAATTGCTCGGCTAAACGCGAGAAACCGATCAACCTGCGCGCTATCTAGATCGCACGAGGAAGCTCCCCCGTGGCGACGTAGGTGTTCCTTCCACCTGGAGGAGATGTACGTTGGCGCGATGGGTAAACGATCGCATTTTCATGCGGAAGCGTCTTCTCCACGGGAGCAACTCCGTCGTCCCGGACGATCCAAAGTATCCTCTCGATCGCGTCGGACCGAAGCGGCAGCCAGCCAGGGTGTCTTGGAAGCAAACAACTGGAAGTTATCCAGAAGAGGAGCGGAGGGGAGAGGGGGGAAGGAAAAAACCGGGCGAGTCGTGAAATTGGTAGAGGGACGGGGAGGGCAGATGGACGGAGATCGCGCGCGAGGTGCGAGGGGTGAGGAACCCGCGAGACTCTCGTGGAAGCTGGACGAATTGACGAGGAGGAGGTCTCCTCCTCTCGATGAGGAATTTCATTTTTGGCGTACTGGAGGCTATTCCGAGAGCGAATGGCCGCCGTTTATTTTTGGACGCGACGCCGTGCGTTTCGTCATAAACGATTTTCGTGCGGTGCACCTTGAAGCGTCCTCCTCCTCCTCCTCCTCCTCCTCATCGTCGTCAGGACACGCCGATCGGCGAAAACAAAGCGGCGCGGCTCATGGCGACGAAGCGGGGGTGGAGGCGGGGGTGGGATGAGGAGCCGCCGGTGGTCAGGGGGCGGTTGGCAAAATCAGCGAGGAAGAGGCGAGCGAACTAGAGCGGAAGTGAAGGAACGCTCGAAGAGACAGAAAGAACATTGACAAGAGCAACGCCGACGCAGACGCTGCCGACGTCGCCGCCGCCGCCGCCGGCGTCGTCGTGTCAGTTGAAAATGAACAGAGAACAAGTAGCGTATAGCCACGCTAAAAGAATCTAAGAAGCCAGATTTAGAGTTGCGCGATGAGAGACTACCGTGGCTTAATACTTTTCTTTCACCGCGTGAAAACGAGTTGCGACGAAGACGAGACGAGCCAATCAACTGACGAATAGACGGATAGACGGACGAACGAATAAAGACACCAAGAGATTCACGCAAGGAGGAAAATTGAAAATCTAAAAAATCGACGCTTCTCTCTTCCGGGAGGAACGTCTCTATACCCAGTGACTCAGACTCGGAACTCCATAATTCGAGTCCCGGCTAAAATCTTGCGCAAAATCTCTGAAATCGACTGCAAGGTGCGAGCTAACGAGGGTACTTCCGATTCAATCGGATGAGATAAAACGAAACGAAACGAAACGAAACGTTTCAGTTCCAGGCAACTGATGCTGACGGTCCAAAGGTAAACGGACTCGAGAAATACCACGGGTGGTTTGCGACAGTTCCACCACCCCGATCGGATCTTGTCCCGTTCGCTCGAAACCCCGAAGATATAAATACGGAGGAAAGATGCAGAGGACCACATCTATTTTTTCCCCGGCCAAGTGGAGCAAGTTCATTTGGTTAAAAGAAAAGCGAGCGGCGGCGGCGGCGGCGAGTGCTGAACATCGGCTATTCTAGTCCAGCTCGCCGGTGGGCTCTCTTCTTCCTTTTAGAGCCGAGAATACTATGGGTGTGCTGCGGGCTCTTACGAAAGCGATCGCTCGTTCGATGGACGAACAGAGTGGAATGGAATGGAATGAAACGGAACAGAACGGAACGACTAGGATTCCAGACCAAAACATTCTGCCATTCATCAGAGACGGTCCCGAAGGTCGCACGAAGCAAACGATCGTCACCGCCGGGAGGACTAGAACCGACCTACCACCTTCGTATCGCACGACCCTATGGCCTATCTATGTATCGCCTCTCTCCCCCTCTACATCCCTCGTCTCCCCGAAACGATGTACTTTCATCCGGACCTTCCAAGCTTCACCCGTGCTTCTTCTCCCGGTAATTCCAATGGAGCAAGCCAACGAGCAACAGGAAGTGGTGGATCATTCGTCCATCTCGATAGACCCTTCGTAAAGTTCCATTCCCCAAACTCCGGATCTCTCCTCGGTCTCTCTCCAGAAGAGGATCAGAGAGAATTCGAGAAACGCTTCCAGGTCCGGTTCCGGTTCCGGTTCCGGACCTTCTCTCAAATTTGCCATCTCGAGTCGATTCGAGTCGAATCGAACCGAACCGAACCGAACCAAATCGAATTGGACGTAAAAAGGCTCGAAGGAATTAGGAATAAGCAGGGGTTCTCATCATCGCACGCTCATCAATCAAGCAGGGCAAAGGGTCTAAAGCGACTTACCGCGCGAGGTGCCGGAAAAAGTACGACGACGGCCGTCCATACGAGCATCGTAGTCCACATGTTTGATGTTTGTTGTTTGTGATGTTAACGCGCCGCGTTGTGTCGGCGGAGGTGGACCCGTTTGCTCTGGTCACGTCGTTACCTCCTCGCTAGAATTCTGTCTCGCTGCATAGCTACGAGGGATGATCCCGCGGTGCCTCGCGATTTTGGCCAACGTGTGAAAATCTCTCTCTCGTCGGGAGAGCGCGCCTCCTCCAAAGTCTCTCCCTCTCTCCCTCTCTCTCTCTGTCCAGGTCTCTCGCAAAGCCAACGACCGGCGCTGCTGCCGCTGGTGGTTGTTGCGGGTCTCTCGTGGCTGCTCGCCGTTTCCCTCGATGGTGGAGGTGCGTCGGAAGCTTCCCCCGTTGTCGAGGAAGTCGTCGCGCTACTGCCGGACAACACTCGTCGTCTTCTCTTCCGTTTCACACTATACGCACACTGTGACCTTGGAAATAATATCCGAATCGGCGAATCGCTCGTAGGACCCGCGAGTCCCAAGGTCGTGGACCGGGGGATGAGGAGGAGGGGGTTGTCGGTTAGTACAGAGCAACGAGAAGGGGATGGTTGTAGGTGGGGGGGGGGGGGGGGGAGAAGACTAGAGAAGAGTAGGATCACGCGCGAAGATAGAAAAGAGGAGAAAAGAGGAGAGAATTAGAAGAGAAGAGAAGAAACCAGAAAATGCGATGATCACTGCACACTATGCGATGTTGCGACACACTTTATTCCGTAATCCGTGAAATAGGTGTTGTAGTAGTAGTAGTAGTAGTAGTAGTAGTAGTAGCAGTAGTAGTACTAGCAGTAGCAACGGTAGTAGTTACCAATCCCCGTGAGCTTAGGAGCGGTTCGCGCTCGGACCACCACAGGGGCGACTACTCCGTGGTTCTCTCTATTGGTAGTAGAGCGCGGGTCGTCGTTGGCTCCTCGTCTTCCAGGTGGTGGAAAAGTCGAAAATTGTCGGAAAAGTGGAAAAAGTCGAAAAAAGGGAGAGAACCGCACCGACAGAGTTTCGGCCGTTCGGTCTCGGTCGTGGTCGTAATCGTAGTTGTGGTTGCGATTATCGTGTTGCTATTGCCGTTGTCGTTGTCGTTGCCGTTGCCGTTTTGCCCCTCGTATCGCGATGTTGCGCGTTGCGTTGCGTCGTGTCGTGTCGTCGGCGTAAGTCGCGGGTCGTTACACGGCGGACGAACGTTCGTTCGCGGCACAACAACAACAACAATAATAATAATAATAGTGGTGAGCACTGATACGCGGTCCGCGACTAGTAGTCGCCGCAAGCATATTCCATGGGGTACCACCGATGATGCGTAAGCACACAACTTCCGGAACTCACAAATCGCCGCAGCAACGACGAGTCGCGCACTGACTCCCGATCGGCAAACGGCGAAGAAACTCCCTCGACGACCGCCGGGAGAAAACGGAGGAGAGGGAGTAGTAGAAAGGGAAGTGGCGTTCCCGCTGGTACCGAGTGGTGGTGGTGGTGGTGGTGGGGGTAGGAAGGGCCAGTGCCGAAGCGGCGGTGGAGGTGGGGCTGCTCGCTGCTCGCTGCTTGCCTGCCTGCTTGCCGCCTGCTCACTCGCTACTCGCTCTTGCTCTTCGCCGATTTTTCCACGATTGCGCGGCGATGATCTCGATGATTCTCCACGCGAAAAAAAACTCTGTCCTTCGACCCACCGATCGAAAACTCCTCTCCGGTCCAAACTCCGCTGTTTCGCGCGGCTGGACGATTCGCGCGCGAATCTCCGAGAGGGTGGAGGGTGGTTGGGAGGGGGAGACGCGAAAACCCCCGGTGGCTCGTCAGTTTTTTGTGATTCGAACCGCTTTTATAGCGCTCGCACTAGCGTCACATCACGGCCGGACCGGTAAGCTCGCACTCGCTCAGCTGGCTCGCTGCGCGATCGACAGATGGCGAGGTCGATGCGCGCGCGCGCGCGTGCGCGCCTCCACTTTCTTCACTCCGGCGAAAGCCAAAAGCTAAATGAAACGGTGGATGATAATGATGATGACTTTTGTGCGTGTATCGTTGCCTTCTGCGAGCGCGCGCGTATCCTTCTTCTTTCTCTTCCTCTTCTTCTTCTTCTTCTTGTCTTCTCTTCTCTCTCTCTCTTCGTCGCTCTATCGTCAATCTCCCGCGCGCAATTCTCTCTCTCTCTCTCTCTCTCTCACCCTCAACTTCCGTTTCACCTCCAGACCCCGCGTTATTTCTTCTCTTTAGCACACTTTCGTAATCGTACGGAAGAAGACGCGTGCGCACCTACACACAACAACTACCTTACTAGCCTTGACACGCGCGTATCCTTCCAAGCACAACCCTCGACTGAAGGTAGTTAACTGCGAGCACCCCTACTTATAATTGCGGTCCCTCTGGGTCCTCGTGTGTTAAGAGGGCTGCCGCTCTGGCCTGACGAGGGGTAGCGCGCGGCTGCGCCCGTGGCGGGTCGTGCCTAACAGGGGGGAGAGGGGACTGCAGGGGTGGGGTGAAGAGGGGAGGCGAAGCCTGCGGAGCAAAAAAGATCTCAAGAGAGAGAGAGAGAGAGAGAGAGAGACAGCTACGGATAAAGGGGGAAGAGGAGAGTAACCGTGGGGCAGAGCGGTAGGTAAGGGGTAGGTAGGCAGGGGTAGGGGGCCACGAGGCAGCTGCAGGCCGGCTGCACGCGTCCACCCCCACCACCGTGCACCTCCGGCACCCCAGTCGTATCTACCGCTCCACGTACGTACGCAGCGACATGTGTGTGTGCGCGCGCGCGTCTGAAGTTCTCGCTGACGGCGGCGGGTCTGTTCCCTGCTTACTCCACCAACACCACCAAACCACCACACCACCACCACCACCACTACTCGTATCTCGTGTACTCTCTGCTCTCCTCGAGGCGCCCTTAGTCCCCTAACCCCCTAGCCCCCTAACCCCCTCGAGCACTCTCCCCTTACCCGCCTGCTCGCCCGTGCCACGATAAACTTGGCGTACCCCATTCTACCAGATCCACCGATGGCACGCGCCGTATGCCGTCTCTTGGTGACGTCATACCTTCTTTTTTAAACGCACTACGCGCTCCTTCTGCTTCGTCACCGTTCGACCAATCGCGTCGACGACGCGAATTATACGCGATGAAAATCAAACGCGGACGCGCATCGACTCTACCACCTCGATCACGATCGTCGTCCCGTCATTCTCTAACGATGACCCTCGATCGACGTATCACGAACGGGCCATTCCCGATGACCTTGGATCAGGGTGGGAGAGAGAGAGAGAGAGAGAGAGATTCGAAGGAAAATGAGCGGAAACCGCCCACGGATTTCCACCTCTCGTACGTTTGCGAGAGAAATATCATCGAACGGTCCCGTCGATGACGATCCCCAGGTCATTACCGACGCAGAAATCGCTTCTCGACGAACTTTACCAGAGTTTTTCTCCTCCAGCGCTTCGCCAGCTGGACGCGCGCGCGCGCGCGCCTACCTGGTACTGACAGAGTGGTATGTTTCGATCGGGGAGGTTTTTTTTTTTTGCAATGATTTTGCGCGACCCGATCATCGACGCGGTTGTCGGATGACATTTGGGAAAAAAATTTGGTAGACTCGAGGGAGAGCGACTTGGATGGCAACGGCGACGGTGGTGGTGGTGATGGTGGCGGCGGTGGTTCGAAAACTTGTGGCGCGCAGTGTCTCTGGGGTTCGTGACGTCAGATTAGTAGGGGAGAACCGGATGGTGGTGCAGCCAGGGGAACCCCGCGTCTCGTCTCTGGCTCAACCCTCGAACTTGTAGCACGGGTGCTGCCTGACAGATTATTACGGTGCACGTATCGCGTCCCGCAAGCATTGTGCTCGAGAGCATAATGCCCTGGACCTGTCCCGGGCACGTATCGACTAACCATTGTTCTCCACGCGATTCGCATTTTTCCTTCTTTCCCCATTTGCCAGCCTGTTCCTGGCCCAGTCTCGCCAAGTGTCGCGCGAGAGGATACATGACGCGTCTCGGCTACGCAAATCCCAGGCGAGTTGTCAAGCTCGCAACAGTAGCGGAGAACTATTATAGGTCGGACGCACACCGAACTACGCACACATACGTGGACCCCCCGATTCATCCATCCTCGTCGCGCCACTTCGCACTCCCTTCCCTCGTTGGAGGGAACGGGACAGAATTTCAAGGAACGGACGAAGGGGGGGGGGGTACGGAGGGGGAGTCGATAAAAATCTGGCAATTTGTCGATCCAGATTATCGCGGAGGAACATTCGCGCGGTACCACGCGACGCATCTTCTCTGGTTGGTGCAAAGAGTGAAAATATGAGAAAATCGGGGAAATCTGTCGGCTCCGCGAGACGATCTAGGAAAAGTTTTTCAGACAACGCGATGGACATGCGGCGACACACACCCTCTCCCGTTGGCGCGTACACGCGCGGAGCGCTTTCACTTTCTCGTGTAAAAAGTGAAAAATCGGGGAAAATCGGGGAAATCTGTCGGCTCCGCGCGACGATCTAGGAAAATTTTAGAGGAGTCCACGCGGTAGACACCCTGCGACACATCCTCTTCTCTCGTTGACGCGGAGAGTGAAAATATGAGAAAATCGGGGGAAATCTGTCGGCTCCGCGCGACGATCTAGGAAAATTTTAGAGGAGTCCACGCAATGGACACCCGGCGACACACCCTCTCTCGCTGACGCGTACACGCACGGAGCGCTTTCACTTTCTCGTGTAAAAAGTGAAAAACTGGGAAAATCGGGAAGATCCTTCGGCTCCGCGCGACGATCCAAGAAAGATCTTCGAGGAGGATCATCTACGCGGTAGATCGTCTTTTCATTCATGGCGCGTCTCCGTCGAGGAGAATCGGACTAAAATTAATTAACATAAGCGGTCTTTTAAAAGAAGATGATACAAGTTCCCGGGGACCTTGGGGTAGAACTCGAAGAAAAATCACGGGGAGTCGTGAGCGGCATCCTGAAGCGAGTAAACAAAAGTGTAGCGGGTAGCGGGTAGCGGGTCGAGGGTGCGCGATAAGGTGTCGCCAGGGTAGAAAGAAGCCTTTGTTGTTTTGTCTTGCGAGGACGGTGCAACGAAGGTGTGCACGCCCGTATGTGTATGGTGTACTTCCGGTCACGAGATGGTTCAACAGGTCAGACCAACGGGGGAGCCAGATGGAACCACTTCCGGCCGACGTTCTCGCCTTTGCCTCGTTCGCTGCCACCGCTCGTCGAATCTCTCTCCCTTCCCCCAACGCTTTCTTCTCGTCGCTCCGTTTCCTTCTCCTTCTACGAAATCCCCGTCCATTCTCTCTCCCTTTCTCTCTCTCTCTCTCTCTCTTACTTTCAGCAGCGTTCCTCTCTTCCTCTCCTCCTATCGACGCTTCCGTCTTCCACCGGTTTACGCCTCGACGATCGCACCCTCCCCCCTACCCTTCTTTTCGACGGAACCACCTAATTTATCAACGTCGACTCGAGGCCGACGGAAATTTGATCGGAAATTGAAAAATGAGAAAAGTTGCAAAATTCTGCCGTAACCTCCGAAAAATTGCCGTACACCTATCGCGAGTGAGTTTGCCTCGTTCTTGACGCGCCTCCGCCGTTTCTCTCGATACGTCGCGCAACACCTTGTATACAAAAGAGTGCGTCGGAATACGCGCGCGCGCGTACGAAAGTACGCTCGCATCGCTCCGAACGTAACACACACGTAAGAAATCCGTCACGCGATTCTCTCTCGGTCGTTCGCGAGCAATGTTCTTTCATTCATACGCGAGGCAGAGCACGGACATGTGCGTACGTAGCGTACGCACGCGAAAAGAGAGGGGGAGTGGAGGAGTAGGAGTAGCTGGAGCACCGGGAGGTGGTGGAGGAAGAAAAGGAGGAGAAGAAGGGAGAAGGGGGAAGAAGAAAAGGCCAAGCGACGAGTGGCAAGCTGAAGAGAGAGAGGAAATAAAATTGAAGGGCTTCGCGTGGCACCGCACGCGTCTAAACCAAATTTTGCCTTTTCCGATCTCGACTTGGATCGATTTGAAAATTTTCCGGACCATCGGCTAACTCGAGTTTTTTTTTTTTCACAAATTTTCACTCCTAGTTTCAAACAATCCCTCCCATCCATCGAGGAGCAAAATTTAGCATGATCGATTGAAAAATATTCGTTTATATTTTTTCCCCAAAAAATTCAAAATAAAAAAACGGGCTGGAGAGCCAATACTTCTACAGTCACTTTCGAAACTTGACTCGGTTGGAAAAACAAGAAGAGGCAGAGAGGTTGCGTGGGAAAATCGAATCAAAGCGCGAGAGACGATTTCTTCCGAGAGAAAATAGAGTTTTTTTTTTTTGAGAGAGAGCGGAGGGACGCGCACTCGAGGAAAACCAAGCAAAGTGTCTTATCTCACTCGGTACGCGTTGCGCAATCAGCCGGATACCACATTATCAATGAAGTTTTCATTCGTAGTAATTTGTAGCGAGGAGAGTAGTGGAATAATTGCGAGGTTCGCGCGCGTGCGTACACAGCCAACGAAAGAAGAGCATCGCACTTGAAGTAATTGAAGGAAGCAACGCGCCGACACGCATACGTAACGCGAAATTAATTCACGCGAATGCGCGAAATAAAAATTATCATCTTGATTGATGAGTCTGCGGCGCGTATTCAAATTTATTCTAATTCCTCATAATCGTGTCACCCTTCGATGCTCTTCCCTCGTCCCTCCCCCCTCCCCGTCCTCTTTTATCAGGTTGAATTTAACGAATTCAGACACATCCAATTAACGTGGGGCAGCAACCGAATTTCGCCAGTGGCCGCGAGTCGTCGATTCCAGATGAAATTTCACGGCGGATCAATATTATTAAGAGCCGTCGAGCAGCGATAACAATGTGCCACGGAAGGAAGCGCAGGTGAAAGAGAAATCAGTCAACCGATCTTAATCGCTACAATGATCGTAGCATACTTTGCGTGGCGATTATGCTAATCGCCTGGCTTTCTCGCGTCTTCCTCCAACGCGCGAGACTACGGCGCGATGTAGTTGCGTGCGGAAATTCGCAAACGAGAGGAGATTACAACGTTCGGATAAAATGTACGAGGGAGCCTAGTTTTTTATTCACCTGTGGATTCCGTTCAATTAGCCTGGCACTACCGAAGGTAACATTATCCCTATCGGCTACGAAGGGTGTAATAAAATCCATTTTCTTTCCGTTTAAACGATGGCGCCCCCTCCTTCCATCGATCCACTCCCCTCCCCCTCTTGCATTAGGGGAAAATCATAGGTGCTTTATATTCATGAGCAATGACGCCGCACGCGCGCGCGCCTTGACATTAAGGCGATTCGATAGAATCATCAACGTCGAAATTTCAAAGGAGTCACGCTGCCCCCTTTGTGATACATTGGAATGCAAGACTATGAACTATCGTCCCCACGAGCTTTTCTCGAGTTTCATCGAGTGTTTTGTCGAAAACCACCGGGACCGATGGGCAAAGCCCACCACCATCGCCAACGATGAGCATTATGGTCAGAGTTCATAATGGGGATTATTGGAAAAGTGCATTGTGTCTCGAGGAATACCCGTTGCATACCGATCGTTGTACTGGAAAGTCTTTTCCTTCTCCTCGCCTGACTCATGGTCGATCGTCGGGTCTCCATTTTGTTGTTATCCCAAGTTATGTGATTCCGTCGATGAAAAGCTACGCTTGAATTTTGGTGGGATACGCGCACGTGCGGTCAAACCTGACGCGGGCATCGGGTTCCTCTATAGAGTTACACGCTTGAGATTGGAATCGTGCGTCTAATGACAAATGGACGCGCGCCGGTAGCGTCATCGGATACATCCATGCTTCAAAAGTCCCTTTGCTTCGACGACCATTTTATATTCCGCCGCCCGCTTATCAGCAATGTCGGTCCGTTGGCGTTCTCCGTTGAGCGAGCGACGTCGTTTGTCAGCACCGGGAGCAATAAAGCATTCGGGAAACGTTGTTAAAGAGGTCCAGAGGCATTCCTCCAAGGCTATTGCTTACAGAGTGCCGGTTACATGGAAAACAAGCGTTTGTTTTGCCAGGAGTTGAAGGAGCGAGTTGCGGTTAGAAAAGACTCACTCTCATGGGTACTACTGATAAACCTTAGCGAGCAAACGGAAAGCAGAGCTGGGAAAGTAAACAGGGAAAAGGATTAAGTTTGGTGTTTGGGTAAGGTTGCCAGACGAGCAAGTTGCTCTTGGGTCTTCTGGCTGATGTGAGAAATCAGCGTAAAAGCAAACGAAGAAGGGCCACCACCACCACCACCATCACCTCTTCTCTCGATTGCCATGAAACATTGGGGGGAGAGAGAGAGAGAGAGAGACCTTCCCCTCGCCACTACCCCCTCCCGCGCATCCAGAGATTGTAGAATCATCACCTGTCGCAGAGCACAATTTTTCCTGGCTAAACTGTTACGATGCCCTCCAGGGACGAATTTCGCAGATTGCATTAAGATAAGGGTACCACGGGTTTTATCAAGAATGCTCGTGCTTCCTGCAAACTATCGTAAGGCTGATTCGTCAAATACAGGGTGTCCGGAAATAAAGGAAGCATCCTTTCACGGGCACGGGCACTCCTCGCGCTACTCTAAGAATTTTCTTTCTCCTCGCACTTTTCGAGATATTCAGTGATAAAGATGCCACTTTGGTCGGATAGGGTAGCTCCAATGGTTTGAGCGAGACAGAGCTGCGCCGCCGACTCGCTTCGACCATTGGAGTTTCTCCGTTTGGATAGTGGCATCCTTGTCGTTGAATATTTTTGGAAGATGAGGCTTCGAATCGAAAAGTGTCAAGAGAAAAAAATTCTTGGAATAGCGTGAGGAAACATCTCTCGAAAAATGTATGTTTTTTTCCGGACACCCTGTATATACCTGACTTTCCTCTCTCTCTCTCTCTCTCTCTTTTTAAATATTTTGGTTTTTTTCTCTTTTTTTTATCACACCGAGTTTCCACGGCAGCTTTTACACTCTACGCACTTGAGAGGATAAAACTGAAAATTGCGAATTCTCTATACGCGGATCATTCCTCTCGATTTGATCGGCCATTGCCGATTATCGCGAATACGATCGTACTCGAATCGTCGTGAAAACGATACGTTCCAACGAGACGAGGAAAGCCGACGTCGCGCATGCACGTCAGTTTTTTTTTTGTTAATTATAGCTTCAAAGCTCAGTACTGAGCTATATAAGCCGAGTTTATTTGCAAATACAAAAATTATTAAGTATACCAATAACGCGTTACATTGCGAATACATGAAAAATGATAGTTAAGAAAATCCACGTAGGTCGTTGCCCAGGTCCCTTACGATCATCGCCATCGTTAGGTCCAACGCGTTCCCCGTCGAAACCGATGTTCACACACTGCGAGAGAGCCCGTGTGTGAGCGCGAATACAAATTCAGATTTACTCGTCGGAATTAGCAGCGAATCGCACGTTAGCTTGGATTAGAGTGATTCACCTAACGACTTGTCGCAGTCCTCGAAAGTTGTAGCGACGGCGACGGCGGCAGCGGCGGCGGCGGCGCCGCTTCCAGGTGACTCGAAGAGATTTATCGAGGGTCGATTTGGACTGCTGCATCTGTCTGTTGCGTTGTTGGCCCTGAGGATCAAACGATTACGCACTCCCTTTGTCCGGGTGCGAAACGGCTGAGCAATTATTTTAGTTCTGGCTTTTAGATCCAATCGCGTGTGAAACGATTTGACGGAGGAAAAGGACGGAAGGAAGTTTCGAGGGAGAGGAGAGGAGAGGAGAGGAGAGGAGAGGAGAGGGAGGATCGCGCGGAAAACTGGAGAACGACCTCCTCCGCGCCGCTTATCCATCATCCATTATCTCCGTCATCGATTTCCGAAACCATCGATAATCTTGACCGCTTCGCTCTCGAAACAACCTCGGCTCTTGCTCGTCGTTTTAATCGAACCGAATCCCCATAGCGTCGGAACGATAATATTATCGCGAGGCAAGCGCAGACCCCCATATGATTAGCCGATGATATTTTAGACCCACGATGATTCGATGATTACCGAGGAGAGAGCACGGAAAAACTTAAAAACTCTCCGCGTTTCGAGAGAAAATATTTTTTTTTTTTTCTTTTCCTTTTTTTTTTTTTTCTTTCACCGGGAATTAGAAAGAGGAAGAAAACTCTCTCTCCCCCCTCCCCCCCCCCCTCCCTGTTATAGTTGGTAATTAATAGTTCGGAACTCTTCCAAGTGTGTTTTCTGTCAAAACGAGGGGGCGAGAGATAAAGAAGGGCATCCGTACACGGGGCATCGGCGACGGAGGTCGTCGGGAACGGTATAATTTTCGGGAAAGAGGGATAAGATTCGATGGGACTCTGGAAGAGAAGCATCGACCACCGGTCCCGACATCTTTACGTTCGTGAGTCACGGAGAGGCAAGTTAGGAAGCGAATAGGGAAGATACTAGGTCTCCGAGGCCCACGGCAAATGGGCCCGAGGAGGGGAAGGGGTAGAAGAGGGAACGGGAGCGGAAGAAGGGGCAAAGTGGTCAGAGGGTAGGGGGAACACCAGCAAGAAGCACGGTGGGCCCTTTGCTCGAACTGCTTAGGCAGCGCGTGGAAGTGGTGGTGGGGATGGGTGGCACGCGTGCCACGCGCCCGAAGTTTCACGAAACTTCACGAAGTTTCACGAGTGCCCGATGCACAACGATAATAATCTCTCGAGAGTGACCCTGCCGAGAGATCTGCCCACCAATTCCACGCCACGATACGTATCGGGTGTTGCAGCTGCTGTTTTTCATGTTGAAGCAAGAGCCTTCTTTTCCTTTCTTCTCTCTCTTCTCTTCTCTGCTCTTCTCCTTCCTTCTAATTGCTCATTCTTTTGCCCGCTTCTCGCCTGCTTCTCGCTTTTCCATCTCTTTTTCCCCAATTGCCTCCTCCCTCCCTCTTATCTTCTTTCGCTACGCCTCATCGTCACTTTTAACCCATTACCTTTTGCGATTTCTTTTCTTTTCTCTTCTCTTCTCTTCCCTTCGAAGCGTATCTTCCCCTTTTGACTCTAGCACTCCACCACCACCACCACCACCAATCGCTTCTCCATTTTTGTTTTGCATTTTCGCTTTGCATACGCGCTGAAAAACAGTCCGCGGCATCAACTTCCGAGCAATTTCAATGAATTCTCCTCGTGGCACTCGGCACAGTGCCAGTTTTATTCACCTGTCGGTTTTACCCACACGCGCGGGGCTATCAATGCGGGGGACATACACGCGTATGTGCGTGTGGTTATTTATAAGCGTTTACTTCTCATTTCTCGTGCGTGCTACCTACCGGCTCCTTCCCTCTTCTCGATCCATCCCTGGCAGAAATTATGGATCATTATGGGATAGCGCATGGCTCTGCTTAGCATTGTGCAAACATTGTTGATAAAATTGCTATTTTTCATTTCCCTGCTTCAAGCGTTTTTAAGCAGCAACATCGCGAACCATCTCAATAGGGACATTATTATTAGTTTCTCGATCCTTTCCGGAGCAATTGCTGTTCCAGGATAGCATTAATGACACGTGGCAGGAAAGAAAGGCGGATCGAACCGCATCCTCGAGCACCTGGTACAACAAAGTGCATCCCTCTCTCGTATGCTTTTTCATTTTCATCCGACGCTATTTCGTGTATTTTGCGCGGCAATTGCAACTATCCGTATGTACGTGCCACTCCCCTCTCGTGAATTCTCTTACTAAGAAATATGTCGAATTTTTTATTCCATCTCGAATATTTGATTAATAAAGTTCAATTATATAATTCCTTTCCTTCTCTCTCCCTCTCTCTCTCTCTCTCTCTCTATATGTATATGGAAGTGAATAATCTCTCTATCTAATTTTTTTATACGTATATCTTTGACTAATATAATTATATTAATTATACGACACTATGAACAAATTTTTTTATTTCATTAAAAAATGTTTTTATTTCATTTATTATTCAATGTTTATTCATGCCCTTAAAAATATTTGCATCACGCTCTCATCTAGCGCTCATTCATTTGAACAACGCTGCAAATGGGACATTCAGTTTTCTGTACCTGTGGATCACAGCGAACTATAGAATCCTGGGAAACCACTGAAAAAGATCATTTTTCACCAAAATTTCTTGCCAACTGTTTTCCCTGGAATACCAGGCATGTTTAGAACGAGACTTAAGAGTCTTCTCGGGATTTGGAAAAAGAAACGTATATCCGTATCCTCTGCCATATTGTTCACATTAATCCTGCGGTTGAACCATATAGTAAAAAACTATTTCCTTCTAGGGCGAAAAAATATTTCTGTAAACTAATACTGTAATTATTTATAATAATCAATGATTCTTACATCGAGCGATCTCTTCATATCGTTTAAAAATTGCTTCGAATAATAAAAAAGACTTAATTTTTTCTACGATACACATATATTTATTCTCAACAAATATTTTATTTGTAATATTTTGCAAGCAATTATATCATTATTATTCCTCTTATGCGTAAAGTAAAAATTAAAAATTAAAAATGAAAAGTTAAGAAATAAAGATTAAAGTAAACCCTTTTTTTTATAAGAAAAGGGTAGAGGAGGGAGAGGGAGAGAGGCAAGGAGGAAAAGAAAAGTATAGAAATTCGCTTTTCTATTTATTTACAGCACATTAGCTTCGATCGAACAATCTTAGAATTTCGTTTTTACCATAGTGTCAAGTTTACCAGCGAAAAGTCAGCGCTGCATAGCCCACACCTTGGAGGGATGAATGGCACAAAGCGAATACTCTTGATTTGAATTTGCATTAAAGCGCAAGAACTGTGGTTTAAAGTCGAAGAAACCCGAAAAAAAGGTGTGTCCTCCTCGAAAGGGCCGCATCTGTTCTTTCATTTTCTTCTTCTCTTGGAAGAAAACCCTGCGGGAGACAACGGTGGAATGTCACCGCAAGAAGAACCGAGGAAGACAATGCGGGAGAATCTCCCGCTGTTCATTTTTGAGTGAGCGAACCGCTTCAGGGTCGCCATAGAGATAGAGGAGTGGGAAAACTATAATCGCTCTATGACATTTTCCACTTTCCTTAGCGCGCAGCTGCTTGACCGGCCCAGCTTGAAAGTACAACCCTTGCCCGACCTTTCCTGCGAAAAAAAAGAGGAAACGAAAGGTAAAAAATAAAGAAACCTGAATGAACTGCACAAGATGATGCTTTCGCTTTTCCGGTAACGTCTTGCCCAGATGTTGCGCCTTACCTCGCTGGTATTCTCCCTAGAACGAATTTTACAGATGTCTATCGCTAATTCAGGCATGTTCCATTTAGCACGTACTCCGTATTTATATCTTTCAAAAGTTTCTTAATACAATTATTTTTGGAACCATAGCATCATTGCACGTCTGTAGTCGAGCAAATTGAAAATATCGATAGAGGCAAAAAGAGAGGGAGAGAGAAGAGAGAGTTAAAAGAGGTAAAATAATCATTGCTGAACCAACGAAATCAATGTACGCGTATAACGAGATCATTTGAAAATGCTGACAAGAGCGGGGAGAGAGGAGAAAAAAGGGGTAACAAAGAAAAAATGCGAGAATAACGAATTGTCGCGTTTTGAAAAAGATTTGATCCAGAAATTGAAATTAATCTAAAAATGGCATTCGTTGGGTCGGGGAGAAAAGTTTTTTATTTTCATTTTTTATTTCTCTCATGAATGTTAAAGCGTGAAAAATTTCTTTCGTGTCTCTTTGAGAGAAGGAGCCTCGTGTACATTCAATACAAACCTGATAGTACCGCATAGAGGTGGCATAAAAAATGTTCTCACAGAAACATCAAAAATCTTGATACTTCGAGTCACGCAGTATGTACACGGAAAGTAACGATGAGCCTTGAAATGGGACTAAAACGTCCCCCTTCTACCTGCCAAAAGAATAGGAAAAGAGAAAACTTTAACAATTTGATAATTTGAAGAATCGTGTCTCTCCTTAAGAGAATCCCGCATAATTTCACATAAAAAACTCATATTATTGATGGTGAACAGGATCGAAAAATCCATTCCCTCTTTTCTATCTGGAGTATACTTTCCAAGATATTCATTAATAAAGCCAGTATTAGACAGAAACGATCAACGGATTAAAATACACCCCCCCCCCTCTCTCTTTTTCTCTATCTTGTTCTAACACGATAGTTTTATAATCGAATATCTTTAAATTTAAACTCTGAATTGAAAAATGGGAGAAGATTTTTCGATTCATTTTAGCGTAAGGAAGTATCCCTTAACAAAAAGTGTGTTTTACTGAAATCTAAGTTCACCAAAAGGTCTCAATGAAATTCGTAAAATCCACTGAGCACTATAGCGCATTACCATAAGAATGCGGAAAAAGATGCCGCGAAACACAACCTAGAAACTTTTCTCAAAAAAACGCTTTCTCTCGCAAACAACCTCCGAAAAAGGAAACCGTATATAGACGCAAATACACGTATCGCGCGTGTCAAAATAACCTCAAAAAAAAAAAAAACATAACATAAAAATCGGAAAAAATCGCAATAAATCGACTTTTGAAAATCGGCTACCTAATCAGTAGCAGAAAATCCGAAGAAAAGAATCGAGAAAGAATCATAAAAAGTGGGAAAAAGTCGATGAAGCGCGTCGTGCAAAAATCATGAAAATCCAAAAGAAAATGGAGAATTTTGGGCGTAGTTTGAAAAGCAGTTAGTAGGCCACCTCGCGGTGGGGGGTTTGGCGTTGATAAAATCGAAAGTTGTTTTAAAGTTCGAGAGCGTAATGGAGCGAAGCGACGATGGGAAGAGATTCTCGAATTCCGGATGTTTCGGGAATGAGAAGAGGATATTAAAAAGGTTAGAGGAGAAAGATGCGGAGAGGGCATTGAGTCGGTGATGACGGTGATTCGTTTGGTGGCCGAGGCGTTTTACCATAAGAATACGAGCTCGTGTCGTTTACCGGAGTATTCGTCGCGGTATTGTTCGAGCGTTTCCCACACACGGCGACGCGAACGTGACATGAATCCATCCTGTTTGCTAATAGGAGTGCGTCGTGCACACCTTAATACCGTTGCTGCCGCCATTACCGTCGCCATTGCTGCCGTGTCGCCTCGGTTGTGGTCGTCGTCGCTGTCGACATAGCGCGACTCTCGCTTTCCTTCGAATAATGGCAAAACAATGCATCGCTATCATATCCGCGGGTTCTTTTAGACTATTGGCTCGCTTTGTTAAATATTCGCTTTGATCTCTCACACGCACACACACTTGCGCGCGCGCGCGCACGCTGGCGCACCAGTCCTCTCCTCCTTTGCAACTGTCTTCCTCTGGATCCTCGACGATGATAATCTTCTTTGGAGCATTCATAAAAAAGAAGGAGCAATGGGAATTTCTCTTTCAGCAGAAACGAAAGGGAAAATAGTGAGAGATTTGGCTAGGACTTAACGAGCAAAACCGATTATCCATAGATATTAAGCTTGAGACTTCCATAGCTCGAGAACGTCTTCGGTGGAGACTCTCAGAGGTTTCCGTCGAGTCGATGAGAATAGCGCGGGAATCGAGGAAATAAGTTCCTCGGGTTTGGAAAGTACACGAAAAAAGGAGAAAAAGTTGGTTTGCGCCAGAGAAACATGGTAGGAGGGGGGAGGGGGGGGGGGTTGAAGAAGGAAACGTATCGAAAGGAATGAATGAGAAGAGAGCTTGGGGATCGTATTACAAGTGGAAGCTACCAAGAACGTAACTTTAAGGGGAATGAAAGGTGAATGTTTTTAATTGGTAATTAAAGTATCTCGATGGCCTCCTGCTACGCAATTGATCCGGGCGATAACTCGCGGTGGTGGCAGGTGTCGCTTGGCGAGCACGTTTCTCCGGTTCGTGTTGGCGCCCGATTATTTGTTTTCTCCTCTGACATCCGTGAGGTGAGTGCTCTGACGTATTCGTAGCAGCCGTTGTGCTCACTTTGTCCGGTGTACTGGAACGAGGAAGAGAGAACGCAAGGTAAGGCAAGGAAAGGTAAGGTATAAGGCAAGGCAATGCAAGGCTAGGCAAAGCGCAAGGCAAGGCAAGGCGAGGCAAGACAAGACAAGGCAAGGCAAAACGAGGCAAGGAGAATGAACGAAAGAGAGAAAAAGACAAGAAGCTGCTCCCTTGGTCAACGAGCCACACAGGATGTCACGAAAGAGAACCGAGTAAGCAACCTGGCCCCAAGCAGTGCCTCAACATCAATAGAACCTTCGGTCAGGTAAACCTCTTCACCCATTTGCGGTTATCGTCGTGATTAGAAGCTAAAACGCAATTTTGCGATTATCCCTCCTCTTGTGCCTTCTTCGTGTCTATCGTTCATTAATTTTGGAAAAACAGTAGGCTGTTGAATTTGCGCAAAGAAAATGTTGCTTTGCGGAAAGAAAGGAGATGGATCGTTCTATGGACATTCGTCGTGGCATGTGAAGATCGTGAAGTGACCTCGTATGTGTGAATGTGTTCCACGTGGAGCAGAAGAGGGTAGGTTAATAGCGAAGGAAGGGAAAAAAACAAGGTGGTTATATACATCGGCTGGTGTGTACGCACTGAATATAGCGGAAGCGAAGGTGGTTGCAGCAGTCTCCCTTTGCGCGGGCCACTTCCGCTCATGTTCCTTCTCTTACACTCTTGGGACCTTCCCTCTCATCATCTGTGCACACATCATCAGCAGCCTCTTCCGTTCTTCCTGCAGCTCCCACGCTTCCGAGATATTCGATCTCCATCTCCTCCTCCTCTCTCTTCTCTCTCTCTCTCTCTCTCTCTCTCTCTCTCTCTCTCTCTTTCTCTCTTAGCTTTTTCCTTCATTTTTCGATCTTCTCTATAACAATTTTTTTTTTACTTTGCAACGAATTACGCTATTTCTATTTAGTATCTCCCTTAATTTTATTTTTTGATAATTGTAATATTTCAGTATAATTTTAATAATATATTATAACCGTTTGCTTGTAATTGGTAACCAATCATGGTTTTCAATCTTGGCACATACGTATAATCGGATCGTGCTATTCCACGAGTGAAAAGTCCAATAGGTCAGGCTGCTGCGTCAGATAAGGGTTTTCCTCGCAGAGGATATAAAAAAATATGCTGCTGCTGCTGCTGCTACTTCCGCTACTTCTCCTTCTTTTTCGAACCTTGGTATAGTTTCACGTAACAGACGGTTCAACTTGGCGAGAAAAAAGATGCTGTACACCGTTTGCGAAGAAGTCCAACCCAAGAGCTAAGAGGAGAACAAAGGAGTACTTTGCAGAAAGAAAGAGAAAGAGAGAGAGAGAGAGAGAGAGAGAGAGAGAGAGAAATGTTATCAGAAAAAGAGACAAGGGTAGGGAGAGAAGGAATACTGCTCCACTTAAAGCCATTATTCCTTTCCTCGCAGCTTTTACTTTCTAATAAGAGAGTATTGTAATCTGCAAAATTTATTCCTTAAAACTAAAAACTATCGAAAACTCCAAAAATGAAATTGAACAAACGTGATGTAAAAGTATTATTATATTCTTTTTTATCACTCTCCTATTACACGTATTATACGTGCGTGAAATATCGTCGATTGGAAAATCTCTCTCTATCTTACGTTATTTCTGTATGTCTCTTTAATTATACCTTCGAATACACTCGAATTATACTTATCTTTTTCTCCACTCTAATTCTAACAAGCTATGTACTATGAGAAACCATGTTTCGAGAGACTTACGTAATGGAGAAATTTAACTTAATTATCTGGAATATCGAAGATTCCTCATAACGAATACATACCCGTCATCCAGAGTTTATTATGAGTTTGAAACACGGAATTATTTCAATCAAGCTGCAAATAATTTTGTAATCTTATTGCGAAGCTACAATAAGAAAATTGGTAAATCATCTTTAGCTTGGTATTATCGATATTAAGCTAATATACTTTAATGACATGCATTCGGCAACCTTGTATCATTGAAAAAGAAGGTCAAGGATGTGCATGGAAAACTAAGGGAATAAGAAGAGAGAGGGAAGGAGAAAAGGAGGGATGATGGTAAAAGAGGCGGTAAGGAGAAAGGGAGGAAGAGAGAGTCAAACGGCAACGGCGTAAATAATTAAATGACAAAAGAAACTTACGAAATAAAGTATTTCGTAATACGTAGTTTGATTAAAGGTAAATGACACGTTTTCCTGTCATCCAATTACACACAGTATATAAAAAGAATCGCTTGAACATCGCATACTCGCTCAAAGCAAATCTAAAGAAAAAATTCAAGAAAAGCGCGATCAAAAATGTCATTTGAAAATTCTCAAAAACTCCAGAAAAGAAGAAGAAAGAAGAGAAAATAGAGGAGATAGAAGCATTACGAAATTCCACGAGAGAATGATCTTTCCTTCGAAGCTTTTCATTCGCTTGACAGTGGACAGTTATGATCGTTGCGTTGCGATTCTAACGAGTGACAAGTTACCGGACTCGTGTTGGCACTACTCGCGTGAAATTGATCGAGTAACAAGTGCAAATACTACGGGTACAGTCCGAGAGATGCGTTTCTAATGTGCGAGAAAGAGACGAAAGTTCGCGGCTCGCGGCGAGGGGAGGGGGGGGTGAGGAGCATTTGGCGAATCAGAGTAGCACAGCCAGCTGCGGAACTTTGCGGATAGAACGGAAGGAAATATTTTTTATTATTTTTCTTACGTGCCTTTTTGGGCCTTGCGGGTTGCAGAGGTGGCGAGGAAGCGACTGGAGGGGGGGAGCAGGAGGAGGAGGGTGGCGGCGAAGGGAAAAGGAGGAAGGGAAGCAGGAAGTAAAACGAAGCAAGGAAGGCACACACAAGGTAGAAGAGGCAGTGGCAGTGGCATTGGCAGTGTCAGAAGCAGAGGCAGAAGGGTCGGGGGTGGGGGGGGGGGGTAGGGATAGGGTAGGAGGATACAGGGTAGGCAGCCAGGCTGACAGGATCGAAAAGCGAGAGGGAGGCTGTGCACTTCCTGTGCCGCATCCGAAGGCGAATTCGCTCACAATACAGAGCCGACGTCTACGTGCCCGATTAGTCCCTCTCGGATTTAATCTCTCTGTTGGAACAGGAACTCGAACAATTGATAATGAGATCGCGGTCGGCTTTTCAACATCGAGACAGGATGTCGTCGTCATCCTCGTCTAGTCCTGTGGACATAGTTGGGCTGCGCCCCCCCCCTCCCCCCCCAATTGGAAGTCCATCCTATTCGTCTCAAGCACAAAACTAGGCCCATAAAAAATTGGTTTGGTTGCACGAGTAAAGTTGCGCGTCCTTGAGATTCTCTAGAAATTGCAGGAAACTCTGGACGAAGCGGTGCGAGCCCTGAAGAACGACCGAAGAAACGAGCGTGAGCGATGCAACACCGATGAAACGAGTCCCGCGTACTCGACACCGTGTCGATGCGAGCGAACACTGATTTCACATTTAATTCCGTTTGCTCGGCTCTTCGACGACGATTAATTTATCTCATTCGAAGAAACTTATTTTAAAAGAAACGGTCCGAGACAGTTGTTGCGTCTCATTGCACTTCGCATTCAATTAACCAGCGACCGTTCTTTGGCAGCCGGTAGATGTAACTGAGAATAATTATTCAGTTCAGCGATATTACTCCTCGAATTACTCGAGGAGTCATTTCTCTCTCGATAAATAAGCCTCTTGCTGCACTTTGCTCTTTTCCTCGCGGTACGAAGTGATTATTAATTTGCAAAAGCCACGACGATCTACTCTTCGCACGACGCCCTATTACTCAACGCTAATTAATTACAGCTCGATGAGTAGTTCCACCATTTCTTCCTCTGGTCGCATCTCGCTCTCGTGAAAAGTGAGAGTGGAAGGAGGGAGGGAGGGAGGGAGGGAAAGAGGAACATAATCGTATCGTTTAAAGAGTATTACGTAACGAGGGAAGGTGTGGTTGTGTGCGCGCGGTACGACGCGATTTACACAGCAATTCCTAAATGTCAGAGTTTCGTTTGTTTAGAAGGTGAACGACAGGTCTCGGTCAAAGGTCTCGATTATTGACCAGGAAGTTTCGAAAGTGGAAGATGGAAGATGAAAAATCATAACAACTCTCCGGACAGATGCGTGTAAATCTACCATGGTGGATAAGAGTGTCGTAGTACGCGGTAGCTAAAGAAGAAAGGAACAAGGGTAGGTGAAGGAGGAGGTGGTAGGTAGGTAGGTAGGCAAGATAGGTGGGAGGAGATGAGAGAGGAGGAGAAAGTGAGATAAGAGAAGAGAAAAAAAGAGAAGAAAAGAGAATGAAGGAAGGAAAATAAAAGAGAAAAAAAAGAGGAAGGGGGAGGGAAGACGCTATAGGTATAGGTATGGGTATGGGTATGGGTATGGGTATGGGTATGGGTTGTGTGTGTGCGTATGGGTATGGGTATAGGTGGTTGCTTGGTTTTTCGGTGCTCGCTCAGTTCTCAGCTGCCGGGGCTTCCCACGCTACGCATATGCACCTTCCTACCTTCCACCTATCCCATCCCATCCCATCCCATCCCATCCCATCCCATCCCATCTCGTCCCATCCACCTTACTACCTGACTCGCTCCACTAGTGTGCGAGAGCCCTTTTACACACTGCCGCAACCTTTTCAAGTAAACGCATCTCCTTGGGCCCGCTGGACCTTCTTTATTCCGTGCGTGTATTTCGACTCTCCAACGTGAATATGCGAATTCAACACCGTTTCACTGACAATCGGTTTCACTCTTCTTTAAATTTCTTTAAACTAGGCCATTCACTCATCAAAAGCTGCGCGGGTTTCGCTACTTAAGCGTCATCCTCCTTTTTCCTCGTCTTACTCTTACTCTTACTTTTACCCTTACTCTTACTCTTACTCTTACTCTTTTCCTTCGTTCTCCCTCTAAGTCCTCATCTTCATTTCCGATCCTCTCCGAAACTTTCGCGTCGGTGTTTTTCCCACAGATTTCCTTTTTCGCCGCCGGTCCATGTGACAACTCTCTGGAACCGAAGAACATCGCATTTTCCTGGCCGTATCCCGGAGAGTCTTAAGGGAAAATTCATCTGGCGACGGAACCGCTACGACACGGGGGATCCCGTGAAAAATGATTTGCCGAAATTGGTCAATTCCGCAAGTTCTACACCCAGTGGCCCATCGGTTGCTCGTTCTTTACGAGGGACGATCGAATTTGCCGCGATTTATACGACAATCACGAGGCGCGGATCGCGAATCGCACGAGATCTCTCTGCTTTTGCTCTGTCATTCCTGATATTCCTGAAGACAGCATTCTCCGCCTGTTATATTTCTAGATTTGTAAAAATAATTCTCCGCGCGTAGAAATAGCGCGAGTCCTTCGGAACTGCGGAATATCCAAATTGTATCGAATGCAAGTTTTTCGATGTTAAAAGGAGGAGAAGGAGGAGGAGGAGGAGGAGGAGGAGGAGGAGGAGGTCAAAAGATACAAGGAACGTCTTTGAATTACGAGACTAACTATCTTTGTTCTTAATTTCTCATGCTTGGTATTCCGTGAAAGACTCGATTGGTTCTCGTGATTTTTTTCTATGGAGAAATATACCGAGGCTGAGGACGTTTCTAAATTTTTTCATAAAAATAGAAGCTCCCTTCTTCCTCCCTTCTCCGTCTCTCCCTCGGTAGATGCGAGGACGAAGCCGACTGCTCGCACCGTAAAAGAATTCTTTCGACTCTCCCGTTGGCAAGAAAATCCTCGAGCATACTTGAGTATCCGCCAAAGTTTCCGCAACGTGCTCACCAGCTGATATGTGGCCCTTGCGCACCTTGTAGAAACGACCATGATGAATGTATTTTGACAGAAAGCACATTGCATCGCACAACTCTCATATTCGCTTATTTCATTTGAAATATGCTCGTTATTTCGAGAACGTTTCTGTGTACCACCACCCTACCCTATCCACCTTACTCCACGTTATTCTGTCCACCTCTCTTGGACACTTCGCAGTCCGCTACATCGTATGAATTATTTCGAAATGTCTATTCATAGCGCTTTAGAGTTCGACTATGGCATCTGGACGTTGCGTGAAATTCGAAACGCCCGAATAAACGATTCTCGTTATTGCACTACGATCGTTATCGGCGACAAAAAATTTCTCCTCTCGATTAAAGAGACCTGGAAGTATAACGCGTGTGCGAACGAACCTCCACGCGGTACACCCACTCGCAGACACACGCGCGCGCAATTTTGGGTCGCCCATAGAAATTCAAAGAACAAGAATAACAAAGGTTGATCGGGTCACGAATTTTAGGAAAAGTCTTGGTCACTTTGCCAAAAAAAAAAAAAAAAAAAAAAAAAAAACCAAAAAAGAATGTTCATGATTTTCCCATTGAGAAAAGGAGGAGGGGAGAGAGAGAGAGACATTGAAAAAAGAGAAAAAGAGAAGACGAAGCGCAAATAAAAGAGCGATAAGAGTGTTCTTCTAGCGACGAAATATAGAGGAAATAAAGAGACTTCCATTGGGAAAAGAAAGTGCAGCAGCGCGGGTGAATCTGCTGACTTAGAAAGCTCGAGAGCATAACTAATGCTTAGCCGAGGGGAATCGATTTCTCGATACTCGTAACGAGTATTTCGCGTTTCGCACTTCGCGACTAATTACGCTCGGCAGGCTTCGCCTGGCAATTTGACTATCAACGCAAATTGCCTTTCAACGCGTGGCCGCGGAAACCAGTTTTATTTTTCTCTTGGCACACGCGTAACCACGCCATTATTCTTCTCCTCTCGTAGCTTTGTTATCTCTCTTAACGCTAACGTAAAGAAGAACAAGCCTATCGAGTGTCTTCCTCGCTCCTCGTTTCCTTCACACTCGATCAACTTTATCGAGATTTTCGCTTTCTCGATTTTTTTATTTCATTATTATTCAACAACGATCGCGGTTCACCCCTTTTGCGCAAATAAATATTAATTGGTTTTAAGTCATTTCTATGTTATCTTATCTCTGTATCTTCTTCAGTCTACTCTGTCGTTCTATTTTTTATTTCGAGGGGGTTACTTTTGTATTTTGTAAAATTCCTCTGAAAACGAGATCTCACAATTTTCTTAGATTCGCTGTAATTTTTCAGCGTAAAATATAGCTCGCGTTGCAGAACGATTGGCATTTTCATTTTTGACGAAGTTTTTTCAGCTTTTCACGGAAACGATAAAATTGCAAGAGATCATTGTAATTAAATTAATAAATCAAGTAAACTCTCTCTCTCTCTTACACTCTGAAAAAACGTTGACGACGGATAATACTGTAACGATGAAGAAACGAACCCCCGAGACTCATCTAAGGGATGCGTACAGTTTTTCTTGAGAAAATAAAAGAAATATCGGCTTACCTGGATTGTTCCACGTATTCTAGAATCTGCAATGTAAACTTTTTTGCTTCTCCCTCCTCTAGCTTGAAAAGCTGAAGAACGTATATTATATTAGCGCACCCCCCCCCCCCCTCCAACCCCAATGAGATAAATTGAGATTCTGTTGGGTCGAGATGT
This sequence comes from Sclerodermus sp. 'alternatusi', assembly GCA_037305995.1. Taxonomy (NCBI): domain Eukaryota; kingdom Metazoa; phylum Arthropoda; class Insecta; order Hymenoptera; family Bethylidae; genus Sclerodermus; species Sclerodermus sp. 'alternatusi'. The sequence continues at coordinate 533,101 of CM074553.1, forward strand.
GATAATTCGGTGAAAGCACCAGCTGCGCAAACTGTATTTTGTGTCTTGAAGCGAGTAACGGAGGAGGAGGAAAGAGGGGTGATGCGCATGTGGGATGGAGGGGGGGGGGGGGTAGGACAATCATAGATGGCAAAGGAGATGCAACAACGAAAAGAGCGGCTGTGTACCATTGGAAGCTTAAACTCTCGCATTCGCGGGATGACAAATTCCCGCGGGCAAATTTATCCACCAGGAAAACTCAGGTCCCGATCTACAAAGCCTCGGCAATCGCTTACTTACACTATAAACAACTTTCCAACGGGATGACGGAGCAGCTGTGAAAGCAACCACTTTTTAACTTATGGATAGACATAACAAAATCCCCTACTCTTCCTATTGATCTCTAGGTACTTGTAATTCTTCTCCCCCCCCTCTCCCCTCTATTTCTATCTTCAGGGCGTTCAATCATCCCTTTGTGCTCCTCGCACTCTTAATAAACACGATGTTTAACAAACACAGGGACAACCTGCCGATATCCTCCCACTGTCGCGTCATCTTCAAAATTTGCACCTTCGCCGCTCACTCTTCTTTCAGTTTTTGCTTCTCTTCTCTCCGTATCTTGTGCGCTGATCCTTGACGCGTTTGACACCGCAGTTTGATCTACAAGTTTTTTGGTCGATAGATTTTTTGTGAAAATCAGGTGTATCGATAGATCTTGCTATCTTACGCAAGAGTACCGTTGTCGCTATTTTCGTCGTTGATACTCGAGTTGAAATCTTGCAATAAGCCTCTCGATAAAGGTGTCTCGATTCCGTGGAATTGAGAAATTAGTCCGCGATCGGTCGTCCGAGTGGATGGAGGAGGGGGGAGAAGTTTCGTTCCTTCGCGATTTCCTCGATCGACTTTTCTAAAATTCGTGGGGGTACGCGAGGAATCGGGCGCGTGGCTCTCGTTTGTGAGAATCCGCCGGTTTTAGAGCTCACGGGTCTCAGTTTCCTCTCTCCGTTTACGCTTGGGCGCGCGGACATTGGGATCATTTCTATTCCACGACCGTCCGCGTAAAAGTTCAGCCTCCGCAAACCCAGTAGATTCGTATTATTTAGTCATCTTCCACGCTTCCTTGGTCTTTTCATCAAGAGGGAGCAGCTCCTCCAGCCTACCCTACCCTACCCTAGTTATCGGATCAGTCGCCGCCGCTGCTACCATCCGCAACCTCCGACAGGGCTCGACAAAAGCGACGAGAGCGAAAAGCCACGACCGATAAAGTTCGCGAAGAATTGCCGAAGGTACGGATGTACCGATGCTTTTACCTTTTGGAATTCATCGTTTTCGGCGATTCCTCCGAAGAGAACAGATCTCCGTTTGCGCGAGAGCTGCCACAACTTTGCGAACCCCATGCTTTTTTCTTTCGCCTACTTGCACGCACATGGTGCGGAGCAAGGCGTCACGCTAAGATTCAGCTGCCGAAGGTCTAGTCCAAGGTCGTCATAAATGGCACATGCTGCAACAGATAAGCAAACTGCAATAAATCTTGCCATACCTGCCAAGTGCGAAAGAACCTTTTCTTCTGCATTTCACGCTACCACCACCACCACCAACACCACCACTACTCTCTCGCGTTGATTTATTATTTCTCTTAGTGTGTGTGTGTGTATTTTTACAAAACAGTTTTTGTCTTCTCTCTCGCTAATGTGATAAGACCCTAGGCACACGCTCGACTATTGCGAAGCTGCGCGATAAAATTGTGGGTGAGCAGCTTTTTCTCAGGGTCGTCGTCGTCGTCGTCGTCGTCGCGCGATAAATCGCGTTGGAGCGACACTCTCCTCTTAATTGATAGACCGATCGTTCCGCTCCTCAATTAGTTAATTGAAATAATGCTCATTAAGCTTGACAATATTTTATTCCCTTATACTATTTCGCGTCATTTCACTTATTCGAACGGGCAAGTTTGCGGATCGTAAACGAAAACATTGAATTTATAAAAATGATAGCCTTCACGGTATGCGGGTGCTTTTTTTAGATAGCATGGCCAACTTGTTTGTAAAGCAATTACTTACTAGAATGAACATCTGTGGCAAGCCACACTCATGCTTTCAAGGAAAGTGCGCTTATACTTATCGTTTAATACTCCCTAATTATTATTCATCATTGAAATTTTATTATGCACCATTATCCTGTGAACCGCTCCCTCATTTATCTCTTCCAAATCAGTCTCAGAGTCTCTCCCTCTCTCTCTCTCTCTCTCTCTCTCTCTCTCTCTCTCTCTTTCTCCGTGTACAAATAAATATTCGTAAATTCTATTTATATCCTATGCCTGACAAGTTTGTCTTCGATCGATCTAATGAAATTGGCAGTGTGACGTATTACCTTTACTACTACCACCACCACTGCTGCTGCTGCTGCTGCTGCTATCACCATTCTTGTTCATAATCGATGAATTTATTTTAGTGGTAAGAAATGTCTAATGTTTGAAAGTTTCGCACATAGTGTAATGGAAAATCACGTGTATTGTTTAGCACGTTGGAAGACCGCCTTTCACTTTTACGGAGAAGACCAGCAAAGAAAACTTTGAAAGTTGCTCGTCGAAAAGCTAGAAAGCAGAGAGCAGAAAGCGGAGAGCAAAAGAGAAGGAGGCGAAGGTAGCGAATGGGATGCACCGCGCGTCCATATGGAAGGTCCACGCCATCAGGTGTCCACCGTATGCTCGCGCCACTATGGGAATCTGCATATTTCGGTTTATATTGGCCATGATCACAATAGCTCTGCCTGCATACCTGCCGTGCAGGTAGAAAAGTGCGAGAGCTGGTGTGTCCTGATCCTCCTGCGCTTGCCACCACCACCACCGATCAACCACCCAGACACCCAACGACCCAACGACCCTACGACCCAACGAATCAACGTATCAACGAGGCAACAGCCAGCAGCCGGTATATTCCCTTCCTAGGCTTTTCTTTCACCGACTCGTTTTACGCGTACTCCAACAACTACCCTCTCTATTCACCCCCTCCCCTCTCACCAATTTCTCTCTCCCGCGTCTCGGTTTTCTTCACTTATTTTACCGCAGGAACGAAAAGCCCGAAATTTTTTCGAAACCACTGCAAAAAGTCTTGTTTTGCTTCGATTCGCTTTTTGCTTCGCCTATCCTTTCCTCGGGTTTCCTTTGGTCTCGTTTGCTTCTACCCTCTCTAGTTTCGATCCCTCTTTCGAAATCCCGATGGTTTTTTTTTGCGCGTGATTTTTTTCTCTCTTCTTCCTCTTCTTCTTGAAAATCGAAAATCGCGTTTGGCCCTTCTTAAGGGAATCCGAGACTCTTCGGGGCATCTCGTTCCCATCGTTGTTTCTCACAGTGGTCCCAATGAAGATACCAGCAGTATCTTAAACGCGCATGGAAATTAGCGCGGACGAGTGCGAATAATCGGAGGAAATCAGAGTTTAGGAGTAATCTCGCGTAAACGAGATGATCGAAGAAGCGCTCGTTTCCAGAATGGATGAAGATATTAAAATGGATAAGTGGAGAGAATCGGTCTGTGGGTAGCATATGCCTTACAAATCTAAATCGGACGTTCGGCAGAAGGTGGTTGCGGAGGAAATCAGCGGGTAAAGTCGAAGGGGAGGGGAAGCTAGCATGTGCAAGTGAGTGGAGAGTCGAAGGGGGAGGGGGAGAGAGAAGGCAGAGAGTTAGAGCAACCGGGAAGGAGAGAGTCAGCGAAGGAGGAAAGAGAAGAGGAGAGATAGAAAGGGGAGAGGGGGAGAGAGTGCAGATGGTGGAAATCTCAGAATAAAGCCCGTACTATGCCCAGGGAGAAGTGGAGGGGCGCGAAGAAGGTTTTTTCGAAGACGACGAAGGGGAAGCACAGAAGGTGGGTAGCACCTGGTGGTTGTAAGCCGGTGGTAGTGCCGGTGCCTTCTGCTGCTGCTGCTGCTGCTGGTGGTGGTGGTGGTGGTGGCGTTGCTGTCGTTGCTGCTCCTGCTGCTGATGATGATGATGGTAGTGGTTCTTATTGCAGGACGACGCAACAGATGCCCAAACTCCCTTTCCATATGTGCTATCTTACCAGTCGATGTGCATTTTCGAGCATGGACTCAATAGCAAATCTGCCTACTTCCCTGACCGAATTACCGCGTTTTTCCAATGAATGGAGCCCTACTTTAAATTTACATACCTAGGCGCCTTCCACGTTCTCTTGGTCCCCACTTGGCGAGGTCCTAAAGAAATCCTTTCCTTTGATTCAGCATCGTTTGGCAAAAAAGATTATCTTAGCGGCAGCGGCAGTGGCAGCACCTTGATCGATTTTTTTTTTTTTTCAAGGTAATACACGAGGTACCAAACGAAATCCGAAGATCAATGGAAATCAGTTTGGCTTTGGGTATGTCTTAGGCTTCCCGAAGAGACTAGCGGTATCTGACGTACAACGTTTTCACACGACATTCGCGCGTAAGTGTATTTTCGCCTCTTCTTCAATTTGATCGGTAAGTCCTTGGCGATCCCGAGTTTTCCGATGGAGATTCTCTTCCTCGGAGGTTTTCAACGAGTGTGGAATACTGTAACGCGCGCGGACCACCACGAAATGACTTTGTCATTTATTCCTGTCGCGCATCGCTCACGTTTCATCGGAGGACGAGAGTACACTCTCGCTCGGTTGATTTATGCGTAGCGAAGGACAAATTGTGAAGGGTAGAGAGAAAAACTACGAGGAGTCCGTCGGGCATAGACAACAAGTTCCTGGTGTAGACTAATATAGTTGCCGAGACCGGAAATGTGGAAGGTTCGTAAAATAGAGCGGGCTTAAAAGGGGCTCGTCTTTTCTTTTAATAGTAAAAAGGGTTGATGCGCGGGCGTCTCCGGAAGTTGACGAACGGTGCTTTCTCCTTCTCCTTCTTCTTCTTTTTGACTGGCTCTCGCTGCTTGGCTGGTTGGCTGACTGCTTGGCTAGCATCGCTGCTAATAAAGGGCGCCAGCAGTCAGTCGAGATTCTCCGGCCATATCTTTCTCCGTTTTTTCCTCGACTTCGCATATGCTGCGCCTTCAGCGCGTACAAGGGAAGTCGAGCCAAAATTAATGGGGTTCCTACGTGGGCGTGTATTATTATACGGAAGACGGCCCTATATAAAATAAGGAAATCTCACGTTAAATCTCTTTCGCTTCGATTCTATTTCTTAATCTTTACTCTTCGATAAATATCGTGTGCGTGCGCGCGCGCGCGCGTGTGTGTGTGTGTGTGTGTGTGTGTGGGCTGGTAGTACCTTAAAAATTCATCCGAAGAAACAACTCCACTCTCTTTTATTTTCTTAACTTCGCTCCCTCTTGCATCGCCAATTCTCCATAGACCTGAAAAAAAATGTTAAATTTTGTAAATAATTGTTCTGGCAAGAGGATTTTCGCGGCTAGTGAAAATTCTATCGAATTTCCTTTGTTTAAAAATTATGCTAGATTTTTTGCGCTTTGTAGAAGGACGGAGGCGTTTGGAGGGTAAAAAACTGTATGGGGAGAAAGAGAAAGTAAATGGATGGGGAGGGGGGAGGGGAAGATTTTCGAGCAAAATCCCCGATGAAAACGCAAGACGCCGGCTGGCAAGCCCTCCGGCTTCTCCCCAATCTGTCGTTTGCCTCCCCTTACTCTGTCTCGCCCTGTCTTCCTTTATCTTGTCTTCTTCCCTCGCCTCGTCTTGCCTTCCCCTGCCCTTGCTCTTGCCCTTGCCCCCTTGCCTCGCCTCGTCTCTTCTCATCTGGCTTTACCTTGCCTTGCTTTGCCTTCCTTGACACATTAGGACCCTTCTTTAATCTTATAAGCACCTCGATGCAATCCTGCTACCCTCCTTTTATATCAACTGATATCTACCCAATTATCTTACTCCACTCTCATCCTTTTCTTCTTCTTTTTCTTTTTTTTTTTATCGTTTTCTTTCTCTTTTCTCTTCTCCCCTCTTCCTTTCTTCTCGAAAGAACTTTATGCTATTCCAATTATTATCTGATCCTCCTACCCCTTACCCTACGCTCGACTGGACTGTTCTATTTTCACTTTTAAGAGTCGCAAAATTAAAACTGCAAATTGTCGCCGGACTTGTTATTTTTGCGTTCATCGAAGGAAGAGAAATGACGTTGATAAAATTTGTTCCCTTGCTCCCCCTTTCATGGTAGGTAGAGGCAACCTTCTCGTAACGCATTTGGAAAGCTTCCAAGCGCAGCGATTTCCTGCGCTTTACTTCAAATTCTTTTTCTTTTCAATTATTACCCATGGTCGCATTAGTTTTTTTTTTCTCTGTTTTTTCTTAATCCTTTCCACTCTCGCGTATCGAATAAACAATTTTTGTTTAGTTCATGCATTTTATTAAACGCGCGATATCTTACGCACAGACTCGAGAGAACTAATTTTTTGCTTTACGATAAATGCCGGGAATAAAAATAACTGAAAATGAAGGGCCGTGGATAACCGAATAAATAGATAGCCTTTAATTTTCGTGTTGTGTCCATGCTTGAAGTAGATTTATGTTTTCCAGACATTTGCGCAGATAAATGTAGAAAAGGGCCGAGGAACAGCAGGATGAACATTTTGGAAAGGTAGGTACGGGCTGTGGAACAGCTGCGAAACACCCCAAAAAAGATGAAGAACCTTTCGAATCACAGCCAGATACTCCTCTTTCCCGCCTCTTTAGCAGTCTTCTTCCTTTCCTTCGTTAAAAATCAAAAAAATTTTATTGAAAAATTTACGCGCTCAATTCTAAACGTCGATCTCCATAAAAAAAATTTATCAATCTAACGTAAACTTAACGTTCAATGCAAATTAATAAAAAATTATCTTATTTTTGACATCGCACTCTTCGCATGTATGTTGCATACGCATGATAATAACAATATAATTTTTTAATTATTTTCAATCCTACGTATAATAATTGTATTAAAACGACACACACACACACACACACACACAGATACAACATATTTTACCATAAATCAAATTGAAAAAAAGGGGCGTAATTTTCTTGGAAAAAGTATTTCGATTTACATATTAATCAATGATCGATTCGAAGTAAAAATCGATTACGTAATTGCACGTAATTAGTGTAACACAGCTAATTGAATACTTACATAAATTCGTGTTCTTACCGTTCGTGTATACGAATGAGAATTTGACACGTGTGTGGTTTTCCGCTTATACGTGTGCGACTACGTTACTTTTCGTGCTTTTTAAATAGTGGGAGCACGCTTATGGTGTTGCGATTCGATACGCCACGTGGGTACCATACACACTTAGTGTCGTGTATGAGCACGAGGAGGAAGTAAGGAATAATAATTCGACGGAAACGAGTCTTCTCCGTAGGCTTTTTTATCACTCCCCGTTACGGGTAAAGCCTGCATCGTTTGAAGCCTCCACAATTACGAATTATGACGATTCCACCTTGCTTGCTTGCTGCTTGGTTACTTATTTATTTGCTTGCTTGCTTGCTTGCTTGCTTGCTTGCTCGCTTGCTTGCTTGCTCCCTTACTTACTTACTTACTTACTTACTTACTTACTTACTTACTTACTTACTCACTTACTCACTTACTTTCATAATCATAATATCTTTTTGAATATTATCTTAGTCGTATCACAAGTCAATAACGGCAACGCGTGATATTTCAAGAATTCTTCAATTTTAAAAATTCTTCGAAATTTTCAATTTTGCGCTTACTCCCAGAGTATAATCTTATAAAGAAAAAAGTTAATTTTAATAGATAAATTAAGCCCGATTATAAAATTCTGTACAGCACTCTATCTATCGCGAATATCGTAGATATTTAAAATTGTACTATTTTACTGAAAAAATTGTTCAAGTTGAAAAAATTGCAAGTCGCCGTTGTTGCACCGATTACAGAATATTTATGTCCAGAGTTGTGATCTTCGCTCATAGAAATCGAGATTGAGATTTCCAAATTTCCAAATTTACGATGTCGCGTTAACGCGACAGCAAGACGTTTCGCTGAATCGTCACACGCTCGAGAGTTGGGAATCGTGCGAAAGAGAGGAAGACGTTTAATTGTAAGAAACAATGCGCGTGTTTTAAAGCCATCCTCTATTGGACGATACGTCTTCTGGTGGGAATAAGAAAAGAATTCGGCGTTATGCTGCTGGGCCATGTTTATTACAGCGCCAATAACTGCCAGGTGCAGGCTGGACAGACATAAGTAACATTATAACTGGCTGGTCTCATTACGTGGGAAAGTACGCGCAAAGGAAAGCAACGCTAACTTATGTTAACGCTTACGTGTTTACTTTGCTGGAACAGCATAGAATGCCACACGCACCTCCCGAAACTTCACGCCAACCCCCTCGCCCTCTCCTCCTACCTTCGATTCGCCGCTCTTTTCGTCTTATTGAGAAAAGAGAGAAGGAGAAGGTGGAAGAAATTTCGCGAATTTCTCCCAACCTCCTCGCTGTAATATTTTTGAAACAACAGCCTTTTTTATGAAATACAATTAATTGGGGTTTGCGTGATTATATTGAGAGACAAATGTCTCTTGTAACTACAAGATATTATCAAAATTACTTACCGTAGATGTCTCGGCAAGGTTTATGACTTGTTACGTGAGCGTATTCTCTGCCGTGAGTTTCTTAAATAATTTCGCTTTCCTGAGAAACGTGGATAATTTTCTTGAAACTCGTTAATCCGTGTAATGGAAAATTTTATCGGTGGATTGAGGGAGGGGGACAAGTATTTGGGGATGTTTACAATTAATTTTTATATACTGATTGTGCGCTATGAGGGAGAGAGAGAGAGAGAGAGAGAGAGAGAGAGAGAAAAAAGGGAGAGGAGAATTAGCAAAATAGGGTGAATTCGAGGTGCAACCAGTAGCTGGTAATCACTGTCAGAAGGCAACCATTCAATTTATCCCCTATTTCAAAAGTGATGACTATACTAAATAATTCAATTCTACAAACACGAGTTGCTTCCTTGCCATGCAAATGATATGTCTAATCTGAAAGTAGGCGTAAAATTGAGTAGCGATCAATGTAACTTTCCCCTTTTGAAATGTATTGGAATTTATTGAAAAACGACTATTTTACACAGTGGGAAAAGTTTATTTTTAAAAATAATTGAATTCAACCCACGCGAGTCTTATGGGAAGGCGTTTAAGCTATGCGCTGGAGACTCGGCGCATAACAAGAATGAACTATTTTTTATAAAGTTATCTCCATCGACGCAAATAATTATAGAAAACGCGAATGTTACCAATAATTGAGTAACGGTTGGTGGAATAATTTGCATGGGGTAATTTTTCACCCATGGTACTACTTAAGGGGTTAATTAACAAAAGATTTATTTTGACAAAAATATTTGTCTTATCGTACGTTGAAAAAAAAAGGGGAAAATTTTCATTTTTTATAAATATAATCTTATGATGGAAAATCAATATGGTTTGCATAAGGATAGCTTGGATCGTACAGGGGGACCGATTAAGTCGATCTACCCTATTTTTCCACATAAGCCAAATCGATTGGCCAGAGGCATCGTCTCGGAAAAAGTCAATTTGGGCTTAAGGAGGAAAAATCGCATACCCCTTGAAAAAAAAAAAAAAAAAAGAGGCCCGATTTGTGTCGAGGTTCGTGCAGCAGGGGGGTGCGTACCTTCCCTCGATGATTTTTTCTCATAATTCCCCTCTCTTTCACGCGTTTCTGCATGGAGGAAGCCAGTGGCCGAGATCATTTCCGCACCGAGGGTAAACAGCTGCGGAAGACTTCGACGGGGGTTTTCTATGGATTGAGAGGAAACAGAAAAAAAGGTTTCGGTGTATAGGTATCGTTACCAAAGCGCGCCTAGCTGTACTGATTATTTTCAGCCGAACTAAAAAGATTCAGAAAAAATGCTGGAAAAAAACGAAAACCTAGGCAAGAAAGAGAAGAAAGACGGAAATTCCTCCTGCTGGAACTAATGTCACTCGACGATGAATGGGAGTTGCCCAAAGAAGAAAAACCCCATAAATCGATTAAAAACCTTGACAAAAATTCTACGAGCTAACTATTCTCATTAACAAATCAATCTTTCTCTCTCTCTCTCTCTCTCTCTCTCTCTCCTCGATTTATTCGTCAGACATTTTCTCGGTAAGATTAGGTACCTTCGCCGAAGGTACGCGCGAGGCCTTGAAAAACATCTCAGTGGATGGTATCTAGTCGGAGACCCTAGAATCAACTAATCCCACGTCGCATTCGCCGAATCGACGGTAATTTTCCTCCAAACACTTGACTCGAGTGTTTTTCCAGCGGTCAGCTTGTACTCCGACCACGCAATTAAATCATTAAACGCGGGATTACGAGAAAAAATCATAGGTTTTCCACGGTTTTTTTAGCTAATGGATCGGAAGAACCGAAGGAACCGCAACCGATACAATCTCCGGAAGAAAAATCTTGACCTGCCAAAGAGTCACGGATATAGCATTTTCGGGCTAAGAATCGAAAGCCGACGACGATGGTGTTCGTTCGCCACGACAGGTTCGATTGGCAAATTTCAGGAATCAACGGCAACGAGTACCGTGTGCGTGAAAGGGTGTTGAACCAACCGAAAGGCCACTGAAAATAACGGGCCTCGGAAGATAAGTGACGGGCGATCTCACAATTAGAGAGGAATCCTCTCGTGCAAAAACCTCGAGTACCGCAGAGAGTGTGAAATTTCCCTCGGGAAGTTTTCGCGGGAAGTTTTATCGAGACAAGAGGAAGAAGAATGAGTGGGGGGAGGGGGGGAGAGACTTTTTCTCTCGATCGGGCGCCTAAAGCGAACTGGCAAAAATTTATAAGTCGAGGTCGCTCTCTCTTACGGTTGGTCGAAGTTAATCGGGAGCGCTCGTTCACTTGCGCTCAGGAGGTCAATTTCTTTGGAGGTATTGCAGGTTGAACGAGAAAACACGAATGACGGGTAGTCGCTGAGTCGTCGAGCACGTGGCACCTGCCGGCGAGTCCGTTATCGTCCTCGTTAATTCGACTGGTTCGCCTCCAACGAACGAATCGAGACCATTTTCCTCGTACCGCTTCTTCCCTTCTGTCCTCTCCTCTCCTCTCCTCTCCTCTCCACTCTTCGTTTTTTTCCACCCCATTGTCTCCCCTCCCTCTTTCCTCCGCCAAAGTTGCAAAAACTTTGCTCAACGAGAACGATCGCCTCCTAAAAATATGCGCGCTCTAGCCTAGAGAATTTTTCCCGCCTATCGAGTCTCGAGAAAAAAAAAAAAAAAGTCGGCGAGAAATTCGAGTTTCAAGCCGAGGAGGGAAATTTGGAGATATCGAGCGGTGGTCTTCCCCCGACAGTCGAGGAAGATCGCAGTCGGCTGTGCTCCTTGTTTCGCGATTCGTCGGTTTGACGGGGCAACTGGCGCGCGGTGCTACCGGAAACTGAAATTGGTGGTTCCCGTCGAAAGGACCCGGAGATCGCCTAGAAATCGTCGGGGGAAGAATAGGCAAGTGGCACAGCCGGCCCGAAGTTGTTGTCGCACGGTAGCCTCTTCTTCTCGGGCAGGTACACTCGCATGAGAAAATGCGAGTATCTTTACTTTTGGTGGAGAAGGAGGAGAAGGACGAGGGGGAGGAGGGGAGGATAAGTGCACGCGACAAAAGCATGTTTGGATTGACTCGTCGGAATGCCAGATGCCGACTTGGAGGAAAATGGATCGGAGGGGGTAGTTTTTCTGCAGCTTTCAACGCTCGAGATTAGCGGCGATCCCTTCGATCTTTCGCATCTTCCGACCTTTCACCCCCTCCCCCACACCCCGTCCCACAAATTTCCTCTTCCTTACCATTTCAAAGCTTAGAATCTGACTGTTCGACCGTCCGTTTGTCCGTTTCTTTGCTCGTCTCTCCCCTATCACCCTACGTACCTTCGAAGGGTGTTAGGGTGCAAGGGGGTTCCTCCCCCTCTCTCTCTCTCTCTTTATCTCTTCATTCCAACCTACTCATTTCCTGGCACAGCTATCCCCTGCTCGGCTTGACTGTAGGTCAGTTTTTAACCCATTTACGACCATGACTGAACTTCCCCGTACCAACTACCCCCTCTCCCGCCGAGGATTAGCTCTTTGCTTTCTGGCCAATTGGATTTCTCTCCATCCCCCGTTACTCGTTACTCGCGGGCTACGCAAATTTGTGTTTCGGAGACTCGGCGGTGCCCGTGCGTCTTCTTGAGCCATCTTTTTTTCTTTTTTTTTTTAAGAGAGTCCTGAAAAGTCCAGATCCCATAGAGTTTTCGCGGGGTTGATCGGAGGAATCGCGCAGCGGGGCTTGTCATTTATGGGGTTTGGGCCATTCGTGACTTCGCGTACCAGTTGCTCCCGGGGACAAGCACACTTGGATGAAGGACCGTGCTCCATTGAAAACAGGAAGGAACCACCTTTGCGGGATATGTAAAACCTAAAAAAGAGAAGACCGGAAGAAGAATTCTCTCGTGACGGAGGTTCAATCGGAAATCCGAAGCTTTCTGCTCCTCTTCAGGCTCTACATCTGGCACGAGCGACGCGCTGCGTAACCGAACCAACCGAGACTTTATACTTCGCTTGCTCCTACTTCTTATGGTTTCTCCCTTCGCTCCTTCCTGATTTTGCCTCGGGTTCCTCCTCCCTGCTTCCCCAACCGCAATATTTCTCTATCGCGTGCCTTCGGCCTAGGCCCTAAAATACTTGCTCGCTACTTATGCGTAACTGCTACGCCAACATCTGTACCCTTCACCACTACTCGTACACGATGAGCGATGGTACTGCTCGGCACATGCAACTCGAGCAGTTCGTCCACCACCACCATCGAACGATACTCTTCAAGACGGTCCGATCGATTCTCCACAATCCATAATTCAGCCTGCGCTGTTTCTCACGGCGATAGGAAAATATGCTTCTCTAGGTCCATCGGCTATCGCAGCGACTCGCTGCTCGTACATCAGTATGTGCCCATAGATCTCTCTTACGATGCGTGAAAAGTATCGTTAAATCGAGTAAGAGAGAACAAGTATTTCTCCGAGCGAAACGCATTGTGCGGACTCTGTTAAAAGCTACCGTGTCTCTTTCATCGTCTGATTTATTTGACGTTTCCACAATATGGCGGATCGAACTCCCTCGCAGCGCGTCCTCTTTCTTAGAACGGTCGACCGGACGAGGATCTCTCATCCAAAAATGATTTAGGGAGTCACAATGGGTGGAGGGTCCCGTCGCTTTGCATCGCGTCGCGTCGCATCGCGCAGCGTCGCGACGTGTCGTGCGTGACAAGCTTAAGATCACGGGGTGTGCTCAAGGGATGCGAGATGGAAGGGATCCATTGAAACCGGGGTGGTGGAGGGGGGAAGGAGGAAGAATCGCGCATTGTAGAAGAGCGCACGCGTCGCATCTTTGGAAATCGCCATGGAAAAGCCTGCAACTGCTGCAGGTGTCCTCGATAGCTACCCGTCGACGACACCACCGGTTCGTATTGGGTATACGAGAGGAGTAGCCGATTCTTTGTGGGTGAGATACCTCGCGACAAAAATCACGAACGACCGCACCGCACCGCGGACAATGACACCGATCGAACATTCCGCGCAAATGTTTTACTTCGCGCGCGTTCAGCATCCGTGAAAAATTACCTCCCCCTCCCCCTCCTTCTTTCCCGCTGGACCAGCAAGGGAATCCGGTCTTTCGCGTGGAAAAACCGGAAAAAGTGACATCGCGATCCTCGTCCTCCTCCTCCTGCTCCTTCGATACCTCGAAAGAGATTTCCCTCCCACGGAGAACTGGCGAATCCAAAATGGCGCCGGAGCCCGCAACACGGTAGCAAATACCGGGTAATGGCTCCCTCGGGAGTATTCCGGAAATGGACGAATGATTGAAAAGTGATTTAGTTGATAATTATAGGTCCCGCGATCTTCGCCCGGAGGCTCTTGGGAGAACGCTCCCAAGAGCGGGACCCCCGAAGAAAGCGGAAGGCGGAAGGCGGAAGGCGGAAGGCAGAAGGCAGAAGACAGAAGGCAGAAGGCTAAAGGAGGCGATGAGAGAAGGGTGTAAAGGAAAAGCTGTCGGGGCATCTGCGTGAAAATGGAAAATGGTAATCGAAAGCTGGTTGCACGGCTTTCTGAAAGAATGAAAGGAAAAAAGAAAGAAAGAAAGAAAGAAAGGAAAAAAGAAAGAAAGAAAGAAAGAAAGAAGCTCGTTCAAAATCCGAGGTATAGGTATAAGAATAAGAAAATAAGGTTTGGGTTAGGAGAGGTGGAAAAGTGTGGAAATAAGAAACTGGTTGTAGCCGCTACGAAGGCAGGCAGGCAGGCAAGCAGACAGGAAGGCAGGCAGGCAGGCAGGCAGGCAGGCAAATAGGCAGACAGGCAAGCAGGCAGGTAGGCAGGCAGGCAGGCAGGCAGGCAAGCTGGGCTACGCTCGGTGGTTCTTGGTTCGTTCAGGTCTGTTGTGCTGTTGGCGGGCCGCGGCAGATGTTCGGTCCGGCGCGTGCCCGCTGCCACTTGGCTGCGAAGACGACGGACCATCTGCCCCTTCTCGTCTTCTCTCGTCTTCTTCTCGTGTCTTCTCCCCGAACCGCCTCCTTCCCCCGGCCCGCAACCCCCAGGATTGCTCGCCACCCAACCAACTCCTCCCCTCGACCGAAAAATAATACATCTACCGCTCGTACACGCGCTCCACGTCCCTTCGACCGAGGAACTGGATCGGGACCAGATCCAGGACCGGGACCGGGATCGAGACCAAAACCACCACCCCCTACTACCACGCCCCGGCGATATCCTCCTCGTGATTCCTCCGAGTGTTCTCTGATTCTTGCGAGCACGCGACGCCGATATCTACGAGAACATTAACTCGAGCAGGAACTCGAAGAGCTCCGCCTACGTGACATGTGCAGCGGCCTCGAGGAGAGCCGGAGCGATTCATTGGAGAGAGTGTCACCGGAGGAGGGAGAGAAGAGCGAGAGCACCTTGTGCAGTCGAATCCGCGTAGTCTCGAGAAATCTATCTATCTATCTATGGTCCATAGGTCCTATCCGTCTCTCCCCGCCGTATCGATGATTCTCTAGAAACGCAGAGGCCAACCAAGTTGGCAGATGCTCCCGACGACCAATACGAATACAATTTCGAGCACTTCGGGTACCAGGTATAAGAGGACGGGGCGGGGGAGCGGGGAGAGACTCTACCAACGCGACATGGCAGATCTCGAGAGGACGAGCAACGGACCTTGACAGATCTTGATAGGAGTGCGCGAGCATACGCGCAGCCTTAAAACTAGAGCTCAAGGGCAAATTACCCGTAAAACATTGGCCAGGTTCAGTTTCTTCCTTCACCCGAGGGGGAGGACGAGGACGACGAGGAGGAGGAGGAGGAGGAGGAGGAGGAGGAGGAGGATTCCTGGACAAGCGTGCGTTCTCAAAGTTTTATTTCGTCAAGTTTATGACATCGGAATAAATTAGCGGAGTAAATTAGTACCGCCGCTAATCTAACAGTAAATCTCTCGCTAATTTACCGTTCCAATTTGCTCACTACTGGGTTATGCTTTGCTGATATCTATAAGCAAGCGCGAGGATGGTTAACGAGAGTGAGCGTCCGGGAACGCAAGCGTTTCCGCAGCGTTCAACCGCACCAGGACATCGGGAGAAACCATCATGGTCCCACCACGCGAACTCGCGTCGTGCCTATCGCCGCTCGTAAAATCTCAGAGACAACCTCTGCTCGATGAAACAAAAGTGTGTTTGCGTGCTCGTCCTGGTCCTCGTGATCGTCCTTCCTTGGAACTTCCGTTTTTACCAAGATCAACTTCGGGTAAAACAAGATTCGTTGGCTCCATATGCCGGGTATACCTCGAGAGACCTCTAATAAAAATAATAAAACGGGAGATCCTAGCGCGTAACGAGGAGACCGATGTCCCTTTGATGTCTCGATGATCGATGCGATACACGACGACGACGCGTGGAGGAGAGTCGACGTGGAAAGTGAGCAGAACGCGCGTACCTGACAATTTGCAAAATGACGTGAATTTCTTAGAGAGAGAGAGAGAGAGAGAGAGAGAGAGAGAGAGAGAGAGAGAGAGAGAGGCTGTTTAGAAAGCGGAAATTTGCAAAGGGAAAAACCGGAAGGAAGGAGGGAAGAGGCGAAAAGAAGCGAAGAATGGAGAGGAGCGAGGAAGGATCGGCATCTCGAAGATTCGCGTGTCGAGAGAAAGGGAAAAGTGGTAGTTACGACTTCCGTGCGACAATAAAGGACTAGTGTGCTAGAACGCTATTCCTCGTCGAAGAGCGAAGAATGCAGAATGCGATGGCCCCTCCGCAAGAGGAGGAATCTTATCGAAGACACGCGTTGGCCACGCGCAATGATATAATGCGACGCCATCTGGCATTTCCTGGAGCACGCGATAGGCCACATGTGCGAAACACCATCTCGTCGCGAATTTCACTCAACATCGGAAGTTGAATGGGAGAGACAGATCAAAGCGAAACACTCGAGTCAAAGAAACACCGGGGAGTCGATCGTGGCACGCGCCTTTTTCTACTCCTCGGACAATAATGACCAAATGCCATAATGAACATCCTTCGAACGCGATATTTTAACAAGGACCTCTCAAACTTCCTTTCTTCCTTATTCCTCGCTTCCGTTCTCCAGGAAACCCGCCCACCTTTTTCACCGATTAACGTTCCCCACCTCCGCTTTCGTCGTCGTCGTCGTCGTCGTCGCGGCAATCGCGAATTTTTCTCGCACGTTCGTCGCTGCGCTACAACCTGACGAATATCTCCCCCACACCACCCACGGGTTGTGCAAAACTCGATTGTGCGATTGTGCCCGCTTATAATTATTTCGTCCATTTTCGTAGATCTTCGATGAAAAGCGAGTTGAAGGAAATGTGAGAATCAAAGTGGAGTTTCGTAGGCAAAGCAGCAGTCGTGGCTAGCGCGCAGCTCTAGAAGGGGACGTCGGGAGTTCCTGAAGATGTGAAAAACGCTGTATCAAAGTCAGTGACGTCCGACAGGTTGGGTCAATATAATGTACGGCAGCTTAATATTAGCCAGATGGAACCATTTGGATGCAGCAATTGGATGATGCGTCAGTCCGACTTCTTTTTCCTGTCAGCTCTTCGGTGTGTGTGTGTGTGTGTGTATGTGTGTGTGAATGCGAATGCGCGTGCCATCACCGTTTCATAGACATTTTCCTTTTCACCGAAAAATCATATAAAAAATACCGATATTCTTTACTTCGAGCAAGAAATTCAATTTCAATCAAACACTCTCGAGCGATACCACGCGCCAATTTTATGGCGATCGCAATAATTCACCGTACAATGGAAAACCATAAGCTCATCGATCTTGGATCATAGTCTCATGCGATTTATCGATCTCGATACGCACGTGGAATGGCGTTTCACCGCGTTTCACCCCATTTTCTTGGATAAGCTCGCACACGCGTTTGCCTCCAACGTGAGTTAGAGAATTTGTTTTCAGAGCTGAAACGTTACGAACGCGGTTAGCGTTTCAAGTGGAGTGTACGCGCCCGGGGTGATTAAAATAGCTCGTGAGAAAACATGGGAGAAATGTTGCTGGTTTTAAGGGATGTCGAGGCTCCCCCTGCCCTTCCCCCTCCCCGCGCAGCAGCACGTGATGGAACTGTCAGCTTGGCAAGCAGGAAAGCAGACGAGGACACAAACGAGGAAACAGCCGGTGGTGGAGGCGGTGGTAGCGGTGGTTGGTTCCGATTTCGTTATTGGGGCGGCTTAAGGAACAGCAACAGATGGTAGCGACTTAGCGGATGCTGCTGCTGCTGCTGCATCCTACGCGCTGCATCTTGAGCTCCTCCTTTGTGAGAGCGGCACGTGCCCCAAGCCACTCTCGACCCCGGATATAATCTTTTCAAGTGTCAAGAATATTGCAAGAAAGAATCTTTCACGTACATTTAGGCAAGATCCTCTCGACAACAACGACGACTTCCTTCTTCTCTTCCACCTCTATCCCTCCGTTAATGAAAGAAAAAATAAAATGACAGTATCGAAAAATTTTGCCTGGCACGATCGCGCATCGTCTCTCGCGAAAAACTCGATTTCCTTCGAGACTGTACCAGAGAATTCCTCAAAAGCGCCGATCTTTCGTTTGTCCTTTGAATCTGATCTTCGCGAAGAGAATCGAAGCGCGCGCAATTCTTAACGAAATATCGAAAACGACAGTCGAAAAATTTTACCTAGCACGATCGCGCATCGTCTCTCCCGGAAAACTCGATTTCCTTCGAGACTGTATCAGAAAGTTCCTCAAAAGCGCCGATCTTTCGTTTGCCCTTTGAATCTGATCTTCGCGAAAAGAATCGAAGGCGCGCGCAATTTTCAGCGAAATATCGAGAACGACCGTCGAACATAGCCCGAGTATCGGCGGAACATTTGTCGATTGCGCACAGACAAGCGTCGCAGGGTCTTCCGAGATTTGCATGCGAGGCAACGCGCGACATTCCTAGTCGATTCCTCTCGTTTTCGAGGAAATTCAATGGCGCGACGCAGGAAGACGAGGAGAAAGAATCGTACGAGCGAAATGCGATAGCAGCGATGCGAGACGATTGGACTCTCGCGAAGAAACCGACGCGAGGAAAATGCGATAAATCGCATGTGGGTCGTGTCGTCCATCGGGAACTCGAGACCGGCGTTCTCCATTTCTTCGCGGACGTTTCATGCGATCCGACGAAACGCGAAAGAGATCGGTCGTCGCGTCGCGTCGCGTCGGCTTCGAATTTACGGAACGAACGAGAGAATCGCCCGTCGTCGCACGTGGCACCGGACAATCAAAGTCATTTGACGCCGATTATCGGACGGTGAGCACCTGTGATCAATTGGCTCGGTTCGCCTCGCCTCGCCTCGTTTTGCGACGCATCGTCATCAACCCCTACTGCTACTGCTACTGCTACCACTACCACTACCACTACCTCTACCCGTGCTCCCCGTTTCCTGTTCAGAGTCAGAAATAAACGTCTCGCGTTACCGCGACGGCACTTTCGTGAAAATATCACCGGGCAGACTGTCGGCGACGTTAATCGAAAGTCGCGGCCAAATTATAGCAATCAGCTCGGCGGCGATCCTTCGTGTCGAGGAAAGAGCACGAGGAAGTGCGCGCACGAAGGAATCTCCGTGTCCCCCGGAGAGATGCGTCAACAAGACGGAGTTGCCGCTCCGCAATTATAAACTGGAGCGAATAAATCAGTCTCGTCGATAAAAGGCATCTGGCGGAATCGTGAGAATCTGCGGATCGACCGGTAAAACCTGATAAGCGAAGAGCGGTAGCGGTAGCAGCAGCAGCAGCGATCGAGACTAAAGAGGGCTAAAGATTTACATAAGTGAAAATGATCGCGCATAATTTTCGGGCATGAAAAAATATCCCAATCAATAACCGATAATATCGGCTCGACTCGGCTCGGTCCGACTCGAGTTGACTGGACCTTGCGGACTGTGCGGACTTTTGGTGGCTCAACTCCGGTGAAAGCGTGGGGAGCATTCGCGCACCCAGAGGAAAACACATGGCGAGACGCGCGCGTGTGTCGGGGGCACATACGCGGAATTAAATCAAAATGGCGTCGGAATCGGGCCGGACCTCCGCACACCGACGGACCCCATCACGCGCACCAAGCAACGACCCAAAGGCCCAAAGCGAAGTTGAAAAAAGCAGAGAATGTCAATGTGCGCTGATGCAACGAGTTGCGGCAACTTTCGGTTATTTCACGACGAGGTGGTAGCAATTACTTTTGGCAGTCGGTGAGATATCTGTGCAGGTACATCGACGGCGGGAGGGAAGCGGGAGCAGGGGGAGGGTGGTACCAGCAGAAAGCAGCAGCAGCAGCAGGTAAATCGATCGGAATCGTAAAATCTCAGCTGGAACTTTCTCACGAGGGTCTTACGCGACGCGAGAAATCTTGCCTGAAACGCGAGGATTAAGCTTCTTCGAGAGGAAGCGAGAAAAGTTGGGTCATGAACGCGCCACTAACGCAAGATTAAGAGAGTCGAAGAGAGAGGGAGAGAGAGAGAGAGAGAGAGAGAAAAGAGGAAAGTATGGAGGAGCAAGAGTGCAAGCGCAGCAGGAACAGGTGCCAGAGAACATGGACATAGGGGGATGTCACGCGCATCTTGTCGATGGATGCGAATGGATGGAGAAACGGAGAGTGGCCAGGCCGTGATTGGCTTGCGAGGTTTGCTGGGTTTGCTGGGCTTGCTGGGCTTGCTGGGTTTACTGGGTCTACCGGACGGGCAGCTGTGCGCTCCTACCAATTAAGCAAGCAGCGCACTCTCCTCTCCTAACAGGTGTCGCGTCATTATCAACTGGACGATAACCATCCTCGCTAATCTGCCCTAGTCACCGCTTTTCGCCGAACCGAACAACCAACCCCGGTACCTCTCCCCTTCCTTTCTCTCTCTCTCTCTCTCTCTCTCTTTTCACCCTTTATTTTCACCACAACACCCTAAATGCAACTCCCCCCTTTCCAACCTTCTCCTCCCGAACGATTTCCATCAACGCGTGTGGAGCATCGAAAAGTATGATAGATACTGGACTATAAACGCGACAAATTCTATAGAACAGAGAATTTTTCACAATGCTGGACTATGAGTCGCTCCTTTTTTATTTACTCTTTGCGTCGAGCGTTCATCCATCGTTGGGGTGGCGTTGAAAATCGTGTGGCTACTGCTTGGACGGAGCGAGGGTAAATTTGAAGAATTTTTTGAAAATTTGTATTTGGAAAGTATCGTTCTATCAATCGCTGCACTGCGATTATATGCGAGTCTATGTATGATTTGAATAGCTGTTGGCTATAGTAGCATAATGGAGGAGGGTGCAAATCGTTCAAAGGAAAGGAATAAAGAGAATGGATGATGAGGTAGGGTAGGAAGGGGCAGAGAGAGAGAGAGAGGAGAAATATATTATTCAGACAAAATCCCAATACACCAGGGGAAAAAATCATGGTGAGTATACAGGTTTTAGTCATAGAATCCCCTTTGCTTCTTTATAGAAGAGAAGACCCCATATAAGAGAAATAACGTATCGGACACTCTCCGGGGAGACATATGAACATACGTGACCTACGAATGGCACAAATTCGGTTGGCTAAAATCTAGATAAGTGTGTTACATTTTTATTAGTATTATGATGATGGAAAAAATTGATTTCTCGTGTTTCTCGTCATAGGAAAGCTTCGTCGAAGAATACACGCGTTGGTCAGAAAATTTTCCTTTAGTTTCTCCAAATGTGCGAAATGCAAAAAACCAAAAATAATTCAGTTTATAAGAACGCCAATAATTATACTATTGTTCGTATTAACGCATATTTATGAAATCTAAAGTGCTTGGACACGCGAGGTAACGATTATCGATAAACGACGGGTAAGCAATCAAACGCGTATATAATCATTGTAAAACAATTTCCCACGTAAACTCTTTGAAAATGACGCTGTGAGATGATGCGCAAACCTAAAAAGATAAACGGCACCTAGTTATAATTTTAATGGCACGTCCACATCTGTCTTGAATCCCGTGAAAAACTTTGGTAAACTGTCGGGAGCCATATACGTGCGCGCGTGTATGTTCAGAGCTATAATCGCTTTATCGGATAGCGAGAATTTATTGTTTGATAGAGCGTAATTAATTCCATCAAGATTAGCTTCCATAAAGATTTTATACTCATTCTTGGAAAGATTCATTATTTTTATATGTACCCTCCTCGCCCACACGTACGTATCAATCATCGCCGCGTTTACGCAGTAATCCTTGCTGGATCACGCATAGCGCAACTTTCCTTTCCTATTTCTCAAAAAACGCATCAACGCGCATCTTCCAGTGGTTCCGGACGACGTTAAGGAGGACGGAAGCAGATGAAACAGCAAAGCTCCGATAGAGTTAATTTAAAACGAAAAATACCTATCTGCCGCACAGTGTACGCGCTTTTCCTACACGCGTACACCGCAACACCCACGATCGCAATCGGATTTTCATAAAAGATGCTTAGCCTCGCTAAAAAATGGCCGTACTCGCGCGCATCGAGTCGACGTAAAAAAAAAATGTGCTACTCGCCACACGAAAATTCAACGAGATATTCAACAAGGATCAACGTATTGATCGATTAATCGACTTATGAATGAATTTCTCGAATAACGATGAACCATCGCTTATTCGCCATATTTGATCCTAAGCACCCAACCCCGCTTGACCATAGGTAGCTAATGGGCCAATTTATGTAAATAGCGTCGAAGGGTTGCGCGTCGAGGATTGTTCGAGGAACGTAGGAAGGTTGTACTTATGTAATCGCGCAATACAAAAACACGTGGGCAAAATGCGCGTGTGCAAATAGGAACGCGCATGCATGAGTGTGTCAAGTTCCCTCCCCTCTGGCACAGATCGTGCCTATCTACCCAGCGACCTATCTACCTACCTACCTATAAACATGCATGCGCGCACACACACCTAAGAGAAACGCTAACCTACCTACTACCCACCTTTCCACCTACCTGTGCTTGGTCTGTGTTCTGTTCTGTTCTGTTCTGTTCTGTTCTGTTCTGTTGTGTTCTGTTGTGTTCTGGTCTGGTCTGATCTGGACTGTCCGCTTGCCTTCCTGCCTTCCTGCCTGCCTGCATGCTTATACCTTATACCTACCTTATACCTACTCAAAGAACTACTATCTGCAAAAGCAAAGCATCGGGGCACGGTGGTAGCACGTGCTCAAATCGGAGCAGCTGTTTGTTTGCAGCCAGCCAGGAAGGATATTCATTTTCGACCCCTACGCCACTTCCTTCCCCTATCCCCTATCTTCCTATCTCTCTCTCTCGCTCTTCCCCTCTTTCTCCTCTCTCTCTCTCTCTCTCTCTCTCTCTGCTTTCCCTCGTCACCCCTCCATCCCCCTTCACGAGCTCACGCGTCATTCTCCTGTATAGTGATAATGCACTTTAATGCCCTGCTTTAACTCGAACGTTTTATCAACGCATACTCATCTACGAACGATCTTCGTTAATTGAGCTATCAATCAATCGTGTCGAGTTAACCGAACGAACGAACGAGATTCGTAGCGGGTTTGCTCGTTGCTCGCCCGCTCGCTGCGTTTTGACAATTTTGTCAAGTAGAAAATTAAAGCGGCAAATTGATTTGCGATTGGAATGTCGCGCAATGGCTCCCTCCTGACACCAGTCGCGTTTTATTCAGAGGGATCTCCGCCGTTCGTCCAAGACGTCTCTCGGCTATCGGTTTTAAGAGTCGACCGTCTGAAAATTCGTAAAATTTTGTAGATCGCGTTGGCGTCTCGCGCAATGGTTCCAGGCACGCGACCTTGAAAATAGAAGTGCAGGGTCCCCGCGTCTCCTTTCAACAGAGATGGCACTTTTTGAGAGCGAGTCTCTTTGTTGGCGACCAAGCAGCGTCTTGCGGAGCTTCCGCGTTTCAAGAAGGCTCGATTGTCCTCCTCTTGTTACGCACATCGTACGCAGAAGTGCAGGAGTCTCGAGCGTGGAGCCATCGACACTCTGGGAAAGGTCAGCTTGTCGGCTGAAAATTACCCGGGGGTTCTATACGCGTCCATCGTCAAGCTGACGTCCTTCAGCGGCTCCTTCCACTTATTCTCGTTGACAATTTTACGAGCTTTGCCGTGGCCGTGTCTCTACAGTCAAACGCACGCCGGTGACTCCCGGAAGATCCGACTCCTGAAATCATCGAGGAAAAGTCTAGTCGGTGCCTAGCGCAGCGAGTGCCCGCATTTCTCGCAAAAAACGTCGATCGCCCATCCGAGGTTCCTCCAGACAAAATCGCGTTCTGCATTCACTGCATTCGTTGACACGCTCGTCGTGCGACTCGTCAAAAGTTAAATCGACGAGGAACAAACAACGATACCGACATGAGTTTGGTTCAAGTGTAAGCACCGGGTACGCGGGAAGATTGCTTTGCGTTTGAATGCGCGTATCTCTCTCTCTCGCTCTCTCTCTCTCTCTCTACTCCGCGTACACGTAGACGTACGGAACTACTCGAAAAACACCCCATTGAATCGCGCCAATGTACACACCCACGCAATTCCCAAGAAACTTTTCAATCGACCTCGGTCGATCATCGCCAACTGTGAGAAATATGACGTCACCGCTTCTTCTTCTTATCCGAAAGCGTCCGAAAGTGTCCATCGAGTGTTCGAAGGCACCGGAGTGTCTTGGCGAATCTTGAACCAGCGAGGTCTCGAAGGGAGAGATTGGCTTTGGATCGTCGCGGTACATTCTTAGGTGGAACGGTGATATTGCGCGGACACTGTTGGACTCGATGGGAAGCAAGTGGTTGCGAAGAAAATCGTACCTGCTCGGGCTCTCGAAAAGCCGAAAGCCGAAAGCTGAAAGCCGAAAACCGAAAGAAGAAAGAAGAAAGACGAAAAAGCGAGCAGAGAGGAAAAGCAAAGGAGGCCAGAGCGCCGGCAGCTGCTGCTGCAGCTTCGCCATAACATCTGGCGGCATCCGATACTTATTCGGCAGTGCCACGCGCCACGCGAGATATCTCGTCAAGTCTCTTCCTTTTCTTCCTCCTTCTCCTCCTTCGTCTTCTTTTCCCCAACCACCTCTCTCTCTCTCTCTCTCCCTTTCTTTTTCTTCTCCTCCACCTTTCCTCTTCTCTCTCTCTATCTGTCTATCTATCTTGCCCTCTGCTCCTCGCTTCTTCTTCATCGTCCAGAACCCACTTCCATGAGTTTTTCTTTATCTATATGTGGGTACATATACACGTGTAAAGAGATTGGCCATTTCTCAGGAACCCCCCAGGCTCGGTATCTTCGGTAGCGATAGCTAAAAGTTTCTTCGTTATAGGGGTGCGCATAATTTTCCTTTAATTCCACTCGAGGCGCTTCGAGACACACGCGACTTTCCTCGTTTCACACCACGTGCCTGATGATCCCTCGAGAATTTTTCTTGCCTTTTTCTTAAATTGCTGAAACGCTACTTTTTCCTCGAACTGTACCCCCAAGCCCCGGATACCTAGGACTGTACAAAATTTATTTAGCGGTGCCACGTGCCGTGTTGATATTTGAAAAGGTGCCTCCTCTACCTTTGTATCGCGCGTGTGTACGAGTGTACGAGTGTATGCGTGTGCGCGTAGTAGTTTTGCTATTTTTACTAGGGCTTATCTATCCACCTGCCTTAGATATACGTATACCATTTCTATGCTTTGGCTCTTTCTTATTTCAATATTTTGTCGGTTTTTAAGTTTCTTCTCTATTTCCTTCGCGTAATTCAAACTGCACGTATATCGATTAAAAGTTTTAATCATTGTTGCAAATGCCTATTCCCATGAAATTTCAATATTACTGCTGGTATAAATTTTGAAAGAATCATGCGTGGTCTGGAGGAAATTGCAATTCAGTTTTTACTAAATTTAATTATAAGCGTGTAAATGTTATTTCATTTATCGCTTGATATAAACGAAGAAGAAAGATTAAATTATATAATCTGCGATTAATAACGAGATGAAGAAAGAGTAATTGTTAATTTTATGCAAATTAAGAAAATATTTAAATATTTTTTCAACAATTGCGTTTTACCGATATCCTTGAGTCGTGCAATAGTTTTCGTAAATGAATCAATCGAAATTTTTTATTCTTACACGGTTTTAACATGTTCGAAATATATAGCAGACATAGCCCGATATTCGAAAGCTGAATTTTACATAGAAAAACTCATGCGGGCGAGAAACGTCATTTCTTATCCGGGGATTATATTTGGCGCGAATCGCGTTTTATCCTCAAATTCTCTGAAATCCCAATGTTACATCTCAATCCTTCCCTCTTACATTTTTTTCTATTTTATTTAAAACATTCTTTCAATTATTGCGCAAGTATCTCCGAAGCTGGCTGACAACAAGTCGTAAGTTGTACGCTTTAATGCGATACGTCCAAATGAATTTAAAAGTTGAGACAATTTAATTAACATTAAACGAGTCCAAGTATTTCGTAAGAGATACCACTTGTTACTCGTAATTAAGAAGAGTGGCGGCATCGAATTCAATCAGGCATTTAATTAAATTTCTTAACTTCGGAGAATGTGAAATTACCCGAGAAAAATCCACGCATTATAAAATACTATCAATATCAATAAGAATCCATTCTCGAGAATTCATGGAATCGATTAGTTCGCATTATCTTCGAGTCTCGTAACAATCAGAAAACCAGTTTAGTCCCTATGAAAATTCGCATGAAAAATCGCCGATCTTACAAATTAAACCCTGCACCCGCTCACTGATTTCCAGTCATTGAAATTTTTTGGGAAAATTTTACCGGAACCGTAATTTGCCAAATTTCGCCATCCACTGATCAATGTTATCTTCTTCTCTCCACGTGTAGATCGCACGCGCTAGTAGCCGTGAGGGGAAAGAGAAGGAAAAGCGCACGTTGTTGGAGGAAGCAGCGACGGAAGAAGAAGACGAAGAGGAAAAGGATGAGGAGAGGGGGGGGGGGGGGAAAGCAGAGATACAATCATTCGAGTCGTTGCCCCTGGAAGAGCACGGAGAGAGTCCAAATGCGAGTTGTAGTAAAAGTCAGAGTCAGAGTCAAAATGAGAGTCAGCGCCAAAGTCAAAGATAAAGCGGGGAGGAAAAGGGTGAGTGGGAAGAGTCAGGAAGAAGGAAGAGAGACAGGGAGAAGGCGCGGGAAATTTGCGCGTGTGCTCAACCGCGTGCGGGGAAGCACCGACAAGAGAACTCGCTCGACCTTAAGGGAGTCATTAAGCCGAGCGATTAAGTCAACGCGGACATGTGCGGCTATTCTTACTCGACTTGTTACATTTGAAATTGCAGCGTCCCTCGCAAATTACTCGAACGATTTGTGCCGTTCCCTCCTACAATTTTGCAATTCGGCTTATTTTGAACCTGCCGCGCGCCCCGCACTCCCACGATCTTAATTACGATGATCCCGCTCCTTCTCCGCCTCCGCTCCTCCTCTCTCCTTCTCCACATTTTCCATCTATCTCAGAGACCTTGACGAGTCTCCCCTCATCTGTGTGCAAAACAGTAAATTAAAACGATCACGCTCCGATATTAACCCTCTAACTGTACAATTGCTTCGCATGGTCGCCTAGCACGTGTGCAAATTCTTCAGATTTCCTGCTGCACACCTATACGCGGTAAGTGCGCGCGCGTGTTAGGTATACCCGAAGTACTGGTAATTAGCTACCACGAAACTAGTGGGAGTATCATGGAAGTAGCTCGTCTCCGTATGTTAACCATAAGCGCGCGTGCACGTCGATCGAATCGATCGGTGAAAAGCTTGCTTTGGATTTGCCGCTTTTCTCTGGTTAATTCGACGTTTTAGGCGCGCAAATTTTTTAACTGCCGGCAAGAAACAGAGTCACGGACAAGGTTTGCGCGAGACTATCAGCTTGGCGATGATTTTAGAATTCTCGTATTTGATGTTTCACAGCGGAGAAGAGGAGCTCCGAGGGATATGCGATACCTGAGTATAAACGGTGAATGGAGCGGTATGTGTGTGTGTGTGTGTGTGTGTGTGATAATTAGAGAGAAGCAGAGAAGGTCTAGGAAATAGAAGAGAGGGAAAAGGGAAGAAGGGTGAAGAGGAAAAGGCAGAAGGGTCCCGTTCCGTGAACGAGAGTAACCGAAGGGAATCAGTCATTAAACCGGGTCATTAAGTCAATGCGGACACGCGCGGGGTCCCTAGTCCGTTTTAATTCTAAATTACAATTTCTTCGCCAATTACCAACGAGCCGAGCGCTTGCTTTTCCAACTTCTTTTATTCCCCCGACTCTTGTTCCTCGTGTACGATGCTCGCCTTCCTTCCTTCCTTCTATCTCCCCCTCCTCCCCCCCCCCCCCTCCCCGGGTTTACCATCTCTCCTTTTTTTCTTCATTTTTCTTAATACGTACACGTGACTATTTTACTAATTTGCACTCGAGTCTGCGGTCTTGACTCTCGAATCGCAAATAAAAACAATATATTTTTGCAACATCTTGTGCAGTACCTTACTTTACTTTACTTTATTTCATTAACGCGCGACGAATATCAATTAATTTTATATCTCATTAGTGATGTTCCAAGTTTCTATCAGCAAATTATTTTTGCGACAAGTAAGGAGAGATATCTAGAGATTTGGTTGCTATAAGTAAAATAAAAAGTAAAATAAAAGTTATATTAACTTTGATTTCGACGAAGAAGAGCGTGCAATGAATACAGTGGGACGAAAACAATCGTGGAAAGTCAATTGCAATTTAAGAGACAAATCGAAATGCGAAGAGTAGCGAAGAGAGATGGTAAGAAACGAATTTTGCCTCTCAATCGACGATACAAAAACCTAATGTTTAATCTGAAAATAATATGGCATTCGAGCAATTTATGAATCATCGTGTTGTCTAAAAAAATTCTTCAATGACATCGCAATACCCACACATCCAAAGATTTACATAATTCAGGGTCCTGCTGGCATAGGTATTCTGATTCCTCGCATAATAACAGGAAGACTGGAATTAGGCTTCCTGCCGAGTGCACGAACCGAAAGATAGATTTTTCCAAGCCACCAACTCTCACTTGCAAGATAATACTTTTTTTTTTTTCATTATCTCTGGATGGAGTATCTTTGACAAATATAATTTACTCCCTTCCCCTCCCCTCAATATTCTCGATACATTCACCATACAATATACAAAATAGATATTTGTCCGAAACAAAGTTTGAAGATAATTCAGTTATCGACGATCGCATCGAATTTCCATGAAATCGAGCGAACGAACAACATTTTTAAATAATCGTACAGCACAGGAACACGAGAGTAGTTTACCAAACAAGTGCATCAAACTCTTCCAAGGTAAGAGAAAGACTAAATAAACTTTGATGGATCAATATTGACTCGCCGCTTAAGTTATTGACCGAAAGATCCGATGTTTCCTTATCGGGAAGTTTGGTGGAGGAGTAGAACAAGCAACAGCAGCAGCAACAGCAGCAACGGCAGGACACTGCAAAGAAGAACCTTGACTCAAGTCAGGATTACGTCTGTTGTTCGAGTAAGCAAATTTAAAAAGTAATACCAGTAGCGCTTGGCTGTATGGATTTCGACTAACGTTTCGAGTGGGATTAAACGTATACTTGAATGAGAATTACATTAGGCAGCGCCTCCCGAGGAAGTTGAACTCCTCATTTATACGATCCGGATGTACGGTCGAAGCGACTTTCGAGGCATTCCCCTTCGCTCTACATTTACATCCACCGAGGTAGATGGTAACGAGTCGACGTTAACGAGGACTCTATTCCGTCTGTGCGCAAAAGTAAAAATGTTACCGGGAAATTTCTTCGGAATCTCGCGACCCCCTTCGAACCCTCGCGCGAATTCTTTCAATTTCAAAATCAACGAAAACCTTTCAAATCCCTGCGAAAACAGTTGCAAGAACATTGAGCGATTTTCTCACTCGTCCCGAAAGACATTTCTTCAATTTTTACTTCAATTTCTACGCTCTTTTTACCACCTTCGCTTCCACTCGATATTTATTTTCAAATTCAGGTGGCTTTTGAGGTATAGGGATGTGGGGGGTGGGGGGTTATTGTTTTAAACGAACATACAATTTGTATCTTGGAAGGAAAAGACGATGATAATGTTTGGTCGTTGAAGTTTTTAATGGGTATGATGCGTGAGAGAGTACCATTTATCGGCAAAATAAGTACGGGGGAGAGAGAGAGAGAGAGAGAGAGAGAGAGAGCAATTTGAAAAAATTACAATGGTACGCAAAAGACTTCTGACGAATGTACTGGAAAATGAAAAAATTCTTACAACGCGTGCACAAGTTAGCAAACTCTTGCAACGAGTTAACTAAATATAGCATCGACGCACATAAACCCGGAGATTCTATTTAACATGACTATCATTAAAAGTCATTCCGACCTACCATATTTTCTATTCAGCTTTGCATTCGAATTTCTCAGAAACGGATAAACAGCGTACCTGGAAGCTTCCTATTATACACATTAGCTCTTCATATCCTAATTGAGATGTAGGACTTTCGGTTTCTCTGCAAAATTTCTGCTTTGCGTCTCTCCGGGATAAAACACAAGAGGATCGAAGAAGCAGCACTGCCCTTCTTGCAAATTATACACTCGAACGTTCGATAGGTGAAACACGCGAAACAATCGCATACGTGTACGTGCGTTTGGATTATCCGCAATGCGGTATCAATGATAATCTTACCGTTAAAAACTATTCCGATAGACGGATAAAAAATAGGCGCGAATCAAGAAAATTATAAATCCAATATTTCACGGTTTCACTCGTTCGCTTTGCAAAACCTAACTTAGTTATAAGATAATACCGGCGATTTCTTGAATAGAAGAGAGACCGGGTTATTCCGTAAACGTAAATATACGGAACTAGCAGCGAGAATAGGAAATTTCCATGGGGCACAAGAACGATACGAAGAAAAAAAGAAGAAATTCTCCAAAGGTCTTTCAAAGACTACAATAAGAAGTGGCTGGAGAATTTTCATCGAAGCTTTTCACCAAATTTCATCGATTCGTCAATATTTGCCACTATTCAATGCTGCTCTCCATCGGGTCCGCAAGGAGAGTCGATTCACGTATCGCGAAGAATTTCCTAAGAACCTAACGAGTGCCGATATTTCACAGGAATCTCACGCAATTGTACCGAAGATGATGGAGTTCTCGCAAATTGACTCTGTTAATATTTGGAACTTCGTCGTGGATGTTCCCGAGAAGAATCATTTCATAGTTTCGAAGGTATCTGAAAGCAAGAAAGAGAGAATAAATTAAAATTTTGCAGGGGAATCCCCCGCGATTGCATCGGAGGTACGGAAGGAGCAAGGACAGCGTCTCTCACGAGGGGAGTGGACACTTTGTTGAGTTTGTTATTACTCTCGACGATTATTGGGAGACTTTTCGGAAGACGCGTATATGGAGTCTTCGAGAGAGAATTTAGCGAGTGTATCGAGGAAGATGGGAAAGAGCGAGCGAGGGAGGAGGATATTTCTGGCGAATGAGTCGAGTGGAGTAATGGAGTAACGTGGAGTGGATCAGAGTGTGGAGCCTCGGTCTTCGAGTCGACTTCAATGATGGCGGCGGGGCACCGAGCGTACTTCCTGTAGCTTGACCGGAAGTCGCGAGTCAGAGGCACGGCTCCTCTAGGTAAGCGTTACGCTTCCTTACGCGTATCCACGTCAAGAACGCACCGTCGTCCCTCAGCTTCGTACTTTCCTACCTATATACTCCACAACCAAACCAACAACCAGCCACGTCCCTCTTCCTCTCCTCTTTACCCCGCGGCACTAATATCCTCTTCCCTCTTCAACTTATGTTTCCTCGATGGCATTTTCCAAGCGTTTAAACATTTCCTTGACCGAAGTTTTCTCCTCTATGATCCGCTGCTCGCTCGTCCAAACCATTCGAATCTTTACCGACTTTGCACGTGTCTTTGCACACGAGTCTCTCCATCGAATTGTTTGCGCATTTCGTTCAAGCGAGAGTGAGCGAAAAGATGTCGATCGCTAGGTTTTGTCCTCTTTGTGTCCACGGAGAAGATTTTCAGATTTCAGCACTTCAGAATTTCTGGAAATTGTCAGCTTTTTTTTTTCAACTGATCTGCTTGATCTGAAATGGAGCAAATCAGAATGTAAACTCTTTCGAGGAGGAGATATTGCAGGAAATTTTATAATAAAATGGATAAGGATGGTTTTTATTCAGTAATGGATGGCATTTAATCTTAATTTTTAATTTTTAATTCTCAATCGAGCGAAGACTGTATTTGGGAAACGTAAATCTCTCGGTCTACTAGATTATGGATTTTGAGTAGAAATTACTCTTTGAATACATTTTCCATGTTCTATGAAGAATCCCAGTGTTGCAGTTCAGCAGTCATAAGTACGTATCGAAAGGTTAATGCATAACGCTGGTATTTAATTGACCTAATTATGAAAGAACATTAGCAAAGAAAAGTATCATAATGTAAATGGTAAGTAGTATTCGTCAGAAAAGAATCCCACTTTATACTTGTGCTTAGCTTTTATTCAGGCCAAACTTTTGCGAAATTTAACTTGGAAACAAGTTGTACCCAGAAAACCCAGTGACACGGTTGACTTCTTGACCGGGATGATGACCTTTCGAAAGCAGGTTCTTTCACATGCAGCACACTGCAAAGGTTTAGCTCTTTTTCGAGAAATTTACTATGAACTCTCTTAAATTTCACTTCATAAAAATCTCCCAATCGCATCGCAAGACACCGTGGACTAGTCTCAATCTCATCTTAAGTCAGGAACTTAAAATCTTGGGGATGCAAATACTTGTTGCATATATGTAAAAGAAATTAATACTTTCATCCAACTTCGGCTCAATTTAATCTACTAGGAAGCAACCTCTGTCCTTACGAAGTTATTCGAAATTCCATTGCTTTCGTTTGCTCCATTTTGTTCAATTTAGAACTGTGATGACTCTGCTTAGTCATTCCTGGGTTAACGACGTTGTTTATTATCTTACACGCTGACCCCCAAACACTAACACATCAGCATGTTAAACCTGCTCTATTATACAAGAAGAAGGCTTTTAGAGATTCCGGCTTCTCGCTTCCTGAAAATTTCACACATTATAAAAGTAAGGCATACTTTAATTTACTTCACTTTTTATTCACGTATAGTCAGTATACGTGTTTTTATCATTCGCATTTCAACATTCCTCCTCCAAAAAACATGCATAGAAACAATACATATTTCATTTTTTTCTTATAAAAAGATTAGGACGTAGCTTTCAAATGAAATTTCATTATTCGTATTTTTATGTACATTTTATTTCTATAAAGTGTACGAATATTGATATTTTTCTCTATTATTTTTATTATTATTATTTTTATTAAATTATTGCGATGAAATAAATATAATTAAGAAATTTTTGTAAATTTAAATCACTGGCACACTTTTTTCCTATTACAATAGTATTGCAAGAAGAAACTCTTATTAAGTTTATATAAGAGAGATCTCACATGCATTTTCTAAAATCTACATCTGTACATCTGTATAATATGTTAGATGCAATATATCTTTTGTAAGTGAAAATAAATTCTTTTACCATTTTTCTGCTCCTTCTTAAATTATTGCGATATTTCTCTGGTCAATATAAAATTATATCCAACTTTTTTGTAAAGCCAACGCTCATTTGTCGGCTTTACGAGATACGTGTATAAAATAAAGGGAGACTTTTATTATATTGCACAGAATGTCCAGAAATGACTGCATTTCCCCTTTGAGAAGGTTCTTTCTGAGAGTAAGTAGTGATGATATAATTTTCTCATCCGGCTGTACCTCGATCCTTGAACTTACAGCAACCTGAAAAATGCTACGCAATTTTTATACAGTCACACAAAACTGATTTCAGTAACAATAGATTCAGTATTATCTTCTATAATTCATATTTTCAAATAGTCTTTGCTCTATTAATCTTTCTAAAAAAATTTTCATTATTAGCCGCCTGTCGTGTCAAGTAAATAATATATATCGTCAATATACATTAATTTATTATGTATGGTGTACATTAATAAATAATAATAATATAGTACGCCACTTTAAATTCTTATAGTTATATTCTTATGTCTTTGCAATAGAAAAATTGCTGATTTTAGGACATACCATATATTGTAGGTGTGATACATAAAAAATATTCTTTGAGAGTTAGAATAGGAATAACAAAAAAAACCTTTTGATCGCGAATGCTTTGAAATGTGTTTCATTAAACTTGTATTTATTTCTCTCTAGACACGTGTGCGCGTATTTGTGCGCGTATGTGTATGAGTTTATACAAGTATGTTATTAAATGATTCATACTTAACACAATAGGTGAAATGACACACTAACCGAAAAATCGAATTTCTTTGTTTGTTCAAAAGCCTTCTCTTTTCTCTCCTCTCATGGGGGTTCGAAAAATATATAATTTCGAAGCAGTTTTTTAGCCCCTTCGTACATCTGTCTCTAAACTACCCCACGTTCAATATTTATCAAACTAATGAAACTATTTCACAAGTTTCGAAGCGTAGCGAAATCATCCATCATTATTTCCCTATCCGTTGTTCCCTCTTATTTGCAATTTTTAAATACACGCGTTCCTTTGTGTTTTGGTAAGTATTAAAATTAAAATAATTTCGCGCATTATTTGTTTTATTTTAACGTTAAGATTAATTGTTTATTTAAAATTAAATTATTAATTGCAAATAGTCAGTAAAGTGAATTTTACATTTAAAATTAAAAATTCTAGTTTTTACGTATAAATCGTAAAAACCAAAATTAAATTTTTTTATGTTTATATATAAAAAAAAGTAATTGCTTTAAGTATCCTTCGGTTTAGTATTAATTGATGTGAAAATAATTTTACTTAAATTCTAATTGAACTAGAACTGAGTAATTAGTGTTTAAGTAATTTAAATATAAAGTACCGAAGAAACGAGAAAGTAGAAAGTATGTATAATGCTACATACGCATGTGTCTACTTATTTTTGGTTCAATTATTATGAGATTAAAGAGAGAAGCGGTATTTTAAGCTTGTCAATTGCAACAATATTTTAAATATAATCAAATTTAAATAAAAGTCATTATAAATCCTACTAGTACTTGTACAGGAAGAGCAGGAAAGAAGAATTTAATCATATTTTCTAAGTAACTCGCTTGCACATACGTATATACGTGTAATATGCAGCAATGATTATAAAAAAAAATAATTTTAAAAAACTAATAAAAGTTTAATAACTGAAGAATCGCACAAATTGATATTTGAAAGATATTGAAAGTTTTCAAATATAAAGCATATGCATTACGCGTACAGCTAAGAAGAAGGTAAGAAATGTGTGAAAGATAAGAGAAGGCAAAAAAGCGATAAAAGGAAGAAATAATGAAATTACAAAACTTTGCAAGAGAAACATTAACATGATTTTGAATTTCTCGTTAAAGCAGTAAAATTTCGTAGCAACCCGGCCTTGAGACTTTTCGTAGCAAACGAATGGCGTGATGTTTCACTCCAGTAATTTTGTGGCAGCTATGGTTTGCACGCCGAAATTAACGCTTTAATTTAGGCCGTCGTAACTGCTGCTTCCTAATTAATGCGAGTTTCAACTCAGGTAGATGAAAGAACTACTGGAAAGGTATGTTCTTTTTCCGTGCCTTTAACAATGTACGCACAAGATTTATGAAAAAGATATATTGGACTTAGAAAGTACACCAATCCAGAGTTGTATAACAAACTTTATTCAGATCTCAGAATTATTCGACTCTTCGAATCCTTTCCTTCCCCAAAATTTCATAAAAAACAGGAAGTTTCCCACAAACGTTTGTTCGTAATTTCTCCAATGTCGTAACTTAAGCTCCGTCGAAAACTATGAAAGCTGCAGGAACCTACTTATGAAAAAACGAGATTGGACAGTAAATTTGAGACAATTTATCGTTATACGAGATTGTACAAAGTCCACAAAAAACTATGGAGAGACGGATACCTTTTTTTATCATTCATTACTTTGAGGAAAAAAACTGACGAGAAAATTATCGAAAAAATATGTTTGGAACGTTTTCGAAGGATTTTCTGCCCTTGACACGGGTAACAACCTTTTTCACGGCGCCTATCTATGAGTCGATCTCTGAAACGATTAAGCGTCACAACTTTGTCTAAAACCGTCATTGCTTGCATTAAACAGGTTTCACTCGACTCAAATTTTCCAAGTGAACAATTCCCACATCTAGATAGGCCAACTGGTCGGAAGTTTCCGACAGAAGCTGGACGCGATAAGATTTAACAGTTGGTTCATCGAATGTTGCTGGCCATTCGTCGCTGCAACCACTTCGGCAAAGTTTTCCCCATTTTCAAACTTTTGACAGAAGCGGATTGTACGAAAATTGCCTCTACCTACTCTAACTATCGACGCAGCTGTTAAACTATTCAATTTTAATCAAGGAAAATTGCTGCTTGCTTCATTGAGCAAATTGCTTCGTCAGAGCGAAGCTCTGCATTAAGCTATCACCTGTTGATTCGAACTTCGGACTGAAACTCTCCTCTTTCTCTCTCTCTCTCTCTCTTTCTCTCTCTCTCTCTCTCTCTCTCTTTCTCTCTTTATTCTTCTCTTCTTGCCCTTCTTCTCACGCTATTCCATAGTAGGGATTATATCACATCCCCCGGATATTCAATTATTAATGTCCTATTCGCACCTTGGATGACTCAATGAACTTGTCATTTATCCGTGGCTTTCAATTATTTCACAATAGCCATAAAACATGAATTTCAAACGTTGATTGCCTGGTGTATCGCAGCCGATGCATCGATGAATCCGACGTTCTGTCGTGTGCATGATATTTTCAAAATTGCTTTATAGTTTTGCCAAACTAGGGTTGCGCTTGAGAATTACCGCACTGTACCTTATTAATAAATTTGAATGCTTAAGAAAGTACCTTTATAAAAACAATTTTACAGTTGAATATCGATTCGAGGATTTCTCAAGACAAATCGTGAAATTCTCAATAATTGTGTCAATCACTTGTAACGCTTTAATTTATAACATGGTGACAACAACGTGAAAATTGTTTGACGAATTTTGTGATACACTGTAATAAATTTATTTTAATTGTACGTTAATATTTATAAAAAAAGATATAAAAAGAGATTAGAATCGAACGATTGTCAAAATTGAAAACGAAATTCCTCGACTATCGTGAATATCCAATTCGATTAAAAAAAGACAGAGATATAAGAAAAATTTAACTAATTAAGAAGTACATTAGATTGGACCAATTAAATTTGAATCCATTATCTCCATTATTCTCTCAAAGGTATTTACCTAATTATATTATGCGATAAACTCTTTACTTTCTATTATTATTTTAATGCGTAAACTTCTTGTGTATCAGCAGTCTGCCTGATCACATCGTTCTTATCGCATTAAAGGAGGAAGGATGGCATTAATTTTAATAACGGTGACGCTGAACAGCGTTGATCGAAGACTCGATGTAATTTTCCGAGAAAATACTGAAACAGGAAAATATTGCTTGGTCGATTACTGTAAACACACACACATACAAATATATCGATGCGAATGGCAGATTACGATTAGTGTCTAATTTCGTTGCCTCACTCGCAGAGAAGAACGCGGATATACAGAAGGCTAAATTCATACATTTTAATCAACTAGTTTCTAATCGTCACGGTTTATATTAATTACCTGTTACTTTGTGCAGAGTTTTCTCTGCTCCCGTAATCCACAACGTGCCTACTTATTCTCTTAAGTACATATAAGTACGCTTTAACTACATAATGAATGGATGCGGCTATGATTAATTGCCATTTACTTCATTATTAATGAATCTCTTTCATAGATTTATTGTTTTCAACAAACTACTTGCTTTTCGATACAGAATGTTTTAGAAAGTTAGTGCAAATTCCGCTGGTATCGTGAATATGGCAAATACGATCAATCATTTTTAATTATTAGAAGAATAGAAAATCAAGGAAACGGTAAAGAAAGCTTATTGATAATTAAGATCGCGAAGGCTAACGTTTTTGACCTCTTCTGTGCGAAATTTGTGATCCTTGAGATTTTTCAGAGGCACTCTCAAAGTGAATAACTTTTTCCGATTCTCTTACGTTACTCTGTTCGAAAGCATTTGTGTTTGATAAAAGGCAATTAGACGGAGCGTGTTGCTTTTGAACAACATTCACGGTTGTTCCGGATATAACGCAATTCCTTAAAAGTTGCCGAAAGCGTTCAGGTGACGTAAATTGCCAAGTCACGTGGTTGTTTGCTCTAGCACTAATCGTTTAAACCCTGGCATGCTATTGGTCATCTTTAAACTAATGCTATTTAAAAACCGAGCCCTAAATAGAAATATGGTAAAAAAATTTTTTACCCAACTTTTCTCTATCTGTACGCTAGTTTATAACATACTTTATTTTTGGCATACTCTATTTAAGCATATAATTTCATTATGAGTATTCAAATGTTATATATTAAGATTTAATATATTAGTTCAATTGAAATTCAACTTTTAGAGTAAAATAATTACACTTGTCCTGAAAAAACAGTCATAGATATTTCGTTTAAAATACTAATTGCTACAGTAAAATGAAGTTTTTTCTTCCGACACTCTTAACGTATCTTTATTTCATCTTTATTTCACGATTAAAGGGAAAAGCGAAAAACTCTTCAATTACCAACAATTTCTTTTCTTTTCACGAGGATACATTAGGACCAAAGATTAAATATCCAATGATTTAAAGATAAGGATACTTAATTTGTCCCTTTATACTTAATTTAATTTCTTTTTGTATTTTTAAAAGAGAAGCAGATGCGAAGAGAGGGAAGAAAAGGACAAACTAAAAGGTACTGAAAGCTATTATTTTATCATTTGCACAAAGTTGCACAAAACTAATCTTGATACGATTGCTGCGATTCGTTTTCCTCTCAACAATGCAGCATTCTACATAGTGCTCGTGCTGTTTCGGTAAAACGCCGCAAAAATCTCTTGAAATACTTGTTTTGCAAAAAAAAAAATTGACAAAAGCTTCATTTCCGCCAAAAATAAAGAATAGAAATAATAAAAGCAAAAGAAATTAGAAACCGCTGCAAAGAGAGAGGAAACAGCTGTTCACAAACTACTCACCGGTAGCTTTGAATGCTTTATCTTGGCTCAAGAAAACATCATTTCAGCCATCTTACGACTACTTTGAAGTTCTTCAAAGATCTTATTTTAAGATCATAATGGAGAATCGTAAACCACCAGAAAATCAGTCTCCACATTGAGCACATTATTATTGATTCGCGGCAAGTTCACTTTCGTCAAATAAAAAATGTTGAAACGTTGCTCTTTTTCAAGTTACTGCCACGCAAAAAGTTTTACCGCTTTCATAAGATTAAAGGAAAGAGCAGCTCAAATATTTGAGTTTGCCGTAATGTTACACATGCTTGTATCAAGATAACTCAAAAAAAAGGTACTCTTTGAGAAATTTATGTTCCTTGGACCAAACTGCACGAAAAATTCCTTCACCACTTTTTCATCGAGGCTTTGGTTTTTCAACTACAAGGTTTTTTAAATCTGACCAATAGCGTAGCGTTATTTTCGCGCCAAAATGTAGAGCAAAGTAACTACTTAACCGTAACACTACCGAGTATCTTTTTCACAATACTTTTCTCTACCAACTCCTGTTCTAAAAGTCAAGAATAATATACATATTATTTTTTAAGTACATACGCAAATATATGTTTTAAAATTTGTACATTTTCTTAAAACGGCACACACTTCTGAAATTAAACTGGTTAGAAAATCCCTTTGACACTTTTTCATTCAAAGCTTAATTTCAAGATAATTGGCAATAAAGGTAGAACGATTCAGACACGAACAGTCAGTTGTTTAAAGTGAAGTACCTTTTCCTCGTGACGCTTGTTCCTGAAAATTAAGTTTTAGATCGAATAAAAAGCGACAAAGTGATTTCTTACCCAGTTAAAGTGTAATCTCCTTTCGAAGAATTGCG
The DNA here is from genome assembly GCA_037305995.1 of Sclerodermus sp. 'alternatusi'. NCBI lineage: Eukaryota > Metazoa > Arthropoda > Insecta > Hymenoptera > Bethylidae > Sclerodermus > Sclerodermus sp. 'alternatusi'. Next base: position 572,491 of record CM074553.1, read on the forward strand.
CAAATTTTGAGAACATCCTAACGTGCATCATTCTATAATTATTCCTCAAATAAATTATATCGACACTCTGATTAGAAGACAAATGAGTTTCCCAAGATATCGTTGCTGCGATTCAACACGAATTAGCGCAATTTCAACATGAACCGCTTCCTTTCATAAAATAGCTTTACGTAGACACAGCTTACATCAAAGAGTCCACGGTAATACGACATATCCTACAAAAAAGTGTTGAACTTGATTTTCCAGATGTATTCGGAAACGATGAAACATCGCGTGCGCGATATAAGATGGTGGGCTTAATTAACAGATTAGAAAATATAATTAGGAGAAAAAGCTGCCAGCTGATGCCTCGACTTTTTCAGAGTGGTCAGTTTTATTAGTCCATTAGCGTCTATTGGAGATAACGTAAATTCGGGGAGGAGAAAGCAGGTTTATTCGACTTTTCCAGAATATAGAGAATAGAGGAAGATAATGTTCTTTTATAATGAAATATATTTCCGAGATAATGAGTAAATAGCGAGATGGAGGGTCCAGAGGTAGGACCGGGTAGCAGGCCCACAGGCGAGTGTACAGCCAAGAGCAGGTGCATCCATCGCAGCTTCCCAGCCTGCTCTTCTTTTCTCTTCCCTCCCCCTAGCTCCCCCCCCCCCCTCTTCACCGACGGCAGGTTTCTCTCCAACAATCGGTCAATGTATCGATCAGGTCCTTGCAACATCAACTCAGCCACCAACCACTTCACGAATCATTTGATCATTATCCTTTTGATACGAATTCTTCTTTCTCCTTTTCTTCCCTCATATTAGTTATTCCGCTTGTCATATCCTTCTCAAATTAATACGTGACAACTCTCCTATTCATTCCACGGGTAATTCTACATTCATTACATCTGAATTTTGCTCGAAGAAAAATGATTAAAATCATTTCTTCCCGCATTTCCTGACATTCCCACTTGGCAAGATTTAATAAACTTTATGTCGTTTAACATGATTTATTATGGCATTCGCGATACTCGAGTTTTCCACCTTGTAATGTTGCGCCATTACATAAATATTACGTGCGTGGAAGTAAGCATACGCGCGCCTCCGTACTTGCAACAAAATCGAAGAAAACAAATTTTACCTTCAACGGAAAGTTTCTCTTACTTATCTTGAATACTTTACTCCGTTCACTCGTTATCGATGAATTTTCCCTTCAATAGACCTCGGAGTCCATAACACTTTTGTCCTAAACTTTGCAAACTCGCGTGTTTCAAATCTCTCTTGAAGAGAAGGATCGCCTTAATGAAATAAAGAACTTGACTTCTTCGTCCATCAGTCGTGGGAAATTGCCATTGTGATCGATCGAAATAGATACATTTGAGATCAATTTGCTTTTAACTGTCCATCCTTGTCCGAGGAGCCTGGAAGAAATTCGAGATTACAAAGAGGAACAGAATCGGGTACTCGAGGGACGTATTAATTGACAAAAACGCAAAGGGCAATAGAGCCTAAAATCCAATGATGCAGAGAGACGATGGGATATACCCGCTCTGATGGTGGCAGCTGCCCAAAAACGAAAATTCATTTTCAAATCTACAAAGTTCCCCGTGAAATTTCCAATTCTTCCAGAAAGATTCGCCTCATTAGAGTATAGACCGTGACTCTCCGAGGTTTGATCGTATCTTAGAAGACAAAATTATTTAATTTTTTGATAATGAGAAATCGCCATTGATTAATTAATGAATTAATTGACACGAGTCAATGTATCACGATCGTAAATTAGATAATTAATATCGGAATTAAAAGAGGGTTTTCGGTAGCCAATTTTTCCTTATCAGAGGATCGGAAAGAAATTGGATGTCGTAAAGAAGAAGAGGAGAAAAGAGAGAGAGAGAGAGAGAGAGGGGGGGGGGGGGAGGGCTACGTGCTCGAGGTATTAGCTGACAAGAACGCAAAGAGCAGTAAAGACTGAAAATCCGATGATGTGGAGATGATGAGGCAGGCGCATTGACGGCAGCAGCTGCTTCATCTTGTTCGATCGCCGATGAAGATCTGTCGTTCGTGGGCCAATAGTGAGTTCTGGCCCGACAAGGCCCAGAAAGGGCCCAGAAAAGCCCAGCGAGCGAACGAAGCTTCGGGCCGGATCTGGAATGCTCGAAGCTTCGAGCATATTCGTATATATTTATTGTATATGTATGTACGTATGTGTTGAAGTGCGCGTGTATGCACGTATGCACGTACACCGACACACGCATCTACCGGACACGAGTCACTGAACTTTTTTCGGCCAGCCGCTCGCGTGCATACTAACAAGTTCTCTTTTTCACCTGGTCTCCCGCAAAAGGTGCGCGGCAATTAGTTCTCTCCCCTATCCATCTTCCACGTTTGCCCTAGGATCCAGATCTCCTAATCTTTGCTCTCCTCCAGCCTTTACCGGAGGGTCCGCTACGATCTTAATTTAAACCTCGACGCTTCGATAATGTATTCTACCGGAAGGGATTCCCCGCTAATGCTCTGATCTATGCATAGCCTAATTTTCAAAGATTCTATATTCCTCGCAACTTTTTCACGCGCTTCTCCTTGAAACTCGTCATGAATCATGATGGCGGTAGCTCGCGATGCGCTTACCTTGCCCCGATCATGGAAATCTTCAGGCAAAACGATTGAACATTGCTTCGCATTTGGCACAACTGGAACATATTGCTGTTGGAAATAACCGAACTCAACTAGGGAGTTTCTGTCACAACTATCCTCTTCAGAAGTCATTTTTAACTGCAATCTCGTTAAAACGCTCCGATATCGTGAACTTTTCACTTCTCGCTTCTCAACTGATTAGCATTATTATTATTGTTGTTGTTGTTGCTATTGTTATTATTATTATTGTTACTATTGCTGTTACATCACATTACTAGACGTCGTCGTGTGACTTAACTTTGCAATTCTTTATAATCTACCATATATCTGTATGAGAAGGTTTCAACATTGGTAAAAGAGTAAATAAATGAGTCCCGAAGGATAATTAAGGAAAGTTGTGAAGGAGCAGTAGATAAAGCTGGAAATAAGCAAAGAGCAGAATAATCGCTAATTATTGTGCTCAGATCGAAGATACTCGAGCAAGCATTGATCGAGAGGGGATTTTCGAGCAAACGTCTATAGGTAAAATCGCGATGACGTTGTCAGTCAAGGTCACTCCTAGGTAGTGGTTGGAATGCTCCGCAGAGCGACAGTTTAAACGGTCCGCGTTAAAAATTTCGCAAGGAGCTGCTGGCACATGCTCGTTTGTAAATACATCGGTCAAACCGAAGTGATTTCATCCATTATTCAGCATTCTTTCATTTGCCGGAGTTTGGTTCGTTCGGTATGCCGTTTGCGGGCAAAAAACATGTCGCGATACGCTCATAATAGTCACGTCGATGCCAGAAAAATACGTGGTTAAAAATTAGCTGACTCGCTGCTCTTAGCTCTACCTCCTCTCTTGCTTGAGAAATTCAAGGAGTTAGTAGGAAACCAAGGGCAAGCATTGCAAATGCATTTAAATTAAAATACAGGAGAACGGGGTGCTCTCAACATTTCTCAAATGCTATTCAGAAACACTATTCAGAATATTCTCAAGATCCTCTCTATAGGTCATCGTTCTATTATAACCTGGATGGAATAGGTTCCCACGTGTGTTCCTCTTCAGTCATTAACATCTCGTCGATCCTCTGCAACTCTTTACTTTTCTATGACATTTATTTATAGCACTGGTTATGACAAGTGTCGCTTAATTTATACGTACATCTCTCATTTCCTGAGTATCAGGAATATCAGATTTCTCTTGATGCAACTACCTTTGAAAATAAAGTGTTTGTTTGATCTTCTCGTGTGAAATTTTCTTCTGGAAGCGTATTGAATGATTGTAGTTTTCACTCATCAACTCTCGAACGTATTAGCATCTGTACGATTATCCCTGAAGCTATATTCGAGTTTAGAACTGTAGGAATGAATAATTAATAGTTTATTATTCAATTAAAAAGAACAAGAAGTAGAATTGCGTGAAATTGGGCTAAGCTTTAAAATCATAACGCAAGAACAAAAATTAAATAAAGCATACGTACGACAATATGGTTGAAAGGATATATACGCGCGAAAGAAGGAAAAACTAAAGATAACATATAATAGTATAGACCCTATTGACACTTACAAAATAATGTATATAAGAAAAAGTATATATGTATACATAAAATGTAGCAATGACCCACGGGATAATTTTAAAGGGTTGTGAAGTAGGCGAAACTGAGACGACTTATCATTTTTCGATTTAGAGCTTAGTTTTTTCAATATTCAATAATAAAGGTATTATTAGTAAGGCGGAGACAAGCAACTAGTTGAAGTAAGAAAGCGTGACGTTATCTCACTTCAACTATTCGACTGTTTCTATTTAATCAGTAATACTCGGTATCCAGAATCTCACGCACTTCCTTTTCTATCACTTTTCGATCTGAAGCTTCATTATCAAGCTTTCTTGTCTAATCAATAGCGCTTTTATCATTAAATATCTTGAAACTAGGTATCAGGCCGAGAAGTGATACAAAATAGATTTTTTAATTCCGATTAATGTCAGGAACGGCTCTTTTAAAGAAAGTGCACAAATTTTGGAAAATACTCTGTATTTTTATCATTAAATATCTATAGAACTAAGCCTTAGATCGAAAAATGATAAATAAAAAATCGTTTCAGTTTTACCCTCTCTGAAACTTTAAAATTTTTTCATAGGTCATTGATACACCTTGCATATTTATGTATACAGGGTGTTTCAGTGAGGTACGGCCAAATTTTAAGGGGTTATAGAGTGAGTGATCCTAAGACGATTTTTCATTTACCACATTTTAATCTGGAGCTTAGTTTATGAGATATTCAACGATAAAGGTACTATTAGTTATAGACAAAGACTACTAGTTAGAATTTATCCTAAAGTGAATATTACTAGTGGATCGGATTCGAGATAGAAATTTTCAGATAAAAATATATATTAAATAGAACATATTCGCTTTATTAATTAAATTTAGTTTCAATTTCTAAAACATTGAATTATCCCGCGTTAAATAAAGAGGGATACAATCGATTTCTTTATATCTAAGGACATAACATTACGCAGCAAGGTCAGTAAGGGGGGTGATAAATAGTTAAGTTACGGACGTTTAAATATTAAAGACCGCTTAATAGCATGTTACTGGTATAAATAGAACTTCGCTGAAATTAATCAGGGTGATATTATCTTTCCTACAGTTTGTATAAAAATGTTTATCTACTCTAATCTAATGAGACGATTCTAATAAACAATTTCATAATGTGAATGACGAGTTTGAAAGAAAGTAAAAAGTTTCTTTCATCATCGTACAAGCAATCTCATTGCTAACCTCGATTCTACAATTATCGGCGAAAATCATACTAACAACTAACTCGGATCTATGATAAAACTACGATCATTTTACAATTGTACAATATTCCTAACGCAAGTATCCATGTTTTTAAAACATTCAACTTGAGAATCTTCATGCGAGATGGCAAAATTCTAGACTTTAATCGTATTTTTATTCACAATGAACGAGTGATCTTTGTTGTCGAACGATTATTAAGAAAAAAAAATTGAAAATAATTCATAATTGTACCTTTTATAAAAGATTGCTTAATCCTAAACTTAAGTCAAATGTTACAAAACACATTTAGAAATCGCAAATGAAGAAAGATAAATCGAAAATCAATCAGTACATTATACATCATTGCAATCTTATCATTTAATTTAAGAAGTGGGGCGGGTTTACTTTGCTATTTTGTAAAATATTTCACCTTATTATTATACAGATGATTTCATTCGATCCTGCATACAACCTTCTAAATAAAATATTATTTTTAACAGCTAATCAACAAGATTTTCAAGAGAAATTCGAAGAAATCCAATTTCTTAATTAAAGCTAATCATTGTTATAAGCGATCATTAAAATTGTTACAATTTCTGATCTTCAGCTTTAATCGATGTTCCTTGATTAATTAAAGATAAAGAGAATAAAGAATTAAAATGATTCTTATCCGACGATGATAACAGGTTTCTTACTTTGTTTGTTTTGTTGTTGTCCTTTTTTTGTAATTTTCATTTCTTAACAATATGGGCAATAATGCATTGAAAGTGCGACATGGCATTAAATGAAAAGTAACAGTTTCCCACCGTAGAATCAGTGAATGGAGCCTTCATATCTCTGCAGCGATAAAGATGAGATAGCCTCCCATAAAACTTGAAAGGCTTGCACTCTGAAAGTCTAAAGGGATGCCTTTGAAGACTGTAATGGTAAGTTACTGACTATACGGTAAGGAGCCTCGTTGAAATCTATAATTTCACTTATGTAACACTGTATGGATCAAGAGTAAACCAGTGTTGGAAATCTGATATTGATCTTTCCATCGAAGGTCATAGGAAGTGGTAATGAGAGACCCGAGCTCCTCAAGCTTCGTATCAAAAATGGATTCTACAAAATTGTTAATTGATTAAAATAAACATTTACATCTGTGTTCCATTTTAAACTCATAAGCCGCGAAAGACAAATTTGTTCTTATCGGCAAGATGCAATTGTATACTAGCGATGATTCCCCTTCCTCTTTCTCTCGTTCTCTTTTTTCCTTTCCCTTTCTCCCAAAGAATAAGAGCAAACGAGAGAGAAAGAGAGAGAGAGAGAGGATATCTCGATGCGCGTGTATTTCAGAAGTCACACCTAATTCGGCTTGAGTCACGCTGAACTTTGAGAAACAAAGTTAGTTAGAGACATAACGCGAAACATACACATTTACGATTGATAATACTAATTAGCCCTAGTAGTAGTACCTGTACTTATCTGTATTTATATCGAGCTGCTCTATTAGTTGACCCGACTTTACGAACAACGATAATTTCAGCGTTCATCTGTGAAAGTGGCTATATCACAAGAAGTTTCAACCTAAAGACTAAGAAGAACCTTTCGATTGGGATGGCGAGCGCTGTTGCGTGTAAAAGCCAAAAGGCCTCGTTGATTCGGATGGTCCGGTCGAATTGGTGGAAGTAGAAGGACCCGAGGATCCCGCGCCGCGACGTTGTTCAAGAGTGGTCTTCGATTGAGCAGAAGAAGCAGCGATCGACTGCTGAGAACGTAATGGTACAGGAAGTGGCCGCTGAACTTTTCTACCATGATGAGCATGTCCTCCAGGCACGCGATATCCTTGGTGGCCTGGACCAGTAGGTCTCAGTCGAGGTCTTCCAGGACCACGTCGAACCGTGGCAGGACCACCTCGCCTCGTCACAGAACCTAACGGACCCATTGGTCCTAATGGCCCCACTGAGCTCGGCCCGTCACCGTCAGCTGGCCCGGAGCTCCCTGGTGCTCCTGCAACACATAAAAGAGAACCGGTGTACATGTACGATCCTACGATGGCCCTTGCCTCTTATTCTTCAGTATTATATCTCATTTTACTGCACAGGGCCATTCTGGAGGCTCTGCTATCACCAGAACCATAACGGGCCATAAGAGAGCACCGCGAACACGGCTGCTATAAAACTTTTCTAAAATCAATGTATCAGGGGGATTTTCTTTCGCCTTTAATTATCAACGCCTTATTACGGGGGTGGGGGAGGGCCAAGCGCGCAAGTTGCTTCCAAGAGTTTACTACAAAAGTAATTGATAGTATTAGCCAAACGATAAATACCACAAAAGCTTATTACTGCTCTCCCCCCTCCTCCCCTCCCCTTCTTCGTTCTACACGACATTGGCCGTGCTTACGCAAAATAGCAATAAAGCTGGAAAATGCATTTAACGTAAATTAAGAAACACGAAGAGAGAAAGAAGAGGGAGTCCTTCCAGACCCATTTAAGGGGGAACACACGCATAATGGGGTTTCTCCCGTTAAGAATTTCCAGCAAAGGAGTTTCGCAGCCAAGCCAGGAATTTCACAGGCGAGCATTGATATTTTTCAGGTTTTCAGGGAATCTCTCTTTGCTGGGTGCACAACACTGAGCTTTGATTTATAATAGAATAACGAGGTAACGCGCGGGGGAAAAAAGAGAAGGGAGCTGTCGCTGCCGCTGCCGCTGCTGCTGCTGTTGCAGTTAAGTCGATTTGCTTTATTCCCTCCCCGGATCCTCGGATCCTCGGAGGATGATCGTTTGCGCTTAATAGTCATAATTCCAAGGAGCGCGGGAGATAATAATTAGAATTTGCGCTCTTGCGAGCTGTTAAAATTTAATGCCAGCTTGTTTAACCGGTCAAGATGATGATGATGATGATGATGATGATGATGATGATGATGATGACGATGATGACGATGATGACGATGATGATGGGGGAACGGGTATTCCGCGCTTAAGGTATTTGTCGAATGCGTTGGAGATGCGAAAGCAGTTAGGAGGAAAGAGGTGCTGGCATAAGCAGAGGGGAATGACGCGCGGTGGCAATATTTGATCGGAGTAGGTGCTGCCCGGGGAAACCAGCCAAGAGGATGCCGCGGATAGGCGGAAGAGAACGACCAGCAGGGTCGTAGGTCAGTAACCGTGCTAGGATATACATATGTACATGTATACACGCGCGTATACGGGAACGTCCTTTTACACCCCTCTTCTCTTCTCTTCTCTTCTCTTCTCTTCTCTTCTCTTCTGTCCTCTCCCTTCCTTACTTTCCTCTTTTCATAAACCGCCTCTTCCTCCTTTTTCCTCGTCTCCTTCCATTCTCCAACACTGACTCATCGACATTCCATGCTTCTATTTCCACTTTTATACATCACTCTTGCGTCTCGATAAATGTCCTCTCTTTCCTTATCTTCTCTTTATCTATCCATCTCTGTTTTTCTCTTCCTTCTTTTTTTTACCCTTTTCTCGAACGTTATTACACCTGCGAGAGAAAAGAGTGAATGTAGTTACGCGAGAATCTAGCGAGTTTCGTTGTGCCAGCCAACGAGGGAGGCAATCTCATTTAACGTTCTCCGAAATACGTTTAACGAAAGTTTTCATGGCATGTGGAATAAACTGACCTATCCTCCATTCTTCGACACGCGTTGTATTTGCGAAGGAGCAATTCTCTTTATAAGACATTTTCGAAGGCTACGAAAACTCTGTCAGAGGGTTCTCTTTGGTAGGGAATTCACGAAATTACCTAGATCAAGCAGATCTTTGTTCTTCGACTTTGCCCGTTACATGGCGCGTCGAAGGTCAGACGGACAGGGGAGGATTCAATTGGAATTTCGCAATCTTCGCGAAAGCTCCGATCAAGACTCTCGAGGAAGCGAAAGACGGGGATTTCTATCGCGAAGGATCCTTCAAGAAATGAATTATAATGCTGCGAAACAAACGCATTATGCTAATGTCCCGATACACGCACGGACCTTGAAGAATTGGCTGAAATGCGAAAAGTCTCCGGATTCGATGTTGCAAGAAAAAGGACTGCACGGGTACATAAATAAGGATCGTTGTTGCCCCGTTCCATCCTATTTTTTCCCTCCATTCCGATGCGTCAGCATTTCGTGACATGTCGCCAAATCGACAACACGGCGGGTCTCCTCCTTTCAGCTTTATCCTTCCAAGTATGTTCGAGTACGGTAGGACAGCGAATAAAGGAGAAAATTGTCAAATCCACGAGAAAGGAAGACGTGATGGCCATCGAAATTATTCAAGCCAGTTGAGGTCGACGCATAAAATGCTCTTCACAAGCTTGATAGTACGTGATCATCCCAGAATCGATGGAAACGATAAAAGAGCAGAAGCAGAAACCCATGGTTCGTGATGTTCTGATAATTTCTCGATAAGCGGAGCCTTGCGTCTTTTGAAAGAAGAAGAAAAAAAAAAAAAAAAAAAAAAACGTCACTCGAGGTTATTCCATTGATTCGGGTGACGAAAGGAGCAAAACTGAGAAATTTCTTGTTTGCCGCTTAACGACAGCTACTACTACTACCATCTTCCCCCTTCTTTGGAATTTCTTTTTTCTTCTCTAACTGCGAGGCGGTGTACGACATTCTCCTCGATCGTTTCGTTTTTATTTCTTTGAATCATTCCACTATTGACAGAAAGAGAAAGAGAGACGATAAAAGATTGGAAGCACAGGGCCAATAATTCTCTTTCGCCATTTGTCAATAGTAGCAATTTCCTCCACTATATTTCACCTTTTATGCGTGGAATGGCACTTTCTTCGAAATCGCTCGAATATTTCTCCAATCGGTCACCAAACTTGAGGTTTCTCTCTTTCTTCGAAACGCCTGAGATTTTGGACGATCGGTAATTCCCAGCCAGTTCCTCGGATAACGGAAGAGGTACTTGATTTTTGATACGTTCTCAAATTAATAAAAAATACAAAAAATATACACAGAATTCGTTTATATGATAAATTCAATTTTCCATCATCGTAAAGAGCGAAATCTCTCACTTTAAGGACTAAAAAAACTTGTGGTCGGAATCTCATAGATTTTGGTGGTACACGAATATTTCTCGTAAGATTTCTGCAATTTTCTTCCTTCAGCCCATTCCACCCAACCCAACCCTGTGAAAGAAGCGAGAAGGTGTGATAAAAGTTCCGTGGCTCAGAGCAGAGCATAGCGCAGCGGACCAAAGGCAAGGGATTCCCCGTTTTATCATTTATCATCCCTATTCTACCTTTTCGAGCACCACCAGCAAAATCACCAACCCTCGGGGAGCTCTTCATTCCAGTCAGAATTCTTTCAACTAATAAAGAATGCTAGAAATTCTTTCGCATCCACCCCTCTCTACCTTCCCCGCTTATTCCCTTTTCTCTTCCGAGCAATTAAACCAAATGGGGGAACTTTAATACCAGGCTAATCTTATTTTCACTTGAAATTTCAACGCCGCCATAGTAAGCTGAAATTGATAGTCTCTTATATTACATTCTTTTACATTCCACGAGTTTCCCCTTCCGGATTCTTCCACCGGAATTAATTTGTGAAATTAAAAGAAATCACTTTGAAATTATCAATTAGAATGATGTGACTACTCTCCCAGTGCTTCACACCCCAGTGTTTGAATTTTATGACTGAATTGTAGTTCATGCTTCTTAAAAATTACTTCAAGGTTGTCTGATAATTGCAATTCATTTTCATTAATATTGTCATCATCATCATCATCATCATCAGTAATATCATCGTAATCGCAAATATCGTGACGATCACCCTCGTCATAATCATCATTATCATCATCATAATCATTATCATTATCATCATTGCCAGTACCGCACAATCATAATTTGAAATCAAAAATATCACACGTGCTCCTCTATATTATAGTTAGAATGGATCAGAAGTGCGCGGTAAACTTCGTTTTACTTTTATAAGAGATTTCAAGATTCCAATAAAGACAGGAAATCTCTTCAAGGACTCGTCTAACCAAAGAAAAAAGTTCTTCTTTCAGCAATGATAGACTTCATGTTTGCGTCCAATAAAATTTCCTTCAGTCCAGTCGTGGTGCTCAATGTGGGTGAGCGGATATCGCTCAAACCCCGAGGAGCAAGGGTCTCGTACGATAACAATCGTACGAGAATATCGTAGAAAAATACAAAGTTTCAAGAATAGCGAGTGACTATCGCACTCGTTTTATTTTCAGCTTCGTGAGCAAAATACGAGAAGAATTTGTCTCGCAAAGGATCGGAAAAACCACGCAAAGTCCACGAGAGGATCATAACACGCACACGTGTACAAACACACGCACGCAGAAATGGATGAAGTAGAAATTTGCCACATCAGTGATGGGAGGAAGCATATTGTCGGAAATTCATCAGATAGGCTCATGGTACAGTAGGGAGAAGACATTAGGGGACTACTTAATTGAGCAAAAGTATCTACCAATATCACACGAAGAGGTAAAAGGACGTTTGACAGTGTAGTTTCCCTCTTCCGGTGGTTGAATTTGTGTAGAGGAACACAGGAACAGTGTAAAGGGCAGCGGAGAATAGAGTGGGAGCAGTGGTTTGAGATGATACGATGCGGTACGAAGCGGCACCGAGTGGTACCGTATAAATGTTCGAGACCATGCCCCATTCTAGATCCCCGAGTAAATCACGAAAAAGTATTTTGTCTCGAAGAGTTACATAAGGGTGAGACAACCCGTTTGGTTCGAGCCAGTTCTGGCGTATTGGGTAGGCTGAAACTGCCCATTCGAAGGGACCCCCAAGTGTAAGGAGGTGATCGACTCTAATTGGGTCCTGGAGCTCCGTGGATTCATCGATACTCCAATTTGTCCAGAAGATCCCGAGCCATCCGTATTACATTTTTATCGATTGCTCCCTTACAAATAGAAGAAGAGACAGTCGTTCGACGAATGAGATTCTCCTCTCGTCGTCTGCCCACTGTCCCCATTGAATTTCACAAATTTTACGAATTTCCACGAAGAAACACTGAGCAGAATTTAAAGGAAGAGTCGTCATTATCGGATCCCTATGGATTCTGGCTACTTTGCGTACTGGGTGAATCGAAGGTACAGGAAAGAGGGGGGGGGGGTGAAGGAGAAAGAATAAGAGTGGAGCGTTGGTGACATGGAAAGAGAAAGAGAGGAACCAGAAGAGAGAACAGGGCAGGTACAAGTTCCAAAAACCTAAGAAGAACATCGATCGCAGCTGTCGTTTTCGCTTCGCACCTGCTATTATCCGCTTGCTCGCAGTCGACGACAACCGGGAGAAAGAGAGAGAGAGAGAGAGGGAGAGAGAGAAAGAGAGTGAGTCAAAGTGAAACAAGGAAGAAGAAACCCCCGACCCCTGATTTCCGTATGCCTATACGTAGCACGTGCACAAGGTACAAATTGCATGTGCTCGCGTTAGTCGCGTCAAACTTCACTCCGCGTGTCCCTCCGTGACATCATGAATAAAAACCTTGAGGAAGTTCGCACCTTCTGTTCGATAATGGTACTCGTGTACCGAGACTTTTAGAAATGACCAGTGCAACCCGCAGCAATCTCGACCAGACAAATTAAAATCTTCGTCCCATTAAGTAACTGCGCTGACGAGAGTAACGCGGAGAAAGTTTCATGATCGTGAGAATCAAGGAATTCCGAACGAAAAATCCATGCAGAAACTGTCATCTCATAATTGGTCATTTCCTAAAGGATCGTACGACCAAGACCAACGCAAATTTGCAATTGATAGTTTTTCAGTAGATCTCAAGAACCATAGTGTAGCGATCGTAGCAAGGCAAATAATTGCTAGGAACAAATAGAAGAACACGTATAAAAACCATTTGAGATGAATAATCTTCCAATGAATCCGCAACTAGGATCGTTAGATCTCAATAAAAAAGTCCACTTAGAAATCATTTACCATCGTGATCGTGATACAAAACTCATGATAAAATAAACAATTGCTTGCGAAATACAATGACAAAAATCCTGTACCATTACATCAGATTGCAAGGCTATTCAACATCGACGATTTCCTGCCGTGAGCAAGATGAAAAATCTTACGAGAATCATAGAAAAAAATTTAAGGTGTCTTCCGTTTCATTAACCGGTGTAATTCGCCGTGGACCTTGAAGAAGGTTCGTAGAGCCGGACTCCGAGGTAAAGCGGGGGGGTCTTGAACATTAATGTTTTCATCCAAAGTGGTTTCAGAAGATGGATGGATGGAGAAGTATACGGTGGTGTGGGTTACCGCGGGTAGCAAAAAGGTGATAAAGTCTGCTCGTGGAGCTAGTTAAAAACAGTTGGCGGCAGATCAGAGAAAGGGGGAGTGAGCGGAGTGTTGTGGCAAAAGGAGAGAATAGAAAAGAATAGATGAGAAGAGAAGAGAAAAGGAGAGAGAAAAAAAAACAATAGAAATGAGTCACGATTAGGAGAGGCAAGTGCTTAAGCTCGAGGGAAGTCTTGAAGGCTCACCCTGAGCCGACCATAAGCGGGTCCCGAGCGAAGGGTAACAACAGTTGTTACCCTTCGCACTTGTGTGCGCACACATGTGCTCACGAGGGAATTTCGTGGTCCGAGGCGAGAAAGGGATTGCCAGGAAGGAGGAGGACCCGAGGATCCTAGGACCCATGGGCACTTGTCGTAAACCGCTCGCGCGCGCGTGGTCTCTCCAGCTAAATCCCATGGGAACCCGGCCAAGTGCCGCTGGAGAAGGGCACGAAGAGCCAGGGCATATCGGGGGCATAGCCTGTGCTCCGCTACATGAAAGAGTCAGCCAGGATTAGAGCTATCGATTGGAGGGTGCGTCACGAAAAGTCATTTCCACAACTAAGACCACGATCACGAGCACGACCATGACTACGAGGTCTGGCCCGCAAAGCCTTAAATTTACGCTTTCCTCCCCATCGAGCGAACCGTCAGCTGCGCTAAATTCTACACTTGTCAGTTACTTTCCCAAAGCTGATCTCCTATTAAATTATTGGCAACGATTTGCGCTCTGTCCACGGAATGACGGATAAGCCACGAGGAAACAACGACTCTTTGATGAAGCACATCCGGATAAAACGTGGTGGGGTCGATGGGATTTGCAACATCCAACATGGTTCCTACGGATCCTTTGAAAGATTTTCACTTTTCATCCGATTCCTCTTCGCTTCTCTTGCTTCTCCAGACTCATTGTCCTTCCTACGTGAGTTTATGTGAAAATCTCTTTAGCGCTTAATACAATGAGCAGATTCGACAAAAATCCACTATTTCCGCACGAGTGCTTTTACAACTCGGTCATTGTGAATAGTCACTTCTATAAGAAAAAGGAAAATCGACCGTGAATATATTGTAGTTGCAGCAGCCACTGCATACCGGTCAGTGTGCTGGAACATTCGATCGAACTCTGTTATATTATGATTATTTGCGCCGATTAATGGAAATCAAAATATGCATGTGCATGTAGAACTCGAACGTGACTCGATACTTTCTTGATTAATGCTCAGTACAATTGTACACGCGTACGGGTAAATTGAGTTCTGAAATGTTTTTAATAAAATGTGCCTCTTTGCTGGTTTCCTACTACTTCTCGATATTTTATTGTCCACCTAATCAATGCTATCTGTAAATCATTCCGTTCGTTCCGAGGCCTTCGTGCATTAGCAATCACAATGCATATATAGATTAGAATTAAATCGTATATAATAAAGTTATTATCTGCTTTTATACGAGTTTCGTATGCATGTTGCCTAACATATTATTTAACAATGCACCTTGTACCATTCGACATTAAAGAAAAATTATCCATGTGATTATCGCATATCTAATTTAATCCCCGCAAGTATTTATTTATTTATTTATTCATATTACTATTATTCTTATTTTTATCACTATCAATCATTTACGAAGAAAATATTAATGTAGCTTTGTAATGTATATATAATTTATGACTATAAAGATATATAGACTATAATTTCGATTATTAAAATTATTCTTTCAAATATGTTATATACTCTTTAACTATTCATGATCAATTACAACTGTCAAAGGAAGGTTCGCATTGATTTAAGCATGGCAATTTGTCAAATCCATATCAATATTCAATATTTGACGATTAGGATCTATTTTAAATAGTTTTTATGAACGTTTCTGAATTACATCATTCACTCGCCAGTATTCTAGTGTGTTTTCCTTTTTTTCTCTTTTAAAGAGATTTAATTTGAAATGTAAAAAATATTAATTAATTCTAGTATAAAGCAAAGACTTTGCGTTTAAAAAAAATGAGTAAACATCCGACATACCATGTTGCAAGATTTGATCTGCTGATAATGATGTACTGGATGGTGATCCAGAAACAGGCGATTGAGCACCTGGTGAACCTCCAATCCCTTTAGTTGGTGAGTGTAACAAAAGAAGTCCTCTGCCCTTGCCACCAACAGGTCCACCACGTCGAGATCCTCTTGGCCGACCTCGTTTACTTGTTCCTCGAACAGCCGGTCGCATGCGAACTCCAGTATTAGCTCCTAATGTAAAATGATGACCTGGCCTTGTGGTAGCTTTATACGATTCACCAAATTGAGGGCCTCGAGATTGTCGAGAATCAGATGTGGAAGTTGACACGGGCCCATCTACGTCGACTACTAGGCCCTCGTTACTCGTTTCATCCTAAAAATATTCATTGAAACCATCGATCAATAGTTGCAAAATAATTTGCCAACTTTTCAGAAAATTCTCTTATCAAAAGTAAGTCTTTTAAATATTGTTGAACGTAAGGAACAGAAGGAAGAAAGGATGAAAGCAAAAAGATTTTTCATAAATTCCTTATGAATTGTTAATAATCCTTGAATATAACAATACTAACTTCTGATTTAGCTGGACTGGTTGGGGCACTGCAATCATCTACAGCTTCATATGATTGATGATTGTTCAAATAGCTGGAATAACTCGAAAGGGAAACTTGTTTATTATCGGCCAAACTAATTTGAGTGGCATCGCTTCCCTTATCAGTGTCAGCAGCAGCTACACAAATTTTCTTACAATCACCCTGAAATCCGATAGAACAATATTTTTATTGAATTAACGTAATAATATCATAGCTATCATTTCTTAGACGCAATTTAGTAATAGTATGCAAGAAAGGATTGAGTAATATAATTAACATTCACTTTCTAAGCCATGTGGAGTAGCATGATATTGCAAAAATGGATATTGAAAAAGAATCTATTTCCTCTTTATTATACTTATTAAGTAGGGAGTGAACGTAAGCATGGAAGAAGATGAAGGGTCGCATTGCTAAAGCAGAGCAGTGTCAATGATATTTGGTAAGGGCCCCAGGCTCACCTTGGCAGGAAGTGCGGTTAACTTCCTCTTCCGGTCCCGTTCCTTGTGGTATTGGTTCAAGTCAAGGCGAGACTCCTCCGCGTGCTGCTTTCTCTCCTCGCTC
The DNA here is from genome assembly GCA_037305995.1 of Sclerodermus sp. 'alternatusi'. Classification (NCBI taxonomy): domain Eukaryota; kingdom Metazoa; phylum Arthropoda; class Insecta; order Hymenoptera; family Bethylidae; genus Sclerodermus; species Sclerodermus sp. 'alternatusi'. Next base: position 589,280 of record CM074553.1, read on the forward strand.
CGTTGACTATCTGAAATATACGAAGACGAGCACATACTTGAGGATGCACCGTCTTTCGTTAGCTACTTCTTATTATTCGTTATTAGGCTATTAACATAATTTAACGAGTATCACGTAATTGCTCATACGCTTACGCAATATTATTCCTACGCTCACCTTGCCTAGTCTTTGTAGTTTCCCTTTTTTTACCTTTAAAACTTTTTCTATCTATCTTTTCCTCTCCTCCTCCACTCTCTTTCATACTTCTTTTATTTGTCATACAATAATTACATATTCAAACACCGTGAAAATAATATTTTGGAGAGACTAAATCTTACTAACACTTTTATATTAAATAACAATTTCGGGTGATTGAAAAAATGAACCTCATATTAAATGATTCAAAATAATAAAAATAAATGGCCTAAGTCCATTTATCAATTATTTTCTATTCCACATAATTACATGTATAACTTCAAATTATCTATCAATACCCTAAATATCTCAATTTAAGTATAAACAGACTTATGCCACTTTCAAAATAAATGGTTTAAATATAAATGTGAAGGGTACAAAGTATATAAAAAGCTTATAAAAATTAAAAAGTCTAATTATACAGGGTGTAACAAAACTACCGCACTTCCTTAAAGGGGGTGATTCCTGACGCTATTCTAAGAACTTTTTCCTCTTACGATTTTTTAATCTAAAGCTTAGTTTTCGAGATATTAAATAATATAAGTACTAATAGTTAGAAAAAGACAGATAGATAGTTGAAGTGAGACAGAGAAATGCTATCTCACTTCAACTATCGGAGTGTCTCCGTCTAACTAATGGCATCTTTACCATTGAATATCTGGAAAACTAAGCTTTAGATTAAAAAATGGCAAGAGGAAAAAGTTCTTAGAATAGCGTCAGGAATCACCCCCTTTAAGGAAGTGCGGTAGTTTTGTTACACCCTGTACAAAAAAAAAAACTACTTAATTAATACATAGAATTTAAATAATTAAAAGAGATTAAATATTATTTTTTAAATTCTTTCTCTTTAAGTATTTTTATATTATTGGTAATATTATTGTATTAATATTAATTATTGTATCATTTTTAGTTTTATATATAATCCATAAAAACGATTTATTTATGCTATATCAATTTAAAGTGATTTCTAATTTATATAAATAATAGTTTTATTCATTTTCATAATATTTAAAATCAACGTAGTAACTAATTTTTGTATAAAAAAAATTGAATTCAACTTTTACTTACATTTTGCTTCAATCTCTTCATCATCCAAAAGTAAAGAAACTACTTCTTTTGGTTTTAAAGTATCTGGCTTAAAGTTTCCTCCGCTTATCACCATTCGTTGTATCTATAATAAATCATTCGAGTTTCATATTTGAGGTAAGAATATAATTAAGAAGTTAATGTTTTCTTAATATATACAAACCTCGCTCTTTTCACGAGCTCTTTGTAAAATTCTTTCTTCAATAGTTCCTTTACAAATTAATCTATAAACTGTTACTTGCTTAGTTTGTCCTAATCTATGTGCACGATCCATTGCTTGCTGATCAACAGTTGGATTCCAGTCACTATCATAAAATATTACCTTCAAACAAAAAAAGAATTACTGGTTAATAATAATAATTAATAATAGTTAATAATAATTCTGTATAATTCATTATCTGTAACTAATCAATATTATCATAACTATTTAATAGCTTTTACTATTATAATTACATATTTTTCATTGGATCAATACTAATAATAATACTAATAACACTAATAATAAGATTTACAGATTATTAGAAATTGATATCTCAAGTGGAAATCTAAGAAAATATTGCGTTAGAAGGACAATTGCCTTTATAAAGATCCGATGTCAATCAATCATTAGAGATCTATGCTTGATTACACATCATTTCTTTATCAAGTAAATTTCTATACTGTTTACATAAGAAAAATTTCTTAAAAGCTATACGTAAATTTGTATCGGAATATTTTCAAAAAGTAATTATGATTATTTTTAGTACTCTTTGCCACACGGTTAATTTAGATTGGATAAATAAAAAGATATAAATTTTTTTTCAAAATAAGACAATAACAAAATAAGCAAATTTTACACTATAAATGTGAAAGAGTATAAATTTATTAATTTAAAATTCATATTAGAATCTATTGTTATTTAATTTAATTTTAAAAAAGCATATGTATTATAAGTAAATATAAGGAGATATGAATAAGGTAGCTACAATAACAAAAATAAATAGGATTACTAACTGTATCAGCTGCAGTTAAATTGATACCAAGGCCACCAGCTCTTGTACTTAGAAGAAAGACAAATATATCTGCCCTGGAAAAAAAATGGTTGTTCGTATATACATTTATTTTATAAGCAACTAAAATTTGCTAAATAATTAAATTTTATACTTATTAAAATTCTTTTAAAGTTTACCTCTTTTGAAAATCTGCCACCATATCTCGTCGATCTGAAATTTTCGACGAACCATCTAATCTCATGAATGTATGCTTTTTATGATACATATATTCCTAAAAAAATTAATATATAATGTAATACAATATTTTTATTAATATATTCAAAATGTAATTCTACCTCTAATAAATCAATCATCTTAGTCATTTGCGAATATATTAAAACACGATGTCCCTGTTCCTTTAAACGTTTTAATAGGTTGTCTAATACGGATAGCTTTCCTGCATCCGTTACAAGTGTCTGCTTATCTGAAATATTATTTTAAATAATTTTAGATAATGAATACATATAAATTAAATAAATTGCATATTTAAGAAAGAAAACTTATATATAACAATGTAATTATATTATAATCTAATTTTTATATCATTTTAAATAAATTTCAGATTTATAATGAAATATTCAAGAATTGTTAAAGTTTAAATGATTTAAATTATTATAAAAGATTATATGAAGAATGATCGTTATTAACAATAAATATTGCTCAATCTTCTATGTTCATTTTTATATTTTATATAAACATACATACCTGGAACAATAATATTTGACCATCCATTCACTGGATAACACGCAGACAAACCACCAGGAGATTCATATGAAAATATTGAAGGTGCTTTAGCAAATTTGTTGCTTAATGTTTCTTCCGGATAAAGAAGTGTCCATTCACAACCTCGCAAAATCAATCTATGACCAATTGGTCCACCACAATCTTCATGTCTTTTCCATGCCCATGCTGCTGCTCTATTACTTACATACAACTTTCTAGGGCTTACTTGAATCTATAAAATACATTAAATGACGTATTCATTCTTTATTGTAGATATATTGTGTATTAAAAACTTATTGTGCATTCAAAATGAAAATTTTACTTACTTTAGTATAATTATCACACACAAAAGCGGGTATAATTGTTTCTTGACAATAACGAAGAATTGGTAACTTAGGATGATGTGGATGCTCAGGCAATAAAACTAATTTAGGATCTTCACCTTGTTCTGTTTTAACGGTAGAAATTATTCTCTATAATTATAGTAATAAAATTATTAAATATTTCCTTTCTGATAAATGACTAATAATTTTACATTTATTATAAATATGTATAGTTTAATATCTTACTTTTCCTGCTTGGTTAGCCGCTCGTTTGCTACTACGTAAAATTCTATGTGCAACAGTTTCTTGCATTGAATGTATAGAATGAGTTGTATGAGTGTATATTGCTTCGCCTTCAAGAATTTTCTTAGTGAAGATTAGATCAAATGTTAAACGAGATGTTGATTCAATCTTTTGAGGTAAGAAAAAAATATTACTTGACTTTACATCAGCATTCCAATCTTCCCAATATTTCGAAAGTTTTCTCCTTTTATCAATTAAAACAGTATTTAATAATCTGCAGGAAAGAGTTTATATCACAATAGAGAAAACAAATAATAATATATTATATAAATTACATATATTATAAATATGTTTATATACGTATAATAAGTTTGTATGTTTTAATGTGCCCATTAATGTACATACCTAAATAAAATACCTATAATAAATATTTTATTTAGCTCCATTGGAGATAAATTAATGAATCTACTGAATGAGAATAGATTGTCATATGAATAATTCTCCTCATAGTGAAGTGACTTATGTATATATTCCGTTGAGAATATAAATAACTTATTAAATAATAAGTGTTCTTTGGATGGTAAAGAGAGATGTAAAAGTCCATCAGTATATAACAATATTGGTATTTCATATGATTCAGAATTCATAAAAAATGGGGATTTAGCATCTCTACGCTCAAACAGCTCTGGATGATTGCAAACCTAACAAAAATTTATGTTAAAGCATATAAAGAATAACTTTCTTAAAATATACAATAAGATATTAATACCTTACGGAACTGCATGACTAGATTCATTAAATTAGAAGTAAAATTTTTATCATTAGATGCAGTATCTCCACCACCTACAGTATAATGTAACAAGTCCTCTATGCGTATCTTTTTTTTTAATGCTGTATAATTTGAATAAAAAATATAATTAATTAATTAAAATATTATATTACTCTCAATATATATATATATATATATATATATATATATATCAGATATTCTATTAATTTGTTATTTTGATAACAATTTGATTATTATTGAAAATAAATTGAAATAACATAAAAAAAGTTTATACATTATTCAAAAACATTTTTTTTTACAATATTAAATAAAGTTTAACTCTTTATGTTCAACATAAAAAAAATAAAGAAACCTGTTCACATTTCGATATTACTTGTATACTTTAAGATTTTAAAAAATTAAAATCATCTTAAAATTATAACACAAAAGCCGTTGTATTAATTATAATATGACAACATATGTATTTTTGTATTAAATCTAATTGAAAATTTATAAAATATAATTTTCGAAAATACAAATGATTCTTACCATATGTTTTTAAACAATAGTTTTATCAATTTAGTCCACCATACAATCAAATTATTATCATTGCATGAAAAATATAAATTACACAGGCTTTAAAGAACTTTTACATACCTGAATAAAGAAGTTTTTGTCGTGTTGTAAGTGGACAATAAACCATTATTTCTATTTTATCTGATAATTCATTTTCTACATCCTTTTTTATTCTTCTTAACATAAATGGTTTTAAAATCATATGTAAACGTGATAGATGTTCTGTATATTTATAACAAAAAATATTTTAATATTTTGACAATTTCTCAATACTATTTATTAATAACTATTTAATTAAATGTAAAATAAATGATCACACACACACATACATATATATGAGTGCGTATATATATATACATAAAATGAGATTTACTTTCATCAATTCCAGTTTTATTTTCTGCATGGCTCTCTATATCTTTTGAAAACCATTCATTGAATTCATCATGTGAATCAAATAGAGTGGGCATTATAAAATGTAGCAAAGCCCATAACTCTGCCATACTATTTTGTATTGGAGTTCCACTTAAAAGTAGCCTATTTCGACAACTGAATCCTAGTAAGAGCTTCCATCTCATACTGCAACATAAATAAATATGTGTATTTGTATATGGCTGTTATAAATAATATTTAATGCATTATACGAAAAGTTTTCAATTTATTTACCTGCTTGTGCTTTTTATAGCTTGAGCTTCATCCAATATCATATATTGCCACTTTATTCTATTAAAGTATTTGTAATCTGTAATAACCAGTTGATAACTAGTAATGACAACATGGAATGAAGCTTCTTTAGTATGCAAATCCTTGGTGTCCCAAAATTGTCTTAGTATTTTACGCTCTTGTGGATTACCCCAATACGGAACTACTTTAAAAAGAGGGACAAACCTAGCCATTTCTTGTTGCCAATTATGCAACGTGGAAGCAGGCGATATGATTAAAAACGGTCCCCAAACAGCTGTAAATAAAAGAATACAAAATCTTATTCTCATAAAGAGATCTAATTATAAATTAGGTGTAATTTAAAATTTATTTCAAACATTATATAAAACTTACAATACTTTTCAGCAACGTGACAAAGAAACGCAATAGATTGAACAGTTTTTCCTAAACCCATTTCATCAGCCAATATACCGCTTATACCCTATAAATAATTTAAAATTATTTCTTACATAAAAATATTTCTTTGAGAATATCTTTTAATATTAATTTTTGTTATAATTTAATTCATTTAAAAGAACTCTAATTACAAACCTGATCGTATAAATTAGCTAACCAATTCATTCCTTTTAATTGGTAACCTTTAAGATTTCCTTTAAATATCGCGGGTTGTGGATGTTCCAAGTTTTCCGGAGTATCGCTTAATCGTAATTCTTGAGATGTAGCTGCAGTATCGAATTGTTTTGTTCTAGCTCTCTCATTATCAAAAGCTTCAACTGCATTTTTTTTTGCTTTTTGCTTCATTGCATCGCTATAATTAAAAAAATTTCAATTAAAAATAAAGTAAAAGCTGTAAATATAAGTAACATATAATTATACCTATCGTAATCATCAATTCCAATGAGTCTAGGGTTTTTATCTTCATCCAATTGATTTAAAATACGCAATTGTTCTTCAGGGGAGGCTTTGCCAAGTTTACGTGACATAAAATGAGCATAAAGTTCAGTTTGAGTTATAAGAAAATTCAATTTCCTTTGTTGTCTTTTAGCCTTAAAAATAATAAATAATTAATATTGAATATTGTAATACTTTTAATAAAATAGTAAAAAGTATGTAAAATACAAAAATACCTCAATGAGCTCTACATCCATTTTACGTTGCTCTTCTGCTTCTTTTTCAAGTCTTCTTCTAGTTTCTCTTTCAACACGATCATATCGTTTCCAATATGACTGCATTTCTCTAGTTAATCGTTTTGCTCTCCAGATAGTTTCTTTCATATTTTTTTGAGACTGCAGAATATATAGCAAGATAAGTTATAAAAGTTTTACATTATATGATCAACCATTTGCGTTTGAAAATTAAGTTACTTTTCTATAAATAGATGTAATATAATAATTATATTAGTTAAATATTATCATTTCTGAACGCAAAAGGTTAATATTATTTGAAGAACACAAAAACATATACCTGCATAGCCTTTTGCCTCCAATATTTCATACAATGCTGCGCTACTTTTTTACAACCTATTAACATTTCTTTATGGTTATTAGTTTTAGCCCTTTGTACTTTACCAAGTTCCTTCTTTGACATTAAAACCCAAATTTTTCTTCTCCTCATTGCCATAACTTCTGGACTTTTGTTATTATGTTTTTTTCTTCCTCTTGAACGAGGCTGATGACACATTATAGCATCCAATTCTGCTTCATCCAATTCTTCTTCTTTTGGCAAAACCCTATGCCACTCATCTTCCGGATATTCTCTTGCCTAAATAAAAACTCAATTAACAATTACCATTCTCAATAAATTAAATCATATAAAAATTATAAATTATATATACATGATAATCTTCAGGTGCCCTGCGCCTTGAATTTCTTTCTTTCTTTATTTTCAATATTTTTTTTTCTGGCTTTTTTTCTTTTTTCTTTTTATTACCAACAATTAATTTTTGGTGTTCAATAAATCTGTCGTAACTTGATAAAAGTCCTGCGCTATAATATTGGTATTGTATATTCTATTAAAAATAAAAACATATATATTATAAATGAAAAATAACTTTATATTTCTTCATATTTGCTTAATTATAATTACCTCTGTTTTCTGATAAAAACGTCCTTGATATTTCTTACGCAAGATATGAATTTTCAGCATTTCTTGAAAATCTTCTTCTGTTATTGCACTATCTGAATCAGAACCTGATGCTGAACTATCGGAAGAATCACTTAAAAGAACATCTTGCAACCATCTACGTTCTTCACCGATATTTGACATATTATACAATCTGAGTTTATTAATTCTCTCCTCTGTAAGATATACAATATTAAGAAACTATATAAATTAATTATATATGGTGAAATAAATATTCAATAACAATATATACATTTGTATATAAATACACATTTACACACACATGCAATTAAAAACACATTGTAATGTATATTTACCTTCTTTTCGCGTAAGAACATCATCGATACAAGTATCAGAACCTTCGGATGTTTCTGATGATATTGATTTTTCATCTTCACTAAAATTTAATATAATATTAAATATTAAATATAATAAACAATCATTTATCATTATCATACCTAACATGATCTTGAAATAATTGATTAATCTGTCTTAAAAAAGGTTGAACGTTAAGACTGCGCTCCAAACGTTGCAAATGCAATGGTGCAGCCATCTCAGTATCCAATCTCATTTTACTATTTATTTCAGTCATTACCAATTGAAATAAATTCTCTTTTATTTCTGAAAAGTAAATCAAGCATTAAATTTCTCCCAGAAAAAGTTTAGACACTACACATGCATTGGAAGAAGTATATGATGTTCAGGAGATCTTTACCATTCTGCATGCAATAATTAAATAGTATCACTATTATATAAACTATACTGAGCAAAGTTGACTGTCAATTGATTCTAACAATTAAGATAACTGGAGGTTTTGACATCTTAAAAGTAAAATATTTTACTTTATTTATATAAGTGCATTTTGGTAAATACACAACATACACATACATATAAACACTCGCACACCATGCACACAATACACACACACATACACACGCACGACAAACACACAGCCATACACAAACACAACCTCATGTATATCGTACGTGTACGCGTATTCACGCATGTATAAATATAATACATAATTACTTATAATATATAATTGCATACAAAATATATGATTCGTAAATAAAATTTGTTTGGTACTTTCACATTAGGATATAGTCAAAACAAATCCTTCCTCGTAATGACATAATATTCCAGACAGTTTATTTTCCTCCGAGTAAATAATATATATTAAAAGTGTAGAGGACTATCGCATTTAATTGTGTGTAGTTAATTTCATTACATAAGGTGAATGACATGCCATAATATAATGCTGCGGTTATAATTTTGCAAAATATTTGATAGTTTTCAATCACCTTCTGCTTGGTTAGAAGTAGTCTCACTTATTTTGTACGTAAAGTAGGATCAACAGCAAGGAAGTATGTCTTTTTGCCCACATGGAAATTATACATATCGGTCAAAGGGAAATACATAATAGAGAGAAGCCTAGACAACGCAGACATTTGGCGTGCTATAAAACCAGGGCAGGGATAGGGCATATTGTTAGCCACCATTTTTGTTTTCAGTAGATGGCGCTAAATACGTCGGCGATCTATAGGTCTCGTGAAAAATTTAGTTTTATTCCAAAATCCGATTTTCTAGTTGTACGCTATCAATCATTTTTCAGATTAATCTCTCACGCATAAACTACCTCGTAAACTCGGTATCAATTCTAATTGCGACAAGCCAAGTATCTCGTTTTTTTTTCCAATGAATCTCATCGATAGGAAGGTTACGCAGGAAAATTTTGATCACATTTCTTCATCTCTGCACGAGAATAAACTATTGGAAACTAATAGTAAACCGAAAATAAGTCATCTATTTATCTCTGAAATTTGTATATTGATAAAATGGGAAAAGAAACTTAACTGGAGGATAAACGAATACAGAGGAAAAAAACTGTATTTTTACATAATAATTTTATTATATTATATTTTTCATTATACACATATGCACATATACATATATTATGAAAGTAATCTTATGTAATGTAATAACAAAGTCTTATCGCTGATAAAAAATATTACTATGGAATCGTAGGATTTCGTAAGAAAATATATGATTATCTAGAGATTTCTATACATACACGCATTGTTACAAAAGATTTTAGAATGCATTATCATTTTGCCGTCTCTCTGGATATATTAGAAAATAATTTTTAAAAAATATATATATTGAATTATTTACCAATTAGAACCTTGCAATGTTTCAAATAATTGCAAATTCTACGATAACGATTTATATCATACATAATTGTATAAAAGAAAAACGAAAGAGTCTTGTTTATTTCAAGCCTTTCGAATTTCCCGGTTTTGAATCTACATCCGGAAGTCTCGAACCCAGTCTCTACCACTCACGGTGTCAATCACATTTTCATTACGCGCCAGATTTTTATACAGTATCAAGAGGAGAGAAAAGAACAAGCTTAATGACGTAAAGAAAATAGAATTTTTTTAATAAATTACAATGATAAGAACAGTATAAAAGATTTATGAAAAAAGGAATTTTGAGTAAAAAGCAAGTTAGCAAAATGAATGTCGAAGGGAGGGGATAAGAAACTTGTAGCATTTTAATTATCCAAGGAGTATTAAATATTGAAATATATTTGTGATGGTCGAATCTTAAAAATTTCACTAAAAACTTGAGTTTTTTCGATCAAATTTTCACAAAAAATCATTGAAAATCAATCAGTGTAGAAAGAAGCTTATAGTGTCGAGGCTAAAAGTTGGCAACAGTTCCGACCTCCGTTGTGTGAACCCCGTTTTGTTTCCGTTGTATGCCATTTTGGCTTTAGACGCCGATCGTTAATTCTTCCAGTAATTTCAGTGGTTTCTGTGGTAAAAGCTTTAAAAGTGTGTAAAAGTCTTAATTATAAGAAGAAAACTCTTATCCACAGATAAGGTAAGTTTTCCCAAATATCCTAATATTTCAAGAATTAAAATATACATGCAAGAAACGTGATAAATGTTTATTTTCTTTCTTTTCGAAACGGCATTAGATTTAGAGTACGTAGCGAGGAATTTATACTTATTTTCTACCTTCCAAAATGGGGATAAATTCACTTATTTATTTGTTTAAAAAGGTGCATGTTTATTGTAAAAGAGTTTTCTTCCTTTATTTTGTTCCTTTATTTTCTTTTTTTTTTTATTCAAATAGTAATCCTTAATTATTTCTCACTCCTTTTCTCATACGGCTTGCAAGATAAGCATTTATGTGCGAGAGAGATAAAGTGAAATACGACGCAATTCTATAACTATATACGTATGTGTTAATATATATATATATATATATATATATACGCACACACATGTATAAAAGTTTTAAAAGCAAACCATTACATTTTTATCTTGCAACATTTCGATACATTCTTCTATTAGTTTTTTGAAGCAAAAAGAAATAAAAGATCAAGATTAAAATTTAGTTAAATATATAGTTAATATACCGTTAGATTAATTTTGGGTGGTTTGGGTGAAGGGTAGAAAAAGGGATTAATTAACAAATAAGAGGTATTTGAATTTATACATGTGCTCATTCTAACTCGTGCCTTCAAAGGTTTAGTTCACGGGATTATTGGAAAGTACCACTACGTATATATAATCTGTATTTTTTAAATCACTATTTAATACTTTTTAAGCTCATAAATGTGTGAAACTTAGAACAATATATCTATATTGCAAAAAGGAATATTTAATTCAGAATTGATCACATAATTTGACGTATTAATTGTGAGTTAAGTATTTTTTTAAATACGCTTCAACTGATTATGAACCGCCATTTTTCATGATTACAGCTAAACTTTTCGCCCAAAGTAGGCGCGTTCGGTATCGACAAGTTACAGTTACTCGCATTAATTATCGACGTACTAGTGCTAAATAAAGAATTTTTCAAAAAATACAATTATTAATCGAACGCGCCTATAACATAAAGTTTAATTTTTTGGCTGAGTTTGCTTGGATACAATAGTTTAAATAATATTTAAATTTTCACATTTACTCTTACACGAGTAGACTTTAAATATTGCATAAACATGTATTTAATTTTTGTGTTTTGCCATCCACAAGTGCATGAGATGTGCTTTACGTAGCAAAGAGAATACCTTTAGTTTTCAATGAAAAATTGAATACTCTGAAGGTTTTTTTTAGATTCACTTTTGATTAGAATATATTTAACCGTAGAATCAATTGCAAATTGTTTATTAAATAGCATGCGTCGTAAATACTCTCTCTTCTTCAAATGGTCTTATAAGAATAGTAACAAATTTTATAGATCTACGTATGAAACTGCGGAAAATGCATGTCAAGCACAATTTAAAATATTTTCGTGAAAGTTTATAAGAGATATATCAATGTTCTGATTTTTCAAATTATTATTAAATGTTTTAATGATTAGATATAAATACTATGTACGTATTTATTTACTATTTAACTTCTACTTATAATTATCCAATATAAATTCAATATCGATATATCGTCTATATTTTTATGAAATGATTTTTCTTTTTAATATGAAACAGTATGAATGATAATTAAAGAAAGGTTTTCTAGGTTCGCTCATGATAAGCTAAATCTAAATTGTTGTGTGTACTTTAATTGAAAACAATTAGTTCGAAGGAAATAATAGGTATATCTACGAAGATAACCTAATTATAAATAATGAGTGTGACCTAAACAGGGTATTTTCATTAATAAAGGAAATAATTTTTATAAATATGGAATGTTTTTAAACAGTATTTTATATAGAACAGCACTTCTTCATTGCACTTGTGATACACTGTGCATAATGATTATCGAGACCTACTAATAAACTTTACAGTTGTTTATTTAAAATTCATAAAGTATTAACTAAATTCACATAGACTTTACCATTTCTTTATTTAATTATAAAATTTTCTTCAAATTTGCACTGCTCAGCCAGAATTTAAAAAAAAATAATAATTTTATGTTGTCATGTGAATAAGTGGCAGGTTCTTGAAGAAGCCTGTTATGTAAGGTGTTTTTATATTTTCCTTTAAGAATGAGCACCCGAGTATTCGTTGGTGGATTAACATACCGGGTGAGAGAGCGCGACCTTGAGAAGTTCTTCCGGAAATATGGTAGAATCAAGGAGGTCGCTATGAAGAATGGATTTGCCTTTGTGGTAAGTCTAATGTGGTTCAATTGTTTTTTTTACAGTATGGTAGGGACAAGGGTCTATGTCGGTGGGCTTCCATACGGCACCAGGGAAAGAGACCTTGAGAGATTTTTCAGAGGCTACGGTCGATTTCGAGATGTTCTGATCAAGAATGGTTACGGCTTTGTTGTAAGTACTTGAACTATATTAGAAATAAAAGCTTTTACACTATGTATTGAAGAATTTGGTCCAAAAATAGTGTATACAGTAATCAATTTATTTCATTTTCATATTTTATCATTACTTTTTAAATTTTTGGGAAATATAAGATATTCAGAGTAAATTAAATTAATTATATCATAATTCTGAAAAAAAGTATAGTATGACCAATTTGAGCATAACATAGTGTATTGCTATATAAATGTAACATTATCTGAGTGTATCTGACCTATCCTGAGTCCTGCACATTGGTAATGTGGCTGCGTAGAGATGACTGTATGCTGCTATCGTCGATAAATCTGCAAATTTTGTAAGTTATGTATTGTCCAAATGAAAAGAACTATTCATATTAATTTAACAATAAAAATTCTTCTATATAACAATTCAATTTCTTAATCTTAAAAATTACAACTTTGCCAATAATAATAACAGATTTTAAGTATATCTTTCTAAAAAAGGATAATCTGGAGAAAGAAGAGACCAAGATTATATGAAGCTTTTGATAGTAAATATAAAAATTATTATAAAAGTATCTTCAATATTTATTACTCTTATGTGACTTTTTTTCTTTCAAGTTTTTTCTTTTTCATTTCTTTCCTTTTCTCTTTTTTCTTTTTCTTTCTTTTTTTTTCTTCCTTTCAGACAATTATTGAATCTACCTTTAATACTAAATATTCAAATTTATTTTTTAATGTTCCATATGTTATTATTTCTAAAAGTGGTGATTTTCAATTATATTAATGTTTAAAAAATTAGACATAATTTTGATAAATTATATATTAACTGAACAATTAGACGTGCATTGCATGCATTCCTGATTCTGTATAAGTATATTTATTATAAGTACATACAAAATATTTATATGTATATTTGTTTATTTTGTTTACAGGAATTTGATGATTATAGAGATGCTGATGATGCTGTGTACGAGCTAAATGGGAAGGAACTTCTAGGAGAGAGGTAATATATGTACATACATAGATATATATATATATATATATTTATTTATTTATCTATATATATGTATGTATGAGTATGTATGTGTATATATGTGTGTATTATATATATATATATATATATGCATATTTATGTATATATTTATATATATATGTACATACATTTTACATAATTTATCTTTATTTATATTTGTGTATATATATATATACACACACATATACATAAGTGATAATTAATTCATATTATAAGTAGCTTTAAAAAGAACGTTCAAGTAGAATGCTTTGCATGATCTTAAAACTGAGTTGAGAATAATTATTGTGCAACTAACAATTATACTTTTTATTTACATATATATATAACATTAAATTTTTATACTTAAATAACTATTAGAGAAATTTTATGGAATCTGTTTCTATATAAATATAAAAATAATAATATAATAACAAAAAGTATTTGATGTATTACATGAAAATCAAGCAATGACAGAGTTATTGTTGAAAATATAAATTAAAGTTAGTGTAAGAAATGCCTAACTAAAATTTTCCATAAAATAATAGATTGTATATGTGTGTGTTTCATTCATTTATATAAAGGTACATGCATGCCTTCATGCACATGTATATAAATACATATCGTTTTTATATATATGTGCCAGTTAAGTGTGTATGTATAATATAAAATTTTTGTTTTTTATTTATATTTTTAATCTGTTCTTTATTATCTTCATTTTCTGCTTGACATTATAATGTAAAATATGTATATAATCTAATAATTTTATAAGCACTAATTTGCAACACTTGCTTTAATATCTCTCAACATGAAAGTTGTCTATATTATATATACTTTCTACTGAACGGTTCCACATTACATTTAAGCTTTCGTCTACGATAAACGGCGACTGTCCTCCAAATTAAATACTAAGTTTGTTTAATGTAAAAGTGCATTTTAAAAGCCAATGTGACTTGCCGCCATTTTGAACTACTTCCATCAACTCCCCGATTAAAATTTAGTTATAACGAACTTCGAGATGCATGTATTTTTTGCCGCATTTTGAATAATGTATATCGCTTCTTTGATTGCAAAGCAACTTATGAAATAGTCGTGTAATTGGTATTTGAATTTTTCGATAATCCGAAAAAAAATAAACGGGTTACCTGGACAACCGTCTCTTTTGATACAATTACATCGATAGAAAATTAGTTTGCTCTTACAACATATAGTTTCCTATTCTATTTTTTTTTTTTTTTTTTTTTGTTTCTTTTTTTTCCTGTTTTTTATTTTGTTTTTCTCTTTATTTCTTTTCAACACTTATAAGAATAAAATCGTTAAGAGAAACCTATACTTTTTGAATTAACATGAAATAATAAGTCGTGAATGTAGTTTATTTATATACAAAAGCTGCTTCTTTATAATCGTTAAGCCAGAAGATCATAAGTTGCATTAAGAGGAAAGCAGCTAAAATAAATAGAAAGGGCATAGATCCCAAATGAGGGCAGCGCCTTGGACGCTGGACGATAGATGAAAAATAAAAAAAATGGCAGACGGAGAAAAAGATGATGAAGAACGAGAATGATATTGATGATATTAACGATGATAAACATCATGATTATACAACGATCGATGATGAAGTATTCGTATATGCATATTATATAAATATATATACATACACATATATAAGCATATATATATATATATATATATATATACACATATATACATATAAATGAAAATTAAGAATAATATCAATGATAACGCTGACGTTTGAACTGGGCTATAACTGAGAAATGAAAAGAAAAAAAAAGCTATATAGGGAGTTCGAGATGAAGGAAGGAAGGAAGGAAGGCAGGAAGGAATGGAGAAAGAGAAGGAAGGGGAAGGAAGCAGCTTTAGAGTAAGAATTAGTTGAGGACTTAGGCGGGGTTTTGTTGGGTGTGTTTCAGAGTGGCGGTGGAGATAGCACGGGGTGTTTCAGGGAGGCGAGGCGACCGTGGCTACGGACGCTCACGCTCCTGGAGAGACAAGTAAGCATATCCAATGTGTCTTGTTACAGAATTACTGTAGAGAGGGCCCGGGGGACACCTAGGGGTAGTGACCAGTGGCGCTATGGTGACTCCCGTGGTGGTTATGGGGACTCGAGGCGATCTGCGTAAGACACGCTATCCTTTTTTTTATTTTATCAGAGCGATCATTATCCCTTCCTCCCCTGCAGGCAATCAATTAGGCATGTGCGAAATCAAACCAGTCCATTAAAAGTCTGTCCAAAAATGTGCAATCTATTTTACTGTTCTAGATTATACGTGTAATTGATAACTGTATAAATATTTGCTGTTCCAATGAATTCGTTCCTCCATGCTCTGTTTTTTAACGTTTCTCTTTATTCTGTCCTTTTGTAATAAGATTTCGCACATGGCCCCTAACAGAGGAGAACGTAACCTTGGATATGATAAGCTCTAGATCAGAGAGCACAATTGACAAAAGTTGACTAACGAGGTCTATTCGTTATCTCGTTAAACTTGCTGATAAAAAAGAATTGTATGGTAACTTGTAATTTTCTAATTTGGTTGTCTTGGATTTGACTGCTCTCTCGAGTACGTCTGACTAAAATTAGTATCTTGAACGATAGTGAGTCAAACATAGCATAATGCCTAATGAATCCCTCCCAGATTTATGTTTAATTGCTGCTAGTTGAGTGAAAAGAAGAGATGAAATTGGCGACTAATAGATGTGTGGTATTATGTTTGTTACAGCCGAGACGATATGCGGCACGACAGGTACGCTATTGCTGCATTTTGAGTAGATTTGATTCGATTGGAACAGGTGATTGATTGTGTGCCTGAGCAATGAGTGCAGATCTGTAGTTATTTGCTAAAGGTTTAACCATCGATCCGTTATTTCTGTTCACATGACATCCCTTTTTGCAGAGATAGTGTGAACAGAAACACGAGGACTGCATCTAGCTACAAGCAATCATTGCCCAGGTACATACATCCAATGTTACGCTCTAACGATAAAATTAAATCTTATTTCTTCTCAATTTTGTATTGTAAATTAGAGTTTTATCATTCTTATTGTTGTTTTTATTTGCTGTTTTGTTCTATTAACATAAATGTAAAGTCAGGTCCAAGACAAACCTGCTTATACTTTGACTATTACTATAGATTTTATTATTTTCTTTTTCTCTTTTAGATATGGACCACCTACACGCACAGAATATCGCCTCACAGTGGAGAATCTATCAAGTCGTGTCAGCTGGCAGGTAAGAGATTTGTCTTTATCTCTGCTTTCTATTTGACTACTAGCTTATCGGTGAGTTTGATTGCTACTCGAGGTTAAAATTAAAAAACAAAAAATTATTAAGCCGTAAGAGTCTCTTTTGGGTTTAATTAATTTCACGTGGGTAACAACGACTCTTTTGTATATATGTGTATATACGTATATATGTATACGTATATTTGTATATATTTATATATGTACACACACACATATACTTTTGTACCCCCGAGTTTAAAGCAAACTTACACATCGCGCTATAGTACTATTTTTTAACCGGTTTTTACTTTTATCATTTTACTTTCATTCACTCATTAAAAAGAACCCTATTTGGAATTAAAGATGTACATTTTGATCAAGTAAGTCTCTGGCATGTGAAACTTTTTTTTTTGAGAGAGAAAGAAAGAGAGGAGCTCTAACGCAAAGAGCCAACAGTATGTAATGTAAGAATGGGCAAGAAAATATGAAATGTGAGCCTTGGACATGCAGAACGAAGAAACTTACAAAATGATACCTCCAAATTTAGAAATGGGTCATCGATATGTTACGAACGTATAGTATATGTCTAATCTTGAGCCGGCAAACACCCATTATTTACGAAGTAAATGCAAATAATCAAAAACAGAATTTTATAAGAGAGATGCCAAAGTGGTAGAAAGGAAGCTAATAGCAGAAGCAGAAGCAGCAGCAGCAAGGAAGAAACATCCTGCAGTGGAGGAACAAAGCAGCAGCCACCGGTGTGATTGACAAAGGCCAATGTGGGAAATACCAGGACGCACTCGAATCGCTCTTGAACATTCACGCCAATAAGCATAGATCCACACAATGGCTGATAGTATATTGACAAATATACATACGTACATATACAAACAATTTTAGATAAGCATGTCTCGACCAAGTCTTACTTGATCAATTTACATTAAAAGTCAATTGTTGCACCTTTTGGATGATTGGTTGTGTTTTGCTGAAATCTATTTCTCTGAATCAGATGGTTCTCGATTGCTCGACGTTAATTTTGAATTTATATTATTTCCTTTACGTTCGGTCAACAGTTGAGACAAAAAAATAAAATTGATGTTCTTTCCGAAGAGCCATGTCCTCTTCGCCGAGGAGGGGCGAGACCGGTAGGGCCAATAGAGAGACTGATGATGTACGATGATAGAGATGACGATGCACGCGATGGGCCCGCCTTGAGGTCAAGTGGCACCAGGTTGGTTTCTGAGGTGTCCGGGTGAGAGAGAGAGCCGCAAGGCACTGGGTACACCTACCACCTATCTGCCACCTACTACTACTTGTGCAGTGATACGTGGTGAAACCCAGTGAAATCCCAGTGATAGGTTGTTGCATACTTCGATCCTCCTCTCATCACGATCGCTGGAGAAAATATCTGCCTGCAACTGCGAAAGACTCGACATCACTTATCCTATCTTCGCCATGAAGATACAATTATTATTATTTATCAATGACAAAATCTCCAATCACTGATACTCTCTTTTTACCACTTCACTTTCTCTCAAAACTACCAATACACACCAGACCCTGTAACACCATTTTCCTTTGCTATATTTTATAAACAACAACATCATCATCTCTCAGATAGATAATAATCATTGTCACTGCTCTCACCATCACAACTGTTACCATTCTATCATGACTGTTACTGCTACTGGTACGTCAACAACCTAGCCATCTAGTAAGTCAGACAACGGCCACCCATGAGGGCAATACACGGGGCGAAACCCGAACCATCCGCGACTACGCCACACAGATCCGTTCGACCCGACCAAGCACCGTGTGTCTGGCCTTTCTCTCTGTCCGTAAGCAAGGTGGTGCCTGGGCCCAAGGTAAATGCATCACCTTAAAAGAGTGTACTCTTAGATATATACATATATCTATTATATTATTTCTCTACACTTACTCGTTAAAATAAACCGGTAATATATAGTTATATTTATTATTATTCTCTATATATACTCTGTGCACTGTAGCTCAATATCATTTATGAGAAAGGATCTTGTATGCATTGAACTTTTCTACTATTTTGGAATTCCAAATCATGCATATGCAAACT
This sequence comes from Sclerodermus sp. 'alternatusi', assembly GCA_037305995.1. Lineage (NCBI taxonomy): Eukaryota > Metazoa > Arthropoda > Insecta > Hymenoptera > Bethylidae > Sclerodermus > Sclerodermus sp. 'alternatusi'. The sequence continues at coordinate 608,597 of CM074553.1, forward strand.
GTTTGTAAAAAAAAGCAGGTAGTGGAATCTCACTTAATAATACTGTGCTCGAAATTAGGCATCCAGTTTTCGTGGTTATACAATGGTTCTCTCACTAATCTTATTGGTATGTACGTTCATACACATTTTAGATGTTACTACGTCGATTCTTTTTCATACCGAATGAGTATAATGTTCTTTTTGAGTGAGCGCGTTTTGGCCATCGTAAAGTTCAGTAGTGGTAAATTCAAGTAGAGCTAGATCAAAATCACAACTTTTCTTTATTTATGCAAAGCAATTAATGAACAACAATATTAGTGAATTTTACGAAACAATAGAACAGAGAAATTTCAGATCATAGTACAATGGAAAAGCTGCACGAAATCAAAGAGAGAGATGAAGAGAAGAATTATGCTACTAGTAGAGAGGAGTCCAAGCTTTAACTCTGGTTTAGCCCTCGCTTAGGATCGTCACCAATGAGAAAGCACGTAGAACACTACTATTGTCATGGAATAACAAGAACAACACAATGATGAGACTGCTGTTCGCTTGTATTTGACCATTTTGAGGAATTTGCACCATCTTAAAGCCGTACCTGGTTCCCACACATACAAACAAGATACGCAATGGAAATGTTTACGTCTGAGAGATCCACTTTCCATCAAGAAAACAATGGCAACAAGGATTTACAAGTTTTGACGTTTATGGTGTAGCGACCAATCATGGATCAAGGCATAATGGCTTCCTGGAATGAATTGTTGATCTATCAAGAAATAATCTGACATACTTCAAGAATTTCCTGGATATTTTCACTAATAACACATGGAAACAACTATATGTGAAACTTTATGCAATGGATTTCAGCCTTCATTGAATGCAGAAGATAAATTATCTTTTAATCTTTTTATAATTTTTTATGTTCTTTTTTTAACATATTCTATTGTAGTGTTTGGAAATTGAACCCGAACAGATCAAATATGTATGTATTTCTCCTTTCTTCTTCTTTTTTTTACCCTTTTTTTTTAATCTAGCTCAATAATTATATTAATACACCTATATTTAACTAAACAAAGTTGATTTTCATTAAAAATTAATAATTTTTAAATTTTACCGCAGTATTAGATCTCTCAAGATGCATAATTTAATCAAGTTTTGTAGTAATATGATTTTAACATTAATTTGTTTTCACTCTAATTGTATTAATTGTAATTTATTAGTTAACTTTAACGAGTGTTAATTATATGTAAATTTGTAATTTGGGCCATTTTGTGGATGAAAATCAGATTTGTAAGAAATTCGATGGTAAAAGGATATAAAAAACTTATATAAATATAAAAATACGAATGATTTCATACGAATATAAGACATTTATAAATTATTGTTGCGTTGCTGTTCGTATACAAAACTGATATAATCTACAAAGTGGAGTTTTAAATAACATTATTAGAAAACATTTATAAATTGAGTTGCATAATAAGAAAGGTTGGTGTATTTATAAATACTAAGTTCGAGCACAAGATGTTCTTTATAATACAATGAAAGTATAAATATTTTTGATTTTATTCCGATACCATTTTAGGAATTAGATTTAGGTTACTGCTGTAAAATTACCTGATGGAAAAAGTCATTATAGGACAAGTGTGCACAGCATACATTTTAACATCCGCGGTACTCCAAAAAAAAAAAGAACACAATATTAAATAAATTGATTTAGTAATAATGGCTTAATTATGTAATTCACAGTTTTAATAAATACTAATTAATAATTTTGTATAATATTCAGGATTTGAAGGATTACATGAGACAGGCTGGTGAAGTAACATATGCAGATGCGCATAAACAACGTAGAAATGAGGGGTAAGAATTTATTGATCCATCTATTGTTCGTTTAGATACATTAAGAAGCTCTACTGTTAAATTATAACCAAATTATTCACGAAATTTCGATAAATTGGATAATGATTAAAATAATGAGTGAATTTTTTATATTTTTCAGAGTGGTTGAATTTGCAACTTATTCCGATCTGAAGAATGCTATCGATAAATTAGATGATACTGAACTGAATGGCCGAAGAATCCGATTAATTGAAGACAAGAGGCGTGGCCGCAGGTCCCGTTCATCCAGTTCTAGATCGAGATCTCGTTCGAGGTCTCGATCTAGACGTCGTTCTCGTTCGCGTTCAAGGTATAATCGTCGTTCTCGAACCCGATCAAGGTACTGTCGAGGGCGACAAATGTCTCCACCACTTTTATTAATTTTCTCTTTACTTACATATAACATGTACAGAATGTTTCAGTGAGGTACGGCCAAATTTCAAAGGATTGTAAAGGGGGTGACTCCAAGACGATATTTTATTTACCATATTTTGATCTGAAGCTTAATTTCTGAGATATTTAATGATAAAGGTACTATTAGTAAGACAGAGACAGTCAATTATTTTTAAGTGAGATAACGCCATTCTGTCTCACTTCAACTATCTATCTGTCTCTGTCTCACTAATAGTACCTTTATTATTAAATATCGATAACTAAACTTTAAATCAAAATGTGGTAAATGAAAAATCGTCTTATAGTCACTCTATAACCCCTTAAGATTTGGCCGTACCTCACTAAAACATCCTGTATATACATATATTTGTAATGTGATAATTAAAAATAATTTTCTCTCCTTCACATTTATGATGGAAACCTCCTCATAAATGACACAGTTACCTCCACAAATAATTGCTTTCCTTAAATATATACATTTTTTCTTTCTTTCTTTCTTTCTTTTTACATTTATAAATATTTTTGATAAAGAAAAACTTTAATTAACACTGTTGAAAGATTATGGAAAATCCGAAAATCCTTATAAATTTTGTTTCTTCCACCAATCTTTTTCATTATTATGTGATTTATTTTTCACACAGAATCAAACTTTTCATTTATAAGAGAATCGTGTATACTCTAACGCGACATATCAGGTGATGTGTACCAAAGTACATAATATATGATAATAAATTCTTTTATTTCGTTTTTGTTAGGAGCCGTCGCAGTTCCCGAAGCCGCAGCCGTCGCAGTAGCCGATCCAAATCAAGAGCACACTCGAAGTCTAAATCAAAATCCAAATCCAAATCACCTGAACATAGTCGCTCTCGCTCTAAATCAAAGTAAGTGTTGTTTCCTTTTTCCATTGCTTCCTTATTAAATTTTAATATTTAATAGTCTACGTCATATGTTTCTTACTTCTTACACATTCAAACAAAATTATGTATAATTAATTTCTTTTAGTTTAATATTATTGCTTATGTATCACAATTATTATCTTTAACGATGCTTTTGGGCTAGCTATCTGCCTTGAGCTCTCATACTTGCTACATTATTTTATATATATGTATGTGTGTGTGAATATATATATATATATATATATATATACATATAAGTAGATTTATTCGCGTGTTCATTTACATCGCGCATCTTTGGAATATTATTTTTTTTTTTTTATACTTTTTATAAGTTTATTTCTCTTCCCTTCATTTGAGTTATAATTTTACAGATCAAGAGACCGCTCAAAGTCGAAATCTAAGTCAAAGTCCAAATCCAGATCTCGTTCTAGGTCCAAGGCTGAGAGGTCAAAATCCAGGTCGCAGTCCAAATCCAAAGCCAAGTCTCCTTCAAAGTGAGTCTATTCCTTCTCTATCCAAGTGTCCTTTTGTTAGCCTAAGTATACATAAAATGATGATTCGGAACTTCACTTGTACTGTAACAATGACAATTTTTCCTCGACAGGGATAGATCAAGTCGGGAGAGATCACGAGGGGACCGATCAAGATCTAGGTCTGGAAGTAAACATAGTAAAAGCCGCAGCCGTTCTCGTTCTCCAATGAATGGGGATAAGTCGCCAGAAAGTACTAAACAAAAAGCTGACTGAGCTCAGTTTTTTATGTGTGAAACTGAGCTTGGAAACCATAATTTTTCCCATTAACTTTTTTTTATATGAATATACTTTAAAGAGAAGGAGACAGAAAATGAAAAAGAATAACTACATCTATAAGAAGCCAATTTTCTTAATTTATTCATTATTTCGAAATACTACAGACACTATTTTTAAAGCGTAGTCACACTTGTGAAAGTACGCACGTATAAATGTTGACACTGATTCAGACATCGATAACAAATGATACATGCAATAACGAAACGACAAAGTTTTTCACTAAACCAATTTTAGTGTTGGTTATATTTAATTATAAATCATGAAAAGGTTATCTTGTGTAGACGGTAAACGTTTAAGCGAGTAAGATTTCCTTGATTCGTACCTTGAAACGAACATAATAGTAACTCTTTGATGTACCATCGGATTAAATAGAAATTCTTTAGCAGAAATGGCTTTTTGTATATATTCCTAAATACATAACAGTAAAAGAATCGTATGTGAAGTGTATTAAATTTAGCGTTTAAGTATCTCAATAAAGACACGTCAAGTTCATTTAATTGGTAAATTAGCTATTACTAATCCCGAGTCCTTTATCAGAAAACATGGTTTTAATGTTGTGAACAATTTTCAGTTCAATATTATACTTAATTCTACTTAAAACTTTTCTATACATTGTCATGATTACATGTTTAAAGTTAGATAACGTATTGTTGTAATAAGATGTAACGCTACTATTTTTATTATGTATTACATTTAAATTTATAAACAAAATACTTGTACGAATATAAAATAATTGAGTATATTATAACATTTTGAAACTTAAGCTTTAATGTTCTTTTTTTTTGAACCAAGTCTTGTTCAACATTTGCGAATACCTCGACAACCAACTATCGAGTTGAGTACCAAGCTTACACTTTTTCCAAATCAACAAGCTAACCATTGCGTCATTTGAGTAGCATTGACCAAACCATTGGTCGTCGGGATTTTCAGTCAAGCTAACAAGACCTGTATCAATCTCTTCCGCCGAAAGTTCTTCGGTCAAAGAAACTAGAAGAAAATTACATTGCGTGATCCAAGAAAGTAATACAACCCGCCGTAGACTCCACAAGACAAATCCAACGCGATAAGTCGCTGAAGCACGCGAGATCTCGGCCGTGGCGAGGCAACGACAAATGTTCTTCCAAGGTAATCGATCGAGCGACCACGTAATGCAAAGTCGAAAGTTTTCGAGAAAGGAAAGAAAGCAAACGAGCGAGCATCGATGATGATGATGATGATGAGTCAGAAAGCATCAGCACCCTTTTAACGAGAATCCAAAAAATGAGACCCAGCCGATGACGACGATGACGAGCCCGAGAGCACAAACTCTGCTCAAACCCTCGGCGATGATGTCCAAGACGTGGGTGGAATGGGGGTGTGTGAGGGAGTGGTTGATGTGCTTGGTCGGGGAAGGGATTGCGGACCGAAAGGATTGGTCGTGTTGGTGGGTGGTGGGGGATCTCGAGCCCTGGGGAGTTCATTGGAAAGCGATGGTGGGGGTGTCTTTCCGTGGAGAAGGGGAAAATAGTAGCTTGCTGCTGTTGCTGCTGCTGGGGCTTTTCGTGTTACCTACTGTTACGTGCCAGAAAACCACTAACCGGTCAGTCAGTGCACTCTCCTCTTACAATCACAGTGCCCTTGAACATACGGCTGAGATCAGTGCTGCGTTAGGCTGTGCCCTCGAATCTCGTAGTGACAACAGGTCAGTGCCAAGTTTTTATCGTCTCGTTTTCTCCCTCTCTCTCTCTCTCTCTCTCTCTTTCTCTTCTTTCCTCTTCCTCTTCTTTCATTTATCGACGATTAACCGGCGTCCAACCAGACGTGTCAACTTGCGTCCTTGCGCTTTTCGAATTGTCAAAGAACAGAGGACTTCTGGTGGAACCTGTCAACCGTAGTGCGACGTTTTCTCTCTTCGAGAACTTGAAGAGGAAAAGAGAAAACTAGATAGTAGGAGATGAAACAGCCTTGGAAGTCATCCAGCGATGTTTACTCCACATTGGCTGCGTTTTATCGTTAATTAAGGGCAGGTCGGGAAGAAGGCTCTTGACCATATTTTACCTTCTGTGTGTGTGTGTGTGTGTGTGTGAGAGAGAGAGAGAGAGAGAGAAAGAGAGATTATTGGTTAGTTGGAAAAACTGAAGCCTCGTAAGATCGCTTGAAGGATTTCACCGAGGTACCGGCTCCTCCGCATTCTCAGCGCCACATGACGGCCCTCTCTCTTTCTCTCTCTCTCTCTCTCTCTCTCTCTCTCTTTCTTTCTCTCGTTTTTTTCTTCCTCCACGGAACACAATGGAACACAACCGTTATGTTGTTTATCATAACCGGGCAAGCGATTCAAGTCAATCGTGCAAGTTTATACCGTGATCCATATAGATTACGCGTGTGTTCTTTCTCTCTCTCCCTCTCATACACCGCGGTCTCGATTGAAAAGAGAAAAGTGAAATACGGGAGGGGTGTGGTCAAAACCCGTGTAAATCTCCGGGCGTAATGAAAAGAAATGAAATCCTTGCCCTTTCCGAATGAAGTAACGACGTAGGCGTAAAAACCGGAAATTCACGATCATTGTCGATCCTATCCGCTAGTTTTTGTTATAAAAAAAAAAAAAAAAAAAAACTCGGATAGGACCAGGAGAAAAAGATCAAAGTGCGACATATCCGGGGTCCGGGTTAGCGCGTCGGATCCTACAATGACACCCAGGTGTATTTGCTTTTTCTTCCACCCCCCTCCCTCCCCCCTTTCGAGATAAGAAAAATTTGCAAAATTTGAACTCGATCGAAAAATCTTCGATGCCTTCGCAACGCGGATTTTCAAGGTTTTCCCTGCGAGTCTCTTCGTGGGACTTCTCCGCGAGTTTCCCCCCCCCCCTTCCCCAGGAGTCGCCGATGGTTTCGGAAAGTCGAAGCCATCGCATTGCGGACCCCCGAGGAAATCGAGTAGAATCGCGCGCTGCGTCTCCGCCTCCATCTCCGTCTCGCCGCCCTCGGCGAGTTCCCCAGGTCCTCGTCGCGTGGGAGGAAGCAGCGGAGGACCTCGACGAGACGAGAGAAAACAAAACGAGACAAGGCAAGGGCGTGGTTTTGACAGATGCACACGATTCTATGGCGGACGTTGCGCCCGTGTCTCTCCGTCGTGTGTTTGTGTGTGTGCGCGCGCGCGCGCGCAAACCCACACACACGCACACACGCGCTTAATGGACATTTCTTCAGAGGGGGGTGAGGAGGGGGCAGGCAGCGTTGGAGACACCGGGCATCATTTTCCTGTGGTTTTTCCACGAGGACTCGACACCCTGACACCCCAACACCCTGGACCCTCGAGGAAGCTGCACTGCGCGCTTCTCCTCGGTGTCCGGGTAAATTCCACCCCTTTTTTGCCGGAAGTCACCCCGCGATTGGTCGCTCCACCACTCGAATTTGCCACGTAGATCTCGACGTCGCATCGCTTTGGTGTGTATGTATGTGTGTGTATGTGTATGTATGTATGTGACGTATGCGCGCGTGTTTTTCAGAGTGATCGGGAATCAATTGGAATCGTAGAGTCGAAGGACGAGACGAGAAATTAAACGCATATCGAGAGGGGGAGGGGGAGGGGCTCGGTCGGTAACAGTCCCCCGATTTCCCCGTAGACACCCCACTCTTTTCCCACGCGTTTAAAACGCTCCCGATAAACTCCATCCTCGATATCTTATCGAGAATCTCTCGTACGAACTCTCTCTCTCTCTCTCTCTCTCTCTCTCTCTCTCTCTCTCTCTCTCTCTCTCTTTCTCTCTTTCTCTCTTTCTCTCTCGATTTCCAGTATCACCATGAGAGATCACCTTGAAGAACCCGCGCGCGTACTTTCGATCTTCAATTGAGAACTGCGGCAGAAGCGGCGATGAGATTCGGTTCAGGAAACAAGAGGGTATGGGGGGGGGGACCGCGGATTGTCCTAAGAAGAAAATTTAAAAAAAGCGCAGCGGGTACTTGGGCAACGAGGAAGCAATTCTCTGCGAGGACCTTGAACCCGACAAGGTCCTCCAACCGCGGAGGGTGTCCTGGACTCCTCGTGCAAAGTACATCAATTCTCTATTGGAACTTGCGTGGTTTGCTCCTTTCTCTCTCTCTCTCTCTCCATGTTTTTTCGCGTTGGTACCGCACTTGATCATCGTACTCTCAACTTCGGAACGTAGGAGGTACCCAACGACGTTGCTGCGGACGAGACCCGTCGGTCCGTCAGGAACTTGAGAGAAAAGAGCAATGCACTTTGGTTTCGTTGCCTCGCATCCCCACCGGACTCTCGTCGAGCAACTCGCGTCATTCGTACCTTTGCACCGTGTCGGTTGTGCCCAGGAGAGTCGACGCCGAGAGAACCTGAGGAAAATTGTTGGTAGGTCGCCGGGTCCCGTCGACGGGCGAAGAGCAGCGGCTACGGGAAGTAGATCGATAGAAGCGCAATTAGGGGGATCGGTTTCCGGATATGTTCCGAGGTCGTCCTCGCTCCGTGACCATGAAACGCGTGGCGAGTTCGCGTGGCAAATTCGCGTGGAGTATCTATAGCCACATGACGACAGGAACACACCGGGTTTACGGACCCCACTCCAAAAGTCCGGAACCCCGTAACGCGCCAATCGATGAAAGCGTCTGCTGCAAGTCGGCCGCTCCTCTGGAATAACCCCTACCCCTCCTCCACGACCCCTCCACCCCTTCTCATTCTTCCCCAAGTCCACAAATAGAGTGTTCCAATTCGCCCGGAGGATACCCTCGCGCGCCGCTGCTGCTGCTGCTGCTGCTTTTCAAGTACACCTCGTTCCAAGGTCGAGGCTCGACTCCTCTTTTCTTCTCTTATCTCGTCTTCTCTCGTCTTAGCTTTTTTCCCCTCTTTGTCTCTCTCATCTTTTTCAAATCATCGTCACAGCTGTAGTACCACGAAGAGAGGCATTTTCCCGTTTTTTTTTTTAATTTTTTTCTTTCAAAAATCAACTGAAACCTTGCGCGATGTCTCTCGGAATGACCTCGATGAAGATTCAAAATCGCTAACTGTAAGGAGCGAACGTATTCGAACGATATGGAGGAGACGAAAAGTTCCTCCGGACTTCCCAAGGACGAGTGAGAATTTTTAGAAAATGCACCGCGCAGTTGCCATTAAGCCCTTCCGAAGTTTCTCAGAGGAATGAAAGTTTGCGAAAATTTTTGGAACGCGCGAACTGCTGCTCGCGCCGGTGATTATGAAAATGCGCCGAGTTCAGAATTGAACAAAGCTGAGCAATGTGCGCGTTGCACTGGAACAACGTGAAACGAAGAATGAACAATTTCGTCTTGGAATTGGTCTGCTCGGTTCACTATCGCGGTCCTTGATACAATCAACCTGATATTGCGCAAATCGATGCAACGTCCATCAGGGTCTTGCCTAGAACTCGCGAGATTTCCAAAATGCGTTCTGATTTCTTGCGAGGACAAAACGTCTTCCACAAGAATCGAAGTCTCAGACTCGTGATGTGGACGACGAGCATGTGTTTAAACAATGAGACGAGGGGAGGAGAAGGAGAAGGCTGGTTCCCAAGGACAAGCGTGAAACGTCCATCGGATTTTGATGTACAATCGGTGTGGGAGTTGATCATCTTTATCGGATAAAAAGATCGCAAATTCGATCGGTTGGAATTTGGAATATAACGGGATTCTTTCATGTAGAAGCGGAAGATCAGCATAGAGCACACGGAGAGAGAAAGAAAGAAAGAAAGAGAGAGAGAGAGAGAGAGAGAGACCAGGGCTTTCATTACTCGTGAGAAAATACAGAGGTGAATAAACTGACATGCGCATTGATCGGCGCAATCGTCGATAACGTATTTGATGATCACAGCACCTGACATATCATTTTCAAGAATTTACTGTAATATGACTCATCATGCCACTTCAGCGTTGCGCGTTCTGCGTTCTTTTTAATACCAAGAACACAGTTGCCACCGAAGCCTATTGATTTTCAGCGTAGTTCCGATCGCGTAGGTTTCGCCATAATGCAAATCATCTACTTTCTGGCCAGGCTGCAAGTACAACATAATTAGCAACTGCAGCGGCAGCAGCAGCAGTAGCCTTGTGGCCCACTTGCAAAATCCATGCAGAATCCTTCAGGGTGTTGCGGGGTACCAACTCTCGGTGCGTGTCAACGATGCTAATGTAAACGGCAATTATCTCGAGTCGCAGATCCAGCATTCACCGTAGAGCGAGATGGTGTGGTCGCGTGCATACGTAGGTGCCAAAATTATGGCACTTTTCTTCATTCAGGTTTTGCACATCGTACTTCGCGATCGGGGACGTTTGACTGAAAAGGGCGGCAGGTTTCAGACAGGATAGATCATACGACCAACCGTGGTTATCATCTATGCAAGTTTGCAGCTACAAATGTCGAGAGATACGTGTGAAAGATGATAAGGGACGAGTCGAAGGTAGCAAGTGCCAAGTTCCGATCGAAGGGTACGCGACAAATCTGCCTTTTGCGGTAAATCGTAATTTTTTCATGTAGGTTCTTTCTGCTGTTACCAAACTTGTAAAATGTTACAGTTAACTCGTCGACTGAAAATTGCTCTGTAGATAAATTTTGACTCCGCCGGATTGACCGAAGAGTCCAAGTTGACGGGAGAGACGATGACTCCCGTCGACCACTCCGTAGGATTACAAAACTAATGGAAAGCTGAAGAAGTCCGAGTCTAACGATCGAATGGAAAGCATCATCGTCGTCGGTGTCTCTCCCGTCTTTCGGTGATGGTACTCTCTGGCAATACCATCACCGAGTGACCTGGAAACCTTAACCCGCGGATGACCTCCGTAAACGCGGTTAAACGTATGATTTTCTTGAAGTCGAAACGAGCCTTGCGCGAGATTCGAAAGATACGCGAGATACGACGAATGAGATACGAAGAATCTCTCCGGAGAAATCGAAGGTCCAGTTATCTCTTTTTGTTATTCCTACCTAGATGGGAGGAGAGTAACTCTCCGCAAGTAACGTCGGAAGAAAACAGCTTCTTTTATTCATCGTTGCTCATCGCGTCAAACCTATTGTTCCCCGTCGATCGTAGCTTCGGATTTGGAGAGAAGCCCAACTTTTGCATTTTGTTCGTGAGAAGCCTCGCACGGATGTGATAGCCGGCGACTGAAAGTAAGTTTCAGCGTCGTGACCTCTGTAATCGGAAACGATACGACTCCGATAGATGTCAAAACCTATTGTCCGCCATTCAACGAACCTACGAAGCCGTCACGGATGTTCTTTTTCGGTATAACGGTCATCCAAGATTTCGAATCTCTCATTCGCGTCACGATGTGCTTTTCCAATTGATCGCCATTCCGCAAAAAGTTTTGTGGGAAACGTCGAAGTGTCATTCTTCTGCGCGCGCACGCGCGCGCTTGGCTACGATCGAACGTTGAAGCAATTGCGAAACGCGAGTTGAATTCTAAGAAAAAAAAAAAGTCCAAAACTGATTTTCAAGGATAGTTTGGTGGTAACTCGTGACGATGCGACGTCGGATGTGGGGAAATCAATCGCCGTTGATCTGGATAGGGGACAAGGATGCGCGTGAACCAACGGCGATTATCGAGTGACCTTGACCGTACGAGTGCAACGCCAGAAACTTGAAAGATGATCGTCGGTTAGTCGCGACCGCTGCATTCGATTCGAGCAATCGCATTCACCGGCGCGCAAAAATTATTCTTGATAGTTTTGCTCGCAAGGATAAAACGCAATGGGGATCGATAGATCATCTCGTTGATCTATCGCGTCGCCCGATCATCGTGACCGCTGAATTTATTTCGGGTAGTTGTCGTTTTACTCTTTGCCCGCGACAGTGTCTTCCTCGTGACACCATGATGATTTCTCATTTGATTTCGTTTCGTCTCGCTCCTCTTCATTTTCTTCACGGCTATCTCATACCTTCGAGAAGGAGCGAGTAACGAGTAACCAGCAAATTGTTCGTGCGATCACATACCGATACAATGTAAGTTGTGCGCGTGTGGTTCCTACTTCCTTGAACCCCCGATCCTTGCTAATTTCAATTTGACCGACTCGTCCAAATGTATCTTGATCTTCTCTGTATTCGTGAAGCTCTTTCGAAACACGTATCTGCATCTCCTACTGTTTTTCCTCGGTGTTTGGGATGCGTCATTCAATCAAACCCAATGAAAATTTATTAAAAAGCCTCGAATTCTCACGCAACTCCTTCCCCTGCCTGACTACACCGCTCGCTACTACCAGAATATCAGGACAGACCTTGGAAGAGAGTCGCGATCCACAAAACCAATCTGTTCCTCCGAAGAGTTAAACCGTATTACCGATATTTCCAGATAACCGTAATCGTTCCGTAGCTTCTATTTGCGTTATTACATAAGGTCCGCTCGAAGAAAAGCAAAGAAACGCTCGCGCTATCTCGATCCAAAACTTGGGGAAACGGAACTCGCTGTGGGGAAACGGACCGATGCACGAAAGTTCTTTGCCGCGAATAGTCGAAGTCTCTCAAAACAAATTCATGGCAGGTCCGCAAAGAGGTTCCGCCAAAAACCGCGTTGAATTTACCCGCAGCTCGATCATCGATCAATCCCCGGTGCTTCATCCGCAATTGTCATCCAATTCTCCGTGCACAATGAGAGTTCTCGGCGGGGGGGGGGGTGTTTGGATGAGAAGGGGTGAAACGCACGCGAGTGGAAAATGGCGGTCGCTGGAGGAATAAGGTTGCAGTATGTTGACAAGGGAGGGAAGGGGGTTTGGTAGAATTGAATTTGGAGTTTGTTGGTGGGTCGACGATGGTGCGGCTGAGGCAGACGGGCAGCAGGCCGATATGTTGCAGGAGTAATGCAGGGGGCCCGGTCGAGCCGCTCGATACTAACACGAACAGGAGGAACAGCAGGAGAACTGGAGGAGAAGCAGAGAGAAACGGAGAGAACAGAGAGAGGAGCTATAGCCTGCAGGGTTCGTTAGCCGTCACGGTCCCACGGCTGAAAGAAACGGCTGATGCCTCTACGTGGCCAACCAACCAGCCAGTTACATGCTACATATGCTTGTGTGTGTCCGCCTGTGATACCTACCGGTATATCCTGATGTTCCACGCACTAGGTCATCTGCCATCGTCACCCACGTATGTCCGATTCTCGATGGTCCACGCGCCATAGACAACGACCTTAATCCTTCTTTCCAATTTTACGCAGCTCAAGGTCACGAACAAGCTAAAGGCCAAAAGTGCACGAGGATCGTTCCACGCGCTACCTAGAGAGAGAGAGGCAATCCGATAAGGAAAAATTACTAATTGGTCGATGCGATCTTACGATCGTCTTTGATTCGCGTTATTAACTTCCACCGGAAGCCGTAGCTTTGCTCTCGCGGATCTTGCTGCAAGATCGATGTTGGCGGTAAACGCGATGCCCAGGAAACCAGCGAGTTGATTGAGTTTGGATAATTGGATCAGGACTCGTCGTGGCAATTGTAACAATGTGGAAAGTAAAGCTGTATCGGCGGCCGATTACGTCATCCGACGCGATCCCCGTGGAATTCATGGAATGGACGAGCAAGGGAAGGGTGACCTTGGTTTCGATGTGTCTGGATTCTTTATCGAGAGATCTCGTTTAGGGGGTGGATGAGACTCGTCGTTCGAACAGCAAGCAAGTTTCTTATCCATTTCGGAAAGAGAAGAGTATAACCGAAGCAAATGTTGGAGGATGAATCACAGGAACGCACACCCTACGCAGAGATACGGACATTTCACTTGAAGGAATCAACATCGTTAAGGTTTACCGGGTAATTGAATCTTCAAGGAACAACGTTCGTCGTGCGCAGTTCTTCTTTCATTTCCGGCTAAGTACGCGAGAGGAAGGAATAGAGAAGAACGTTGCATGAATAAAAATCTATTTGAAGGAAAATGTGAATGAAACAACAGTAGCGAAACAAACTCATGAGAAGATTCCAGTTCAATCGCTGGAAAAGTCACTGATGCGGAAAAACGTTCTCGGTTACGTACTCCTTACCTCATCTCTACGCTAACGTAATTGGATCTGGATAATTAGATTTTCATCGCAGAATCGGCTAATTAGCTTATACTCTTGCGTGTCGTTCGCTTTCTCCCTTCGGCTCTCTTACATGTATTTTCTTACATTGACAAACACAGCAGGTGTGGTATACCCGGTTCGATGGAAAAATAAGTAGAACCTTTTTGTGCGCGAGACACCACTGAGAAGAAGAAGAAGAAGAAAAAGAAGACAAGTTATACCCCGCAATACCTGGATGTGCTCTACACTGTGTTTCATGAAAATTTTGTGCAATGCAAAATTTTTTACAACGCAGCTGTAGCGCAATTATATCAGAAAATGAGCGGGAAGCCCGTTACGGGGATGGAGATGGATAATTGTGTGCGGAAAATTGGAGTAACAGATATGCGCGGAGAAAAGTTTGGCATAACTAGACCTGAAACTCTTCCGGGGCAAACAGAGAAAAGGGTCGTCCTCCGTTTGAATGCGATTACACGAGTTAATTGGCAAGCGCGAGAACCCGTTGGGTGGTTTAGTTATCGCACTTGAGATCCCTCTTTATTTTAAGAGGAAACCACGTGCCTCAACAATTATCTCTTTCGAGAAACGCTGTGACACCCCTCCTATGAGAAGAGAATCCACACCCCGCTTTGACTTCGTTTCAAAAGATTCTTAAGGGCGCGAAGGGTTCCCTCGTCCACACTGAAAGTTTATTTTCAGATTTTTCGCTTCGGGGTTGCTCTTGCTGGCTCTCTCTCTCTCTCTCTCTCTTTCTCCCTCTCTCTCTCTCTTCAATTAATTGATATACTCAAAGTTTATTCGAGAACGATGCTCTTTTGTGAATATTCCAGAAATATTGCATCGATGACGCATTGTGCCTTGTCACAAGTGGACCGATTCCACGCAGTCGTTGAAAAGTCAAAGTCAAAGTCAAAGTTTCCAAGAAACCCTCGCTTTGTTCGTGGAAATTACTCGCAGATTGTTGACTCGTTTCATGAAAGTGTTCGCAATTATAAACAATGCGAGACACTAAACTTTATTGCGAATTTCTTCATTTTATCTGTTGGGAGAAACACACGAGTGTTGGAACATTATCTGTATTTGCGTGTATAGTACCATGCAAAAGTATTGCGATGTGGTGAGATTACGGTGACAAATTGATATCTGTAAAAAAATACACTCGTTTCATTGGACTCGCTCGATTCAATTTTCCGGCGATGAACTTATTCGTCGTCATTGTTCAATGGATTCGAGCAAGGAATTTTTCAACCTACGCTAAAAGTGGGGCGGGGATTGGGGGAATGCACACACGTGCATAGTTAGAAATTATTTCATATTCGCACTAAATGTGCGATTACATCATGTGAGAAAATAGCGTAATGTTATCTTTCACCAATTTAAATTACACTATTATTAGTGGAAATAATTTGACCTTTCAGTACATAAAATTACCGAGGATTTTGTACGTTCCATCAGTGTGTGTGCGCGTGTGTCTGTGCGAATATCATGAATATAATGCAAATTCACGTTTCCATTTGAAACAGTATTTCTATTATTTCTTCAACACACCGCAAGTCCTTGAGCAATCGGTTTTCATCGATATGAATTCTATTATCAATTAAAATATTTGTTGCTCTTGGGAAGCGTAGAGTGGGGGGGAGGGAATATTTTTGCATAAGTCATGAAAAGAATTTAGATGTTTTTCTGTAAGAATTCCTGCTGCCCACACTGTCCCTACCTACGTTTAGCACGGGATTTATACATTATGGAATATTATGCCGCAGTCAATATATTTCTGACTTCTTTATTGATTTCTAACGTTTTCAAGTTATTCCTCCATTTCCACTTTTAGAGCTGATTTTTACAGGAATATGTAGCAAATGTTGATTCGAATGCGATTTCCCCTGTAATGTCGCGGAGTGCGAACCTTACCGAGAGAGACCAGGATATGTTTTTATGGAGAAAGGCAAAAGGATTATTTTGATAAAATTTGCATGTGCACAATGTTCCGTTTCCGCACAAGCTTCGTGTCCAAGAATAAAAATAACCACGGTAATGGAAGAGACGACGTTATTACTGTACAAATCCCACACCTCGAGCCCAACTATTCCAGCATAAACCTCTCAAGGCAAGAAAAACACCTTCGCGAGTTTAGGCACCTCGAACGAAAGTTTACCCGGGGAGGAAGAGCCTACGGACTCCTGGGGCCGCCATTTTTTTATTTTCACCTCAAGTCGAAGATCGTCCAAGATACGGGGATCGAGGATGAGGAAAAGTGAAGTTTTCAACGTCGAGAGGAGGGTGGTGTCAATTGCGATGCGAGAAAACCGATCGTTTAAACTGGAGCTACTCGAGGCGGGGTCGCATCCTTCCCGCTGGCAATTTAGGGCAAATTTCTCTCGTTCCATTTTGCCAGTGGGGAGCGAGCCACCTCGAGGTTCCATCAAAAGACCTACCAATTCAGTCGTATTTTATTTTAGGATAATCGATGATCGAGCCGAGTCGAGTCTCAATGACCCAATTGTGCCATTTCGAAGCGCTATGTGGAATTGACGATGATCGTGAGACTCGTGCAACCAGCCACGGACACAAACACAGACACACACACACGCACGCACGCACCTTCGGCAACCGCTGAACGACGACGAGTATCTTTGATGAAATTTCTTACGTTCTCCCTTAGTCCGTTGGACGCCGACGCATCCTGTAAATCAACTAGCGCTTCGCGATATGGCCAACCTAGTTACCTTATTAACTCTCGTGGACTCCTTTTCTCCTCTTTCGAGGTGCATCCATTCGGAAAAGTGTACTAGGATTTATTCAGGTTTCTAAAGACACGATTCTCAGCAAAATCCTCGCTTTCATCCTATGAAAAACGAGGACATCCTTCGAACAACGATTCTTCCTTCTCCTTTTTTTTTGATTTTCCATTCACCATCATCGTCATCGTCATCGTCATCAGCATCAGCATTAGCATCAGCATCTCCTTCCTCCGATTTCTCTCTATTGCATTTTTCTTACACGAAGAAATGATTCTAGTCCATATTTTTTCAGTGCCAACTTTAATTATTTAGCAGAACCGTCTCTTCATCCTCCCTCCTCTTCGTTTAAGCGAATGTAACCGAGACGCAATATTATTCGATACTTCCAGCATGGAAGCATTTGCTAATTTGTGAAAAGGCCCGATTATACGGCAGAATGCAATATTTGCTATTTCGTTGTCATTTCGTTTTGCAATTTAGTAGGAATAAATATTTATTTAGAGTTTTCTCTATTTTTATTTGAGAAAGAACGTTTATGTTAAAAGTGCAATTAACAGCGTTAATAAAAATAATTGTTACGAACTGTAGGAACGAATAAAATGTTTAATGGGTTGAAGAACTTTGGGGACGAGAGGAATGGCGGTAAAAGTTGTTAAATATAGTTATTGTAAAATTATATGGCCTTCGTGCAAAACCTCTCATCGTTACGAGTATAACGCGGAAGAAGAAGCTCTACTTCTTTCGTGATTTCCTACGCTTTTCGTCGTCTCTCTGAGTCATAGATTGTTCGGATTAAGGGGGGAGTGAAATTAGGTAATTGAAAATACTCCGTAAAAGCAACTTCATTGACAGAGGTTTATTTGTGTTAAATTAGCAATAAAAAAAAATAGAAATGACTCGATGCATTTGTCGCTTCAGTGACCTTGGGTAAAAGTGGAACTGAGTAGTGTAAATCGTCGCCTTTCTTCTTATCGAGCAAGCTATTATTAACCGTGAACGAGGAGGCATTGTCCAATAGGTTCGTTGTATCATTAGTTTTGCATAACAAATGTTTATACACAATTAAATACTAATCGCGTATAAACCAATACACGAGCAACGAGAACACACGTGGCGCGCAGCGGGCAGAGGAGAAGAGATCGAACGTTAACACTGGAATGCAGTGACACGTAATCTCCGAGACAAAGATATTTGAGCCACAAGGTTATACTATCCATCGGTAAAAGACCGCAAGCAAGCAGGTTAAAATGGATTTGAAGGAATTTTTTTTTTTTTTCTCATCATTTTTCTGATAGTTTCCCGTTGTGGTGGATGGTTTTCCTCGCGATGGTTTTCCATTTGCTGTTCGCATCGTCGTATTATTCCTAATTTGTATCGTTTGGAAGTTGAAAAACGAGATGTAGAAAATGTCGCGTTTAAGAGGAAAAAATGAAAGGAACTCCCTGTCCCTTCGTCAGGACTCGAAGTGTCTCGAGAATTGCGCTCGCTTTGCGTCAACACTCGCGTCCATTTGCTATTCGCGTCTCTGTATTGTTTCTAATTTCCGTCGTTCGTAAGTCGAGGAACGAAGTGTAACAGAAAAATGAGCATCGCGCCTGGAAACATCTTGACGTTGTTCGGACGGAAAGAAAGAGGCCCCTCGGACTCGGATTAAAATGCATTTACACCCTCCATTTGGAGTTAAAAATAATTTCTTTTGCCTTTTTCCAAACGAACCCGGTGCGTGACTGTTTGCCCAGCACATTCGCCAAGGTTAATTCCATTGGCTATTTGCCTTTTCGCTAATAAGTATCATCCACGAGAGACAAAGAAACAAGTGTGCAAAAGAAAGAGAAAATATCGCTCGGGAAGATCTCGAGAAAATTGAGGAAAAAGCTGAGGAAATTCGTAGAGCGACGTTCAAAATTCTGTTCGATTCGATTCGATTTAATGTCGTGCTATCGAAAACTGCGAAGAGACTGCGACACGGTACACGGTGAGTGTTAGAATGTTCGAGCCTATGCAAATCGCCGCCTGCTACTGCTGCTGCTGCTGCTGCTGCTGGTGATGGTGTCGCACATGCGAAAAGCTTGCAGCTGGCATTGGTAATCGCACATGCGATTTTGCGCAACGTTGCAATTTTGAAAAAGATCTATCGAACGTTAGACAAAGTTGGCGAGCAAAAAGCAACGAGGACCGCGATAATTGGCCTTCGAAACTATTCGTTTTGCCTTCGCTTGCCCGGAGTATCTGAGAATTCCATGAAATTCACAGGGTCTACCAGGGAAACGGTGTAACAACCTTTCCAGGTTGCGTAACGAGGTTGCACCTGGCGCCAGCAAAGGCAGAAACTGTAGCATCCGGTAGGGAGGGGCCCTGCCTAAAAAATGAGTGGAACTTGAAAAATGTCGTTAACGCCGAATACAGAGGGAATAGAGCATTGGATGAACAAAGTCGAGCGAGTACGAGTTGCTCGAGTACTCGGCGGCCTCTTTTGCGAGAAGTTGTTCTCTCCCTCTCCATCCTTCTCATGCTATATAGAGGCATACGAAGGACTTCCTTATAAGGAGCTATAGAGGCTCGCATCGATGCTGGCCCACCGCTTCAACTGGGCCAGCTCGAAAGTTGCTGCTGCTGCTGCTGCTGGTGCCTGTTTGCCTGCTGTTGACTTTTCGCTAACCTTAACGCGTGATATTTCTTGCCAAAAGCCCTTCTCCCTTTCTCTGATAACGATCTCTCTAAAATTCCACCGGGTCCCCTGCCACTCTTGAAATTCCCAGCAACAACAACAACTTCTAACGCAAACCTTGTTGCGTGCGATGTACTTTATTGGAAAGGTCTTGATAAATGGAGAAATACGCTCTCTCTCTCTCTCTCTCTCTCTCTCTCTCTCTCCCTCTCTCGCGTATTGTTCGCTTAAAAGCTTTTTACCTGCAAGATGTCTGTATTTCTTTAAGAATTCAGGACTTCCTTAGCGATGATGTACCTTATTGGGAGAGATCGTGATAAATGTAGAAGCGTACTCTTTATTAAGAGCTTTCTAGACGTAGGAAATCTATTCGGAACTCTCGGAATCAGAATCGGGAGAAACTTTGGGTTCTTGTACAGTTTGGTAGGTTCATCGGTACCGACTGTCCTATTTGTAAGCTAATGCGTCGAAGGACCGTAATTGCGATAGACATTGAAATTCCGACGAGTTTCCGTGAGGTAGATATTACTGATTTATCGTTTTTAACGGTTTGCTCGTTTGCAAGAAAGGGATCCGAGCAATGATTTTGTGATCTAAGAATATTTCATTTGTGCGAATATTCGAGCCTCTCGACGAATATTCGATGTCACAGGCGCGCGTGGATGTCTAGTCTGAAATTAGATCTCAGAATTTAGTTGGCAAATCCTTTGCGGTATACGTGACTGTCGTTTCCTGTCCATATCTTTTATTTAGTTGGTCACCGCAAAAATTCTTCCAGACTTTTTGCTCCGATCGTAAGATCGAGAAAGTGCCAGAGCGATGAGATTTCTTCTTAAAGTTCCTTAAAAATCTGATCTTTTCCTCGGGGAATGACGTGACGTTATTAAAACTTATTGTCCAGGATAAATTGAGTATAAGTACAATAATTGATTTACTCGTTTCTTTAGGAATATTAGGG
The DNA here is from genome assembly GCA_037305995.1 of Sclerodermus sp. 'alternatusi'. Lineage (NCBI taxonomy): Eukaryota > Metazoa > Arthropoda > Insecta > Hymenoptera > Bethylidae > Sclerodermus > Sclerodermus sp. 'alternatusi'. The sequence goes on from CM074553.1 coordinate 628,890, forward strand.
AAGGTTGGAACGAGGGGAGGCAGGAAGCGAATGGCAAAGTTGCGTTGTACGTATAATGCACGCGACAAAAGTTTTGCTTTTATAAGTTTTTATGGAGAGACAAAGAGGGGCGAGAAAGAACAGTTTAAGTTTCTATCGAGAAAGTTTTCACGATAGTAGCGAGGGGTAGGGTCCAAATGGTTTTTGGGGTATTTCGAAGGCGAAGGGAGCTAAAACACATTTTTCTTTGTGTTTTAACGACCAATCTCGCTGATAATGTCCTACAGGCTATATTTTGCCATAAAGTCGCGTCACTCGTGTGGAATGCAGGACTTCTCGAGTCTCCTCGTGATTTTGCTTCCTCCTCTTTATTATGCGATCCTTATTTACATTCTCCTATCTCGAGGAACGATCCTCCTGGATGATTCCAATTTTACGTGGATTCAACCTCCCACGCAGGCCCTTTAATCTTAGCGTGGCAAAGCATAAATATCCATCTAATGCAAGTTAAATTCCATCTAATAATTTGATAGCGCCATAAGATAAACTCGTAACGCTCGCCAACTGGATAAACTTGTATACGCTACTTTATATCAATTTAGGGAAACGCATCGAGCCATGCGTTTTAAATGCGCGATGTTTCATTGAAATTTAGTCAAACGAAGAAATTTCTTGTCAATGATCTTTTATCGAAGCAAACGCATAAATGCGCGGACAATAAAATTTGTTTACCATGTTTCGCGTATGCACGTATGCAAGTTGTTAGCGGAAAATTTATATATTTGCCAATTTTAGCACAATGTTATTGAACTTGTTAAAATTCCCGTCAAATTTTTCGAAATTTCTTTTAATTTCATTTTTAACCGATGGATTCGATAAACGCAAATAAATCTTGGAGATAGATATTGGTAAATATATGTGCAAAATGGTAAAAATACTGCAAATGGCAAAACATGTAGTTGGAAAAGAAGAATAACAGAAAGAGAGATAAAGAGTTAGTGAGTAGGATGAAGTACGGAAGGTGGGGGGTTCTACCGATGAGTCAGAACTAACGCGTAAAAAGCCCCCTGAGTACCGGATTTGAGATATGACTGCATGGCGGACGTCGCAACGTTGTCGTAGTCGTGCCAAGACTATTAATTACCGTAAAATCCCCTCTAATATACTCGCTTTAACATCAGATTTTCATCAACTTTTAATCATACGTACGTAGTGATTCCAAAAATCCATTAAAGCCAAACATAAATGATTAGCTTGAAGAATTGATCAATTTCTCTATTTTAATCTCTACATATTCCTATATTCTATATCCTTAAACTTGTTATTATTGCTGAGCATGCTATTAAGTACTAGATAATTATATATTTGTATTTTATACAGGACGTTGCAAAATTGCCGTACTTCTAAGGAGATTACTCCTGAAGATAAGTTTAAGTTGAAAAGTTCTTTACAATTTTTTGATCCGAGGCTTAATTGTTGGGATATTCAATAATAAATATAGTATGAGTTATACAGAGACAGACAGTTAAAATGAGATAGACATAAGACAAAGTGGTTTTATTACATTTCAACTATCTGTCTATCCAACTAACAGTTTATTTATTATTGAATATCTTAAAACTATAAGCTATAAATTGAAAATGGTCAAGAACTTTCTAACTCGACTTATCCTCGGGGAGTAATCCCCTTAAATGAAGCATGGTAATTTTGCAACACCCTGTATGAGTAAACTTTTGACTGTTTTTGGGTAAAAATAAATGAAGATATTTAGTTAAACTTTTACTTATACTAGACTTTTTGTGTGTGTGTGTGTGTTGGCTGTAAAATTAAAATTGAAATATCTAACATGTTGTAGATTAATATCAAAACTGGTTTTTGGATAAAACTAAAGCAAAATGGATGTTAGAATGTGGATGTTTTATTATTTAGAAACTAGTAGTTTAGTAGTATGTCTATTTTGTAAAGCAAGATTCATTTAATAAGATGGAGAGGAAATCATTGTTTTAATTATATTTCTTATCAATGATACAAATCTTCTCCTAAATTATTATAATTAAATGATGTGCCTACCACATATGCATACCGTTTTAACAACCACGTCACATCCGTTTTCCTCTTTTTGCATAAATTAGTGATAATTTCCTACTGTTGTTACTGTTAGTTTCAAACTTTTTACACGTGCATTATATTTTAACGTCTTTTTTTTAATTCTTGTGTGCGTTATAACTTATTATTTATAAGCGATTATTTCTAAATAATATATAAGTATTAACAAAAATAGAAAAAAAAAACAGTTTAATTTATAGTAACATCGTTATTATTTTATAAGATGAATTGACCTCGACTTAGCTGAGCGACTTATAAGAAACGCCTTGAAAGCTGTTGGCAGTTCTGAAAGTCTAAGCTGGCACATTTCTATACTTCCGGTTAGAGATACATATTTTAATTTTATCCGAAACGCTTGGGAAAAATTTTAAAAGTACATCGTTTCGATTTACCACTTCTGCATACGTCTATATACACACATGCACTTTATTAAATATACTATATACACTATTGTGTTAAATATTATTGTTAAACTATTAAATTTTCAATGTCGTATTTAACAGCAGTACTATTGTACTCTGTATTTGTGAAGTGCTATAAGAAAAAAGATAAATAGAAATGAGAGCCTTGAATAATCCTAAGAGCTACTATTATGTTAGTATTATGTGATACTACTATCAATTGCGTATCGTTATGCGTTGCTAATTCTCGATCCATCGCGTTTAAATAAAAGTTTGTAGCTTCGAATTGTTTAAAAAGAGAGTAGACAAACGTAATTGCCTTGGTGTATGTTTATCTGGAGAATATTTTAAGAGCATTTTCCAATATGAGATGAACACTAAAATAGTAAGATTTGAGAAAGTAACTTTTAGAAGAATCGTTTATTTTTATGCATTGCTTTTTTCGATTCAAATGCAAATTTAAATGAAATATTAATTTCGAGTAGTTGAAAGAGGAAGTGGACAAATACGAAGTAAGTGGTTCTTGATTTACGTGCATCTAGAAAATATTTGACGAGAACCTTTCAATGTGAGATAAAAGCAAAGTAATTGGATTTGAAAAATTACTTTTACAAGAGCGAATATCAAAGATGGCGTAGATTCTGGACGAGTAACGGTATATGTGATGCGCGGCGCAACTTGCATGGTCAGCATTTCCGTTCTTCCGACTTTTTTTATAGACAAAATAACGGAACTGTTCTATTATCGTCTTATGAACAAATTTAAACGAGAGACTTACTCGGTTTGCATCGCAGCCTAAACACATTATGAAATAGAAGCAGTCATTCGCCTCGATAGGACTCTATGATCCTCTTCCATGCATGAACTTGTAATTGTTTACAATATAATGCAATATCTGTATGATGACACTTCGGTATTAGTATTTTTCTTTCCGAAACAATAACGCAATCGACTCGTCATAAAAATGACTATTAACAACTGCTGATAATAGTAGACCCTGCATATAGAATTTAATCCAATTCTTGCAGAAACGTCACGCATGAACCTCCGAGTTGCTTCCAGTCTTGACAATTTTTGAAGACTCGCAAGAATCGGGATTACTCATGATCGTGACATTAACTGAACTTGCAAGTTCCACAAGAGCTACCTTTTCAAACGACCGATGTTTTGTAACTCGAATGATTTACAGTAGGTAACAAGACACTTCAAGATTATCCTCAGGATACAGAACGTAAAGGAAACTTGAATAATAAAAAGAATTCCTCGGTGCCTAAGGACCTTAACTTTGCTATGAATGTTCCTAAAACTTTAATATAAAAAACAATTACTGAAACATTGTACAAGATACATCAAACTTCTCTATCGAGAAGTGGCTAGTATTAAATATCAGTTGTTTCATAGTGTGTTCGATGCAGACAATTTCTTTTGGAATATTGTATACGTAGGAGAGGCCTTTGAAAGTCTTAAATTTTTGTTCATCGTGTTTTATTGCTTTGTCGTAGTATCATTTATATGGATAAAAAGCTGTATTGCAGTAACGCTTAATGAAATTCCAGCGAATACGTCGTGTGTGCAAGGCAAACACGATATTTTCAAGATTATCGGTATGCATTAAGTAAAGTTCGGGTAACGGCAGTGTGTAGGTTTCTGACTGGAGCTGTCAATACGTTTAGCAATCGGTAGAAACAACGTTCGATATTCAAGTTTTCACGTGTACACAAAGACAAAGAGTTGACAGAGTAAGACTGCAAGCAAACCTCCAAAGCGATAACAAAAGGAACAAATCGCACGACGAGGGTCCCGCAGAACCAGCAGTTGTAGCTGTTTAAATTTTTCCGCTTCTGATGTCACCAGTTTCTTTTCACGCGCATCTGTATAGAGATGTTACACGAGAAAAATTGAAAGTACTCGAAATACAAGCAAATAAATATACCAACACCTTAACGCGCATAAATTCATCGATAAGTACATAAATGAGTAAGAAATCAAATCAAATGCAGATGTTTTTGCTCCTGAACGCGTTAATTTGTAATATAAATTTTATCAATTTTATTTGTTCAACCATCTATCGTCCTTCGATTTCATATGGATGAAAATCATTCTAAAAAATTGGGCAAATAAGCGAATGCGTGAATTGTAACGTGATTGCACTTTTGAGAATATTTTCTAAAATACTTTTGAAACTTTATTGACAACTATACACTACAATTATAATGTTATGTTTCATTGGATAAAATAAAAATAAATTTAGTTTGAATTTTAAAAGAAGTTTAAAATAGAATAGTTTAATAAGTTTAATTGAAATTTAAAGAAATTTATAATAGAGTAATTTAATAAAGAAAAAAATATATGCTTGCAGTATAATATGCACAGTACTTTACTTTAAATAAAGAGTACAGTCATCGGATAAGTGCAATGATAAAATACAGTTTAAAGTACAATATAATTTATACAACAATGCGCGCATGTGTGTGTGTGTGTGTGTGTGTACTAATGTATTAATGTAAGCATTGCTACAAATAATGTCCCCGTTTCTGTGAAATTTATATGCAAATATGATTTTACACTATAAATTAAATATTTGCGCATCTAATAGCTTGAAGACATTTCTAAACTTTGCAAATATGCTCTGATATTTTTCTCTATTGTACCACTGTAACTTTGCGCATTTTATAATTATGAAGTTAAAACTAATACATGGTCGAGATTAAAAATTAATCGTTATCGAATGATAATGTGAAAACGTAGCGAAAGTTTAACCTTTAGACTTTTCGAAACGAATGAATTATTAATTTTAGAAGTGTATTTTTGGGAATTGAATAAATTGAAATTTTCTGCTACTTTCTTTAAAAGTCTTTAGACAAAAATTCATGTATGAAAGAAGAAAGTAAATTACTTACCGTAAAATTATAAGGGAATATTTTTCTAGATTTTTTTTAAGAATGTTTTTAATGTTTCAGATTGAGGAATTTGCAAACACCATGTCAAGCCCATCGCTCAAGGACCTCCCTAAAGTAAATTTGGACTTGAAAAGTGAACTGGAAGGCTTCAATCATGGTTGCATGAAAAAAGCAGCGACTACCGAAAAAAATGTCTTACCTTCCGCGGAAGGTTTGTAAATTAACTCTTTTTTTTAATACTTTTCTGTTTTTATTATTATAATTGAACATGCGCGTGTATTAATTACATTCTAAATTTGCAATCAATTACATTATCATATAATATGCAATATTGTTGATCTAATAATTTTATCAGATAATTATTCACAATATTTATTTCATTGAGATATGTTAATTTTTTAATAATATTATTATCAATAAAAAAGAACTGTTTTTAATTCTCTCTATGTTTATTGTCTTTTTTTTTCTTTTAATTATTAAAAGTTGTGTATTAATAATCTTAATTAATATTGGCGAAAGGTTTTTAAAACAAATTCATTGTCATGTTGCACGTATTTAATATTTTACTACTTTGAGAAAAAGAATGAAATGATGAAGTGAAGATAATTCTTAGCTAAAAATGTAACATAGACAAACTGACCATCTGCAGATGTTCGACAAGAACGACAACATTCTGAATTAATCCATGGAGTTGAAAGTTTTAAACCAGCTCAGTTGAAACATGCCGACACAAAAGAGAAGATTATTTTACCCAACGCCAAAGGTATTGTTTTGAAGTACAATTGCTTCTCAGGTTGGGTGCGGCCTATGCTATAATCGCAATTCTACCATGGTATACTCTTCGTTCGCTTGGGATTTGGAGCTGTTTTCTCCTATTAGATCATCCACATTTAATTAATTAGTTTTAGAAAAAATTAACAACAAACATTAATTGGCATTCGCCTGCAATCATTATTAACTTTCTTGCTTTCTTTTATGTTCTTTATGTCAATAGATAAAATAATTATTAATTTACTTTATTGCTTAAAAAAAATTCAAATTGTTTCTATATAAAATTTCATCTTATAATAGATGCAATTGATTAAAATAAAGTACAAAAACAAATATTACTAGATCCTTCTTAATATTTGTATTATTAATTTTTGTCAGTGAAAATATAATTTTTCCTCAATTTTTTAACTTGTAAAAGTTTGTAATTTTTATTAAATGATTATGAAATATTAATTTTTAAGAATAATTATATGTATTTGTATTTATACAGGGTGTTTAAAACAAATACATCACAATTGTAAGGGGTTGTAGAGGGGGTCATTCTAATACAATTTTTCATTTATCATATTTTAATTTGAAGCTTAGTTTTAAAGCTGAAGATATTTAATGAAAAAGGTCTTATTAGTTAGACAGAGACACGACAGTCAATCGGTTGAAGTAGGACAATGACAAACTGTCTCACTTTAACTATCTATTTGTCTAATTAATAGTACCTTTTTCATTAAATATCTCGAAAACTAAGCTTCCAATCAAAATATGGTAAATGATAAGTCGTATTAGAATAACTCCCTCTATAATCCCTTAAAATTTTGCCATGCCTCATTGAAATACCCTGTGTATAACTCGTTATATACGAATGTTATAAAAAATAATTATTTTAATTGTAAAAGTAGTAGAATATTTAATATATTCTGTAATTTTTAGAGATAGTAAAATGTTAAGTATAAAATTAAGCAAAACTGAGAATCATAGTTTTATACTTCTCTTACTACAATTATTTTTTATAAAGATATAATTTTTCAAATGTGATTAGCTTTTCATTAAAAAATGAGTATTCGTTTTAAAATATTAATTATATTTATAGAAGTCAATTAGAAATAGAAACGGGTGAAGGAATTGTAAATATTTTAATGCTAAATAAATTTTATATTTTATATTTATGAATTAATATTATTATTATTATTATTATTATTTTATAAATATACTCTGAGAAATAATTCTTTTCCATTTGTATATTTTGTAAAAAAATTAGAACACAATTAACTTTAGTCTATGTGCATGTATAAAATTTGTTGAAGACCAAATTTAAAATGACTTTAAATTCTTTTAGTTGGCAAATTTTCTCTTAAATATACTAGCGGTATCTCAAGATTTGATGTAATATAGAAATATAGTTATTTTATTAGTGTTAGATAAATAAAGATAACATAATATTTTATTCTTTCTTTATGGGTATAAAATAATAATTTAAGATAAAATTCAACCAGTAAGAGTTAATGTTGAACAAATTGATGTTTGCTACATTTTGTGAAATAATGTTTATTCTATTCTATACAATCCATTAAATGAATTATACTAAATTCCTTTGTGGTAGAATTTTATCTTTCTGGTTTCTTTTTCAACAATTATAATAGGTTTTAAAGTATTAATACATATATTACAGCTAGAAGTTATTAGAAAAAAGTTTAAACAAACTGATGGATATTTATTACATATGATAAGTAATTTTAATTTTTTGTTTTTGTGATAGATGTTGCTGCAGAGAAGACTCAGCAGACTTTGATTGCTGGCATTGAAAAATTCGATCCAGCCAGTCTTAAACATACTGAAACCCAAGAAAAAAATCCATTGCCGGACAAAGATGGTAAGTGCAAGGCTTTCCTGTAATAACTTATTCTTATATCATTTAAATTTCCTATTTGCGTTGCAGTATTCAATAAATTATCAATGATTTGTAATGTACTTCTCATAAAATCGTATCAAACTAACTGACGTAATGTTTATTGGAATTGAAAATTCCAATTAATCATTTATTCAAAAACCTTGAAATTTAAAAAGTATAATAAGATAAATCATTTGCATAAATTAGATATAATATTTTGTATTAAATATTCAATTGTATATTTGAATATAATATTTTGTATTAAATATTCAATTGTATATTTGAATATAATATTTTAAACGTTTTTTTATCATATTAATACATATTAAATATATATAATTTTATGTTCATTTTTTAAAAATTAATTTTTTTTTTTATTTATGCAGCTATCCAACAAGAAAAAGGAAAGCAACAATTGATATCTGGTATTGAGAATTTCGATCCAGCGAAATTAAAGCATGCAAAAACACTCGAGAAGAATCCATTGCCTACCAAAGAAGGTAATCAAATTATGATATACATTTTACACACATTTTTAATTGTTTTGTAATGTATTGTTAAATTTATGTTAAAAAATAGAACTTATTAACACGTATATAGACTTTTAAAAATAATAGAATATCATTGCTGTTTTGTGACAGAATTTAAAATTTTAAATAGTTTAAATTCTATTTATTTAAATACTACATTTTTGTACATATATTATATGCAAATAACACATTCTTTAACAAAGCAGAGAAAAATATGATAATATACATCTGTACATAGTTATCATTTATAAAATATCGTATAATTTTCCAATTATTTTAGTTAAACGACTATAATTTTAAAAAGCAAGTCGTATTTTATCGTATTTTGAAAGTATTGCTAAAAAAAGTTTTATTAAAAAAAAACGATAAACTATTAATAAAGTATATTTATAATAAGCAGAAACAATATTTCTTTTCACCTTTTAAATTGAATTTGTAGATAAATATTTATAAATGAAAGAATAAAATTATTTGTTTCTGATTATTGTTGGTCTCTATATAACGTTTTATATAATTTATTAAAAAGTAAAAAATATTTTGTTTTAGCAATCGATGCTGAAAAAATAGCTGCTTAAGAGACTTTCAAAAACAAAAAGGATAAGAAGAAAGTAGCGAGCTGTCGTCATTTATATTATTTTTCTATACTTTGGCATTTTATAATAATTATTTATATACTGTCAATAAAATATTACTCTCTCAATTTTTCGATAACGCCTTATGGCGCTACTTTTGGCGAAGTTGTAAACTTATAATGGAAACTGTCCAATTTTGATACAAACATACACAATATAAGCTTAAGATCATAGTAATTTACTATTTCACTAATAACAAAGTGTGTTTATTAAGTATAAATGCCTAATATCTACATTGTACCAATAATAATCGATTAGCGCAATCTTCGGCCAGAATCATAATCATTCTTATCACCAATGTCTCTGCATCATTTTTCACTCGCCAAAAGATATAATTTTTATACAAAGAAAGGCTGCGCACAAAAAAAGCATTATTTTCGATAGTAATAAATTTCGTGGCACTGTATGCGTTACAGAATACAATAAAGCGTGATGATGCAGCAATTAATCATATATCTATATATATATATGTATGCATGTGTGTATATATATATATATATATTTGTGTAAAAATAATATTTTATATATAACAGGCTACTGTGTACTTTTTTAATATTCGTATTGTCAATGCATTGTCTTTTTGAAAAATTATTACAATGAATAAAAAATAATTTGTACAAAAGTATTGTTTGCTCAACTAATTTTCACCTCTCCATTTGAGTATTTTTTATCAATATTTCTATAATTTATCATTTGTATTTATATTAATATTCGTGTAAATTATTAACAATGACATTCTAATATCAATTGTTTGAATAATAAAGGAAAATTGGAAATTCAAGGAACACAAAACTAATCAACATTTTATTATAGTCATCATAAATTATAAGTTAATAGCAATAACACAAAAAAGAGACAATATATAATAATTTAAAGTAACAAAAGCATATTAAAAGTAACGAATCGCTTGGAAATAATTTATATCGTTAATTTCAGATCCGGAGATTTTTTCAATCAAAATTACAGTTGTTGATATACAAAAGCAAATGGAGAGAGAGAGAGAGAGAGAGAGAGAGACGCGTATTATTTTGTTTTTTCCTGCCAAGAGAAATTAGATGAAAAGTAGCGGCCAAGAAAGAAAGGGGATAGTATTCTTTGATCGCAATCGTCAATAAGTACAATTCTGTTGATAAATGTGCGTGATGCGGTCTCCATGAAAAAATTGTGGATGAAAAGAAAATCGTGTGCGCGCATGCCGGCATTTCATTATATTGCCTGTAATTATAATTATTCGCGGACCAATAATAACGTCGGTTATTTTGGTAAACGGCCTTACCAACGTCCTACCTGTTGATACGGCAGCATTGTCTCAACGTTTGTCAATAAACACATGCTGGTTTGCCGGCAGGACATAGGGGTTAAATAATTGTTCAAGAGCTTTGTTTATATAGTGTGTATATATCGGATCTACACGAAGCGCAGAAAGGACATTATCATTCATAGCTTCACTTAGTTAAGTGAACTCATGGCTTATAAATTTCATCGGGTGGACAAAGAAACTACAGGTAGAAATTTTTCTAACGCTAGGATAAATATCGCTATTTCATATTTTAGCACTTAAGCTTTAAATACTTTTCTTTTAATTGTTTTTGTTTTCTTTCCTCTTCCCTTTTTTAATACTTTGTGAACGAAGAATAAACTGCGCGAATACACGGGCTTTTGATATAGAGAGGAAGAGAGAGAGAAAAAAATGTGTGTACATTTAACTATTCGTTTAAGTTGATGATAGCTTTTGCAAACGTTTTTCAGCAGATCTCTTTAAAGAGAGAAAAACCATAATCTTTTTGTCATAATTCAATGAATATTAATGCAATGCCTTTGGATGTACATTCTAGTTACCTGTTAAAATCACTTGTGTTAGATGAGAGATGCATGAGAAGCTCTCTTTGCTTCCATCATTTTTTTAAAATTGTTATTTATTTAATCCTAGATCCTTACAGTATAGTTATTGTTCATTGTGGTTTTATTTTTGATAGCTATGGAAATATCTCCAAGGAAATCCTCAAAACGAACACAAGAACCAGTAGATGAGTGGTTGCAGAGTGAAGGATATTTTAGAAAACATTCTCCAAGAGATCCAACATGTTTGTTCAGAGCTGTAAGCGAACAAATTTATATGACACAGTATTTTCATATTCAAGTTAGGAAAGAATGTGTTAGTTTTATGAGAGAAATGCGACATTTATTTGAACAGGTAATTTTATCAGAACCATTCCCATTACATTTAAAAAAGGATTTTTTGTTAGTAATAAAATGCATCTATATCAAAATTTTTATATTCCTAGTACATACAAATTTCATTCGAAAATTATCTTGAACAAATGACATGCTTCACTGAGTGGGGAGGTATGAATGAAATTCATGCAATATCTTTATTGTATAAAAGGGAAATTGTTATATTTAATGGGCAAAAGCAAGTACGTCAACAAGTTACAAACAATGGTTTCGAGAAAACTATATATTTGTGTCATACACCTCCTAAGCAATATGAAAGTGTGTATACAAAGGATTATATTGCAACAGCAGCTTATTGTCAATGTAAGACTGTTATCAGAATTTCTTCATTTTCTTTATCAAATACACTCTTAGCACACTTCAAATTAAAACTTTGGTTTATACATTTTTCTAGCACTCGTATATCAAACTCTTTATAAAGATGTTTTTAAACTCAGTAATATAGATGCTACAGTACACAAAATGTTACATGATAGAAATACATTTAGACATGATAAATTTTTTTTAAAAGGAAATGTTGAAATAAGAGAGTAAGTTTAACATTAGCTTAAAGTTTTACCAATGGATTTGAATTCTTCTTGAATTGTTTGAAGAATTTAAGTATAAGATGATGATAATCTTTTAAATTTTAAAATCACTGTTTTTTGAGAAATTACATTTTTACAGGCAATTAACTGCAGAAATATATAGTAGAGCTGAACAAGATCAGGAAATGGATGCTGCTCATCCAATATCTAAAGGAATAACACCATTTCCCTATAGAATCGCAAAAGCTCTTGATCCAAATATCTATCGTAACACAGATTTTGATGTATGGCACGAAATTAGAAGAGGTATTAAATATAAGAAATAATGAACAGGGAACTTGTTCCACTTCAGTAATCTTTTTATAACTTAAATTGGCAATATTTCTGTTGTTTATAAAATAGAAGTAAAAAATGCAGGATGGACTAAATATAACACTCATTCTTTACAAATTGGTGGTAAATGTTTGGTTCAAATGAATTTTGATCTAGAACAAATAGATAGAATCAATAATAACACTGTTTATATAAACATTGACAATCATGATGCTAATGGTAATGAAAAGAACACAGGACAAAATATAACGAATCAAGATCCAATTTTTTATTGTGGACATATCCAGGAAATGAGTAGAAATGAAGGTCCTGTATTAGTTTTTATAGAAGAATTAGGAGAGAAAAGAATTGTGCCATATGCTGCACTAAAACCTCTTCCTATGCGTAAAACAAAACAATCTACTTGGCAAACAACGCATAAAAAAAATATAGATTCAAGTTAGTTATGCTTTTACATTTAACTATCGATTATAATTCTTAAAACTTTGAATTATTAAAATATTTCTAGATCAAAAATGGAAAAAGTGTAATGGAAATTCACGCAAAACAAAAGAATTGGTTAACAATAGTATGTTACCAAATCATGGTAATCAAAAGAATAATAATGTTAATAATCGTTTAAATGAGAATGATAACTCTGATGGCACAAGTTGGGATGAAATATCTAGGTATTTTTTTTTTATTGTTAAATGTGTACATTAATATTTTCTATATAAGCATTATTTTAATTGCAATTGATGTTGAATGTAAATATAAGTTAATACATAAAATAATAATTATTTCATCATTTTTTATTCTAGTAAGCAAGATCAACATAATATGTTTAGCTATGCTGCAGATAGGAATTCAAATTACCAAACGAATGTAAGTGAGATCATTGAAAAGAAGTAAGTTATTTTTTCTAATAAATTAAGATAAAAATTTTGAATTTAATGTCGTTGCAGCAAAATTTTAATGGTAATTACCAAGCAGTACATGAGAATTCTAAGCAATGTTATAATGACAATGGACAACAAATAAGAGACGATTGTAAAAGAAATCTTGGAACATTTGCAAAACAAGATATTAATGAAAACTTAGGAAATAAAGTAAATTCCCAAAAATCAGAGTCTTCCATATCTGAAGATAATGGTACTATTCCTATTTATTCACCACAAAATAATAGAATGCAGAAAGAAATTTATTGTTCTTCAAAAATTGGTATGTAAATTACAATTTTTATTTGATAATAATTTAATATGAATACTTTAATTTTATGCTTTTATAATTTTATTACTTTTTTTTCATCCATTTTCTAATATAGATTATAATTCGCAATCTTTGATATCTTGTTTACCTAGTAATTATAGAGAGTTTATTCCGAACGATCAAATGGAACGCATAATGCGTTTTATTAATAATCCTGCCCAAAAAAGTATTGATGCGAATGGCAGTGATTTGCCATTGTCAGGTAAAAATTTTATTTATAATTTACTTTATTTTCATATCTTTATGCATGGCTTTTATAACTCAATTTTAATACTTTGAATGATTATGTATATGGCAACAAATATAAAAGACTGTAAATACTATAACCACCATAAAAATCCTTAATCTCTCTCTTATTGAGTATTGAAAAATACAAGAAATTGTTGACATAATTTAAATCATGAAAATATGTTAGAATTCAAAGTATCGCGCTCTAATTTTATAATATAGATTAAAAATTTGCTAGAATTATTAATATTAACCTTTTGCACTTGTATATCCTCTTTCAAGGGACAGAGAAATATCTTGGAGTTCAAAGGGTTAATAATGTTCAGTAACTAAGATATTGAGACTTATATTATAAACATTATTAAAAATTATTGGAGATACTATATTAACTTAATATTTCTATAATTTTTTTTGCTTTTAAGAAAACAAAATTGTGAAGTATACATTGGTATATTCAAATTGACCATCAATACACATTCATGTAAAGCTTTATACTTTAATCTCTTCGACGAATGAAGAATTAGCATCCGATTTTCAAACTTTTTGTATATAAAAATTTTTCTTCGTATTTTAGATCCATATACTTTGAGATTCTTTTACAATTTGGGTTTGGAGGTATGGAAACAAAATTTTATTATTTATTTAGATATAATTAAATTATATATATAAATATGTAAAATTTAGTATAATAAAAACGATGTTATTATGTAGTATTTTCGAGGAAGCTATGGGTATAATATAAACGCAACTGGACAATCTGTAGCAATTGGACCATGGTATTATAGCTCACAGATATCGGCACTACCAGTAAACCTAAATTCTACATCTGGTACATAATTTTCTGTTTCTTAATTATGTTTATTTATTATTTTTTTCTTTTGTTACGAGAGAAGCTAAATTTTAATTTTTTAACGTTAAAGAAATCGAGGAAAATATAGAACACGTTAACAATATTTTGCAAACATGCGAGATTTCAGATCATAAGAAAGGAAATCTGATTAATTCAAAAGACTTAAATAATGATCAATTGGTACCTGTAAAAATTGCAAATACCAATAATATGAAGAATTCAGAAATATATAAATATGAATCTCATACATACGAGAATGGAAAAGAATCTATAAGCATAACTCAAGAAAATATGAAAGATTATAACAAAGACTACAATAGAGAATCCCGGATAAACAAGAACTATGTGGGTCCGCGTTTTAAGAAAAATAATGAGAGTAAGTATAACAGTTTAGGATTATACTTGAAATAATGTAAAAGAGATTATTTCATGAAAATTATTTGTGCCTTTTCACTTATGTAAATAACTAATAGTAATAGCGAAGAAATATTAAGAGAGTAAGGATTATATATTTAATTAGAGAAGATACATTATCACCGGATAAAATTCATTACAAGCCTCTTGTAGATTGATGTTCAGTCTTATTTTTGTTTATTTTGTAGATCGACGTCGCACTTTTAATAGAACTACGAATTTTCAACAACAGCAACAACAAACAGATCAAACCAATCAGTATAATCAGAATTCAAATGTAAATAATTGGCAGGAGATGAAAAACGATGGTATCCAAGATTCTACAAGAACAATGCAGCATCAAGTACACGTTACCATTCCAAATTCTTATCCGCCGCCACCTTACTTGCAGCAGCCGATGTATAATTCTGTTCCTATCTATAGCAACGACGGAGAAAATTTTGGCAATTCTTGTTTCATGCCAAATGCTCCTATTTATCCTGTTCCTTATGTACCTCATTTAGATATGCCCGAATCTAACTCGATGGTTCATCCTTGTTTACCACACGTTTGTCCTGGAATGGAAAACTTTTCTCAAGGATATCCTCCCCCATTATGTCCACCGTATATCTACTCCCAACAGGGAATATATCCTCCCGTAACGTCACCTAATATTCAAGAGCATTGGTACCCAGTTCCTGGTCAACCTCATTACATTCAATATGGACCTGTACCATCACCCAATACAGATCCATCCGGTAATGCGGTAGCACAAAATACTTCATGAGAAGATTATAGAAATTCTATAAAATTACTAGACTTGTTGATCATTTCTAATACTTTAAAATATCTTAGCACAAAAATCGTTTATGAACGATTATTTTCATGAGTGATACTACTATTTAACAATTAATACTATATAAAAGAATTATATTAAAGTTATGACTATGTTAACTATGTCATTTAAATTTATTAGACAATTATAACTAATATTGTTAAAAATTAATTTTAGGCCTCTTTATATCTTTTTCTATTAATTTTTTAACTTCCTACAAACCGTACTCTTTAATATTAACGACTTAAAATTTCTTGGACAACATTCTTGGTTGGTACATAATGTTTTTGCGCTTTAAACTTTCAACCAGTAGTTTCTGCGATATTTCAAATTTTTATTACGTCGGCTTCACACAAGTTTCTTTAATAATCCTTCAAAGTAGATTAATTGTTATTATCAAAATAATAAAAGTATAAATTGCATTTAATGTTCTCTAATATATTATTTTTAATTCATGTTAAACCTGTTTAATTTGATAGTTTTATAATTAAAAACGTTTGATTTTCATTATTGAGAAGATTAGAGAAATAGATAATTATATAGTAATTTTAATATAGTATTTTTAATTCATGTTAAACCTGTTTAATTTGATAGTTTTATAATTAAAAACGTTTGATTTTCATTATTGAGAAGACTAGAGAAATAGATAATTATATAGTAAAGCACTGTACATGCACTAGTACTAACAAAAAAAAAAATAAAGTATTTCTATTCATATTGATTAGGAATAATAAATTATGTGAAATATTTCAAGTATTAAATTTATTTG
Source organism: Sclerodermus sp. 'alternatusi' (assembly GCA_037305995.1). Lineage (NCBI taxonomy): Eukaryota > Metazoa > Arthropoda > Insecta > Hymenoptera > Bethylidae > Sclerodermus > Sclerodermus sp. 'alternatusi'. Next base: position 645,509 of record CM074553.1, read on the forward strand.
AGATTGATACTTTCAATTAAGGAGGCGAGGATAGTGAAAATGAGTATTGTTGCAAATAGAGCTATTAGTAAAAGGTTGATTTACGTAATATAATTTTATTTATGTACTTTCATGAGAGAACAAGTTAAACCCAATAGAAAATTTCTATGTAATTTTTCTATTTGAAGCTTCATTTTTAAATTGCAATAAGGAATTTTATCCAACCAATACATCGATAGTAATTTCGCGCCAAAATTTTAGTGTAGTGTCAAAAGTTTCATAAATAACTGGTAAGTTGTATCGCAAAATCTACAAGAAAGATCCCGACAAAAAGTAAAATACTCAACAGCACTCCCACCTGTTTCCACGAGCGCAAAAGTAGTCCATTCTCATTAATCGCTAATTCATAAACTTTCTTGATAAATTTTGCTTGTTTTAGAATGAAAACGCGAAATATCGCAAGAGGCATTATCATCGCACGTCTGATTTTTGAGCGAAAACAATAAAATGCAGAAGACCCAAAGGGCTCGCGTATTCGGAGTATTTCAATTTAAATTTGACGGTAAAGCTTTTAATCACGTTTTCGAACATCGAGTTCTCGTGAAGTTCAAACAGAATTTTTGTATTCCTCTTCTTTACGAAAAAGCAATTTAGGAAAATCCACTAAATATTTAGAAAAACGTGAATGTTTTCTCCAGTGAAAGGATTTGAGGGAAGAGGAAGAAGAAACGAATAAAGGAAAATAGAGAAAGCCCGAGAGGAAATAATAGAAATTTCTGGGAGAGAATATGGCAAGTTTCCAAAATTGACATATGAAAACCGGCTTTGAAGAATCCATTGATCTAACATGGAAAAGGTGAACTTTGTTACGTACACAGGCTTGGCGGTTCTGAACGGAGAGGAAATAGCCAGCAGCGATACGAGATTACGAAGTACACACTCTCGAAATCCTTCGATATACAAACCCGTGGTTCGGTTGGTTGTGTTCCACGCCATGACTGAAATTTTTCGGAAGAGTAGGAGTGCAGTAGTTGTGACAGGACAAACTGTGAACAGTGAGATTACTTAATATCCGATCAATGTAACAATATAATCTTTCACAAACCAAGGCGTTTCAAATATTCTTTTTTTCATTTCCAATTCATCTATGACAATTTTCTTATTGCTAACGATAGACTCTTGTGATATCAACAAGAGAGTTGTAATATAGGAGAATACGCGCAATAACAATATAGAATGGAGGTTGGTTTTCACTATAGAATCTTCTATATATCTTTGTGTTTTTTCAAAAGTTATAATGCTAATGGTTTAATTAAAATTTGTATTATTATTATTTTCATTTGCATCTTTGCCAAAATTATATCTATGTACCAATGTTAATGTTTATCAAAACTTTTATATTTATTGTCAGCTTATTTGTGTTTGTGTGGTGTTTAAGGTTATTCCAAATTAAGCCTATATATTTATTTCTTTATTTCTCTTTTTATCAGTTTCTTTAAAAAGTATCGTATGTTTCTGAGTGTTACGCATCAATGTAACGATACTACTGAGAGTGTAGAAATAATTTGAATAATCTCCTTTCTTTGAACATAGGAAGATGAATGTTCAGCAGGAGGAGATACTGGAGCAGAAGAAGACGAAGATGATGGTTCGTCACATGTGTCTCGCACTAATACTAGTAGTAGCAGTATGAGTGGCAGTAGTACTTCATCGGAAAGTGGAGATGACAGTGGAGCAGAACATGGTACAAGTGGTAGTGAGACTCATAGTTCAGGAGAGGATGATGATGATGAGAATGAAAATAATCAATATTCGGAGAAAGCTGAAAGTCCTGATGCACTGGTATGGGATACGTTTATTTGTATAATATAATTTTTATATATACCAACATACTTTATAGAGATGGGAAACTTGTGTAGCAGCAAATACTAAAGTGAAATTACCACAAGATTTGTGCGAGCATTCGACAATTTTTAAAGAATTGTTAGATTATCCATACTTTTGGTACGAGTGTCTTGATGCAAATCAAAGGCAGTCATTAATTAGTCTATTGCCAGCTTTTCCTAAAGATTGTGATGTGTCGGCTGAAACAGAAACAACATTACAAATGTTATTTAACAGAGAAAATCATCGGTAATTATGACATAGAATTAATTCTTTTGAAACAAAGTGTATTTATGTCTATATATATATTATAGATTTTATGATTGCTTAATGATTTATTTTAGATTTGGAGTAAGTGCTTTGGATTCGTTTCACAGTCATCTTTCTTCAGGACACTTTAGACCAGATATTCGTAGAATGAGAAATCTTGTAAGGAAAGCTCATCAAATGCGTTTGCTATTCGAAGAGCGTAAACGTTCTTACGAATTAGCTGGTCAAGTGTTAAAATCCCGTGACAGTTTGCTGTCCAGTGCATACAAGCAGGGATTCAGCCAACCATCCAATCGGTCAATATCAAAACTCAACTGGAGGAAACCTAAACCAGCGATGGGTAAGTAACTTCTTTTTAAGAAAGTGAAACAAATTTTTCTGGCTGTTTATGTTACCCCCCCACGCTCCAGCCGTTTGGCAGAGAAGTTGATAGTAACTTCCTGGGGACAATACTAACAAGCAATGAACCAATAGTTGAAGAGAAAACCCAACTACGCTACTTGGAGGAACTGAATGCGTTGCGAGCTGAGCTTGGGGTCAACGAGCGGTTAGCGGCTGATACAACGTCTGAGAATGAAGAGAATTACTCCCATCTTCAGCTGCCTGGCAACAAGCAGAAAAAGAAAAGACGTTCCACGATAGGTGTACAAGGATTGTCGATGAGGGGTTTCCAGATAGCCCATGACGACGAAACGATTCGACCAGTCTTTTCCACACTTCAGCGGAACGAGTACTCATCCAATAGATCATTCCTTATGCGGGAAACGTCAGAAGAGGTGTATCGTACTATGTTAATAGCACACAAAAAGCGAAGAGCACGTCGAGACGTACGTGTATTAAAACAATTCTTTAAACTATTTGGTTGTCAAGAATATTTTTTCATACATTAATTTTCTTCCACTTACGTATACTTGATAAAAGTTTTCCATAAATAAATTATTAATAATAATTTTTTAAATTAAAAAAAAAACTTGTTTCATGTTAAAAATTTCCTTTCCAATTAACATTTTAGATTCATCCAGAATTGAATACTCAGGGCATCGTACTTTCTGATCTAACTCAGAGAGCTCAAGTTGGACAAAAGCACAAGTTTACCGTCAGTACTCCAATGCGCATTCCTTCTACCAAGAAAAGAATAAAGTTGGAACATTCGTTATGTCCTCCTACATCCAGGAGTTTGAATATTAATTCAATTAAACCTGAAAGTGATAATAGCGATTATTCTCACACCACTGACGACAACAAACACTTAAATTCTTTAGAGATAGAGCATCGGTTGATGACTCCCGTAAAATCAGAGCCTATCGATGTATATGAACCAATTATACATTCAACATCTAAAAAGAAAAGGTAATTATCACATAACTAATTATTGTTTTCTTCGGCAATTCAATATAATCACTGATGTATTTTACTTGTGTTGTTTTTAGTAGCCCAGCTATATCGAAAAATATGAAGTCTTCGATGCTGTCAGTACCAGATATAAAACAAGAAGTGGAAGACTTGGAGTATCATGAAATTAAAACAGATTTGAATAATCGGATGCACGAAGATATACCATCTGCAAGTGAAGAGCATGAACTTAACGATAAAAAGGAATTGGATTTGGATAGCATTGATATGATGCAAATTCCAATTCAATTGGATGATGGAATGGACATACTCGATGAAGTCAAGTAAGTTGATTCAATTTATACGAAGAAAAAACAATTTTTTAATGAAAATTTGTATTTCTATGCAGATGCGAGGATGAAGCTGTAATATCAATACCAGATAAGGAATTGTCATTACCAGGAGGAGTGGATGCAATCGACGCTAATGGCGGAGCAGAATTAATGCAAGAAACTCATGCAAGTTTCTTCTCACTCATAAGAGACGCCTTTATTTCTAAAGGAGAGTATAGAATGAGTATAACGGAAATGAAAGATGCTGTTACACAATGGCAAGGGAATCCAATTTCACCCTTAAATGATTGGTAAGTGTATGTGCGTGTGTGTGTGTGTGTGTGTGTATATATATATATGTGTATATACAGGATGTTTCAGATACATGGTGAAGACGACCAAACTTTCAGATATTGTACAGGGGGGCTATTATAAGATGATTTTTTATTTATCACTTTTCTATCCGAAGTTTAATTTTCAAAATATTTAAGGATAAATATACTATTAGTTGGACAGGAACAATACATTAGTTGAAGTAAAATTGAGTGGCACTCACTTCAACTATATAGCATCCTTGTTAAGAATACACTTTCTTCTCGTACTGCTCCTACTACTCCCATCCTAGCGGCATAATGTTTTTATTTTATTAATGATTACCTCTCTTCATTATGCGCTCTATAACCAGGTGACCGCGTGAGCTAGAAGTGAGGATGCGCAAAACAAATCCAGCAAGTTTATCTCTGTCTAACCAATAGTAGTACATTTATCATTAATATTTAAAAACTAAGTTTTTCAAATCCAAAAGTTATAAATAAAAGATCTTTTAGGAATCATCCTCCTTTATAATTCCTTAAAGTTTTAAAAGTTTAAATAAGTAATAACAACTTAAATTTATGGAACATGTCATTATTATACTCTGCACATAGTGAATATGTCTTTTTATTCTTTAAAAATGATTAATACGATATTTTATAGGTATTCTTTATCGGTGTCTTGGCCTGCATTAGTTCCTCTAGCATTGGGTTTTCTTGCTGGTGAACTTATATACACTCAAGAGCTAGATCATCAAGATCCCGAATTAGTACCGTATTTAGAAAATAAAGGCCGAGGTGTATATGCATGGATAGGAGCCGGTAGAGATTCTGACTCTCGACTTTTGGATTTATGTACAAAATTCCTTTTACATAAGTAAGATATAAGAACTTTAGATTATTTACATTATTGATAAAAGTGTATCTAGTTAAAAGTATTAAATGCGTGACAGTAAATTTAATGACAAAGATATGCATAATGATACATTCGTCTAATTATGCGCGTATCTTTGTGTGAAAATTTACTTAAAAAAATTATTAATGTTATTAATGTAAATTTTTTTTTCTTCTTTTTATCGTTATCGTAGAGATTCATTGGCTTCGCCTCAGCCGACGCCAACATCAACAACAACAACATCAACGACTTTAGCATTGTCTACAAAACAACAGCCTCAAGCAGCTCAATCTAGTAATAACAATAGTAATGGCACTAGCATCGATGTAGGAACTGCAGCAGGCAGAAGTTCTAGTCCAACAATAGAATCAGTAACCGTTGAGAGCGGAACTGCTGGAACACTCGCTGAATGGGAGCCTCCTCGTGCTTTATGGCCAACGGAGTGGAAAGTTAGACCTTCTACTGCGGAGGAACGAGAAGAATTCAGGAGACAAGAACGAATGCGTTATGCTGCTCCTCATAAAGCATTCACTTATAGAATGCATGGTTATGCATCAGTTGTAGGTCCAGTCAAAGGAATCTATCAGCATAACGTTGGTACGTTCATTGTCTGATAGACGATCCAGTTAATACTGGATTTGTCCTCTTACATATTTTAGTTCATTACTCGTTTCCTCCCTCTCCCACCTATTTTTCTGCAATGGTATAAAATGGTAAAATTATCAAGTTATAGAGTTATGAACATTACATTAATAAATTGATTTGTTGATATTTTATTGCAATATTTCAAGGCTGAGTAATAAAGTATTAAATTTGCTTCAACAGCTTCTGGGTTAACAAAGCCACGTGGACATTCATTGTTAGTAGCAGACCGACCAAATTTTGTTACAATTTTGGCTTTGGTTCGCGATGCCACGGCTAGACTTCCAAATGGTGAAGGAACGCGAGCTGATATCTGTCAGTTACTGAAGGATTCTCAATATATCAGAGAACAAGGAGATAGCGATGACAAAGAAGGATATTTGCACTCTGTAGTATCAGGAGCCTTAGATAGATTACATTATGAAGCAGATCCATGTGTTCGATATTATCCACGTCGAAAAGAATGGTTGTACTTACATCGTGCACGTTCTGAATCGGAATTTGGTATGTATTTTTATGTATTAACGTGTAATTTATATGTTAAAGTTGATTGAAAGTGTTTTATTTTTTTTTTTTTTTTTTATTAATTTTATATGTAGATTTTACGAAGGAACGGTAATTTATTTTTTGTTCTAAATTTTCAGAAATGTATCATCAGCAATTACAAGGTGTGGCGAAAAATAAGAAAAATATGGGAAATACGTCAAGAAATAAATCAATACAGCCTTCGGTAAAAACGACCAATGTACCGAAAGAACAACCACTTAGCAGTAATAAGGAATTTACACCGAAAAAGGAGAGGAAAAGCACTGCTTCTGCTCAATCTGTTATATCCAGGTTAGAGATTACAACCTGTATAGAAATTAAGAAGTTAATTTAAGAAAGACCCTTGACTAAATATTGCCAAATGATTTTTAATATTAAATGTAATGTGGCGTTTCTCTCTCTCTCTCTCTCTCTCTCTCTCTCTCTCTCTCTCTCTCTCTCTCTCTCTCTCTCTCTCTCTCTTTCTCTCTCTCTCTCTCTCTCTCTCTTGCATTATACAGTTGTCTTTAATTACGTTTATATTTATTTACAGAAAAGAGCAGCGTAAAGTTGAAGAAAAACCAACTGTTGATCAGACTGTTGCCGCAGAGCCAGTTGTGATTACAACATCAGCAACTGCAAGTATATCAACAGCAGTTGTATCGGTTGCTACGTCAACAGTTTCCTTTTCTACTGTACCGAGCATTACCCCGAATGTTACTGTTAGCGCTGAGAAAGAGCCTGTTGTCACTGAGGTCAAAGCTCAGGTTATAACACCTACCACGTCGAAAAAGATAGCTGCTACCGTAGGCGGAAAACCAGTAGCCGTTGTGAAGACAAATGCCCAAAGTTTGCTGCAAACTAATCAGCAGCATTTTCCTCATCATCAAATCCAAGTGTCGACATCCGCTGGATTGCAAACTATACGGCTCTCTGGTCATTCAGTTTTGCATTCAGCTCAATCCGTGGCTGCTAGTACAAGTACTAATACAGGAAATGTAACAACGAATTTAACAACGATATTCCCTACCGGCAAAGCGCAAACACAAGCAACTCAACAGCCACAGACTATGATAACAAATCAGGCTGGCAAGAGTATTCTGCAAACTACCAATTTAAAACCACAGCAAACGCAACAGCATGTACTGCCTGGTAAGACATTGTTAGCTTCGCAGATAAAACTTGTCAGTTCTGGGCAGATCAAGTCGTTGCTTACGGGTCACGGACTTCAAGGGCAAACTATATTTATTAAACAGTCTTCTCCAGCGAATAGTCAAACAACCCAGTTACAGCAACAACAATTAAAGGTACGTCTACGTCTGTTCGGTCTAGTGCAAAAGTATAGTACATCATCGGCCGATGATCAGTGTTTGCAATTAAAGAAAATTGTTTTATCAATAGCAGCAACAGCAACAACAGCAACAGCAATTACAGCAACGCGTTGTAACCGGCCAGCAACAGATTCAGACTCAAGGAATGCAACGTATCATAGCGCAGATCGGTGGAAAACCAATTGCTGTGCAGATACAACAATCGCCTCAACAGCAGCAAAAAATACTTGCCAAAGTTCTTACGAGTTCCGGCAGTGGCCAATTAATTTCTGTTGAGAATTTGTTGGTTCAAAAAGGCTTAAAATTAGCAACCACTACCGGACATGCTAATCAACTTGCCAGACAGGGGAAACAGGTTGTTCAAACTCAGTATCAGGTATGTTTAGAAATATTGAAGTCTTTATCCTTGATACTAAACGCGTTTATTACTATTTTTGTAACGCGCGTCAGAAATAAATACGTATAATTTCAAACTTTAATACATCCAAGTGAGACTTGAAGTAAATTAGGGGAAATGTGAATTGACTAGTAGGAGGGCGGGAGAGAGAGGGATTATTTTCATGATAAGTGTCAGAGAAAAATTGTACGATTACTTCGACACAATTTTTAGGTGGTCTCCCAAGCTCAGACATCCACGGGTCAACCGAAGATAATCGTCAGTACTCAACAGCAACAGCAGCAGCAGCAAACGTCCCAAAACCAGCAGCCCCAAACTGTACGGATGGTGACAGCGCAGCTAGCCGGAAAACCGATCGTATTGGCAAGTGGCAATAAAAGCGTTGGCGTGGGTGTCAGTGGTAGCGGTAGTATGGTCCTGAGTAAACAACAGACATCACAGCAACAGCAACAGCAATCCACACAGCAGCATAGTCAGCAACAACCAATTATTTTACCAAGTCAATTACTTAACATTAAAACGTTGCATGGTCTGAAGGTGATACCCACGCCAACTGGATTAAAAACTGCCGGGGCTGCTGTTTATGCCAGGGTAATCGCCCCAACTACGATAACTTCAACCCAGTCCGCGGCTACTCAGCAGCAAACCTTGCCAACAGCGCAATCGTCAAGAAACACTTCATTCGGCACGCCTTGACAAAATTAACAACATCTCTCTTGATTTTAATTAAAACAAATCAGTTTCTTTATATTCCTTTCTATATTGAGGATCGGAGCTAGCCTATGTTGTTTCGTAGGTAGCATGAGCTCGTAAAAGAAATGTACAAAAAAGTAGGAGAGGGACTACACTCTCCTTAATATTTGAGTTTATTATTGTGTATAATTAAAAGGTATGACGTATTACGTAGGTTTTAATCGATATAAGCAACTTACAACAGAAACTATTCATTGGCTCGTTAAGTGGAGTTCTTGGATAAATAAAACAAAGTGAATTCATTATTAAACAGTGAATTATTTACAAATGCACGGTACAATTTCAATACAAACACTGTTATTCTCGCAACAAAGAAGATTTTGCAGTGTCACATTAATATTTAAATAAAGTTACGTATAATAGAATGTTAAATTATTTTTATATTATAATGCAGGATCTGAAACCCACGTTTTCGCGTTTAACATTTATATGAAACTCTAGGCAGCGTCTTCTGCTACCGCGTCTTTGGTCAGTTTTTCTCGAGTAGCTAAGGATATAAGTAGACCGACGGTATATGTACAACAGTATATTCAACATTGCTTTCCAAAAATATATGAATAATGGCTTAAATTTTTTAAGAAAATGCTTTACACAGTTAACGCAACTACGTTCGATGATTGTTATTACTATTATTTACTATGCTTACTTGATGATTTCATAAATTACATACCATAATTCAATTTTCGCGTTTCTCATTGAATTATTTATACTTTGTGGTATCTTATTCTTTGCTTAAACTTATGGTAGATTTCGTTATTTATGTTCAAGGTCAAATGACGGAGATGAAAACATTGTGAAATTTGCGTTTAAATTACAAATGGATCTATGATTGATACATTAGGAACTGATTATTCTTCGAAAATAGCGCATTCAACTATATATCAAATATACAGTGAGCTTCTTTCCCCTAATTATTTCTAGCGGTTTGATTTTGAGTGTTAATCGCGGAATTCCGTATATCTTCAAATATGTCAATTAAATTATTAACGCCTATTAAATAACCATCTTCATGGTTGCCCACTTGCCACTCGGCATTGTGATTGATCTGAGGAAGATGCGGTGGCAGAGGTAAAGTCTTCGCGAAGTCTATCATCCAAACACCGGCATTCTTGGCATCGTGGACGAATAATAAACTGGAGCCAACGACTTCGTGGGATGAAAAGAATGGCGATGTTTTTAGCGTTGCTCGAATAGCCTTGAGGCGTTGCAAATATTTTGGGACTGCGTGAGGATAGCCTTCTACGAATCTCCTCAATGCTTCAGTTACCTACAAGAAGACCACGTGTAAATTTTTTAACAAGTAAGAATTTTTCGCCTTATCGACAAATTAAATGCACCCGTATAAGTTTTCTTAATAATTACAATCGGCGTTAAAAAGATAATCATCGATTCACGCTCCGTTCAAGCGAATTCATTAATTTCTATGATGTTGGCAAGTTTCTCATTTCTATCATTACTGTACACGCGTATCAATTGCTTTTCTTACAAAATTTACCTCTTGCTACAAAATATCGCCAAGTATTCAGTTTACTTCACCTCGCTTTATTGAGTGGTTAAACATTTGTTTATTTTTAAAGTCAAAGGATTTAAAATGCATCTTTGCAATTTCATGAGAAATAGTCGGATGATAGGAACGAGTATTGCAATAATTCAGTATTTTAGTAGGAAAATCAGTATTATTCGATTTACCTTTCGTCTCTCTCTCTCTCTCTCTCTCATGTATAAATTTTCATCTACTCGTAATATTTTAAATAAATAAACCTTGGAATTTTAATTGATTTTTTTTTAGGCAGTTAAGAGAAACAGCAAAATTGGCAATAATAGTTATCGAGTTTTATTAGATTTCAATTACAAACCTGTTCTCGAGTTCTTGTCGTCTTGAAGTCCTTTGACGAGCCGCCTTGTGCTAATTTAATTCCTTCGACTCGAAAACCGAGTGTTGCTGTACTGGATATGGTTTCCCGCCAAACCATATACCTTGGTTTTGTTACCCCTTGCAACTTTCTCTCTTCAGCACTGGGTGCCGTAGGATCGATTTGTACCATTTTTTCATACATATCTTTCCGAAGCTGGAGGACAAGAGAAAGATAACAGTTTAATCAAAATCAGAAAACAGATACTTCGAAACGTCAAATTCTTCTTTCAACCCAGCTTGTGGACAATCTTATTGATTTTTCATTAAACTTCGATTATAAATTGCGTACCGACTTCAAACGGAGAAGATGATATCAATAATCAAAATGATTTTAATGTACTTGGCAAGCACTAATTTACAATATTTAGAGACTGCGAGAAATAGTGCAAAAATTCGTGAAAAAAAAATAAAAATATCTATATTGCAATTCGGCCCAAATAATTAGAATAGATTAAATTAATCATAAGCCTAATTCATGTTTAACCATTGGCCTCAAATGACGTCCATACCACGTCATATGCTTACTAATCCAAATTATTCAATGACGTGTTACGAACATCGTAAACTTCGAAATAATACTTAGCATATTCTAATTTCTCGGTGGAATCTATTCATTAAAATACAGTTTAAAGTAGAAGCTAATAGCTGAGGTGCTCTAGTATTACTCATAAGCATTGTTTAACATTAAAAGGTAGAAGGTGTATGGGTCATCCGTGACTCACTCACGTTTTATTTATATTGAAACAAACAATACTTTTTATCTGGTATAAATTTCCGAGGTTCGTGCTAGAGGGGGGGAAGGAAATTTCAGAGAACCCTAAAACTGATTAAAATTTACGTAATCAACGATGCAAATAAAACGTAAATAAGTCATGAATAACTCTTATCGTTTTCAGCGATAACAACAATGTATTCTCTAACAAACAAGAATCACTAAAGACATTTTTTCTGGTCTGACTCAAATCATTTGACTTGAGTCTCATGAATGATTTTCCAATGGAATAACAGAGTTTCATGTTTTTCCTGATGAATGAATCGTGAAATTGTGTCAAGAAAATCGTACGAGACGTCAACGACACGAGTCGAATTCATTCGGCAGGAAATGAACCACTTGAAAAAGGAATCCATAAATAATTTTGGTCTCGTTTTAGCTTCGGCATGTTCAGATTCCAGGTGAACGCGATAACAACGAGGTATTTATTCTCTAGTAAAACAAGGATTAAATAAAAAAGTGAAATTGTATCAAGAAATTTGTACGAGACGAGTCGAATTCATTCGGCAGGAAATGAACTACTTGAGAAATGAATCGATAAGTATTTTGGGTCTCTTTTTAGTTTCGACGAGTTCAGATTCGAGGTGAACGCGATAACAACGAGGTACTCTCCAGTAAAACAAGAGTCATCGAACAAGGATCGTGAAATTGTATCAAGAAATTTATACGAGACGTCAATGAGACGAGTCGAATTCATTCGGCAGGAAATGAACCACTTGAAAAAGGAATCGATAAATAATTTTGGTCTCTTTTTAGCCTCGGCATGTTCAGATTCGAGGCGAACGCGATAACAACGAGGTACTCTCCAGTAAAAAAAGGGTCATCGAACAAGGATCGTGAAATTGTATCAAGAAATTTATACGAGACGTCAACGAGACAAGTCGAATTCATTCGGCAGGAAGTGAACTACTTGAGAAATGAATCGATAAGTATTTTGGGTCTCCTTTTAGCTTCGACAAGTTCAGATTCGAGGTGAACTCGATAACAAGAAGGTATTCTCTATCAAAACAAGAATCGCTGAACAAACATCTCGTGGCCCGGACTCGATTGATTTCCCTCGATTTCATTGTCACGAATGATTTTCAGCGTACGAGACGCGTTAATGATAGGAGCTGAAGAATTTGATTACAGGAAGCGAACTACTTAAAGATAATTAAAAAAAAGGAATTGTGAAAAAGTACCTTGGGTCTCTCTTTAGCTTTAGCAAGTTCAGATTCGAGGTAGGTGCGAACACCGACCTTGCAGTCCATCACGCAGGGCTGTTGAAAATCTCCTAGGAGATCCTGAAGTTGAAGGTAAGAGGACACAACGGTCTTCTTACCGTTTTCAGTGGTACTTCCGGCGCTACCCTCGCCATTTTCCTTGCTACTGTTCTTATCAGCATCCTCGGAAGTGATCTCTTCCGTCTCTCGAACGTCCAAAACCCCTTTAAATTCAGGCACGTATGGTCTCAGAACGTCCTCCATCAACAATTTGAAACAAGCCTCCTCCTGGGGACATAATTTCTTCAGGATTGTCCCTGGGGTAGGTCCTGCCCGAAAATTGCCCTGGTGCCCTGCTAGTTGCACCTGTACAAATAAATGAATTTCTATCGTTTTACATCGTTTCTCTCTCTCACACACACACACATACACGTGTGTGTTGATTCAATATTGAATTCCCTCGGTTATCACACCAAGGCACTACTGATCTCTATAAGCTTCTGTTAAATTATTCAACACTTGTAAAGCCAAGTCTTTGTAATAAGAGAATAATCCTCGGATCTCATTTATGCTCAACGTGTGTAACTTCTTTACATTCTTATGCTATTACGTACGACGATACTCTCTATCTCTCTATTCGATCGCTAAAAAGTGCGCTTGAACGACTACTCTTACGTTTGCTTGTATTTTCGATGATTTTCTTACACACTCGAGTGAAACTACTCACCCATGGATATCGTTGCTTTTTGTACGTTTGGAAGAACGGAGTCCAGTGAACGATATTTCGTAGCTTTCTCCATCCAGAAGTCTGTAATAAAAAATATAATCAATGAAAAGTCCATTTTTTAATTAAACGCGCTTGTCAATTATGCTTTTTTTTATACATGATTTTGGTATAATCCAGTAGTAAACATTTGTCTTTTTCAAAGAGATTTTTATACTATCCGGCACTTTTTAATCATTTTTATCATTTTTAAAAGTTTGACTAGTGTCTTTGAGTCTTATAAAAAGAAAGAAGGAGAAACATAATTTTGCAATTAATAACAAAATGTTATAATTCTCGGAAGATTTTACTTGTCAAATTAGTATCATCGTATAAAAAATATCTTTAAGGAGATTTATCTTGGATTAGTATGAAGCGTGCTGCAGTCTTATGATATCTTGTGCTAATCTGTCTGACAGAAAGCAATTTTTTCGTAAATCAATCATTCGTTACGACGACGAAAACTGTGACATGTTTCATAAATTAAATGCTACGCAAAGACTGGATGATCCTAAGATGATTCTCAGATGAGTAAAGGTATTATTAACTGTCTGGACTATTCGACTAGTTGACTATCTTCGTCCAGTTCCTCGTCTCTAATAGTTTTCTTCCATTATAGAAAACCTTGGAAATGAAAAATCGCTTTAAAATCACCCCCTCCACAACCCTTTAAATTTATGGAATATACATTGTTACACCCTGTATATAGATATATCCTGATAAAAAAAATCATTTTGAAATTTCACAGAGAGTGACTTTCCTACAGAAAATCACCAATATTCTAAATCGTGTAAACGGAGTGCGTAAAAATTAATTTTCCATTTAACTTGTCACCGCCTTATTGGCATTTCTTCAAAATTTCCATTGAAGAAGCAAGAAAGATAAGAGCTTTTGAATCCACATGTGTGTAAAATTTATGATTATATATATGATAAAACGATTACATTAATTTCTTTTTATCAACCTGTCGAATTAATTTTCTATTCCCTCTCTCTCTCTCTCTCTCTCTCTCTCTCTCTCTCTCTCTCTCTCTCTCTCTCTCTCCCTCCCTCTCTCTAAGTCTCATACAATTCCTAGAAAGTTAAATCGTAATAGTGCAAATAATGTACTTTGATCTCGGAAAATGTAACGATGATGTCTCATCAATAATAATCGTCGCGCGAAGGGAAGCGAAGGAAAAAAAGTAAATGCGAATTCATCGATGGAAGCGCAGGTTTTAGACAGCAAGTAGTACCTTGGGCCATTGCTGGCTGGTACCATTAGTAGTAGGTCCGATGGATTTTGCGTCGGTGTAATCGGATTCCCACTCGGAACTCAAGTCATCGCCGCTACCCTCGGTCCATTCCAGGGTCGTCGAGAAGCCGTTGTGGGGTACTTCCAGCAATTGCAAGTACTGCTTGTAACCGGAACAGTACTCGCCCAGGTTGTTGAATTTACAATTTTCGCAGTGTTCCCCATTGATCTTCGGGCACCAGTCCTTCTTCCCGTTGCACTTCGCACTGTCGAAGTTGGAGCTCTTCGCGTCATCCTGAGCGCGCAACGCGGCGGGGGATGGGCTGCGCGAAGACGAGGAGGATCTTCGATCCACCAGGCAGATCGACGACAATCGTCGGGAATTCCGTCGATTTCGGGATCGGACGATTTTTCGTTGTCGCGACGACCTTCTCTCGCAATCCTCAACGTCCAACGAACAAGACCGGGCACACACAACGATCTTTGGAATGGTCATTCTTTCATAAGTGTCCTGCATTCTTCCTCACCTTCTCTCTCTCTCTCTCTCTCTCTCTCTCTCTCTCTCCTTTTTTGCTTCTTTTCCTATCGATTCAATGTCCTCTCGACTCTTCTCCACCTTTGCGCAAATCGACCATTCCCCTCCGCGATCTGAGAAATGCTGCGCTTATCGGATCCTTTTTCAAGGTCACTCTTTGGAGAACCAGCGACAAGTACCGTTTGGCGCGCTTCTCGATGATTATCGAAGATCCTTTCGACGAACGAGATTTTCCACGAGGAGAGAATCGATTCGCGTTACCTTTTAGCCGGTTTCGATAGAAGCTTCTCAACGTCACTGTGTTTTTAACAGGAAACGCGATGGCACAGCATCCGAGTCATTATCGCGCAAATCCGAAGAATATTACTCGAGAATAATCTCATGGAATTCGAGAGGGAAACTGGTCCCGTCATCGTTCTTCTCCTTTCGTCACCTTCCGTCTCTCTCTCTCTCTCTCTCTCTCTCTCTCTCTCTCTCTGCCTTCCGTAGCTTCCTCGTCAGTTTCGAATTTCTCAAAGTGGACGGATTCCCTCGTCGAGGCGGCTCGTAAAATTCGTCGTTCGAATTTCAAAATCAGTGCACCAGCACATTTCCTTCCGTTTCTGCGTCAAACTCTCCGGTCTTTGCGTCAGACTGTTTTCACGTGCTCTTCTCTTCTCTTCTCTTCTCTCGTCTTTCGCGCGCGATTTCACGCGAAAGAAGCGTTGATTCTCTCGACCGGCTATTTCATGAACACAACGATTGAACTGTGAACCGAGGTCGTGGCGACGTTGAAATTTGCCGAAGAAACTCGATCGCTCCGTGTTGTATTGGCTGGGAGAGACGTTGGAACCTACTGTGGCTCGAGGCTCCTCCACATCCACTTGTTTCTACCAACTCCCAGTTATCTTCCCCGTTCGTTCCAATTGATTTGTTCGATCGACCAATGATTCCGTGCAAATAAGAATATGAAATTCCTCGCTCGTTCGCTCGCTCGTTTATTTCGCTAAGACAACAAGCGAACTTGAACACTCGAACGATGAGCAACCGAGGAATGATTTCTACGCGAATGAAGAAACACGGCAGAAATTCTTCGCTTCTTCCTAAGGACACTCGATACGCCGGGGATTCACCCGTGTCTATCAACCTGCTTGGGTTACCTTTTTGATACTAAGAATTTGATACCAAGTATCTTTCATTAACGCGGTGGTGGTGATGACGGTGGCAGCGACAACTCCTCCGAGGTCATCGACGGAAAAAGATTAAACATCTTCTTCGGAGGAATTCGAGAGACTCCTCTTCTTCCTCTTCTTCTTCTTCTTCTTCTTCTTCTTCTTCTTCTTCTTCTTTCCTCCTCGCTATACCGATAAAACACTCTCGGAGGATCTCTAGGTGCGAGATGCTTTTTTTCTTTTCTTCTTTTTTATTTCTAGGAGCATCGGAATCGTTGGAGATGCACGAGTTTCTTGGTTCTTCGGGAGGTTGCTCCACCGACGAATTTCGTTTCTGAATGGCGATTATTAAAAATAGTCCCTACAAATCACTTTTTCACCACGGAGGATTTTCCAAGTTATATTTGTGAACGCCGGTGATGTTCCATCGAGTTGTTTTCAACACTTCCCACCGATATCTTCCTCGCTCCGGCGGTTTTAATTACGCTTCATTCTTCTCCGATTTCGGACGCGTGTTTCTTTATCTGATAATCTTCTTCCCACGCACGTTCCGATTACTCGCTATTTATTGGAGAGGCAAAATAACGTTATCCCGAGTCCAAGATGGCTGCTGCGTCCTTAATTTCTTCGTTGAGCGAAATTCTACTCGAAAAAAAGAGAGATCCAATAGCTTCAGTATCTCCGGGAACCATTTTTTTGTTTTTGTTTTTTATTTTCTTTTTCGTTTCTGTTTTTTTTTTCTTTTTTTTATGGTTTTTATCACGGTGCATCGCAAATAAGCAGACTTTACAAAATAAGAGAAAATAAGCGCGCGAGTAATTCTCAAGTTGCATTTGCGTTTCGAGGAACTCCACTTGGAATTGGAATTGGAATTGGTATTGGAAAACAAAGTACGAAGGGAAATTCATCGAATTCGCCATTCTTTCAAAATTAATCGAGAACAGGTTTTCGCAATTGGGCTGATCGCTACTTTTTGCGCGTGTACCGTTATCTCTCGTAATTATTACCATTATTCAAATACAAAAAATATTCTAAGGTATCCTGATAATTTGCCGCGTACTCTCGTTTCTCTCCCAGAATTTAGTTCGATTTATTTTCTTACAAAGTTCGTTCAAACCGCGAGGCATTCGTATTTCATTTCGACTCTTCTACAAAGGGGGGTTTTTTTTTTTTTCTTCTTACGCGCACTTAAACTCGATTCAGTTTTACAGCTGCTGTTTTGAAACTGCACGTCTGAAAATGAACTGTCGTTATCTTTCTCATCGTGACTTCATCGATGATTCCGGCGAGGTAAAATCTTACGTTTTATTAATAGGCTAAATATCTAGCGTGATACAGTTTGTAGGTTCCAACTTGGCTCCATCCGTCCCCTTAATCATTTCAAAAATATTCCTACATTTGCATCTTCCGGTTCTTTTAATAGATTTCAGCCCAGAACGAATATTACGATGTTCCCTTGAAAATCTTACTTCAATTTTTAATAATACAATTTCGATTATCGTTGAAGCGCGCGGCAGTGCGCGACTTGGTTTGATTTCAGTTCATTCGATTCATTCAAGAAAGAAAGAAAGAAAGAAAGAAAGAAAGAAAGAAAGAAAGAAAGGGAAAGGAAGAAAGTTTGATGCCTCCCGTACGCGCGTATCAGAAGTTTCTTCGTAGTATTTCACGACTGAGCAAATGTTATAAATTTAACGCGATTCATCAATCAAATTTAAAGAGTTTGGATCTACAAAGCGTGGCCTGTAACTGTTATTTTACAAATTTTTCTCAATTTTTCAAATGTCAAGGATTTACAATGATTTTTATTAATGGCCCATAGGAGAGAACGTTGGCAATGGTTTCTTTGAATATATAAGAGAAATCGCAAGTTCCTTTCATATATTTCACGCGAGTGTTATTCTTTACTGTACTAAAACCGTGGAGTTTACACGACGTTGCGTTCGCACATTGTAGAAATTTAAATGCCACGCGAGATTATTTTTATATGAAATTATTAAACGATAAGTTACGCCCGATTCCTATTCTTAAAAATGCTATTACTTATATAACTGTTATTTATACCGGTGTCTGCGAGGCTTTTAGTTTTTTCCTTTTCCTTTTTTTTTTATTTTTAGTTTAGTTTTACCATTGTATTGCGGTACTCGAGTTTTTCCGAAGTAACGGAAATGCAGATCTCAGGATACAAATTCCTTGTCAAGAGTCTCATTTTTTTTTTTTCTCTTTCAAATTTGCATAGAATTTTTCCGGCTTTGTATGCCGTGCACTAACGCGCCAAGATACGACGAATATTGCTTGTTTTTTTCTCAAATATAAAAAGACATAAGTTTCTTCTGACGGCATTCAAGATAAAGATAAAGAAAACAAGGGCACCAGGGAAAAATAGGATGAGGAAAAAGTTAATAATATCATTTGTTAAGGTAGAATCGAAAAAAAAAAAAAAATCGAGGACGATATTCGGAGATTAACGGGAATTGCTGTTAATGACGAGAGTGGAGATTGAGAGGTCGAGTTTTATGAGAACTCGTTTCTTGCGTTAAATTCGAAAAATTCGAAATAAGTGAGAATTATGGAAATTGCGCGAATTGCTTTGGAGCGCAAACCGATCGCTAAATTTCGGTGGACTTGCGCCGAGAGAATTATTTCCTACAAAACTCGAATTTTTGTCTCTTACGATCTATGCGCGATGGAAGGTGTAAGGGAAACGAACGGAGAAGAAATTGTTCGGTTGGAGAGAAAAAAGGAAGAATGAAAATTCTCTCGGAAAAGCGAGAAGAGAGATAGCGCGTAACTGCTATATAAAATACTTTTATGAAACACAAACACACCCATAATAAACTCCAATGAACACATATTTGCAAGACAAATAGATTTTCAAGCGTCTCTCGACTTTCGTGAGAGAAACATTGAGGGTGAAATGAGGGGGAGGGGGAATTGATAGGATGCGGATAGAAGAGTTATAAGAAAGAGCGGGAAGTAATTGGCAGTAAAGCGAGATATTTAGTGAGTATGAACATGCGCATGAACATGAACATGACACGAATACAAAGACGAAGAGGAAGACGAAGAGCGAGAAAAAGATAAGGATGAAGATGAAAATGGGAATGGCAATAGCGACGAGGAATAGAAGTAAGTGGAAACGCGATCGAAGATGAAAAGGAAGACGAAGACGAAGACGAAGACGAAGACGAAAACGAAAACGAAAACGAAAACGAAAACGAAAACGAAAACGAAAACGAAAATACAAAGAAAGATGGTAATAACGATGACCGATAAGGAGTAAAAGTATATAGAAACGCGACCGAATCGAGGGGTTTTCTCGGACCAACTGGTCTGGGACGTGGGGCACACGAAGGCGTTCGTCCACCCACGTTTCACAAGGCACCTGGTGCCACGCCGTGGGTTCCTCTCCTCTCCTCTCTTTCCACCACCATTCCTCTCCTCTCCTCCTCCTTCTCTTCCTTATTCGTCTCTTGGTCGCTCGTCGTTTTCGCGCGTGGAAAGCGAACGAGCAACCAGTGACGAGCGAACATACGCACACTTACACGTACATTATATATGCGTATTGCGTATACAAACACACACACACATATATACACACACACACACGCACACGCGAAGGAAAATACAGACGAGCTCTGTGTGCTACTTTTGATTCGGCCACTTCGCCATCTCGTATCTGTCTTCTTCTTATTGCGCGTGTGTGTGAACACATCCAAAGTCTCTCCTTACAATTACATCACACACGCAGAAACCAACACGCGCAAATACAGAGCTCGAGTCCCCGAACGCGCTGGCGCAACTTTCCGATCATAAATTCACTATTATTTCCCAGCCGATCGATAATTACTCGATCTTTTCCCTCGTTTGCCTTAATTACTTTTCTGCGAATTATCATCGATTCTCTCCTGTCCTCTCCTCTCCTCCCCTTCTCGAGTTCCCGGCGCCATGATTCTTCTTAGTCTCGAAAATGACCCCTTTCCTACATCCCCTTCTTCTCTTCTTCCCACCCTCCAGCTATCGAATCATTATTTCTTCGAATACTGATTGCTACGGAATTTCTGCTCGAGGGGACCAGTTTCCAACTTTTCTCGCGAATTATCGAGATTTTAACGCGTCACTGTTCGCCACTTTATTCTCATTATATCGACCTTGAAATATTTTGGCGCTGGAGAACCTCGTGAGAATCTATAAGAACGATGAATGAAAAGGAGAACGAACGATCGAATAGAGAGGATGGTATTGCGATTTTATTGAGTGTGATCGTGTGGGAATATGACTACTTTTGGGAGAGAAATGATCAAGTTCAGGTTTTACGATACTGGAACGTCGACTTTATTACTTCTGGGACATGTATACGTTTATGCATTCATAACTGGAAATATTTATTTTCCAGGACCCATCGTGTAATGTCACATTTTTTAATAAAGTGTTAATTTTCTCTTTGACCGTTTGTCGTTAATTCCATTTGCGCATTCTCTCTCTCTCTCCCTCTCTCTCTCTCTCTCTCTCTCTCTCTCTCTCTCTCTCTCTCTCTCTCTCTCTCTCTCTCTCTCATTCTCTCGTTTTATGCTTTTAACGATTTTCCAGATTTTTTTTATCAACGTATTGAAGGGATTGAAACTTATTGGATGGTTTTTTAATCATCTAATAAAAACTATAAGTATACTACTCTGTAAAACTTCTTTTACTCGCGTTAAAGGTTTTAATTAAAAATTAAATATAAATTTACAAGAAACTTAAACGTGTTTCATTACTTGCATTCTTGAATATGAACGAAGACAGTTAATAATTTTAAAAGTTTAAGATCTTTTTTATTTTTATTAAAAGTTTATTCAATTTAGTGTGTAGCATAATTATTTTTATAATCTTAATCAATAATCACCTTATGAAAGTTTATATTTAATTTTTAATTCTGTATAATTTTTTTTTTTTTTTTATTTTTACTGAATTTTACTCAACTCTTTGACCAATATTATAATTTTGTTTCTGTATTAGCTGGCAATAATTTCTTTTGATTTTAGTAACTCTGTCGTATTTCATGCACTAATAAAAAAGAAACTAATGATATTCGCATTTTCAAGGATTAGTTCTATCTAAAGCTTAAAAGATTTCCCCTGAGAAACAGAAAATAGGGAAAACCAAGATTTTTCTATAAATAATCTTAATTGGCACTGTTTGGAAACCTTTTCTCTCGAGGATCAGTTGAAAAGAATTAGAAACTATGTAGAATAATAGCTGCATCTAGTATTGAATTATTTACTTTTCTTTCCTAAAAATACTTCTTTTTGCACTTTAAGTTGTAACCTCATAACACACTTAATACATAACATATGTATACTACGTAGCTTAACGTATACACAATATGCCTAACAAACTAATTTACCATATTATTACGACTAATTCTCTCGTATTTCAGCTAAATAAAGGAAGCGAACAGCCGTGCGTGGAATTTTACTTAAAAGCTTTTTAATGCTATAAATAATGAGAATATTTAAAGTTTAAAAGTTACGCGGAAGACATTAAAGAATCTCACTGCACCATTGTAATTAATTCATATTCGTCGATAATTGCGTCGCAATGATAAGAATATTAATTGTGCGATTGGGGAATTTTAGAATTCCGGACGTTAACCAAAATGGCGGTGAGTTTGCTAAAGTGAAAAAAAAAGAAATAAGAAAAAAAAAAAGTGATTTGTTTGTGTTTACCCAGGCGTATGGGTACCTGCGTACGTGCGTACGTGCGTTTGTGCGTGCGTAAAATATAAATTTGTCATCTAATGTGCTCAATATCAACTTGCAATGAAATAACTTTGTTCTTTTTATCAAATTATATAATTGCAATGAAATAAGGCTTTGAATAAAATTGTAACGGTAGACGATACAACATCCTTGATCGTAAATTATTATTTTTGCATAACGCGTTAGATAAAAGTGTTTCTATTACCACTAAGATTATTATCAGAATGTTTCAGGGAATGACGAAACACACAAAATACTTTGGTCTTGTCTGGACGTTACAGAGGAATAAATTACACAATCACAAACGCTGTTATACAACTCGACGTACTTGCAACAGTTTGTATTTCTTGAACTTGTAAATCTTTCAAAGTAGAGAATTGGACATACGTCATTTCTTGAATAAATGTTACTGCCGGTGGAAAAAAGCGTTAAAATTTTTATTTCCAATTATTGTATTAAAGACCCGAAGGAATATAAATATGGATAAGTGTGTATGTGTATGAATATATATATACGCGTATAAAAATATGAAATAATTAACAATTTAGCTGCAGGAGGACTGTTCAAAGATCAACATTCTTAAAAATCAAAATTTTACAGCAAAGAAACCTTTGCAAATATTTATTGTGTGACTAATACTCCGATAAATATTATTGAAAAGTATTATGTGTTTTTAATGTGAGAAGATTAAAGTAGTATAAAAGACAAAAATGTTTGATCTTAAGAGTTTCATAAAATAGAAATAAAAGATTTACAGTGTGGAAGTAATACTATATAATTATTATCGATGTTTAAAGAAACTCTAAGTTCATTCGCGCGGAGATTTACTTATTCTTTCTCTCTAAAAATCTTGTGTTATATTTTCAAATTTTTTTCGATAATAAAACAAAATCGTATAGAGAAGGTTACTGGAAAAAATGAAGGAAAACGGAAAAATTCCTGCGTAATTTGTTACTATTACTGAACACTTTGGCGCACAGTTCGTGCTGGAAAAATTAGGTGAAAATATGATTTGAATTTTTACGAGACGCATCTTAAACCCGGACAATTAAAAATCACGTTCTTCTGATATTACACGTATGTGTTGTTTGTGCTGGACTTGTGATTGTATTATAAAATAATTCACCATTAAAATTATTGTTAATAATAAAAATCTTAATAGATTAAACTGAGAAAATTACCTTTGGTCATTGGGTTATTACGTCGGATAAATACATGCGCAATAAGATATCTATATTTTTTCGCAGTATACATCTATCAGAAGGAAATGAAAAATGTTTGGTAATCCCAATGATAATCGTGAATAGGCAAAAAACGATTTGATACTTTGTAACACAACTTTAGAATTTGTCACTCCAATGTTACATGCGATTAGTCTTGTATTCGTAAAAATTACCGAACACGCATTCGCTGAAAGAGTATGCAGTTATCAGGCAAAAACAGTAGCATCATCGTGTTATTCTCATTCACCGAGGGACTTTGACAATTGCTGTGTTTTCAATTATAACAGTATACCTGCGCTAAAATAACAGAATTCCTGAAGACGAGCTTGAAAAAATTCTCCCAAAGAAAATTCACTCTTAATAAACGGATAAATAATCGAACGAGAGAAGAAAGTACACATTTTTCTGTACAAAGGTAAAAAAAAGTATATTTTTTTAAAAGACCAAACAAAAGTGCAATGCATCAGCGAGGAAACAAGTTTTGGTAAGAATAACGGGGAAAACGATAATGCACGATGAAAAGCGAGGTATGAGCGAACGAAAGAAACGAATGTGGAATACTTATTTTTCAAATAATATGTCTTTCGTTGTATCTGGAATTGGTATTTCATACAATAATATACGTGTAGTCTTGAGCAAACCAACGAGACGCTTCCACGCGTATCAAGAATCTTTTGGATTTATCCACCGATTGAAATCCCCGAAGAGATTTTCAAGTTTTCGTAGATTTCGTTAGTTTTTTTGGAATCAGGAACAATGTTGACGACGTTTCTTAAAATAGAATAGTGACTTATCATAAGAAAGTATTATAAGCTTAAACGTGAATAATTTATTTGTTTTATCCAAGTTTTTGAGAGAGTGGGTCTTAAAAAAAAGGAGAAAAAAAAGAAAAAAAAAAGGAAAGTGGTGACTAACGCGCTCGAAGCGCATTCGGAAAGTTATTTGGAGAAAAGTTGGCGGTTTTCTCAAATTGGTTAGAATCTCCAGCGCGTCGATTCGCATATTTGCATAATCTCAATTCATCATGAAGCCGTTGCATAATCATTCAGAGAAGATACTATTTCATCGTATACCAAGCGCGTTGCACCTGTCTAAGCAGTTCCACCATATAAAAATTACAATCCAAGCACAAGTTTTTCTTCCACTTGCAACATGTCCGTCCGCGTTTTGCCACGATTTACTCCTATCGTATTTCAACAAGGTTAGCTTCTTAAGAAATCAGTCAATCAGAATTTGTCGCTTGCATTTAAATAGGATAGAATCTGGTTTTTTAAGACTCCAATGCACACGCTACCACCACCGCTGATTAACCGGAAGTACGTTTTTGCCATCGATCCTTTATCAATTTATGCGCCATTATCGTCTAATCCACCAGCTAACTTTACGCGCTTGTATTATATCTCTTTTATATAATAAATTTTATTATTTAACAAAGCGACGGATTTCCTCGTACGATAAAAATAACCAGTCGCCGATGTGCAATAAGAATTCTGAAGCCTGGCGAATTTCGAAAGTAAGAAATGTGTCCAACTTTTGGAGTGACGCAAGTGGACGTTGTAAAAATGGCGGGAGAAAACCTTAAGGCGATCTTAGATCTAAGATTGAAATTCATCGTACGTACATGATATGTATTAAACATCGTTATTAATCGCACACACATATATATATATATATCGATTAAAAAATCATCGGTACCCCCTTTAACGAAGTGGTTATTGATAAACATAAATGCAACTTTAAATTACTCGCATTACTCGAAAACATTCTTTGAAAAGTACAAGAGTCATTACGCAACGGCGCGTGTGCGTGCGTAAAAAAGTAAAGCATAGTTATTTACAGAATTAAAATGAATTTGCATCGGAGAGAAAAGAAAAATTACCTTCCAGCGCATATTCCATACTTATCATCGTGATGCGAAATATCCGACGATCCATCGGAATGGAAGCAAAATGGTTTTGACCCTTTCGACACGCACTTTTTGATATCACTGAAATTCCTCGGACATAATTCACCGCTTTTTATCCGTGACCACACGGATAGAATCTTTTCCCACAGTTCGAAATACGCGAAAATGTTTGTCAGTGTCCCCGTGTGATCCTTTTTCTTTTTATTTCTTTTTTTTTCCCCCGTTATCTCTTACAGTAACACAAGCAACTTTGTTCCACCGACGAGTGAAACGTCCATTTCCTCCAACTTTCCAGAATCATCGATTTCAATCGATTCTCTCGCGCGTAATGTCATTTTTTTATACCTAATCGGTATCACAGTTTCTCGCCGTAGTTCTCGAACGGGAGAATAAATCAAATCAAAATGCAATCTCTCCGTTAAAACGAGCCGCAGCCTCGATTATTATTGTTTCGACGTTGCAACTTCTCGGTAAATCATCGACATAGCTTCAAGCACTCGGAGTATAATCGCACGGTTTTTTCAATTACTCAACGTGTAGCCATTGCAACTTGATAAATCTTCATCAACCACTCGGCAAACGGGCATCGACGAAGCAAAAGAATCGAACGAACGAACAAAACGATCACAAAGTGGCTACAGATGTGGTCCCACCGATCTCGGCGACTCACCGATTTAGGGCTACCTTTTTTTTCTTTTTTCTTTTTTTTGGATCCTTTTCTTCAATTTTCGGTAACGAGGTCGTCGAGAATGATGAGATAACGCCGAGAGACGGAGGAGAGAGGTTTACCAGAGAAGAAGAAGAAGGTCGATGAAGATAGAGTAGGGAGCCGAGAAGAGAGCAGCGACGTTGTCGAAAACGGAGTAAAATTTGGTTCGGGTGAGAATTTTGAGAGAAAGAGAGAAAAATGGAGTGTCGGTTGGGATAGAGAATGTGCGACGTGCTTGGTGTGTGAGTATATACGGCGGTGCATTAGCGAGTTTGCATGCCGATCGACTGAAGAAGGAAGGCGAGTAGCCTCGGTTGGTTCCCGGTTGGTTCCGGGCTGGCACCACGTAGTCCGGCATGCAGTGCGCGGCCATATTATGCATTTATGACACTTGCAAGCTTTGAAAGTAGCGCTCTGCGCACTCCAGACATTGTCCGCTAACGTTGCAATTGCGTCACCTGCGTCGGACTCGTCTAATTAACGTAATTAGAACGCTCGTGCCGTCCTACCTGCCCCTGCCCCTGTTTCTGCTTTTGCCTGTACTTCTGCTTCTACTTCTGCTTCTGCTTCTGCTTCTGCTTCTGCTTCTGCTTCTACTTCTCCTCTTTTGCCTCTCTCTCTCTCTCTCTCTCTCTCTCTCTCTCTCTCTCTCTCTCTCTCTGTCTTCCTTCCTTCTTCCTTCTCTCAGGGACACCGCCAGCAGATTTTTTTCTCATCTTTTTTTTTCTTTTTTTTTCCCCTCCTTTTCGATTCATTCCCCTCTCTGCAAGAGCTTTGATCTCTCCTCCTCGGCTATGCAACTCGTGTAGCTGCGTGGACGTTCCCAGAACGCGTCAAGTTCAATAATTCCCAGGCTCTTGCACCGTTCGTGAATCCGCTGGCGGAGATGCCACGCGTTTGTCTCTCCCCGCGATGGAAATCTCTCCGCGATTTCAAATCCACCGAGCGATGCTCGAATTTTCTCTCGATATTCCGCTGTAGGCTCCGGGAACTTCCCGTCGTCGATCGAAAAATCCTATGGATCGTCGAACCGGAAGTAAGAATCAAATTGCGCTAGGCGGTACGTCGGGAGAGAAATATTTTTGCATTTCAAATGTTAATGCGATATTGTGCACATTCTTTTCTTTACGTGGATTTTTCACGTGGAATGCGTTAACCCGGTGACCCCGCTGCTGTATTCCCAATTTTCTCTCTCTCTCTCTCTCTCTCTCTCACATTCCGTGGTGCGCGGTACGATAAAGAGGAAACGTATGCCGGTTTTAATATAAAATTTTATACCGATCAGGTGCGTGTAAGCGCGTCTTATTTTCTTATAGAGATTGGTCCGTCAACCAACAAGCATTTTAATTTTAACAACTTTTTTAATTTTATTAAAAAAGTGATATATATAATTGCGCGCTGTTTGATCCCTAACCTCGCGATCTAATTTTCCCGTCTTTCTATGCATATACATTATTCAAATTAATTCTTTATCACACCAGAAACTGTGCACGCTTCGCTCTTATGCGCGTTTGCTCTAGCGCTTTAAACAAGATATCACGAAGCTGAAGCTGAAGACGAAGCTGAAGGTGAAGCCGAAGCTGAAGCTGAAGCCGAAACTGAAGCCGAAGCTGAAGAAAAACTAAAATGTCCAGCCAATTTGGAATTCAGTGTGTTTCGTGTCAAAATGTGGGGAAGTGTCGAGGATACGTTCTTCTTATTAATATCCAATTAACTATTAAAATTAGTTGCTAATAATCATTGCGGCGTTTCGATGAAAACAACTCTTCAAACGAAATGTCAAAGTTTGTTACGTGGAAAAATATACCTCGCGCTATAGGAATAATTTACGTTAATGTGTAATAAAAGAGCATTCGTCGCTAGAACACTTATTATGACTTTGTACAGTATATCCGACTCTACTTTTATCAGGAAAGCTAATTTTCGTAAAATTCGCTAAAAATTCCAGTCGCAATTTGTTCGACAAAAATAATGTCCCTCGTTCTATTTAAAATATTCAAACTCGAAGCACACAACTTGGATCTGAAAAAATCAAAAAATATCACGCACAATAATAACATTGTGCAAAGGAAACCTATAGATAGCTCTATTTCAGTTCTTTAACCCCCAAACTATTTTGACATCTCTGTAAAATTATTGTAAGCGAGAATGACGCGTGTAAAGTTAGAACAATTTCACGACCGATGTCGCGCAATCTACAAGTCGAACGAAGACAAATATTAATCTGCCATAGATTCTTCCAATAGTTTAAGTAAACGATATATTTCTATATTGCAACTGTTATAAATATTTGTAACATTTGCTCCAATGGCCGATCAATTAAATTTATACACGATACGTAGGAGAGAGAGAGAGAGAGAGAGAGAGAGATATTCAACGTCGATCCAAAACCAAATGGAGCGAGTAGAATGTAAAGGAGGAAGCGATGATTTAATCATTATTTCAGATTCAACACTCAAAATGGTATTCAACCCTGAGAGAGAGAGAGAGAAGTCAAATGTCTATAATTCATTATCCAAGAACACCGTCCCCCCTCTCTCCCTCATCGAAGATAATTCAAATCTCTTTCGAATGATGATCAGCCTTGAAAAGGATCCATTAACCCTTAGTGGTATGACGTGTGTAAATCGCATAATTTTTCTTATACCGATGCCGCGATGTATTATACTTAAAATGTAGTTATAAATAGTCAATCGCTCTTGCTATCAGGGACAACGCTGTCCATAGATACTTTACGCTTTCTTATCCTTTTCATCAAGAATGTCCTTACGAAAGATCATTAACTTTTTAACATGAGATTTTTTACGCCAACGCTCACACGCGTCCATTGCGCTTATATATAAATTGTTGCTGGATGCGCGCGATTGTTTGTGCTTGAAAATGGCCGTTACGAGCTTTTTTGCACCGCAAATGTACGTCAAAGTAATAAGAACTGCACACATACGCGCGCACGTACACGCATACGTGCGCATGTACACGTTCGTATTTACATTCGAGGCTCGTAAACAATTATAAACATTTGGGCGCGGCTTTCTTTAGAGATTGATCCGTTTTTTCTCAGGAACGCGACCATCTTTCAATATGGCGGCGGCACCCGTTATTATTAATCCATTGATTCTTCGCGTTCTTCTCTCATTCAGGCTCATTTGCTGTGTACATTAAGATTTGCGCATAAATATTCACGCGTCAAACACGCGTTCGTAGGTTTTTAGATTTAACGTAATAGAGAGATGGTGATTTTATAGATTCGGCCTTTTTCTTACGAACAACCTTTCAAAAGAACTTTATTTAGTATTTATTGCTTGATTTTCTCACGTAAGTTTTTACGATGACTCAAATGAATATTAATTTGCAATCTCTCTTTTCTAAGGACAATGGCGCATGCATCACGCTTTTAACGCGTTTATCTGCTTTTGCGGAACAAGACTTTTCTCTCTTCGCGTTTGATAAAGTTTGTACTCTACAAGTATTTGCGTTAATTTGTCAATTCTTCGATTATACGTTTGTATCCTTATAAATTATTCTTCCCTGTTGCATTGCAAAGTTTTATTATAATCAAGGTACTCTATAAATGGCAAAGGAAAGCTTTAATAAGATAATGCAATTAAGGCATTTAATCATTTTCATTTTCAAGGATATCGCTGTGGATTTTTTAAAGACTCATCATATTTTATGAGTAATCTTTTCTCTTCATCGGGGCTATACTCTTCCTCATTTTGTATTTTATTTTCCATATCTCCATATATAGGCGTACATATATTTTTTTTTACGCGCACATCTGTTTTTAAGCATACTTGCGCATAAGCGAGTTAATACAGATATATTAAAATTTATTGAAATTATTATTAACATTTGAAATATAAATTTAAAATTATAACAATATAAATAGTTATTTCTCTTTAATATTAATTTTTGGAATTAGTAAAAGAAAAAAAAATTAGTACCAAATAGAAATGCGTTATTGGTAAATTTTGTTTAAAAGAATAGTACGTAAAGTTGAGTTGTAAGAATATTTCAAACAGATAAGAAACGGAGACATTATTTTTGCACAATATTAATATTAAAATTATTTTTCAAAATTACAATTTATTTGTAAAAGAGTATATTAAACTTTATAAATATAGTAATAAAGAAACCAATAAATTTTTTAAGATCACACATAAAGATGTACAATTTAAAGTAGCCTTTTTACATAATAAAAAATACAAGAAAAAGGAATAGAAATAGTAAAACTAACGTTTGGCAGTAGAAAATTACATATCTTATCTTCAAGTAATTATTCATTTTGATAAATAATCATTCTTTTATATTTGTAACTTCATTTGCTATTGCAGTACATAGTAAATAAAAAATCAGTAATATTTAAGAAAAATTTATTTTAGAAAAGTAAATCCATCACATTTTAATATATTTATGAGATTTTTTCGACTAACGCTAACGCAATTCTATGAAAAAGTATCGATTTTCAGATTCATGTGCGATTATTATTTAATAAAACATAAAATGTTAAGAATAAAATTAATCTATTTTAATTATAAATGTATGTATTATTAAATTATAAAACTAAAAAACTATCTGTCTAACGATGAATTTACGCAAACTTTTTTTTATTTGTTATAAACGTATATAATTAAAAAATATTGCTATCAAGGGCAAATGTATCAATACAATTTGATAGTAAAAGCCTATTAATAACTTAAACGGTATACATTTTTATCAACTAAGTAATTATCAAATTCCGAATCGCTACGTCTTAACATCTAACCGATTCTAGATACAGCAGGTTCCTTCATTAGCTATATTTTTGAATTATAGATTTTAATATAAATATGAATGTATATTAATATTAAAACTTTAATTTATTAGACATATCAATAATATAAATATTTGCATAGTATTTTATTAAAATGAGATAAGTACTTTATTTCTTTTTAAATAATAAAATTTATTAGAATTTCAGATTTATGATATCTAGATATTTTGCTTATTCAATAAATAATGTAAATATTCACATAACTTTATAAATTAATTATTTAAACTATTAAAAATAACAAACAAAAATATCTTTGAATTGACTGTAAGGTAGCGCTCCCTAGTGGTGATTTTCAAAGTTTAATGAACGAGATCCCTACGGATAAGCGATGTGATTCATATCGGAGTATGTCAAAACTCTCAATCGATAAAGTTTTCCATTTTTTAAACGATACAATTTTTTTCTTTTAATAAGTACTGAATAATTCTTCGCGATTAATACCTTTTTTTTAATGATTATGTTCACGATTATAATTACTCTTTATTTCTATTGAAAGAAGTAGAATTTTATTAAGATAAGATAAAATATCATTTTGATATTTCTTATGTGAAAAAGAATATACAGGGTGTTTCAGTGAGGTACGGCCAAATTTTACGGGGTTATAAAGGAGGTGATTCTAAAACGATTTTTTCTTTATCATATTTTGAGATATTTAATAATAAAGGTATTATATCAGTCAGACAGAGACAAATAGATAGTTCAAAAGAGACAGAGTAGCGCTGTCTCGCTTCAACCAATTGACTGCCTTTGTTTAACTAATATAGTACCTTTTTATTATAAAGTATCTCAAAAACCAAGCTTTAATGTAAAATGTGGTAAATGAAAATTCGTCCTAGAATCATCCTCTTCGCAAACTCTCAAAATTTGGTCGTACCTCACTGAAACATCCTTTATATATATTTTTTATATTAATTAATAAATCCTTCCGTTACCTGGGGAAGTACTATTTACTAAAGAAATTTACTTGTACGAATTTACGTAAAGCTCTTAAGAAGAAAAAACTTGTTTATGCATATATACAAACAATTTTTTCCTTTTAATTCGCAAGATAAAATAGCTTTACCGTCAGTCAAACATGTGAAAATAAACGTGTAAAAAAGTTATTACGCATATTTTCGTGTTTCACCAATAGGAAAGATTAGTATTAATCATAAATGAATGGTACGATAATAATTTTTTTTCATTTGGAATTACCAGTTGGATCATAGGAGGATGAAACAGTTAAGAGTTCTTTAAAAATTGATCAATCTTCGTTCTTATGAATTTCTACGTTCTTTTCCTCTCTGTAAATACATGCATACAGCGCAGTTCCTATTTTTATAATTATCTCAATGAATAATACCATTATTTTAAAGTGCTATTAGAATAGGAAAAGTCTTATGATTCAAACTGACAAGAACGCATCTATTTGTTGAATTTTAATTATTGCCATCGGAGAGTTAGATGTTTTCTATAATGAGACTTTACTGTAATGCAATTCAAACTTTGTTACATTATAAGTTGGAGAAGAACCTTCTTATTTGATGGAATTATTACTTATTCTATTATTATTACACTACTCGCATATACGTGTAATATTAATTAGAATAATTATACTCTGATAAATTTTTTGTCGCCTTGTAATAATAATTCATTTTTCCAATATATTATTTATTCCGTTTTCTACGTTTATCGTCATACTTCTCTCTCTCTCTCTTTCTCTCTCTCTTATACAAGGTGTTCTAAAATTCGCGTTCTTCCTTTGAGTGTTACTCCTGAGGGTAAACTGAGTCGAAAAGTCCTTTGCTATTTTTCAATCAAAAGTTTAGTTTTCGAGATATTCAATTATAAAAAAGCTATTAGTTAGACAGAAACAAATAGAGAATAAATGAACAAACTATTTTGTATTTATTCTTATCAAACAAGGGATTCAGAATAAAATTGATTAAATGCCAATCGATCAAAATTGATATCCTGATATAATAATCGATAAAATTTGATCTAGGTTTGATTTTTTCGAATATTTATGCTAAAAGAAAAGGCAGACAGTATTTTATTATTGTGCAAATATGTTAGTATTGTTTCGTTTCATGAATAACACGTAAGTATTGAATAGGAAAAGTTGATGTTCGTTTTGTTATTATTCTCAGAATGAAAATTGTAATATTTGCATAAGGTTTTTGCAAGTTACACTCTAAACTCATATAGTGCAAATTAAATGACCAAACTTTCATTCAATTAGACATATATGTATATTTATATCTCCATTTAATTCTAAGTATATATTTTTTAAAAGAGTACTATTATTTGAAAAAAAATTATATCAATTTCTAAATAAAAAATCATGTGAAAAATATTTCCCTATGTCATCCTTACTTCTACTAAAGGAAATGAATATCTTATTAATATTAAATTAATACTTTGAAATCATTGAAAAAAGAATGGTATGCAGAGAGAGAGAGAGAGAGAGAGAGAGAGAGATAAATAGATAGAAAGAGCAAATTATTATAATTTTTATAATTTATTTTTTATCATGCACATAGTAAAAGATGGAAGAAAATTGAAAATAGATCCCACTAAAACAATCTTCTCGAAAAGCGACATTGAAAAGTTAGAATTTTTGTATTTTATATCGTCCTTCGTGAAACAAGACAAATACAACAGGATGGAAGTTGAGGTTTCAACTCTGTTGTAAGTCGGCAACACTTTCACACTTGAGGCCACTCATACGTTACCACTAATATTAACTTAATGAAGCTATTAGAAAAAAATTGAAGGACGTTTGTGTAAGTTCAAGGCCCCACATACTTAAGACTCATATTGCCAGTAACTATTTCCTCTCAATATGACAAGGTCATGGCCGTTTCTCGAATAGCATTCCAATTAACTTGCTATCTATGATATATACAGGATAAGGCACTAATTAATTAATATTTTATTTCATAACAATTCTTCGTATTCCAATGCACTCTAAGAGATTGGCCTTTCAAAAGTAATTGCAATTTGATTAGCGGAAAAAGTAAAACCTTTACTGTACACATCAGAAAGATTATTACTACAAATTTTCTACTAAAACATTTCACTGTGATCTGCATAAATTAGTGGGTCGTTTACAATTTTGCTTTGTGCGACTAATACATTTCAAATATTGGCATTAGATTCAAGTGATATTGGCCTGCAAGTTTTGTGAATGATAATCATGATTTTGCAAAGCACTTTTACTACGGTCTTTACAGATTTCTCGAGTTTCATCTTCAGGGCAAGCATTTGTAGCACACAGCTGCCGCATAAGATGGTCTAGAATCTTTTTTATTGCCCAATCGTTGCTAATATAGACTATCATAGACAGTCAAAGTGCTGTCAACATTCGCATGCTTAATTGCACAGTGCCTGTCTGTCGTGAATATTCAGCGAAGGATGGCAATAAGTCTTGTAAATTAACGAGCACAGCTTCGATCATTCGTACTTTAAGATAAACCAGCGTGAAAGGAGCCTTGAGAAATGTTCGCGTCGATCTCATGTAATCTGAACTAATTTGTCAATACATGCTTTTACTCTTACTAATTTATTACTATTTTTTTCCTTGTGTTTTAGGTCTCTTGGTTAATACTCGATACCTCCTCTTCCATTTTCTCACTCTATTCCTGTGAACTCAGTTTTATTTATTTTAAACCTATTACGATCTCTACATATATATATATCAAGATTATATATAAAACCAATTGTGAATCCAAATAAAGTTCACTCGTCAAGCTATTTATAGTTGGATAAAATGACAATTTGAGATGTTTTTAGAGCGAGGGAGAAATTTAGCATCTAATGCTTTAAAATAAATATTTCTTGCTTTTATATTTGAAAAGGAAAGGAATGCACAATTTAGTCATAGAAATTTATAGAAATATAAGAATGTCTAAGTTCTACTCTGTGCAGTATTGATTGTGTATATATGATTCAATTAAAAAGAAAAAGAATTTGAATATCAATAAAGAATGCCAGTCAATAACATAAATTATCACAATAGAGTGGGGAAAGTCCACCTTTAGAGTTTGGGTTTTGTCAGTGAATCAACTTTCATCCATGTTAGGCACTGCTTATAAGTTGGGTAAGACCTACCTCATGACACACTTTGATATTGAATGGATCATACAAAATATCAGAAAGAGTAGTCATGCATAATTTTATTTACATAAATCTAAAGTTAAGATGATAAGTATCGTCAAAGGTGTTGATATTCAACAATTATTTGATTGCTGTTAATACAAAAAAAAATCATAATCATCATCACATTATTAAAAAGCAAATGATTTTTATTCTTAAAGTTCCTTATAGACAGAAGTTTTGGTTGCTTCAATGAAAGTTTTAATAGAAGAATCGATAATTTCCATAATAAATGTTTTTATGAAATAAATATCATATATAGTTTCAGATGAATAGGATAGATAAAGAGATTACAGAAAATGTTTCATATAGGAATGATGACAACATGTCTTAGCAACACGCACCACAGCACACCCCAGGGTCCTATCAATTAATACAGGATGTCCGGAAAAAAGGAGACATTTTTTGAGGGGTGATTCCTGAGGCTATTCTAAGAACTTTTTTCTCTTGGCATTTTTTGGTTTAAAGCTTTATTTCTGAGATATTCAACGATAAAATTGCCATTAGTTAGACAAAGACACTTCAATAGTTAAAGTGAAATGGCGTCACTCTGTCTCGCTTCAGCTACCAGAGTGTCTCTGTCTAACTAATGGTATCCTTATCGTTGAATATCTCAAAAATAAAGCTTTAAATCAAAAAATATCAAGACAAAAAAAGTTCTTAGAATTACGTCAGGAACCACCCCTCAAAATATGTCTCCTTTTTTTCCGGACACCCTGTATAATATAAATGTTTCAATCTTGTCTCCTAATCCTCTAAATACTATCTTCGATAATTTTAATGAATGTTGTTGGGATTAGAGGAGCGATCAATTACAGAAAAGCAATAAAAATCTGTATGAGCTTGTTAAGGTAATTGAATTCTCAACGTTTACCTTGTTACGTCCGACGGAGGATGGAATACGTTGGTGTTTGTCAACTATTCCCAAAAGGCAGTCGTCGCATTTACAGTAATGACTGCTACTGGATGCTGAATCCATGGAAAGAAGCGAATTGAATGTACTAGCACTATTTTGGCTGTCCATCGAATCGGTTCTCTGCAGGAGAGATGACCGTTTTGACAGTGCCAAACTTCCGGATGGGTTCTTGCCATCATCTTTGTTCTGGTGAACAGCTTCATGGGCATTTTGTTTCTCTATTTTTGCCAGTAGCAACTGCTCCATCAAGTTCAATGTTGGTGAACTTGGTGTTGTCGAGGTCACTAACTTCTGATACCTCGAGCTTCCATCTTTGTACTCTTTATCCATCTCTTCTTCCTCTCCCCCCTTATGATTCGCGTTCAACTTTTCACTATTAGAAGAATTCGACGTTGAAATTCGACAACTTTTTCGACGTCAACTTGCTAGTATCACTCTCGATATAGTTCTCGGTAACACTGTCATTAACGAAGGATACTATTTATTTAAAACAATTTTTGATATTTGTTTTTATATCCGACTTTTTCACCACCCCCGTTCTTGTATTTACACATATCACTTATATGTACAGTTTAGAAAGTTAAACAATGTTCTTTACTTTGGATTTTACTTGTTTAGTATGGTTTTTTATTTTTAATTTATATTTTATTTTATTTTATCTCTATATTGAACACGTACAATTTAACGGAATGGATGAATAAGCAAGATAAAAATAAGCATATGCGTATTTATCAAGGCCTATTGCCACGACATATTTTATTGTAATAATTAATTTAATGATCGCAACGCGAATGATAATTCTCTTTAATTTAAAATGATATATTAGAAACATATAAATTTATCTGATATATGATAAATTTAAATTGAATTCTGCTATGGTTTTTCATATTTGCAAGTTTTCCTATTTTCTATTTTTTGTCAAGTGATGAATGAGATAACGGATGGATAATGCAATTTCCAATTATGTTTTTTGATTACTGTTTAGAGCAATTTCTAAGATTATAGCTTTATACGTATTAGATGACTGTTTAGCAGAGGCCTATAAATTGTCTCAATCAATAAAAAAGTTGTCCATCAATACAGTAACCTAAAACAACTGTTTTGCTTTTATATTTTTTTAAATGCATTCTCCTATTCATAATACACAGTCATTTAATACTTCTTTGTAAGTATTTTATGACACCGGAACTCGTTTAATGACGTAACTGAAAAACATAATTTTCATAAAAACTTGATGACGTTCGATTCGAATACTCGTTTCATCGTTATTTAATATCTGTAAATCATTTTTAGCTACCGTTACAAAACGTTACGTCTAATTAACATCCGCGTTTTCAATCATTATAAATCCCAATAATTTATTCATTGAGAAATGCTGTAATGTGTATAAGTTTATCTCAAACGGACATTACACGGTTGAACAATATAATTTTATTATTATTAAATTAAATAAATATATTCGTATACACACATAAAAATTATAAATACAATTCATACTTCTCAATTTCCATATACTTCTTAAAAAATTATCATTATTAATTCTGTACCGTTTCTACAAATTTGGATAACGTATATACATTACGATATGCGTTTAATTTGATATTTTACGAATTTAATAATTTTCACCAAAAGCTAAAAGGATTAATAAATTTTATAATTTCTTACTCGCGCAAGTGACACATGAGATAAAAAGTATTGCGAAATGTATAGAATGTCATATTTTTTGTTCAGTTGAAAGCAAATTCTTCTGGTATCGTTAAAATCTCAAGAAAATTCTTTTTGCTGTCTACCGCCATAACATATTTTTCTTTCTAATTACCAACTTCCTTTATAATGCTGAGTCCAAATTAGGTCTAATAGGAGGTAATCGATTTTTACCTCGGCTATTTATCCCACTTAATTATCACTATACCTTATACGTCTTAGGCTTGATTGGGATTGTATATATATCTTGGATGGAAAGTGTAGAATATGAATGACCTACGCGCAACTTTATAATTAGCAAAACCTACAAATAGTATCAGTATGTATTTGGAATTAATACAAATTTTTTAACGGCCACGTGCAATTTATTTCTGCATGGAACGTTACCTGTTCACAAAATTATCAAACCCTAAGTTTTGTCTTGTTAAAATGTGTCAGGTAGATATACAAGCAATGTGTAAGAGAGAAATACAAGACGTTTCTCTATCAGTAGAAATAAACACAAACACAGGTTTTTTAATTAGATCCACCATTACCTCAAGCTATCATCCTTAGAAGTCTGCCGACTTAGAAATAATAATTAACGTTAATTTGTTACTTGCACCTTTTTTCATGCTGAATAAGCTATTAAATTACCGACGGAAGAATTACACAGTATTCATGTTAATTTTCTGTAAAAAAGCTTCCTTTGCATAATTTACTATGAAAACAAAATGCACGTTGTATCCATTGAATCTTTTCTTTTTCCGGTTTTTCCTTTCTTGTACACTTTCTGTTAATAATGTTACTTTACGATCTCTATACATATGCATACGTATGACTATTATTAGTTCGCATTAAAAAATTCCATTCACTTATAGATTTACATAAACCCTTTACGACCACGAATTTAGAATTTTGTAAAACAATTATGAAATTGGGTTAGTATTATTTCTAGAATAAAAAAAAAAAAAAAGAAACTTTTCCCATATCTTATTCTCTCAGCCTAAAAAACATAAAATGGAAATGCTTGGAGTCTTAATTTTAGATTTTCTACTACGCAAAAGTCATCAAAGGGTCATCAGAGTATACTTTATCCACTATATATTTTCTTTAGCGATATTAATGGAGCCGATATTTTATTTCTCTATTTCCGCCATGGTTCCATTTCCAGAGGACCCGATGCAGTCTCTAAAATGGCCGAGAATCATGTTTCAGATATGTATACGTATATATATATATATATGTATAAATACGTGTGCAATTAAATTTCTCATTTGACCACAATGAAAAAATCATTACTATCTTACTACCGATTTTTGCGCACAGGAAAATTATATAAATTTGTTTACATAACTCATAATGGTAATTATGCAAAAAGTTACCACTCTTGATTAAGCAGCAAATACCCATAGACTAGAGTGTCACCTCGCGTATTATACTCAACATAAGAAGCAGGTGAAGGAAGTTAAATATTTTTAAAGCAACAATATTCCATTAAGTTCGTATTGTCCAGTTGTGTAAGTCATTAAAAGTTTATAATTTCTCCTTCCAAAAAATTTCATTTTTACTATGTAAGTAGATACTCATGCAATTGATCCCTTCATTTTGTTAATGAGAAAATTATTATTATTTCATATCTTATCACTTTTTTGCTCGTATAATTAAGCAACGAAATTTGGAAAAATTCGGTAGTATGCGAGTCTTAATTATAACGGGAATTATATACTATACTATATACATATTCTGTGCATCATTTTTTGTTTAAGATGCAAGTAGAGAAAGCCATATTCTTTCGAAACAACGACATTTCGTTACATTCGTGCTAAAACGTATCCATTTGCATAAGTGATTGAAGGTGCAATCTCCATCCTTTTGAGAGATCTCGTCTCTAATGAACAGCACTCTATACCTCAAATTTCTAATTAGGTTACCAATAATAAGCACTTTTCATCGGCTGACACTCTTGACATCATCTACCACGTTCCCTAATAACAGAAGACACGTCGATCCTAATAATCATTGATAACTAGGAATTAAGACAAATACGCGAATATGCAAATGAGAGAGAGAGAGAGAGAGAGAGAGAGAGAGAGAGAGAGAGAGAGAGAGAGAGAGAGAGAGAGAGAGAGAGAGAGAGAGGGAGGGAGAGCAAAAAACACTAATAATCTCGATCACAGTAAAGGATAAATCTAGTAATAGTTTCAGTTATAGTTTTCGTTAAAATGTATAAGAGCAAAATTATGGTTTTTGTCGAATTTCGATTAACCGATATATTTAGGAAATGTTTTCGATCGATTGTTGTATTAGTTTCGCTCTTTTTCTGGAGCTTTTTGTACAGAGATAATTTTGAAATGAGCAGGCAACCATAAACGCGCAATTTTTCAGGTTTTCAATGGCGGAAATTCATCGAAAGATGGTCAAAGAAAACGATTTTAAGAAAATCATTTTATCTAGAAAGCGCACTCGATAAACTCTTCGATCAACTTGGGCTGTTTTTCACAAATCTTTTCGTCCTACGCGATAGATAACTCATTAGAAAAGGAGCGATAGCGACCGTAAACGCGCCATCTTTCAAATTGAATGATGGAAATTCGCTGAAATGAAGGAAATATTAGAAAGTGGTACAAAGTGGAATATTTTCGTATTCCGTGATCGTCCCCACCCCCCCACCTCCCCCAATCCGTGCATCAAGAATTTTTCTCCCGTATGGGTGTGAAATTATTGCCATTTTTGGATGCGATAAATTACGTCAGCTTGGGGACACGCAAAGAGTTTGTATCCCGTC
This sequence comes from Sclerodermus sp. 'alternatusi', assembly GCA_037305995.1. Taxonomy (NCBI): domain Eukaryota; kingdom Metazoa; phylum Arthropoda; class Insecta; order Hymenoptera; family Bethylidae; genus Sclerodermus; species Sclerodermus sp. 'alternatusi'. The sequence goes on from CM074553.1 coordinate 685,644, forward strand.
ATCCATTTGCACTGGTCACGGCAACGAACAATCGTAGACTAAAAGACTGGAGAATGCGACATTTGCATACACGTGTAGAAAAGAACTAACGCAATGAATACACCCAGCCAATGCCATTGAGCACATATATGGCTTTCCATGAATAGCCGAGTGAAATAAATAATCGTTAGCAAAATCACTCTTCGGTAGTTTCGTACATTACGTTTCACGTCCCGATAGTATTTTTGCGAAAGTTGCGATTCGCGTATCGCTTATTCGGTACGTTCAGCGTATACTGATACTCCGAAAAAATGTCCTATTGTTACTCGGCACAACTTTCTCAATAAATAATAAATTTACATCTTAAGTACGCTCACGTTCAACTCCAGCGATAACCGATACATTACTTTTATCATTGCATATTCATCGGATGATTATGAAATATTGTTTTAAATATAATTGGAGTAAATTTCTCCGCATATTGTTATGTAAGCCCCGCACCTTGTTTGCGTGGGCCTTATTAATGCGAAACTAATAAAAAATAAACGCATTGCATTTCGCAAGATAACAAGGATACTCATTAATCCGCGTGTCGCCGAATGTTGATCAAGTGTTGATAGCCCAGGTACTGGCGAAAGGAACCGAAGAAAGTATCTCGGGTCATTAATCAAGCGAGCTATTAATCACGTTTAATAATACATTCATCGTGTAATGCACCAAATGGGAGCAAGGACCTTGTTAAATTTATATTGATTAAAACAAATATTTTTTTTATACACGATCAGTTTATATACCTTTTGATTATAAATTCACCGCGTTTTGTAAATGATTTCGTAATAATTTGAAATTTAATCTTACAATTCAATTTGCTACTCGTATCTTAATTAATGCAAACTTATGAGTATGTACAATAAGAACAATAGCTACAACGGTGATATCGGTAGTAAGAAATTTTACTTTCGAATTTTACTCTAAATTTTAGAGTTCGAAATTTTAATTAATTATAAATATTAAGAAAAAAGAAAATGATAATAACAATATAATACTGTGGTAAGGGAGTCTTAATATTTTAAGAGTAGAAATATTTGTACAAAACTCAAGTGTGTGTGTGTGTGCGTGTTAATGTATAATGTGGGAAGGGTCGCGTGATCTTCCAACCTGTTGCATCCACAAAGATTGAAAAAATAACCACATGAAAATATTTGACCTTCTTGCGTCTGAGTTCGAAATATCAGCGTGCCATGAAGCAGAACGATTCGAATGACGTAGCAATGCGCACGAATAACATTTAAATTGTTTTATGTAGTGACTCCTGAATTTTTACCTTTTTACCACAGCAAAACATTTTGCAGCAAGTACTCAAAGTGGCACACGCGCGTTGTAGAATAATTTTATAGAATGGCGAAATAACATTTGAAATCGTTGCAGCTCTTACAATTTTAGTATAATTTTACATCTCGGTATAGGTTTAATGTTATAAAAGCACCGAGAGTGGATCGTAACGTATTACGCAAAATAGAAATTCTCGAGGAAGCCGCGAAACAAAGGAGAACGATAAATCATTGCTCGAAATGCGCTTATTCATAAAATATGAATTTTATCAATCGAGCGCTTGGAGCCTCGTGATATCCTAAATATTAAATGGCAGACACCATATGTCTTATCAGATACTTCGCGAGTAGTGTGGTTTTTAACCACTTCCGAGGAGTTCCTCGAGGGAGAGAGAGAAATTACACGACAATTTATTCTTCTAATCCGCGAGAGGATGCAAATCCAACGCGATTCGAACGAAAGAAAAGAGCAGATTTTTTCCATCTCCATTGACTTTTCCTCTATTCCAACATTATAAATTTATGCAGAAATCCTACCTCTGTGCCTACAGAAATATACTGTTACATTGAAAGTAGAAAAATACTGTACCGGTTCATACGGAACATGTTTTCCCCCCTACACACACACACACAAGTATTATTTAAAATAAATTAATAAATTTTGACTGTGTGTGTGTGTGTGTGTGTGTGTGTGTGTGGTAAAAGATGCTTGGTAGGAATACGAGGGAAACATTTTAAATGGCAAAAGAATTTATTCCGTTGTTCCCGGCAGTGAATAGCTGTGTGGGGTATATTGTTGCTGCAGTGAGATCCACTTGAGCAAAAATCCGCGAAAAGGAAAATTATACCAATGGTGTTTGCCGCATACGAAATTAAAGTATCATCTCTCAATAAGGATTCTGGCAACGAGTCGCAACGTAAACACAAACTCGGTGAACACTTAACCCTTTAAGGTCGAATTCTTTTTTTGGATAATGCATTTCCTCTCCCCCTCCTCTCTCTCTCTCTCTCTCTCTCTCTCTCTCTCTCGCAAGTCCTATTGCATTTTTACTAGCAAAGTCACCTCAGACTTGACACAGGAACTGCACAAAAGAATGGCGACGCCATAAAGAGTTAAAAGTTGTTGACAAATTCTCTGTTGCATTCTATTTATATATTTAGCTTGTTTTTTTTTTTCAATAAATTTTATAAATTCTTTACAATGTAATCCGCACTTTCATTCAATGTTCCACAAATATAGTTCTTGCTAATAACATATGAGAAATGTTATACTTCGTTCTGCTCCATCGCGCATTTCTCAAGTTTCTTTTTCAATTCAATTTGATTTCTTTGCACGGCGTTCGAAGTCTTGTTTAAAAGTCTTTAAGATCATTGTTTTGGAGTTACAACGAAAGCAAATTCTACACCAATCTGTGTGTATTTTCAATCAACATTCGCATTACAATAATACATACATTATTTGTTGCTTCTTATGAATTTTTTTGGCGAGTTTTCACAGTATTGTTTAATTTCTTATTCTACTTTTAATTTATATAATAAAATTATTTTACTATACAAATTAAATTATTATTATTATTGTAGGATATTATTGTTTGTACAATTAAAAAATTAAGTTACATTAAATTAATAATGAGACGAGAGAAGATATTTTTTAACATTAGTAGAAAATTTGTTAACATAATAAATAATGTGTGCTCATTCTTCTCATTGAAGTGATAATGTGAAATAAAACATTTACACGTGTACGTACATACATTCCATGGATAGTATTATACCTATTGATAGACATTCTGCTAGACTGCCATTATGACTCAAATGCAATTAGTTTTTACGATCAGCTGACGATTTTATTAAAGTTTTAAGAAAAATAGCCTATCGAATAAAAAATCTCCATTGACTTCCTCAGAGACTCAAAAAAGATATGTCTCAATTTACTTGGAATTCTTTTTTCTTTGCGAGGAAAAAATTGATTGGATCATTTAAAATAGAACACTGAACGGTGTATCACGTATTTCGTGTATTTGAATGCAATCTTCTATATTAATTTACATACTTGTTACAATGTAAAAGCGAATTAAAAATGTCTTTTTTACCTCTTACGAGAAAACAATGTCACTATTCTCTTTTTAAAATGTCCAATTTCACATTTGTCACTGCACTACCCTTTGACAATTATCAATACACGAGTATAATAATAATAATAATAATAATAATAATAAGTTATCGCAAAGAGAATAAATTTATTTCTTAAATAATAGCGTTTTTAATAAGTTTTTAACGATCGATTGAAAAATTTAACTTTAATCGGCAGAATTTACTCGAAGAAACTTTTATCTTTATTTAAGCGCAATTAATAATCGCGTTTTTAATAATCAAGCGCGTTTAATGATCGAATTCGGCTGGTCTTTGTTTTTACGCGGGAAAATGATTATTTCATCGACAAAGTATAAATTGATCGTGAAACTTAAGGATTTCGAGAGAAAATCTTTACGCGAGAGAGCTTGATTTTGTCTTGCAAAATTAATTTGAGAGAATTGAATTTTTTTCTTATAGAAAATTCGTAGTATTTACAATTCACGTGGAGTTCCAAAGCGGCTGAGAGACTCGCGTGTTCTGATACGGGTCCGCACGAGAGCACGACAGAAACTGAATGTGATTGTGAGCGTAGCTCGAAATTATTCGAACGTACCTTCTTCTCACACACAAGATCCCAACAAAAACGATTGCTCTACAACGATCCGAATGACGTCACAGCGCACATGAACAGATTTTCGAGCTGCCATCGTACCGTCTCTCTCTCTCTCTCTCTTCTCTCCCAGGAAGAATTCTTTAAATTTCCTTATTACCCCCTTTAACTCGCTTATTTTAACAGTTAAATTCTTTTATCCACTGATTTACACTCATCAAACAGTTTTTCAACCCAATACTTATTTATACATATAAGGCTTGCACTATACATAGAACTCTCTTTCATTACGACGGGGAAATAATAAATAATAATAAAGAGTTTAAAATAACTGAGATGTGAAAAAAGATATGTGACCTGAATATACGCAAGATCTGAATAGAAAAGATTATCTTACTACTACTACTTCAATGACGTCATTATGGACATGAATATTAAATTCAAAACTGTGTCTTTTTCTTTTTCTCTCTCTTTTTTTTTTTTTTTAATAAAAATTACTCGTCTTTCTTTTTTTACGATTCTCACACATCCACGTCGTTATTAGTCAATTTTATTTCGTTGCACTCAATCGTTGTTCTTGTACAAGAACAAAGTTATAAATAAACCAATTAAAGATCCACGCTAACTTAATTGCGTGCGCGTACTACTAAAGATTCAGTCGAATCTCGTCAATTGAATATATTCTTCGTTTAATAATGGAAATTGGATGAAAATGGAAAAATGACCGAGGGACAGTTATCTCTGAAATATTTCTTCAACAAACACGTGTATCGAAGACACATTTTTTTAAACAATCACATTTTTCTCGGTGAATTTTCTCGGTTAAATTTCAATCAAGGTTTTAAGAGGACATTTTGAAAAGAGATTACTCTCGTAAAATGAAAGAATAGGAGAGAATCTCCGAGAATAAACTCTGCAAGATTTGTAAATCTTCGTAGATTTACATTTGATAAAATTATAAAAAAAATAAGCAGGGAGAAAGAGAAGAACTATTTCTTACAAACATCGATCCTTATCCCCGATACGCGGTATAAATAGTATCAATAAATTTCTTGTTCCGAGAGAGTGCAATTAGAAGAAAATTATAGTCCATAAAATATTATGGATTTGCATGGCCGGCTACCAAAATGGTAAGTTATTACAGGTTGCACAATTTTTTTTCCAGGAAAAGCGCATTACACTGAAATAAAATTCTGCTCCACGCAAAGTTAATCTTGCACGGTTGATGTAAGTACCGAAACGTTAAAAATGTAAACTTCTTAGAATTTTATCGAGAGACAAATAGCTCTTGCAAGTGGTAGAAGAGGAGCATACGGATGAATAATTTGATGATTATTCGACGTTTTAAAAAGATCGTTTAGAAGCTTCTGCTTTAATGCAAGGGGGAGAAGAGCTGGGCGGCTAATAAAGGAAACTTGGTTGGATGCGAGGAAGAAGCAGAGGAGAAAGGAAGAATTTGTGGGAAAGCAATGATCCAACGATATTGAAGTAGTAGCGTTTCGAAACAAAAGGAAGGAAAAGAAACACGTGTTCTTATGACACGACGTGTTTGCCATGACTAGGAGAGAATGTGTCTCTCGTGGAATTGTTCGAGGAGCTTAAGTAGAAACGAACATAAGAGATCGAAATATCAACGTAACGTTCCAGGAGAATTTCAGTTACGTCATGGCAAGAACTCGAACAGCGTTCTAATGGATCTTCCAGCAGTTCACCTATTTTCACCATCACCTTACCTATCCAGTCTCTTCCCATATGTAGAGTGACCTAGACATGTCAATTCTTTATATTTAGTGAACTCTCTTCTCTTTTCTTTTCTCTCGTTTTAGTCTCTCTCTCTCTCTCTCTCTCTCTCTAATTAATTAATTAGTTCAAGTCAAAATTTGCTTTTAAATAAACAATTTTTTACTAATGGGTATTTTTTATTCGACATAATATATAAAATGTTGTATTTTTGTTAGAAGAAATATAAAACAATCGTTCCAATACTCTTGAAAGAGATTTTTCCTATTTGATATCTATTTGGTGGAATCAATTCTTGTTGATAAAATATGGATAAATATTCATTCTGCAAAAGTTTGATAGAAAATTCAAAATATTAATCACTGACGACCAATTTTTGATCACTGACGCAACTATCCGTCTGTAACATTATAGGGTGTAACAATAACATATTTCATTAATTTAAGGGATTGGAGGGGAGGGGGTGATTTCAAGATAATCTCTTGTAATTTACAATTTTTTACTTACCACGCGTAAAAACAGCCAGCTAGTTGAAGTGAGATAACGCTATTTTGCTTTACATCAAACTACCTGACTGTCTCTGTTTAGCTGATAGTAGCTTTGTCGTTAAATATCTTGAAAATTAAGTCTCGCGTCAAAAACTAGTAAATAAAAAATTGTCTTAGAATCACTCTCCCTCTATATCCTCTTAAATTTATGGAAAATAATACTGTTACACCTTGTATGTCTGAAAGGTAATACAGACCGGTATTCAGAAAAAAAATAAAACAATTTTATCTGTAAATTACTGATGTGGATTGATTCCTTTAATAAATCGTGCGACAATTTAAGATCACATACATTTTATTAATAACTTGAATTGCAAGTATTGTAATTTCTCTTGACAATTCATGCACATAAAATTTGAAGAACGAAGGGAAAAACGAAATATTTGAAACGTAAAATTATTTATCTTTAATCAATGTTTTTATTCAATTACCTCTCCCTATCTCTCATTTTCCTTTTAAATTAATTTCAAGAGAATTTTTTTCAGCAATTAATAAATGCTGGCATATCTTGAAAGATTAATTGTAATGGGATTATATAGAGATTTAGAGAACTGACATGTTTATTGTATACACATTTGTGTTGAGTCGAAGATATATATCATTCATTGATTGAGATCCATTTTAAAGAAATCTTTTACATAACTCAACTATTTTACTATCTTACTTTACAATAATAAACAATTCAGCACGTTTAATCAATCTGTGGAATAAGTTAATTTGGAATAATTAAATTTTAGTCGATTAATTTTTCAAAATACATAGAATTCTGGCTTTTACGAACCTATAGAAACAACGTTATTAAAATTTGTTATTACTGAATTTTGTTAAAAATTAATCGAGTGAATAAACTAATGGAAATTTTATTAATTTAATTGCTTAGTACTCAATAACCCTTTCAGATTTCTCTAAGATTTCATAAAAACAGCAATTATCAGAAGAGACTACATTAGTTTAAAATAAATATTTTGTACATTTACAATGAAGGATCTCTCTCCAATTTCGCTTCCAAATAGAAAAAAGGAAATTTCTCCAAATGAAAAGGAGAAAGAGTCGAGGATGTAAAGAGCTATCAAATTCTAAAAGTTTAGCGTCTAATTTTCACGAGTAAGCAGTATCGTATTACGGAAAACATGATTTTGAAGAAGAAAAAAATCCAAAAAAAACACAGTGGGAGCTGTTTATATCTATCTATTTCTAGAATCGAAAAGCGAACGATGTACAATTCCACGAGAGCCTCTGCAATCTTGATGATTATCACCTTCAGATAAAATATTCGAAATATTTTATTTCATTACTTCTCGATCACTGATTTGCGTCATTCTTGTAAATATTTCAATTCCTTGCAATACAGTAGTAGCTTAAGCATATTTGACACATTTCTACAACAACAGTTTATTTCACCATTATACATATATGAACAACTGCTACATATATTATGCATGTATACTGCGTTTAGTGGAAAATCTAGTTTTCCTAAGGTTAAACAATTGCTGAATATTTAGAGGAGATAAGCAATCCAGTCATCGTTCCAAGTTTTACATTTTACATTTGCCTCGTGTTTGGTTAAGGTCTTATTATTGTCGGATAAGTTTTCTGGCAAGCACGTGTAGAACGTTACTTTTTGCCACTGATACAGGAGGATTCTCTTGAGAAATTCTTTGCCAAAAGTGGAAAAGGAAAGAGAAGGGCAAGGGAGGCGAGAGAGAGATTGAGAGACGATCGTCGCTCGTGCAGTATCTTGATGTAACAGGTCTACTTTATTTGCTTTAGAAATGCATGAATCGCGGTTTATCGCTTATTTTACAAGATTATACCTCGCGGAAGAACACAAGACGTTTCGCAGGAATTTCCGATGCACACTATGGTTGCTCGATGATTGATTGGTTATCGACAATAATCAATCGCATTATTATACAAGCAATGGTAAGAAGGTATGGGCACTTCTCATTGTTTTTCTTGATTATTGGAGATAAAAGTGATCGGTGCAAAAGGAAGTTTTGACGAAGTTAAAAAGAACTTAAATACGTGGTCTAGATAAATAAACGGAAAACGATTGGCTAATTGGAATTATTGGGATAGTTAGGAAAAAGTGTCAACCCCCCGCATATTGCTGTTATATTTTATTATTTTTTATACCAATATATTTATGGTTTCTGTTACTTTTCATTTCTTATACCCTATCTTCTCTCTGTTTTATATTCTCTCTCTCTCTCTCTCTCTCTCTCTGTCTATCTACTTCTCTATTTTTTACTTCGGAATATCTCATTGAATAAACCCCACATACCAATTTTCTTCAATCAACTTTAGGAGTTTTATAATAAATTATTATGACATGATTTATTCAACTAATTGAATATTTGTATGTAAAATTCAGCTTTGTGCATCATTTAATAATTAAATTTTATTATTTTGTCTTGTAATTTTAATTTTTTGTTCAAGTTTTAAAACAATTTTGCAAAGAAATAAACAAGAATTGATAGCTATAAATGAGTAGAATAATGTTATAAGTTAAAAAGTGTAGATTATTAAATAAACACAAGTAAAGAATGTTTTGTTTTGTAGAAGATTACGACATCATTTATAAAGCTAAGGAATTTAATGTATAATTGGATCGAAATGTTTTTATTGCGTATTTACAAAATAATTATTGCCCCGAGACATATGATTTTTGAGAATGCTTGAACGACACTTTCATTTATCATAAATCCAATGCATATTAATGAACCTGCAAAGGAAGTTGCAAAAATACCACTGACACTTGATGGGCCTACTGTCATTATACAGGGTGTTCGGAAATCGGTGCACCCTTTTCCAAAGAGTGATTTCTGACACAATTTGAAGATATTTTTAATTTAAAGCTTTATTTTAAAACAGATAGAGACAGTCAGCTAGTTGAAGCGAGATAACGTCACATTGTCTTAATACATCTAGTCGAATGTCTCCCTCCAACTAATTGAATATTTATCACCGAATATCTAGAAAACTAAGCTTCGGATCAAAAAGTACTGAAGTAATAAATATCTTAAAACTGTATTAAGAATTACCTTTTAAAAAAAGATACACTATATAATTAATTTATTTTATTAATAATATAACCTGCACAGATTATTGCAAAATTACTGCACTTCCTTCAAGGGATTTTCTTCTAAGAATAATCCTGTACCACTTTTCTATCCAGAATTTAATTTTTGAGATATTCAATAATAAAGATACCATTAGTTTGACTGAGAATAGACAGTTAAAATAAGACAGACGAAAGACAAAAAAAAGATGTTATCTCACTTGAACCATCTGTCTCTCTCTGTTCAACTAATATCACATCTATTATTAAATATCTTAAAAACCAATCTTCGAGTTGAAAAGTGGAAAAGGACTTTTCACTCAGGAATAACCCCCTTAAAAAGGAAATGCGACAATTTTTTCAGCATCTCATATATCGTTTATATTAAATTCTCAATTCTTTTAAGCTGCTTAAAGCTATTTTTCACTTCTAAAGAGGATAATGCTTTCAAAGTAATTCCTCAACATTCATTAATTAATAACGTTAATTGCACGATGCTAATTTATTAAATCACTCAAGCCTCTCCGAGTTCAGTTTTAAACGGTGGAAACTGACCGAACCTTATACACACAAGTTTCAATTTCATAAATAACATCAGCTGTTAATTGAATAGAGACATCAGTCTGAGTAATGGTTGTTTTTAAATAATATTAAAAAAAAGTATAGGCTTTTTATCGAGCTGTCAGAAAGTTGTTGCTTACTGAATAATTTAGTTGATTAATAACTTCTGGGTTACTTGTGGAATTGAGGAATATGACAAAGATTACCGCAGGCGGTACTGATGAAACATTTGTATAATTTGTTAATCTCAATAACAGCAACTCGGCAGCAGCGGTCAAACGATTTCCCTTTCAACTATCTCGAGCATGATCAAAGTCTAGTTCATGCTCGGAATTATAATGGTGTTAACTAATTACAAATATACGATAGACGACAATATCTTTAATGTTATTGCAATACTTCAAAAACTAGTTTCTAATTATGGCCAGACCAGATATGTCTTGATGTGCGTAAGAAGTCTTATAGTTACTCGATATTATATCATCTGAAAGTGTTCAGACTAAACTCAAGCATTAAGATTCAATTATGATAGTGAATGGCTGATTAAGATTATTATGCTTAGATATAAGCTAATCAAAGCATGTATCTCCTTGTATTATTTACTTAAGATTTTGTCTAAATGTAATGTTTTTCATTTGTGAAGAGTCATTATATGTTACAACTTAAAAGCTGTAAAATTCACATATCAAATAAAATAAAATATAAAAATCTCTATATCTCTTTAAGATTTAAGTGAATATTCTTTGAAGAGAGATAAAAATATGTCCTGCTTTATTATCATTTAATTTTGTAACGGATCAATGTTCTTCTAGATCTTATATAACAGTGTGTGCGTGATGTGCGTGTATATATTTATCGCTGAATAAATATATTTTGATCTTGTGGAATATATAATTGAATGGATGATATAATTGATTGTATTATATAATGATAATGTTTTCGTTTTATTATATCGTTATGTATGCTAATGAAGATTTTTATTTTTTACTCTTCTATTATTATAAATTTTTATGTGCAATTATTAGCAGCGATATTTGCCAGTATAATAATAAAATTAAGCATTATAAGATAACGAAATTTTACTAAAATAATTGTTTAAAGCTCATAATTTAATTCTTCTTTTAACCATTGAACACTTTATTAAATTGTTTATATTTTCATCTAGAATGATTTATAAAAAAATAAACATTTTATTTTTGTCGAGTAATATTTATATGCTCAAGTCATTGTTATTCACGAATGAAACAAGTACGTAATATATTTAATTTCATTTACGATAGGAAGATTAAATTTCATCAACGTCAGAGATAGACGTTTCATAAGATTATTTTGTCAGGGTAGCAATGAATATTTTTGAAAGTAATTGGCTTAACACTTGCTGGAATTAAAATAATTTTGAAATATATATCGCAATATTAAAAAATATATTTAATGTGATTTATTAAATATTATCCTATTGAAAGATATATCACTGAATCTAAAATACATCTTTATTTATTATTATATTAAATAATGATATAAAACTTAGAAAATAAATAAAAAGGTTTTCTTTAAAATTTGTTTTCAAGATAAAAAATGATACAAATCTTTTTTTCATATCGAAATAAATACTGAATAAGATCATAAAGTAAAAAACGAGTTTTACAAAATAAAACTGATTACTTAGTTGTTTTTCCACTTTTTGCTATCAATTTTTTTTAGGAACTATTAATATTACTCGATAGTTTAAGAATTAAATATGATAAACAAATAAAGTTGCTATTAGTTTTAGGTAATTTAATTTTAAAAATAGATAATACTTTTATTGTGTGTTTATATTTCTCTAAAAATTTTAATTATCTGTACTAAATAATTCATATTTCTCTCTTTGTCATATAGTTTTAATAAATTTATCTATCTCTGGATTATAAATTCAATGAAACGAGTATGTGTTCATAGTATTGTTATCTAATCCAGAGTTTTTAATTTCAAAGAACTAATGATATTATATATATAATTGATGATAACTGGTAATTATAATAAAACTCTATTTTCTTATATTAATATTTAAGAAATCAAAAATAGACATTCATTATACTATGAGTACTATATTAAAAATTAAAAGCAAAACTTTGAAAATACTTTTAACACAATTTTATATTAATAATTTCTACGTCCATTTTTATTGTTAGTAAAAATAACTTTTAAAAAGTTATTGCTCACGTTACAACAAATTGAATAATAAATTTATTAATTCGATTAAAATATCGTATCCAGTTAAGAATAATTTTGGAATATAAGAAACTTATTTTGATATTACATATGAAGAATTATACATATATATGTTAACTGAAAATCAAGGAGTTAAATAATATATATCATAGAGAATATACGTTACTGGTGTAAAGTGCGATAAAGTTGCCAGATAAAATTGATAAACGTCGTGCGTGCCTGCGCAGTTAAATTTAATCGCGGACAGTGCACAGCATTTTCTACCATCGTTGACGTTATTTCTTAGAGGCACGCACGTCAGTTTTCTTCTCACTTTCAGAATTACTTTAAAAGGAACATGTCTTTAGTGTAAATAGTTTAGCACTTTGTATTATGAATGTACAAAATAATAGAGAGAGAAATGATTTAATATGTAATTGATTTATAATGAAAACGAAATACTATCCAAGCAATTCTGCTATTGATTCATTATTTAATGAATATTGTGAAATAATTTATATACATATATATATATATATATATATTTAAAAATTTAAAAACCAAAATATAATTGATATATACATTTGGAGCAATTTTAATTATTTGTTTCATCAGAGCAGTATCACAGTTTCATCACTTCCTATTGCTTAAGTCTTTTAATATAACTATCAAATAAAACTGAATGATAACAAGATGTATACATTGTTTTATAATTTAACTTTAATTTAACTTTTATTGATTTTAAAATTGATTTACTTTTCATAACGTAAAATCATTTCTATTAATATATGTATGAAACTTCATTATTCCTTTCAACATAAAATACTTTATTGGAAGACTAATAATATAAGTGGTTTAAAAAGAAATAATTCACTCACCTTGATGGTTTTTACAGGTTTTAATTCAGTAACCTCGCAGTCATCTCCACTGAGGCTTGAATTAGTTGAACAATCCGATGTCTTGCGAATAGATGGAATGTCTAGAAAGTCTATCTTCCCCTTTTCTTCTGTTTGAGAAGATCCATTTTCCATGTAATGCAATAACTGTGTTTCTAGCTTTAAGTAATAAGGGCTTCCATTCTCAGTGCAAGAATTTCTTCTGATATTGCCATCATTATGGTTTCTAACGAAACAAACAATTTGTTATTGTAATTTAATATTAATGCACACTTATTATATCTATAAAGTATAAATAATTTAAGAGACGCACATACCTTAAAGATAATAAAGAGGAAGCCTTTGTAGTACCAAGACACAAGCAACAAGTATCTGAATGACGACGAGGTTGGCAAGTTTGTAAAAGTTGATTGTCCAATGATTCTCTTATTTCATCGCAATCTAAACAGGAACAGCTACTAGCTCTACTTGGTCCACCATCACTTATTTCATCAAACTTTTCCAAATCAATGTCACTTCGATCAAACTTTTCATCCAAGTACGAATAATCTGAATAGTCACTGACCACAACACTTGGAGTTCTCCAGTACCTAGGACGACCTTCTTGAGATTCACACTCACTACTTTCCACCATGTTTGTTTGTTCCCACCCTAAAATATAAAAACAATATACATATTAAACAAACAATAAGATAACTTTTTACTTAAGTTATAAAATTTCTTAATATTCATTTGCATTTCACAGGCATGTTAGAAAATTTCTCCTAAGATTACTGTGACCAATTATCATTACTGTAAAGTAATTACAAACAACAATGCACCAAAATTACCAAGAGCACATGATCGTACTGAATTCAAACTTCGCGGCATTTCAACGGAAGTTCTCCATTATAAAATATACATTTATTCGAAAAGGGGGTGCACAAGAGTTCAAAAGGTGTAAGTATTCTCAGTTAAATTCTCGACGCCTTGTTCCTTCGAGCATAAACAAACGTTAAAGCCAAATAGCTGGATATTAAACAAGAGTGAGAAGAGTCGAAAAAAAAGGAAGCAAGAAAGCAAGAAGGCAGAGATAGCAAGACTTGAAGATCAAAAGAAACATGCATAAGGATAGAGAGACAAAACTAAGAGATTTCAAGGGAGACATCGACCAAGGCCCATGTACACTCAAAGTTATCTTTAATTTTTCTCAAATTTCTACCTCAAACAGTAAAAATAACATCGGGAAACTCTGTTTTAGGAAGTTAAGTTTAACAGTACAGCAAGAGAAAGACTCGCTAAAATCCCAGAGGCTTCGATGGAGAATCCCCGCAGTCGCTCAAAAAAATGTGCACCTAGCACCTGACACCCTAACGCCCTAGCACCTAGCACAAGCAGCACTCATATACCTTTTACTTGTTCGTCGTCGCTGAGGATGGCACTGTCGGAACTACAACATCTAGTGACTCGTAGTTTGTGTCTTCTCTGTTGCTGATGGACATTGGCAGTAGCGATGTCGTCATCGCTGGGCACTGCGGAATCCAAACTCCAGCAACGGAGAACGGAAGTAGCGTTGGACGAGCCCTTTCTGCGACGGTGTTGATCAGTTTGCTGATCAGGTTCGATCCCCTCATCGTTTTGCGGGCTCTTGCCGAGCGGCCTCAGCAGAGGCTGAGGGATCTTGATGGTATCGAACTCGTCGTACCTCTCGTTCGCCTCGCTGGAGTCGACCATCTTTCGGGTAGCGATGGTAGCAGCGTTGGTAGCAACGTTCCTCAGCGATTTCACCGTTGAATCGCCGGCGAACGCGATCTCAGGATTGCTGGACGATTTTCTTTCCTCGGTCAGTATGGCGCTTTCTCGCTGCAGAAGATGCGCGAAGCGGCCAGTCAATTCGCATAACGTTGCGGCTGTTACACTCGAGGTCTTAGACTCTTGTAGCTGTCGTAGCTGCTGCTGCTGCTGCATATAATGATTCTCGACTATGCCTACACGGCGTTTCCGCAATGGTCTCTTTTCCCAGTCCTCCCGGAACCCTCCCGTACTCGAGGAATCTTCTTGCACGGTGGTGCAGCAGCGGTACTGGTACTGGTACTGGTACTGGTACTGGTACTGGAACGGGTCCGGCCTTCCCGGTACTCGATGGTCTCGCAGCTGCGCTACGACTTGTCTAATGAATAAGAATGTCGAGCGATTTCTAGCAAGTTGGAAGCGCCGGGTACCATTCCCCGAGCGGACTGCCGCTTTCTGCTGTACTCGTCGTCGTTGACGTTGACGTTGACGTTGTCGTCGTCGTCGTCGTCGTCGTCGTAGTTGCCGTTGCTCTACAACTCGTTGCCGCGGCGATCTGACACGCTTTCGATTTAAAAGACGGAGAGACGAGCATGGTGCGCCAAGCCTAGACGAATAGGGGTCGCCGTCCCGAGAAGGATCGGCCCGTCTCGAGCTACCAACGCCATTCTGCGAGGTATCGCCGTCGAGGCCGCTATCGTTGAGTTTCCCGTTGAGTTTGCCGCTCCCGTGGAAGCCGCTCCGAGTATCGCGGCCATTGCGCCCACCACGGAGCAACCGCAGACCGGACTGTCGCCTCAACGACGACGACGACGACGGATTCCCTGCTGTCGTCGCCTTATCGATTCCAGAACCCTTCGATCCCCCCAGCTGCTGCTGCTGCTGCACTCCGCAACACACCTTTTCCACTGACTCCCAATTCGATCGACTATCCTCTCTCTCCTCTCTATCCTTATCCTTCTCCCTCTCCCTCCCTCTCTCCCTCTCCCACTCCCTCTCCCTCTTATTCCCGCTCCCGCAGCTCTCTCTTCCCTCCTCGGCGCTATTCTTTTCTTCTCCCTCCCCATTCTTCCTCGAACCGCATGACACGTTTGAATTATTAGATGCTCGGTCGTTATCGCTCACGAGCCTCAACTTCACGACCCGTGGATTTTCGAGCGAACGGCCCTCCTCCTCCTTCCTTGATCTTGGATTTGGAAATATCCGATCTTCCGACACGAGCGCCTCGCTGAAACGACGAAAAAACGCTTATCTATGTGGCACGGGACTTTTACGGAATGCTCTTCAGCAACCAAAGTTCCTGCTTTTGGTCTTGGTCTCGCTGCAAAAGACCGAAGACGGGCCAGAGTTCTCTAGGACCGTGCGTCCCCGAGAGGTTCGTCGCTTCTTCTGGTGTCTTTTGTCCGCAAGCGGGTCGGGGTATCGTCGTCACTCGTCGTCGTCGTCGTCGTCGACGGAGGGAAATTTGCGAAATTTGCGAGGATCGCGCAATTGCGGCGAATGAAAGCGACGACCTTCCTCGGCGAAGAGTTTCTTCTCTGATTTCTCGTGGCCTCTCGACGAGGTTGCTTCCTCGTTCTGGAGGTTCGGTTCTCTCGACGGCCAAGGAACGCACTTGGCTGTCGACGGTAAGGCAAGGCAAGGCGAGGCGAGGCGGGAAATGATATTCGAAGGCGGAAACGCGATGGAGTTCGGTGCGTCGTTGTGCGAGGTAGGAAGAAATGTTAAGGAAGTACGCAATACTGACTCTAAGCTCATGTTTATGTATATAGTACTTTAGTGGCTTAGTTTATACGCATTCGTATTTTTATGTAACACTTGGAGAACGCAAGACGACGTGCTGCCTGTCGCTACTACCACGACCACTGCCACCACCACCATCACCACCACCACCACCACCACCACCACCACTGCTGGAGTACCATTGCCATTAGGAACAGAACCATGCCCGAAACGATCGCCTTCTTCTTCGACCGTTTCCACTCGATTCGTCAAATTCCTCGATCAATATCGCGTCCAGATGAAAAGCACTGAATTTTTAGAAAATCCCTCCCCCTCCCCCCGTTTCTCCCTTTATCTCTCTCCCTTGCATCACCGTCGACGACGGGGTCTCGAGGTAAAACTTAAAAATGGAACCTTCGACGACATCGATGACGGCTCTATCCTCGACTCGAAGAAAACCGTCATCGGTGCGACGACGATCTTTCGAAAAGCCCAGAAGCGACACCCGATCTCGATGGTCTCGAGGTGCCATTTTCTCATGCGAGAACCAAGGAAAAAAAATAAAACGATTTGGACCTACACGCTCGATGTCCAATTGGTACCGAACGATCTCATTCCGATCTCTTGGTAATGCGGCTCTTGCGTCTCTCCCCCCTGCCCCTCTCACTTGGCATTTTCAATAGGACATTAAGATGTCGGATTTATTAGGGATATCGATTACTAATTTTATCGTAGCAACGTTAACGTTTAATTCTAAAGTTTATATCACGAAAGGAGATAAAGCCGATAAAAACATCTGCTCATCGGTGAGTAATTGCTGCTGCTGCTGCTGCTGCTGCTACTGCTCATAACCGATGGCGCGAAGTAAAACGAAGATTAATATACGGATATTGAAATAAAAAGTGTATTCTAAATTCTGTGTAGTGTCTTGCGAAATCGGTAGAAGCAAGCATCGCGACGAGCGAGCGTATGGTTCGCTTACCAGAATTAAACGGCAGGAAATGTCACAATTCGGCAATTTTACAAAGCCGAGCAACCGCCGCCGCCACCGCTACCGCCACCACACCACCACCATCACCATCGCCACCGCCTCCTCCACTACCGGAGCATGAATATTTCCACGGGAACTCTCCGCTGTCTGTTACACTTGAGAATTTCTCGAATGGCTCAAAGCGGATCACGCTTCTCGGGGCACACGGGGATCACCGTGAAAATTAACATGGAGGCGCTGCTCGCTCTGTCTCTCCTCTACATAACGGAAATTCCGAATTAAAATATCAAGTATGCTCGCGCGAAAAGAGCTTCGATGTATTCCACGCACAGACGGACTTCCCGATACGTAAAAAGATATTTATAATTATACCCTCGAAACCAGTAATTAAATTAATATCATGCTAGCTAGCGTTAAAAAAAGTAGGTTCAATTAGCACTAATGTGATTGTTAATAGTAATGCGACTGTGTCAGAGTGACCGTACACGTACGTGTCTAGGGCAAAGAGAAAGAAAGACCGGAATAGAGCAGATGGAGAAGACAGGAGAATGAAGAGAGAGAGAGAGAGAGAGAGAGATTTATATTAAAATCCGAACGGATGGAAGAAATGTAAGAAAGATGTGCGAGAAGGTATGCCGGAGTTGGTTCTTGCTTCTTCGATTGACGTCAGAAAGTGCGTCAGAGGAGGCAAAGAAACAAGAAAGTGCGATTGAATGATCGTGGCCGCGACGACTATACTGGGTGCTATCGTTAATTCTTTTCTCCTTCTCAACAATCGGACTATTATCTCGTCAGTACAAGTGCTCTTCGACCACTTCAGCCTATCTGTACTACCGAGCTGTCACAACTATATTTCATTGGAGAAATAAAATTACTACGGCCCGCAACTTGTACCGTTTATCCTTTGGATCCAGCAGCCATAACCGAGTGCCACTGTACTCTCTACCGCACCCTGTACATGTCTGTACTATTCTCCTCTACCTATGGCGTCTCTCCTCCTCATCCTCATCCTCCTCCTCCTCCTCCTCCTCCTCCTCCTCCTTCTCATCAGGATTCCACAAAGAGCAAATTGCCTTCCATAAGCCAAACACTTGTATTTCTATGCACACACGCATGCACGCACGCATGCACGGACGCACCTGCTTATGGGTACTTTGGTACGCGTGTACCTCCTACTTTTCCTCCACCTAACTGCAAAGACCAATTAGAATTAGAATTTGAATTAGCATTAGTGTCACCACACCGAGTACTTGCCTCTACTGCTGTAATTTGCTTCACTTGACTGTCACTGTGACTTGACTTGACTTTACCTCGCGTTACCTTACGTTACCTTACTTTACTTTACCTTACCTTACCTTGCCTTGCTTTGCCTTGCCTTACCTTACCTTACCTTACCTTACCTCACTTTACTTTACTTTAGAAATTAATGAGTTTTATCTATACATTTTTCTTTCTATCGCCATCGATGAAAAATAGATCATTTACCGGTCGTATCGTTTGCACACGTTTTCTATTTATGCATTGTAAATGCAAGTACATATCTGAGATAATGGCTACCCGCGACCTCGACCTCCTTTTAATATTTCTACTTTTTCGCCCGATCCAACACCATTCGTTCTCCAAATACGCAACTATTTTGCGGCACCGTTAAAATTTCTCCCGTTTATCGCGCGCGCGCGCGCGTGTGGAATATCTCTTTTATCGCATAGAGAGATTTTTAATAAATTATACGGCGATGAAAGAGAGGAGGCCTTGCCTACTTGCGTTCTCGATGCATGCTACGCATTAAATCTGGTATTTCAGTTTGTATCGGACGGTGTGAATTTTATTGCGTGCGTATGTGCGTGTATCCGTGTACATATATTTGCATATATAAAATGCAGAAAATGAAATTTTAGAAGCGTCATCGATTTATATTATAATAAAGTCAAATGTAGATAAAATGCAAACGAAGCACGTGCTTAACGAACCGTTAAATACAAGTGTACCGAGGGTGCGTGTAGGTGTGTGCGTGCGCGCATCTATAAGAGCTTGTGTGTTTACCGAGGAAAAATAAATCCAATGTTTAATTTTCAAATGTTGTTACTTCCTCGTGCCTCGCATAATCAATTTTCTTATAAATTTCTATTTCTTATTTAAAAAAAAAAAAAAAAAAAAAATAAAAAAAAAAGTAAAAAAACTTCTTTCCTCCCACTTCCTGCTTACACGCACACGCGCGCGCGCGCACGCTGATACTGCTCCTTTGCGTATATCCTTCCTAGAGTTAAATAATCGAGAAACGTTTATTATACGCGTATTAAACTAAAAACACAATTGCACGAAATTTATATCACTCTACTTTTTTCTAAAATTTTTACAAGTTTGCAGGATCTATAAATTTGCGCGTATATGCGTATGTACGTATTATTATATCATTTGCAAAATTACTCTATTCGTCGATTAATTTATTCAACGGAGCTTGTCTATTTTTCTATTTTGTAAATGTTTTTCATGCGCAAAGCGCGCGAAAGACAGTTCGCGGCAATGGAAATAGCATAGCGAAGGATCGGATCGACCAAGCGATATTTGCTTCCATCGGATTTAATGCTTTTTTATTGCACGCCAACATCTATCATTGATCTGTCGTTACAAACAGACACATTGCTGCTGATTATGAAGGAAAGTTCTTTATAGTATTGACGCGATTCATCATATTCGTGGTATCTCTTTCATGCGTAAAACTTGAATATATATGTGGTTTTTTATGATTGATCGCTCCTCCCGGGGTTACTTGAAAAAAAAAAAACGCTCTCGAGTATACTAAAATAGCACTGAATTACCCATCAACCACGATTTAACACAGTGACCTCTAGTTAAGTATAAGTGTTCGCTAATAGAAAAGAGCACTGCAAAATTCTGTCGACAATTCAATTTTAGAGTTTATTCTGCACGATATTGCGCTTTATCGGGGAACAGAATTTTTCTCTCGGCCGCGCAACCATTTAGAAATTTGCCGAGATGAGGATTATCGATCGAATGGATTTTTACACGAATCATTGGAGTCATCCGCGAATGCTACACGATACGCATGCACATAGAGAAATGCAATAATTTCATCCGTGGAGATGATCTCCTTCTTCTCCTTTTAAACTTTTCTCTTTTCGTTTTTTTTCTTTTTTTCTATTTTTTAGATGTTCCTCCAAACGTATATATTTCTTATTCTCGCGGTATATATTGCCTTTTTTCTACACGATCCACACTTTATAACCGTATGCGAGCAGCAGTCTATTATCTATGCTATACTGACGTGAAAGTCACATAGTCAAAATAAAGATAAGTGTTAAGTGCTTCCAATCTATTGTATAGAATAATCAAGTGGTAATCTAAAGGCACCCATTAAAAATCTCAAACTCATATGTCATTTACGGTATAACGTAGTTTATTATCTGTAGAGGACATAATATAT
Organism: Sclerodermus sp. 'alternatusi'; assembly: GCA_037305995.1. Lineage (NCBI taxonomy): Eukaryota > Metazoa > Arthropoda > Insecta > Hymenoptera > Bethylidae > Sclerodermus > Sclerodermus sp. 'alternatusi'. The sequence continues at coordinate 706,564 of CM074553.1, forward strand.
AGATAAAATTGAGGCAAGCTTCTTTAATTTATCAAATCGAATAATTGTGTAAGCCATTCAAGCGTGTAAGTAGAAATTTTTAGAAGCGCGTGTTTATCGAATTTAAATATGTATTAAATAAAAGCGGAATATTTGTGTGTGTGTGTGTGTGCATGTGTCTGTCAATAAAAGAAATCGAATGCGAGCCATAATTATTTGTAAAGCAGAGCAATAAAGAATTTATCGATTTCGATTGACGTGGCCATTTCTTGCAAGTGGTTACTTACACTGTAGTTTTTTATGGAATTACGCTGGAATACCAAGATCCCGATTAGTCAATTTGCTTCTCTTAAGGTGTCAGAGCCTTTCAAAATAAAAAAAAAATATCAAAAGTGCCGTTTTCTTATCAAGAGTTATGAAAATCGATCAATTTTACGCGACTCATTATGAAACGATAAGTTAATGTTCTCAATAATTTTGAAGAAACTCTTGTAGACGTAAGAATTTGACATTTATTTTAATAGAGAGAAAATAATGGAGTTTCGATAAGTTTCTATTTATATATTTACTTAAAATAAACAGATAAAATGTATCTTGATAAAAACATGTACAATACAACAATTCATTATGTAATTTCATTAAGTTCCCACTTATCTGATCAAATATTTATCAAGAGCAACACTTGAAAATTAAGCATAAGTATTGATAATGCGTGATAAATTAAATTTGTATTTTATTAAGAAAGTTTCTGCATGGTTCGTCACTGGAGGAGGGAGCGTTTTCTTAATTTGTTTACTTTTATGATTTTTGTAGTATTGCTACAGTTCTTCTTCACCCTTCCAACCCTACCTACCACATCCCTTCATATATATAAATCGTACTCTTGTAGAGTATTATATTAAATCATTTGGCATTGATCTAAATATCACATGAATTCTCTTAGAGTTATCAAATACTGAAGTACTATCGTGATATATTGCATAACTTTTATTACGATTGATATTTGTGAAAACAAGCTCTTCCATTTGATAGCATTTGATATATTTTCGATCGACGCCTTGAGAATGATCAAGAAAAACTGAAATTTTTATAACTTTTCCAATGAATAGGATTCTCATTACACTTTTATCGATTTATGAAATCATTTATTTTTCACTACCTTAGAAATAAATGTGAGATTTTTTTTTTTTTTTTTTTTAAGAAGAGTAAGATTTTTGTGTAAATAAGAGAATTATCGAGAATCCTTCAACAGTTTTTCATAATAACGCCAAAGATCTCTGTTTGTTTTATTATACATAGAGATTTCTGTAGCGAGAATCAATTTTCTGTAAAATTTACGAGGAATAGTCATATAAAAAAAAAATTATATCGTCACGAATATAAAAATTGTTTAATTCAATGTATCACGTTCTGTAGGGAAATCAGTCTTTTTTTTCCTCGAAGTCTTTTTTTTTCCGTTTCTTACAGCTGATACAAACTGAACTCAAAGCCCTAGAAGGAAAATATATTAGTTTGCTTATAATATGCATCCATTTGCTCTCTCAAGGTTGAATATTCATTTTGAAATTTATTGACTTGCTTGTTTTTTACCGCAAATATTTGAGATGCATTAAGCATAAAATTCAAATGAGACCATTAAGAACACACGCGATTTACATATAATCGTTATTAAAAATATATTGTACAAAATTTATTCTTTATAGCTTTAAATTCAAGCTAGAGTTCGCACAGTCAATTTTTATTTATTTAATTATTTATCTACATTCTGTGCACGGCTGAGTTATCGATAATGTTTGCTTGTTCTCTTTCTCAAATTGTACTCTTTGCAAAGAAAAAAAATTACTTCTTTAACCGAAGGAAACCTAATGCGTGCGTGAAATATTATAAATTTTCATTTAAAAAATGTAAAAATCATATCCAACGTCCAATTTTTCCTGTAAAACGTACAAATTTGTTGCATCGTTTTAGAACTTGCAGAAATTCAAACTTATATTTCAAGATCACGGAATGCCAGAATTTATTATGTAAGACAGTAATTAAAACAATAAACCTAAGTGTATTTAACTTGAGTTACGGTACTGTTCACACAATAAAATTTCTCACGATACCGGATCATTACCACGAATTATTGTGTTATTTGCTGAATGCCCGTTTGTAAGTTTTCTAAGAAAAGGAATTCTTAAAAATATCACTCAGTGCACGTACTTCTTTTATTTCTCAATGAAACTTCAAATCCTTTCTTTAATTAAAATTCGATTGTCTTTTACTTTAATGCTAAAATTATCGAAATATTATACAACTTATTTTAGTAGACGATCACGATACGTACAAGCTTGTGTTAAACGCGATACAAACATACAAGTAACAATCGAATTTGATATTTTATGTTTCTATCTTCTCTCCTTTATATTTAATAGTTTTTATTAAATTATAGTGAAAATAAAAGATTGGTCTTGTTTCGTTTTGCGTTCTTTCTCTAGAACTAAATCTTAAAAAAAAAAAACATCTTTACCAATTTCAAGAAGTTCCCCTAGAGAATTGAAACTATGAAATAACAATCTAACTGGGTTAATATATTTGTAATGGAATCAGGTCAGTCTGTCCAAGGCCAATGACTTTGATTCAAGGTCGAGATAAAATGATGATTTCTGATATATATTTAACGTCGTTCTCAATGTACTTTGAGATATGATGGAAAATATATTTAACACATTTAGTTCGTTATAATTGAAAATATTCTAAATGAAATAAATGTAAAAATATAAGACACCATCAAGAGTGAATATATGTGTATACATACATATATACAGATCCAAGAGCTATTATCATACATAATCAAATATAATGTATAAAATAAGTTTTAGAAATGCATTTATAATAGACATGTGTCGACAATCAATTATTTTAATTAATAATGTTCTTACCTGTTCATTTTGCCAGTCAAGATCCGCATTCTTTAATTAATAATCAGAAAAAAAGAAAAAGAATCAATGAAATTGAAAGTATGGATCGATAAAGCCGAAGTGGTAAAAGAGAGTAAATTTGGGAAAATGACACATTTTCCACGAATGCTATCGACTTTTACTTTTTAAAATTCATAAAGTCGCGTCGATGCATTTTTAAGAATGAAAATATATAAGCATGTGATAGTACTCTTGAATCACAGTTAGTAATCAACTGAACTCCAGATTTGAACTTGACCATTATTCCACTTGCGCTTGCATCCGACGTAATGTTGAAAGGAGGGGGTTGATTGCATTATAATCGGTTCTGTTGGAAGGGAATGTTTCCTTCAGCTATTATAGAAGGAGGGGTAATATTATCTTAGATCACATATCCGTTATTTGAAATCATTTTTCACATTTTGCGAAAATGAAGAAATTTTAATAAAAACACCTAACACTAAACACTAATCATGGACAGTCTTCCTGAAAATTAATTAATTCAGTTTTCATTACTCAAATTTTGTAAACCTTTGACAAATTTAATGTCTTAAGAAGAAAGTCATATACGGGATTAGTGGTTCATTGTACAAGTGTAGAAGGAATAGGTTTAAAAACTTTTACACTTACTCTTTCTATTTCTACATATACTCTAAAATAGAGAATACGTTATGCAACGATGGATAAAAATATTTTTTTAAATAATACTTTTTAATTGCTCTTATAATTAAACATGTGAATTTAATATATTAATTCTTCTAGTATATATATATATATATATATATATATATATATATATGTTACATATCACATTTACATGTATATAAAATATTCATATTTAACAAAACTTATTTTATACAAAACTTGATTTTTAATAACTGGATTATCGTAATAGTATAATTAATAAATATCTTTTTTTAATTTAATTAAATAACTTCATAGCAAAATATATTTGAAAATTTGTCATGATTATATGATGGTAAAACAACGTCATATAAATCATTTGTAATTTTTAATGATTCACTTTCATAAGGTTTTAACCAATTGCCTATGTCTATTCCTGTAGATAAATATTTTAATGCAACATCGATGGAAGGACGTGTAACTAATAGTGTTCCTTTACGTATATTAGTTTTTAGGAATTTCCAAATTTCAGTTTGTTCTAATTCTGATAAATAAAATTCAAAAGGATTATTAAGAATTATTATATCACTATTATTGACAATAGATACTATTTCTTCTACTCTTTTGTTTATCACTTCAATACGATTATTCATTTTATATTTATCTATAATTGTATTTTGAATATTACATAATTCTTTATTCATTTCTACACCTATAATTTTCTTTGCATCTGTATACAAATAAGCCTATAAAAAGAAGCAATTTAAATATATGTAGAAGAAAATGGAAAGAGATAATTTTTATTTTACGAAACTTACTCCATATAAAACTGCACCTAATCTAGAACCAATATCGAGTACTGTTTTTTCTTCTAATTCTGGTAACAATATACTAAATACATAATACAGTGCATCCCTTGCCATTGAATGTGACAAGAAAACTAAAAAATATATTATATATTCATTAAAATATAAAATATCAAATTAAGATAAAACAAATAATTATATTATTACTTCGTGATTTAATATTTGTTGATCCACAGTTGGCGCACATATATCTCTTTATTTGTCCACTTTCTACCATCTCATCCAAATTATCGTCAGTATATAAAAATTCATCAATATGCAATGTTGACTCGAGGTCACAATCTGAATTCTAAAAATAGAATCAATTTAATTATGTATAAGAATATAAAAGTATATGCACATACATAAATGTTAAAATTATTTCACAAAATAGTTCTGAAGCTCATACCTCTCCAGAAAGAGGTACTCGCAATTGTTCAGTAGGTAATATAGCTTCGAAAGGAACCATGTTTTTAATATCTTCAACAATACTATTTAAAGTATATATAGGGTCATCCATTAAATCAGGATTATTCAATAAATCTATTTTAAAATAATGTTAGTAAATATTTTATCTATAAAATATACATAAGAAGTATAATATAACACACCTGGTTTATTAGTACAATTGATTATTTCTGGTTCCCATTCTCGTAGAATATAAGAGAGAAAACGTTTTTTGGTATTATTAGGAAGTTTCATCATAATATGAAGAAATCGCTCTTTAGCCTCTTCCAATGTAAGTTCATCCTTCATCATAGAATATTGTTATTTTTAATTAACTATAAAATATACATATTTTTAAGATACTAAATAACTTTTTAATTTGTATTTTATATATTAGAAAATTAACTATATCATTTATCTTTCTTTTATACACAATTAAAAGAACCTTTAACTGTATATTTAAAAATTTTTTTTTTATATTTATGATTTTTAATATAAGAAATCTTAAGTATTATATTTGGAATAATAAAATACTTCTCTTTAAATTAAATTAACTTAATAAATTAATCTTTTGGTAAATTTAGGTTAAGTTTTCAGAACTATTTTTTTACACTCTAAAAAGAAATGTTTATTATTGTTAGTATTATTATTATTTCAAATAATGAAACAAATTTTATGAAATTTAGAAATGTATGTATTTATCAAATGATTATTAAAAATTGAAAAATAAAGAAAAAAAAGTCGTACGTAAACACTGTAGAAAATTTTTAAATACTATGCCTATTATTTAAAAGTTTAGAAAGAAGAGAATTTAAATATATTGTAAATAGCGTAAAATTTGCAAAACGCGCATGTAAAATTCCATTGGTTATAGGTTTAACCCTACCCTTTTCGTTGCTATATTTATTTACATGTTGCTGCTATGTACCGAGTGTATGAAAAATTAAGAGTACAATCTAAACTCATGTATTTAAGAGTTTTGTAGTCTTTTTTTATTTCAGTTTTAATTTATAAGTATAAATATTATTATTTTAAATACCTTTATATATTTTTATGTTGCGTTTCCTGTTTTCTTTAAATGTAATTACTCATTAATTGCAATGAACACACAACATATAGCAGTGACGGAAAATAAACATTAAAGTGGTAAATGAAAAGAAAATAAGTTGATAGGGGAGCAATTTTGTTTGTATACGACAAAACTGGCCAATCTCTTGTAGAGTTTCAAGTATACATCGGCATACCTTGGTATTTAATTTTGGTGCATGCACAGAATAGCTTCCGGTGTTAATCTCACGAGCAACATTCAAATGATTAATCGTTTAAAAATTTGTTTCCATAAGTCCTTCTCAAGTGTCATACTTCTACAATAAAAAATTTAATTCTGAAACACGCGCGTAGACGATAATTATTCCGAAGATAAGACTATTCCTTAAAAATTCAATGAAAGAAATTACATTAATAAATGATTTTTCAGGAACGCTTGGCTTTTCACCTACATTTCACTATTAAAATTTGAGAAAAGTAAAATTATTATGATTAATAATAACAAGGAAGTTCAACTTCAAAGTAAAATAAGAGAAAGAGAGAAACACGGAAGAAAGAAGAAAAACATGAAGATTGCAAGGTAGCAAATTAAATGAAATATTCGATAACTTGTTTTTATTTTTAAGCAGCACAAAAAATGTATTTTCTCGTAACTATTACTTTTCTTTTTAGACAAACTTATACAATAAGTTTTGGCGTAGGGGACAAACGCAGAGTTGCATATTGCGCGTCGGTACCCTCAGGCACAGTTTGATTTTTAAGGAAACAAGAGCGACGAATATTTTTTGGAAGTCCAGTTATCGGCTAAAGCTAACAAAATAAAAACTTCGCTTCGGTATTCGTATATAAATGTAATATTTACGCTTTTCAGAATATATCTCTTCTTCGTATCAATAAAATCTTCAGGCATGGTACAAGCAATGAATTAAAATACAGCAGACTCCTGTATTGTACACTCGTAATTAGATTCAGCATGGGAAGCATTGGGAAACTTGGGAAGATTGAGAAGAAAGAAGGAGCCTACTTCTTGAAAAACGATCCCTATCAGAAACGAGATTGGATTATTGGAATGGATACCAAAAGGGCCCAAGCTGAAGAGAGTAACCACGAGAGTACAAGGGCAGAAGCTTGAATATTTGTATGTACACACATATACATGTATCACCTTTTATCTTGGAAAATAGTCATCCTATTGTATGAATTTTATAAAACGTGCATATATTGCGTATGCAAATCGAGTGGGAAACGCTATTGCTTTAAGAAGGAAAAGATTAGAATAACTCGTGTATCGAATTCCGTGTATTGGATACACGGATAGAGAAAGAGAAAGATAGAGAGAGAGAGAGAGGCTAATGCGAAGCATCGGGAAATTTCTACACGTATGAGAGAAGATACGATTGTGCAGACTCGCGGTCTAAAAAGTTTAGCGCAATAGCTAATATGGACAAGAGAAAATCCAACTAGCGTGTTACATAATATACCAAAAGATATTTATTTCTACCTCGAAGAGGACAATGAAAGATCAGGTAGAAATATCGCACTCTTTGGCGTCGGTGTGATCAATTGTAAAAATCATACATTAAAGCCTAGTGAACATGATTGATAGACCAGAAATGATGAGAACCCCTTTACGATCGAAATACATGGAAATGTATAATCCACGTACGCTCCGCCGTTTAACGATTACCGATATTATTATATATATCACAAATTCGTATTCCGATAGTATTGGTCATCGTAAGAAGAGGGCACACTCACACACACGCGCGCGCGAGCGCTCACGCACACACAGAGATGGACTTAGCCGTTTGCATTATAACGATGAAACTCTCGAAGATCTCTGAATCTTGTACCAATGCATTCTTCTCCTGCGAGAATAATGCCCCTTGATAAAAAAGCAAAGAAGAAACTTATCGTACAATCTTAAGAATGAAATTCAGCGTGTAACTATCTCTATTTACAGGACGCAACAAGACTTTAAGATTGTCTTTATAATGAACTTCTGTACATATAAAAATAGTGTGTTACGCATGTGGGATATTCTATAAGTTTTAATTCTTCGGAAAATGAAGACGCACACGCATACTGAAGGGATACGCACGCACGCATACGTTTCACGATTCGCAGCATTCCTCTATGCTATTCGTTTCAAAGTCGGTTTGGCATCGTTCGCTCCAACAAAATTTTATATTCCTTTTCCCTTCTGGTTACTCTTCTCGTCTCTGTCTCGTCCTTTTTCTTATCTCCCTTTTTTGATTCGCTTACATACGCGTTGTCTCGTCGAGGAACTCAAAATTGGTGCCTGGGCCAAATTGAAGATATGTTACAACAATCGTTTCTACTTCTCGACGTGCCATATACTTTGCGCGTCTCCTAATTTTAATAACAAACACTATTAATCGTTTTGACTTATTACGCGCTAGTTCAACGGTTAAATTTTATAAGTATTCATAATATTGCGTATTACTTTGCTCTCTATTTGTATAATAAAATATAAAAATAATAATAGCGTAGAATGATGGTAGCTATAATAGTAGTAGTAATAGTAGTAGTAGTAGTAGTAGTAGTAGTAGTAGTAGTAGTGTAGTAGTAATAGTAGTAGTAGTAGTGGTAGTAGCAGTAATAGTAGTAGTGGTAGTAGTAGTAATAATAATATTAGACAATGATTATAATAAAAATAATAATAATTAATTGTGTAACACTCTTGTATAACAGCGTATGAAGAAAAGATTATTATTTCTTGAATTGAAAAAAAAATAAGGTTTGACTGGAATCTCCGAGATTCTCGACTTGAGCTTTATCGTACGTATCCCGTAAATTGAATCAGGGATCGCTCGAATTGTTATGATTTCCAAGAAATTTTAATCTTTTCCGATGGCTTCGGAGAATTTTGGATAAAATTTGCTCGTTACGAATACGTGACCAGTTGGTACAGAGAGAGTTTAAACTAACTTATGTTATATATATATATTTTTTTTCTCTAAATAGTAGGTATAAAACATTAAATTACCATTAGTCAAACGTTAGAATTATGTTGAGATTTGACTATGGTAAAATGTGCAATACGGTTACGCTATGTTTCCTAAGAATTGTTAAAGTGAGCATATCTCTTAAAGTCTTTTAAACATTATAATTGTATACCCATTAAAGTGGACATTACAAATGACGGCTGCTGTAAGCGTGAAACAGGCGGTTAAAACGATTTGTTCTCGTGAAGCTATTACTTATATAGAACAATATACGAATAAATTGATTTCTTTCGCTATGCAGGTAGATTTTCTTTACCTTTGGAAAATACTAAATAGGCAACACAAAATTTGATTACAGTAGCGGTGTACTTTGGGCGGTTCAAAGTGATATAGATCTTTTAAAATATGCAATAATTAAATGGACGTATAAAAAATTGGAGTTTATGTATACGACGCTTATCATAATTCTTGTTCCCGATACTTCTCTCCATTCTAATAAAATATAATATAATATAATATAATATAATCAAAAAGCCAAACTATATCAATTGACTGAATGCGATTATTTGACAGTAAATAGTCAAACTATAGCCCATTAAAACTTTTTCGACTTATACTTTTCTTATCTTTTCTTTCCAATTTTTTTTTAATAAATTATCGATAACGCGTTATCGTGTCTTATTACACATTTTTAATTTCGCAGTGAACTATTTTAGCGGATTTAGATCGACGATATAAGTTCTTGAAACTTTCTTCTTTTTATGAAAATTAAATAATCGATGGCATTTAACTAATAAAATTGAAGCTACAAAACATCGTTAAATAAAAAAAAAGCTCTTATTAAGCTATGGCAATTATTAGATGGACAGATACGATGGTTATTAAATCACAAGAAATGAAATATTTGGATTTAAACAAATTATAAAAATGTTATTAATGTTGTACAAAGAGATTTTGATAAATTAAGTACTTAAAAACAGTCCTTCGCTTATATTTTTCTATTATTATACATTGGTGAATTATCGCTAAACTTTATGGTTTATTTTTACATCATGAATTTCATTAACAATAGGGGAAAAATATATACCTTAATTGGCTTACATATACATGATACTTGGAGTATTTGACTCACTTATAATCCACTAATTGTGAAATTAGTACATAGTATCACCTTTTTGTTTCACTTTTATAGGTAAATCAGCATTAGTTTGATATTTACTTCATTCAGTCAATACAAATGGACTGCTTTGGACAGAAAACAGTTGACTAAGTATTTATCACAAGTGATTTTCTTTCATATAAAGTGCACTGATTCTACTATTTCTAACAATTTTTCATGTATCTGAGTAAAATAATATATCGCTTTACTATTGTAATGGAAGGCTCCAGAGTACGTTTAGAACATTATTGAAATTTTACCAAAATACTGCTGTAAATCGTTATTATTTATAAAGTTATTGAAATTTTACTGAATATTCTGTGAATTATCTCTATAGTTTAATTGTATTTAACAAAATTATTCTTTACTATTACTATTTTGTAACGCTAATAGATTTAATATAGTGGTTTCTTTATCGTTTTGCCTCTGGAACCATATTAATCTACGCTATAAATTTTTACATACTTCAAATAATATTTCATTCATTGCTTCTACTTTATTTGAATATGTTGTGAAAATTTCGTTTCTCTTTGTTTCTCAAATATAATGAAATTATATTTAAATGTTCAACTAGTAAGATAACAAGAAATCACTCAAGGCAGCCAGTCTTATGAGTTGACAACATTTTACGGACTAGAAACTAATCTAAAATTGAATCAATATAAGCTCTGCTAAGTAGAAACAGCTAATACAAAGTTTTATATAGACATAATATTAAAATTTGTAAATGTTAAAAATATATCTTAATGTATCTTGTGTTTTATGTATTTGTAAATTAATATTAGCAATTATTTAGTCTTTACAGTTAATTATCAGCAAATCCTCATGGTCTACTTTAGCATAATATAAATACTAATTTTACTTGTAACTGATTACCTTGTGTATTCTCTCGTTTGATTCAAATCACTGCATATAAAAAGGTGAGTATCTCTAAAAATTCAATTTATCAAAACCTTCTATAGATTAAAACACATGGTAAGTACTATTAATTTATATAGTATACCTTCTAATTTGCGTTAGAGATAAAAATTCTTTGACTAAAAAGTTAAATGTAATTTTTTTTCCTATTAAATTTATCATTTAAATTATATAATCTCTATTTTTATTCCAATAGATTACACTTTTAATTTATTTTGAAGTACAATTTTAATGTGCTATACACCAATAAAATCTTCATAATTTTACTAAGAAAAGAAATAATTTTAGGTTTTACTTTTCTTATCTCTTAAATGCGCATTACAATTGGAAGCAATTTTCCTAGTATTGTAACACCTTCGTAACTCGTAAGATTTTATATTCCTGAGAAATGTGCGCTTTTTATAAACAGAGAATTTACACCATTACTCAGACTGTTAAATTTTCTAATTTTTTTCTTACAAATAAAATTCATTTTCACATAGTAGATATTACAATAAATAATATATACAGTGTATTTTCCTAATATAAAATATTTAAATTTAGAAAATAAGTTAGGATATAATATTAAATATATGCTAAAAAAAAAATGTTCATATAAAACAATGTCCTTGATTGTTTAAAAAATTATAAAAAAAGAAACAAGGTGTTTTGTAAGTCTCAATTTAGGAAATAGATATAAATTTAGAAAATTAAAAATAGGAAAGTTACATCAGCCAATTAATGAATGTAATTCAATGTAAAATATATTTTATCTCAAATTAATCTATCTAAAGCCTAAAGATGACAATTATTAGTCAACCAACTTGCTATATATTCTTTTTAAAAAGCAAAAGATCTTAAATAACAATGGCACCTTTTGATAATAAGAGGATATACTGGGTGTTCAAAAATTCGCGCACTTTCTTTAAGGGTGGATACTCTTGAAGGTAAACCGCGACGAAAAGTTTAGCGACCATTAGCTAGACAGAGACAAATAGATAATTGAAGTGAGATAGATAAAAGACAAAGCAGTGTTATCTCGCTTTAACTATCTGTCTCTGTCTAACTATTAGCTTCCTTATCATTGAATATTTCGAAAACTAAGCTGCGGATCGAAATATGGTACACGACTTTTCGACTCAATTTACTCTTAGGAGTAATTATCTTGAAGGAAGTGCGCGAATTTTAAAACACCCTGTATAAATTTTCACGCGAACATTTAATTTTTAGATTTTCAATAAATAATATTTTCATGATTTTTAAAGACGTAATTTTATAATAACATATATTGTTTTAATTACGAAAATTCGAATATTTTATATTATCAATATATTATTTTATATATGTATTAAATATATATAAAATTTATCAAAATTTAAAAAGAAATATACTAATTTTTTTTCTTTAAATGTAGTATATTAAAATGATAAGCAACTATTATTTTTCATAATCAGAAAAATGCACTGTATATATGTAAATTTCTTATATAAGGCGACTCGATATTTAGTTGCTTTTATCTTACAAATAAGTTTTTATTCAGAAATTTAATTTTCTGAATTTTAAAACATTACAAAAAAGTTTCTCCCTTTCTCATACTTTAAGAGTAAATGTTTAGTTTGATTATTTCATTCATATGTAAATACTTATTTAGGAAAGAATGGCAATGCTACGCCTAGGTCCACCTAAGCAAACATTATCTAAACTGGACCACTTTTTAATACCAGTACGAAGAGCTTCAGCCGTTACTTTATCCTCATATCCTCTAGACATTGCTTCTAATTTCTGTGCTTTTTCCTTGCTAAGGGGCTCGCTAGGGAATGTTAGCTCATTTGCTTCTGCAAGAGTACGCAAATCAAAATAATACTTGGCATACACGCTTGAAGGAACATTTATATTAAACTGTAACATTTCCAAAAATTGCCTTTCTAATTCATTCCTGCAAGAAAGAAGAAATTATTTATAAAATATGTAATACACACGAGTAATTTAAGTGACATGCAAGAAAAAGGAATGAAAGACTGATTTTTAATTCAATTAGTATAATAATGTATAAAGTTAATTTAATAAACTTATTTACACTTACATATCTTCCACTGTAATATCTTTCAGAATTTGACAATAATCAACGTTCCATACTGCTTGGTCATCCCATACTTTAGAAGCTAACAGAATAGCTGCAAGAACCATGCGTTTCCAATTACCAGGAGTAATATCAATTTCTGCATATGTAAGCAGACGTTCCAAATAAACTAAAGTAATGATGGCACATTCAGCTGTTAACTGAGCAGCATTAAATAAAGTTCTCACAAATTTATATATATGCTTATGTTCAGGATTATGTTTGTCATAATCTTCGGACACGCCATCCCTCTAAAAAAAAATGTTGATAATATTTTAATCATTAAATTGCTACAAAACAATATGATTAGTTAATATAAACTTATTACAGTGAAATCGTCAAGTTACTTACCGTTAAGGGATGCAATTTTTCATCAAAAATATCTATCTGTCGCTGTGATGTCCTATTCTTGATGTGATAATATATAGCAAAGGCAACACATTTAACAGTATTTTTAAGATTAGGTTGTGAAACGGTACTATCGTCCAAAAAAATTGTACTGCAGCTACTGCTTTTCTTTAAAGGCCTTGTATCTGCTATTTGATGTTGACTCTTCTTACGTACCATTCCATCTGAAGTAATAAATAACAATCAACAAGGAGCGTGAATAAGACTGAACACCGGTAGTAACAGAGAAGATAACAAAGTAAGATTAGTACGTCGATTATTAAACTGGACTCGAGTTAAAATTACCCAACAACATTGGTTACCAAAGAAATGGACTCGTTGTTCTTAACTAGCAAAGTTCGCAGCGAGTATCAAAACGCTTCAAAGATTTCAAAGGAAGGTCGATATTCCACGGATTGTCAAAGTCTTCTCTAGAAACCACCCTTGGGAATCAGCGATGAAAGGGACACTTCTCTTTATCAGAGAAGTAAGAACAAAAGAGGCACGAAAAGAAAAGACTCTTACTTTCTATAGCTTGTTTCGAGCGTTCCATAAAAATAGTACCAGCACAGGGATCCAGAGAAGGATCAGAATCCCAATCGTCCGGTTCTCGTTCACTAATATGTTGAAGGTTATTAACGCTAATTCCACCCTCCGGAAGATGCTCTTCCAGACCCCTAGTCATACATTCCACTCTGATAGTCTTTCGAATCACTTGCGGACTGGAGTAAGCGCAACAGCTACTTCTGTTTCCCATGTTTCTCTCGCTGGGTTATCCTTCCAGTAAAACACAACACAACACAACACAACACAAGAGACAAGACAAGAAATTTCTCACACAACGCACGTACGCAGAGAGACACGGACAGACACAGGCTCGCTCGCGCACACACACGTGTTTTTCCCAGGGAATCTTCGTCCTCGGATAAATCTGACGCGAGGGAGAGAAAAAATGGAGCAGCTAAGAAAGAAAATCTTCAAGTTCCAGCGAAGGCAGAACTCGAGCCAAGCGATTCACGCGTCAACTCACGTCGCAGGCATCTCGTTGTTGCCGACGATCAGCTGATCGAGCCGTCGATATACATCACGCACGACGCAATCTTCCGATTCATCTTGAAGACCTACCGTCTTTCCTCGAAGCACACGATCAGCGACCAATCGCAGCACACCGGAGAATCCCACGCTGTTTCCTCCCGACGAACTCGTCGTTCCTCCTCCTCTTCGCCGGCACTGGGCGACTCGACAAATTCCGGAATGCCCGCCGCAATTCCCACGGGACTTTTCTGTCAGAGAAGAGAACGAGAGCAACGCCTTGCTGCAGTTCTTGAAGTGTCGCCGTTGACGTTGACGTTGACGTTGTCGCTGTCGCCGCTGTCTCTGTCGCTACCACCGTTACCGGCTTTTGCAGTTTTTCCCTCGGATCTCCAAAGTTTTTCTCTCGAACGCACGTGTCTCCTAACGAGGATCATTATTGACTTAGGAGCCGGCCATTTCTGCTTCGCGCTGTTATCTCACGAAGTTTTTTCCAATGGCACTTTGGCGCAGTGAACTTCACGCTTTCACCGTGTGGCCTCGCGCTGCACTGCACTGCACTGCACTGCACACGGAGAGCGACACCCGACACGACTGGCGTCTGCGGAGGCTGAACGCCGAATGAGGCTGAGCGCACCGAGCCCAGTTTATATACGACCCGCTCGGCCCACTCGCCATTGGCTGCCTCCTGGCTGAATTCCACGCGTGATTGGTCGCTCGTCGTCGCTGGACCAATCGCGTGCCACGAGACGATTTTCTCACTATTTTATTACTTCGCGGCGCTCGCCGCGGCGGGGGTAGGGGCGGGGGGTGTCTCTGGGTATTTTATTCGCAAAACCATGTGCATTATTTGCATTTGCACCCGGGGATTTTTCACCCGGGGATGTACGTCCGTTCTGGACACCCGGTACGTCGTCGGCGTTGGCGACGGTGGCCACGCCAACGCATTTGACTCGGATGTGACTTTGCGGTGGGGGTGGAGGAGTGGGGGGAGACGGACTTGGAAATACTTTCCGGTCTCTTGGGTTCATATGCGCGAAACTAGTCACGTTCTTATTTCGCGTATGCAAATTTTCTAGTATGG
Source organism: Sclerodermus sp. 'alternatusi' (assembly GCA_037305995.1). Classification (NCBI taxonomy): domain Eukaryota; kingdom Metazoa; phylum Arthropoda; class Insecta; order Hymenoptera; family Bethylidae; genus Sclerodermus; species Sclerodermus sp. 'alternatusi'. The sequence goes on from CM074553.1 coordinate 722,095, forward strand.
AGAAATGAAAGCAGTTTAACCCAACTGATAATGATAAATAACACTAGGATATTTCGAATGCGCACTCGGTAGTTGCTTTCTAAGTAAAGTTGTGTTAGCGCACGCACACACGCACGCATGCACGCACGAACGCAGACAGAAGCACGCGTGCACGCACTTTACAAATGAATTTTGTAGAACGATGTAGGATGATGATAGTATCATCCGGCAATTTTATTTAGCTAATGACGATCGTCTTCTTTTCCAAATCCAGAGCGTAAGCAAAGCGCGCGATGCTTCATTTTCTCTTGCAAGCGGCTCGAAGATGAGACGAAATTGGAGAGAGCGCGCATGATTTTAGAAATTTGATGGATTTCAGGTACGAATGGATTTTTTTTAGGTCGGCACGGGCTGCTGACAATAAGGAGAAACGGAATAAATAAATAAATTTGATTTCTTTCAGAGTAATTGCACAATGAATGGAGAAATAGAGAGAGAGAGAGAGAGAGAGAGAGAGAGAGAGAGAGAGAGAGAAAGGAAAAGAGAATACTCAAAAGTTAACTTACACTCTCTTTTTTAAGCTTAAAGCTTATTTGAATTTTTTTTGAAAAAAATATTAAATGCAAGCGAAGAATATCGCACTCGACAATACCAATACCAATAAGTTTCCACTCATAATTTAATTTACTCTGTACAACTTATTCGAGTCTCTTTCCTTTGAAAAGTAAAATAATTAACATTCTAGTACCCTTCGTGTCTCCACGTTCTATTTTTATATTAAGTTTTGCCGTATCACCTGAAACTATAAAAACGATTAAAATTCTTTGCACGTGCTTGTAAGTATGAAAACAGTTTTATACCTCGTGTGCTGTTGTTGTTTTTAATTGAGGGGATAATATTAATTAGCACAGTATAGTGGGAAAAAATTCTACATCTTTTTATAATGGTTGTAAATATACTTATGAAGTTAAATAAAAAGCATAATTACCATTGTGCATATGTTTAATCATTTGTTCATCTTTATAAAAGTGAATATATGTAGGTTCGAATATAAGATTACTTTTATGACACAATAATTAAAAGTAACTAACAGGTGAAATTGGCGGGTTCCGTAAACCTAACGTTTATTGTACGGTCTACTGAGTAAATTAATATTAAGTTGGTCATTGGTGCAATACCAATTACATGTATAGCAAAATACCAAAAAAGGAAGTTCCTATATTTTGCTAATATATAAGTTGAATAAGAGGAGGAAGGGGGGAGAAAGAGAAATAGAATTAAATGCTGGCAACCCTTGTAATAATTTGAAAAAAGAGAACCGTTACAAACGCGGCTACTTGCCTATATTTGAAACTTCACGTACATTTATTTCATATAACAACGTTATAAAAGTTTTTTAATGCAAGGTATTATTAACGTTTTTATCGCATTATTGATATAATTAGTTTTAAAGGTAAAATATATGTGACTTGATAATACCTCTAATTTAATCATTATTTGTTGCAATTAATAAATTAAAATTCACATAAACACAAGCGCTTTGTGTGGTTTTTAATTGGTTTTTATGGTTAAGCTTTGAATTTTAATCAGAGATCTTCTCATTCTTTTAATCATTATTTCTATTTGCATCAGATGTTTTATTTGGAAAATATACTTTCTTTGCGTCGAAAGGGTAAACTTGCCCATGTTTGGCTAGTTGCAACTTTGAGTGAAAAAGTATATAAAAGTTCTCATGGAACAAATTCTATTGCAACGTTGAATATTGTTGCTGTCTGGTATGTGTAAATGATTCTGTAGAAACTTTTTAAGAAAAAATAAAAGGAAACTTTGTGTCAATGATTGTACTAAAATTATCGTATTAAATGTTCAATAATTTTTAAAAAACTTTCATGCCTTTTATATGATTCTGTTTTTCCTCTTTCAATAATAGTGAAGAGATACTTAAAGTTGTACAAATAAAGAGTAGGAAACCTTCTGAGCGTTATAGCTTATATTTATCATCACAATTAATGTTTGGCGTGACAAAAATACTTTTGTATCAAACAATTATTCTTGAAGGTTTGTTGAGACAACGATAAGAATTTTATACAAAAATTTATGACATTAAATATTATAATATTGTTAAATATATTAAATATTTCAGGTAAAATTACAGAAATTAAAAGGAATTTTTATGGTCAAGGTGGAAAGAAAGGGTATTTATTACATAGTAGTGATATATTTTATAAGATATGTAAAGTTAGTATTATGATGGTAATTTCCTTCAGGCAAAATGATGACTTTAATACTAGTGATGCTTTTGTATTACCAAAGCCTATCTCTCCAATTAAAGCTTTAAACAAAGCATTGCAATTAAAACAAGATTTGCATATACTTCAAGATGAATCTGATTTGGAAACTGGATTAAAATTTATGGTATGGAATTGTTCAATTAGAGGCTGTAGATTGAATATTATTTGTTACATAAAAAATGTATTAAAAATGATTATTATTAGAAAAGTTATTAATAAGATATTATTTTATTATATAATTTGAATATATATTAAGAAATTATTTGTCAATTATATTATGACTTTTTTTATTACAATGAATGAATAGATGCATAATCAATCAGTTTTAAACTTTGGAGCATTAATCGATGATATGGATGTGAATCAATATGAAACTAGTGGACCTAATTTATTGTTAGTTTATTAATTTTTACATCTTTTAGTAATAATTTGTAATATACTATGAAAAGTACTTTGAATTTTATAATTATTTTATACAGGGATATATTGGAAAGATCTGATCTCAGATTAGTATGTGGAGAAAATCAAGTTATACTACAAAATGATGAGTTTTTGAATGAATCAATTATAGAAGAACATGTTCATAGAGTTTCTCAAAGTAGTCCTGCTAAACGAATAAAATCTAGAGAAGTTCTTGCTGTAGTTTCTGATAATATGCCAGGTAAAACAGCTATTTAATATATATTTGACTCTTTTATAATAATATATATATAGTATGTGAGTATATTTTTTAAAATACTGTATATTTTTTTTACATATTTATTCAAGCATTAACTAAATCACCAAAGAGACGACGATCTGCAGCTTTTGGTTCGGAAAATCAAGATCCATTATTAGAAAATGATAAGAATAATAAAGAAAATTTAACTAAACGACAACGTGTAAGACAATTCTCTTATATTAATGCTTGTGCATAGAAAATTTACATTCATATTTTGAATGACTGAAATTTCTATGAAATAGGTAATTTCCAAGGATAGTGCAGAACATGATACAACTGAAAAACCTATAGGAGGGGATACTAGTATGCCACCTCATTTATCTACCACAGGAAGGAAGACATTAATTGATAATACTGAAATCACAGGAGAGTTTCCAACGATTGAAGAGCAGCAATTAAATCAAGAAAATATTTATGATACTGAAGCTATTAATTTAAATGCACCTTTGGAATTAGGTTTATTAGAGCAGATGTCTGACATACACTCAAATCGAAAGAAGATGAAGAAGAAGAAAACAATAGATAAGATAAAGGAGTTGAACCAAGAATTAAGAAAACAGTGGATTAAAAACATACATGCTCATACTAATGTGAGCCAGTTCTTTTACATAATTTTTTTATTTTTAATATGAATTTCATGTAAAGGTAATATTTAAATAATATTTTTAATTTATATATCTATATTTTTTTTAGCCCGAAAATTATATTCCTTATTTTCCAATAAAATTTGAAGTACCGGCAAAAGTATTATTAACTCGTCCCGCAACGAGTATAATAGGGAATCGAAAAAAGAAATGGCCAGAAGTTTTATATACTCATTTTAATAATATTATTAGAACACCAATTTCAAGTAATATCGAAGAAATAGAAATTTATACTGAGCATATATGTATGTAAATGATATTAAAAATTTTAGCAAACATTTTTTATACAGTGCACGTTTAATTATACGTAATATATTTATATTATATATAATACTTTTTATATGTGCAAACAATTACCTGTTACATACATTCGTTTACAAATAAAATTATTTATATTATTGCCATTATAATTGAAGAAAAAAATGTATGTCTTATAGCTCTAGAAGATATACGTGGACAAGATACAAATAAGTTAGGCACCACAGAGTCCGAGCTAGACGCCGGTATAAGCAAATTACCGGCAAATATTTCTGAGTCTTCAAAACTGACAGAAAAAACACTTAAGGAAATTAAGGACCAAGCATCATTAATGATTCAATCTGCTAATATTACTGAACCGACTGAACATCCATCAATGCAAATACAGTTACCTGATATTACGGACGAGTTAGATGAAGAAAATTCCAAAAAGTTTAATTACATATTCATTAACAATAATCAAATGTGCAAATATTTTTAAACAATGTGAACCTCAATAAAATTTCTTTCTAGGAAATTGGATAGTACTCCTGAGTCAGCTAAGAAAGACAAAAGTTTAAAGAAAAATCTTCAAGGAACGGAGCAGATGTCTCCAGAGTTTTCAGATATAAAGAAAACCCCGAAATTACGTACACGGCAAAGTATCGTTCAAGACGATAAATCTGTCAGTTCGCCAATGTAAATATTTTTTTGTTTTAATGCATTATGTATATATTTAAAACTTATATGTATGTTTATAAATTTTAGAAGCATATCTAGTGTCAATAGCTTTAAGAGTGGAATAGAAACAAAATGGATAAAACCTGATTTACTAGGACAAATAACTATTCTTTGGCACTCAAGGCCTGCACATCCTATTGTGAAATTTTCAGAGCTTGCTCCATGTACTGAAAACACTAAATTAGATGCTGCCGTGTGCTTTTCGTTGCTTCTTGGTATGCAAATGTTTAGTTAAAATCAACTTTTTATTTATAATTGTAACAAATTGATTAAAATTATCATGAATGAATTGATTATTCTTTTAACAGAATTACACGCCGAGAAAAAAGTTGTTTTGAAGCAAGCTAAGCCTTATAGCACTATTTTTATTGAAAAAAAAATTGATATATGTTTAGAAAGTTCTTAAAATTATGAAAGAACACTTCTTATCTTTTTTATAAGTATCTAACTTTATAAATAAGTAGTTTCTTAAGTAGTCAACATCAAATTTTTAGTCAATTTTTTAATTTATATTCGTATTATACTTTATTTAAACTACGTGCTCAAAGTGATATATTCTTAAGTTTAAATTAGAAAGAAAATTTATTTATAACTTTTTTTTGACTAAAACTTTACTTTTACATTATAATGATCAATAATATGATAACATTCACTCATTTAACAAAAGGATGTGAGTGGTATTACTTTTATATGCGTAATTCGCTTTATCGCTAAGTACGTAAATGTTACCATATTATAGGCCATTTTCACACAAACCATGGTAGTTTAAAAATAAAAACCTAAATAGAGGAAAATAGCAACAATATTTTCTTATCTACTTCAACTTTAAAATGTGCTCTTTCTAAGAAAAAACATTCTGCATATTAAAACAAATTAAAAATATTCTGTAAATTAAATATGTTGAAATATTTAATGTTTTTTTTATGTTTCTATACTAACTAATAATGAATTAATAATTTAATATAAATGTTAATTTCATTATATAAATATGCAATTAAAAAAATATATTTCGTTAAAGAAGAGTACATCAAGAAAAGTAAAAAAGGTTTTTAATAAAATTAGTATAAAATATTGTTTATGATACACATTAAGGGTACACTTGATAGCAATAATAGTCTTGGCTGTGTCAATATTTGTTTAATATTTATTTTATATATTTTCTATGTGAATATTTATTTATAAGTTAGTTACTTATAATATATATTTAGAGAATATTACTTTATAGATTACTAGTCACTGTGCTACAACTATATTTTTTATTATTAAAACAAGATAATAAAATATAAGTAAAGGATTAAAGTAGTAGAATTTCTTTTTACTATAAATACTTTAAAATTATATAAAAGCTAGTTGAATGATTAAGTAAGTTTTTTTTATACAGAAGTTTAATTTAAAAGTTATCGGAAAGTTCTTGATTCCTGTGTACGTAATCGCTAATCGATTAAAATTCCATATTATAGTCTTGCCAGTCGGTAACTCTTATCCTGGACACTCGAAAAGTATTTTAAATATTTCACGATATTTTGATAAATAACTCACGAGATAATATTTTAAAAATATACATCTATCTAGATAATGCCATCAAAAGAAATGGAAGAAAGACATGACAATTGTGCGAGTGTGATACAACGGATAGAAGTAGCAATTGAGTAATCAAAAACAAAAACAGCTGTTGTTTTGTAAATAAATAAGAAATGAAATTCACGGAACATTATCCGATTTTATTTAAATCGAACATTTTTTCTTTATAAAACAGTAAGTGACGCAACAGTCTTACTGTCAAAGCCTGTAAGTAAAAGACTTAACGAGATCCTTAAAGATTGCAGGAAGAATTAATTCTGTTATTTGCACATATCTATCAATGATTGTAAAAGTAGACTAAGTCAAAAATAAAAAAACATTGAGTTTCCTTCCTATTTTTTTCGAATTAGATTATTGCGTGAAACGTAAAATAAACAATTAATTGGATTAAAAACAATGTTGGACGTGGACTGCTTTCATAATCGCTGGCACGCACCTACGTCTACGGTAATCCGAATAAGAGCTTGCGAGAAATGGTAGATTGATACTAAGTCATCCACACTGTTCACAAGCAATTATTATAATTAGAGTCGTATCGCGAAGCGAATCTCTCAAATTGTCAAAAAGATTTACTACCCGTTGATGATCAAGTGTTCGTTATTTCTCATTTACATCTGAATGCTTTTAGATATTTTCCATCATTTTTTACATCATAAAAAATAGTGCGACGCAACGACAGGAAGAAGTAAAATCAACAACAAACAGCTGTTATTTTGTAAATAAAGAGGAATGGCAATTCATGGAGCATTGTCCATTGGTGTTTAAACCGGACACTTTACTCGGTAAAATTAAGTGACGCAATTTTACCGACGAGAGACCAGTAGGTAAAAAACCCAAGAGGTTCTTAAAAAAAATTGGGAAAATAAACCGAATGAGAGTTTGCGAGATGTGGGTAGAGTTATATTAGAATATCTGTGTGACGGCCATTAATTTGATTGGAGTTGTAGCGTGAAGCGAGTCGCCGCCATATTCCATGATAGGCTGATTGATAGTTTGCGTGATAATATTTCGGAGGTTGGCATCTAGGTAATACCATTGAAATGGAGTAAAGTGTGAAGTGAGTCTGCCCACGCATGTGTATTAATGATTGCTTTATCGTGCAGTAATGTCCTCCTTCGTTTATGGTCAGAAAAAATTTAACCCAACCCCACCATTAAAGGGCAGTTTCCCACTGGATCACGATGGCTTTTGCAAACATGTTATGGTAAAATATATGCGTTGCTTGAGGAAAAACGAGAATGAAAATACCAAGTGCAGAGAGCTCGCTAAGGAATATCTTAGTTGTCGAATGGATAACGAACTTATGATGCGAGAAGAATGGGTCAAATTAGGTTTCGCTGAAGATCTTCAGAAGGAAACGTAACACCTCTGTACTCCATTATAACCTTACGTACGCATCGTAATAAATCTTCTGACTATACAACGAGAGTTTGAATTTAATTTCAAAATCACTTCTCAATTAAAGTTGTGACCAATACCTATTAGTGTCGAAGCTTCCAGGAACATCAGACCACTGTATGACTTATCGCTGTTATATTTCAAATTGGGAAAATTAGATTACGAAGAAGTTTGCACATGGATATATATGTGCGTATGTAACACATACATACATATATATATATATATATACACACGTATATATATTATATATTTAACGATTGTAAATCACATGTACGTAGATATAGCTTTGTCGAAGCTGGATTAACAAAAATATTCTTGAACGAATTAAGGTGGCCAATATCTCTGTGTGTTCATTTGACGCTGTAATATATATAAGAAACTCAAATGCGTAACACTACATTGAATGTATACTGCCAAGAAGACAGAGAATATTATATATATATACTTGTTTCCTCAGGTATATAAAAAAAAATAATTAGTCTGATATATTGAAAACCAAATTAATAAAAGAGTATACTGCTGTTAAATTTAGAATATTTACGAGTTCAATGTTATGAGAGAAGGTTTAAAGATATTAAGAAAATATATTAGAGATAAAATCTACAGATATATTTAAGTCATAGTAAACGAAATATTGTGATTGTGATTATAAATTAGCTTGCCTTGTATTAGAAAGTGGTGTTTCGGGGCATTCGAAGCATAATTGGTCTGCTTTTTAGAAAAAAAATATATATATATATATTTAAAGTTCAAGATAATAGTACAGATATAAAAAATTTAAAATGTCATCAATAACTAAAAAGAAAGTGTTGGTTGGTTGTACTGGTAGTGTTGCTACAATTAAATTGCCGCTGCTAGTAAATAAATTACGGCAGCATAATTTTGATGTGAGAGTAGTAGTAACAGAAAGAGCAAAGCATTTTCTCAAAGAAGCAGAATTACCATCAGGAGTACCAGTACTATCAGATACCGTGGAGTGGGCAGCATGGCAAGGCAGAGGTGATCCTATATTGCATATTGATTTAGTAAAATGGGCAGATTTATTCTTAATAGCACCATTGGATGCAAATACGCTTGGCAAAATGGCAAGCGGTATATGTGACAATATTTTGACGTGTGTGGCACGTGCCTGGGATACTTCTAAACCATTACTATTTTGTCCAGCTATGAATACTAAAATGTGGGAGCATCCAGTAACAGCATCTCAGGTATATATAAATTTTTAATTTAATATTTGCAATTACTGTATAATATAGAAATAAGCATAAACAGCGTTAGTAATGTGAGATTATATTTTACTGATAGGTGGCGTTACTTAAATCTTGGGGTTACAAAGAAATATCTTGTATCACCAAGACTCTTATGTGTGGGGATACTGGTATTGGAGCAATGGCAGAAGTTGATACAATCGTTCAAACAACATTACGATTACTTAATCCTTGGGACCCATATCCTCCTCCCGTTTCACGTCATTGAATCTTAGAAAAATAGTGGCTACTTTTTTTTAAAACAAAAAATATCATTTTAAATATGCCATATATATTATTGGCTATTCTTTATGCAAAACAACCACAATAGATTCAAATGCACTTCTATAGCAGGCCATTGCTACATTGTCTTTGCTCAAGTGTGGAATAACACGTGTATATTAATTTCATGTAAAGCATTGGAAGAGAGCTTTCTCATTTTAATCTTTGAAAATAAACCTAAAAATTGAGGGGATACAAATTCTGTTAACATATCGTTGAAATCTAAGTCACTAAATAATAAATGTATATGTTTTTTTAAATGCATTAATTAATCAACAATATCTCAATTAATTCTTTGTTATTCATTTCTCTATATATAAATATGTGAAAGAAATCAAAGTAGAAATGCTTCTGGTACATCAAAATTATTTTATTTCTTTATATACACATATTAAGCATAAAATTATATGTATAACATTGTTCATTATGCCGTTAGCTTTATAATTATTTTTTTCCAGTTTGAAATATAGAAAGATAATTAAAAAAAGAATATTTTATACACAAATTGGATTCTTTCTGACAACAATCTTATAAATATGTGTAAATCTGTTGTAATATCACTGTTAACAAATATTTTTAATTAAAAATGTAAATAATGTAAATTTTCTAGTTAAATGAGTTTCATAGTTAAAACAAGTTATTTTTATAAAATTGCTTGTTTAATAAAATTTTGATCATTTAAATTAATTTTTACACATTTTAATACAATTTCTTATGTAAATTTTTAATATTGCCATCAGATACATATCTGAAAAATATAAAATTTAAACAAATTTAATAAACAATAATATTTAATTTCCGACCAAATCAATTTCATCCAAGTTTAATATATTTTATATATATTTTTGCATAGGCACAAACCTACTATTATTAAAATATCAGCGATCACTGTATTATTGTAATTGAGATTGCAAATACAATATATATATCAAGTTAAATAAGTGTTATAATCATTTTTATTACTGCTCCTATTAGATTTACTTCAGCCTACTTATAAATATATCGCAATAGAATTGATTTTCACAATAAACTCCCTAATAACAAAAAATTCTTTATTTTATAACTAAAATTATTAATATATACTTGTATATATTAAAAAGAAAAAAAACTTAATCCTTCCGTCAAATTTAAATTTTCATTGTTCATAATATTAAATTGATAAATATTTGACAGTATTAAAGAAAATGATTATTGTTTAAAATATACAAATATTAAAGAATATCGAAAAACTAAGCACGTACTCTGAAAATGATCTTTTTACATATTACAATGTATATTTAAATATATTGAGGAAAAGTCATACTTAATCTAAAAATCTATATTGACAAAGATTTTAGTTTAGTGCTCTCTTGGGGAATATTGTATTGAAACCGATTAAAATCAGTTTTTACAAGAAAATAATTAGAGGAAATTAGATTTATCGTTTACTTATTTTTAAGAGAATATTATAATAAGTATAATTTTTGGTCATCATTGTCTTTTAAGAAATGTTTTGAATCGATATGCTTTATTTAAAAAATAGTTAATTGTAATTAATGCAATGAAAGTCTTATTTCTTTATTCAATTATTTATTTTATTCGGTTTCAAATATATATTGAATTGATATAAACTTAAATCTTTGATTATGGAGTTTCTCTCTCTCTCTCTCTCTCTCTCTTTCTCGCTTCATTGTATATCATAAATATATATTTCTTTGCACCTGTGTTGTAAAATCTTTCTATCATTGCCGCGTTTACCGATTACTCTGTCGCGCGGTACGTAAATATCACAGTTTATAAAACTGACGGCACACTTTGTGCTTTTTGCTAAATTTTGTATATAAATGGTAAAATAGTTATATAAAATACGTATTGATTCCTTTTTATTCAGTGACTCTTATAAAGAATAAGAAATCGGAGTCAATACGGTAGAGCTTTGATTATCAAAAATTGAAAAGTTCTTGAAAGTGTAAAAAAACAGAAACACTTGTTACAAAAATAACATTATTAAACAATAAAATGAATATATGTATTCTATATGCTATTTAACTCCTTAATACATAATTTTAGTCATTCTTTTAAGAAATCTGAATAATCGAGATTTTTTGTCCAGTCACTTAAGTATCACGACCGTTTATGAAAGGCAGACTACTTTTCTCGAAGGCATTACTGGATGGAATTTTGGCAGTGAAATTCGAAATATTGCATATTACATTCATCGTAAGAATAATTTCAAAATTGGCTGCAATGGAACATATTTTTCCAGCATGATCATTCGTAGCTATTCAAAAATAGGCACAATAAGCATATCAAGATGCATCGAAATGATTTTCATCCAATGAATGTTCTGTTGTTACACGTCGTGGTATCGGAAGATTTCGTTGTACAGAGGTGTCACGATGTTGTCAGTTCTGTCGAAGAAAATTGCAATACGAACAAACAAATCCATGACTCGTGCCCAAAAGACAATTGCGCAGGAACAATGAAGGAATCTCTAAATGCAGAAAGCTATTTTATAAGATTACAAAATTTACTCGTATCTCTTTGCTACCGCCTGCTATAAAAAAAATTCTTTCAATTTCATTGTATCCTGAAATCAGGCTTCCTCCTCCTACCCCCTTCTACAGTTTTTTGTATTATTCTATTTTCTTCCATTATAGCCGAGCTTATGTCCTGTTTACGTGTTAAATTCTATCGTTTCTTCACTTTGGCGCATACCGTCACAGTACATATTTTTACTGATTCTTCCCCGAAGTTCTGCAATCGCCTATTAAGAGTATCCTCTGCAAAAGAATAAGAAGAAAAACTGATTAAGCACGGAGGACCAAAAACCATATCTTACTTATACCTCTCGTTAAACGTGGTATCTTTAAAATAATTTTACGTTTCCCCGGTGAACACTTGAATCAAGTACCTCGTGCTTCCTCCTCGTTAAATGATAGGCAATAAAATACAGTATAGCGTGGAATAATAAGCGTGATCAAAATTCAAGTTTTACAGAATTAATTAGATTCGTTGGAGGCTTTTTCCAGCGATGATGGTTAAAACAAATGTAATTACATTGTGAGAGCTTTAAAATTTCTTATACAATATTGTGACAGTATCGGAGTGCATAAGCTGTCCCGTGCATGTGTGTTGTACATGTTTAATTAAAATTCTAATGAAAAGCAAACAAGCTTTTTTATTATATCTATTAATACCTTTATTCGTACCTAAGTAAATCTCGCGATGAACCTCGCGATAGCCAGTATTGCAATAACAGTGGCTGTAGTTAAAGAGAAACTTGGTTTAGTGGCACTGCTAGAAACGATTCTTGATTTCCTCGGAAAATTGCTCTCAACGTCGTTCGTTTCAAGTTCACGAGGGCAACCCATCCAAACAGGTGCGGAGAGTTTAGGTTTTACATGAGCCACTTGCATTCGGAGATCGTTGAATTCCCAGAAGCTCTTGCCTTTGAAAAAATATGTTTTTCCTGAAAATACGTATAAATTTAATCACCCTTGCGCATAGTCGTAAAAACTGTTTTATCCTCTCATTTAAAATAGTACGTATCCTCTGTACACGCGCCGGTGTATTAGTTACATTGTGCACTACGGGGTGCATACGGGGGTGGGGGGGGGGGGGGAGGCATACACGTATTAAAGTTGAAGTTCAAATTAAAGTTAAAGTTTTTACCATTGGTCCACTGGAACACAGCGTCTATATTATATCCCACGCCAAAGAACATTTTCATATCCCTCGGATAATCCAGCTCCACATAGTTCACTGATTCGTCGAACCTGCCACGCGTGGAAAGAAAATATCGAATAAAACTCTCCTCTGCTTCTCCAAGCCTCTTTAGATCCATCGTTATTATTTTTCGTACAATAATAATAATAATAATAATGATATCAACGATCGATCGTCAATAAACAAGTATTATTCGCAATCGTGTGCAATTGAAACTGAATTAAAATGAGACGAGGAGAAGGAAGAGGGTAACACGCACCTCCAGTACATGGTGCCGCTGAAGAAGTATGTTCTACTGTTATGACCCCAGACCATGGCTCCATCAATTTTTTCTAAGGATTCGGGAAGACCCAGTGCAGTCAAAGGTCTCGGGTAACCCGGCTCTAGTTTATTCGCATTAAACACGTAATACTTTTTCCCTATGAAGAAGACGATCTTCTTATCAGGCCTCTCGTAAACAGCGTCCACGTGATCGATATCTTCGGGTAAGTTAAACAATCGAATGATCTCAGCCGGGTATCCCTCGTACAATCCTTGCTCTCCGATTCTCCACAGATACTGCAAAAGTTCCAAAATGATTTCGTTAAAGTGAGAAGAAACGCGAGAGTGGAAGAGTACCGCGATGTCGGGCGATAAAAATCTTACCCTGCCCTTGAAGACGAACGTTTCCCTTCTAATGACACTGATGGCATCGTAACTGGTGTCACATTTGTCCGGTATGTCCGATTTAGGTTTGCTGGTGGTTGGCTGCTGATGCCTGGGCCTGTTGGAGACGCTCGTGACGCTTTTGTGGGTCGTGGTCGTGTGATGTCTAAAGGGTTTGTGTGGTTTTAGGGGTTTGTTGACGGGCCTTTCCGGACCGTAGTCAGGCCTGTCGGGTCTATCGGGACTGTAATTGGGTCTGTAGTCAGGTGTTCTGGGCCTTTCGGTTCTGTAGTCCGGTCGTTGAGGATATCGATCGGGATGTCGAGGTCTACCGTCATCTGGATAGTGGTTCGGCCGACTGGGCCTAGTTTGCGGTGGTCTCCATGGTGCCCTGGTCGTAGTTCTCTCAGGAGGTGGCGGAGGTGGTGGTGGAGGTGGACCACCTGGTATATTCGCCCAAAGCTTCCCCTCGGGAGAACCTGCAGCCAAGCAATGCACGCGTTATTATCATACTGACAGCTGACTCAAAACTCATCGGATTTTTCGAAAACGAGGATCCCCGTCTATCGTCAAATATGTTCTCTTCTCCGAAATCCAATAGGAACATCGATTCTCTATTCGAAGCTCAAAACGGAAGAGTTGCTCTTTATCGTACGTATGAGAGAAAATAATTTCTTGAGAATTGGGGGTGTACCATTTTTGGGCTATTTTTATGCGAATGTTCGACGATTTCGAAAATTCTGTTTTTATTAAAATTTTCTTCTCGAAGAAATATCGGTGTCGGGTCAAAAGAGTCGTGCACAAAAAGAAGGAAGTGACTGCTGTTGCGTCAGAGATCCGCGTTTGATTGTAAGCGAAAAGTTTAAATACAAGTAGAGTATACGAGGATGTGGTCAGACAGAGTTTACTATCGACTTCAGAGCCCGCAATAGGAGGAGCACTTGGTTCAGTAGGTCATGCTCCACTAACTCTGATTGACCTAATTAACTTGAAAATTCACCCGGATTTAGTTTCTCCGTGTTATCTGTTTTATTTCCCATTGGAGTCAAATAAATGGAGGTTTTTAAAAAGGGAATTCTCATTTTGAGGTACATAGCGACAGATTTCTGTTTTCTTTTCTTTTCTCTTTTATAGTAAATTGTTTAATTGTACGACTTTACGGCATCATCGACAATTATACATAAGAAATCATCCACGAGCGTTAAAAAATCGTCGTTTACAGATTTTTACGAGACTTGGAAATTTTCAATTTGGGAAATGTTGGGGAAAATAAATTAGGAGGATCGTTTAGCGTCAGTTCGCCATGCATGCAGCATATTAATTTGCACCGTTGATGAAAATCGGACGATCGATCGAAGTTATGGCTTGGGGTTATGGGAAGAGAGGGGTTTGATGTGTTCAATTGTATTTTACACCTTCGTCGTGATCGCGTGCGTTTATTTAGGACGCAGATGTGGAAGTGCGTGTGTGAAGGGAACACGTCGAAGCGGTTTGCGTCCTCGAATGGAATAGTAATTAATATTTGCCAGGGAGAAAAGGGTGATTAACGCGAATCTAAACTGATGGTAAAGTGTTCATCAGGAGGATCGATTTTATGGAAAATCCTCGTTCGACATTTTCGAGTTTTCCGTCAATTCGAGAGAAATCACCGCAGGAACTGGAATTTTCCTCCAGTTCCGAGGGGCATCGATGGAAGTACGAAATTTTCCGAATATTCGAGGAATTTGACTAAAAATTCAACATATTGACAGTGATCATGAGACACAAGGGAATGTAACGATGAATGTTCATGGTGGATTTAACGCTGCTTACACAACTGCTAATGGTGCTCAGCAATTCGATTGGACCTAATACTGCTTACACAGCTGCTAACGGTGTTCAGCAATTCGATTGGACCTAATGTTGATTAGTCCTAATACTGCTTGCACAACTGCTAACGGTGTTTAGCAATTCGATTGGACCTAATGTTGATTAGATCTAGTACTGCTCACACAACTGCTAACTATGCTCAGCAATTTGATTGAATCTAATGTTGATTGGACCTGATGCTGCTTACACAACCGCTAACGGTGCTCAATAATTTGATTGAACCTAATGTTGATTAGACCTAATACTACTTACACAACTGCTAATGGTGTTCAGCAATTCGATTGGACCTAATGTTGATTAGACCTAACACTGCTTACAAAACTGCCAATGATGTTCAGCAATTCGATTGAACCTAATGTTGATTAGACCTAACACTGCTTACACAACTGCTAATGGTGTTCAGCAATTCGATTGAACCTAATGTTGATTAGACCTAACACTGCTTACACAACTGATAATGGTGTTCAGCAATTCGATTGGACCTAATGTTGGTTAGACCTAACACTGCTTACATAACTGCTAATGGTGCTCTGCAATCCGATTCGAAGATCGATCCGTGGACGCGATGAAAATCGCCAATCTACTTATCAATTAAAATCAACTTTCGCTCGATTTTTCCATACAGTTTTCCCGCTTTTCCGGCTTTTCCCAGGAGTGTCAAAGTGCTTTAAAATTCAACATCATCGATGGTCATCGACATATTTCGATTTGTGCGCGCTTTGCTCTGAAACGGCTAAAATGTAAATTCTGCAAATGCATTTACGGGGGGACACCTGGTGGAGGCAGAGGTCATCACTGCGGAAGAAGAGTTCACCAACACGCTAATACGATAAAATGGTTTGCAAATTTGATATTTTATTTACGGACGCCCAAGATTTTTGGTGAATTTACAAAATTTTTTTCTGTACGTTTTAAATTCCACGCAAAACGATTCATCCGCGCAAACGATTTCGAGGGTAGCTTTCCCCGAAAGTGGAGGAAGCGATAATCGCGTCGCACCTGTACATCGATTAATCTATTATTATTAGCACAACCGGTCCAAGTTTTGCAGGTGAATTCAGCGATTCGATTGGTAATGGGTTAATTTCGTGAAATCGTCTGCGGAGTATGGACTGCCGACGTGTCGCAGGAACGCGTTGGTCCGCAAAGTTCGCAGTTGACTGGCGCGGAGATGAAGAGGCCCGCGTAAGATTAGGCGAGTAGACGAGTAGACGAATAGGCGAGTAGTCAAGCAAGCGACTGCTTCTCTCGTCGACTGACAAATGTCACTGGTAGCGGTGGTAGCGGTGGTGGAGGTGGATCGACTGTTTGGTTTCAGCCAAGCGCGTATCGCGTGACACGTCGCGCTCCGCAATCTAAGGACGCTGAATTCCTTCGGGAGAATGATGAATTTTCTCTCGACAGTTTCACGTCACGCCAAGAATTTCCCATTCGACGAAAACTGAATCATCCAATAAATCTCGATGACAAATTGACTATGCATCATCGATTAAACCTGCGACCGCGATCGATGTGGCTGGTAGGGGAGGGGAGGGGGGGGGGGAATCCATTGCCGAAATTTCCGACACTTTCCAGAGATTTTTCCCGGCCGATGGAAACTGAAAATTCAGCGAACGATGAAAAATATTGCGAAAACGAGACGCGAACCGAGCGAGTGTCCTCGTTCTCGGATTGTCTCTCCCCGTCTCTCCCCGTCTCTCCCGGTCTTCCGATCTCGAATTGACGAGATTTTTGATACTCGTCTGCAAAGATGATCGCGTCTGAATTCGCGAATCATTTTTCTTTCCATAAAGTGACGTTGCACCGATGACGTATTCGAAATTATTAACTCTTCGTTTCGTTTACTCCTTTTTTTCATTTGTTTGTCTTTTCTCTATTTTATAGGATCTAGGAAGAGGAGGAGAGCAAGGCGTTAAGTCTTTAACCAACTTGATGGAATGGCTTG
Organism: Sclerodermus sp. 'alternatusi'; assembly: GCA_037305995.1. Lineage (NCBI taxonomy): Eukaryota > Metazoa > Arthropoda > Insecta > Hymenoptera > Bethylidae > Sclerodermus > Sclerodermus sp. 'alternatusi'. The sequence goes on from CM074553.1 coordinate 739,386, forward strand.
ATTACGAGGGGAATTACCGAGTTGCTCAGAAACACCGTAGAAAATTCCACTTTTAATTAAAAACAGTGTTTCAAGAATCATGGCGACAAGTGGAGTATACGCGCTGTGTTCAACGCGTTAGTAATTAATGTTTTCTACCATGACACACATACACGCAGGCTTGTACGCGGGGCGACTTCTCGCATAATACGTACACATTTACCCTCTAGCTGTAAATCGAGCATTTTCCACTTATTTTTCCATCAACCTCCCTCCACGCGTTATTATTGCAAAATCTATAATAAATTACTTTGCGACTTTGACCGTTGACAAAATGGCGGGGGGCTGGTCAATAAACCTCTTTACGAAGCAACAATTTATTTTTAACCTACCCACTCTCCCCTCCCCTCCCCTCCCCGCCACGAAATTTGCGTTCGTCCGACGAATCAAGTTCGACGGACGGAATTTTTCGGATAAATTAGAAAATTGCCGAACGTCCGCGAACGGGAAATTCTGCGTCAAACCGGAAATAGCGTTGGCCCGGAATAGGACGGGAGAATTTTATCTCTTCGGATCGTCGCCGAGTTCCTCGAGTTTCGCGCGCCAAATTCTCGAAAGACTCGTCGTCCAGTCTCGCTGGCGCTCGCTTACAAATTTTGCGAAATTTCTTTTTTTCTCTCGCTCTTCCGGGGAAATCGTTGCCAAAATTTCGACCTCTCGGTAGATACGCGGAACAAGCCGGTCGGTCGGTCGTCCATGTTCGCAACGAGTTTCTCGATGTTTCGAGTAGGCGCTCCTCTTCCACCCCCCAGTTCCCACCCCCTCTCCCCGACTTCATCCCCTTTCCGTCAAACAAGGTAAATTCTTTCACTCTGTTTTCCTCCGCGAAAGTTCCCGTACTTTAAAATCTCACGGGGTGCGCGATGAACGGGGGTGTGAGACTCTCCCCCACCCCCAACCACCCCCGGCGGTACGGGAAGAGGTCGCCGTACATCGAAGATCGAAACGACTTTTCGACGGCGGTGAAACTCGTTAAAATAAACAAGCAAGTTTTGATGGCCAAAGTTTTATGGGCCGCAGTCATAAAAGCGTGAACAATGTTACGTGAATTTAATTCGAGCGTATACGCTTAAGGCGATCCGTCCCTCTTCGCTCAAGTTTTTGGAGCTCACGACCAGTTCTTATGCCACGCCACGCCGCCGCGCCACTCCACGCTACGTGACACCACATTAGCTTTTTCCTGATTTTCTTCGGAATTTCTCTCGGAGTTTCTCACGGTATTCAAAAATAATTTCAATGTTTTCCTCGCCTCTCTCGTGTTTCTTCCTCGATTCCTCTTTACCCCCACGATTCTTCTCTCGTCTTGCGCGCGCCTCTCGATGTTTCTCGTTCTCTCAGATTATTCTCGTTTTGCTCTGCTCAAGCTCACGCTCCGTTCTCTCTGTTTTCACGGAAGTTGCTTTACGCGTTACGTCATCGCTCGAGTTCCCCAGGATTATGCTGGTACAACGGTATGTAACGCGCGATTCTAACAAATTTCGCGTCATTGTACGCGTGTGCGTGCGTGGTTGCCCGTATTAACGAAAACGATTGTTTCAAAAGTTTGTACCGCGAGTACGGGGGACGGCGAGTAAAATTTGCTCAGTTTTTTTTTTTGGTTTTTTTGTTTTTTTTTCAAATCTTGGAAAAACTTTCCTTCGCAATTTCCCGCCAATTATTTCGAGAGTTCTCTCGTGCGCGTTACTTTTCAATAATGGTTCTAAAAAAATCGATCCCCCGATCGGTAGTATTTTCACGTGGCAAGCGATAATGGTAAGAACAATCCATAATAGTAACAATGACGATGATAGTTTAGATCCAATCCGGAGGAAATTGTTTCATCGTCACTCTCGGAGAATTTTTCCGCGTTTCCGTTTGGCCAAGCGCGTAACAACGGTGACAATAGCAACGACAACGACGATGTGTCCCCGTGATATTTTACAGCTCACAATTAGAGGGTAGAAATGAACGCGAATGTACACTGGTGTGGAAAATTGAAGAAACGGATTCTCGTCGTTATTTAGAATTTAAGAGCAAAAAGCACTTTGAAAGCTTTTATTCCTTGTATTCTTTTCTCTTCTTTCCTCCTCCTTTCCTTTCTCCCTCCTTCCATTTGCCTATAGATCTCTTATTCCGTGCGTGTGTGTGTGTATACGCACGCAAAGGAAATAGGAGAAAATCTCATTTAACAATGGTACTGGTATGCGAGAGATTTATGCGAAGAGGAAAGGTCTTAAAACTCCGAGGAGAAGTTTCAGCGGAAAGAGGGCAACGAATTCAAGTGCATGGGGGTAAATAAGCTAGTTCCATTCATTTCAGCAATGGCTTCGACAAGAATTGGATCAAAGTGATCCTTATGACTCCTCCAAGTTGGGGGATATTAAATTTATTTCGACTTTCTTATTTGTGGCCAATGACCGTTCATTTCCGACGGAAAGATCGCTTCGAGGGTTAATTCGATGAAAAACTCTCCCGGCTACCAGAGGGGACCCTCTAATTTGCCAAGATTTTTTCTCTCCGCGTTTTTTAACTGCGCGAAAATCCTTCCCAACTATTGTTAGTTTCTCATATACACATATATGTGCGTGTATATAAGATAACGTATGCATAGAACTAACATAAAATTCCTTTCTCTTCAAACTTCCCATTCACCTCCTTCTCGCCGTTTCTTCCAGCTTTTATCTACTCGCACGACGAATGGAACACGCTGCGTCATAACAATCTTGAAAAATATAAATGCTTCGTCGCTCTCAAAGATTCGACTGTTCAAAGATATGCAATTTTTCTTTGCCCGCATTGGCTACGTAGGAATTAAACGGCACGTCGGGGATTTGCCGTGCAGCGGACTGACAGCAGCAACAACACCAACAACAACTTTGGCTCGGTGTATCAATCTGAGCGATTTATCTTTCCCGTCTTGATTTTTTTATTTAACGAAGGTATTCGCTTGATTAAAAATCTGCGCTCTGCTTAATTTTGTACAATTGGAAGAATTCGCTAGCGAGATCATCGTCGCTGTTGTTATAAATTTTCCATCGAGACAGTTTTTCCTGGAAGTTAACGAGATCACGCAATTTCGGGAAAATTTCGGGAAAACCGACGAGATTTCCGTTAGCCCCCTTTCCGATTGAGCGCGTCATCGTTCGTAAAGTAATTAGATTTTTCCCGTCGGTGGAGGAGATTTGGACGTTGATATTCAACCGGGGAATTTCAGCAGCGACAGTTTTCGAGGGAACACGACGAAGCACCAGGCAAAAGTGATTAAGTTAGTCTTGCGGCTACGCGCGGACGTTGCTGCCGTTTCTACGTACTGGTAGCGTGTTCCTGCTTCCTGCCAGGGATCCTCCGGCTATCTTGGAAAACTTACTGAATTTCCGCCTTGGCATACGAAATTAGTCGGTGCCCCATTCGTTACGAAAAAGCTCACATTTTCCAGAGAATACTTGCTAACTACTTTACTTCCCTCTCTCCCTGACATCCTCTCCTCGCTTTTTACTTCAGTTTTACTCTCAACCGGATTCCGTACACACGCGTAAACGGAGAGAGAGAGAGAGAGAGAGAGGTGAGAACCATTAATCGGAAGCCATTATTTTTCTAAAATTAACATCTACGGGAAACCCAACGCTGGATTCCACTCGACTGGATAACAAAAAAATTACGAATAAACGAGGAAAACGACCATCCGCTCGATTCGCAGCTTTAATCTCTGTTTTTATTACGGATGAACACATTCGTAGGACTCGCCGCTGTTCGTTGAAACACCTTACGACGCGATGAAACTAAAAATATCATTCCAATACACTTTGCGTCTGCACACGGGGAGTGCAAACTCCATTGAGAAGAAGGCAAAAGAGCGCAAAGAAAAACCGCGGGCAAACAAAAGCGAGAGTTGTCCATTGGCGTTGAGTGCAATTCGATCAAAATCATCCCGTGGCGCGCCCACGATGGTTCTCTCGCTTCTTCTCATTGCGCATCGAACACGCTGTCATTATCATCCACGACTGCGCATCTCGGAAAACTCGAGAAAACGGAATTAACTCTCGGAGAAATTTCGAAAACTGACAAAATCCACGATTTAATTCCGCTTTGTGCCACGGGCGTTAGGATTTTTCTCCCAAGGTTCCACACTCGAGTGGAGTTGGAGGACGATTTAAAGATGGCGGAGGGAAGAGGCGAGAGGAAGCGCAGGGAAGGTTCGAGGAACCTGCCGTGATGGAGGCACTTCTGGACTGTAAAGATGGAGCGAATCGACGGAATTGAATCGGCAAAAAGACAGTGGATTCAGTCGGGAGAGAAGAGGAGATTTCGGGTACGAGAAGTGGCTGACGATGGAGGAGGAGGAGGAGGAAGAGGCAAGCGCGAAAAAGTGCACAAGTCCATCTTCCAGCGAGCGGTCCGGTTCCTCCGCTCAAGGACGTCCTTGAATTGCGCGTATCGCACGTATCGTACGTATAGACCGCCGTAAAGTATTCCGGATGAAATACTTGATGTTGGTAGGGAGGATCCTTGCTGGAGCTCAAGGGCCCCCTTATAATTTGTTGGATAAACGTTGGGAGGTTCCCAAACGCGGGAGAGACGCAAGAAGCGGGCAAATCCAATAAGACAAACAGTGGCTTTGGCTTGGACAAAATGGAGACTTTGTAGGGAAAGTGAGCATGGGAAATGGGTTTACGGAGCAAAGGGCCGGATCTTAATCGGTTCCAGTGGAATAAAATGGAGCGAGTTTCGAGTTATTCAAGGAAAACCCTCGGGAGAGGGGAGGGCAGGGGGAAGCGAAGTACGGGGAATGCGGAGAAGCGAGGGGGAGGGCAGGTGGAACTCTCTCGGAGGATTCTCTACGTGTAGACAAGAAAACATCGGGACGGTTAAACCGTTTGTTTCATCCTTAAAGGCGAACCTTAAAGGCAAACAGACTCGACTACCTTCGACGCTCCACAACTTCGCTACTTCACTACTCCACTACTCCATTACTTCGCTATACCGCGCTACCTTCGACTTAGCCGAAAGATAACGAAATTGCGGTCCAAGTCCTGCTTCTCCGGCTGTTTAATTAAGCCGAGTTACGGATTTGCTAAAGAAGAGGAAGATCCCCGAGCTATTCTCATGGAGAAGCAACCCTTCCCCCCCCCCCACCCGTCTCGTTGAAATTCGATTATTTTTCATCTCGCCATTTTTTTTGGAACCAATGGCCGAAAGTCATAGTTTTGCAGGAGGTATCCCCGGGGACTCGTCAAATTATTTTTCAATCGCGAAGATAGAGAAATTTGTCAAGGACGAAGAAAGAGGATTATCAAGGGGGTAAGGGAATTTCGTGCGAATGATAAGGGTGTGTTTTGTAAAATGTGACGAGTGGATCGGAAGACTTACCGTACATCTGTTGTATTCCGTGTCGATCGTCCTCTGGTAGCTCGTAATTGGGACTCAGACCCTGGTACCAGGGATACATCAGTGCTCCTTGGACGGAGCTATGGGCCAAGCCCAGAGAATGACCAAATTCATGGGCAGCTACGGCAAACAAACTGGTTCCTGAAATCGAGAGAGAGAAATTGAAAAATTAGGCTCCCCAGTACTCTCAATTTTCATCGGATAAGTATTGCGCGCGTGCGCATACACACACACATCCTTCTAAGTATATTCTTTCTTTCAACAAATTCCATATTTGGCATTTTTAAATTTTTCTTTCTTAAGAATTTCGTGAAAAGTCGATCGTGATCCATCGTTCGATGGATCATTCGTGATTCAGCGTAATTGCAGGCATTAAAACTGTTTCACTTGGAGAATCCTTAAAGTGGATTTGGAAGACTCGCGCGAAACTGGTACCACTATAAGCGTTCCATCGATTTTGACGGGCGAAGGAGACATTTCCTACAAACGCAAGACAAATGCTCCACAGTGGGGGAGAGAAAGCGAGTTTCGGTAAAATTGTCAAATCCAATGTTCCCGCGGATCATTCTGATTAAAGAGAATAGACTGGAGGAGTAAATGAATGCACGCTTGCATGACGCGTTTTACTGCCAAAATATTGTGCGAGATCCGGAAAGTTTATAATGAGGAAAGTTCCTTTTAGCAGTGAATGTGAGTTAGTGACTTGTACATTTTCGACAAGAACTTTTGCAAGGACTTCCTGACTGTGCCACCACCATCACCACCGCTGAGCTCTCAATACGATCCACTGGCATTTGCCAAAAGAAATTGTCAAGGACTCCACTCTGAATAAAAAACACGGCGGATATTGTTCCATCGGTGTTCCTTTAATATTGTTTCGTGCAATTCCGAGAATTAATTAGCAGAGGTGATGAAAAGAAAGCTTAATGCGAGTAAGCTGGATAATTAGCAAAAATTTTACAGCGAACCACCGTGAAAGTAAAATCTGTTTAAAAGCTTCTTCCGTTTCCATTACCGATGTCGCGTGCTATGAATCCCATCGTTACTGAACTATAAACTGGAAGATACAGGGTACACCTGAAAACTACACGACGCAAACTTTTATCAAAAAACCAGGAAATGCACTTACATTCGCCAATAACTCCGTTACCTCCGCGAGAGAGCGAATCTACCTTTTCCTCCTTGCGTTAAACAAATATTTGCATTTAGCGATATCATCGTTTGGAGTCAACGCTCAAACGTGATCCAAATGGAATATTTTTCGCTGTCGAGAGAAAACTGGCTACTCAAGCACCTACTTAATTAGCGATTAACGGGAGAGTAGAGAAAACATTGAAATTCAATGTGGGACTTGGGGAAATGGTTCTGAAAGTTTCATAATATTCCAAAGATGCGTTTATTAGGAAGAAATCATTAAAAGAAGAAGGGGAGGAGGAGGAGGAGGAAGAGGAGATTCCTCGAGTAGACTCTGTCGGTGTTAAAGTTCTCGGCTATTTTTAAAGGAAACAGGAAAAGGATCAGTGAAAATTCTAGGCAGAGAGATAGCTCGTGATTTCTCGTGGCTCGTCTTGGTATCTCGCTAGTGCGTTTGTTCCTCGGTTCCTCCGCCTTACCTCGTTTCTCAGCATTTGCGAGCCTCGGCAAATACGGAGAACAAAGGGAACGAGGAGAAGAAGAGGAACATGGAGAACAGCGGCTGCGTCAGTTCCCAGTGGGACACGTCAGCGGTTAAATTAGCAATTCATAACCAGAATTAATCTGCTGGATGCATCCTATAGATAGTGTACGCGTATAAGTGCGCTATATACGAGGATATGTATGCTATAAAGGACTTTTATTTGTCGCAGTGGCTCTTCCTCGGAACTTCTTCTTTTTTTTTTGTTGCTCTCTTTCTTCTTTACCGAGTTTTCCTCCTCTTATTTTACTTCATCCGTCACCCTCTCTTCTACCTCCCCCCTCGCTTCTCAAACTAAGTGGCGAAGTACCACCACCACCACGGATGCGCTATCATGCTCATTTTACTTATCTAGCTAAATAATTGAATAATTGCCGCTTCAGAAATTTCATAATCCTGTCATTCCCAGTTTGCCACCCTGCTTTAATCGCTCTCTCCATTTCCTCTACACTTTTATTTACCATGTGCTGTGGAGCCCCTCTTCAAACTGATAAATGTTATTTGGCGATCTAATGGTGTTTATTCGACTTCTTTAGTTTGGGGTTTAGGAGTAACGAGATTGAAAAAAATTAGATTGTTTTCTCAATTAAATACACTTTTGCGATACACGGTGTAATAATGGTAATAAAATATTAAAATTATTTGTTCGATCATTGGGGAAAAATAAAAAATTCTCGAGGTTTGATTTATTCGAAGTTACCGATGTTGATTCTTTTTTTACACGGTTATTTTTTACTGTCAAATATTAACGATACCGTGGCACGACAAGCGACAAAGTAAAATTTTGAAAAAACTTGTCGCTTTCCTTCTCTCCAGCTGTTTCTCTAATTTATTGCCAGCCTTGTCAAAAAGCTAATTGGTTTTTTTACGTTAACGAAAATAATATAATTTTATGGAGTACTTAAAATTTTTCAAATTTTCTGTTTGAAAAACATATATGGAAAATACGAGAGTCCATATCATTGATATTAAACCATGGTAAACGTTGTGGAAAAATGTGAAATTTTTTTGAATGATTGATTTATTTTTAAGGGTAAACAAAGATCGAGTGGAAATAATATACATGAAATTGATAAATGAAGAATTTGGTCAAAGCGTTCTATCAAAGTATTAATTTAAATCGGGGTAAACTTGATGGCTCCAGATCTAATTACACTTAGAAGTCTAATTTTATCTTAAAATATGGTATCATCAAACAATTAATGAAAATTAAATGAGAGTAGTTTGACGAGTGAAATGAATTTCTGACTTAGAACGAGTTTACCAGAATTTACTATTATTGAATTGCACAGGACTATCATAGTTCATACCATTAACCCCAATTCTCTGGTCCCGTACCACAGTTCTTAGAGGTAAATCAAATTAGCATAATTATTTGTGCCAGGGTAAGGAAGGAAAGAAGCGATTCCAATTTTTTATACGAAGCACCGAAAGATTGGTTTCCCTTAATAGTTAAGTGTAAAACTTGTAAAATTTTCAAGCATTCCTACCAAGAGCGATGATTAATTGAGAATTTTGCGAGAGAATTCGTATCTTCTCCAGGATATTTTGGTATATTATCGAAGTCCCTGAAAACGTAAAAACTGGAATTTTCTGTCGACAAACGGGCATTACTCACTGCTCGTAACTCTTTTCTCATTGACCTAATTATGAAAAATATTTTGAAACAGGTGTCAGGTATTTAGTGGAAATCCGGTTGATGGGCACAGAGCTAGGCATTTAACATTTTAAGCGAATGAAGCTACTTTATAATGCATTGCTACTTACCAAAACAAAAAAACAAAACGAAAAATAGAATAAAAGTTAAAAAGCAAAGGGGAAACTTGATTCGCGACAATAAAAAATCAATGATTAAAAATCACACGGCTACGCGTCCTTTCTTCCAGCTGAAAATAACGAGAGGCACTATTTGCCTCGGACACCATTATTATTGTTGGCTGACAATGGGAGCCGCGATGCGAAATCAAAAAGCCCTCATGGACGAGTGTCAATATTCATGTGGAATTGATCATAAGCGATTAGTCGTCAACAGAATTGTCAGAGTGTTCGATATCTTCGACAAAGTGTAATCCGAGTTTTACCTTGGTCATAAGTTGGCTATTTCACCATGAAGCCGCTGTATGTACCAATAACAACTGGTTATGGTGGAAATAGCGCGCGAGTATTGTGCGAAGCTCGGTACTCCTCGTTTGCTCATAGCTATGCTAATGGAAGCTATGCAATCGAGAGAGCCAACAATAAGCCCGAATTATTAACGAGACTAATTGGAATCGCCACGATAGGCTAGAGGTAGCCGCCATGCTCTCCTGGGGTCTTTGAGCCAACCACCATCACCATAACCATCGTCATCATCCATAACCAGTACCGCGCTAACACCAATAAAAACCGCAAGAGACACAAACACGGCGCTAAAATCCTTCGCGATCCTCGATTCATTTTTCAACTCGGAATTACCAACGCGAAGGATTACCGTGGAAATTGATTGCAAGACTCTTCGACATCCTGACGATGTCAACATTGAAGATCTGAACGAATCTTTCGATTTTTCGCGGCAATTCGTTTACGTTGCCACTTGCCCCATAGCTAATTCGCCTTTCGATGGTATCTCGTCGGATAACTTTGTATCGTGCTGCTAAATTATAACGCTTATTTATAGTTGGCAAAGGTGTCGCGATTATTGCAAGGGAAAATGATTGCAAGACTCCTCGACATCCCGACGAAGTCAACGACAAAGATCCGAACGAATCTTTCGATTTTTCGCGGCAATTCGTTTACCGTTGCCACTTGCCCCATTGCTAATTCGCCTTTCGTTGGTATTTCGTCGGATAACTTTGTATCGTACTGTTGAATCATAACGTTTATTTATAGTTGGCAAAGGTCGCGATTGCTTTTGGGTACCGCACTCTGATCTTCATGGAATATATGCAGCCATTGTGAGCTATTGCCTTTTTGCATGCAAAACAAGTCAAATAGCGGAATATTAACAATTCTCTCAAAGCCGATTGTAAATCATTTATTATCCGAATATTTAATCACCGTACTATCAGTGGGCACTGTGCGCGGTTATAAAACTGATTCTTTTCCGGAAAAATTAGAGTCTTCTCATTTACCGATCAATTTTCCATAGTAATAAAGATGCGAATCGTGATATTGCAGTACAAGCTCCTTATAGAAACATTAAAGCGAGCATAAAGATATAGATAAGAATCAAGGGTTTCCGCCACAAATCGTTATTTATAATAAAAAACACAATGTATAAATAAAATAAAATATCTAGTTAGTTTTTTTTTTCTAAAGGGATTAAAACCTTTCGTTAATTCCGAATTACTCTTGATTGTACAATACAATGATCTTGGTACTGTTAATTTTAGTTAAATTACTACCATAGTGGGTAATGAATCTTCTGTCCTTGTTATATAAGTTACGAGTCTATTAATACTCGAGATTCCCTCGATATTTGTCATATTACTATTTCTACTCTCTCTCTCTCTCTCTCTCTCTCTCTCTCTCTCTCTCTCTCTCTCTATCTATCTATCTATCTATCTATCTATCTATCTATCTATTCTATCATCTGACGATTCTGCTCCCTGTAACACCATGGCTTATTGCATATCGTAAACAAAAAGCTTAAATCGCAAGTGATTGCCGTTCAATGAGCAAATCTATGTTACACCCGCGCACGCACGCACACACACACACATTTACACATTATTCGACTTACCTTCCTCGTTGCTGTCATCTTGCAATAGCCAAATTTCTTCGGCATCGAAGTGAGCATCGCCACCGCGATCTCGACCAGGAAAGAATGCATGCGCCAAAATTTGACCCCTGCCATCGAATGGATATCCATCACCGTGATATCCTCTGCAAATATAATCGTCGTCATTTTTTTAGGAGCTCCTCTTCCAATGAAATAATAGAAATTCTAGCGAATTATCCTTTTTGATTCGACGGCAAACAGGCGGATAAGAGAGAACGAGTTGAATCGTACATAAATAGAAGACAAGCAAGGTAAGGAGATTAAGACACCAAGAGCCATACTTACTGATGAAAATATACTAGAATGTCAGCGTCATTGCTGTTTATCTCCTGGAAAGTAAGTTTGGAATTCCTCGCCCAAAGATCAAGGGCCCTGCTGAATTCCAGGCGGACGCCACCTTTGCTCAGATTATTAGGCGGGTCTGTTCTTAAACTGCAACAAAAATCAAGAAAAAAAAAATAATAAGGATTACGCAAATTCAGCAAAATTTCACTCGCAACGTGAAAAACGTATACGATATAACGCGCGATGTATCCAAGTACGAGAATACGATGTTGCGCGATAAAAAAGTTATCGTTGAAATCATTGGATCATTGGATCCAATGATCGATAGTGTTCGGTCTCTCAGCCAATCGCGTTTCGCTCGTGAGATCTCTGGAAGCGAATGCGGTGTCGTGGATAAATAAAATGACGGAGACTCGTACTTTTCGCGCGTAATTTTATCTCGAATCGGAGACTTCCAGGAGGAAGTATTTTTGGACGAGGAGTCGAAAAGCTTGGTTATAAATTTGAAGCGGATGTGCAACGTGTATCGCGCGGGTAGAATCGGACACACACCGACGCATCACCGGTCATAGAGATGGAGAGAGACAGACGGATATGGAGTTGCCGAGGTATTAGAACGTTAGTCCGTAGACCAATATGACCATCTCTATGCTCGATCTAACTTCTGTCCCAGTCGACCTGTGTTCCATCCGACAAGTGTCCGATTCGATTCGATTCGATTCGATTCGATTCGTCCTGCGCCCTGCGCCCTACGCCCTACGTCCGCGTTACAGCTTCGATCGTCTACCAAATCCGATCGCTGTCTAATTCTACAATATGGACTCTATTTCTCAAGTCGTTCTTCCTCGGGCTTCGGTTATTACAACTTTTTATCTCGTTCCTTCACCCCCTCCCCCTCGCAACTCACTGCCCTTACCCTTTTTCCGTCGGATCGAGCAAGTTGCGAAACAAGCTCACATCTTGGCTCTCTTAGCAACGGTATCTCTCTCTCTCTCTCTCTTTCTCTCTCTTTGGAACCTTTAAAATTCCATAAATACCATTGGCAACGTTGGATGGAACTGAAGTTTCAATTTTGCTATTTGTCGGATTGGAAATAACGTTTCTTTCTCTATAATAAAAGGAGCTCTTAACGGAAATATCGCTGGTTCCATTGCCCCCTTTTTCCGTTTGCTTTTTATTCAACGATACAGCAGGAAATCAATAATTGTATAATGTATCGATTGGCGTGAGGCAAATTCAACAAAATTCCGAGTAATTCCAGTGAATTCGAAGCGAACGGCAGCGTTCGTTATTCCCATTTTGCCCAAGTCGCTTTGTTCGGCTTCATTACGCACTTGCAACTAAATTTATATCACGAGTGTGCCAATAGATTTGCATTACTAATCGAGAGAGAAAGAGAGAGAGAGAGAGAGGTCGATTAATTTACTGACCTTTTAACAATACATCTACTCCAATTTATTTCCTCTTATTTCTTTCACAAAAATGGCTCCCGTAATACTTTGGTCAAAGAGGATCCTTTCTCTTTCTCTCTCTCTCTCTCTCTCTCTCTCTTTCTCTCTACCGATAGAAAAATTGTTACTTTTAGTTATAGTCGCTAACCGATTTATTTTGACCTCTTCATCGATTCCTTCTTTTTCCTTCATCGCATCAGGAAATAACTTTCCATGATATTGGTTTTCCAGTTACGTTTATATATCATTTTGCTATTCGCGCTTTCTTCGATAATTTCTCTAGATCCTCCTCTTTTGTACGGATGCTTGCATTTGATGGTCTGAAATTATGCGGGGGTAATTTTTTTGTCTGTTTTTTCTCTTTTTGCACGCCTCGCAGATTTTCCTGAATTTTCAAAGAAACGAGGACAAAAAGAGAGAAACACCGGTGGATAGTCATGGATTAAGGAAGGTATTCATGACGGTATCCGCGCCAGTAGGATTTGTCTTTGGAGAATAATTATTCTCGCTGTGTGCATTTTTTTTTCTTCTCTCGCCATCGTTGCGCGTTTCTTTCTTCTCCGCTCTCCCTATCTTAATGGCACAATTAGTGCAATTATGTTAATGAAAAGTGTAATAAAGCGTCGATTACTTTTATCGATTCGCCACCACACACACACACACACACATACACAAACAAAAGTGGAATTCACTAGAGAACGATAATATTTGTTAATACGCGACTATCAAAAATTTTCATAGATAATATTTTGAAAATTCATTTTGATACGGAGATCCCAGGGAGGAAAATTCGAGTCGTTTAAATTCTTATCGCGTGTCTTTATTAAGATTTCACACGAGCGATCGAAAGGAACGAAGAAAATACAATGAAGGATATAGGCGATTGATCTCACGCGCGCGCGCGCGCGCGAGTATCCACGCATCGCACACATTTTGCTCGTGGCTCTGCCGTACTCACGCACGGCGACTATCGTATATCTGCCACGATTCATTTGATATACATACTCGCATAATCGGATAATTGGTTAGAATTTATTTATCGACATTATCGTCGTAATCTACTGGCCCGTTTCCACCCCGATTACAGTGTATCATCAAATTACGTTAAATCAATATTATTGACTTTCCGCTTTAGCCCGGAAAAGACATTGCACACTATTTTATGGAACATCGATATGTTGATAAATCAATTTAAACCCAGTTAAATTGAATTTCAGCAAGCGAAGAGGGAGAGGTGGAGAGAGAGAGAGAGAGAGAGAAACACCAAAGAATCGTTTTAATCAAATGCTTAATAAATTATTTCTGGAATTACAATAAACTTATCGTAAGAATTGGCCGACGTACACTTTTTCCCATATATCCTTGGGGGGAGGGGAATATCATCGGATGATAAATTTTCGCATTGTCCATGCAAAAGCTGATTTTCCCTCGTTTCCTCAAATTCCTTCAAGGTCTCTCGTTCTTTTATTTTTCAATTTTTCACGGTCGAGTGATCAATTTTCTTCTCTGTCTCTCCCAGCAAATACTCGCATTATTTCTGTGTCTATTTCGGTATTCCTTTACCGTGGTTACGTTTGAGGTACCGTGACTGACAAATAAATAGCTTGCACTCGGCTGGAGGTTTATTCAATTTGAATAAAAATCGGATTGCACGGAAACTGCCGGTCCCGATACGAATACAGGGGTGAGCGTTTCTGTATATGAATCCATCGATGGAATCATTCCCCCTCCCCCCCACTCTCATACCCCAATCTTCTTTATCCTTGCCATTCTTCGTGACTTCTTCCAGATTTAGCCTATTGCTTATCGAATATCAAATTGATACAATGCTAACAATATACGTATGTGTATATTGATAATAATTCCGTTCGACTATTGCCAGTAGCGTTACCACATAATTTAGCACATTTCTTTTATCCGGGTAACGATGCGAGGAATTCTATTGCACACGCAATGCTCTTTCTTCTTTCTCGAGAGCTTAAAGGGGCAAAAGACAAACAACAGAAAATCATGAGGCTTTTAAACCTTAGTCCTCTCGTTATCGCCTGCCTTAATGGTATTTTTATTCAAAGGTACTCGCGCTCTTGCACAAGATTGTAAAAACGTTGATACTAGTTTTCTCCCCACTTAAGAGTCCCAACAGTTTTCTCTTTTATCGACATTTGCGCAAAGTTGTCAATCCCCTTTCGCGATAGCTGTATTTTCTTGGACTTAGCATTTCGTTAGAACGTAATTGCAATTTTCACCTTGTTTTTCCTCTTCGCGGTTTTGCACGATTTTTCATCGGTTTCTCATTTTCTTTTTAAGCGACCATTATTGTTTAATCGCGCGTTTGCTAATCAAGTTCTTTATTTCTTAGCTCCTCAGCGCGACAAAACGATGGCCGGTCCATAAAAATTCCCCGTGCAAAAACTAAACGATCGAAGCCCGTTAAATCCTCTTCAGCGAAGACAAAATGATCGCGAGCTATTAAATTTTTCCCGTCATGGACAAAACGATCGTAGCTCCATTAAACTCTCCCGTATACGGATATAAAACGATCGTGAACCGTTGAATCGCTAAAAATTGCAAATCAACCCGAAGTAAGAATAAAATCGCGCGCGTATGCTATAAAAATTTGGAATAACAAACGCGCGCGCGCGCAACGCGAGATATTTTCTTTTTCCACGTGCTCTCGTCACGATCATCAGGGGGGATTTACCGATAACTCGATCTTCAATATCGCGAAATCACTTTGCTATCAATTTTCCGTATCTCATAATGCATATCTATCGCGAGAGAGAGAGAGAGAGAGAGAGAGAAAACCAGGAGAATCGAATGAAAACTTTTAAACGCAATTAAGCGCGTTCGCGTCGAGGGTGTCTGATAATTTGTTTTTTTTTTCTTTTTTTTTTTAATAAAAAAGAAAAGAAACATAGAGCGCGGTCCGACAGAATCCAGTGAAAAATCCACTGGTACGGGAGAATAACCGACCGTACCGTCGGAGACTGAGAAATTGGCCGATAACTCGCGCATTTGGCAAGGGACGAGTCTCTATCGACTCTGCGTGGTCTCGAAGGTTCAAGGTCATCCGTCGAGATCCTCGCGCGGGAGATCCCTCGCGGAGGAAAACTCCGGGATGCACCCTCCAACTCGTCGACTCGATCCAAGAACGTTAAATCGATCTCCCGAGAGAAGATTTCTCGATCGTCGCGGAAATCATGAATTTCTCTCCGATAGAATCGCTCGTCGAACACGCGGAGGAACAACCGGAGAAGAAAATGCGCGAGTTAATTTTTCCGGCGATGGCGCGTCTCTCCCCATTTTTATCGCGGTATGCGCACACGCGTTCAAAGCTGCCACGGTCTCCCGCGTACTCCTGAGAAGACGACGAAGACGAGGAAGAGGAGGATGAGGAGAGACAGAGGGTGTTCAAGTTTCGACGCCATATTGTCAGAGCAATCGATGCGGAAGGTCGAATCGATGGAAGGAGCAAAACATTCGGAGTATGCGAGAGTGATGATTCTCTTTAGGGAATTCTTCATGCAGTTCATTGGTCTATAGATCTCGAACAATGCCACGCATTTCCGGGGCTATGGCTGAAATTGGATCGGCGTTGTTATAACGGCGCGCAATCTCCAATGGCGGGACCTATTCAGAAATTCACCTATCGCGCAGGATGCCCTATTTCATGCCAATTATTCCGAGTGTATGATCCATCCATGCACGGTCGGTCGGCAGAGTGGTACAAAGCAAGAGAAATTTCAGCGCTGGAGGGACGATGAGAATCCTCCACCCTCGCAAATCCTATTTCCGGAAATGACTGTTCCGTGCCTCGAGTTCCTCCGCCAGTTTTCTCACCGCTTTCGTTATCCACTCGTTAGTTGACCCTGGAGAATTTTAACGCCCCCTCCCCCCGTCGCGACCGGCAGCGTGATCGATTCGTCGCGCTACCCCCGAACTCCACTTCCGGTTCGAGTCTTCCTTCTTCGTCTCTTCACCCTCCGTTCAAGGACGGGCGGTGCAAGATGGCGGGACTGCTCATCGTTGAAGAAACCCCCCCGTTGAGGGGGGAGCGAGGAAAGTTTTCTCGTTCTCGGTAATTCGCCATTTCCCGCCAAACGGGAATTCACCCCCCCCCCCCGTGTTCCGATCATCGATCGCGTCTCTCCTACAGGTCCTGCGAGATTTTTGCTCCGAAAGGGAGCCCGCGCCTTTTTCCGCAGTTCCGCGTCCTGAATGTCTAAAATCAGGGTGCGTCTGGAGAGGGGGTGAGGGGGTGAGAAACGAGGAAAACGCGTGGCACGTTATTAAAACGCGGGATTTAACCCTTTGTTGGAATATCGAGACTGGGTAGAATGGGGGTGAGTCGTCGACGAGAACTCGGTTTCTCGTAGCCAGAGCGAACCAGGGTGGAATCTGCTGGTGGGGGGAGGAAATAAATTTCGTAATAGCCCAGCGAAAGGATAAATACGAGCATTTACGCGAAAAGCTGGAAAGCCGTGGAGCATCGAGTTCCACGAGTTACGCGAGCATACGGAAGCTTCTGGAGACTTTGGTGCCCCTGCCAACTTATCTATGTGGAAGCGTGTGTGTGTGTGTGTGAGCGCGCGCCTGGCACACGTTCGCATCCATGGGAAACTGCAGAAACACTCGAGGAGAAACGTATAGCGCAAAACTTAGCGACAGACAGGGCAAATGGTACTGCGATGGCGCATCTGGCACTTTGGCTATGGTGCACCATAACCCGAGGGTAAAAGACCTCTTCGAATTTTCCTCCCGCGGAGATTCTCGCATTTATTTGCGCTTTTTTTCCGCTTACACCGTCTTCGCCCCATCCCTTCGCTGGTTAAGACCCTCGAAAATTCCAACTAGAAGCCCAGATTTGCGTCATGGTGTCATTCGGAATATGATCCTCTGGAAAGAGCCAGTGCAAAATCTCCATGGAATCTCTTCTCGTTGAAGAAACTTTTATTCAACTTCCCCCCCCCCCCCCATTTGTTCGCCGTTCGCAGTGTTGAGAATAATCGTCGCTCATCACTCTCGTTATGGAGAAATCATTTGGGGGGGAGAGAGGGTTAAAGGGTTTCTTTCGAATACCTTCTTTGTCTATTGTCTTCTTCTTTCTTGTGGTTTTGCTCGCGGTGCGTAGCGTCATCGAATGATTCCTCGATGATTCTTCGAGCGAAATCATGAACGTAATTGTCGAGACGAGGTGCGATTGGTTCTTTTTGAAATTTCTCATTCGTTCCTAGAAGGGCAGATTTGAGTGGAAGGTTAATTGGAGGAGGGAGGGGGGGGGGTTTGAATTTTTCCTCGTTCTCGCGAGGATACCATTTGTTCAAGGATTTTCCTTTTTTCCTCATCTCTCTCTCCTTTTTTTCTTACTTTTGTCAAAAAGTGTCTAGTCTCGTCACATATTCAGTTACGCGCCATTATCTTACGCTTCTGCATTCCGCTCGTCATAAATTTCCAGACGGAACATTACCGAGGGTTACTTTTATCACCCGTGGCAGTTCCCCGACTTTTTCAAAATTATGCCACTTGATTTCCATGAAAAATTTAAAATTCCCTCAAAAGCGTCGCGACGTAACAATGTTTAAAGATTTTTGTTGCTTTCCGTTTCAGTCGTAATGACGGTTTTGCAGCTTTCGTCGTAATTCTTTAATTCGAGAGAGGAACGGAGAGAGAGAGAGAGAGAGAGAGAGAGAGAGAGAGAGAGAGAGAGAGAGACGAGTAGAAAAATGTAAGAGAGAGATGAGAGAAGCGACGAGACTGTTCGTTAAGAGGAAACATGTACGAAGGAAAAAATTGAAATTTCTTTCTCAAAGATCGATGAGTCTTCCAGAGATGAATTTGAAATTAAGCAGGGCTCTCGATATAATCGCCGTGTGTTTGAATAATATTGAGATTTCTCACTTTTTCCGAAAGTTTAATATTAATTTCTTCCCGTAATGGGCGGGCAAGCTATTGGACTTAAGTGAATTCAATAACGTGCCGAGGCATTTTTCAAACTCATTTCCTTCTAATATTCTCATAAATTTGCGGAGGTTCGACGGGAATCGTGAAATGTGTTCACCTTCGCTGTATAGATGATCGCGAGGAAAGTTTTTCCCTTCTTTTTGGATTTTCAGCGAATCAGGACCACATCAGCGGTGCTGCTGCACTCGCCTAGTGGTCGACCTTCCGATTTTCAATTTTCCACCTTCAACTACATTCGGTCCGGGGAAAAGAGTGGATATTCTTAAAAAAAGAAAAAAAAAACTGAAAAAAATATATTCACCCACCCGATAGCGCGTCCACTGTCCCCCGGGAGGGGGGGGGGGGGGTAGAAAATTCAAAGAAATCGCGGGAGATCTCCCGCGTGGAAAATCGAGAGCTGGGATGGGGGGTGGAAAGGGGAATTGAATTTTTCAGAAAATTTGCATCACCGATGAATTGGCCGTAGCCGAAGGTCACTCGTTTTTTTTTTTCTCTTGGCTCTTCTCCCTTTGAAAGTTGAGACTCGGAGGAGGTGCGAGACTCGCGGAAGGCGCGAAGAAGCCCCTCTCCTTCCACTTATCTCCGGAGCGAGAGGGGGTGAGGCACACGGGGCATGATAAATTCTTCGCCATAAAGTGTCCTGGCATTTTTCACAACAAGCAACGGAGGCATTTAACCACTGCCAAGCTCAAGATATCCCGCGAAAGCTCCCGCTTTCACGCGCGAGATAACCGTTTATTTTAAAGTCAAGTGTATTCCGGGGGTGGTTCCCCGGTAACGCCTCGGGCTCTCAAATAAGACGATCGTTCGCCAGAAAATGATTAACTCCCCCGTCTCCGCCCCCTCTATTTTTTCACTCACCCTTTTCACCCTTTTCCTCGGCGCCATTCGTTTTGGTCCTCCTCCTCCTCCTCCTCCTCCTCCTCCTCGCCAACCCCCGATTTCATCCCCTCTCGCTTCGACTTTTTTCCTTCGAGAATTTCACACCCCAAGAGGAACCAATGGGTCACCTACCTTTTTTCTCTCTCTCTCTCTCTCTCTTTCCACCATTCTCTCCGGGGCTTCTTCACCATTTCGGACGCTATTCAGTGCCCGGTGAAAGATATTCTTGGATAAATGTGAAAAAAAAAGCTTTTTGGAAAATACATTGGCACGCACGTGCGCGGATCGATGTGTTATTTAAGATTTCGTCCAGTTTCAAGGTCAGTTTCGGTGAGAAAATCAAATCGAGAATCCGCGCCGAGCGCACACGCTGGAATGTGCAACGAATAAAAATTTCTTGGGAAATTAATGGGAAATCTTCGGTAGATCGCGTGGTGTACGACAGTGGCAATTAAAAGTTTTGCAAGTTTTTTGAGGAGATTTTGACCGCGTTTGCTCGTCGATCAGTATTTTCCACTAAATTTCCATATCGACGCAAACACCAATCATGTACATCGCACGAGCCGAATACGCTTACGCGAGATTGTTCACGTGTTTTAATCGCGACGGACTAAAACCTGTAAAACCTACGGGATACGAGTTATCGACACTCGGCTTTTAATCGGCTATTAAGAGAGTTTCCGCGAGAATAATGAGAAATTCCGCGGAAAATCTGTTTACGCTTGGAAATCGATATTTAAACTTGACATTATCTCCGGTGAAAAGGTTTCCAACTTTCGCCCTTCGTCAAAAATTCTCAGCAATTCCCATTCGACCGCTAATGGAATTTCCACTTCTGCCTCCTCATCTTTTCACGAATTACGAAATTGCATCTCGCGCGGTGTAAAATTTTTGCAAAAATTTACAACTTTCTCCGGGTTTTTAAAAACGGAGAGGAAGAAGAAGGAAAAGGACAAAGAAAACGGGAAAAACGTGGATGGCACGGAGAATGAATAAAAATGGAGGATAGGAGAGCCGAGGCACTGGGAATTTTGGAGTTTTCCATCGGTGGCCCGTGGAAAATATACGGACGGAAGGATTTCCTCGGGCAATCGGCAGAAAATGCTGCGATTTCCTTTCTCGAAAGATACGAGGAGTTTCAGGCGCGCGCTTGTTCTCCGCTTTGCGTTCCATTCGCGCGATTTTCACCAGTTGGAAAGAGGCCATCTTTTTTATCCGGAGGCAGGCGATACCGTGAAAAACAACTTGAACTTCCGTCTGCGCGGATTTTCCTCGCGCGAATTTTCCACTTTTTCCCCGGGTGCCTCGCCATTGTTCCGTTCCACGACACGCGCGTATGCCCCCCCCCCCCCCCCCGTTAAATCCTGGCAGATTTTTCTGGCTCCGGATCAAATTTCTCCATCCTTTTTTTCCCCCGATTACCCGCGTGCGCGAGGGTTCTGAGGGAATTTCCTCGCGAGATCGAAAAGATTTCCTCCGACGTTCCTCGAAAGACGTTCAGCGTTTCATCCCCCCCCCCCCCGCCGATGATCCCCGAAGATATCGTCTCACTGATTATTTTTTTTCCGATTTGCGATTGCGCGATGGTCCGCACGGGTCCGCAATTTGGGCACTTGGAGGATGCCCCGGATTTCTCACGTTATAGAAATAAAATTGTTCGCCACGCAGAGACGTGGTGGAAACTCTCCCGTCGCCACCACCCTCCGACGAGACTCCTCCAACGAGCGGAACGTAAAAATCGGTCAAGCCACGAACGAATGATTCTCGAAGAGTGGAGAACTTGATCCAAAGTCTGAATTCGGATGGAAATGTGTGCGCGTGTGTGAAAGAGTGAAAGAGGGGGGGGGGAGGACTTTTTGTGGAAGGTTTGGCTAGTTTGCTAGGCGCGAGGGTAGCTACCCCCCGTGATATCCAACCTTCCTTTATGGAGTACTCGTAAATTTTACGAACCGAAGTCACCACCAATGTGCTCCCTCGATCGTTACGAGGTCCCTGATAATAATTCTCAGCTCGGAGAGAAGGATAAAGAGAGAGAGAGAGAGAGAGAGAGAGAAAGGAATCGCTCGTGAAAAAGAAAGGAGGCGAGAAGAGAGAAAAATCGCGTGGAACCGCCGGTGGTGGTTGGTAACGGATGGTAGTGCGATAGCACAGTAGTGGTATAGACGACGGCGACGACGACGACGACGATCCAGGAACAACCATGTTCCGGAACCAGGAACGGAACCAATGTTCTCCCGTGACTCTTCCAACAATCTAGAGAGAGACGCAAATGCGCCAATTGGAAAATGATCGCTGCACACTTGCTTCCGTCAAACGACACCGCGCGGCTTGTTGCCGCGATGACGATGATCATCTCGTACGGTGCAAGTGGAACGAAACGACAATGATCGTACCACGAGTGATGGACGGTGGTACCCTCCGCCATCCCTACTATTCGGGTGGTGGCGAGATTGACCGTCGACGGTGTCTGCGAATGGATTTCCCTGAAATTCAGCAGCGGGGTCTTTCGGAAAATTGTCCGCTTCCCGGAGAGAAGGAGAGCCGTTTATTTATCACCGGGAGTTACAGCCGCAGCAGCCGAGTTTCAAAGTCCTTGCCATTTCGAGTTTCCCGGTGCTCTAATTATTTCTCGGATCATGCGTTTCGTAAACAAGCTAATTGCTATATGCATTTTCAATCTGGTAGATCCCTGTTTCCCGTACATTAATCAAGCCTCCCTGCTATTTAATCTACATCATCCGTGCTCTAATTAACCCACCTACGTCGCTGCAATCTCTCTGTACTCACTTTCAATAATTGAAGCTTCGGTAAGGCGTTGCGTCGAAGCTAGGGGGGAGGGGGTGAGAGCGGGAGGAGGAGGAGAAGGAGGTGGAGATAGACTACCAATTACGAATTAGAGCAAAGCTGGTCGTAATTACGATACAAAATTTTCCCGGAGAATCCATCATCCCCCTTAAGTTGATCAATTGAAAGCACCGCTGAAACATCCGGACCGATAGAAGAGAGGAGGCGAGTGCTCGGAAGAACAATCGATTACCGGCGTGATTAACAGTCGAATCCTTCACCCACTTGAAATTCCTTCTGGAATTCCAATCGTACTCGCAAACGATGATTAATCGCGATGATTAATTTGTCAACATCCGGCCAGGCTCGGCGAGTAAACGGCGTGGCGTATCTTTAAATTACCTTAATAATTCCTGCTTGAATCGGGGCTGGTGTGGGGGAGGAATCGGATGGAGAGAGAGAGAGAGAGAGAGAGAGGAAGGACCTTTGGTTCGAATATACCGTGGGATTTTACGGAGAGAAGTTAAATTCTCGGGCAATTCGCAGAGAGTCGAGGTAAAAAGTCTTTCTCGAATAATTGGATGGACGAGAGCACAATCAGAGCGGTGCCGCGGTTAATCCTGGTGAGAAAACCGTTTGATTGAAGTTATGGCCTTGAAATAAGAATGGGGCAACTGCGAAGAGCCAGGAAAATTGGCAAGAACTATTTGTTGCGGCGCATCTCATGGTAATCTTGATTGATTTTATCCTCCTCCGTGGAGCGCCATTGAAACAATCAAATAAGTTATGGTCCTTTTAAAGTTTAGTGTCGATCGTAAAGGTGCCACAGTCGACGATGCCACACTGCTCCCGCCGTTGTTTTCCCATCCTGCTTTTTCGACTGGATTTCCGGTTTATATTGCCTAGGACTTCTCGATACCCTCTCCATCTCGCCGAATGACAACGACGGACTTAACGAGCGCCGCTACGTTCCCTCGATCCGTTCTTGCTCCAATGCGTGCGTTTGTAACCTTCTCAAAATTTCAAAATTTTCTCCAAGTTGCGTCAGTGCTCAAACCGCGAGACGGGACGCTTCATCGTCAAGGACGCATTTCCTACCAGGGATGAAAACTCCCTCGTCTAAACCGAGTCAAAATTTTCTTTGCCAGTTTTTCGTCTTTTCTCTCTCTCTCTCTCTCTCTCTCCTCTCTCTCTTCTCTCTCTCCTCTCTTACGAGGAATCTCCGTCGACTTCTCCCGATGTGCGTGCAATTGTACCGTCTAATAATAATAATAATAATAATAATAATACAAATATAACGATTATAACGAGAAGGAAGGGGAGGGAATTTTCCTGATTCAGAATTCAAGGGGGAAAGTTCTTTCTTTCTCCCCTGCTCTTTCCCGCAGTCTTCGGAGGGTGTGAACCGAGTCCTCAGGTACGATGACCTCGGTCCACGTTTCTCCGGTTGGTCCGGTGGTGGTGGTGGACCAACCAACTCTGCGAGAGTATGGGGGTGCGTGCGCGTGACAGTTTACCGAGGACCATCGTGTCCATCGACGAGAGAGGCTTCCGGTGAACTCGATGGATCCGATATTGACGTGATTTGTCGAGGAGAGGGCTTCTCTATGAAGGAGACGGCTAGGTGAAGAGAACTCCGCTGAATGAGAAGATAACGGCAGGTGTTTCGAACGCTAGAGCCTCTTCAGCCAATCATCCCGATACTATTGAGATCCTTCGCGAAACTCCAGCACAAAGAAAGAACTCCACCGGAAGACTATCTATCCACCGGATAGATCGAAGGGCTTAATTAAGTTTCATGACCAAGCTGATTCTCCTCTTCTCCTCGACGATTCATTAGATTTTCACGGGATCGCGTGGAAACAATGCGTTTCCTCCTGGTCCCGCGCGATAATTACAGCGACATCGTCCACGAATCTCAACGAATAATTATAATAATAATAATAATAATAATAATAATAATAATAATAATCCAGCGTGAATCGATATTTAAATTTAGTTCACTGCTCGTTGCAACAAATTGTCCTTTGCGCTTTGAATGAAAATTCGTGAAAAGTGAATAAGGAAGGAAGAAGGGGAAGGGGGTGGTGGTGGTGGATGTAGCAGGAAAGAAAAATGGAGAGAAAAGCAAAAAAGGAAACGCAGTATCGAAGTTAGCGTGAGCCAAGTAGTTATTACACCGCGCGCGCGTTGGATAAATTATAAATGATAAATTAGAAAAGACTAACTAATTTTCCCTATCGGTTTTCTTCGGTAAGGGCGTGTGCGTGCGTCACGTGTTTCGTGAAATCAAGAAAATGGCGTCGTCAACGACAAGGAATGAAATGGAGCCGGTACACGTAGATATGGAGAGATAAGAATACGTTGAACTGGATAAAAACGTAGGTGAAAAATGGCTCGAGTGCCGGGGGGGTGGGGGGACGTGGAAGGGGGAAATAAAAAAGTTGCTGATAAGAATAGAAGAAAGAACGAGAGGTAAGAGTCGGGGAGAACTGGAGGAGGAGGAGGAGGAGGGGGTGAGGGGAGGAATGCGCGAGATAGAGATTTTCGCAATGGGAGAAAAAGAGTGAGAAAAGATTGGGAGATGCGAGCTGAAAAGCAGAGAAAATGAATTTAGCGGAGAGTTAGAGGGAATAAAGTAGCTCTTTCCGAGAAATTGATCGTAATTAATTTAACGTCGATTAAACTTCGATATACGGCGTACCTGAGACACAAACAGCCGCATCGGGTTTCAGGGATAGGAAGGGCGGATAAAAAAGGAGGGAGGTGGACGGGGCAACGAGAAAAAGAGTTAAAAGAGACAGGAGAAGAGGGATTCTTCCCAATAGGATAAAGAAGCATTAGGATAAATTAGAAACAGTTCCATTTCCAGCGCAAATAATTAATTCCCCCGGGTGATTTCTTTTCTTTTTCATTTTTTTTCTTTTTTTTTTTCTTCATCTTATCGCAAAAGGGGAGAAGAGAAGAGTGGGCCAGTAAATAGCGTAGAATCGAGAAACGTCAAAGAGCACGTGGATTTACGAATTAGTTCGGTAACCTGTGGAGCAGGGAGGAGGGGGGAAGGAACCGGTGAAAAAAGGCGACCGTGTTAAAGGGACGAGAAGGGGGTGGGAAGGAGAGTGGGGAAAAACGCAATATTGTAGGAGAACGGGAGAGGCTCATAATGGGTCTCCGAGCGTGAATTTGATTTGCAATTTAATGAATTGTCGATTATGACGTCACGGGGCTGTTGTTCGAGGCGTAAACAATTATACGGGTGACAGTTTTTACCAATAATTTTCCCAGCGTGGGGGTGCGCGCTGGTCAGTGACATCGACACGGGCGAATTTCAAGAGATTTGCGAATCAGTTTCGACAAATCCCTCCGCTGCCCCCCCCCCCCCCCCCAAATCATTTATAACAACGACCAATAGACAACTAGGAATTCCCTTCAAATGCAGATGGCTCGCGTTATGGCCAATTGAAATTTCTGTTTTAATTATTTCTCATGATCGCGTTTTACGTTACTATACTGTACATTGTGTACGCGTGTAATGCGTTTTGTACCATTCCCACTGGCTCTCCACCCCCCGCCACCCTTTCACCCTCGAGGCCCCTTCAGACTCCAAATTTTCTTGATTTAAAGTTTGAAGCCGATTTTTTACACAGGGACGCGCGTGTATGTGTTTCCGATTCTCGAACGCTCGAGATCCACGTGGTATGTGCAAAAGTAGCAGGGAGGAGGAGTCGGAGGAGGAGGAGGAGGAGGAGGAGGAGAGGATTGCTGGAAAGGGGCGTTCCCTCCGTAACGCGAACGCTAATGATAAATGGATTAAAGTTAATTTAATGGCCAATGAATTTTTCAATGAAATATTAGAGAGGTGCGAAGGACGGCCGGATGTTTCATAAGCGTTTGAAAATGTTGCTTGAGCGTTAAATATTAGCGGGCATTAAATGTGAGAATAACAACAGGCGGTAGCTTTATCATTTTATTAATCGCCGCAATCAAATTGTACGACGCCGCTGGAATAAGGCTCCTTAACGAGGAGGCGCCGGGAACTTTACCAGGAGTATACAATAATGCTCGGGATAAAAATAAACGAGTATCCGTGGAAAATAAAAGCAAAGCTATTATCAGAGAAGAGAAAAAACGCGCAAGGGCGAAATCACGGTAAGAACATCAAGGACACGGTATCGAAAAGGGAAGGGAGTAAAACCCATGGGTTTGTGCGCCAATTACCCCAGAAATGTGACGAAAACACCATAAAAATCCCACCCGAATCGAGAGGGGCTCCCAAAGAATCTCCAGTTTGAAAAAAAAACATAATTTTCAACATTCGACTTGCTTCGACGATGGCGACGGCGGATGTAGGGTACGAGGGCGTGGGCTATGGGGTGTGGGGCGTGGAGATGCAAGAGACACGTGGGCGTGAAATTTCTAGTTAAAGACACGTAATTGTGGAGTATAATGTTCCTCGGATGTTGATGGGTTTAGTTTGGAAATTGTGTTTGGTGATATCCTGGAAAGGACAGGTAGAAGCTGCTGTAGGTAAGGGTTGGAAGAGGGTTGGGGGGAAAGGAGGACAGAGAGTAAGAGGAGAAGAGGAAGAAGAAGAAGAGGAAGAGAAGAGGGTGTTGGGGGGGGGGAGAGGAAGACTTAGTTTAACGCGTGTGTATTATTCAATGTCTAACGAGTGAACTCTTGCTCCTGGTGATGCTCTGCCTTTACCGGGAGGCTCTCCCAGGGTTCGGTGGTACACACGTAAACCTACGTCCTTGAACGATAAACACCAGGAGGTAGCAGCAGCAAGTGGCCGATTCTCCCTTGAATATGCATCGCCTTCTAAAGCTGCTCTTTCTGCTTCGATCTGTCTGTCAGCCGCCTACTCGCTTGCCTCCTCCATTTCCTGTCTCCACCCTCCACCCTTCACCCTTCACCCTGCGAAGCTTCCATCGCAAAAGCAGCATCCGCGGTAACAAAGTGTTTGCTTGTGCCTAATCGGCATCTTCCTTCTCCATCCTCTCATCCTCCTCGATTAGCGGGGTGTCACCGATCGAAATCGATTCTCCAAAGAACACTCGTTAGATTTGGCCTTGAACGCTGCTTCCGACGATCGCGCGAAGAATTGCTCACGGAGGACCTTGGTGGGACTCCAGGAGGAGCAAGAAGAGCGAGTCGATTGAAGAAGAGGAAAAGAAGTCGAAGTGGAGAAAGAAAATGATTTCTAAATTGGAAAATAGTTTTCTGGTCGAGCAAGGGGTTGGGGACGCGGGGAATGGAGAGAGAGAGACAGAGAGTGTGTGTTTCTATAAAAAATCCTTGGGGGTGAGAGGGTAGGTTAAAGGGGCATTCGC
This sequence comes from Sclerodermus sp. 'alternatusi', assembly GCA_037305995.1. NCBI lineage: Eukaryota > Metazoa > Arthropoda > Insecta > Hymenoptera > Bethylidae > Sclerodermus > Sclerodermus sp. 'alternatusi'. Next base: position 766,920 of record CM074553.1, read on the forward strand.
CGAGCAATAAGGAACGCAGTATAAGCCGTAGAGTACAGTATTGCAATCACGTGCAGGGGATTCGGTAAATATTGCACTGGCAAGGGAAACTGCAACGTATTAAACCGCCTGCTCGAATTGTCCCGAATTCGACAAGAGGTCCATGTACACCAGTTCCTTCTCTCCCTCCCTCCCCGTCTCCAACCCACCCCCGAGCACTTGTTCGACGGTACCGTAACTGCCACGTCATTTCAGTCTTATCGGAACGTTGCTCGTTGCCAATTGCTCACTCACCGACAAAATGCTTGTCGATTCTCTTTATTTTCCCCTCTCTATTAATCTACTATTTCTTTCTCATTGTCAATCTCTACAGTAATGTCAAATACCGTTGTTGACACACACACACACACACCCACACGCTGTAGAAACATCCGACGGTTCTTTGCACCCCATCCTGAGAACCGAAGAACCTCTAGACCACAACGCTTTATGGGTGGTGTTCTTGACTTTAGAAAAGAAGTTGTTGTCCGAAAATCATTAGAGGGTCCGTATATTTGTCTAATCCTATTTTCCTGGTAACTATGTAAGTCATTTCGGTGATCCATCGATGGTTAGAACCCTCAAAATGGTGTACTCTTGCTGGCCGAGCTATCGTTGTTCGCTACTACAGTGTGGTAATAAGTTAACGACCTCTTCAAGGTTTCCCTTGGGAGGTTTTGGTAACCTTGTTCCGGATGATTGATTCTTTCACGAGAGTTAGGAATTTTTCTCCTAGTCAAAATGTTGGGGAAAACAGATCAGGGAGAGATACTGAGTACTGTGGAAGTAGAATCAAGCAAAGTATAGTGTAAAACAGGACAAAGAAATAAGGCAATAAAGAAGCGAAGTTTCGTTTGATACAAAGGAGTATTTTATTTTGCTTACACATTATTTGAATTTTTAATACGATTACATTGATCATATTATATAGCATATTATTAATAATTGCACACATTTTATATTTTCATCATTTACAATTATTAACAATTTTACATCGCACTTTAAGAAAACACTCGTCAATCGGAACACAAGTCGTCGTCAAAATTTTATAAAAAACATCAAGAAAGTTATCTATACAGTGAAAGTAGAAGCAAATAATCCAATTTGATGTTACTGGAAGCAAAACTAAGATGCAAGAAGAATGTAAGATGCCTGAAACCTACCCTGAGGGGGAAGGAACAGAGATCTTACGCGATTCGAAGGCTGGCGTTGGTCATCATCATCATATCCCAAAAAATATGGACAAAGTCGGCAAAATTCTGGAGGCATCAAAATCTGCAGCTGCTGATGGAGGAAAATCCAGGCGAGTTCTATTGCAATTTACCAGATGCTGATTCTTTCCAAGCTGTCACTGAATCTTGCGTTTTTGCCATAGGGGGGGGGGGGGGGGGAGAAGCATCACCAAGGACGATTCGATAGCGTAAGTACCCGAGGGAGCGAGTCCAAATGATCGGGGAAAATCATTTCGAGCGCAATTTATCCATTGCAATGTTTATGCACTTGAGTAAAATGACTACTCGAATGCAGTTCGCACAGGTGACAGATTCACCACGACGCATCTACCACGACTACGACTCTTTCAGTCGCACTCGCGATTGTGCCGCAGTTATTGACCTGTGCGGTTTTTGGCTGTTCCGCTTACAAACTCGCTTCGATTCAATCACGGTAGAGCAGAGCAACGTTGTAAAAAGGGGGAAGGTTTTCACTCCACCAAACCATCGATGCATCGCGACACAGTTGAGCAGGTTCAGCCTTTCTTTAAAAATTTATCATTCATCATGAATTTTTTTGGCTTTTTTTTTTTTTTTTCTTTTTTTTGTTTTGAAATTGGCCAAATCTTTGTAGCTTTCGACAAAGAAAATTTGGAAGTCCACGGGAGGCAGGGGGGCTGGAATTGTTTTTCACGAGTTTTGCAAGAGGCTCCTTTCCGCTCTTTCCACTCGAACTTTATTGTCCAAGTTTCTTCGAGCGGAATCCGAACGCGTAGGATACGCGTAGAGAAAAAAATCTCTAAGGACGTCTCGATGCTCTTATTTGGAATTTGGAAATTTCTCAAGCTCCGCACGAACATGCGTACTTACATTCTGGAAAATTACGTTCAGCCAGCATCCCCCTCCTCCGAGTGGACAAATCATCTCTGCTCAGGATTGAAATTGGATAGTATCCAAAATCCACGGTGCACATCATGGCCTCGCTTTTAATCCTCGACTATTTTCGCTATCCCAACGCCATATTCCAACGTATTTCATGGTCGTGATAAAAATTTACCCCGTTTTTTTGTGGGGTTCTCAAATAAATACTGTGCGCGACTCTCTCGAGTCTTTCTTAAATTTTCTCGATCCAACTCTTGAACTCGATGGATAAAAGTTTGGCGAGGGATTGCATTGGTTTGACCCAAATATTCCATTTTTTGGTTTTGTTTTTGTACGTCGATTGCGAGTCCACGCATTAATTTTCAGCGAATTTCAATGGTTTCTTCGGAAAGTCGAGAAGCCGGTCGTCGGTGTGAGCTATCGCTTTTCTCGTCCTTGAAAATTGATGCTAGCTCCTGTGGCAAAATTAGCAAAGATTCTCCGAAAGATGAATTAAGTGTAATCACAGGAGATCTCTCCTGATAGTCTCGATCGCACTTGCTGGCTCAACTGCCGCGAGCGGATGGAGATCTTCGGTCCGCCATCTTTGAACTTTCCTCATAGTTGAACTTAGTTTTCGCGTTAATCGTTAAGTTTCTTAAGGCGGCAGCTATTTTTCACAAATTGGAATGAATTCGACTTGTTGAAATTACGGAAATAAATCTACGTTAAATGTTTAATTAGAGATTTAGCCTCCATATTGTTTTTCAAGAGAATGAATTATAACTTTGATTATGAGAGATTGGAGAAATTTTGCTACATTAAAATTGTATAGAAACTTTTATAAAATGGTTTAGGGAACAAACCTCAACGTTTCACCACCCTCAATGTTAACCATTAGTCTATCGCGTAACACAGCTTTAATCACTTTTTGCATGTTAAGTCTATAAAAACTTCTACATTTTTCACAGTGTTTTGCATTTTTTACGGATATACCACCACCAGGCATAACATCTCTCAGTACATCTAAAAAGCTTGGTCCTATATAATGCATATAGTGAACACAATTTGGTGGATATGGTTCGGTCAAACTGTTAATGAGAAGTGAATATCCATCTGGTTGTGGTTGTGCTCTCTTAAGCACTGGTATATAGCAGCATCGATACTGGTCCAAAGTTGGAAAAACCATAACGTTGTATGTTTGCTCTGATTGAAATTGATTATAAGCAGCCATTATTACACACGAGCGCTTGTATTTTAGATTTAAAATATTTTAGATTTAAAATATTTTAGATTTTTAGAAATACGTACAAATCTTAGTCTCAAGCTATTCGACTTGTTCGAAGGAGCACTACAAACTTTCTGAATACTGAAATAATTTGTACACGTATTTATAGTATGTACTAGTAAAAGAAAATTTGGGATGAACAATGAAAGTAAGGGATGTTGATGGGGGAATTTTCCTAACCATTTACCATTTTGAACGAATCTTAAGAGAAAGTTTATCGCTTTGTCTCACTTCTCTACTCTGCCTCTACCTCTACCTCTCTATACTAAACAATTCCAGATATATTTTTATTAATTACATTCTTTACATTAATACGATTACATTGCTTGCTATTATTTGCAATTATACAGGATGTCCGGAAAAAAGGAGACATTTTTTGAGGGGTGGTTCCTGAGGCTATTCTAAGAACTTTTTTCTTTTGGCATTTTTTGATTTAAAGCTTTATTTCTGAGATATTCAACGATAAATTTGCCATTAGTTAGACAGAGACGCTTTGATAGTTAAAGTGAAATGGCGTCACACTCTGTCTCGCTTCAGCTACTGGAGTGTCTCTGTCTAACTAATGGCATTTTTATCGTTGAATATCTCAAAAATAAAGCTTTAAATCAAAAAATACCAAGACAAAAAAGTTCTTAGAATTGCGTCAGGAAGCACCCCTCAAAATATGTCTCCTTTTTTTCCGGACGCCCTGTATATTTGCTATTTTCATTATTTACATTTGTATTTGCGCGCTCTATTAAAATTCTACATTAGAATTTTATTTGTTTTTTTAGAAAAATATTCGCAATGTTTCATCAGACTCAATATGAACTAATGATTTATTATCTAGAATTTTCTCTTTCGATTGTGTAGAATATTCCTTGAACAAAATTCTGTACTTTGTACAGTTTGTTGCATTTTTCATTGTTACACCTATCTGCATAAAATTTCCGACGGCATCTAAATCGCTTGGTTCAATATAATGAATAAAATGAGTACAATCTGGTGAATGTGATCCCGTTAAAAACTTTTAATAATTACAGTCCCTGTCCATATTATTAGATGCACAAAATTGTTTTTAAATTATTTTAATGTTTTCATATTTTACTCTCAAATCGTTAGGATTTAACTTTATAAATGATCAGTAGCAAACGAAATATTTACTGTAGAGCGTAATTTTCTTCATAAATTACTTTATCGCCATTATTGTTTACTACTATTGTTGCAAACATGGCCAAGGACTGAACTTCGAGTCCACTTAGAAACGTTACTTTTCTCTTGGCTATTGAAATTAAGCAGCACCGTAAATTCCTCATATTGATGCACCTCATATTGAGCTGCATCCAGAGTGTCTCTAATATTCAGTATTAGGTTTCGTATTCGATACTTGAAATATTTTTGTGTTTCAGAAATAGAAAAAGTTGTCTAAATAGCTAAAGCAAGTTCAAGGCAATCCCTGGCCATATCAATCATTCTTCCAGTGTATTTGTGCCTTTTGTACTTTATTAATGGTAGCAGAAGAAACCTTAGTATAGACAAAATAAGTGATCCGAAGAGAATAATTCATCATGTCCTTTACCGTATTTTTACGGCGTTTCTAATTCCTGATTTTTAATTCTCCTACGAGAATTAGAAACGTGTCCAGGACATAGAGTAGAGTCAGGACTAGCTACCGACAATCATGGCTTAATAATCGAGAGGCACAAAAACTGTCCCTCCCAAAAGTCTTGGCGAAACCATCCAAGTGCATGACCTTAAAATTAGAAGAGTATTCATAGTTTCAAGGTAAACCGGAATATCATTAAGGATGGTAGGTACACTGAGTGGAGCCTGTTGACAATAGTTGAAATTGTCGACGATACCATTGATACAAAGGGATTGTAATAATTGTCTTGAAAGAAAAGAGAATGTGGGATGCAACTGTACAATTGTTTTGTGTTAAGAATTTTATGCATTGCTATAGTGCAATCCGTAGTTTCGAAATTCACTCTATATTCTATGCTATATTAAATTTTATGGTATATGTGCAGGGTGCAACAATGGCACATTCCATAAATTTAAACCCATGAGACAAAAGGCTAAAAACACGTGCAAAAGTGTACAAATGCAACACCCTGTATAAATGCGAGTCTTGTGCTATAGTCTCCATTGAAACAAATCAAATAATTCCTATTTCTCAGTTACTATCCTAGCCCTGAACTAACGTTTTTTATAGATCGTTAAAATTAAATATTAAATAATTAAATATTCGAAGAAAACTGAGACATCGGATCTCCAGTTTTTTTTTTCATGTCCCACCGCCATTGAAGTGGACGAATTATTTTTATAAGAAAATTTCACGTAGTACTACACTTTTCTAGTGGTCATTCTCTCGAATTGTTATTATATTTAAATGGTTACGCAAATTTCTATTTCATCAAGCTTTGCGGAGAACACCACGAGAGTATTTTTTTCATTAGAAACAAGTTAAAAATTTCCATTTCTCAAAAGAAATTGATACTCGATCTCCGCTCCCCCTTTTTAGACCTTTTTTTTTTAACATTTTTCCTTAATCCTCTTCATCGTGATCTCTCCGTCGATCTCTGAAAAGTAATCAAGCACTAACAGTCCCATTGGCGTGAAAATCTGTGGACGTAGAAAATTATTCAGCGCAGACTTTGCCTGGACATTTCATCAATAACAAAACGCATTCACACGCTTGACAAAATAGAGAAACTATTTGAAAGTTAATTGAAGTTTTAACGTAGCAGCGCTGAAAATTGTTTCATCGCAATTTACAATGTTATCGTAAAGCTTTTCGTTTCTTTTTTCACTCGAAGATTTCATCGGAGTCCTTTTTTACGTCGCTATCGAACTTTTTACTCTTCTGATACTTTTCGCGAAAATTTAAGTACTCGTGAGAAAATTGCCGGGGCGGGTCTCAATCAAAATATTAAAAATATTAATAAGTTGGGACAATTGGGCGATGCAAAGAAGCGGACGAGTGTAAGGTTAATTTTAAAGAAACTAAATTTCCTACGCGCGAGGGAAGCAAATTGAATTTAACACGGAAGAAATATGACGTTTTCATTGGATTGAAACATTTTAATAATTTTTCAACGAGATTTATGCCCTCACTTTAGCGAACACCAATAGAAAAACTATCTTATTTATCTTTGCCGGTGATAAATTGCCGAAACAACGATGGATTTTCCGTTGAAAATTGTATGTGAAATGTACGATATAATCTACAACCATATCCCAAACGGAATACCTATCGACATTGTTCCAGTTTAGTAACGAAAATTAATGTTCCCTTCCTGTGTAAGTTTCACGAGGAAATTGTTTCCATAAAATCTATTTTTTCTAATTTACTCTAATTTCTACCAAACAACAGATCCCATTATTTCTCTTCCCCTCTTTATATTTAATTATAACAAAATATATACATCCTTTATCTTATAATATGTACACAAAAAGTACCTACTGTGATTCAGGTTCTCATGGTTGCTTTTGTGTATTTTGACAAATAAATAACTTCACGCGAGAACCGTTTCCGAATTATCGAGTAGAATGACATTAAGGGTGGGGGAGAAAGTGTCTGGATTGTCAGTGACGAGTGTCAGAAGTGTCGGTTGATGATTGTCCTCGAGTTCCGCGGTGAATTTGAGTGGAAAGTGCGACTCTTTGCTTTGTCTCGTTTATCTCCAGAACGCTCTTCCGAAAAGACTGTGGTTGCAGCGTCTCTATCTCCGTTTCGAATACCTTGACGAGAACCTTCTCGAATTTACCATCATTAGTCTTGAATAACGCGAAGCGGCTTCGTGTCCGAGACGATTACAATCTCCGCCACGGACGTCGCGTTGATGAACTCGACGTCGACCTTGATGATTATTTGGAGCACGCACGGGGTGTTTCAGTGGGGTGCGGCCAAACTTCAAGGGGTTGCGGATGGGGCAATTCCAAGCCGATTTCTCCTTCGCCACTTTTCGATTCGAAGCTTAACTTTCGAGACAGAGCGATGTTATCTCACTTTAGTCGACCGACCGTCTTTGCTCTATTGTTAAATATTTTTGGAAAACTAAGCTTCTGATTGAAAAATGGCAAATGAAAAATAGCTTTTAAATTGCTCCCTCTGCAACCCATTGAATTTATGGAACTTGCAACTGCTCCACCTCGCAACTATCGATATACTCGTAATGGCTCTTTGTCGCATTTTCTCCGAAAAAATTTCTTTCTCAAAATTATTCACGCTTCAAGGGATAGAGGTGGAAAAGCAAGGAATCGCCAACACGCGTTGGTACGGACGGCGCACTAAAATGTGGATTCGAGGAATATTTAAAGTATTATTCGTTGATTCGTTCTACGCGAATTTAGCGAATGTTTATAGAGTTTTTGCAAATTCTCGAGGATCCAGGTGGAAAGGATTATCCCACGATGAGAGAGAGAGAGAGAGAGAGAGAGAGAGAGCGTATATTTGTTGGAGAAACATTTCTTTGTCCAGGATGAATTTCCACGTGTTCGGAAGTCCCAAAGGTAAGTAAACTGGTGTTGGTCGACGAATTTATTGATAGAAAATAAATAGGTTTCGTATGAGAGAGAGAGAGAGAGAGAGAGAGAGAGAGAGAGAGAGAGGGGTAAAGGAAAGACGGGAAAAACGACTGGCCGGAGGATGGAAAGAAAAAGGAGTATAAGGAAATACCAGTAAACACGAGAATCATTCTTTTACGGATAACGGGGCATTTTCCAGTGCTTTCTTGGAAAAACAAACGCGTTGTTCAAGCAGATAAATTTATCTCGATCAGTATTCCTCGAAATCAACTTCTGCTCTATCTTTTTCAGAAATGCTCATCAAATCAGCTCCATGAACGATAACTTCGGGGCGTTTTATAAAATTTATTCGGCTCGTAACACGCAAACGCTATTCCTATATTTTACGCGTTTCCACGAATGATGTAAGAGGAATTCATTTCCAACTTTTTCCCTGCTATAGACGATTGAAGAAAGTACAAAAATATACATATTTTTGCGTTTAAACGGTGAATTACGGAGTTATTCGCTAAACGGTACTTATGCCCCGGAGTATATTATATTCGATAGACGGTTTTCTTTTTTCCCATAAATTTCAAGAAAAAGCACCGTAGACCATTCTCTCCGTGCAAAAATTGTTGAAAATATTCATCATTGTACACAATAAGGTAGCTTTGGTGTTGTGAAATTAATTTGTAATGAGGAATTTTGGCTTATGTTACTTTGTAAAGTGTATCCGGTTACATTGGAACATTGCACGGAACTTTTATACCTTCCACTTGAACCAACACACGCGTTTCCATCAATGATAAATTTTGTTACATGGAAATAAATGATTTAGCGAAAATTGTCAAATGTTGTTTTCAATTATTTTCTTTCCCATCAACGCGTATACCTCGTTGAATTTTACTTTGATTATGTAAATTCCTGTTACATATCTCCATTCCCAGGGGAACACGTATAGCCATCATTGAAAAACGCACCACTCTATGTTCGCCTTCAGCAGTATGTAGAAAATTTCGCAAGTTTCGTCAAAGCGAATATATTTCAACTTGCTTAACGTCATTGTTGTTGGTCCTTTTCGGAGCTTTCATATTTTCCAGACAAACAAAAAAACTTTTGAAAAAAATATTATCCGAGAGATTCTTATCATCGACATTATTATTATTATCATTATTAGTATTATTACCATTATTTAAGAGATTCGTCCTGTATTCCAAAGACTGTATTTTTTTCATAAAGCAATTTTTAAGCTCTAAATCAATTTTTTATCTCTGCAATTTCATCGTGTATTTATATCAGCATAATCGTGTTTACGCATTGTGCGTCTATTGTTCGTAATGCCAAAGGCAACGATATTATAATATGACTGCGGAAGGATTTAGCGAGAATTTTAACACGTTTTGAAAACTGGCAAAGCGGATCAGTGGATATCGACTGCATTAGGCTAATAAGTTTCGGTTGATCCGAAATTCAACTTGCGGAGTGTCATAAATTTTTACGACTTCGCGAGACGAAAACTCGATATCGCTGTAGCTTCTGGTGAAAAGGAAGCTAGAAATCGTGTTAATTGCTTGACGAGAGTGGGATAATAAAAAAAAAAGAGAGAGAGAGAGAGAGAGAGAGAGGACTGAAAAAGGAAGCAGACCGATATAAAGGGAATCGCGTATGAAGCCAACAATATGCTCGGGTACAAAGGCCCAAAGCGATTCCAGATGCGAGAGTGCGCGAACTTGCAATTACTTTAATTAACCTTTAGTTAGGTGCGACGTTTAAACTGTGGAAAAATCCAAAAGCGAATTAAGTCAGCTGAAAGCTCCATTATAGCTGCGCTGCCATTAAAAGTTAGCGATTAGCTGGCTGACACGGATGATCTAAAGGTTCCTGTGCGTTCGCTACTCAAAATTCCATTATTTTCTTTTTCCGGAGAAATTGCTGATTATGCCAAAATTCGCATAATTTCAGGCAAAAGTATCGACGAACGCGCGTTTGCGCGTTTGTCCGACGTTTGGCTAAAACTTTTCGTTTGGATGTTTATCCGTGGAATTTCACCGAATGCATATATTGAAACGTGTTCCATCTCATCGAAAAAACGTCATAAGTCAAGATCGCTATATTTCGTGAAAAAAAAAAGCCCAGGGAATAAAAAGAATTGAAATAAAATTGAATTTTCCGTACTGGATGAAAAGATTAAAAGATAACGAGAAGAACCACCGAAAGGGACCTCTATGGTGGAATGAAAATATTGACCGAGATTAACTATAGCAGTATCGAATAACACTTTGGACGATAAGTCTTTTGCGATTATGTTAAATGTACCTTGGGACATTAACTTCGCGCTCTTCGAAAGGAATGAAATTTTCCCCTGAAACCGAGGGGAGGAAGAATCCACAGTGATAAAATTAAAAGGGCTCGAGTTGCACCGTGCGATAACCTGAAATTTTGTTTCTTTTTTTTTTCCTCAAATATTAAACCGAAGGGAGATACCAGACTCTCCCGCAAAAATTCCAGCAAGCGAAACAGGCGAAGAGTCGACATTAATCTGAAATTATTGCTTTTCGAAGAGATATTTTCAATCGACTGGTGGCAATCGCTAGAAAGTTACGGAACGGATAGAAATTTAGAAATTTGTGATGCAGAGGCTAACCGAGGCAGGAACTACCGCCCCTCCCCCCCCCCTTCTTTTTGGTCCCTTAAGAGGTTGCGGTCCGGAGGTTTTAGACGTTGGAACCTACAGGCTCTTGAAAGTCCTTTTCGAACTAACCGAGAACAGTTTCGCAATTCGTTATACTCGGAGACGAAAGCTTAAGCTCTGTTTCGAAACAGGATAGTGCTGTTACGAGCAGATTCTGTTGCTCGAACCGTACAAGTGGATACTAATCGCATCGAACGCCACTTAACTCTGATGATCCGTCAAGTACCTGGGTCCAAAACGGCTCCTTGACCCAGTGATGACAGCAGCTAATCGCAACAAATGTTAATCACCTCCCGAGGGACCTGCGGTTTTCTCAAATAGGACCAATTTTCTACTCGAAACTTTTACACTTTCCTTCGTAAACTTTCCACCTCTGTCTCTGTCTCTGTTTACTCGATCACGACGCCATCGATCCTGCATCGAGAAAATTTACACGATATTATGCTTGACGCGTATTCGATTACTTTCGAGGTTCTTCGTATTTTAATATGTTTCATTACTCCGCGAAAACTTTAAAGTAGGCCTTTTTTATTTTGTTTTTTCCCTCCCTCCCGACACGAGATAAAAATTAAGTAAAAACTTGTGCGCGTTTGTCAGTGAGCGCGCAGGCATCTGTGAGTTCATCAATTACGCGCATACTTATCATTCGTCATTTCTTATCAAATCGAGCTATCGCTTTGAATGCAAATGCAATTCCGTTAAATTCTCCATAAATTTCATAAATAGCGCATTACACGCTGTATACCGCTACTGGTTACTGCTTTAAATACTGTGCTAATAGACAGATGGAACTCGCTTTTTGGGAGATGGGTAAAAAGATCGCGATAAACGCGATTAAGCGCTAAAGGGATAAAGGAAGAGCAGGAAGTGAATTATTTAGCAAAATGAATCGTGAAAAGCACGTTAATGGTGCCCTATTAAAACATTACAACTTTCGTCTCTGCTGTTATTTAATTGTCGAGATCTTATCGAGATTAAAAATAGATTTGAATTTTTCGCGTGTTATCGATGAAATTGGAAAAGTGGAGAAAGCAAAAAGGGAAAAAGTCCTTTGGCAGTTTTTCGTCGGAAGCACGGTTTTTGAATAACGAGAGGTTTTTTCTGGCCAATAGCGTGGTAGCGGCACTCCACGCCCACCGACAAAGCAAACTCACGCTGCTATTGGCCGACTTTAAACGCGCGTAGCTTCGAAAGGAAAACTCAAATCTGAAAATGGTAAAGGACCTTTTTGCTCGGCTTTGGAATGTTGTTCCATTAATGGAACATCGGAGAATACGTTAAAAAGGAAAAATTTCCTACGAGCCGAGTCGTGTATTTGAAATGTGAATTTAAGATGAGAGGAATGCGATATGTGCGGTATATGGGATACTCTATTGAAACACGTATGGTAGTATTGTGAATAATCAAATAGGATAGAAGCTATCTGTATAGATTTTAAAATGGAGCCAGAGAGAAGTCTTTGGTTGAGGTTAAGCCGGTTTCCTGCACCGTCGTTTGTCATGGAAAACTGTACCCGTTCATAAATCCTTAGCAAGTCCAGCTTTAAGCTCCCTATGAGGTTATCTCGCTAGCATCTTTCCTCCACCTCCGTGTCCACCTGTTTTCTTTATTTCCCAAAAAGAAAGCCAGGAAGCAGCTTTAAGCTTTTTTTTTATAATCTTCCAATATGCCTCACTATGCGTATAATATAATTTCTACCATCTTATTTACTTTTATTTACTTATTCTTGGATCTATTCTAAGAGAGCTACGCTCGGAGCTAATATATATTGTTTTTTTTTTTTTTTTTTTGAAACTTTCTAAACTTTGGTCTATTATAACCAAGCTTTCTCTCTCTCTCTCCCTCTCTCTCTCGTTTTCTCTAACTTTCTCCCTTTATCCATTTTTCTATAAATCAAATACAATTTATTGGCAACGTGTCCATTTTATTATTGAAACATATCTAATACTCTACTCTAAAAGTCTACTTCCAGGTGGATGCAAAATTGTTTTAAGCAATCTCTGAATTTTGGAGAAAAGTTTTGAAAAATAGTTTATACTCGAAACTTTTTAAGCTTAAAGTGGGTGAAAGCTTATCGTGGTCGTAGAAAATAGTCAAGAACAGTAGCTACAGTATACGCATATGTATGCATATCACTATGTAGCCTTCTTATAAAGTAGTGTGTGTGTTGCGTGCAGCTACCTCAAGAAATTAAAAATTTCCCTTTAAAAGGCAAATCAGAATAAATTTGTCTAAATATCAAAGAAAAACTCGAAAAATATTTTTACTATTATCGAAAAAAATTCCCTTGTCAATGTGAAATTGTTAAAGAAATTCACATGTTCAAAGCGTAATGTCAAGTTTATCGTTCAGCTCAACATATTTTGTTATAGTCGAGCATAACCCTTTCCTAATCCCTTGCCCAGATACGTAACCAAGTGTATATAGTGAAAATAAACATTTTTATTACATCGCGTTAAATCGATCAATGGTAAATAATAAAAAGAAAAATGAAAAATAAGAAAATATCGTGCGAAGTTCGCTGAAATATTACACACCGATAATAATATCATTTGATATTTTTTTTTTTTTTATAGATTTTAATTGAATATTTCAAGAACAAACTTATTCCTTTAATTGAAATATCGATTTTTCACGAATAAACGCAATAATTTATTTTATTACGCGTAATGATAAAAATAATAATAACAATAGCAACAAAATAACAGCCTGATCGGTAACAGTAGAATAAATGACAGCGAACCGTTACTTTCTATTATTTTCTGATTGGTCCGAATCAATTAGAAATGTTTTTTTTTTTTTGCCGGATATCATTTTAGAAAAATCTACTTACTTGACGCTTTGATTCGAAAGCGGCGTGAAACGATATGACGTACTTATGGCGTCTCGAGCTTACCTGAAAGTAAAAAAGGAACATTTGTTGAATAAAAAATGGCATTGCATTTGCAAAAAGTTGTTTTACACAATAGCATAGATTTGGCATTGAAACGCGCGCAAAATGGTTTGTCCGTTTATCGAGGTAGTACGGGGTTTTTTCTTGTTACAGAAATAATTGGTGTTTCCAATTGACAAATTAGTAAGGCATTAGCGATGGACCGTGCTTTTTCCTACTAACAAATCAGTAACGCATTAACGATAAATCTGGAAACCTGTTGCGCATCAACAGCGGCAATTCTTTCCTCTTTCCGTTCAACCCTTTAACACCCAGGAGTATTATTCAAGTTAAATATTCTCTTCGTCGTCGTACATAGCAAAAAGAAAATTAAAAAAGAAAAAAAAAAAACTAAAATGTAGTTCGAAGTATCGAAAGCTAAAAGAACGACGGATGGTCGAGAGATTTTAATTTCTTCATCATCGATGGGTCGAGAGATAAATTATGCGTAATGCAGGGATGCTCTTCCCACTGATAAATTAATAAGACATTAACGTTGCATCCGGTAGAACGTTGAAGCCATTAATAATGGGTGTTGCAGTCCTCCCCCACCCCTGCTTCACCCTTCTTTGAACAACGGGACCGGTAGTTACCACTTTTTTGTTACCCATGGCTCTCCTGCCGCTGTACGACAGGAAATTTGCAGCCGAAACTTGGAGATTTCCCAGCAATGGATGAGAGAGCAAGCAAATTAATGGCTACCGGAAGTGGACAAGAAGAACCCCGCGGACATGGCAAAGGTCTAAAAGCTTGCAAGCTCTCGTGCAAGCGCGCTACCGTAAGGTTCGAGCGAAACTCAAAGGCGACCAGGTTTCCACCTTCGATGCCAACAAACCCTTTCGCATCTTGCTCCTGCGACGCGCTTATTTTATTTGAGTATTTTCTGACGCGTCGTCTCCTTACCACAAATGGCTGGAGCTTCTTTGCCTCTTCTCGCTTTTGCAATTTTTCCCTCTCCGTAGCCGGGCGAAAAGGAGGAAAACGAACGATGATCGACGACGCGATGGAACGGACGGACGAGAAAAGTCATTTTTTTCCACGAGCGTCGTCACGGATTTGAAATTGGTTCAAGCGCGACCTAAGTCCTAAATCTTTGAAGCATTAGCTTCGCGCCGCCTGTCGAATTTTCGACAAGTTTGCCGTTTTGCCGTTTTGCCGCGTTGAGATGACTCGATTCTTCCTCGAGGCTTTTTACGATCGTTTCTTTCGCAGGAAAGAAAGGGGGGGGGGAGGGAGAGGAGAGCGTATCGACGAGAGCACTCGGTTAGGTACGACCAGAAGCTTCGCGACTCCGGTCGGGTGTTTGCGAGGCTTATTTTTGTGCGATATCATCGGACTTGGAGAGGTTTTGTGTCGACTGTCTCCGTCCAAGCAGTACAGTGCATTTATTGCCAAATATCTTGAAAGTTGAGCTTCCCAGATTGAAAAATTGTAAATAAACAATAAGCTTGGATGATCGCTCTTTCCAAAATCCCCCAAAGTTTGGCCGTATCCAGGACGGAGGAAATACTCTGTGTAGGGTGAATAATGAAACGTTTAATAAACTCGAGGGACTACAGGGAGGGAAGAAGATGATTCTGAAACTACTTCTTCGTTTACCGCTTTTCTGTCGAAAGTTTGGTTCTTCGAGATATTCGACGATCAAGATAATATTAATTAGACGAAAACGGAGCGAAGCAGCTGAAGCGAGATAGCGCTGCGCAGTGACTTGAACCTCGAAAGCTAAAATTTCGATCGAAAAACGATCGAAGCATGGCTGTATTCCGATGAAACACCCGGTATGTAACGGGAGAGACTTTCTTCTATCGTTGGATGAACAATCACTCATTATTTATTATTCAATGAACAATCATTCATTTTCCATCGTTCGACGAACGATCATTGATTTTCTATCATTCGATGAATAGTCATGGAGCTACCGGCTAGTCCCATCGAAAAATAACAAGTTTCATGGGTTTTCGATAGTTGTTCGATTAAAATCTACACTCGAGGTGGATATTAACGAGCTAATCGAGCAAAGAGAAATCATTGACTACCGTGATTACGCGTTTCGAAGAATTTCCATTAGCGATCGAGGTTTCAATCGGCGAGAACGGAAAAATATAAATGGCACGATGCATTGACAAAAATGGCGATAACCGAATTAGCCGATATTTGGGAAATTATTTGTTTCTCGTCACGCAGTGCGTGGGTGTGTGTGAGCGCGCGTGTGCGCGGGAGGGAGGAGGAAGGTAAAAGGAGGTAAAAGGAGGTGCGTTATCGATCGTAGAATTCCAGCGTGAAATTTTTCACGCGCCTCGCGATTAGTGCAGGAGAAATGTCGTATTTTCAAAATTCACGCGTGTAGCGAGATATCGAAAACCGCGCAAAATTCGCGAGCATGGATCCTCCTCGTCCTTCGAACCTATTTCGATTCTCCTTCGCGAACTTTGACCTCCTCTCAAATATTTGCCCGGCGGCGGTCGATCGTTTTTTCAAGAGTATCTCCGTCATTGGCTTCTCCTCCCCTCCCCCCGCCTCCTCATCCCTTATAATTGGCCAACGCCAATTTTCCCGCGCGTTTCGCCTCGGAATTCCCGGCGATGTAAAATTACAAGGGGACTTTGCCGTTCGAGTGGAAATTTCAGAGGGAAATTCTTATCGGGAGTCTCGCGACTCGCTCTCGTTTCTCACCCGTCGTGACGGCGAAAAAATCCAGTTTCGAGTTCGATTACGTCAGGTAAGGTCGGACGATCTTGCCGCGGGCATTCATCGAGTGGTTGTGATAAATTATTGATATTAGCATTGGTATATTAATATCATTAAATTAGCGCGCATCGTTAAAAGCGAGCGGTTCACCACCACTCGACTCCCGCGGATCAAACGCCGGCAAGAATCGCAAAGTCCAATAATCGGTTCCCACCCACGCGGAAGGCGGAGGTCTCCGCGCGTTTCTGTAAAATTACGGAAAATCGTTTCACCCCCGCGCGAACTTCCCCGGAGTCGCGTTTCCGCGGGGGGTGAGTACCGTCGGATGAAAAGATTTTCTCCTCCACCGGGAGAAATTTTCCCGCGCGAATCTCAATGGGGTATTTTCACTCCCGGAGTTGCTAACGCTTCCTTCCACCCCCTCCCCCCCTCCCCCTAGATCTTCAGCCTTAAGCGGTGACACCGCTTGATTACTCGGTCGCTTGGTTGCCATCAGAGATCGAATCGCGGGAATGGCTAACGAGTTTGCCTAGCTGATTAAGAATCCGATTAGGAACACCCTCCCCCTTTCCTGCCCCCTTCCGCCAATCTTCGCCGACTGCGTGGCTTCCTGCTGAATTTATTCCCTCTCCCCATCGTTCGTACACCCGCGGAACTCGAGTCCTCGGGGGCATTTGCGGAAGATACCGAAGAGTCGATTTTACGATGGCAATGGAACGTTCTAATCTCAACGTTCAACAATTTTTAGAAAGAAGATCGCGCACTCTTGTTGCTGCCGTTATCGCTTTCCTTATCATTTCCAGTTTCTATCCGTCACCGGTTCTTTCCTCGCACTTTGTCACTTTCCTATCACATCGGTCGTTTCTTTCAATTAATTTTCACGACTGCTCGAGATCCGTTCGTTCACGCATCGTCGTTGCTATCGACGAACAAATACGAGAGAGAGGGAGAGAGGAGAGATGGCAGCGAAGATCCATAAGAAAATCGGGATAAGGGGAGTACGAGGAGTACCTTTAGGCGGACGAAATTACGGAGAAGCAGAGAGGAAAGTTCGTCAATTATTAGCCTATGTCAGTAGGCGACTGTCGGGGGAAGAGACAGGACGACAGAAGACAGGACTGAAGTGGATTAAAGAAAAGTGCCCGAGAGGCACGTTCGCTCAAAGAAACGAGGAGAGACCGAAAGAGAGAGAGAGAGAGAGAGAGGCAAGTGTCACGAATAAAAGGCACAAGTGGATTTCGGGGAATGCGAGAAAAAATAGGAACTCGCTTTAAAACAGATGCGACGATGCTACACCCCAGGGGGTTGGACCAATACTCCTGGGAATTGTTTAAAAAAGAATGGGGAACGGCACCCGGGAGTTCGAAAAATGAAAAGTTCATCGTAGTCGGAGCAATTTCCGATCTTGATGAGAGACGGATGGAGAGAAATCAATTCACCGTGCAAATTATGGCCCGGTGGTACCAATTACCGGGGGTTTCCGGAGTAACGAATGTAGAACCACAATGAAATTTATCAATTTGCCCGTTCGCGTATCGGTTTCGACGGCCAAAAATTCTCACCGCGCGCTACAATATTATTCCGCAAACCGCTGCGGATTAAGTAATATTTCAAACCAATCGACTTTAACGAGCTAAACAATCGGATTTCGGGAAAAAGTCATATTTTCACACTGGAATAGCCACAGCGGAAACGGCTTCTTGGGTCCTCTCTCTCTCTCTCTCTCTCTCTCTCTCTCTCTCTTCGTCGCGAATTTCCTCTCGACGAAATTAATGGGCCGATTGGTTGAATCGCCAAGCGGCTGAACGGAACCGGAAGTCCGAGCGACGGATAAAATGTGTCTCGGGTCGTCGACGAGGGGTACGACGAAGGCTCGGGGTCTAATTTCTTTGTTTGGCTGCCCTTGCCCTTGACAGTTGCAGCACTTGGCTGTGCGTGGAAAAGTGGCCTCTTCTGGGCTCCGGACTCTTCGCCACTGCGACCTCTTCAACATTTTCCTCCGCACGTGAGAGTTGCGTACCTACGTGCAATCGGAGGGACTCACCCCTTTTCTCCTCCTCCTCCACCTGTCCTTCGCCAGCCTCCCCTCTTCTCTATCCTATTTCCTCCTTCGAGTGCATTCAAGGACATTTCACTGCAGACACTCTGTGTCGCCAGAAGAGCTTCTCGACCTTTCACGCTGCGGATTTCACCGATAAGAGAACCACCCTTATCTTTACACCCCTGTCTCCTTCTCATTCTCTTGCTCTTGCTCTTGCTCTTGCTCTTGCTCTCTATCTATCTCTCTCTCTCTCTCTCTCTCTCTCTTTCTCTTTCTCCTCTAGTATACAAGCACCCTTTGCTTACTTCACGCATCTTTCAATGCGCTTCAATGATTCTCTACTTGTACCACCCTCACCCCCCTCTCATTCTTCTCTCACCCTCGCCATAGCCTACCCTCTTTTTTTGTTTTGTATTCATACATTACCTACGACTTCTAGATGATTTACTACTTTTTTTCTCGAGCATTGCTGCAAAATATTCTCTGTATTGCTTGGGTGTCTGGAGGGGAGGGGGAGAAGCAGAGAATTTAACACTCTCTCCGTTAAAAATCTTTTTTACACTTTTCCCACTTGACTGGACGATACTCTCGGCAGAGGGAAACCACCCGGAACGTGCATCTATTCACATTTTATTTTTTCATCGAGGTTAATTTTATTAGTTTGCGTGGTAAAGCTCCGCTATCTGATTTCCTTCTGTTCTCCTTAGTCCTCCCCAACACTTTTTCTGCCTCCTCTCAACATTTATTCCGTCTCTTAATCATCTTCCTCGGTTTATTTTCCTTGAGTTTTTCAGGTTTCTACGCTAATTAACCTCCTTCGTTTCACCCGAGAAAATTCTTCTTCCCTTTAGACTTTTTGTGTTTCCAATTTTCCTTCTTGGATGCTTAATGTTCTGCTCACTGGACCACAACTTAGTTTGATATTTGATTTCCCACTGCTCAAAGCGCGCGTGGTTTTTATTTCTTTTTTCTTTTTATCAGAGTAACGTTGTTGAGGGGGGGAGGGGGAGACGATAAGGAAAACATAAATCGTGTAATTATTGGATAATTATTAATGGGAATTTCTGAATTTTTTGATATTTTCACCAAAAAAAAAGGCTTCTGTCAATGTCTTTGATTAATGTTTCACGCGAGAAGAGACATTTTCAAGGTCACGGTAGCAGATCGATTCAATCACTCTTTCTTCAAAAGAGAGCTTTTTTCTCAATCATGCATTTGTGCTTTTTTCCAATTTTGTGGAACTGAGCAATGCATGGTAGTGCGTAAAGCATGCACCACCACCCGTATCGAGAGAGGGTAGATTTAGTTGAATCGAAACGTTTTTCCAAGTTCTCCAGGCAGAAGCTACAGAGTTTTGGGTCAATCATCGAGGAATAACGTAAATGAAGAAATCGCGCGAAATTCTGTCATAATTCTAAATAATCGAAGACTATCAAACCATAAATGTCCTTGTAACGATCGATTACATGGCTTTTATAGGATTCAATAAAAGTATCCAACTCCGGGAGTGTGTGTGTGTGTGTGTATGTGTTCCATGGGAACTTGATCGTAAATTTTCTAAATGCCTCGAGTTAGTAACTGCGATAGTTAGTCAGCAAACTAAATCAATAATTGTACGAAATAAAGCGAATGAAAAAACGATAGGAGGCAAAAAGTTATATTCCCTGCAACACATAAAATATCCTTTTACCGCCTTCATCGAATGAAAACGTTAAATTTACCCTTCATGTGCCACGCAGTGGAAAAATTGCGACCTAAGCTTTTTTACTACGGCTGAATAAGGTTTTTTTTTTTCTAATTCTCCCTTTTTTATTTATCGAACCCTACCAATGAGCACAATTCTTTTTTAATTTTTCTTAATAATGGATAATCTTTCGATGTACGCGTATGTGTGTCTGAGAGAGAGAGAGAGAGAGAGAGAATTATTTCAGTTTTAAGTCTTTTTATGTTTTTCTTAGTCAGTAATAAAATTTTTATGGAGAAAATAGACTTTTCATTGATCTTCCTAGAAATGCACACTCACACATACGCGCACACGCGTATCAACGTCCAGATCCACAGTAAAAGAATATTGCCAAGTACGTTAAATTATTATTGCACCGTGTGGGTGATTTGTATCGGTATATATATATATATATATATCAATTCGCACGTAGACTGTGTAAAAAGTTTTTTCAAGTACGCGAAACATAAAAATTTATTAGCGGACCGGCAATAGGCGCACCCAATTATTGATATTTCTACTTATATGAGAGGCAGAAATTACAGGTGGTGGCATAAAAGGGGCAGTGGAGCAAAGTAAAATATCAAATGAGGAAAAGCCAACTTGAGAAGTAATTCGAAATGCCGGGAAATAATTAGCGGTAAATGCGCCTGTGTGTGCGTGTGCGAGTGTTCCAGCCTTATGATGAGAAGAAAAAGTAGAAACGCGAAGAGGAGGATAGAAAAAAGGAAAATTAGAGAGTCCAGAAAATTCTATTATTTTATAATAGAGCCAGTGCTGTAAAAATACAATTGAGGGTGAACTATCACATAGAAACGTTCCTAAAACTTGCAGGGCTTCTGACTAGTTTATTTTTTTTTTATCTAGCATGGAATTTCAACCAAACTTTATCCATCAAAAGAAGAGAGTAACAATTGCTCGTCTGACGTGAGTTTTGTCAAATTAAACTAACTTTAGATTCATAATGAGATAATAATAATGACAACAAAGAGTAAAATGATACAATTTGGAAAAACATTGAGATTTGTTAAGAAAAATGAAAGAGGAGGAGACAGAGGAGGAGAAGAATAGTAAAACGGATGGAGAAAGAGAGAGAGAGAGAGAGAGAGAGAGAGAGACGAAAAAGTTGAAAATCCGTATGGGAAGTAGCAACGGCAGGAAAAAATCTGTAAATCTGGCTTAATCGTCGTTTCGACAGGTACATTGCACGAGAGGACGAATATACCTGGACATCCGGTACGTGCATGTGTGTATGTGTGCGCGTGTGGTTGTACATGAGAGTCCGCGTACGTGCGCGCGTTAACTCATCTGCATTATACTGCTACAATTTTGCACAGTTTCACACAATTCCTCACAGTTTCACACAGATGCGCATAGTTCCACACACGGTTGCACACAGACTCGGACAAAGTTCCATACAGTTTTGGCTAGGTATATACATGGAGAAACGTCCAAATAGCCGCAGTCAGGCGCATTTTAGGTAGACGCAAGTGTAGACTGTTATTTAGAGGTTCTCGTTGTTACTTTGACGAAGAAAATATCTCCTCTGTGGAATTTCAAGGTACATCGTTAGAATTAGAGGGAGAGAGAAAGAGAGCGAGAGAGAGAGAGAGAGAGAGAGAGAGAGAGAGAGAGAGAATCACGAAAAACATTTTTATACCATAACTACGATAGCTCAACGGTATAACTTTTTCAAGTGACTAATCGGAGCCTAAGGAAGACACCCTCGTATCACGAACCGCCATTGAATCTGACGATTAGCAGAGTTTTCATTGGTTTTTCGTCCGTTGGAATTCGTCCGGGCGAAGTCCTGAATCCCAAGAAAAGCAGAAATCCTGGACGGTGCAGGACTCTCTCGAAACTATCAAGTGGGAAGTCTGATGGTAGCTTTTTATGGGGCAAACGTTTCATGGCTTGTAAATGCTTCATGTTGAAAGCGAGGAGTCGCTGAATAAGAAATGATAAAGATGGCGTCCTTAAAACTCCTATTCAGGTCGAGCTTTCCATTAAATATATTCAGAGATTTGATAGGTTACGTGATTATAAAGTGAATACCTTGGACGACTGCCTCTCCCCCTTCTCCCTCACTTCCTCCCTTTACACGTACATGGAGAAAATTACAACACACGTATGCTATAATTAAAGTTATTCCTCGACATTCGTAAGCCGTTTCATTGGCTTCTCCTGAAAAGCAAAAGCTTCGCTAGTTTATTTTACTCTCGCAAAAACACACCCCCATCTTTCAGAGAGATACGTTTACCCTCTGCCTAACTCCCTCTAGAAGATTCCCACGGTTGGGCAAATTAAAAGTAGCGCCTACCCCACGCGAAACAATCCGAGATCCGTCAGGTCTCTCCTTCCTCCATTTTCTGTCCTCGTCTGTTTCCCCTGGAAAGCTTTTGTTGTCTTTAACCACGAAACGAGTCGTTTCCGTAAAATGAAATTTTTCAGACAAGCCGCGCTAATTTAGCCACTGAATTTTAGTGGTCCACCGCGCAACACGCGATACTCCGGTGGTTTTGGCGCGATATTTCCTAACGTTGCTCGTTTCGCGCGTGCGCGAAAGAATCACGAGGAACCGGAAGTGAATTTCTTTCCAGCGGAATTGACTCTCCTCCCTCAACAGTTCCGAGTACTCGTGGATCGTAGAAACATGGAAGAAGGTGTTCCGAGATACCGAACAGCTGTTCTGGCTACCGTCAGCTTCGACCACCCCCGAGAGACGAGCGGCAATATTTTTTCGGCAAGATTTGCGACGTTCAAGGTCACTGGTTGCCATCAGGAAGAGAGCCCAGGTCTTCGACCCCAACCCTCTTCTTTTCTTTCGCACGGCAAGCGCTTGCACGAATTCCACTCGAATCGCGCGCGAATAAAAACTTCCCCCGAGACCATTGCGAGGGGTAGGGGTGCGAAAGGGATGGGCCGGAACTTACCCTGCTAGGGAAAGCCTGGCACAGGGTGCGGTGTGGTGTACGGAAATTATCGCGTAGCACGAACGAATAGCTCACGTCAGAACGAGGAGTCTCAATCTCTACCATACACGACCATACCACGCTTTTTACCATTTCTATCGTTTGCCTCTACATTTCCGGTCTATTCGTCCAACCTCCATTTTTTTTACAAAACTCGTATAACAAAATTTGTCCTAGTCATTAGCGGTGCAAAGAATATTTGCTACTTTCTTTCGTTTATTCTTGATATTCTCTCTCTCTCTCTCTCTCTCTCTCTCTCTCTCTCTTTCTCTCTCTTCCTCTCTCCCCTTCATTCCGCAGATAGCATCGAAGCTTCCACGAGTTTCTGGAAACGAAAAAGCGTCTCCATTTTAAAGCAACAAGTGCACTCCCACACCCCTCCCCTCCCCCTTTTGCCAAGTTACATCGATGAGTTCTCGAGGAAAAGAAGAGGAAGAGATAGGAGAGAAAAAGACATTGGATAGTCGAGATACGAGATTTCTACGCATAGGCACATAATAACAGGGCTGGAGAGGGAGGAAGCGGGGGGGGGGGGGTCGTCGTCAGCCGGAAACCCCACTGCGTCGTCTTGCTCCACGGAGGGAAAACAGGAAACGGCTTTGAGTTGAATTTATAGGACGACAGAGGAGGATGGTTTATGCGCAAACTACTCGCAGTAGACCGGTGTGTTAAACTGTTGAGTTAGAGATTTTTATTGTAGAGGAAATGCCGGTTTGAATGATGGCGGAACGGAAGCGACGGAGGAGTTTCCCTCCCGAAGTTTCAGAATTATTCGCGCCTTTTTCGCTTCTCTTCCTGGTTTTGCCAGCTCATTTCGGTACTGACCTTCTTGTCCTAGCGACGAGGAACTTCCGGTGGTACCAATTTCAAAAGTTGACCATCGCACCGATACACCGGTACCGGTTGCGGTGTCACAGTGCGAGAGTACAAAAATTAGGGCAATCGGAGTTTTACCGCGATAGCAAAATGCGAATTTCAGAATGAGGAAGAAGATGAAGAAGAAGCTGGAGGTCAAAGGCAAGAGCTTCTGGGACCGATCCACCGTGCGTCCAGTAGTCATTTGTGTAAAGTGGCTGACACACTACCGCGCACTCGCAGCGATGAAAGTGTCAGAGGTTGAAGAAACATTTGGAGCGTCTAGAGAGGCAAAGTAAACGCGGAGAAAAAACGCGAAAAGACATGGAGAGGGTGAACGCGAAGGTGGCTGTCGACCATTCCAGGAGAGAATTGTTCTAGAGGTCTTGTTAGTTCTTGCGATGTTTTGCGTGCTATGTGCGATGTCGTTGTGGTGGAAGTAGATGAGGAGGAAGAAAAAGAAATGGTGCGGGGAGGAAAAGGGATGAGGGGGGGGGGGAGTCGAGAAGGCGTCGCGTTGGAGCCTACACCACTTGACTCCACTTGGCATATCTTCTTCTTTTCTTTTCTTTTCTTTTCCTTCCTTCCCTTTCCTTTTCTACCCTTTCCCTCTCTTCCCTCCTCTTCTCTTCTCTTTTCTTCGCTACTTCTCCCTTTCTTCATTTGCATCCCTCATCCTCTCTTCAACCTCTTCAATTCTCTCCGCGGTGCCCCCAACTTGAACTCCGACTGTTCTCCTCCTCGTCCCCCATCCACCCTCTTTAAGCTCGTCTACTTGTTCCCGTATAATTTATCCGCATACACACAATTATCCAAATAATAATGTCGGATTGGCTCATTTGATTCAACTCTTCTTCGCGACAAAGTTTTACTCGCGTACGGTGCTTTTCACACATTTGTGTAAAAGCTCGCTACTCAACCATGGAAATTTTTCGTTTTTAAAAACAAACGCTAGAAATTGAACACATCGCGTGGCAATGAAAATTATTGCTATTATCATTTTATCGTTGCCAATTAAAACCAATTGTTAGAAATTCTGCGCCAAATAATTGTTCGAACCATCGATCTCGCTCTACGCGCAGAGTATAAACTTAAACAATGAACAGAATTCTTATCGTTGCTTTTCATCCCTCAAAGAATCTGCACTATTTACCCTCAGATTCTAAGATTAAATAATTTCCACGGTTCTCGACATATCACTCTACATATTTGAGATTCTAGCTCGAGTTGTCTCTTTAAAGATTGATGAAGTTTCTTTTACGAGAAAACGAAGAAGAGTAATGAAGCGTGCATGTGTGGTGGTGTGTGTATGTGCACGCGCGCGTTCTCCAAAATCGGTGCATGGATCATCAGCCGATTTTAGTATAAAAACTGGAAAACTTTCCAACTTGGTTTTTCCCGGAAAGTCCCTACTAAACTGAAAATAGAATTTTCAAGACACAGGCACACGCGCGCGCGCGCGCGCATGATCGATCGAGCATTCCGCGATGATAATCGTTTTAGAATCGAAATGACGTCAATTCGGTCAAGGCTTATTTTTGGAACTCGATAATGTTTTCTACAACTTCGGTTAACCTTTGACCTTGAGGGTATGTCAGTAGTTATCATAGTTGGCGTTATTGCCGATCATTTAGCCGTGGTGCGTCGTCAATTGGCTGGATCGATCGACCTTCGGCTCCCGACAAACGGGCGCCGATCGCACAGCTGGCGGCCATGTTGTTTCTCTCAATTTATTTCATCAAATCGCAACACGCGCATTTCCTTACTTTATTTCTGCCATCATCCACCAAAATGGACACGACCCTGCACGGTCGCTCGCTCGGCACACGGCGTTTTCACGATTTCGCATTGTGCGCTAAATCGCCTTCACCCCCTCCGTCTTCACCCTCTTCCACCGCCTCTCCCTCCTCTTCCGGCAGTCTACAACTTTTGCTGGAAATAGAAATTCCACTCGAAACTTTCGATATATTCTGATAATTGTGATTCCACTCGTTATTCTGCGACTTCCCGCGATTATTGTGCACAGGAGGGGGGGTGGGGGGTTGCCGATACTCGGAAACGAGAAACTTTGAGAAACACGCGAGGTACTTCCGGTCTCGTCGAACTCTAATCACGTTTTTAATTGGCGTTGCGCGAAATGCGAAACGAGACAAAAATGTTTGACCTGTTATTTTTGAAAGTGGTACAAGTCCAAATTTGAAAAAATCAGTTCACGAGTATTTCAACGCGACATAGCTATTTTTTGCAAAAATATTCGTTGATTAATTAATTTTTTTTTTCAAATATGGCGGAGGTTGACGATCAGATGGTGGGTGAGACCACCACCGGTCCTTTGCTCGGTTCCACCACTCGATTAATGGAAACTCGCGATTGTCGAGAGTCTCGGGATGACGGTGAAGAGCAGGGGGATGAAAAAATGGGGTCGTCCTTGAAGGACGTAGCGTACCCGCGTGAGATCCGTCGAGTTTTTTCATTGGACGATTTGGGAAAAAATTGCTTCTCACCGAGTCAATTTGTCACATTGGCTCGGGGGGTGGGGGGGAGGGACACACAGACAATTCGAGAATCAGAGAAAAGAGGGAGGAAGAGGAAGGGATGGTGAGGAAAAGAGAACGGCGCTACCAACCGAGAATAATGCGCATAATTCGGGATAAATGGCGGCAAGCCAATTCGCGGGACAATCAGCAGATTCTCACACTTTCGGTTATTGGATTTGCTCGAAATCGCCGCAGGAATGAACAGGGTAAACAAATATAAGGGATGCGATGGAAGCGAACGGTTAATTGGCCGACATTAAAGAGCGCAGACTCCGGCTGGAGGAACGGACGATGAAAAAAGAATTGGGTCACGACCCCTATCCAGGAATTTTTACATAACCGTTCGCTTTTTCTCTCCCTTCGTTCTCCAAAGCATTCGCGTGAAAGGAAGCCATGTTTTCCATCTTTCGACTCGCTCTTTACTTTTTTTCTCATTTTTCCCCTCATTATGCTCACCCACACCCTCTCCCCTCCTCCACCCTTCCCACTCCTACTAACCCACGGCATTCAGCAATTTTATTTCTCTCCAATAGAGCTACAGGGATGCTTATTTTCTACAGCCCTCTCCCACCCCTATTTGGCTCTGAAACTCTTTTACAAGCGTAAACAAATCAGCGGTAAAATCATTTCGAAGATGTGGCAATTGCCAGAGGTAGGTGTGCGAATATTCTCATGGATGAAGGACTCTGTTATTTCCGAGGAAATAAATATCTTTTATAAAGTTCTCTCTCTCTCTCTCTCTCTCTCTCTCTCTCTCTCTCTTCCGCGCCCGCGCGAGATCTACGTGATTTTTGGAATGTTTTCACGTTAAACGTTGATCGCGTCAGCACCGTTCAGCACCGTTGATTTCCTATTGTTCGATTCACTCGAGTGACCTTGAATTCACCTTTCCCGAAGCGATTTTCTGAAAATAGAAGGAAACGGATCGTCGAAACGATCATCCAGCAACCGTCGTCTCAAAATTTCTCTAGATCGCGCGCGTGTTTCTGACTTACCTGCTCTGAGGTGTGGGGTTGGTTTTTGAGAATTTGGAGAATCTCAAGAGAGAGAGAGAGAGAGAGAGAGAGAGACAGAGAGTCGTGATCCCGTTCACCGCAATGAGAGAATAATGGAGAACGAATCGTTTCTTTATACTTTTGTTCATCCACGTTTGTTTCGACTCTTCCATTCTTCTCTTCCGTATCTGTGATTTGTACAGTGTGCCTTGTGTGTGTGTGTGTGAGCTAGTACCAGAAACACGGTTTGCGCTAACAATCATGATGCGGAACGACAGAGATGAAGAAAATTTGATGCGATAGAATTTCCACGACAGAGAGATACGCATGTTCTTACGGAAAACGGTTTAGTGTCAGTGATAAAATATGGAATAAAATTGGAGCTATGAAAAGGAGAGAGGGTGGGAGAAAAAAAATGTCGCCGGAACGTTATCGCTATCCCCTCTCACATCCCGTTCTATCCCGAATTTCCAAGTTTTCCAGCGGGGTTTCGTCACGGGGCCTCCGCCTCCGTCCCAGTTTCTCCTTTTCCTCCGAATTCCGCAGGATACACGCGCGGCGACTGTCCCTCCACGAATTTGCGGGGGCGGATGAAGGGAGAAATTTTATTCCCAGTTAAAAGGCTGGGAATAATTCCCGATTCGGCGCTCCAACACCCACTCCCACCTCCGCATCTCCCGTCATCGCTCAATTCAAAATGGCGGACGCTCATCCTCCGACTTACCAACGCGTTGATCCGTCGTGGTTAGCGTGTATTTTTTTTTCTTTTTTTTTTGAAGATCGAAAATCGAAGATGAAACGAGTAATTGTCGGGAGAGACCGTTTGGTACTTCCATAATTTGTTTCATTCGTTTCCGCAGCCACTTTCCGTTATTGGACCCCTCCTGCTCCTCCTCCTCCTCCTGATATTAATCCTGGGAGCGATGTTTCGCTTTTCTTTTTTCTCTTTTTTTTCTCTTCTCGCTATTTTGGACAAGTTCCCTAATTGCTGATGTACCATCTGGCGCAGGTAGATTGAAAGCTCTCAAATTTAATTGAAACACGAGAGAGAAACGGAGATTCCTCCGTTACAACCGCACCGACTCCCGCTGCTATCGCGGTTTTTATCCGCATTCTTGCGGATTTTCTCACACGGCGAAGGGCCGGCGGTGTGTTGTCCAGTTAGCCAAAGTGGCACTGCTGCCAATTTACATGAAACCGCGTCAAATATTCCACGGCATCCGCGCGGGAGATGCGCGAGGCGCGCAGGCCTCATCTCTGAAAGAGATACTCTCTCGCTTCCGACGATACTAAAAAAAGAGAGAAAAAGAGGGGAAAAGAAATTTCGACGGCAGGCGCGATAGATAAATTTATCCGTTGGAAATTCATGAACTTTAAAGATCTCTCTCGCCGGAGGCAACGCAAGATACTTGTACGAGCTTCGGTGAATGGGGATAAGAAATGTGTGTAGGGGTAATAAATTTCGAATCAGATTAGAGTTTGTACTTTATTTTTACGAGATACATCCAAGAAGTGAATTGAAGGAAAGTTGATTGGGACATTTTGTTAAATCACAGCTGTAAAGAAAAGCGGAGAGGCGGAAATAGCGATGCGCGCGCGCGCACGCACGCACGCACGCACATACGCACACAAACGTAGATAGAAAATAATTTGGATCGCGCAGAGCTGTGAAACAATGGGCCGGATGCTGAATTTTGTAGTTTTCGCCGACCGCGGTTATAAAGAGTGCGCCGATGAAAGGGGTCGTTGAAAAACTCGACGTTAACGTTGAGGAATGGCAAAATCGTTGATGAAGCAATCGCGTCCGCTCACTCAAAAAGGTTGTGATGACTGCTAGGGCCTGTTTTACAAGCAAGCATCGCATCCAGGTTGAGTGAGTCCACGCAATCGCCATTTTCCTTTTTTCCATTTCCCTGGAATTCCTCCCGAGTCGTGGTGATGGTGATGATGGTGGTGGTGATGGTACCGGTGTTCGTACACCAAACCTCCTCTTCCGGTCCATTGAACCAACACCGGAAATGACGACTCGCACTGATTTTTTCCTCAAGCTCCGAAAGCACCAGTCGGCTAATTGTCTCGCGCGAAGATGGTTCCTCCTTCTTCTTGTCGCCGTGCGCACACGCGGGGCGGTTCTCGGGGACCAGGAACTTCCGGTAGTTCCGGCGGAAGTGTCCGTAGCGATGGTACGCCATTTGTGTTCCTCGGAGCATTAATGGGAATTCCCCGGGATCCACGTGGTTTCCGGTGAGACGACGACGACGACGACGACGACGCCGCGTCTCAACATCGATCGGAAACCCCCGGGGGGGTGGGGGGTGGAGGGTGCTCGGTCATTTTGAAAATCCACGCGCGAGATGTACCACGGGGAGGGGGGGGGGGGGGGTTGCCGCGTGTCGCGCGGCTACGTTAGAATCTGCAGCGAGAAAACTTTTTGCCGATTCTCGGCAGGATTTTCCAGGGTGGTCCTGGCGCGTAGGGGGTTTGCCCGCTGCCGCTGACTGGGGTAACTCAAATATTTACCGGCGCTTCACCCTCGACGCCCGTGGAAATATTTCACTGCAGCAGCGCCGCTAAATTTATTCGGTGCTCCAGTTACCGCGACGGCGATGACTTCTTTTTCTCGCTCGAATATAATAACCGCGTTCTCAGCGGGGATTTCCTCCAGGAAGATTCGATGTCGAATGCTGCTGCGAATCAATAAGAACTCCCACCCCCTCTCTCCCTCCCGAGCGAGTCTGCGATACAACCCTGAGAATTTCATTTCCGACGGAGCAAGGCATTTTCAGATTTCCCGAATTCTCTCGAGTGTCCTCTGTACGTCCAACCGAGAAAAGAGAGAGGGTGAAACAGAAAAAAAATGGGGGGGGGGGGGGAGGTGAACGGCAGCAATTCTCACATAAAATTGTCCGAGCTCCAAAAAAAAGGGGGAAACGAAGTTCCGGTCAAGAACACGCGCGCCGTGTGCCATCCGGACTGCCGTATTTTTCTACGATCCAAATCCGCCGAGTACGGGCGGGGGTGGGGGAGGGGGATGACATCCTTCAAAAATACCGTATCCCACTCGACGAGTGAATAGGATTTTCAGCGCTTAACGACAACCCCGAGAAAACGGCTCTGGCATGGCTAGTAAACACCCGGGAGACAGCTACGAGAGCGCAGTGACCAATGGACAAAAATTGGACACTGCGCGCAAATTTATTTCGCCGAATAAAATGATAAAATATGAGAAGGAGGAAGAGAGAGAGAGAGAGAGAGAGGAAAAAAGGGGGTGAGAAACGCGCGTTTAACTCTCGTGGACTTCCGTCGGTCATTCTCGCGAACGAAGGTCATCCTGGGGGTGAAATCCGACTT
The DNA here is from genome assembly GCA_037305995.1 of Sclerodermus sp. 'alternatusi'. NCBI lineage: Eukaryota > Metazoa > Arthropoda > Insecta > Hymenoptera > Bethylidae > Sclerodermus > Sclerodermus sp. 'alternatusi'. The sequence continues at coordinate 797,575 of CM074553.1, forward strand.
GTCCGCAAAAGATTAATTATTTTAGTGGACTAATGCTTCCGTTGATTTGCACAGGTGACGAGAGAGAGAGAGAGAGAGAGAGAGAGGGAAGTCGCGCGCTTTCACCGAAATGAATGAAATTAACCGACTGTGAGAATGGAAGGGAGGAGAGGAGAGGGGGTGGAGAAAATTTTTACCAGCGCTTTGCGATGTTATAAAAGGTACGAGAGAAAGGGGGAGGGGGTGGGGGAAGAATCGGATTTTCTTTGCCGGAAGAAAGGAATTTTCTGGGCAGCGACAGTGATGGTGCGGTCGGCACTCGATAGGAAAGCGGAAATCGCGCGGCGGCCATGCACGTCCACCGAATAAATTTGGAGATTCTCGAAGAAGTGCATTTAGTAAACAGCGAGCACGTAAGAGCGATACGTTGCCGCCATTGGGTGAGAAAATTTCCTCTTCTGAAGGAATGGGGTGGGTTAGGAGGGTGGGTCGGGGGTGGGTTAGGAGAGGGGAACGTCGCGTTCGAAGATCGTCGCCACCGGAGATTTCACGGAATTCCATTCGTGCCGCTCGATATATCCGGGATATTCGTCCCCACCCCCTCCCCGCCAACCCCATGGTACCTACCCTTTACCGTTTCCCGTATTACGACTTCCCCTTAAACCGAGGGAAACAGATTCCTTTGCCCGCGCGTATTTCGCCACTTGCCAAGCGATCAACCGCTCGTTTAGAAATTTCAAACTACTGTCGAACTCAACCCTCACCCCCTCCCCACTTCCACCCCGTTGCACCCTCGCTCTATTTTTCCCCTCGACTTCGAGGCTCCGAATCTCACGATCTACGTCACGCGATAAAGACACGGACTTTGCGCTTCGTACGCGTACACGCGTGGATAGTGCGCGAGATTGGAAGAGGGGAGGGGGAGGGGGAGGGCGAGGGCGAGAAAAAATTATCCAGACTGTCGAGCTGCGCAACGATTGGGCGAAATCATCGTAACGTCAGGCGAGTGAAATTATTTGATAAAAATTTTACCGAACGAATCTTCCTAGGGGTGGGGGGATACCTTCCACCCTTTCCTTCCCCCGATAAATGCAACGACCGAAGAAATATGAAATTTACCCCGTTAATCCGATCCTCTCGATCTTGCTCGCTATCCTCCAAACGATTCAACGAGGCACTCTCGCAAAATCATTAATTTCCACGGAATTCTTCCGGGTGGAATCAGTTTCAGTGATTTTCCTCGAAATTAGACCGGCGCGCGCGTTATCCAGCCTCACGTTCACTCGACGCAAAGCATCGTTGCGCGTCTCTCCCGACGTTTTGCAATCTCAGGGGGTGCGAGGACACACGGAGAGGGGGTGGGGGGTGGGTCGTTCAAAAGCTCGGAGGCAATGATATTTTTGCGAGGCAAGTGCCTCGCGAGGGAATTGATTAGCAACATACTTAAGCTTAAGTAAAATTAATGGGGGAGGCAAGCTGAACTGGCGTCTAATTGAATCTCCAAAGCATTTATGGCAGAAATTTAATTAAATGCTTTGATATACGACTCGGGGTATGCGCGAGTAACGCCAGAATTCGGGGCCGGGGTTCGCAACGTAAATTTGGCGGGAAGTGAGAAGGCTCCAATCAAAGATGTGCCACGGAGCCCAATCTGGCCGTAATTATCGCAAAATGGCACATAATAGACTGACGCTGTTACTTTTCATTAAATCGAGTGCACCGAGCTACGTGAACGTGCTAACGGAGCCACCCCACCCCACCCCACCCCCTTCAACCCCCGATCGCTCGCCCGCTGACGCGACAGTTTATCGGTTCGTAGCGGGTCCGTGCACCCCCAACCCCGCTACAACCCTTGCAACGCGTCTGTAGAAATGGATTATTTATCTTCCGTCGCTCTCCATCTACAAAATTTCCGTCGAGACTGTCATCGAACCAGGGAGAGACGATCGACGATCGTCATCAACGTTAAACAAGAGCGACGTACGAGAGACAGCGCGCGCGTCCGTCGTCTCGCGGCGGAACGTCGACGTTCGAGGGGCGACGGTCGATCGTAACGCCGCCAAAAAAATTTTCGATTTTCAATTTTGCGTCGAAGACGCGGTGGTTTTTGATTAGGAGGTTGGCCGGAGAAGAATGCACTTTCCTCTCGATTACGTTCAACGTGGTAAGTATGCAACGCGGGTGCGTCTCTGGACGCGGACGGTGACGATTCGTGGAGGGGAAGGGGAGGGGGGAGGTGGGGAGATAATTTAGCTTTAAAATGGAGAGAATATAGCGCCGAAAGTGATTTAGGGCAGTTATCAGAATCAAGGCACGTTCCAGCGGTATTACCGACGCGGTGTGTTAGGTAGTGGAGCAATCGTGATTTCAAGGACGACCGGGGGTGGGGAAAGAAGCGGAGTTCCGACGAAGTCAGAGATCGATCCATATTGGTCCCGATAGATGCTCAACTGCGCAAATTGACCCTCCGATGCTTAGGCTACCTAACCTGTTATCCGATCATGTTTTTGGCCATTCGAACTGCACGATTCACCGCACGGAGATCCCTCGCTATTATTATCATCGCTACTATTACTATTATTATTATTATTATTATTATTATCGTACTTCCAATTAAAGCTCCGACCAGACCCCGTAAATTTCCGGTAGATCGTTCGCGAATGCCGCTCGGAACATTCGATTTAATTTCAATAATTCCAATCTCCCGTAATTGCCAAGAAGTAAATTCGAAAATCTCGACGGTCGATATGCCTGCGGGACGAGAGGCATTCGTCCTTGACACGGGAAAAATAGAGGGAGGATCCGGCCCTCCAGGTGCTCTTTTATCCCTTTTACTCGATTCCTCCGTGAAACAAATCCGACGATAAATCCACTCGCAGATCCCTCTCGAAGAACTTGTTATTATCACGGGTATACGCTAAATCCCTCGGTTTTCACGAGGGAATCATTTTCAATGACTCGCGGAGGGAGCCGAGAGCAAAATTAACCCGATGTTCTCGGTGAATGCTAATAACATCACTGGATCGCGCGCATTATCCACCATTGTGTCGTTTCGTGGTTCTGCGTTTCAACTCGACCGGAACTTTGACACGGTGTTTCTCGCTCCCAAATCCTCCACGGACCTCGGACTGGAAAATTTTCCGAGATTTGCAATGAAATTTGCACTGGTTTTTTCGATTCGCGCGAGAAAATCTCTTCTCCGTGACTCTCAACCTATTCGACGACACAACTAACTTGAAGTCCTCGACGAAGATCTTAATACCGTCGGTGGACCACTCGCAATTATCTGACATTGACCCGCGGGTCTGCGTTTCAACCGACACTCAATGACACAGTGTGGTGTTGCTGCCAATGACTCTGCGAGATTCTCCATTGCCTCGAAAACTTTGCAAAAATATCGCTACAGTTTCCAGTTGCTGAAAATCGTGGCTCGGTAGGATTCTGGTCGAAAAACACAACGCGACACGACGCGACACAACCCAACTCAACCCAACGCAACGCAACATAACGCAACACGACACAGGGGGAAATAGGCTAGAGAATTTGGCAATGAAATTTAGCTACGAAAGGTGCAATCGGCTAAATGGGAATCGACCCTGTGAGTACGAAGGGCCGCGGAGAACGGCTGGCTGAAAGTTAGGAATGGCATGGAATCCGATTTGCGAAATATAGCGAAATCCTGGCACGTTCAGGGTTGTACTGGTTGTTGGTAGCCCAGGGCGATTCCGCTGGGATAAATGGCCAATCGAGTCGTTACCTACATACCCCCCCCCCCCCCCCGTTGCTTTGCGCGCTGGGCTTTGCTACCGAAGTGCAGCGATGTCTTCCACTGTAATTTCCGTGGCGAAACTGCCAAGTAAATTCGGACAATCCAGCTGAGGATGATTACTAGAGAAGGAACAGGGAGTCGGCTGGCTGAGCACCCGCGCTGTCCGAGGGATCATCCCCGAGCGTGCTACCATTGTTCCCACGAAGACCCTCTCTCCTCTCTGGCCATTCTAATCTTCCAGATTAATAAGACTTATCGCAAATCTTCCACTTGCTGCTCCAATCTACATTATCATGATAGTTATTATTGTTATTCCTACTGTCATTATTATCATCATCATCATCGTGGTTATCGCCGCTATCATTATCGTTACAACCGCGACTCCAGCCGATTGTTTTGCACTCGCGAACCTGGAAATCCCGCAAAGTGTCTGGGATCCACCTGGAAGTGGCAGACAATTTTGCTCAAGGTCAAAGCTGTCAGTCGATTTTGTTAAAGAGGGAAAGAAGGAAGGAACGATCGATCGATCGATCGATCGATCGATAGGTAATCGACTGGTACGATTGAGTGACCTTGAAACTATTAGTCCGCGTATTCTTATAACTCGTGCTCGCATGCCGGATCCATCGAGTACTTTTCCAGTTCCGTTGTTCTCGATGAAAGGCAAAAGGGGTTCTTGTACAGGTTCTAAAGGTGTATCAATGAGTCTTATAGGAAATTCTATCGGAGTCTCGGGGAGTTTTCAGTGTCGATTGGCAGAGAATAGAAAGGGACTTGAAAAGCGCGAGTAAGCAAGTAAGCAAGGGGAGTGCAAAGGGGGTTGAAGAAGGCAGTCTCCGAGGTGGATTTATTGAACTGTAGGAGAATCACGGGATCGAGGTAATCAGAAGCAGTGGAGCGATAATGCATCAGGAAAATGAAGCTGCAGAGGTAATGGCGTGGTACCGGGATATCGAAGCGCACGAAGCTTAGTCAACGTAAAATAAGAAAAAAAAAAAAAAAAAAAAATTCAAGGGACCGCTCCCTCTCCCGTCATTATTTTCAATGATTCCTCCCTCCCATCTCTTTCCACCATTCTCTCCTCTCAAGCGATTCTTCTTCAACTCTCGCAGTTTCCTCGTTACCGAAAATTTTCTCTTTTGGAAGTTTTGAAAGTCATCGGCCGTTGCTCGCGGCAACATCAATCGCTGCTGACAAATTGTCTTTCTCCATCCGGAACCTTCGAATTCTCGAAGAATCTCTAAGGTACCCGAAGAGAACTGGTGAGGAACACGAAAGATTTACGTCGGATCGGAGAATGATCTCCAGCGATAAGAAAGGTTACGCTCAACCGTTTGCAAATACGATTGGGACTGTTGGGTACCGATGATGATGATGATGATGATGATGATGATGATGATGATGATGACGATGACGATGACGATGACGATGACGATGACGATGGTGCGGTAGTTTAAGACGAAGCTTTCGAGGAAAGTTGAGATGCCCCATAGTTGGGTTGGATCCGTAGCTAAAGCCCTTGAAATTTCTAGCAGCACGTTGCTCTCCCCTTTCAACAAGGTATCGTCTTTCAACTGTGCAAGGGTCTCATCGTCGTATCCCCTAACTCCGGCCACTACCGCTTCCTCTTCCTCTTTCGCTTCCTCTTCTTCATTTTCTTCCTCCTCCTCCTCCTCCTTCTCCTTTTCATCGCTCTTCTTGCCTGCACTTCCGCTTTTCAAACACCGTGCAGCCTTCATTATCCAAATTAATTAAAAGACACACACAACTTAACATTCAAGCCCCTCTGGAAAATGACGGACGCATTTCCATCGATAAATCGCAAACTTCTCATATTCCACGGACTCGGCGTTAACCCGATTTCTTCTTAACGAGTTTCTGGAAATTCCCGATTAACCGTTTCTCTCGATAATTCACTGTCATTTAACTTGTAAATCTGTCGGAAGTACGACAGAGGCCAAATTGAATTTGCTATCCTTCCGACGGAAACTTGCATGGTTTAGTTTTGAGTATTTGAAAAAATCATCCGATATCTCCCTCTCTCTCTCTCTCTCTCTCTCTCTCTCTCTCGGTTGGACTAAATTTTCTTTCCATCTCGTTGAAAAGCTACGTTCCGAAAGAAAAAGAGCGTCGAGTCGAAAGACGCATGAATATTCAGCGGAAATATTTTTGGGTGAAATAAGCAGAGCACACGCTGGTATTCGCATTAATTTAACCGTCTTTCGCGGGGCGACGTCAAACTTTCCGGCCCGGAAGCTCAGTTTGATATGAATTGAATTATTCCGCTGTCAGCTGCGCACCCTCTCTCTCTCTCTCTCTCTGTGTTTCCCCCGCCCTTCCTTTCCCCGGAGCAAAGCTTATAATTAATAGCTAATTAGCTCGTAGTTACGCCACGCGGTCACAAAGTCAACTGCGAAGATTTATTCGCTCCCAAACGAACTCTTTCTCGAACTCGACAAACATCCCTCTGAATTTTCGAGGGAACGCAACCATGAACTTCCACCCGGGAGGAAGGGATGAGGGGGGAGGGGCTTCCGCCCTCTCGTCCTCTAAACCACATCGGGGATTTTTTCACTGAACGCGCGAGGTTTTATCGTCGTTATCGCGACGAAATTACGCACCGATCAAAGACCTTGAGACGAGGGTGAAAAAACGCGAATGATGGACACCCGTTTTGTCGATGCAATCGCACAAAGTGACAAACGTGACAAACGTGACAAACGCGTGTTGCGATGATCGGTCGTTAAATGGGAGAAAAACGAAATTAAAGCAACGGGTGCGCTTAAAGAGAGAGAGAGAGAGGCATCGTAAAAGTTAGCGAATTTTGGGGGTGAATTCGTCGAGGATCCGCTCGTTGAAGAATTTCAAAGGGTTTTTACAGATTGGATGACGTCAGATCCTACAGAAGCTCCGCTGGGATTGAGCAAGTTGAATTAGACTATTAGCGCGTTAACTGTCCTCCCACACCCCCTCCCCCAGTTTATCCCAAGGTATATTCCTATGGAGTCCTGCAGAGTCCAATATGGCGGGTTCACCTTGATTAGATATCCCGGTCTATCCGGTATCCCGAAATCCTGGGATTCGTCCCAGACTTTGAAAGGGCATCCGGTTTACCCCAAGAGATACCTGTGGAGTACCTGCAGCCGCACCCCCGATCATTTTCCTTGAATTGCTAAATCCCAACGCTGACTAACCCAATAACCTGATGCGCTGATAATTATTCTTGCCCGATTCTCTTCAGTGGGGAAGATTACTCGAGTTTACGTACAAATAATCATTAACGAATTATACAGGCGCGCGCGCGCGCGCGTGTGCGTATATAGATACTGTACAAATTTTCTCATCCCCCTTTCCCCGTAGGATCCTATAAAATGATATGACACAGGCTTTGGGAAAATCCTCGTCGTATTTCTCAGGTATTACAAGTGAAAAGTGTCCGGGGTACTTGACTGAAAAACCTGGAGACTGTTAAATTGCGAAGGGGTAATAAGGGGTGTAACTCACCCCCGCATCTTACAGTCTTCTTTAACAGGCCATAATTTTCAATTTCCATCTTCATGGCGTTTGCGAGCTGTCTTGTCTCAGTGGTCAAGGTAGTTTGAACTTTTATCTCCCGTAACTTTCTAATTAAAAAATGATGGATTGAGAGAAAAAATCGGTGATGGTCGATAGATCGATTTTTGCTTCGCTCTCGCCAAAGTTATCCTGGATCTTCTATCTTACTCGCACACCCCCACCCCTCCGAACCTCTACCTTGATTCTCAAATCCTTCGCGTGAAACATATCCGATGTGTCTCGAGTAAGGAACTTGGTGACTGAAATTGCAAAGAGATGGTAAAAAGTGTAACACCCCCCCCCCCAACCGCCATTTCCCTAATTCCTCCGGTGTGCAGAGAACGACGAGTATCGATAGTTGGCAAACAAATGATTCAACGCTGCAAATTCGACGGGCAATTATGAACTGCAAATTCTAAAACAACGTGCCGGTGGCAAATGTACGGATTGCGATGAACATAATCCCAAGGTAATTTATGCGAGCATAATTATTTCGGTGAAACGCGTCCATTACCGCACCCCCACAGCCAACCCTCCTTCCCCGACCTAGCCAGTCGCATTTAGAAAATGATGAATTGCTTGACAGGTGAGTTCATTTGGAAGCAGGAGAGGTGCCAATAATTAATGTTGAATTGGTTAACCCCCGTCTGCGAGGAGGGGTATTCTCCTGGTGCAAAGCGAACCTGGCAAAGTTCGCTGACTAAAGAGCGCGTAGATCGGTCGGTAAAGTAGATCGATAATCGTGCGGCGAAAGATCAAAGTACCTACGCGATACTAGCTTGGTTAATTTCGAGGAGCGAACAATATCGGTCAGTCGCATAAATAAAAATGCTCGAGTGTGTCGAGTTTTGCGAAAAGGCCGGAGACTTGAGAGATTTGCGTAATGATCTAAGGAGGATCGATACGTCTCTATCAATTCCCACGTGATTGATCTCACGGTTATTATTAAACTCGCGTGGGTAGACTGCAAAAATGCAAACACCCCCTTTTCTCCTCGCGAGCCAGCTCATTCCCCATTAACATCCCTTGACCTTTTCAGCGACGGATCACGATCCAGAACCGAGCGGAAGAGACCGTCCCCGATGAAAAATGATGGTACCCGTTGAATGATTTCAGGCTGGGAAGTTGAATGGGATAAAAATTTGCGCGAGGAGAGATTAAAGCCTCGTTTATCGGTAATAAAGAGAGGTGGAGTATAAGAGGGGTAGGGGGAAGAAAAGGGGAGAGCGGCGATGGAGGCCAGCGGAAATGAGAAAATCACGAAAAGGGTGAGTCGCGTCAGACGAAAACGCGGGGTGAAAGAGTGGAGGGGGGGGGGGTTGCGCGCTCTTGGCACCCGAAGGAAGAGGTGCGGGCGGGAGAACGTCAATGGGACGAGTTTGAAAAATAAAAATGGCCGGAGCACCTGAAAACCAAGGAGGGAAAATAGCCGGAAGTAAAAGGAGTCGAGTTTTGCATCGATGTAGAAGAATTTAATGATCGAGCTGGCTCTTGCATAATTAACACGTAATGCTCGGTAAAGGGTGCTGTCAACCTTAAGGAATAATTATGCCGGGTCGTTCATGCAAATAAAAGACCACTCGGATAAAAAAACGGGGAAGAAAAGATAAGAAAACCGAGACCCTCGGAAAAATCGGGGAACTCTCTCCTCTTTAGGACGATTTCAGGTTTAATTGAGAAACAGCGAAGGCTTCTTTATGATTATTATTTTCATGACATTTGCCATCGTTTGAATTCAAGTAAATCTTCGACCCTCCCTCCCTCCCTCCCTCCCATCCTTATTCTTTATTCTTCATTTTTCTCGTTTCTCCGATTAAGATAATTGTTCGTTCTTTTGGCTACATTTTTTAGTACAGCCCTTCATTCTTGGCTCAAAAATAATTTCGCCGTTTCCCTCTATTCGTAAAATGAAAGATGGCTGCGCGGTCCCCGCCCGTGAGATTTCATTACCGAGGCCGCGCGATGTTTTGGCTTATTTAATTGAGGAATCGGACAATTTCCGGCGCACGCGTTGGGTGGCAAAATACGAACAGATGATATTCAAGCTCACGGAGGGGGGTGGGGGGGGGGGTGCTGTGATGATAGAGTTCGGGTCGCTATAAAGTTGTGGAATTCAAGGGGGGTGGGACAGAATAGAAGAGGATAACAATTATATTCAAGCGGGGAACAGCATGAATAATAACTGTAACCGGAGATAATCTTCGAAATAACCGTTGTCATATTTCTCATCCCCCTACTCCTCCGCAACCCTCTACTCGAAAACTGTCGCATATTTTTCTCGGCGAGCCGGGCGATATGCAAATCGGCGGAATATCCTGGCGAAAAGAAATATTTATATTGGAATAAACGGTTGCACCGGAAAATTTACTAACTACGATAATAATGACACCCCGGGTAGACTTTATTTATTTACCAGAGGACCGCCGAGGGAAACAATTAAAATTTAAATGTCCTTCCTCATGATTCTCCGAGCACCGGTTCGTGGTTTTCGTGGAAAATCATTTTCCATGAATGTAAATTAGAAATATCAGAGATGGCGGTAGCGATGATGGTGGTGGTCGTGGTGGTGATGGTGACGCGGAGGTAATGGGGAGACACCACCTCGACTTGTACACGAGGAGAAAATTTCACGGGAAATAAAACAATTCTCCGCGACAATTTGGGACTCGACAAATTTCATGGAAAAACGCGAAACGCTCAAGTTTATTATGTACGCGAACACCCTCTCCACCCTCGAGATTAAATGGGGCAATGGCATACGTGGGGTGCAAGGTGAAACTAGAGAATTCCATCTGAAAATAAGAGGAAAAATATCAAAGATAAGGATACTTTTTCGAATATTTCAGATATTTCGATTTTGCTTGAGAGTCGATTAAAAAAAGTATGAGGGAACGCGGGGAGGAAAGATAAATAAGCGAAAAACAGGAATAAAAAACAACAGGGTCAATCGACCGGAAGAATTTCTTCACGATCGATGGGCAACTTCGACCTAAGGGAAATGAGAAAATCAGTGAGGAGATTCCACGAAAGCGAACGGTCAATGTTGCATGAAAAGCCCCTTCGCCGAATTCACCATAAAATAATTTGTTGGTTCCGATTGAAAATAGTTGGGGATCGATTTGGTAGCGGTGCTGCCGGTGATAGTAGTGGCATAAAATACAGAAGGGTATTAAATAGAAAGCTGATCACTGAAGCGGATCGACTGGAATTGAAACGAAACTTTGGACGGGGGATGCTTTCATGGAGGAGGGAGTAGAGATAAAGAGAAAGATAGGCATATTAAAAAAGAGAGAGAAAGAGAGAGAGAGAGAGAGATTGATAACTGATAATGGCTCGTGAGATCGTAACGTGACGTCAGTGAAAAGTTAATGAATGTACAGGCTCGGTGTTTAAGCCCTGCAAGGTTTGCAACAAGAGGGTTTAAAAGGTCGATGGCAGGGGGGGGGGAGAGACTCTTGTTCGAAATTGATGACTCGAGCCGGTAAGCTCGTTGCGGTTCGGGTTCCCGTAGGTTCTGCCACGTTCGTACAAGGGAAGAGTCGAAAACAGTCGCTTGCTTGCCAACGACTATGAACTTTGCTACCTGGGAGTCACTGGCAGCATCCCCTCTCCCCCATCTACAAAAACACGCGCCAACCATCTCATTACGAATTCGAATCGTCCTTGAGCGAAGCAAATCATCGAGTTGGACCTCCCGAGGATCCGCGAAGATCAAAGCGAGACCAAGAGAAGATTCGGCCAATCAGCGAGCGCCGTTGTTCTCCTCGCCGACCAATGGCCGTCGAGAGGCCCGCGGGACTTCCGGTGTGGAGCGAGAGAACCCGAAGAATCCTCCGGAAGTCCGGAAGTCCTCTCTCGCGGCTTCGGGGTGGGAATCCGGGACGCGGGTAATAGCCGGGGATGTTTTCGGCTCCTTCGGGAAAATCCCGGAAAAACTGAGCTTGATCGATCGGTTGCAATTTATCGAGGGGTGGGTGTCTCATTACGGACACTTAGAGAGCCTATTAAGCGGAAATGGGCTGGAGCAGCAGGCGGGACATAAGAAATTTTCGCTTAATCGAATTCCGGGGCTTGCGGGAGTCGCGGAGAGCGAAAGTCGTGTGGTTAATGGAGGTGCCACCGGTTCGAGCTTTAAGAGCCGAGAGCTCGACCCTGGAAGACCGATGGCAAGACGGGAAGGCGGGCAGAAGCGAAGACGCCAAGACCCGTCTAAATTGATGCACCCCCTCCCCGTTCTACCCTCGCTCGGTACCGAAACGACCTGAGCTGAGCCGAGCGCGCGCTGCACCGGAAACTCCACCACGGGGACACCCGGGTTCCCTTAACCGGAACCACTCGCGCGGTACCATCTCACTTTCATCAAGGAACCTCTGATCATGCTCTTCTTCCAGGACCTTCCCGAATTCTCAGACGCTCCCTTTCGGACCTGAACCTCCCCGAGGAATTTTCAAGCACTTCCCAGTGCGCTGCACCCTCCTGACGGACCTCTCGACCTTCGCGACCAAAATTTCGATCTTCTCCATTGTGGTCTCGCCGTGCGACCTTGAGGTTTTTCAAGATATTCGAGACGAAGAGTGCGAGATGGACGTTAATCCGGTTAGCGTCGGCAGAACTCGTGGATCAGGTCCGAGGATCGATTCGCTTTTTGCCAAGGAACTTCTTTCTTCGAGGTACTCTTCTAGAACTTCCCGAGTGACGGGAGGCTCTATTCTGTTCTGGACCCGAACCTTTGGGAAAATCTCGATCTTGCGTCGTCTCTCCACGCGACCTTGAGATACTTCAAGGCAGCGCTAAAAGATTCACGATGGATTTCCCTGGTCGGATTACGCGAAGTGGTCGTCAAAGAGGTTTCAAGGTCAGGGTTCTTGAAGCGAAACGATAGCTTCTGGAATTTGAAACCTACCCTCTTGAACTTTTCCGAGGAATAACCTATCGTCCAGTTGATTAGTGAGAGAGTCAACCTATCGGAAATGAGGAGTTTTTACGACAATTGTGTGAAACGCTACCGACGAATGAAGTCAAATTGAGCAAAATACTTGACAGGATTACATTTCTATACCATTCTCCCCCTCCCTCCCTCTCACCTATACATACCGTGTGAGATAGCCTAAAATTCCCTCAATATTTTCCAGTAAGGAAGCAACTCGATAAATTCCACGAGGAAGATCTGGACGAGAACTCTCGAGAAAGGTCGAAGGTTTCTGCTTCAAAGTAGCAGCGCAACGACTGGTCACGGCAGTCGATAGTTCCATAATAAGACTCGAACGAACGATAAGGAGAAATTCCCGCTTAATTCAGGAAAATCTCTCTAGGAAAATTCGCCGTTACGAAACTCGCTATTTTTACAATCCTGACTAACCGCAACAACGACTGCGTTAATATTGATTGCAGTAGCAGGAGCAATAATAACAATTTATAACAACAGCAACAACAACAAGGATAGCGATAGACCAGAGTAGTTCATTCCCCTCCCCCCTCCAATTCGACGTTTTTCCCTAATTGGCTTCGTCGAGTTTTCGTAGTAGTAAAACCTGAGGAAATTGTGGAAATTTCAAACTGTGGACTGCTAGTTAATCTTATTATCCGGTTAATTCGGCATTATCGAGTTTAACGAAACCCGCCTGTGCCGGGCAAATAGAAATTCTCGCTTAATCGAATCGTCCAAACGAGGTGTTCAAATTGATGCTACCGTAGCTTGCGAAACCTAATTTAGGTGTCCGGCAGACCGAGCGTTGTTTACCCGACTAAACTCCAGCTTCACCCGTGAAAAGTATCTCAACTTTTCCCTCTTCTCCATCCAATGCCCGCTCCAACGTCCTAAATTCGTTAAGGGAATCTCGATGCGTCATTCATCGATATCCTCATCGAAGGATCATCGAAAAAATCTACGTCGACGGGTTCAATTCCCGTGCCGTTGTACTCTCGACGAGAAACACTCGACCTTGCACGGACCCTGAGGGAAAAACTACCACGATCGCGAAACTTCCTAATTAGGTAGGTGGCTGGGATAAGGACATTCTCAAGGCTAGCCTGTCCTCGCGAAGATAATCGTCCTTTCTGACCTTTTTGCGAGAACTTTCGTCGCTTGCTTCGACCAGAGAGACACCGACATGATTCATGAACCGCGTTCATAATTGGAGCAACGGTGAGCGAGAGAGTTCCGATAGGTCCACGAGGGGTCATCGAAGGTCCTATCGTCGGTGCATCTGGTCCGATCGATCGCTTAACGAGGTTCGATCGACTCTTTCGCATTGAGAAATTTCCGCTTAATCGCATGAAGCCTTCTTGAAATCGAAGGGGTGGTGGGACACCGAGAGGCCGCTGAAGGGTTTAATGGAGGCTGGAATGCCCGTTAAGTTGCGAAAACCCAACACAACGGAACCGTCGGAAGTGACAGTGTTCGACGTTAACGTTCTCCTCTACCGGCACCGCAGCACGCTACCGGTGTGGTCATCGACTACCGCAACGACCACGAGGAAATTCCAACCAGCAGCGTCCAAAAGCCACCGGTATTCGAAGGCCAGTATCAGGCAGCCTACAGGGTCCGATGATCCTCTTCGGGATCCTGAATCTGGACCAACATTTTCCACGAGGAACCGAACCGAGAGAGCAGACGGGGAAGAGCTCTGAATGCTGTCGAAGATATTGCTGAAGGTTACGAGAGACTCCGGGGGCACTCAAGGCAGAAAATCGTGCCACTCCGTTTCCAGGGTGAACCAAAAACTCGCTGATAATGGATGAAAATGCGGACCGGTACGGTGAGGAGAGCACTCGATACACGCGCGGCAAAACGAAATCGTCGAGAGTAACGTGACAGAGGAAATGGCGAGGTGTGGGAACCACGCGAGGATCTACTCGTGCTACGGGCGTGTAATTAACGGCGTGAAATTTTCAAAGGTGTCGCTTTGAAGGCTGCAAAACTGCCGGCTATCACCTACCCTACCCAGGCGCGATAAATGCGAGGAAGAAGTGCGATAAAAGCTCCCGCAACTTCGACAAAGTGCTCTTTTAAAATCCTGCCTTAAGTTTAAAGGTAAGACGCATCCTAATGATCTACCCTGAGGAAACTGCAAATACCATCGAACTCTCGAGTATCGCGGAGGTCCTAGATCCTTGAAATGTCAAGCTATCAAGAACATTCGCGCGACCTTGGTAGGGCAAACCGAAAAAGTATCTTTTCCCCGGTAAATTTGGCAACAATGTCGGAGACCATTAGCTAGGCGCTGCTCAAGGTCTTCCTACCCTTGTTCCGTGTACGCGGAGAGTGTCTATCGAAAAAAGGTTTGAAGACGGTACACGCGCGATGAAGAAAGGATGATGGGGTAGGCAAAAGAGAAGGGGTGGAAAGAGACGTGATTAAATATGCAAGGGTAGAGAGTAACTGGGTGTAGAATGGTATTATGGTGGAATATGATGGATCGTGGTGGAGGAGCAGGGTGCAAAGTACCGGAAGGGCAAAAGGGGTGTTGGGGCCATCGCGAGAGTGCGACCGGAAACGCGAGATGAGTGACAACCACGGCGGTGGCATTAAATAGGCATTAAATAGGATATATCCGGAAAGCATCGGAACCCTGAGAGGCCTATCCAAAATACGATTTGAAATGGTTCGAGTCGCATCTGCCAAAGGTATGCGCTAACGAACGACTAAATTAAATTGAAGGCTTGGTACCTTCCCGGTCTCCGGTGCCTCTATACGTGGTGCCTCTTCTTCGTCACCCATACGCGGTGAACATCGTAGGCTTTCAAGTAATTAGGTCGTCTACCCGCAAGGAGACACCTCTCTATCCATCTGCCAACCCCCACCCCATTCCCACCCCCTTCCTGCCTTTCTGCATTTCAAGCCTGTAGCCTCAACCCTCGACTCCCCACAACCTCTACCTTCCTCCCCAAACTGACTGCTTGTCTACCTTCCTCTCTAGTCCCCACCCCTCTTCTCATTTTCTCCATCCCCAAGTTCACTCGACCAATCTCGGCTAAAACTTCAACCCACTTCCTACCTCTCATCCTTATTCATCTCCTGCACGTCCAGTTTCACAGAACCTTGCCTTACGTCTTGGGGAAACTTGAAGCTGAAATTACTCCATTTCCGGCTCCATTCCATTGTACTTATTTAACTCGTTAACTGGGTCACTTCTAGGCCGAAAAGGCCGAGCGCGTGGTAGGAGGAAAAATGAATAAAGCCCCGTCTCCAGACTTGGCAATTAAATTCTAAGTAGTACGACTCAATGCAACGCGCATCGACAGAACCCGCGCGAGAATCCTTGAGGGATGAAGTCGGTCAGCGCTCAACTCAAGTTAGAGGGTGGCCAGTGCCAATGGGCTTCAATCGGCATTGAAACCGGCAATGAATACCGAATATCTCCTAAATCGTCTGTTTCTTTGCTCGTCGCGTCGTCCAAGTTTTTATTTCTCGTAGCTTTCAAGGACCGACCGTGCCAGGGGTGGCTATCCCCTCAATTATCCTATCCCAGTTTCGCGTTCGTCCAGAATTCTGCCAAGGGTCTTCTTGATCCACGAGAGCCGATGAATTTCTTTGTATGGTCCAAGTGACTTTGCGCCGATGACGAGTAGCCAATTATGCCTGATATCGGCCCACCCCTAATTACCCCTATTCCGTTATTCATCGAGAACCTCGATCTCTGCCAAGACTCTTAATCTACGAGGATCGGCGAGTTTCTTTGTAATACCGAAGGTACTTTGTACGAATGTCGGATAGCCAATTACGTTCGTCGTCGGTCCTCCCCTAATTACCCCATTTCACCCCGAGTCTCGACCTCTGCCAAAATTCTTCAGCTCCGAGCATCGACTACTTATCTACCCCGAGTGTCTTTCATCCAAATCCTGCAAACCTCGCTGGGCTATCCATCCCGCGGTAAGCATACGAGTGTTTTGCGGTCACCCACGCACACGCACACGAGTATCCTTAGGTTGGAAGGTACCGCTGGTACCCAACATATTGGGCCGCGGGCAAAATTTTGCCGAGAAAAATAATTTGTCGGGAAAGTTTGATCGACACCCGTGTCGTTATTGAGGCCGTGATAAATCGACGAAGCTAACGACGTATAACGACCAAAACATTAGAGCGACAGGGTCGGAAAAAGGAAGAAAGAGAAGAAAAAAGTAACGTTCACCCCCGTGGAACGTGTCTACGGCGCGAGTAAGATCCTCCCAGGCGAATTGCGACTCGTCCTCTCTCCTCTCCTCTCCTCTTCTCTCCTCTTCGCTCAATTCAGACACCCCCGCGTCTTGCACCCTCTGCCGACAATTTCTTATGTTTACCGAATAAACAAGTAGTCCCATAAAAATCCTTAATAACGAGGATGATATTTACGCATCCGTGCTTCTGGACTAAGATGGAGACTTTGGGAAAAAATGTCTTCATGGGGGCTTCCTATGGCAGTTTGCAGAGATCAGACGTCTTCCTTTCCTCGGGAGACACCCTCTCGTCGGCTCGTCAGGTCAGGTGAGAAATGCACTTGGAAGAGGAAGAGCCTCCTCATCCCCGTGTTTCAGCGGCCCTAATGGAAAATATCGCGCTGGCAACCCAGGCAAATTGATAATCTCATTGAAAATAGCGGTAACTCCATTACAGCGATTAGCATAATGGCGCCAATATTGGATTTTGCCCCATTTACTATTCCTTTCGCGGGAGGCTCCAATTATTTTAATGCCGCCCCAAACACACTATTAGTTTCCGTTAAATACTTCATAAGCTTCTTATGAATAATTGCAGCGGTCATCGCTAATTACACGGCCTGCAATTAAAATGTCATTGTTCAATGAAATTTGATAAACCGGCGCGCGTGACCGAGGTAGGTCGCAGCCAATGACGAAACGTTTTCAAAGCGAGAAAAAAAATCACCGGATATATCCAGATGGTGGCTTCATCCCCCGTTGGCTACGCGAATCGAGTGCGATACGGACTTTGATAAATGGGGGTACATTAATGTATGCCGGAGTTTGGGGTGGGGGGGGGGAGGGGGTAGCGAAATAAAAAGAAAATTACCCTTGCTGCTGTTAGCTAATGCTGGGTAAACCTGGACAACCCTGACCATCCGACAGGGTGGTGTACTCGTCGATGATACGATTAACGTCAACGACCATAAACTTATGGGAAACGGACCATGCATGCAGGACAGTGAGGGTGGAGGAGCAGCGAATCTATGAGCGATCGATTATTTTCCCGGCGAATCGATTGGTCTTTCTCCTTTAGGTGAAATTTTCGTTAAAAATTCCGCAAGTGCCGTGGAGAACATCCGATGAAAACTCTGGAGAAAACAGAGGGGAGAGGGGAACGAGAGCGAGGGAACTGAAAAGGGGGTGAATAAACGAGACGAAGAACGCGAAGAAAATTTGGACGCGGAAAATGCGCGAGATATCGCTGGAAAATTCCAATTGCGAGAGGAGGATGACCTTGGCTAGATCAGGGATGGTAGCACCGGAACAGGAAACTACCCCCAAGTAAATCTTTTCAGGGTATCGTATCTGCTTGCATGAAGTAACAGTGGTCTGGACCACAAGATACTTCATCAGCAATGTTGCACAGTCCACGTTGATCATTAGCTTCGAGCGGAACTTGTTTATTTGTTCGAAACTGGCGGAAGAGAGTCTCTTTGTTCCGCGGTACGGCATCCTTATCGCCAATAAATCACAGCGACATACGACACTTTATCAATATTTAATAATCTAATCTAACTGTCGGGTTTTTTCAGTCTTTTTTCTCCTTACAAATTATCGGGTGAATTTTTTCTCATTCCAATTATCATATTCCCGCTCGCCATAAATTTCTAGCGACTCTGTGAACACGCGGTACCTTATACCCACGCTACGTAATCTAATCTAACGCAATCCTATCCAATTATTAGCGTTTGTACCAGGCGCACGTATGATTTGTTGCTCGAAGATACGGAAGTTGGAGGCAGAGAAGTGATTTTTGGAATCTCTTTGAATTGCTTTTTCTCGAGAGAAGAAGAAGAAGAAGAAGAAGAAGAAGAAGAAAAAGAAAAGAATCGACCTTGATTCTAGAGTTTTAATTCGATTGTAAAACGAAACGGGCGTTTGCTTTCATCGAGATGTTAACAAGCCAATTAAGTGGTTTATTCTCATTTGAAACCATTAAGAGACTTCGATGGGCGCGTGCAACTCGCGACGTTTCATCGATGAAATCGTAGACGGAAATACAGCAGCTCGAAAAATTATGCCCGTGTTTTTTATCCCGCAACGATAATGCTATCGCAATTTGTAAACTTGACAAGGAAACACCCCCTCGCGTAGGAATCATTCGAAGAAATGATTGTTTCTGACACAACGGTTGGTACCCCCCCCCCCCCTTATCGTGTACCTTCGACAGCCGATTCTCCGGAAAAATAATCTCGAAAAAAAACCAACGCGCGTAAATGGACCGATCGATCCACACCACCACCACCACCACCACCACCATTACATTCGAGAGGGTGAAACGTCTATTGGAGAAAGATACGCGTTTTCTCTCTTCTCTGTCCAATTTTCATCCGGTGCGTTAAAAATTTCGATTGGCATTACCATCCTCCTCCACCTCCTCCTCCTCCTCCTCCCTATTCCGAAACAACGCTTCGACCGAAACAGGTGACGGGTCACGATCTCCTATCAAATTCGTTGGATCGATCTGGAACCAGTGGAAAAACTCAACGACGGAGAGATCTCGACACTCGACTGTTTGGCGGGAATTGAAGAAATTCTCTCCGGCCCGCTCTTATCGCATAAGTGGAAGAGAGTACAATTTTCTCATTGTTCGATGTTAAGCATCTGCTTGTCTTGGAATTCCCCTAAATGGATTTGTGCCACTTTTCAAATCGACCCGACCCGACCCGACCCGATAGACCCTCTTCTTCTGTTTACTCGCGTTGACTTCCCGCGCAGGATCTTCCCCCTTCTTCCGATAGGCGCCATACTCTTTTTCCGTCGTGTTTCCGCTCTTGATTTTTTCTTTCTCTCTTTCTTTCTCTCTGTTCTCCGACGAATCCTGGTAAACTCGGAAGGACGTGTGTAGCAGTGACGCGCGCAGTTTAAGAAGTCACTTTAAGAAGAAGTCGTTGCTCCTAATCGGGCGGCTTGATTTAAAATCGAGGGGTTGCACGGGCGACGGTGTAAAATATAATATTTTCTCGCGCGAGCGTTATTTCCCTCGGCTGGTGAGAAAACCGTTAAAGAAGTTAGTAACTCCTTCGAAAGTACGACGACGCTATATCGATCCTTTCTAAGCGAACTTTCTCCCCCTCCTCTGCCCACCCCTCCGTGGCCACCGCACGGTTCCTCCTCTCGCGGTTTCTCTTTTTCTTTTAGTTTCCACCGGCGTTCTCGATGCAACCCGTGAGTTTACTCCTGGTGGATTCGCCTTCTTCATTAACAACCCTCCCGTATTACAGAGGGGTTGGGGGTAGAGTTCGCTTTAAATGGTCAGGGCACTCAACGGTGATCCTTCGGAAGAAAATCTTGACGGAGCAAGGGGAGTTTTGCACTACCCTTTTGCTCGTCGCACGAAGATAAAGGACTAATCGGATAGCCATTTATCAGCGTCTAACCACTCACCCCCCACCCCCACCCCCCGCCTCAGTCAATGTGAAATCTTTATAATATTCGAGATAAAATTCGGTTCTGGCTTGCCCAAACACAGCGGAATCATCTGACCAATCGATCGACCGTCTCCTGATCTCCCGACACTTTCGCATGGTTTTTCTTCCGGTTCTAAACTGACTTGAAATCACGAGAGAGAAAAAGAGAGAGAGAGAGAGAGAGAGAGAGAGAGAGAGAGAGAGAGAGAGAGAGAAGAGATATCCAACCGTCGTGCCGGACGTTCCTGGACACTCGATTTCAGAATTTTGTACCTCGGTACTCCTCGGGGGACTCCCCCAAATGAATTCTTCCCTTTAAAATTGATCAACCGAGAAGTTGGGCACGCGTGAGAAGGTCTACTTACACCAAGACACCCCGGGTCTCTTAAAGGGGTGGTTTTAAATGGTTTCGCTTCGGCGTGGCAGCGATATTCCTGAAGGCTTACCTGAAATCAAAAAGAAAAGGAGGGTACCGTTAGAGAGAAAATTTTCGAAAATTTCAACAGGAGATTCCTCACGCACGCACACTCGACGAGCAATCGCCAATTGGAAGGTTTTGCTTCGTACCCAATTGGGAGAGGAGACCCAGCGCGGCGGGAGCTTCTTCCGGAAATGCTTCGAGTGAAAAACGGGGTGGTTTCTGGCAAAGACGGAGAGGAGCTTAACTTACACCGTTGGATATTTGATATCGCAATATTTCATCGAGGTAAATTAAAGGATTAATCGGAGGCCCGGTGGGACGCGTTTACAGGTGAATTTAGGGTCTCCAGGGGTGGATCCCTCCCAGAACTTGGCGCGCTGGCAGATTATCGTCGATGGGTAAAACGCGAATGGATAAGATGGGAGGATTTCCGAGGAACTCGTAGGAAACGCGCGACGGCCCAATAAAATCACTGGGGAACAGGCAAGAGATATTGTTCCATCGAAGGTTCCTCTCCCTTTATAGAGAGCGATACATTCGATCGCATACAAATAGCCTCTTTACGAGATGGCACGAGTTCCATGCAAAAATCCTCGGCCATTAAGCTACTTTCGTACGTTTCTGATGCGTGAAATGGAATAGCGTGTCGTTTTTATCTCCATTGAAATCCTGACTGGATGATGGCTGGCTGGTTCGTAGCTTGGTACCTTTGGCTAGAACCACCTTTTGTTTCTTCCCTCCGGTCCGTCTCATCAATTGAAATGATGAGTCCCGGTGAAAGCCATCGATGTACGACGATGCATGAAAGAGGGGCGGGGGTAGATGATGAAACCAGGTAAGAGACGGAAAAACCAATGGATCCCTCGCACATCCAGAGTAAGATGTTCCTAGTTATTCTATTTGTGGTACAATGGTACAACGGGGGTGATGGGGGTGTGCGGTGATGTCGTGCTTTCGAGAACTTGCAACTTTTCGCTGTCTAGCGGGGATAGCTCGTAATACGCGTATATCCGTGGGGAGGGAGAGTCCCTCCGAAGGATATGTCTGGAATGAGAGTGTTGATTAAGGAGCGAAAATGTAAGCAATCGTTGCTTATAATCGTTGGGAAGTTCGCCCACTCACGGACTCTCGTCAGCGTCACTTCGCATCGGATTATTGGCTCAAGTTCGAACGCTGTTTGGTAAGGGACCACCATCGCCATCCTTCCTACACCTCCTACACCCACCCCTCTACCTCTTCCTAGCGATAAGCTCGAGTTTTAATGGGATTTCTACTTGAAAGACGCACGTCCCCTACGACTACTAAACTACTACTAGTAAACTACTACTACTACTACTACTATTACTAATGCTGGTTCTCTATCATCCCACTATTATTGATACTACTAATACTGGTACTGGCAGTGCCACTGCCACTACCGATACCAGCACTGACATCAACAAGGAATCGCCTAGTTTCCACAATCGAATTGGAATACCGATTCGACCTCCTATAACGCGGTTATTCGTCCCGCGTTATACGGAAACCGTGCAGTGGAAATATCGCGTTTTAGAAGGGCTCGCGGCAATAAATTTCCCGCGAAAAAATTATACATGCATTTTTTGCAGCTTTTCTCCATATTTCTATCATATCTCATATTTTAATTATACGTAAAATTTGATGCGCTGTTTTGAGACAATTATTATTGTTTTGTATATTAATTAATTTAATTAATTTGCATTATTGTTTAATGCAGCCATAAATTAATTGATAAAAATTAATACAAAAATTGAGATAGGTATTGATATAAGAAAGAAAATTTAGTAAATTAGTGTAAATTATCATTATTTATGCGAAAATAGGAAATAATAAAAATAGTCGTGCAATTGACTTGAGATTCAGCGTTTGGCGCAATGCGCATGCGTCGAGCGAGCCGCCGCCATGTTTGCACATTCTTTTGTCGTTGATCACTGGTCGATCGCATTCTTCCGAGTTATTGGCGAATGACGCCATAAATTAGCTACTGCCCTTAATATAAAGTCAAGAAACAGTAAGTACACGCAAACTCTTTTCAATTTTACTACTATTAGCTTATATTTATCACAGAAAACAATGATAAGTATTGTTAAATATCATCGATATCTCGTTTATTCGCATCACCTCCCCCCCCCCCCCACTCTCCTGTACAAAAGAACATTTTTAAGAAGCCAATACAAAATAAATTGTAATATATTA
The DNA here is from genome assembly GCA_037305995.1 of Sclerodermus sp. 'alternatusi'. Lineage (NCBI taxonomy): Eukaryota > Metazoa > Arthropoda > Insecta > Hymenoptera > Bethylidae > Sclerodermus > Sclerodermus sp. 'alternatusi'. The sequence continues at coordinate 820,103 of CM074553.1, forward strand.
TTCTACTCTGTATATCGACAAAAATGAAAAAATTAAGTACGCAGTATTTCAATGAAATATGGCCAAACTTCGAAAGGCTATAGAGGGGGTGATTTTATGATGATTTTCATGCACTTTTTTTCAATACGAGACACTTAATTTTTTGAATATTTAACGATAAATGTACTATTAGTTAGACAGAGACGGTCGGCTAGTTGAAGCGAGATAACGCTAATTCATCTTCAACAAACTGGCTGTCTCTGTCTAAGTAATGCCATCTTTATCATCAAATATCTTAGAAACTAAGTTTTAAATGAAAAAGTGATGAATAAAACATCGACTTAGAATTACCCCCTCTACAATCCTTGAAAGTTTGGCCGTACCTCACTGAAACACCCTGTGTATACATTTATATATAAATACATAATTAAAATTGAATAATAAGCAGTAATATTTAATTTTCTATAATTAATAGAATATATAATATATATTAAAATAAGTCTGATAATATCGTGTAAAAGTTATGTGCATATAAGCCGTGTAAACATTTTACTCGGATTGTTTACAATATTCCACGAGTGAGAAGGACCGATAAAATGTTAGGACAAGGTCGTCCGCCAATGTATTAGGCTAAAATTATTTGATCTAGATAACTTGTTTTGTACGTACATGATATTCGAGTACTTGTCTTTTTAACCGATTGTTGTATATAATTATATTAAAAGCTCGGTATAAAATTAAAAAAAAAGGTAGTTTTTGAAGTAGAAGTTATATTAAACAACAAATATTCATGTTATTCGTTAGTGTAACATTACTACGTTTAAATCAAGATTGATAGTTTTTTTTCTTTTGTTCCAGATAAATTTGAGAAAGGCAAAAAATTCAGTGGTTTGAACAGACGTTGAACGTTTTATCCTATCGGTAAATCTGTTTTTTCATTAAAAAATCAGTTTAATATAACGTTTCTATATTTTTACGTATGAATTCCCATGTAATCAATGCATAAGGCATTCAGTTCGATAGGAATATCATTTGTAAAAAAATAAATTGAACAGTGACAAAATTTATACCTAAATATTATTGTTTTTATAATTGCTATTAGATTATAAACTCTTAAAATAATTTGTGTAGAATTTATAACTTAATTATAGTTCTATTAATTTTCTTAATAATTTTCCTTTTTTTTATTCCAGATGAACCCTCAATAACGTGCGAGTGAATTTAATGAAGATTTCGAGGTCTGCAATAAGCCGCTTTAATAAATCATCTTTACTTTCCTCAGTCTAGTCATTCGTCATATTTGGTGAGTCTTAATAGCAGCTTTAATATTTGACGGTGGTTACTTCACTTATGGATTTCGCGAGGGCCTAAGAATTACACTAACTACGTGCATGTTGCCCTTTATTAATTTGATAAATTTAAATTAATTAACGGGATGTGTTACGAACGCCGTTGCTATCTATTGATATTAGATTCCTTTTAAATCACAAAAAACATAGTAGTTTTTTTACAAACTTTTAAATTAACCAGATCCATGACTTATTAGATCGCTTTCAATTAAATTTATTTTATATTAAAATTTTCTAAAAGTTTTAAACAAATTTTGCAACACCCTATGCTACTAAATTTCCCTCGCGTATAGAAGCACCGAGTAGTTTTCTCGTTTTCAGGTCATTAAAAGTAAGGTAGGTCTCAAGTGATGACTGTGTATGGTAGCACACTCACTAAGCAATTAAAATTTATAATTTTATTATCAATTATGCAACCGAATACAGTCATTGATGTATTTTCCTCCTTATCCCCATAATTCCATTTCGCGAATAGAGTGTGATAGTGGTTTGCCCTGATTCAATTAACGAAATTCATACTTGAAGTAAAACGTGTGCGCGTGCGTGTTTTGAAAAAGAATATGCACTTGAAATGAAATCGTGTGAATTAATTAATTTCACTAGTGCTATGATGATTTCTCGAACTTATTCTTATTTTAACGTAGAGTATTGTGACTGCTTAACGAATAATAAATTTTCTTTTCTACTAAAAAAACACACACACACACTCACACACGTACGTTTTATTTAATGAATTATTTAATAAATCAATAATGTCTTGATGTATTTATTTTAATGTAAGGCATTTATTTATACGTATATTTTTCAACATCCATATACATCTTTGTGAAAAAACTAAAATAATTTTATATTACAAATTATTTTAATACTAAATCTATTATCGTATTATAATACTTTATATTTATGTAGAAGATGAATTAATTTATATCGCGCTATAGGAGATATTTTTGCAATTTTTACACTCTGCTGTAGAGAAATCGTATTGTAGGAGGGTTTACTGTATTTCATTTCGCACGGGTTCTTCAGGTTCCTCTGTGAATTTCTAACAAATCTCACCTCGTGAGATACGCGAGAGATCATAGAAGGAAACGCAAGTCCTCCAGATCTGTCCAAATGCAGTTTTGGAGTTGAAATATTCGTTTTCTAACTATAAAATGAAATGGGGAAAGAGGAGGAAAAGAGGGTGAAGAGAAAAAACTAGTACACATTCGCGGCGAAACACCAAGAAAATAACAAATTTTACCTCGAATATGAGAATTTTATCGATCTTCTGCCTAAAAGTGTCATAGATCCAAATCGCCGCTTCATTAATATATTTTCTTATTCATCCCCGGAAAAACTTTTGTTCCACTGCATATACCCATAAATCCCTTCAATATCGAGGGAACTTTTCACGGTTCTCCGCGTCCCCCTAATTTCCATCCTTCCCAAACTTTTTCAACACTTCCCAATGCATTTTTCTAAGAAAATCCAGAGTTTCCACCAAGGGAAGGAACAAAGGGTGGAAGGGAGGGAGGGGTGATAGCGTCGATTCCGAGGGCGCCACTGCATAATTTTATGCCACCGGAAATGCGGTTGCTCGAGCCCATTCGCTGACTCGGATCAGAGGAGGAGGGAGGGAGCACAATGGGGTTGGTTGACTGGAAGGTGATTATGGTGATTCGGCAAAAACAATTGGCGAACGAGCGACTGCTGAGGGCAGCAGCAAACAGGAAATTCGCGTTGGTCGCTTGCGAAGAATTTGGCGAATCGCTAGAAAGGGGGAGGAGGGGAGGGGAGGGAAGGGTAAAGGGTCAGCGAGCGATTATGGAGAAACGTAAATTTGATTCGACGGATCATCCCCGCCACGTTCCAGCCCACCATACACCTACGGGTCAATCGAGATATATGTATCACGGATATCGAGTGAGAACAGCAGCAGCAACGTCATTCGTTCGCCTATGCACCAAATTTGAAATTTCTAGGAAGGAAGCATTAAACATAGGGCCGATCACGCGACCACTTTAAATTCCGAACGCGTCGGAATTCGAGTACTCGCAGCATTTTCGACGCGAACCCTCTCGATTTTGAATCGCTAATCTGCTTAAAAATTGAACGCGCAAGTGCACGAGGGGATTTTCCGCCATTTGCGATCATGTGGAACACGCGACGCTAAATGCGATACCGGAAGCGGAAAAGAGTTCGTTATGGGAAAGGGGCTTTTCTTCTTGGGACGAGACAGAATCTAATCCGGCAGCCACCCTTTGCCCCTCATCCCCTTTGTCTTTCGCATTTCCCCCCCTCCCGAAGTCACCCCTCCTCTAGCTCGCAAACCCCTGGCTCCGCACTGTGGCACTGTCTTTGCCAGAATTTTTTTGAACCGACTTTACTCGGCGAGCAACTTTGTCGTGTGCGCTCCCCCCCCCCCCCTTACTCCTCCATCCCTCTATTATCAAGGTACAGTTTTATCGTTACTCTCCTCACTTCGGTCGAAGCCCTCTCTCGCTGAAGTATAAAAAACGCAGCAACGGTCCCTCCATCTATGGGGGAAAGTTCTTCGGAAGGGGGAGAAGAAAAAGAGGAGGGAAAATGGGTCCATCAGTTTTCCTCTCGCGTGTTCCGACATAAAAAAAGGCGGGAGAAATTTCGAGAGGCAGCCGTACGTGAAATGAATTTCTACTCATTTCCCCAGTTGAAATTTCTCTTGACGCGGTGCGCAACTTGTTTAAAAGCAGCGAAATATTTGCTCGCGCCCTTTATCCTTAACGAGAAACAGAAAAAATTCTCTTGTTTCCCCGCTGTGGGCAAAGTGCTCGAAAATTTGCATGGGAGCATCCCCCGGATGAAGGAACGTGCTGCCGGGGTGCATTCGCAAACGTAACTTTTACGCATCCCGATCGACCGACCTGCCGCAAGACGGACAGCCGACTGGCCAATCACCAGGTCTTACCCTCGGACGCGGCAAGTTTTTCATGGCGTCCCGTCGGTGTCCTTGAATCTCGCAAAATTGAATTTCGCTGCATTGTTCGGACGGCCAAGAGAAGAGAACCGTGGCGGATGTTTCTCCTACCCCGTTCGCCGATTCACCGAAAAATCGCGGTGAGCGTCCATCGGACTTTATCCAGAGTCTCGAGAACTTGTCGAACCGCGCGATGACCTCTCAGTCGTCGACAGTCGTCTCTCGATCACCAGCAAACTTTTCGTCCAATCTGCTTACGGTCGCACGATCGTTGTAATTATCGTATTGGTAGTCGCGATCGGCGGTGATGACAATTCCACGAGAAGGCTTGAAAGAGAAAGTGCGTCTGTTGCGCGCACCCGGTACCACCCTGAAGACGCCTAGGAATCGGTAAGAGGGTCAGCAGCAGGTACAGGCCTGGAGGGTATCGATGGCGACGATGATGGCGATGGTCCTGACGAGGGTTCAAAACGACTTTCGGCTACCTATCGGAAACGGGGATGAGAGTTGTAACGGCTCCTCGCCAACGACTTCCCTCTCGACCTTGCAGAAATTGCTGCCTTCGAGGGATTTTGAAGGTTCTCAAGGTCATCGCGATGGGGACTCGGCGTCGGGTCGCAAGAATCGCGAGGAGACCGTGCGGGGCCGCGAGTCAGGAATTGCAAAAGAGGAGGGGAGGGGTAGCGAAGGAGATAAGGTCGAGCAAGGTGATAAGGTTTCCGATAGGTGATAAAGCGGGGGAGAGTCGAGCGTGGGGGAGCGAGGAACAAAGGGTCCTTTAGCTCTGGACCACGCGAAACAAAGTAGTCGCAGGGAGTACGAGCGGGAGAGGAGAGCGCTGGGATTTTCGCATTGGCCTTTGTAGGCTGCGCATCCCAGAAGAGATTATGCCGAAATTGGAAAAAGTCCAGCTTATCCCGTTCTTTGGCTCGCGTCTATTGTAACGGAAAAAACAATCTGCGGCAAAATTGAATTCCAGACAGACATTGTACTGTGTGGTAGGAGCCAACCAACGAGAAGACCTCGGCTCCTCCCTCCCCCGGCCCTCCCCTCGTATTTCATTATTCCACGAGAACTTGTCAGTGGCGCGTATCAACGCTTTATTTGCCAACAAACTTCAATGGGGATATGAAAATGTGACGTACGACGGATACCTTCGCCACGTGCCGATGCATTTTATAGCTCTCTCCGCGTTCTCCACTTTGCGCTCTCGCATTCCCAAATAGTCGACGGAGGAGGACCTTATCGCGGCTTCCTCGAGAGCGAGAGCAACCGAATGAGAAGTCGCGAGAGATTTAATGGACGCTGAAAGTTCGACGTCCCATGGACCAGAGTGGACTTTTATCGGGGGAACGAACTTTGCGCGTCAACGATTACCTTGAAAACATAGACGACGCTCTAGGCTCGCCGTTTGTTCTCCGTGTGAACGGGATATCCTGAAAGAAACTAGGCTTTTTCACCCATAAAGACGCGAACCTATTTTTGCTAGTGGGCTACCACGTTTGATCCGAGGATCGAGTCGTAAGAAAATTGTTTTAGACGCGTAGCAATCAGAGAGGGAGAGAGAGAAGTTTCCGTCTGGATCCTACACCGGATAGGACGTATTTTAGAAGCGAATGTTTTCGGATTTGCCGGAAGTGCTGACAGAGAAAAAAAGAGAGAGAGAGAGAGAGAGAGAGAGATTTGCGGAAGGCAAAGTCTCATACCCAGTTGAACAAGAGGATGAGTTTCGTTTAGACATCGCGAGAAACCTCAAGGTGCAAAAAGTGCGCGTGCACCCTTGTAAGCGAGCGCTCCAAGTTTAGCCGGACGATTAAGCAAACGGAACAAGATAAACGCTCAATGCTAACGAGAGGCAATAAACGATAAATGATAGACGAGGAACGACGAGCTGTAGCGACAAATGATAAATGATAGGCGACTGCCGATTGTGTGAAATGAAAAACGTCGATTGTTAACGACAAACGCCAATCGTAGGGTGACAAGAGACAAATGGCGAGTGGCAAATCGCAAATGGCAAATCGCAAACGGCAAATCGCAAACGATAAGTGATAAACGACAAACGTTAACGATAAACTATAAACGGTTAATGACAAATGACAAGCGCGACATACGACAAAAGACTAACGGCAAACGGTTAACGACAAACGACAAACGACAAACCGCGGTGTACTTTCCTAACGACGCTGTGCTCTCCAGCAGCCGAGATAAATCTCAATGTTTACCAGCTGTACAGCGGCGGCTTTGCTACTCGCGACGATGCAATACCGCGACCACTATTGTTCCGTATATACCTCGTGTTCCGTTAATGCCCCGGAATATTACACAGTGGCAGGAAGCGTTCAACGATTCGGTGAAATTCACACGACGAGGCTTCGCCATTGACCGAGCCATTGACGAATGTGGGAGGGGAGTACCAGGGGAGAATATCTCTCTCCTCTTCTTTTTTCCTCGCGACAGCAAATAAACCGGAAGAATTCGGCCACCTCTTCCGGTCCGTTCTCCAATCCGTTTCTTGAATAACAACGAAGCATCCCCCATTCGGTACACGGAATTCGAGTTAAGATTCGGGGGTGAGATTTGTTTCGCCCTGGTACCACCAATAACCCCTGATGGAAGAATTCTCCCGTTCTGGAAGTTTCTTCGATAGCTTCGGCTTCTTAGCAATTAACCGACGGGCCACCAGCGCGTGTTTCGTTTCTCGATAAAACATTGCAAGGCAAGGAATTCTATTAACGTGGAAAGAGCTGTTCTTGCACGAAGAGGGGCGGTGGGTGGGAATATTGGGTTAATGATAAGAATGAACAGACGAAATTTATGTTGGATCGCGGAAACTATAATCTGAATCGTCGGAGAATGTTAGTTTAGCACAGTGGAATTGTGAACAGAAGCTAAAGTTTGTCTCTGTAGTTCTCACACGCTCGCTCGCTCCCTCTCCCTCCCCCCCCTGCCCCCTCTCCCTTAGGACCATTGTATCTTCTGGTGACATAAATCTTAATGTTTACCAGCTGCTCAACAGCTTTGCAACTTGCGAGCTATAATAGCGAGGCGAACATCATTGTTCCCTAATGGCGGAATATTATGAAGAAGCGAGGAGCATTGAACGAAAACTGAAATTTAACGATAACCTTGCTTCAAAGTTTTCCAGTGGTAAACCGTTGCTGTAATGAACCAACGTGTATAACGATTTTAACTTGATTAGTATTGTAGCGACAGTGGTTCGCGGGGAAACATCCGGTTAGCGACGGTTAGGACTGTAATTTCATCGTCGACCTCTACGACCCGAGACGAGTATTGGTCCCTTTTAATGAACTTTAGAAATATTGGCAATTACAAGTTTTTCCACGGTCCACCGTACTGCGGGGGCGGGGGGGGGGGGGGTAAACCTGACAAGGCTTTCTACGAACATTGTACTCTGTCGAGAATTTTGCTCAAGGGAATTTGGTGACCTTGGGGAATTTTATGATGGAATTGTATATATTTTTTTTTTGAGGGGCAACCGCGTAAGGACATAATCGGTGGACCTAATATCTATATTCCAGCGATGGTCTGGGCGAGAGAATTTAGGGGTAACTGGAAAACATCGAGGGGAAGGGGGAAACGTATTTGAGCCAAGACGAGAAATTCGCAGGTATTACGTATTCAAGGCGAGAGCGCAGATAAGGGAACTATCAGTGGTTTGTTCCTGCTATAAAGTCCTTGTACAATCACCATCAGGATACTAATTGGTAAGATTGCTCGGTGCCACCTTCTTGGCAAGCACCAGACACAAAATTCTGGCAAAGTGGAACAGCCAGAACTTTCCGGCTAGTTACAAGTGACAATGAGGTGGGAAAAATGCAGCCACTAAATTGCGCGTAAAACAACTCCAGAAGAGCGCTGCTTGAGGATTCATCGTTAATTCCCGAATGGTTGGGACCGTAAGATTTTCAAGCAGGAGAAACTTTCTCAACTTTTTAAATAATAGTGAAACTGTCGCGACAAGCCTCTCAATTATCCCATTAAAAACGCGTGCTTGAATGATGGACATTATTTAAAGAATTCTTCACCCGTATACTCTCGCTACAGACATTTCGTTATCATTCGTATTATTTTGCGCTCAACAATCACGTTCCACAATTATACTTAAGATTGCTCAGTGAAGTTCACAAACAACACTCGGATGACAAAATAATGCCGATGATAATGTCTTGCAAAGTGGAAGGGAAAGCGAGAACGAAAGCTTCGTGAAAGTAGAACAGGATGTCTTTTAATCACCGTAGCCAATTTCTAAGGAAATTTACCAGAGGGAAAATCGTAACTCTTGATTTTCTCTAAATAGATTTTTCAGCGAGCGAGAGTGTATGAAGATTTGCGATAGCGCCCTTTTCGGAGGAAACGGGTTCCTGATGGATATTCCGGTTATTTAGGAGCACGAGTGTGAGGCTCGTAAAAAACGGCGTTAGAATTCGAAACTCACGCGGTTGTTGCCGCGGTGGCAATAAAAGGAAATAAGAAAATCCTTCCGGAAGCATCCACGGTAGCTTCCCTAACGTTTTTATCCTCCGGTCTATCTCGCCTACGCGTTCCTTTCGCGTCGACACTGATGACGTCTTTATATTCTAAAAACTCTGTTTAGTCATTTACGGCAGGCTCCTTATCTTCATATACTTCAGAATTCTATTCTTAGTCTCTCGCTTAACCCACTTCTTTTCCAATAATAACTTTTCAAAACACTCTAGTGGATTTTCCATTAATGACGCAATTCCTTCGAGTGAATTACTCCTCGAGCTAAATCGAGTAAAAAAGTCCTTTAGCATTTTTAAATCTGAAGTTTCGTTCCTGAATTATCGGGATTTTCCCCTAGCCAATAGCGTGGCGGAATTGGCGCGGTGAGCATGCGAGCGCCGCTACGCCATTGGTCAACTTTAAACGTGCATAATTTAGAAACGGATCGATCGATTTGTATAAAATTTTATGCACGTATTCGTTAAGCGAAGATCAGCCGTATTTCTAACCCTCTTCACATTTAAAATGAATTGACTAGGTTGTATTATAATTGTTAAAATTCATAGAACTTGTCACAGTAGCTTTATTTTATTGGCGAAAATTCTTTTACTCTACCCAAACAATTAAGATCAATCATTTCAAAATTTTCGATTTAACTTAAAAATATTTAAGATCCCTTTAAAATTTCTACATCGATACTACATTCCCTTTTGTTTTTCACGTCTTTTTCCGACGAGTCGTGAGAAAAGCTTAAAATTTTTCTTGGCTGATTCAGAAATGCTGGGATTCAAGGAACAAAAAGATGGCTCTTCTTGCAAGCAAATCTTTTTGTTTTTCCCCCTTAGACTTTTGGCACGAAACCATATCGTGTCTCTTGACACATTTCAGTCGCGCTATTTACGAGGGTCGATTCTAATACTCGTACCGTTTCCTCTACGATTTCTACGCGTTTTGTTTATTCATTTGTAAACAATGTTCGTGCAATTCCAATTCTCAAAGTCGTGGAAAGCGACTCTTATGAAATATTACAAATTTATTGCACTGCCTTATACGTGTTTAGACTACAAACACGTGCGCGAGAGTATACTCGCATACACACACGTGCACGCAAAGTCAATTCTCCGGAATCTAAATCATCTTCCACGAGGTACCTATCGTAACGAAGAAATACAATCGCGAGATAAGGAAACGGTACCGCCAAAATTGGGTAGTAGTAAAATACTAAAAGAAACGAACTACTGAAATTAAAAATTAACACGGAGAGTTCAACCGGTCCTTGATGAATTTAATTTTTTTGCCCTCTTTGATAGGAATTGGCGTATATTGGGTCCATTAGGTAAAATTCTGAAATTACGTTGTACGAGATAAATTTTATGTACACCGCATGAAAATTATGTGCTCAGCGAAACACTAATTTGCCTAATGCGCGCAGGGCCATAATTTTATAGCTACACGTATAGTCTTTTCAGCAAAAGTATCTCTCCGCGATTCTTTCGCGAATTTAATAACAAAAAACTTTTCATTCGTTTTCTTTTATATTTATACGAGAAGAGTGCTGTAAGAAACTCGTCAAGTATAATATTAAAAATCAGTATTAATTCTCACGACTACGAGAGACTTTAATATTATTCAAGAAGAAAAATGAGAGGAATAAAAAAAGCAGTGTCGCCCTATAAAAATTGCTGATGCAAAAATATGCGGTGACCGCCATATTGCGTGGCAGCAACTTGAAAATATTCAAAGTTCAATTACCGATAGATAATAATGGCCCTTTTAATATTCATCCGCCAACCACTCCCCCCTCCCCTTTTCAGGAGAGATTGTTATTAACTCTCTGCGCCTTTTAATATAATTCGTACGAGACCCCCCCCCCCCCCCCCCGCTAACTGGCATACATGCAAATAGGCGGAAGAGTCATCATGTACGAAACTTTAATAGTCTCTGAAGTTTTCACTTCGCTCTCCTTATAAAATTAACTGGAGAATGTTAATTGACGTTTCTCTTCTCTCTCTTGTTTTTTTGCTTCTAAAAAACTTTCATTTTTCACAATTTACCTCTAATACTTTAGATACAGACGTGCAACGCTAATGAAACAGAATTAGACAATTAGGTTATCGATATTGCACGCATTAAAGATTATGAAGATATTTGTAAAAAGATATCGCAATTATATATAAGAAAAGTTTTACTTTAGCTTTTAATCATCGAGGATTTTTCCTTTTCCTCTCTTTCAATTTTCATTACGCGATACATGTTAACACCGTCAACTATCCGTTTGAAGTAAAATGAGTAATAAACTACCTGTTTGATCAGTATTCATAAGCCTCACGCAACATTACAATATAGTAAACGCGAGCACACGGATATTCTCGTTCATTATGTATTTGTGTTCAGGCAACGCTCCCGTGTTACAAACCACCACCTATTGCTAAATGCTAACTTACTAATACTTCCTCCAATCCTGTTCTCTTTGAATAGACGAATAATACAAATAACAGAACATTATTGGTACAATAGCAACTTAATATATCCATTATATTACAACGCATTGTCTATTTTAATTCTCCATCGAAAATACTAATTAACAAACGCAAAATTGAAAGAGAAAAGAAACTATCGTTGATTTTCAAATTATCCTAATACACGTAAAAGGGGGAGTGTCTGGGTGGGGGGGGGGGGGGAGAAAGCCATTGGAATTTGTTAAATTATTTTCACTCTGGTATTTCATCGATGCATAAAAATGGTCCTTCCATTAAATAAACTCAATTAAAAAGATCAACGTTTGAAATGCGGTAAAATTATGGCGAAGAATATTTGTGCAGTGAAATTATGTAAAAGGTATGGCGAAAAATACGCGGAAAAGAGGAATTTGTATCCTAAACAATTTTACTTGATTCAACAAAAATACACTGCTTTATACCGATGTAAGTAAATATTTGTAGAATTTTTTTCAATTGTTCATTAACGAGAAGGGGATGGGATGGAGACACCCCTAACCCTCCTCCACTCGGAATTACACGAGGCTTCTCGCACACGCTCTGTATCGAGTATCGGAACAATTTTTGCCATTTCGTGGCACAAACAGGATGGCGACTAATCTCTTCCACGATAAATGGCGTAACAAGTGACTGGCGAATTAGGTTCCGGTAAAGGATTAATTAAAGTATGAAAATCGTATCAGCGAATTAGGTCCCCGCAATGCATTATCGGAGTTGCATCGACCAATCAGGTTCTCGCACAAGGATTATTATTCCCCGTGAAAAGTTGATAAAAATATCGTAGGAACATTGAAAAATTAGGTTCCCGTAGGTTCCCAATCGTATGTACCACCACACGTATATTCAATTTTTTTTTTCTATTTTTTATTATTCCTTCCATTTTACTTTTCTATAAGGAATAATACAAGTGTTTCATATTTTTCGCGACCGACCAAACAATCGATTTTGGAGTCGATGTGTTTTTGGCATCAATTAAAATAAGATGCATTGGATTCTGATAATATAAAATGAAAATATTAAAATTGCACAGATCAATTAGGCTCCTGCGAAAGGTTATTCAAAGTATCATAGAAGCATAGACAAATTAGGTCCTCGCAAGATTAATTAAAATATCATAGTTATATTGACAAATTAGGTCTCCGCGAAAGATTAATTATCATAGTTACATAGCGCCACTTGGATAATTGTAGAACGCTCAGGAACTAGTTTTTGTCATGAAAGGAATAGCTCCCGAAATAGAGAGAGAGAGAGAGAGACAATGAAAAGGTGAGAGAGGGAGAGAAGGGAGGAAGGGAGGGGACACAGAGAATAGAAACAGTAGAAATTCCATTAGGGGAGACCAATACGTCCTTCAATAACCATCCGTAAAATCTGAATTCCATTTCTGCTTAATTTCATTTCAATTTCGTTTAACGCCTACGCTTCGATCACCTGCCCACATATCCGGAACTTACGCGTTGCGCTCGTCCTTTAAAAATATAAAAAATTTTCCCACGATTGTACTATACTACCGGAAAATAATGCGATTTCCATTTTAAAAAGTTTGCTCGCTTCCCATTCCTCGATGATCTTTAAACAATCTGTAAAAAACTTGAACTTCACTCTCATCACTTCTCAGCCTTTACAATTTTCTTGCATTCGGTAAAAAAAGAAAAAATTCGCGTTGAAAATAAAAATTTTTCAATTAGTAAATAGACTTGCGGCAGCGAGTAAACGGGGAGGGGGGGGGGGGGGGAGTTTTTTGAAATTTTCCGAAGAACAAATTTTGAATTTTGCGATTTATTTCCGTTACAAGTGGTTAATGTGCCACCCCCAACCCCTCCAGCGGTTCTCTTTTAATAACGTTCAGTCGCCACTCGATTGGCCAGATTCGTTAAAGCGTATCGGTTTTATCCACTGTTTTTCCTTTGTCCGCTACATCCTTCAGGATATCTACTACTCGTTTAAAGGACTTTCAAGCACTGCCCTGAAAGCTCTTCCGGATTGAAAGCCCCGTCGTCGCTTCCCCCCATCCCTATCTCTCTTTTTACTTGGAACGTCCTATTCTCCTTTTCTTAACTACTTAATGACAAGCTTGGCTATTTTCAACAAGTTCGTTTTTTAAAATTTTCATCTCATAATAAAATGCCACGGAAACCCACCCCAGAATATGTTCGCACAGATTAAGGGATAAAGAAGTTTATGCCGAGAGAAGATACGCTAGAAAAATAATACATAAATCTTCTCCATTTTTCCCTTTTCAGCGATACGATACGATACGATGTATATGTGTGTATGTGTATATTACTTTAATTGATATAATTTAAAGTTTTAGAGTGGAGAGAGGGAAGAAGGGAAAAACAGAAAAAGAAAGAATCATACTTGAGTGATTGTTTAAACAAATTCTATCAAAAACTTCATGCGATTGTCTGAATTTTTCCTTTTAATTCTTTCTACTCGTTAATTGATAAATAAGACCTTTTTTATTATATGTATTTTACTTTTTGTTCAATTATCCTCCAAACGTTTATCGTTCTAAACGTTTAGATTGCTTTTTGGATAATTCACGCGTGCTTCTATTCTCACGTTTATTTTTGTTTTCGCCATTGCCTTGGTGAGAAATAAAAAGAGAATTATTAGCCAGCATAATTTTTCTCTAATATTTGCATAAAACTGATCTATGTGCAAAACTTGGTTTGGTATTTAAACAATTTTAGGGTTAAATCAATATTATGCAAATATGTTTTGATACCCTTGTTAAAAAATAATTCCCCAATAAAAGTTGGCTTATTCAAATTTATTTCCTATTGTTCGTTATCTCCCAGCCATAATCTCCGCTTCAAACATTACCCTTTTTTTATTCTCTCCAAAGATAAAGTCAAACATATCAGCTACATTTTGAGAAAATGAGAAAATAATAATCCGAGATTCCAGAAAAGGTAGAGAAAAACTTTGCTTCGATTCAATTGCTTTGCTGTTTATAATTTTCATTTTCGCCTTTTAAATGCATGCTTTTATCACGTTTGTCTCGTAACATAATTCAGAATCAACTAAATTACACATCAATTCTTAAATCTCCATCTGAATATATTTTAATTCTCTGTCACTGTTATTCCATATTACAAGAGTTAATATCTGCCAATTGATTCTAACAAATTGATATCAGTAAATTAAATTTAAAATAATAGCCGCGCAATTATATTTCTTATTGAAAAATATTAGTGGACTCGAAATAGGTAATATACATGTAGAACGAGAGAGAATTATTTCATATTTTTTTCTTATTCTAGTAAAGTTATCTAATTATTAATATACTACAGAGAAATAGGAAAATCATTGGTACATAAAACACAACGAAAAAAACATTGATAATTATAATAATATACTACACGTATTTCTCTATACATATCCTTACTAAAGTTCAATTGAATATTTAACTAGAATTTACAATCAAGTTCATACGCATATTATTGGTTAGTATATTGAAATCACAGTACTGTTTAACTCTATCCCCCTATTTCTCTTACCTCTATTACCATTACTATTTTCTACCGCATAGTTACACGTTACTTTTTACGTGCCTGTAATTGATATACGTAGATAATACACGTGAAATTAAAAGATATTGAAACTTTCACACACACACACACACACACACAAATCTCCAAATAAATGCTACTTGCGTTGTTTACTTTTAACAAAGTACTACGGGCAATGTAAAAATTAAAATAGAGGAAAAAGGAGAGTATATAAGTAAAAGATAAAAGAATCAACTTAAGGTACTCACATTTCGAAGTTTTTGCCGAGAGGAGAAGTGGGCAATTCGCGAGTTTCGTTCGTTGAAAAACAAAAAAAAGAAAGAAAGTAAGAGAGAGAGGAGAGAAGAAAATTTTGTCGACAAAACTTTAGTTTTTGCGTTGATCGAACTCACCCAACCGGAATTTCGGTACTCTCCAAACTTGTCGCATTTGCGAGGGAGAGGTTTGAGAATTTTCAAAAGGAAGAAACAAGAATAAGGAATAAAAACTCGGATAATCCGAAGCATTTCGCGTGAAGCGGAGAAACCGTACGTGCATTTCCGCATATTTTTCGAGGGTTTGGCGCGGAGTACGGAGGAGCGGTGGTTGAACCAGTGGATTTTCAGTGGAAAAGACCGAGAAAAGTCAGCCGAGCGAACGGAGGAAGAAAAGGAAGACACGCGCTTCCAGCGGGAAGCGCGGCGGCGAACTGAGTCGGTCAAAACGAGAGCAGGAGCTACCTAGCACCGCTCCTGGCTTTATCCGGCGCCTCCAGATGTGCGGGTGCGGGTGCGAAGTGGGGGTGGAAACGCGCGCGTGCGCACTCGCCACTGATACAACTCGAGTTATTCCACTCTCCTCCTGAGGAAAACTCTCGCGAGATTCCGATTCTGCCGTTTACTCTTTTTACTAACGCAACGTCTTTGATTCTTTGATTTCTTTTTCCTCTTCCACCCCCCACCCCCACCCCAATTTTTCTCTTCTCCATTTGCATTTCCTTTCGACATTGTTAACCCGGTCCAATCCTCCCTGGAATGGCAGCCGTTCAAAATGTCCATTACGACGATACATTCAACGGTGGGGGGGGGGGGGGGGGTACTCGCAGTAAAAATCTCTGGACCATGACCTACGACCTTGGACCACGTTGGACACTCTCTTGAATTTTGGCTTCGATCGCAACCCTCGCGATACAATATTGTTTTTTTCTCGCGATAATAACAGACTTTATTTGTGATTTACCGATAGAACGGCCATTTTCTTTCTTCTCTCTCTCTCTCTCTTTTCTTGTTTTTTTTTTTATTTTTTTTTTTTTTCGTTTTTAGTTCACGTGTACTCTTGTACGTGATGGAAGGGAACCATTAAATTCCACTGGAATTTATAAGAGGGAACAAGGAATTCTTGCTTATCTCGCAGTCTTTTTCTTTTTCTCTTATCCATTTTCAGGTTTTATCTATATGTGCAGAGAGTGGAGTGGTGCTCGCTCGCAGCAATTCTCTTGTTTTTCTCTTTTGTCGGATTTTAGAAAACGTGGCGGAGGACGTAAGAATACGTGTAACGTTGCACGTGACGTTGATTAATCGTTAATCGATTTAATTGCGCGTATCGATAATTAGGAGAAGGGAGCAGCGGCGCAAAATGTTAAGGCGAAAAAAAGAAAAGCGCCGCGATCATTAAACTAATTCCATCGAATAATTTTTCTCTCGATAATATGCTAATAAACTCTTGATTGGAGTCTATAACGGATATAATGACCCAGTGTAGTAGTGATCTTTATAAAATTCTTGCATAAAACTGGCTATTAAAATTTAATATCCAGTTCACGTTACAGGCTTTGCTAAAAATTATGAAGGCGATTCCTTCGAATCGATATTCGGGATAAGCCGTCCATTATCGACCTATCCAACGAAAAAAAAAATGAATTACACGAATAATATTCCACTAGTGTGATATTCATAAAACAGTGCATACTCATGAATATTTTAGATTTCGAGTGAACATTAATCATCGCCTTTTATCGTCGATTCAAAAGCAGACCAACCGTAAAATTGTAAAATGCAGTCTATTCTCTAAATTCGTACAATAGTACACATATGCGCGCGCGCGCGCACACACGCACGCACGCACACACACGCATTTGCGCGGACAAAAGAAACTGAATACGCACAAATGTACGAAATGTGCTCTTCCCTCTTGAAAGATTAAGCGTTTAATCTTTTGGCGAAAATGTGTTTCAAAAAAAATCGCGACCACTTGCAAATTATTGCGATTATTCGCAAGGCTGTTTATCGATCGATCTAAAAATTTGTCTCGCACCCCTGGAAATGTTTTCCGGCATCTCCAGGGGTGAAAACAGACTCAGATCCGGACCCATTATCCTTCCTGAACAACCCCCTCCATTCTTGGGTCTCTCCTCGGGTTCCGACTGTCACACTACTCGACACCCGGTATATTCTAATACAAAAAGACCATACGCAGGGGGGCGTTTTCCTACTATCGCCAATAATCGTCCTTATCAGGAGGAAGTGAAACGGGCGGTGACCATATGTCTATCTTCGCGCAATTAAATCACGAATCGATTCCTCCAGTGACTCGCTCTGCTTTCAAATCTCAAACCAATTTTTTCTCTCCATTGAAAGTCGCACACCCTTTTGCAAATCATATATTCGTATAATCATAACTTGAGCAGAAAGAGAGAACAAAATCACCGGACATTTGTACTCGAGCCAAAGTTTACTCGAATAATATTTTCCTTTTGTAAAAATAAAACAAAAGAGAAAAAAAAAAACAACAATTATTATTTTTAATCGATTGTTCTTTAAACTATGCGCAACTCGAGTAGAAACAAAACACAGGAATTTTACAGACTCTATTCGCGACGGTAGAAAAAGTTAATTCGAATAATTTTTGCCATTGCAGAGGGCAATTATTTTTGTAGCAAAGTCGAACGAACGGCGACTCTCAGTGATTTTTCGAGTCTCGCGAGTACACTCGGTGAATAAAGTTACTGATTTAGGGAGGTGGATTTTGCGAAGGAGTGAATTCGGATAATGAACGAAGTTACGATGATTTATCGATTATTTAATTATCCCGCTGGAGTTTCGGCACACGCACATGGAAGATATTAATGGATAGTGTTATCGGTTTAGCGAATCGCAATTTGCCAAATGAGAATGACACATAGAGCGAAATGCAAAGAGAGCCGGACACGCAACTCGATTTTCATGGGAAATACTTTGACGGGCGAGGAGAGTATCGTTCGAAAGCAGATGAAAGAGGAAATATCGCGCGGTAGAACCGCATTAACTGGAAAGACAATACCCCGTTAGTGCCGAACGCTACGAAACTCGTGCCAATAATAAAAAGAAGAAAGAAAAAACCAGAAAAAAGCCGCAAACAAAAAACAGCGCGTAAAAAAAAAAGTCTCAAAATAATGGCAGCGAAAGCTCGAAAAGTCGCAACGAAGAAATGCGGGGGGTACCGCGTGAAACAAACGAGCGGGCAAAATCTGGAAAAGAAAGAAAAATAATGAAAGCTTTTTTCTCTCGATAAAAAAATGAAGAGTAGCCGATTCACCACGATGAGAAACATTGAGTTAATTTAGAAAAATTACGGGTGAAAAGTGATTTTGAAGTGTTCCTTAAAGACGTAAAACGTCAAATCGCTGATGTTTTTCTTATTCAACGCTGGAAGTTTTGGGAGACTATTAACAACAAAATACAATAATTTTGCGCTAGAACCAGAAAGTATTTACGCGATACACATAATTCGTCTTGGCGTACTTTTCCAATTTAATCGATTTCGTATCTGCGCAAGGTACTTTAAGGGCTGTCGAGTGTACGGGGAAAAATTGATTGCGACGATGATAATGACGATGGCAATAATCAGAGAGACGATAATGATTGCATATTTGTTTTTAAATAATTCCAATAATTTCATTCTATCTTTATCGCAGATTTGCACACACACCACAGACTGATATTAAATATATATATTTTATTATAACGCAATAATACGAATAACAACAATAATAATGCAAATATAAAATAAGTAAGTGGAAAAACAGTTGTAAATCTCTCTCTCTCTCTCTCTCTCTCTCTCTCTCTTTGTCGTTCTGAATTCTCCACGGTACAAATAAACAATGTTGCACGCGTAATTGATTCCAGGATCATTGATAAATGTAAATTCGGTAAAAAGGTGGAATGGGGGGAAAAGGGGGAGGTCGCGTTCTCACGGAAAGATTGATTTTCGAGACGAAAGAGACGCGAATATAACTCGGGTAAGCTGAAAATTCCGAGTGACGATACCGGTTTATCATTACGGTTTCGAGGCATTATTTATCACTGGAATATCGCACGCGAAATACCAGGGGCTTTTGCAGCAGGATCGCTGGACAGCACCTTCCACATCAGTCACGATATCCGACACGCCGATGGGATGATGGGATGCCTTGATACTAAACAACAAAATATGCGCTTTTAACGCCGGTCACAGGCCAGCGCCATCGCAACTCCCATGAAACTGTAGGTGTGTGCGTGTACACGCGCATCGAACACAATGGGCATTATGCCAAGATAAAGTAAACCGGAAACTTTTGCAATTCCCTCTCTAATCATTTATCGTCTTCCTTCTATTTATTTATCTCCACAAGCAGAAGCAGCGACAAACTCATTCTAATCGTTTACTTTGTTTCAACGCGTAGCTTGTAGACGGAGATTCTCTCTCTCTCTCTCTCTCTCTCTCTCTCTCTCTCTCTCCTCATCTTTATTTCTATCACTTCTCCTTTCTTCCCTCCTCTTTTGTGCAATTTGCAAGCGGAGGTCAATAATGAGAATTTGGAGATTGATCGCTGAAAAAGTTTCTGTGCATTCGCACACACACACATATACACACACGACCATAGAAGCAAGAGCATACTTGGTTCGTAGTTGCGCATCGATAAAGCGCGAGTGGTTGATAAGAGGAATATTAATTTCCATTGGTTGCGAAACGAGGGTGTTTCGTTGCCTTGCGAGTATCTTAAGTGATTTTAGCAGTGAAACTAAATGGAAGTGGCAAAGGGGCGCTAGGGGAGAGAGACGGTGGAAGTGTGCCAGTGATGTTTTCTGGGAAATGCGGAATATTTGTTAAGCCGATCGAATTACACGGGCCACCCGACTAATGCTTCTTCCCGATAATTAATGCGCTTGCCATGCAAATATTTCAAAGCAATCCGATAACTCTCGACTATCTCTTGGTAAACCTTATCGGGCGAATCAACCTTTCGTGGAACCGTTGAAATTTCTCATTCTCTCTCTCTCTCACTACCGATCAATTTACAGCGAGATTCGCGAGAAGAAAACTCCGCGCACTCGCTGAAATGACGTCGGGAGAGCCGCGGATTGATTTTCTCGGTGACTAAAAATTACACGGATAAGGGAGAGTCCTTGCAAAACGCTGCTGTCAGTTTTGGTAGAATTAGTGGATTTGACGGAGAAAAACTATATAAATTATGTTGGTGAAGAATTTTTTTTTTTTTTTTTTTTTTTGAAAATTCTATTTAAGATGTACCAAGTAATACCAGTTTTAGTTAAATCAGCGAAATTGACGAGGGAAAACTAAATCACGGATTCCCGCGGATGCCTTTTTGCTTGTTTCCTCCATCCGTACTTATCTCCTTCCTCATTATTATCAATTATCCGACTTTTCGTAACATCCTTTCGTTTCGACTTGAAGTTTACCTTCGGCTCCCAACCAACTCGCGTCTAAGATTAATTACAATGATCAAGCTAATAAATCTGACAAATTATGTTAAGTTTTCGGGAATCGTGCTGAATTTTTCTCTGTCCCTGTTAAATCCAGTTTTGTTATAATCTCCCTAAACACGAGCACTGGTACCGTGTTTGGTACTAATTACCCGAAGAGAGAGGACGGATGGCGAGGGAGGGTGGTAAATTCCAAAAATGTCCCGACAAACTGGCTGGGTTTGACGTTTCTCGCATAAATCCAGCGCAAAGACGATCAACGTATTAAACCAGGCACCGATCATTAAATTATTAACGATTTAACAAATGAGCGTGACGTTAATTCAGAAATGGGGATGAAGACACACGGCTTACCGTTAAAACCATTAAATTTCTTGCTCTTCCCATATTTCGCAAATAGGAACATATCCTCCACCCACATTGATCCATATGGATCCAAATCGATCGATCCATACTTTCCGCGTGATCCTCCTCTAGATATTTGAGCAGCAGAGAGAGAGAGAGAGAGAGAGAGAGAGAGAGAGATGGACAGAGAGGGACGAAGAGGAACTGACTGCCCAGAGTTTCCAGGCGTAAATGTTTACGACATAAAGGGATGAGGGGGAGGAGGGGGATGCGCGGAGAGGGTAGGAATGAGCGTGATTAAAGGCTAACGGTGGCCATTCCAGGAGACAGATGGAGGACATAAAAGTGCGCGTTAATCGAGTTTCTTTTCGTTGACCCATAGAAGCTGGGGGTGGGATAAGAGTTCAAAAAAAAAAAAAAAAAAAATTGGCGAGTAAAGGGAAATACGAGCCCGGAGAGATAGGAGGGAGGGGAGGGGGGAACTTTTTAAGAGAGAGCTCCATCCACTAACGGGAGGTTCCCTCGATAAGATGCCGCCGTTATCTCATGCAAAGAGAATCGGGATAACGGGAATGGGGAAGGGGGGGGGGGGTGGCACGGTCCCGAGGAAACCGGAAACACGTGTAACAAACGACGCGCGCAAGCGACGCTACAAATGAGAACAGATGCAACTAGCGAGCGTTGCGTTATAACGCATTAGCTGTGTACTGTACAAGCGCGCGCGCACACACACACACACACATGGAAACATTGTGTCGCGCGCACACTACACATAAGCACGGGTGTGTGAAGTGTCTCTGTTAGTCGCTCGAGAACACTCGAAATGTCGCCGAACGCAAGCGGCTTTGCCCGCTCAAATGCATCTCCAAGCGAGCGAATTTTAACACATTGTGGATCAGCAAAGTTTTCCGAGAGGGATGGGGCGGGGGGAAGCGGCAGCTCTATCGAGGAGCCACGTGACACGGGACATCCCAGCAACCTACAGGAATTCAGGGGAACTCGTTTGTGGGAAACCCGTGCGTTCGCTTACGCGAGATCGTCGCGAAAGAAAGAAGAGCAGGGACGGGGGGAAGAAAAGTGGGAGAATCCTGGGGGAAAAAATGGTACCACGAAACTCTTCCACGAGGTACCAGGAAGATTCCAAAATTTATAAATTTTTTGATCTACTCCTCCCTCGCATAAATTTCGGCGGTGCGGGAGGAACTCGTCTGTCCAATTCGCGGGGTTCCGATTATAACGGGGAAACTCGTATTTTCGCTTGTGTGAAATTTTTGGAAAATCAAGAAAATCGCTGAGGGAAATGAAGGAGGGGGGAGGGAGGGGAAGTCCATAGGTTTTACTCGGCGGAAGTATGGGGGAAAATTCTTGCGTTTTCTCAATTCGAGTGGGTAGTGGCTAGTGGAGATTTCGCAGGGTTGAGTAGGGGTGAGATGTCGGGGGTGGGGAGGGGGATGGAGGAAGGTAGAGAAGAGCGGCAGTGAACAAGACCCCGAAGTGAGCTGCATTATACGGCCTTTCCAGCTGGGTGCAAGAGCACTCGAGGCTAGAAAAGCTATAGCCGGAGCTTTTCGAGAGGCTTCCGTGTTCCTCCATCTCGTGTAGCAACTGCGGCCGGGTCGGAGTGGCCGCATACACGAACCTCTTGATAAGCCGCAGAAAAAGAAGGGGGGGTGGGAGGAGAGGGCCCCAACAACCCTACGCGTTACACGGGCCATTCGAGCCACGGGGGTCACATCCACGTGCAACCGATGCTACACGTACTCCCTCTACCACCGACTATTTGTTTCTCCAATGCATATCTACCCTGATCCAATATTTCCCCCCTCCCCCCCGTTCGACTCTATCACCATGAATTTCCGAAAAAATTATACATACTCGAGCTTCTACGAGGACTCCTGGTAAAAGAAAAAATTCCCTGGTGCGCGCGCGCGCGTGCGCGGATGCGCATCGTTTTCAGCATTGACATGCCCTTCGACGATAGGGGGGTGTGGTTTAATATTTTTCAAGGTGTGCCGTAGCGGTTGTCCGACAAAGGCACCATGACAGAGACACCATCGTCGTCCCGTAGAAATTTGCATTCTACGCAAAACTACCCTTGTCATTTAGCGCGTGCAAGAGGGTTCTCACCCTCGTCTTACACCCTCGTCTTCCCCTTGGTACGCGGTGGTAGAACGCAGCATGTAGCGGAAGAAAGAGAAAAACAAACACGCGGCATTAATTTGAGTATTCCCATAGTTGGCCTGTACCTCCTCCTCGTACATAGCCGATGGTTGCGCTTCTCATATCGCACCATCAACAAGCATTTTGACGTCACTCTTGCGCGAGAGCGAGTAATACTCTCTAACTTCTTGTCCAGGCTATTCTTCGTGCTGGATAGAGGGGCTGCATCTTCTAGCCGGTCAATGTACGTTTTATAGGTGTGCGTGTAATATGTGTGAGCATGTTTTTCGAGCGTTCACAATACCGGTGGGGTGAATGTGTTCCTCAAGATGATTGTGTTTGTGGAGTAGGGATTAAGACTCGCACACACGCATACAACTACAAATCCATCCAAGATTCCAAGAGGTCGGTTCCAACAGAGAATAGTCCTTGGGAAGAATAATATTTTTCTGCAGGACGATAGTGGATTGGAGTAGAAAAAGTGAGATGTAATAATAGAGAGGAGTTAAAAGGAGTGAGAGAGAGAGAGAGAGAGAGGGTAAGGGGGAGAAATAGAAAGAGAAACGTGGTAAAAATATAAAGGGTTACCGACCATCCTTCCCCGGGGTACACACACACACACACACTTTTATTCACGTATGCACTCCGCAGATTTTACCAAGCAAAGGTGTGCCTCAAAAAAATATTATCCCAAAGGTGTAAAGTTAAATAGACGAGAGGCAGAAAGAAACTAAGACGAAAAAAGATTCAGACAGGAATGCGAATTAATTCCACGCTTTGAACAATACATGCGTATTATACAAGTGAACTACTCACACACTGTATACACGTACGTAATATTGTACACGTGTCTTTGAAGCTTCAATGGTAAATTAATTGATTTGAGTGTAGTAACACGCGCAAAAGGGAAGTGACGTTGTTCTGCGAGAGAACGAGAGGGGGGGATAAGGAAAACCAATGAGAAAGGGATGGAAAAAATAAGCGAAAAGGGGGGTGGAGATAGTAGTGGTACTAATAAAATATTAAAACCCTCTAGAGCCAAGGGAGAATTTTCAGAAAAAATCGAAATTTCGATTAAACGGAATGCAATTGGCGGATGCTGAGGATACAGTAGAATGGAATAAAGTAGTATAGAGAAATAAGGGGAAATTGTGGAGAAACAAAGTACAGTGGGGAAAAAAGGTTGAGTGAGTAAGTAGAGGGGAAAAGGAAAAGGAATAAACCGATAAAGCTTGAATCAACGATAGCGAGAGGTAATCGATGACTAGCTGAGCAAGGAGAATAGCGAAAGTTCAACCTGAAAAAATACTAAACTATTCCGCAGACTTTTCCTCAAAAAAAAAAAAACTTATTTTTTTCTGTCAATTAGATCAAACTAACACCGAAATTATCGATTTTCTCACACTCGATCGTGTATTTTTCTTATCCAGAAGCATTTCCCGACCACCTGTTTATGAGGTAAGAAAAAAAGAGGCAGAATTTTACAGGGAAAGAATCAAAGATAACGGCAAAGAAGAATTACAATAAGTTGTAAGAAATTTCATCCATTTAAGCAAAAAAAATTATTTGATTCGACTAACCATTCAACGAGCTTCCAAAACACTCATACTCAGAATTTTTACGCATATGGCAGTTCAGTGTTCATCGAAAATCATAGAATCAAATTTGAGAAATCAATGATTTTCTATATTTATAGAGAAAAGGTGGAAGGAAAAAGAGAGAGACAGAGAGAGAGAGAGAGAGAGAGAGAGAAAGGAATTTACCCAAATTCTGCAAATAGGAGAAAATTCCAAGTCCCTTTATCACCACAACAAGGAAAAATTTTATATAACGCAAAGTTTTTCTTTGTTCAATATAGAAATGTATGTGTGTGTGTGTGTGATGGAGATAAAAGGAATGGTGCATGACTTCTTTATTGTGAATTCCATAAAAATACAACCATTTCCTCTGGACAGCTCTTTATTCTTGAATTACACCCACACTTATGAAATGATAATCCCTCGAGTATTAAGACGAATGCGATTGAAGGAATAATGGGGAAAGTTTCGGTTAATGGTTAAATAACTATTTCAATGGCTACCAATCTCTCGGAAGGGTGGAGTATTCTAAACGCAAAGTGGAAAACAGCGATTCCTCAAAATTTACGTAATTTCGTAAAGCTCTACGTGATTTTCCTAATTTTATACATTTCCTCTCTCTCTCTCTCGTTCTCTCCCTCTTATTAAGAAAAAGGAAAAAAACAAAGAAAAAAAGGGACATTAAAAAGCGTAATAACCGGAATCGCTGGATGCTAAGGGTATATTATAAGTTTGCGAGTATTAAAGTTCGCAAAAGTACGAAGTTTGTCGTAACAAGTGAGTTTTTTGGAGCTCGAGCAGTTTCACATAAAGCGCAGCTGAAAAGAAAGCTGGAGAAAGCTCGATTAACGATGAATGCAATAAGAAATCGAAGAAGAGAGAGAGAGAGAGAGAGAGAGAGAGAGAGAGAGAGAGAGAGAGAGAAAGAGGGAAAACCAGGAAGGGGGGGGGGGGAAGATTCAACGTTCGAGAGACTTTTCTTTCTCCTTCTTTTCCGCGCGTCCTATTTTTCGCGAAACGGACCAGGAGGATCTTCTAGGAATCCGGTCACCAGTGAGAGCCATTTCCTTTTTTCTTCCGTGACCTCGGGGGTTGAAGGATTTCAGTCGGCGCGGAAATCGATTTCTCTCCCAGCGCTACTACGGGGAAACAGGTGGGGGAGAGGGGGTTTGGATGAGGGAGGGGAAAGCTGTCGCGTTTGTGGTATCAGGGACTAGAGAGTCACCGGAGAACTCGAGCCACTTCCGATGGATGACCGACCGGTCCTTGAATTTTCCACCCCCTCATTCCCCCTGTTCCCCCTTCCTTTACGAGAGGAGAAAGACTCTTGAAACTGCTACCCTCGATTTCACCTAAATTGCAGAAAAAAATTCGGAAGAGACGAGAGATATTTAGGACCCGCGTTAAGGGGGTGAATTCCTCATTTCCGGTTGATCCGATCGATATGGAAACAATCCGGAGTTTCCTCCCCTCCCCTTCCCCTTTCCCTTTTTTCCTCAAAACTATTCGCGATGAAGCACCGAAACGAGAATAGAATATCTCGATAACGAACCTCGTGATTTTATAGGTGAGACGCATCAATGGGGGAGGGAGGGGATGAATCTTCTCACAACCCCTATCGCGAATACATCAAAAACACTAAGAAACACAATCGAGAGAGAACTCGAACCTCTTTTGCAAAGCACCAATGGTGGTACCACCACCTTGAACATGTAAAATAGGGGGAGGGGTGGAAGGGGGTGGTATTTTGAGCCTATTGAGAAAACACGGAAAATGCCGAGGAGCATAATCGAGAGAAGAGTCGAGCTGTTGCAAAGAACCAATGGCGGCACTCCCGTGGAGGGGCTGTTTATTCTAATGGCGACAGCCCTTACGTATAATATCAGCGACGCTTCTTATGCTAATTCTATGTTCACGCGCTTCAGTATTATACAAGTTTATTCTGAGAAAGCCTTTTCATTATAGCGTGCTTGCGTGCTTTAATCCCTTCTATTAACTCGCCTGAATAACCGTGGAATTGTTTAAGGTCGCTATTATTCCATTTAGCCACTCGAGCAAAGAGCACGCGGAGATATTAAATAACATTTATCACGGGACAGAAAACAAATTGTAACGAGTGTCGATTTTTATTACCCCCCGCCAAGTTTACGACGATCGCCTTCATCCCCGACGCTCGCTTTTCACCATTATTGCGTGATGATGATGATGATGATTACGATGGAAACGAAGGTGTTAACGATGACGATAATAATAATAATAAAGCGATAAAGATGACGCAAACGTAGACGGCGACGGCAACGACGACGTTGCATGAAAAAATGATAAATTCTAAGGAAACCCCGAGGAATTTGTTGAAAATCGCGAGGGATACGATCCATCGTTATCCAAATTGGCAATTAGTCGCTGGAACTGTGCAACGCTGGCCATTTCCGACAAATTTCGGAAGCTTCGGATAAGAATCAGTCATCGCCGATCAGAATAAACCGGAAATGAGCGAAGAGCGAACCGTTTCCAGCAGCCACTGCGATAAAATGTGCGAGGGAGGCTTTTCTCCCTCCCCTGTGAATTCGTCTTTTCCACGAGACGACGAGGACGAGGACGAGGACATCCTTCGCAGCTTGTTCTTGTAAAATTATGAGAGCCGTTTCCCCCGAAGGGAACGAGAGGGTGGATGGGCGGGGAACCGAAGGTGAATTCAACAGCGTATAAAAAGAAAGGGAAAAAGTCTCTCTCGGATTCTTCTGACGAGTGGCAAGAAGCCGTGGGCCTTTGTCCCTTAAAGGTTTTTCCATTTGGGAACTCCGTGAGTGAAAACTATCATGGCGTTTATCAGAGTGCTGTAGAGTCTTTGCTGATTTTTCACGGCTCAACCCCCCTCCCCCCTCCCTCCCGCCCTCCCCCAATTGCTTTTCTCGTCTTGTTACTCGACCGAGAGCTAATCTTGCCACTTTCATCGAACGTCTTATAAACTTGTGTTATCTCTCGCCTAATAAGAAATCTTTCTTCTGAGAAAAAGTTGTTTTTCCGGAAGGACCGCGGAATTTCGTTGGAATATCAAATGGCAAAGGAGCGAAGCTTTCCTTTCAACCCCTAGCGATCACGCGAGAAAACTTTCCTCGAACTCTTTCTATTTCTCTCTCTAAGGGGTGAATTCTTAAACTTGTATAATCCACGAGAGGAAGAGAGAGAGAGAGAGAGAGGGGGAGAGGGAGCTAAAAAAATGGAGGGAGAAGGGGGTTGAAGTTTCCCTAAAAGTCGCCCGCGTGATTTTCACACGTTTTGCATCTGGCG
Organism: Sclerodermus sp. 'alternatusi'; assembly: GCA_037305995.1. Classification (NCBI taxonomy): domain Eukaryota; kingdom Metazoa; phylum Arthropoda; class Insecta; order Hymenoptera; family Bethylidae; genus Sclerodermus; species Sclerodermus sp. 'alternatusi'. The sequence goes on from CM074553.1 coordinate 847,966, forward strand.
GAAGTATTACGAGGTCTCCTGTAAAAAAAAACTGCAGAAGCCGCTACATCGCTTAACTAAAACTAATAATATTAAATTACCTAGAGGCAACAAGGTGAAAAGCCAGTCAAGGTAGGTTCTGCCTCGTTTTTATTGCGGAACCACTAGGGGCTCTAAAGGGAGTCGTTTCTTCAACAGTCCCCACACCTCTACCCCTACCTCTCCTTCTCTCTCTCTCTCTCTCTCTCTCTCTCTCTCTCTCTCTCTCTCTCTCTTCCCCTTCCGTCGTCCCACGCTTCTTTTCCTTCTTTCATAGAGATTTGCATAGCAATCTGACGCAACCTGTGTTACAACGCTTTATCAAAAGGGTACACACGCGTGCGTCGTTCTAATGAGGAAAACAAAACAAACGGCGGAAAATAATACAATGGCTTTCAGCCGTGGCATCCATCTATAAAAAAGCCTCTAGGACACTCGACTCGCAATACCTAATTAAAACTAAAAACTGTAGTACTAGAGAGTCCTTGTACCCTCTTTCGCAACCCCCTCCTCCCAACAACCCGACCTGATGAATTTTTCAGCTTTTTCCAATTTCCCACATTTCCACGGTGGACGGACGATCGATTTCCATCGATCGAAGCGACGAGGGTGGGTGGGCGCGCGAGGGTGGTTGGGGGTGGAAGAGAAATCAAAGGAAACTTTCCGTAGGTTAACGCATAGGGGAGGATCTACGTAATCGAGCGAGGAGGTCGCAAACAAATCGAAAGACAATGGGCTCCGTGACAGGCAGTTCCACGGGCGCCAGAGGAGGGGGGGGGTACTCCTTTGTGCGAAATCATAGGGATCGACCGTACGAGTTGACAATGGCAGCCAATCATGGCGTGATCGAGAGACGTCGTGCCTACCTACCCGTGCAGATTTCTGGTTGCACGTACGCGCACACGCACACGCAAACGCGAACGTGTCAGCATGGTGGGACTCAGGCACCATCAACGCTCTTGACCGAAAATATCAGACGCTGTCGGCTTAGGACTTAATTGCCAGAAACAAAAGAATTATTGTTCACCGACGCCCAAAAATAAAGAACCGTACCTTCGTCCCGTTTTCACCCTTCTGCGTGAACCGTTCCCCCCTCCCTCCCTGCTTTGACCCTTTCACCTCCCGACCCTTTTGAACCACTGCCATCATTCAAGTCCATTCATCGCTGCTCCCATTCGATTCTCCGTCAACTTCAAATTATGAGAAAAAGTCACGGTGAACACGGTAAACACGGGGTCATCATCGTTCGCGTTCCCCTTTATTAAAATATTTCGCAGTTTTAATTTTTTTTTATTTTTCTTTCGCTTTTATATAAGAAATCTTCCAAGCTCGTTGAATTTCATGAAAAGTATCTCGCATTCTTTTATACGGTTTGAGAATGTCTTTATTTTTAGCGATTCTATATTAAAGATCTCGCGGGGATTTCACACGTTGCTATCGTTGTTATTATTATTATAATTATATTATTTATTATTATACTGTTTCGTTATTAAAATACAATATATATACCGCGTGATACGTAGATGAAATTCGTGTAAGTTTGCGAGGAAAGAGGAAAGGGGGGGATAGCATACCGAGCTTGCCAAGAGGGTTGGGGATATCATTTCAATTATATTACAAGTTTTATCAATAGCTGTATAAAATAGATATATAGGAGAATTCCGTTTTATTAACGATAAATCCTGAAAGGACAAGATTTATAGGAGTGAGCTGTTGTAGTTGTTACTTAACAACTGGTGATTACCCAGAAAGTGGAACTGTCAAGTTAAAGTAAAATATTGTCAAGTAAACAAAGCAATAAAATCTTTATAGAAACACATACGTAAGTGCTTAGGTATCGATCTGGATAAAAGTGGTACGAAAAGAAAAGCGAGAAACGCGTTTGTAGCTGAACACCGTTTGTATCAGGGATTAGGTAGTGAAATGATCAACAATAATGTTGACGAGTACAAAGGCGAAAATACAGAGGCACCCACACGCATACAGGTCAATGTTTGTTTGGTAGCGCCACCACCACCACCATTCATCCACCTATCTATTTTACAAAGGATCCAGATCTTGACAGGGACAGGTAAATTAGAATCGATCATATTTCCAAAGCTAAACGACAGTAGCCAGTAACAAATAGCTGTCCTTAGAAACTAGATAGGGTTGAGGGTGGTTGGTGGTGGCAGTGTTAGAATTTTGATGACTAATATCCTTCTTCGAACCTGGGTCAATGGTAAAGCATAACAGGTGTAAGGTAACGCTTGAAGAACCGATGCACACGTGTACACGTGTACGCGCAAACGAATAACGAAGGAATAAAATATACGTGTATCTCGATGGAGATAGATTGGAGCGCAAACTTGACAGTTCTCCGAATGTAACATTATAAATAGAGATTTGAATTTCCTAACGAAAAGGTAGGAAGTTTGCGTAGTTGAAAAAAAAACAATGGCTCCTTCCTCCCTCTTTTTGTTCTCGAGCAAACGTCAAACGCGTCTGACAAAGGAAAAGGAAAGTTTCGATAGAAAAAAAAAAAAAAAAAAAAAAACTCCGGAAGCAGCCTGGAAAATATTGCAAGGATCGTCGTAAAAGATTCCATTTACGAAAGTTTATTATCCTCGCTACGAGAGAATATATTCGCCTTGACGCAAAACATATTTGGGAGGGAGGAGGATATTAGATTCTTTCAAGGATATCCGAATATGTAAAAATTTAGCCCAGTTTCATTTCATAAAACGAAAACGTTCGCCACGCTTGCCCCCCAAATGGTCGTTGGAACTTTCCCTTTACCAACCTCGTACGATGCCGAAAGACCGCCGCCGCTTCTCCGTTCAATTTGCAAAGAAACTTCCGTTTCGCACCCTCCCCTCCCCCTCCCAATTCTTCCCGCTTCCGGTGAAATTAGCCTGCACGCCGAATGTCAAAATCTCTCCGCACACTCGATTGGAAAACAACGCGGCCACGAGTGGAATTCACAGAGGCCGAAGAACAACCGAGCGTGCATCATCCGCGCGGGGGTGAGTACAGTAACGTACAAAAGCAGCAGCAACAACAACAACAACAGCGGCAACAACTACGAAAAACGACGCGCGAGTTCCCGACAAACGCCAACGAGTTTGCGAAGAAAGACACGCGAAGTCTGAATGACACTGCTAAGTGGGAAAGTTGCATATTCCAATAATCGGCGAGCGAACAAACGAACAAACGAACAAACGAACAAATGGATTCGCCTATCGGTAAATCCTTGCTAGAAATAGAAGAGCGCGCCAGTGGATCAATAGCGGCGGCGGCGACGACGGCGGCGATGGCGATGGCGATGGCGAAGGCAAACCTCAATAGGTCAGCCCGTGACACGCGTGTAAGTGGCGTGACACACGGCGGAAAGTTGCGAGTTTCGACAAAGGATGCGGATAAATAAATAAATGCATCAAATCACAGGTGCGTCTTTCGCGTGGAGCTGGAGGAACGATGCATTTACGGATCAATAGCGACAAACACCCCCGCCCGCAGTGGAGGTCATCGATATAATGACACGCGCGTGTGACTGACGCGACGATATAAAGCGGAGAAAGTGGAGATTCCAAGTTTCGATAAATGATGAACAACCGCATGAATAAATTGTGGTGGTGGGCGGGGGGGGGGGGTGGATCTTTGGCGGAAACGGAAGAATCACGCTCGTGGATCGATGGCGGCGGACGAACACCGATAGGTCGAAGCTGATGCGTGTACGTGAGAATTCAACAGGGTGAAACGAAAACCGGTGAGTTTCCTCCAACGAGGGATGTTTGTTTCTCGTCTCTCGGTACCGCTCGTGTGTTTGTTCGATGAACAACCCTCGCATCTCGTTTAGGAGGATGATTAAAACGAATCGATGCCAACTCGACACGGGGGGTGGTGGGAGGGGGTAAAAAAAGTTTTCGCGGGAACAACGGACAGCTGTCTCAGGAATCGAAGGAAATCGTTGGGGGATGAAGCGACGACGAGGGGTGGGTGGTTGGTGGTGGTAGGTTGAAAGTTGAAGTTGAGATTGCGTCGAGGGAAGTTTCTCGGCTTAGGATCGATAGGACGTTACGTTGAGCGTCGCGACGAAACGATACACGGCGGGGTGTGGGAAAAAGACAAAAAAGGGGGGAGAGAGAGAGAGAGAGAGAGAGAGAGAGAGAATTTCAGGAGGAAATGCCTAGTTCGATAGAGCGAATGATATCGATCCTCCCCCGCATTCCCCAGGAGACCTGACCTTTCGAGCCTATCGACTCCTGTGTATCCGCAACATTTCTCTCCTTACAACATTTATCAGGCGCGACCTCCTCTTCCCCTCAGGCCCTCCGTTACCTCCCATCGCTCCGTTCCACTTAAGAATGTATCCCTTTTAACACATATGCACATACACGAGTACTGGGAGAGTACTAAATTTGAGGCGTGTTTCAGGCCAAACGCTACTTGTTACGTTTCTCCGTTCTCTTCCGTTCTCTTCCATTCTCTTTCCTTCGGTTTTCGTAGCCACGCGGTAAGAAATAACAAGTGCAACCCCCTTGGAACAAGTGGAATATGCAGTAGCCTTTGAAACTCGCACGCACGCACGCACCACACCCTCTGGTTTTGTCGTTTCACGCAAATTTTCAGGGAGGAGACGAGAGAAGTGGAAGATTTACGAGGACGAGGAAGAAGAATCCCCCGTTGCTGTTGCTGATGGGATTTGTATGATTGGGTGCGATCCGTTAAAGGATATGGGGAAAACAGAGTTTAGCCTCGTACCGTTGGTCAATCGAAATCTGACCCGGTAAAAGGAGCTCTCAAAACAGTTCTCGGATACGTAAGATATGTTTTGACGCGATGAAATAAGTTGGACCCGCGCGTCCCTCCCACGCATATTTGCTCGGCCCGCCATTTCTCCGTGTATGGGCGAATGCAAACACCATGGGAGACGAGCGCGCGAAACTTTATTAGCTATTTCTTGCAGGAACTAATTGAACTCGATATTTCCTTGGATCACACTCTCGAGTTCTCAAGTACTTGGAAAAGAAACTTCCTGCGATGAAATTTCTACGACTACGACTACGACTACGACTACGACTACGACCGAAAAACAAACTAAATTCTATACAAAGAAGAAACTGGTGTAATGGTAGACTCTCCGTGTTTCTCTAATTTTCTCTTTTCTTTTGGTTTTTTTTTTTGCAAAAAATGCGGACAATTCTATGAACTTTGCATATTTCTATAGTCCGTTTTCTGACTTTTTTTTCTTCCTTTGATAAATTTGTCGCGTGAAAATAGTTGCTGGAAGAGGCAGAGAAATTTGATTCTTGGGACAAAGTCGAATCCAGCAGAGATTTCTCTTTACACCATGGGTCTTCTGTACAATTCGTGTGGGAATCAGCTTGTAGTGTGCGTGCGCGCGTATGTATGCTATATTATTCAAGCATTCCCCGGTGAGTTAAAGCTCCGAAAGGTAAAATGTGCGAAAGAGTAACACCCCGACTCATATGTCAAGAAGCCCTTGCATTCACCCCATGAAGGAAAAAATAAAAATAACACGACTGTCATAAAAAGGTCCTTCGAGCGCTTCTAAAAAAATCAGACTGTAACTGGAAGGTTCTTAAAACAAGGCTAAATAGCCTAAATTTTATTTAGTTGCGCAAAACCTGCCACGGGACCCGCGGAAAAGATACTTGACAGAATCCGTAGTTTTGGTCACGGCGGGGGGCAACGACCGACGACGCAACAACCCCGTGACTGTAAAAAATTTCCCTCAACGCAAAACCGCATTTCGAGCTCTCCTAGGAATGAAAAATTGACCGCAATCACAGAAATGCGAGGAATTACGAAGAGAGAGTAACGAGGAATCTCTTGGCGGAGATCTTGGTGTTAATGGAAAACCATTTTCGCACAGTTTTAAAAGAAAACTCGTTAACGAGGGGGACGAGGGGGGAGAGGACGACGAATCCCTTAAAAACAGAGTGCAGAATTTCAATATGGCGTGTTGAGAAAAACGAGAATAACGGGGATGATAATCGTGAGATTTGATTTCAATTTAGATAGCGACGGTCCTTGCGATAAGTTTGTATCGGCGTTGGGAGGGTGGGGGGTGGAGGGTAGTAGAGATGAAAATAATTTTAACGAGCGTCACCGCGTAATTCGATCAAATGTAAATGTCATTCCTTAAACCGCATTTCTTAAATAGGAAAGAAATCCAATTTGCAATCTGGGAAGTAGCGATCCACGGCCCTACTACGTAATCGGCTTCGCCAATCGACTTGCAATTAATCGATCTGTCGGCTTCCCTAACTGCATTTCGAGCCGCTGGAAGATCAAGAATATTACCGTGACGGAAAATCGAAGGGTACCGCGTGCTAACGTCTACCAGCATCGCCCTTCTCCCTCCCTCCCTCCCTCCGCCGTGCCCTACGTCACCATCAAAGTATCTTAAAACTAACTGGATTACATTGGCCTTCGCTCCCATCCCCACATTTTACCCAACACCCTCCCGCCCTCGACTCGACTCGACTCCCTAACGCCAGCCTGAAAAATTTATTCCTCTCCACTTGTGTAAAAAGAAAAGTAAGTCTTTTTTTCTTTTCTCTTCTTTTCTTCTCTTCTCCCTTTTTTAGGCATACCGTTCAATAATACAATAGCACGCTTGGAACCTTCTTATAATTGTATCTTTCGCTTCTCGAAAGCAGGATCCAATAAATTCTCCAATATCGTTTCAAACGTGTATTCTCTCATTCGAAAAAGAAAATCTTTTTAAGCGCACCGTGAAATAATACAATGGTGTACGTAGATCCTCCTTACAATTAAATTTCTTGGTTTTATGGAGCAGGATCCAATAAATTCCCCAAATCCTGAGAATTCGTTCGCTTTAAAGAGAGAGGGAGAGACAGAAGGAAGAAAAGTGGTCGTTTGCTTCAAGCAAAGAGAAAAAACAAATCTTTTTAGGCGTGTCGTTAAATAATACAATGGTATCACGTGGAAACTTTTTACGATTAAATTTCTTGGTTTTATGGAGAAGAAGGATCTCTAATGAATGTACCCCAAAAATCCTGAGAAATGTATACGTTCGCTTGAAAAGAGAGAGAGAGAGAGAGAATATCGTTTTAAGTACAACATTCGATAGTGCAATAGTACACGCAGAATGTCTCCATAATTATTTAACATGTTGCGATTTTAAGGGGTAGGAACGAAATAAATTTGATAGTAGGGATAAACTCGAAAATTGTTCCCACTTGCTTCGTGAGATTTTCCAGGGGAGCGTTTTTCCACGTTTGCGGATGTGCATTATTACTGCTCGCATCCCTTTAAACACGTACACACGGCGCAAGCGGGAGGGGGTGAGGGACGTCGTAAAATGTGTTTCTGTGTGAACACGCGGCCCGCGAAATTGACTTTTCGAGGGGAGGGGCGTTATTGCGGAAACTAAAGGCAAAGAAAACTTGAAGAGTGCCGCCGGTTCTACGGGCTCCGAGAGTTTTTCCGGGATGAAACCGAACTGGACGGGATAAGGGGGGTGGCGGTATGCGGGGGGTGGGTAGGAAGATCGCAGGGAAAATATCCAGAAAGAAGCTTAAACGCTAAAATACTGCTCTTTCAGAAACGTCTGAAATATTCAAAATGCTAAATGCATGTTTTTCTTCGTTCAAGTAATTAAAATCACTGATTCACCCCAATTACATGATGCGCAGTGTATAATTTATTACCCCTTGGCTGTTGCTCGGAAGAAAATAAGGCGATTAGGAAAAATACATTATTTATAAGGAAGAAATTTTTCGCTTTTTTGAAAGATTTCTTAGCTGCGGAATGGAGGAGATTTTTTGATGTTTGAAAAATAAATGTGTGTTTGCTCCCTCGGTGTCATCCCCCCGTGACACGCGTTAATTACCTTAAGCATACATACATGTGCAAGCATGTCGGTCCGACCATTGAGTAAAACTACTAGAAAAAAGTAGTCTCTGAGTATTCTTCGGTAAAACATTTATGCACGCGAGCAAAATCATATTAACAATTGATTAAAGGTGATCGCACAATGTACACGAGTCAACCAATTGCACTGACTTTGATCATCATTGAAATGGCAGGGAAAATGACTCTGTTGCCAGATGTAAGGTCTCATGGTGTTTGCGGATGAAATATCATCGTTTCTCCGCGCAAACATATAAAATTTTTTCAATTTATTGACGAAGACAACACGTGGCTTGCTTAGCGCGGATGGTTTATTTTTGTTAAAAATATTTCTACGAAACACACGGTGAAAATTTAAATACAAATATAGGCACTGAACAAAATAGAGGAACGAGAATTTTAATATAAAATAGGATTACGGAATTCGCGTGAGAAAAGATTAAGATGCACATTTTTTGTTTTCTTTTTTCTTTTTTTATTTGCAAAAGAAACAAAAATTCAATAGGAAAGTTTTCAAGCGCGATATGAATAAATTCGTTAGTAAGCGACGCTGTGAACAAATAATTTAGGACCTTTTGAAGTTGCCACACATTTTATTTGAACTAAAATCATTATTTACTTTTAGTTGGACGTTTCTGCGTTAAATGTTTGTTAACTCTCCGCGGTTTAGACCAGAGAGACTTTTTGCGGCTCTTGTGTATCCAGAGAACCCGCGATGGCATTAGATAACGCCTGTAGAGTTCCAACGATAATAATTGTAAACCGAGATAAGGAAAAAATCTGGACTACGGCAATTTACGACGGATGACGCGAAATAGGGTGAAAAATTGAGTGAAATTGCAAGTGAAAGCGCCAAAGGACACTGTTTTAATACAGGATCATAATAATCTGCTTTGATTAAAATGTAACTTGACAGGAGTACGGTTGCGAATAAATTTGTGTATTTCCCGCTAAAATAAAAATTCAGTGTCCCATAATTACTTCAGCCACTAAATTAGAATTTATAAAATCGTTCGAGAGCGGATTATTGGAAAGTTTTTGAGAGTCATTTGGATTAGTCCAATCGCCAAGCAGAATAATTACCGATTGGAATAGCTTTTCAAATTCGTAATTAACGATTCGGATCACTGCCGATAGGATGAGACTCTATTGTGGTAAAATTATGAAAAAACTTTTACCAAATATCTCTATTCTAATTCCCCGCTCTCGCTCGACTCATTCATAAAGCCGAAGAATCTTTTTTACTGAATATTGATAAAAACGAAAGTAGATACCTTCTCGATCAAGCGCAATACGTATAATCTGTATAATCAAGATTTATTATTAAAAAACAATTGATCGTCGAAAACCGCAGCTGCAAATATTGAAATATCGGTATATCGCAGCATTGCTCGTTTATATCTCAACGAGTCATTCGAGAGAAACCAAATTATAAAAGAAATCTGTTTTTAAATAACTTTCTCTCGACAATTTTTATTGAAAATACGCTCTTATGGATTTAATAAATCAATTAAGTTTTGGGGCGAGTGGAAACAGGGTGGGCGGGATGGGGGGTGGGTGGCACGCGATAGGAGGGAGCGCGTGCGTTGACGTAGGAACTATTTTTCAAGGAACATGTGCGAGAAAAAGAATTTCAGAGGAAAACATTTCAGACTGTCATGAATGAAATATCGTCCATGAGTAGAGAGCGCCACGTGATTAGCAAGTACACGGTAGGGAATTTCTTTATCGGTAGTTAAGAGAATTCTGTAAACGATCTCTAATGGTAACTATAATACAAATGACTCTTTCGATTTCTTCATTACCGACTAATTCTCCTGGCTGAGAATCCCCCTAATTTTTCAGCATAATTTTATCGCCCTTGCATACGCGAATGCCTGCATGCAAATTTAATCGCCTCTACAAACGCTCCTCTAAATTATGGTTTTCAACCAAGAAAATCCTATCCTCGAATTTCTCTGTCCAGACCAGCTGTCATATTTTTCCCGAGAAAATTTATAACCGTGTTGGCAACGCGATATCTGCAACAACCAATGAAAATTATTAACTGCCCTCGGGAATATTCCAGATCATGTTGCAATATTTCACCGATAATTAGAGGTTTTAGTCATTTTTAGTGATACAAGCGTCACTGACATTACTATTGTAAAATTGACCCAAATCACGAATTAATAGCTGTAATTGTACTTTATTATGCGACAACGCACAAAATTTTCCTTAATTGTTCGCTGTCGCAGTTCACAAATTATAACTACGTTATTACGCCGTTGTTAGGGCCTAGAAAAGGGCTCGCATAAATCCAAGCAATTTTCTGGCATGATTATCATACTATTCGCCTGAATGGCTAGAATCCTATTTTAATTGTTTCAGAACGGAGAAGGACGAAAAACATCAATTGTGCAATAATTAACGGTTTCTGAAATTCCTAGTCTGGGCATCATTAATATAATTATGGGAAATAATATCAGAGGAAAATGAATTAATTTTCTCTCCTTTTTTTTTTTAATTTTGCCAAATATGATGAAAGCAGGAGGATGGAAATAGAAAGGAAGAAGGAAGAAGGAAAGAGAGATAGAGAGAGAGAGAGAGAGAGAAATCACCAGATTAGTATAATATTATTTCAAGTAAGAGGAGAGAAAGGGTGGATTTTAAGCAGAGAATTTAAACATTATCTCCAGAGTTAATTGGGACAGGACAAAAAATTCAGGTGAATCCCAGTAATTTCGTGGGATCACCGGAAATTGGATTACTCGAAATTTAAATTAGTAAAAATTGCGCGATCTTACTACGGCAAAGATAGAGTCAGCGAGGAAGGGCGGGGGGGGGGGGGAGTTAAAGTGCAGAAGTGCAAATCATAATCATTCAACCGTCGGTGGATTTTCAAATTTCAGAAATGATTGATAACATCAGCGAAATTTTCAAAGAAGAGTGACCGTGCGGTCCAGAGACACCCTCACCCCCACCCCCCTTGTCTGGTTTCCTTTGGCGAGGAGCTACCAGGCGAATCGTTTGGCGAGGGCCAAATTTTCACTTGGCCGTTTACCAACAATGTCAATGGCATTTCCCAACTACCAACGCAAGTTTCCCCTGGAATCTTCCAGGTCTGCTGCTCGCCCCTCTCTCCCCCCCACTCACGTGACTTTCCACCATTAGGAAAATTCATTTTCCTTTCAACGAAGACCCATTAAACAACGGGTGATGAATAACTCGACTGCCGGCCAGATGCGTATTTTCGCTAATAAATTTCACTTAAATCAAACTTCATCTCATTTTTAATTTCATATTATTATTATTATTATTTGGTTGATTTATGTCTCTCAAGGCCCGGGTGTATCCGGTGCCGTTACCACCCGGTGTATCACTCGCGTGCCAACGAGAATTAATTATCTCCCCACTGGTGAGCATTAAGGGGTAAGAAATAGCTTCGCTCCAAGTCAACTATGACCTGGAGGACGCATTCACCTCTTTAAGAGATTTCACTTTAATTCAGTTAAAAACATTTGTCGCAAGCCGCGACTCTTAAATTAATTAAACTTGTTATTGTCCCAAGTTCGTTATTATCATTATTATTTGGCCTTATTTGCGTTATTTGTTAGCGCCATGGCCAGGCCACTTTTGTCCTGGTTGCATTTCCGGCTAACGCATCATCCGTTATTGTCCACCGGGGTCCTCCGCTAACTTTAATTTAGTTCCAAGTTTCTCTAAAAAGCAACCCAAAGTGACTAAACTGTCCAATTTTATGGTCTTGTTAATAAACGCCCTGACTGCCACCTCCCCCCCCCCCTCTCTTTCTCTATTTCCGTTTTCCCGCGGATTAAAGTGAAATACGTAAATTCGACATTGAGATCTTATCATCTAATTAGAGGCGATACCCAACGATACCTATGTCGTCCATCAAAGTCGTCTTGCACCACTTTCGATGATTTTTTCACTGGTACCACAAATTGCAAAGGTCAAGATCATTTAGCGAATATTTGCAAAACAGATTTGGAGCTTTAAGAGATAACACGAATCGAATCAGGGTGATTTATGTTCTTCTCGTAGACTTCGATTTTTTTTATCGCGTTTCGAGCGTCCCTCCCTCCCTCCTCCTCGCGAAGGTTGCTCGAGAGCAAAGGGTTAATTTAGACTCGAGTGTCTTTGAAAGGTCATCCTAACATGACCGAGCTATCATCGAGAGGAAAAACTGTGGTGACGCTCGATCGATATCTTTACAGTTTACTTGTAATTTTACTCGGTTATCTCGACGCGGTACTTGTCAAGAGGGTGGAAAGGGTGTGCCGGCCTATGAACAAACAAATACACATACACGCGCGAAAACCTACGCAACCTGAAAAGGTGAGGGAAAGAGAGGGGCGGGGGGGACGTATGCATTTATGCGAGCGATATGAATAAAGTAATGCGAACGCTCTACGGATAATTGCAGACGCGTGCAAATTATTCTTAAGATTATCAGCGGTATAAGATTCTCCGGTCACTATTCGCTTAAACGCGAAAAAAATTTTTAAACCTGCGAATTTAAAAGAAACGAGCCAATCTCCGTAATTACTCAACGTATCTCTTCTCCCATTAACCCTCTATTTTTTCTCCCCCGAGAATTGCATCGAACTGGATAAATTATGGGAAAACTTCAATTTTACTGCTCTTATCGTGATTCTGGAGTTCGCCTACCAATTGACACTTTTAGAACGTTATCTGAAAAACTATGGGGAAACCCCATGGCTAGATCCATTAACTCTTTGAATTCTTGCCGAACTTCCGAACTATGCAGTGCGATGATTGGGGGGGGGGGGATTAACTATTCTTGATTCTTTTTCATAGTTTCGAGGGCTTTCCTTGTCTTATTAGGAGAAGCTCAGGAATAGCAAGAGAGTTTCTCCGGGCCCCACCGCTTCTTAATTGTAATATTTCAGCGCTAATCTTGCAAGCTTGTTATTAATATCAAGTAGGTGAGATTAGTGGAGTTGATAAGATCCGCTTTCAAGCATCAATATTATATGAAAACAGAGTTATCAAGCTATTGCATAGTATCACAGCAACCCTTCTTCATGGCATCGGCAGGTAAACCATTCTCTAATGGAGTTTCGATACGACATCTTGCAAATGAGCCACGTTATACGGGGATTAACGTAGGGGATGCTGTCTTATAAAGAAATTTTTCAACTAGCACCCTTGTTGCATCGGATCCAAAAGCATCGGACCACGATATCGCTTTGGCTTTTAAAGCTTCTCGATGAAAATTACTCGATGTTCTTAGTTAATATTTGGGGGGAGGGGGAGGGGGGTTAAGGAAAGAAACCCTTATGGAAGGGGAAATTTGCGCGTCCTTTGTTGAAACATCGCGAAAGATTTGCACGAACGAATACAAATAATCCTGAGAAAGTACAAGTAGGTGCAAATAAGTGCAATTGAGTAGTAAAATTAAGTGCATGTAAACGCAATTAAATGCAAACAGGTGCAAGTAATTGCAGACAATTGCAAGTAAATGCAATTAAGGAAACGAAGTTCACACAGATGCAGTTGGATGCAAGTAAATGCAAATGGGTGCAAGTATATTGCATTTACTTGCATTTACTTGCAATTAAGTTCAAGCAAGTAGAATTAATTTCAAGTGCAAGTAAGTGCATTTGAGTGTAATCAGATGCAATTAAGTGCAATTGAATGGAGGGAGAATGCTATAGGGAGTGAAAGTGAAGGCGAGCGAGTGGGAGAACGAATGGAAAAAACGGGAAGAGAAAAAAAAGGCGAGAGTCTTCTTACCTCCATGTGAGATTCCTATGGGGCCACTGCTGACCATGAATCGCGTAACGCTTGCGTCTCGTTCTTGCGTATCTCGGGTCCGGCTTATCCGGAAGTCCGCATCTTCGCGCTTTCATGAGCTTCCGGGTTTTCTCGTCGATCTCTCCGGTCATAGGAATATTACCGAATTTCTGAAACAGAATATTGCCTGAAATTCTCATGTTTTTCCACCGACGTGAAATTTTTAGAAATTTTCCCAACGTCGCTCTTAATATTGCGCGGGCGAAACAGGGAGAGGGAGGAGAGGGGGAGTGGAAAACTTTTCACGAATCACGGAAGTAATGAAATTTATTAATCGAATTTCCCGCTAAAAAATTCGATGAATCCAACCGATTTATTCGTAACACGCGCGAGTTGCATTAGCAAGTTTTTCCTGAAAACGTAGATCACCGGTTGAAATTTTTTCCGACCATACGGGAACGAACGGAAGAGGGGAAGGGGGGGGGGGGGATGAGAGAGAGAAAGAGAGAATCCGCGGAAAATCTATATCGTTCGTAAAATTGGGTCGGGTGGTTCGTTGAATTCCACGATTATCCTTGGGATCGCCCGAGTCGAACCACTGAAAATCAAGAAATCCATCAATACCGGAAACTGTTTTTCAGAGACGCGTAAAAATGACTGCGCGGAATATTGGACGCTCATAAATCAAGAGAGTACGTGGAAAACGTATTACGAAAAATATGGAAGGACCGACGACGGGGGGGGGGGTAGATCCGAGGGTGGATGAAGAGAAAATAGACAACCGCTAAGAAACAGTTTTGCCTTCTCGAGAGAGAGAGAGAGAGAGAGAGAGAGGGGGGGGGGGATGTCTTCGCGAAACGAAAAATATTATGGAGGAAAAATATCAAGTGCATCTAGCGCACAATCGTTGATATATGAATAAGGGGAAAGGCAGAAAAAGATAAGGGAAATGAAATAGGCTAAATCCTCTTCTCCGGAAAGATTTCAGAATCACGCGTAGCTATGCTTTTCCCTGATACTTTAGTCTCCCCCGTAAATTCTAAGAAAGTTTTCTCTCCCACGTAAAGTTTAGCGTATCCGCGTCTACACGTACATACACATGCAAGGCTTTTTATACTTTGGCAAATAAAAGGAAGACCCCCCTCCCTCCCTCCCTCCTCCATCGAACACAAATAATAAATATCACAATTAAGGAAAGTATCGGGGATCGTTTTTAGAGGGATGCGCATCCTGTCGAAGGATAATCACGGTAGAATCGAGCGAAGGACAAATTGAGCAAAGATATTTTATTCAGCTCCAGAGCCATTGTCGAAAATATATCCGGTGAAAAAATTATTTATCAGCTTGAAATATCGCGAGTGCAGTCAATGGTGATAGTAGTAGTAATAGTAGTAGTAGTAGTAGTATAGTAGCGGCAGTAGGAGCAGCAGCAGCAGTAGCAGCTTTGCAAAATGGAAATTGTCAAGTGGGGGATGTATCAGGATTTTGCTTTGAAATTCAAGCGAGGAATATCTTAGGAAGATGAAGAGACGAATAGGGGGTGGAAGAAGAAGAAGAAGAAGGACGGTGATGGTGGTGGGGTAGAGGGAGAGACTTCGACTCTCATTGGTCTCTTCTTGAAGCAATTTCACCTGATTAGTTGAGCAAATTCTGCGATTCAATTCTAAGGGATTCCCGGCGAACTATTGAAAGTTTTACGGTCCCCTAGATGCGAACAAGTGGAATGTAGGTATTTTCTACGCAGACTAACAAGGCTGATTTTCATGCAAATCCCGCGGAAGAAAGGAACGTTACGAATGCCAGATCGGTTTTTCCGAAGGTGCTTTAGCTCCGCGTATTCCCCACCCCCTCCCCCTCCCCCTCCTACTTCACTTCACTTCACTTCACTTCGCCCCACTGGGACAACCCTCTTTTCTTTTTACACATCCTCGTCGTCCTGCAGCTCCATCGAAAGAGTCGCCACTGAGGAATCCTTATGGTGAACACGTCCGGAACCAACGCCCACCGCGACGCATTCTAAATTAAACGTTTAACCACCGAGAGACGAAGAAACGACGAACGAACGAACGAACGAACGAACGAACGGAGAAAAACGAAAAATTGTAGACAGAGTTCAATTTCTCGTTTCCACGCGGCGAAACGGGAACTTCGGCTGGGGTTCGTTCTGAAAGAGGTGGGAGGGGGTGGGACAAATACCGTCGATTGCTTCGCTCTCTTCTATTTCCAGAGTGACCTTGAACTTGAGAAGATCCGGCGTGCGATGACAGCGTAGGTGTAGCAGGTAGGTAGGTTTCGCAGAGGGTGGCCTAGGAACGGGGGTAGACTCGCCATTCGGCCACGCGTTCCAAATTTAAATCGCCGATAGCCGATGAAACGGACGATAAACAAACGAAGGGAGGAAAAGAAAAATAATCGCGGCGCCTCTTTTCCTCTTTTCGCTGGAAAAATTCCGAAAAGTCGGAGTATCCCCGACTCGCGGTTCGGTTTCTCCCTCGTGTCTGGTCCAGAGATCGGGTGCTTCCGACCTTGAACTCGAGACGGTGTTTTTCGCAAATATCGTTCCCTCCGCGAGTCGCGACGGGGGGTTGGTAGGTAGTTTGCGCGAAGGGTGGTATTGTCGAGGAATGGAACCGACGTCCACCACGACGCTTTCAAAATTTAAACGCGAAACCACCGAGGAACGAACAGACGAAGCATGAATGTGCTTAGAACGTATCCGTGTGACCTTGGGGGTAGGGGGTAGTTTTTGCAGGCGTCGTTGGTTTCTCCTAGTTTTCCGTGAAACGGGAGGTTTCGCGAGGGTGAGAAAAAGTGAGTGGAGGGATTTCGAAGGACGAGAGAGAGAGAGAGAGAGACCTTGAGCCTACCTGCAAGTTCCTTATGGCATCCCTCAATTGGTCCTCCGTTCTCAGGTTCCCCGTCTCCAGGTCCGACTGGGGTAGGTATCCGAACTTCATGAGATAATTTTGCTGAAACACACCGAGAGAAAAAAAACCGATTAATATCGAGTTCCACGAGTTCGCTCTTCCTGCCTTATCAAAAAACTTGCTGAAAAGTATGGCCAAGGAAAACTTCGTAGCGTGATGATATTGAAAGAGAGAGAGAGAGAGAGAGAGAGAGAGAGAGAGAGAGAGAGAGAGAGAGAGAGAGAGAGAGAGAGAGAGAGAGAGAGAGAGAGAGAGAGAGATGCACACGATGTATCACGGCGAAAACTTTGTCCTCCAAATATCACAACGACTGGTAAAAAATTTAATTTCCCCGCAAAGTAGCAGCGACGCCAAAACTTTATCGCGGGCCACACGCACACTCGTACGTCGATGGGCCGTCATTTGACAGGCAACTATCAACGCGTCACGATTTACTTTGGGTACGAGACCAAAAGGCCCTCCTGAAGAAGCAACGAAAGATTCTTTTGCCACTTCCAATTTTTGCCTCTACCATTCATATTTCATGGATTCGCCAGAGTTCATAAATGAACGGGCCTCTGTGCAACGTGCTTGCGTGTCTGTGTCCGCGAGAACAACGAGCGAACAATCGAGACCTATTTTTAGTCGACTTCGAAACGAAAACTGAAGTAGGAACAATGCTCATTGTTTGATCAGCGTGATATCGTGAATCTCCTAATGTTTTCGGAGGGGCCGAACAGTATTAGTATAGCATGATAAATTGGGATTACCGAAGTTGAGGCTTCTCCTCTTTAATACGATGCTCGCTGTGGTGGTAGCTGCAATAAAGCATACGCCCCTACAGCTTCTTGCCGCTGTGCCAAACATCATCATCGTCATTCAACTGATACACTCGCGCGAACAGCGCGATTTTTACACTAGTGTGCGTGTCCGCTGAGGAACCATGCCAGGAGGAAGATGAATCAACGAAAGTGTATCGAACCTCGTGTCTCGGTTAAGCTGACCTATCGAGAGACTTTTCGTGGTTCCCCGAGGTTCCCTGAGGTTCTCCGAGATTCTCCAAAATTTCTCTCAATCGCAACTCCTTTCCTACCAGTCTTTTTAGCTAGTTTCAACTTTAACCTTGAAAAAACACCCCCTATTCTAGCTCTTTCGTATCTATCTACCTTTCTCTCTCTCTCTCTCTCTCGGTCTATCTTTGGCAAAAATTCATTCGGACCCATTTCTCACCTGACTTCCAGTTGGATCAACCGAAGATCAATCGGGGAAACGTCATGTGCAAAATTAGCAAGTTGACCCTAAAAATTCTCAATATTCTAAAGGTCGAAGGAAAAGGGGAGAGATTCTTCATAACTATCGTAACTGATCTTTTGGGGAAGACATCTCTATTCTTTTGGACGAACAACGCGTGCACGAGGTGACGTAGTCGTGACCTACCAGTCAACCGCGACTACTATGTACGATACACAACCTCGATGTACATCGTCGCATCTGGCAAGCTGATCAAGAAGCAGCTGGTCAGTAACGTCCAGTGCACGTGACTTTAATGACAACAACTTCGACATCGCCAGGCATACGCGCCACTAAGTTTAGACTTCGCGCTCTTGACCGCGAAGACAACCACTCGGTTCCGCTGCCAAGTGCAATAAGCTCCCAGGCAAACTTGCGGCTTCAACCGCCTTCGACGAGGCCCACCACCCTATCGATTCCACCCGAGCCGCCGGCAACTTCGCTCCGGATTTGTCTTGCACGCGCAATTTCAACAGTTCCACCGATGTTGAACAGAACTCGCGAATCGGCGAAGGTAAATCAACAAGGTTGCTCGTTGCTCTCCGGGTCCTCGACATCCACCAACATCCCAACAACGCGCGTACGTTTTGCTACCGGCTCTACCGGTAATGCAAATCGGTCTATACGATCGATTGGAACCGATCCTCTTCGGGTTCTCCGTTTTTCGCTGAAACTCGACAGGTCGATGCTCCGTTCTGAATGAGCTTCCGTCAGCTGGTGATCGGCATCATCGTCGTCGCTACCCACCGGGCGTTTGTCACGACTCGACGACCAATCCCCGGTGCCATTCGACCGAACGTCAACTTATTTTGGGTGGCGATGCCTCTTCCTGACGGATATTCTCGGCAGAAACGACAGCTGTATCGGGGAGGAAGTGCCAGCGAAGTAACGTCCTTGAACGCGACAAGACGTGACGCGAGAATTTTGAAAGGGAAATCGAAGTGGGGTAGGCTGCCCCTTCCGTGTCCCTCTCGTGTCCCTTTCGCGCCCGATCACCATCGGGTCTGTCGCGGGTAATTGTCTTCGCCGAAGAAATCGCCGAAGCCTATCGCTAGCTCCTGCCAGATGAAACCTTGCACTCTTCGTTGGAGAATTGAAACGGACTGAAGCATTGGAACGTGTCTTGCAACCAAACCGGCCAGAAGGCAAAATGTGCGAGTCCATCGACCGATTGCTCTACGACGTATCTTCTTCGTAGGTTTCTACCAGAGGAAATGACGAATCCCATCCCATCCCATCTCATCCCATCCCATCCCACCCGGCTCATCGCGACGGCTCCACGCAACGCGTTGTTTCATCTTACGTTTGGAGAAACTTCACCCGGCTCGAAGCCAACTCGAAAAAACCAGGCTAGGTTCCTGCTTCTTTCCTACCGTGTTCCCCCTTTGGAGACAAAATGTCTTCTCTGTAGGGGAAAGATGACGAGGCTGTTCGCCGCAACTTCTCGATAGTCTTCGAAGAACCAAAAAGAACTTTATTCGTTCCCTCGTGAAAGCGATTTTTCCAATGGAACTTTGCGCGAAACTTTTCAACTTTTGAGAAATTTTCTATTCGCGGCCATCCAGCGGTCGATTCTCAAATTAATGTGGACAGCTGTGACGCGTGGTGGCACTTAGTGACGTCAGGGCCTCCATATATGCCCGCGGTTGTACACAAAGACACGCTTGTAACGCGAAGGGAGAATAAAGAAGGCGCGTCCGACGAGAGTTTGAACATTTATATCGGAAGAACGAATGGAGCACATATCCGGAAGTGTCCGCTCGATTAGAACGCTATCTTATCGCGGGGCTTCTTCTAAAAATTTTATGGCCTCTCGATTACGCAACTTCTCCCAGAGATTGGAGAGTAACGATGAATTATGAAATGCTTCGTATCGCGATGTGTTTTTTTGTATGCATCGTGCACGAACTCATCGCATCCATCGAATCGCATTATTGACGTTGTTATTCTCGTACCATTGTTACTAACAATCGTAAATTATTCCCCTCTCTGATCGACCGTATTAAATTCTCGCGCGCCATTAGTGTTATTCTCGTGCTATTATCGCTGACACTCGTAAATTATTCCCCCGTGTCGTATCGATCATATTAAATTTTCGCGCATACTCGGCGACGCATACGCGAACCTCATAGAGAGATCAAGAAACGAACGAGCGAATGACGAGAAGAGAGTCGAAGAGACAATTGGCGGTTAGATCGGAATGAGAGCCACTGAGAAACTCGAGCTTTTTGCCGATCCGCTAAGAGCATTATCCGTTTCTCGTGCTAATGGAACGTATTGAATCATGATGGGTATATTAATTGCCTCGTAGATCATCGTATCGAGGAAATATTAGTCCCGGTTAAAGTGCATGATTGGGACGACCAGTAATTAATGACGGAATGAGCGGTATTAATAGTGCCACTACTGCCACCGCAGGAAGTAAACGTTTAGCCCCCGGACTCCATCGAGATCATCATTTATTCCGCGGAGAGTCGATGAAAATCATCCTCGGGAGTAACTCGAGTCTTTTTTTTTTATCAAATCGATGGATACCGCGAGTGAGACAGCTTCGAGAAACGTGGCAAGACCTCGTAATACGTAGGATTACCGCGCGATGTCCGACTATCGTTTTATTTTACTACTGAATCGACGGGAGCTACCTAATTAAGCGCAAGATTGCTACGAACGGACGGACGGACAACGACGAATCAATCAAGGTTCCGATCAACGATCGTTCCCCGTATCTTCGCGGCTGATTCGCAGGACGTTCGACGATGCTGTTGCTTTTGCCTCTTGCGGAAAAACGAACGGGAGGAGCAAAAATGAGAAGAGGAAACGCGCGTCGCTGTCGAAGGTCGTTCTTGACCGTAGATTATAAGAGTCCCGCTCACGAATGGCTATCAAAGTTCGCTGTTGCCACGGACGAGGGAGATGACGAAAATGGAGTGAGATCCTGACGAACGATCGTGTCGTATCGTATCTTCGCGCTTGACCCACGGGATGTTGGGTGTCGCAGCTTCCTCCTCTTGCAAAAATAAATGAAACGAGCAAAGTGAGAGGAAACGTTTCTTCCGGTTCTTCCAGTTTGTTTCGCCAATTGACCCATATCGTTTAGCTCCGGGTAACCGTGTACTTTTCCACTGGAACGATGATAGTAACCGGGTAATGGGCGAGGGGAGTTGGCGGGGGAGGGGGTCAGGTTCGGTTTTATCCGTCGTTTCAGCCCTACGGAAAAGCCCCAGGACGGTTCCCGCGGTATAGCCGGGTCTGACAGTCCGATCTGACCTAAAGTCCGATGGCCTCGGAGGTTCTGGGCTCTTTTGCGGGTCCTCGCGTACTATTATCTTATCAAGGGCCGATTACCAAAGTGGCGAGATAACCGAGAAAAACCTCGAAACTTTATGGGAAAACATACGAACGTTGCACACGAGAGAGAGAGAGAGAGAGAAAAGCTTGAGAAGAATCTTTGCAAAGACCGCGAGAGACTAGAACATCCACAGTTTACCCCTAAACGCTTCCTCTCCTATTCCCATGAATAAAAACAAGAGCGATCGCTCGAAAAATTCAAATTGAATTTAGCTGGAGAAGGGGGTGTGGAGGTGGAGACGCGAGGTAAAATCTATGGCGCAACCACCGAGAGGGAAGGAAGAGGGTGCTGGGACACAATCCCAGCGAACAAATTCGGTATGGAATTTGGACCTTTGACGCGTGGCCTTGACGCAACGTAGAATTAAAAATGATAAATTAATGAGACGCTCGTCCGAATTTCTTCGTCCATGCGTTCGCGATCGAAAAAACTTGCAGGTGTGTGACCGTGCGTAGACATTTTTCTATAGGGGTGAGAGCGCGACGACGTTATTTTCAAGTTGTCCTTTGACGATATTGGAGGTGTACGGTAAAAATAGGAGAGGGAATAGAGAGAGAGAGAGAGAGAGTGAGAGAACGAGTACGAGGAAAGTTTTCCATCTGGTCTCGACAGAATTGGAATGTTCCCTAGCAGGGACAGCGTTTCTTACGCGGTCCACTTTTTCCAGTGACACGTTGCTGGATATTCCTCACCCCTCTCTTTCTTCTCCACCTCTCCGCTGCTTATGAGAGAGAAATTGGGACCGCGTGCAACGGACGAGCGGACAAAGTAGCGAAAATGAGAAAAACGCGCGTGTGAAAATAAGAGCGGGGCCAGAAATAGCGAACCGTGCGTGTTCTCTCGCACTTCCTTCGCTAATATCGTTATGTGTAGAATACTCGGCGCTCGTGGACCGTTCGCCAACCTTCGAAGAGAGAAAGAGATGGGAGAATAGGAAGAGAGAGGTGGAGAGAGAGAGAGAAGCGAAAGAAAAAATCCACTCGGTGCCCGTTTCCGCTCTTTCCTGCCGTCGCTTCCGGGGGTTTGTAGGGTAGGTTACAGTTCAAGGTCACTTCTCAAGGTCAACGCAGAAGAAGAAAGAAACGTCATCGACGTTGATGCGAGAAAGAAGCAAAGTTCTCCTGACATTTAATATCGCATCGCGCTGCGTCGTATCGCGTGGTACCGTATGTCTCTGAGCGGAAGTAGTTCCTCAGGGTGTGAGAGTCGTCGTCGTCGTCGTCGTCGTCGGGTATCCCAGGCAAGGAAAGTTAGCGTGGCGAGCTTGAAACTTATCTCCGCATCAAAATGAGGTTTCAGACTCGAGAAATAAGTTGGAGGAGTAGTCCCGCAATGAAGGAAAGGTCCTTCGGAAGTGTCAGGGACAGAGATGGGGAAAAGGCGGGAAAACATTTCCACCTGTGCTACTCCACGGTCCACGCATGTTTCTCGCAAATCTTTGCATTTCCCAACTGGCTGTCGTCCCGCACTGCGTGGCAACTTGCCACTGTCAGGTTAAGAACCCCAGAGAGAGAGCCCCCCAACGCCAACGCCAGGAAGAGCTGATGAAATAGTTTTCCGATTCGAGCGATTTCGTTTTAGAGCTCGTAGTTCTAATGGCTGGCGGACAACGCCGTTAAATGGGGAAAATCGTCGCCCCGTAAGATTTTCCGGAACTCGTCTCGCTATCGGCGGGAGATCTCGACAACGATTTATTTCAACGACAACAACGACAGCGGCAGCAGCGGTGGTTAACGAGCGAGAGGAGAGCTCGCTGTCGCCGATAAAAATCAACGAGGACGCACCCAAAAAAAGTTTTTCAAGGCCACGTGATCTCGCGCGGCTCCAAACCGCGCGCGCAGACCACGGACTGTGCAGAAATTGCGAGAAACGCCATTAAAAAGGGGAAATCGATCGATAAAATCCTGCGGAACGACCAGTCGAGACGACAAATTATCGAACGGCGACGGCGACGGTACGAACGACATCGGCAGCGCGAAGAAAAAGCAAATACGCGAAAAGAAGCGACCGAGAGGCAATTTCCAATCGGGGGGTGGAGGGGGTGGCGGGCCACATCGATAAAATTGCCAGATAATTCTATAAAAAGCACCGTGGGGAGTGCGTATTAAAATTTATTAAAATGGACCAGTGACGGTGGAAAGAGGTGGGGGGGGGGACGTCGGCAGATAATGGACGTTCCTTTTATATCGGCACGAATACGTCATAAATGTGAAATTTATGCGCGGACAGTGCGAGATAAAAGCGAGCGGGTTGAAGGAGGAAAGCGCGAAAGAAGGAAAAAAGATGGAAAATCGAGTACAAGAGCCGTCTGTACCGTCCGCCGTTGGCAGGCGGGCAGGCAGGCGTGTCTCTGAAAAGGCAAGTGGATGGCAAATAAGAGTCTCTCGTTTTAATAAATTTCATTACAGCGAAAACGTCAAATCCCCCCCCGCAGTCTTGTTCGGATGAGTAGAATTTGCCCCTCGTAAGAAGCGCGTTTACGTATTTGTCGCGCAATCCGCCGCTACCGCGACCGCGCGCGGCGGCTCGACGAACGGCGAAAAAAGATGAAAACGAGAAGAACAAAGGACGAGAGGAACGGGAGAAGACGAAAATGGTAGCAAAGGGCGATCGAAAAGTAAGCTTGTGGTACGTACCCCCCCCGGCCGATCAACGGGGACTATCCGCGTCGAGTCGAACATACGAATAAGGACAGAGGAGGAGGGGAGGAAGAAAAAGAGAAAGTAGAATAATATGGTAATAAAGGTCATTGAATAACGAAATAGCATAGACGCGTATCGCTTTAATGAATTTGATGGAAGGAACAACTGGCCCCGAGAACAATCTTAACAAGCCTAACCGTTCGGTTCATTGAATTTCTCAGTAGGAAATGCACGCGCAAGTATATCAATCAGAAAGTGTAATTAAACAAGACGCAGCAGTGGTGGGGGGAGGCAGGAGAACGAGAAGAAGAGGAATGAAGAAACAGACGAGACTCTTTCTTCCCCCTCTCTCTCTCTCTTCCTCTCTCCCGTTTATAGACAAAAATCAAGATTGTTTCCAAAGTCAAATTAGGCCAAGTTGGACCTTTTCTATCGAGGAATTGATCGTTGGAAACGTAAAAAAGGTAGAGCGTGCGATTATGAATGGCGAAATAGAGAAACGGTGAATGAGAATATCGCGATACTAAAAGATGCAAAGTGAGAGAAAGAGAGAGAGAGAGAGAGAGAGAGAGAATAGACCATTACTGGTGACGGTGGCTGCTGCTGTTTGGTATCTGCAAATGTTGCACCACGTGCGTATCGATAAGAAAAGGGGGAGGGAAGGAGGGAAGAAAAATGAAGAAAGAGAGATAGAGAGGAGGGAGAATACCATTCTGTGTTAAGAGAGGAGAGAAGAGAAGAGAAGAGAAGAAATGAGGAAAGGTGAACGTGTGAGTCCGAGTTGTCCGACTTGCGAATCTCAGCTTTTGCTTTGGAACCGGTTGCACGTGCTCGCTTTGCTACGGCCACCAGGCGTTTGCCATTTAAGGCGGATAATATACATCGAGGAATGTCTTGGACAAAGAGATATTTTCGGTCCGCCACCACCACCATCACCACCACCACCATCACCATCACCACCAATACCACCAGCAGAACTTTTGCTTATACTTGTGACTTGGCAGCATTGACTCAGCAACTCGCAGATCTTTTTAAGAGGCTACTTCTCTTCTCTTCTCTTCTCTCTTCTTTCTTCTCTCTTCTCTCTTCTTTCTTCTCTCTTCTCTCTTCTCTCTTCTCTCTTCTATTCTCTCCTCCAATTGCCAAGTTTCAGCTTTCCAACTTACAAGTTGTACATTTTACCTTTTACCTTCCGACTCCTAAAACCAGACCACCATTTTTCTCTAGTCTAATTGATCTTCCTCCAAAAAGAACTGGTAACATTTTCACGCCTCTACACGCTCTCTCTCTCTCTCTCTCTCTCTCTTCTTTCCAGTGATTTTTCTTCGTTAGAAACGAAAATGTGCAGCCGCCCCTCATTCGATAACACCGTTGGTCCACGTGTATGCGTGTATTTTTGCTTGTAGGTCATTGTTTCTGGCGAATTCTCAGATATTTTACACATTCGTCGCGGATTACGCGTGCACATCTTTGTGTCTTTACAGTGTCTTTTTGTTCCTGCGAATAAAGGTAAAATAATAAGAAGAATAGTGTTTCGGGCGAGAATAAAAGCGAGTGAAAAGAGAAGAAAAAAATTTTTTTTTTTTTTTTTTGTAAGAACTTGAAACTCTGCTACTTTTCGGTCTGCTGCAATATGCAACGTAAGAGAAAGAAATTTTTTCTTGTTTCTCAAAAAAGAAAAAAAAAGCGAAAGGAATCGAGAGGAACGAATGAAGAAGTTAAACGACAAGGGATCGGAACAAGGGATGAAAAATCAAGTTTCCCACGAGTGTCCTTGAGGGAGGAGTCCAATGGGAAACCGCGAAAAATTGCGAAAAGCGCAAAGCTGCAATTTTTCAGGGAAATAGTTCTACCGCTATCTTTAGACCAGAATATTTTTCGGAGAAGCAAGGAGAGGAGGAAGAGAGAAGAGAGAAAGAGAAAGGGAGGTGTGATGACCTCTCATTGTTAATGCTGGATCTTTTACATGTGTGCACACTTATTGAATCGCCCACCCCCTCTCTTCCCTAAAGTGGAAAGGAAAACCAGTGGCGCAAGAGAAAACTCGGTCATGGCTTTGAAAGAGCAATTGCCCTAACTGGTGAATCCATTCGAAAACCACCACAATGGACCAATTTAACGAACCTCTAATTCCCCCTCTACAGAACTTGTTAAACTTATTAATATGTCAGCTGTTTTTCTGAAAAACTAAGAAACCATTATATCCCATAATATTATAACTTTTTCCCATTCATGAACATCGTTAGGAGGAAGTATTAGTGGATAGAAATTTTCTACTTCCAGTAGTTTGCCTCTGTTTTCGCATTTAGGTAAAAGTCGAGGAATATTTAGTCTAAAAAAAGGAGAGGATGAGGGATAGTTCATAATTTTGTAAGCACTTCCTAATTATAGTTTCATGGGGAAAATTCAGAAATTTGTGTGAATTATCAAAACGATGTTATTATAATATGTCTCGTACATTGAAAAGATTATAGTGGGGGTTATTCTAAGACAATTTTTTATTCACCACTTTTCGATTCGAGGCTTAATTTTCGAGATATTCGATGATAAAGTTACTAGTAGCTAGACTGAGACAGTCAGATAGTTGAAGAAAGACAAACCAGCAGCGTTGTCTCGCTTCAACTGGCAGACTATCTTCGTCTAATTAACAGTAACTTTATCGCTCAATATCTTGAAAATTAAGTTTTAGATCGAAAAGTGACGAAGGAAAAATCGCTTTATAATCTCCCCCTCTTATATCCCCTTCAATTTTAAAAATCTGTCATTTTTACAGCCTGTGTATTTAGTTGTTTTTCCAAACGGATGGAAAACTTAACGACCCGCGTGAAAAATCCTATAGATTGATTACTCGTAATTGAAAATCCTATAAATAATACTGCACGATTGTTTTGTGGGGTGATAATTCTCAATTTGAAAATTTATCCCGTGAACAAAAATTTCGTGTCCTCTCCATCGTCCGCGGTATGTTGCAAATAAAAGAACCCAATAATAACGCGAGAGATTCTGCTAGTGATATAGTCGAACAAATTTCATAATTGGGTTACTTGCCACCATTGGAATCTGACACCAGAAATTCTCACGCCAAATGTCACATCAAACAATACCAGAGCTATTTCCTGGATTTACCAACGCGCGCTAAAAACCCCAAAAATTTTCAGGATTTTTAAGTCAATTATGTTATTTTTTATTTAATATTTTTTTTAATTTCAATATGTAACTTTACATAATTTATTATTACATTTGTACGAATATAATTTTTGTTTCTTTAGCTCCATACGAAATATTTTATTTTCATATATAACAACTCTCTCTCTCTCTCTCACACTCTCTTCGTGCCTTTATCTTTTTTTTTATTAATTTCTAGTTTGCAAAAAATAATAATATGCATATTGTGATATAAACTTTTACGCAACGTTATTATTCAAGTACTCTCGTCAATCCGTAGAAGTAAAACCGTTCTATTCATTTTTATTATTCCAAATGAGTATAGTAGTAAAAAGGCATCGCGTTACTTGTGCTCATCAAGCTGCGAAGCCTCGTTGAGCTTCTCTCCAAGTTAAGAAAAAGCTTTTATGTTCTTGCCAGAACTAATGCATCAAACGCGCTGGTTCATGAGACTCGACTCAGAAAAGGAAAAAGAAACGAGTAAACGAGAACCAAGACCAAACGAAGTAAGACTAAGAATGCGTTAAATTCAGATATTAAATGTATGTGTATATATATATATATCTTCTTTTTCTCTGGAAAGATTTATTTGTTTTTTTTTTTTGCTTTTTTTAAAATTTTTAAACAATTGCAATAATTATTTTTATACGACAAACAATAAGTGTTCTGGATAATTGACAAAATTTAACTTGTAGAAAAAATGAAAGAAAAGTGTTCTGTACAGTTGAAATAAAACGCGGAGCTTAAAATTTTTGGAAAAGGTAAAAACAGAAGGAAAAATTAATTATTGCCAGTGAATCTTTTTCTAGCTCGCGGTATAAAGTAGGCAGAAGTATTAGTGACTGACCTAATATTGGCGATAAATTTTGATAGCTTGATTAAAATTACTGTGGTGAGTAAATAGTTAAGATACCGTCTTACTATATCTATTTGCAGAGAGAGGAGGAACTTTGTAAAATGCGTTAAATAAAAATTACACAGGAAAGGTCCTAAAAACCTCATAAGAAGCATCATAAAAAATGCCATAAAAATGAGGGAAAATTTGTTCGTACACCATTCTCCATAAACTTGAACGTTCGACCTACCCCTATCTAGGGACTCTTAAAGAAGAACTAATATTCTCATACACGTATAAAAAAAGAAAAAACGGAGAAAAAATATTAGAATATTGAAGGTTTTAGCGGTGGTGCATTTCGAATGCGCAAATTGTAAAATCTACAAAATTATCCTCCTCCACGCAAGAATATCTCTCTCGCGGAAATTATTTTTCTATTTTAGTCTCCTCTATTGATTCGCTAAAATTATAAAGAATGGAAAACTGCATGACCGTATCGCGAGCGATGTTTTCCCAGAAGAATAATTCTGTGAATGTGTCTCGTCGAGTGTTTTATCGCAGAAAAGATCGAATCGAGACGACGATACCAGTCACCGATACCAAAGAATTCTTCGTACCTCGTCCTATTCGCGCGCATATGCGTCAGTCAAGCTTAGCTTTCTCCGGAAAAAGATTTATCGTTAACGCGAGTGTTCATCGTCTTAATCGACGGCGAGACAAAAGATTCGATAGTCCAGGTAAAATTTTAACGAAAGGTCACATTTTGCGCACACTCGATGTGCAACTCCACCAGAATAAGGTTTACCGTCGTTCGCGATCCATCCGGGGATTCTCTTTTCCCCCGCCCCCTCACCTCGCACATCGAAACAATAATCGATCGGGAACATTTTCAGCGAATGATAAAACGCGCGTTCTGAAAATAGCCGAGAGTTAAACAAGTTCCGCGATACGTGTCGTGCAGAAGATAGGCCATAGGAAATCCGACTAGGTCAGCGGATAAGGAACTTGGTAAATAGAGATAGGACGACAGGGAAAAATGCAGAAAGAGAGAGAGAGAGAGAGAAAATGAGGACAGAAGGAACAGAAGGGAGTCCAAGCAGAGTTTCTCTCATTACTAAAATACGTACTGGTAATGTTCTCGATTTCCGTTAGGTCCGATGCAACGACTACTTCCTCTAGGAAAGAATCGCATAATGGGATGCCATTGTTGCATCCACTCCCCTCGAAACGTCGCGTCGTCGATAAACAAAAAAATAAATAAACGAAATAACGCGCTTTTACCTTCGTTATCTCTCTCTCTCTCTCCCTCTCTCTTACCTTCTCTCAGTTGAAATGGAGATCCATTTAAAATTTTTAAATAAATAATTACATTTTCGCGTTACTTTCGCGCACTCGGCATTTGGAAAGATTAGGTGCAAAGTAAAACAGTATTGGAAAGTAAAAAAAGACAAATATAGGATTATCGATGCATTACCACGCGTTATAACCTATTCCAGTCTGTTCTCATCTGCTTTTCTGTGTTTTTTCTTCTGTTTTTTTTTTTTTTTTTATTGAGGGAAATGAATCGTTTGCCAATGGAATATTCGGCGGAGGGGAGAGAGACGAGGAGCGACAAAAGATTTATGAAATTTTCTTGAAAAACCGAAACGCGTGGTTTGCCTTGACCAACTTGCACGTCCATTGCTAAATTATTGCGACAGAGTTGCGACGAACGTTCGGCTTTCTCGAGATCGCTCGAAACGTCGGAAAAACGCGCAAAATTGCGAAGAAAATTAAGCGACTCGTTGGCCGTTTACTGTCAGAGCTCAATTGCCATACAGCGATCAATTTTAGCGGGCACCGGTGGATGCCCCGGTGAAATTCACGAGGAATTTTCATAATGGCGAGATTCGATCGCAAATTGCGAATTTTCTGCAGGGCAGATACAGGACAGGCGGTCGATGCTATTCGTGTACCAAGCAACGTATTTCGAGCGCGATGCAAAGTTTAAGCATGGATTTTCACAGTAGGTGGAGAAAAAATTGGCAAAAACATAAAAGTCTCGTGAAATCGTGAAATTTTCACCTCGTTTCGATCACTCGTAGGAGATATAGTGCAGGATGAAAGCTGAAAAATTCCAATTTCGAAGCACGCGTCGCAAATCGAAAGGTCTTTCCCCCCCCCCCCCCTCCCCGAATGGTAAAACTGAAGAATCCAGAATGGACACCCCCGAATTAGGATGTTGATGACTCTCGCGAGTTCCGGAGGTGGCGAGAGATGAGAACCGGAGGCGAAACGAAAATCAAAAGAGGAACCGGAACAGGAGAACCCAACGAGAATAATAGAGAGAAATTTACCACGTTGGAATATAAAAAGAACCTAATCGATAAACAGCATCGAGGGAAAAAGATATTTTTGAGTTTCTCGTTTCTTAAATTATTCATTCTTCGTATTCTCCCGTGAATATTCATCGTCCACCGGATTTTCAAATGACCGAAGAAATTTGCGAGACTACCTGAGAGACCTGACGAAAATCATCAAGGTCGCTCACCTTATCAGGATATTAACAGCAACAAACTCGTCGCGCGCGCACACACACACGCACGTATGATTAAACATAGATAATGAAGCATCTTTATCAGAGAAGAAGAGGAAAGAAGAAATGAGAAAAGAAGGAAACAACGCGAGAAGTAGAAGAAATGGACCATCTATTAGTTCGATTGGATTAGGATGATGACGATGATGGCCCTCGAAGTTTCCGGCGACGGATATGATGAGATTCGGACGACGTATTTCCTCGAGGAAACGGAGGAAAGGGTAGAGAGAGAGAGAGAGAGAGAGAAGATTATGCATGCATGTGTGCATAGCATAGGGAGAGGAAGAAAGGAAGGGGCGACCGAGTGCGTGTACCGGGACGAGGAAGATAAAGAGAACAATAGCGGGAGGGGGCGAAAGGGAAGGGCGGGGGCGGGGGTGGCAGCCAGTCGGTTTTTGACGACGGGCGCCGAGATTGCGGAGGGAACGTGGCTCCTCTTCCTGCTATCGCAGGATTCGTCATGGGCGTGTGGGTGTCATGGCAGATTTCAGCCGGTTCGACGCACTTGACAATGACGGAGCCCCAGGAGTCAGCGCAGGAAGTTGAAATTCCTGAAGACACCGGCGGTGGCGCGGGCTCCTACGGATGCCAACTAACCGGCGGCTCAAAATTAATCAAACTACTCGATTTAGCCTAATAGCGTTTCGCTTCGATTGTCTGGTCGCGGCTCAACCAATCTCAGTCGACCCGGCGATAGTCCGCTTTGCTTCGCACTTTGGATATCCAATTATCCGGATCATCGTTGATCCCTCGCAAACTTTCATCCAACAGCGAAATATCAACGCCAACGTCGACGACAACGGTAGCAACGACAATAGTGGTAACAGCAACAACGGCAGCACCGGCTTTATCAAGGACACTCGTGTCTCGTATACGAAACTACCCTAAGGGTAGCGCCTTAAGGCGATTTCTGATCTGTCCACTCCCTCCCACTTTCCGTCTCTCTTGCTCCAAGGTGATCGGGTTGCGTGGGCTGGGAAGGGTGAAGAAGGCGACGTTGGATGTTCTCCAACGTTGTCGTTGTTGGCGTTTTATTGTCGTTACCGCGCCATTTTGAGTCGTGAATTTCGAAGGATGAGGTGGGTCCTCCGCTGCTGTCTCTATTCAGTGGCTTCCACGAGACAATGGGCCAGAGCATTTCCGGTCAATTATGCGAATTCGTGGGACTTGTAGGCGGAATGGACGAAAACTTGAGGGGGGCGACGTCTCTCGTTGGACTTCCAACCGTGTAAGGGGGGGGGGGAGTCGAGAGAGAAAAAATGACGGGGACGAGCGGAATTGACAAGGACGCGAGCCAACCGGAAATGGGGCTACCGAGGTTAAGTGGTTAGTTACTCGAGAGTGCATTGGTCCTGGCTGAGAAGACCCGGTGGGTCCAAGAATCGAGATCTCGGATCCCCTTAATCATCCCCCCACCCTCCGATCTCTCCGCCACTATCACGACGACCTTTCTCCGGTCAATAGTCTTTTTTTAATTACGAATGCTCCAATTTCCTTCTCTTTTTTCTTTCTCTTCTTCCTCTTGTCCCAGGTCTACTGTAATCGAGTTCTTCTCGTGCCCCATTTTTCTCAATGCCAATAAATAGAAATTGTGTGCATAAACTGAATTTATCGAGAAATTCTCATCTATCGACGAACGGTAGAGGATGGTAGAAAATTTTGTCAGCCGAGTGAAATTAATCAACTATAAGTGGTGAGAGGAAAATTCGGGGAGACGAAGGGTCGGAGAAACGGACGGATAGGTGGATAAACAAAAGAGTGGAGAAGAGAAGAGAAGAGATGGAAACGGAAGGGAAGACACAGTCAGGGCAAATAAATTGTTTGCTCATTTTTTATTTCAGCCCAGTCGAGGTAATTTCATCAAGTGGTGTGGCCAGATAAAGCAAATGTTTAATTTGCGTTATCTAAAAAGTTGAAAATTTTCGGAATGAATAAAGTAATTGGTCTGCCATCTTTTTCTTCCTTCCCTATGAATTTCAAAGAGAGGGTTTAGGTTCATTTAATTATTTGGATGAAATTGATTCCTCCTTGTAGAAGTATACCTTCCCTCCCCCTACCCTCCACTTATTTCTCTTTAACGGACAAGGGGGAGCATTTTAATTAATAATGCCGAGTGAACTTTAAAACGAAGCAGCAATTTCTCCATTCTCTTCAAACTTTTCAAACATTGAATTTCACGAGTTAAGATTTCGATTGAATAGGTTTCAATTTCAGCAAGTAAAATGAAAGTCCGGTTAATTCCCACCCTGGCTATTGTTCGCGCCGTCTCAAACTTTAACTGACTAAACACAATTCTATCAAGGCACTGCAAGAATGAAGGGAAGGGAGGAAGGGGAGGATAAACACGCTAAGTGGAAAATTAAAGTAACTTTTTTGGAATGTCGCATTATCAATTTTGTCAAATTTTTCACAATTTATCAAATTAAAAGGTACGAATTAGTATTTTAACTTGGCACTCTTGCCACTCCCTCTCTCTCTCTCTTCCTCATTTACACAATTTTACATACAAACAAACACATCTTATCCGTAAACGTGTAAGTTTAACGATGAATGAGTGGTATCATCTCAGCGGGAGGGAGGTAGACAAATATTTTGGACCCACTCCCAGATGTTAGGGTAGAATAAACACTTGCGGGAATGGACATTTGTTTAGATCAAGCAAGAAAAGGACACAAAATATAAAAGGGGTTTGGCTTTAATACCGTTGCTTTAGAAATGAATAGAGAGAAGTTTCTCACGCACAAGTATTTTCTCTAAAACGAGCGAATTTATCACGAAACTTTATTCCTCTTCTTCTTCCTCTCTCCCCCTACTCACTTTATCTCTCTCTCTCTCTCTCTCTCTCTTTCGTCAATGGAATTAGTTTAATAGACCCTCGATGAAAAACTTTGCCTGGTTTCTAAAAACCGGTTCCACTTGTGATATTCAAATGGAAACGAGCGAATCGGGAGCATCCCTTAAAGATTCTTCCCGTCCACTTTCTGCTTTTCCTCTTTACCTCCCGCGTTCTTGATCCACCGAGGTCAGAATTTCCGAGAAAAAAGCTGATTGGCTCGAAACGACACAGGACATTTTGACGACAGAGAGATGGTCCAAAGCAACGAGACACCGAATGATAGATAGTTCCTTAAAGATTTAAGCTACTGTATCGATCCAGATTTATGAAGAAGTAGTCAAAGGGTTCGACGTGTCAGATTTAAAAGTGAGCGATGAGCGACCGGTGAAAGGTCGACCCTCTCTTCCCCATCCCAAGGGAGCTCGCGTCTCCCGTTATTTCCAAGGACAAAGTTTTCCTCCAACTTCGAGCAAGCGAGTGACTCCAGGAAATAATTCCACTAATGTCGAGAAGAGAGAAAATACATTTTTTTTTTTTCTCTCTCCAAGAAAACCAACGAGTGTCCCCCCGGAAGGGTGCTATTTTTCACCCTTGCCCACGGCGACCCGTGGTCTCTCCCCTCCGCCGAAATTATTCGGAAGACATCCGAGAGATGGATCAAGAGACTACGTGCTGCTACGTGTCAAAGTTAATTGAATTTTCGACATTGGGAAGAAACGTTTTCATCTCGCGCTAATTGAGAAGCACGCGAGGGAGATCGAGCGTTTAACCCCTTTATTGGAGGGAACGTCTCTGCCGAGATGAGTTTGCGGCGCCACAGCAAGAAAGAAGACACCGGCACCGATAAATCTTAGAGGAGGAGCAGCAAGAAGAGGAGAGGGAAGAAGTCAAGGAATATGAAAAAAGGAGTCTGAACCACGTCGAGTCTGAGCGTCGACCCAGTTCCGGAAGTTCGACGTTAATGGCTAGCAGCGAGCGCATCGACGACGATCCAGAAGATCTCGAAGGCACTTGGCCAAAATAGCAGCGGCAGCGATGGCAAAACAGCAATAGCGGTAACAACGACGTTGCGTCGAAGAAGTCCGATGTCAATTGTCTTGTGATTTCAATTGTGTCCCATTCGAGGGACTGTGTGGCGGACCGACCAACGAACACCCCAAGACTCTTGGGGGATGAGAACCCTTGCGCTAATGGCACGAGTGTGCAAGGTCCATTTTCGAAGGCACCCAAACTTGGAGGCTTTGGAGATTTCGCTTTGTTATCTTAGGAGGTAGCGACTCGTAGGATAAGCATTAGGCAGCAGATGCTGCACAGTCCAAACACCTAGCAGCCTTCGCTTCGCTTTGCGCGCAACGAACTTGTTTTTTATACGCTGCGTATACACGAGCGTTCCCTCCCCCTCCTCCAACCATCGCCACTCTTGTCCTCTCTTTCTTCTTCTTCTTCTTCGCTGCTACCGATCACTCGTCAAGGTCAAATGGAGTATCTATGGGAAATTTTGGGTATCGACGGGAAACCATGGGTTTGTGGAATTTTCGCAAGGTCCGCGAGATGTTTTGTTTTGTTGGGAGAGGATTCCGGAGAGGAAGAAATTGTACCGATCACCGGGTGCTCGAAGTCCGGGGAATTGGAATCGCGCGGTCCTGAGGGAGTCCTATGCTTTCTCGTTCCGCCTAAGTCTCTCGAAGGGTCAGCAGCGGTGGTCAGCTTGAGGCAAACGCGCGAGCCGCGAGAGGGGAGGGGGAGGGGAGAGACCGACCGCCATTATTCGACACACGTTCCGCTTTGACATTCGCGTCGGGACCGCAGCCGGTTGCGCAACCGGAAATCGACAGCAACAGCATCGGCTAGCAGCGGATGTCCCGGGAGCCATGACCGAAATGCAAATTCTCCGCTGGGGCCGCTGTACCTTGGCGGAGTCGCAAACGATTTTTGCAGCTCCCTCGATGAAAAGGATCATCCACCCGGACCGGCCTCGAGCACGGGAGTTTGCCGATCCAACCCCAGGTTAGCGGGTCCATGATGAACTTCCACTTCCGACTCACCCCCATCCGCCGATTTTCCGGAAGGTAAACGCTCCTTCAATTTCCGGCTTTCATCAAACTCCACGAAATTTGCTGCTACAATGTGTTGCCACTCACGTACACGCGCAAGAGAGAGAGAGAGAGAGAGATATTTCGCTTCGAAGAGGCAGCGATTTGCGAACACCGTCGAGAGGAACCAAACAGAATCAAACCACCCCCTAGAAATTCTTCAAACTCAAATTCTTCGTATTCTCGAAACTTGCAACTGTTTTCTCTTGCAAGTGTCATTGAATTTTCGGGAAATCGACCGGAGCTATCGGCTGCGGTGTCGAAAGGCGGAAGTTTGCTTCTTCGAGCCCGACACTCGAAACCGGAAGTCGCGTCGGGACATCGACAGCGCTAGAACCGGAGGTCATTGGATTCGGAGGTTTGGACCCGCGTCGGTCAACGTCGAGAAGCAACGCGCGACGTATGGAGCTAGCGAGGCTGTTCGGGGGTGGAAACGAAACGAAACGCGAAAATATTTCTCAATTATCCAGTGCGGAGTCGACGCACCCCTGCACCCCCCCCCCTCTCCTCTTCCGCCCTTGATCGCCCAAGGCGAAATTCCTGAAAACGCGCGGGGTAGCGTTGGGCGAGACTGCGAAAACGGAGGAGGGGAGGAGTCGCGTCATTTGTTTCTGGCGAGTAAACGGAAAAAAAAGAGAAAACCGTGGATATTCGAAAAGCACACCCCCCTCCGCGTGACCTCGGGTCGGGGAGGGGAGATTCCGTGGCTGTCGTGAAATTGGAGTATCTCCTCCGCAATTTTTACGCGTGTTATTTGGCGGAATATCGCGAGGGGAAACTGCCGAGTCCCCGACCGGATCCCACCCCAGAGCAGCAGCCACCACCCCCGAAGGAGGCTCGCGATAATTTAGTTTCCAGGACAAGCGGCGGATGTGGATTTGCTGTAAAATTCAGGCGACCCACATAATACGGCAAGTTGCGATTAAATTTCTGACACGTAACTCGGACATTTTCGTATTCCGACCGCGTGGTACAATATATTTGGGGCTTTCGCACAGCACGGCACGGCACGGCACGGCACGTCACGGCACGTAAAACGCTGCTATGAAACATCGCAACAAGCGGGACAAGTTGCAGGTTCGCGTGTGGACGGTATTAATACTCCGACTCCTCCCAGGGAACGGGGACCGTTAAATTATCCCATTT
This sequence comes from Sclerodermus sp. 'alternatusi', assembly GCA_037305995.1. Classification (NCBI taxonomy): domain Eukaryota; kingdom Metazoa; phylum Arthropoda; class Insecta; order Hymenoptera; family Bethylidae; genus Sclerodermus; species Sclerodermus sp. 'alternatusi'. The sequence continues at coordinate 884,465 of CM074553.1, forward strand.
GCCATTAATCCCGATGGAAATTTTCAGCAACCCCCCCCCCCATATTTGCCGGACCCTCGCCGAGTTTGCTCCTCCCGAGGGTTGCTCGACCTTTGACCGTTTGCACTGGCCGCGAGCGAAGGACGCTTAACCGGGGAAGGGGCGAAGAACAAAATTTCTTTGTTCCTTTCGCGAATACAAACGCGCGGTACGCGCCTTTTGACCTTCCAATCTCATCTCGAGCCACCCTTGACCCATGACCTTCGTCCCACCGAAGATCGGCGCGAATTAGCGAATTTCGCTGGTCGATCGTATAACAGCGAGGCAGCGAGTGATGGGAAGAGGAAACCTACGGAGTGGAATGTCCCCGATAAGGTAGCGATAGCTCGCGTACCGTTGGATCTTGCCGAGGGTCTCGGTCTAAACCGCGCAGTCTGGCTGGAGCGAAAACTACTGGGGTGTGACGGGGGAAGGGGTGGCGAGGGTGGTGGTGACAGTGGCAAAAATAGCGAGGATGCAACATCGTAATTTTGGAATGCAGAAGAAGAAGAGTCGGAGGAGGAGAGGAACGAGACGATAAAGAGAATTAATATTCGGAAGAGGAAAAGTTGAGGTACGGCAGCACATCCGGTACCGGATACGGAGCCGTCGACAACCGAGGACAATGGCGGAAACGCCACGGCCCGTAAACACAGCAGCTTTCCGGAATATCCTCCTCTTCCCTTGATAAATTCACTCCGACCGGTTCTCCACTCTCTGCTGGTCGCTGCGGCACCTGCTGTTGCGGTTTCCTCGCAGTGCGCCATTTCCTCCCGCTGAAGCTTCCAACCGAAGACCTCGAAGTTCACCCTTCACCCTCGCGCCCGTGCTCACCCATTCCTTCGAGCCAGTGAAACACACCGAAATTAGGCGTCCCGCGAAAAAACTTTCGCCAAAACACCTTTTCCTCGGAGCGTTTAATCGCGAGAACTCGCTCTGCAACCGTTCGACGAGCCATCGATCGAGATCGGAGTGACCTTGGGAAGAGATTCTGGTCCACGCGAGGTGGGACGCGAGTAGTTACGCGGAAGGGAGTTTAAGTCCGAGCGTAAAGTCCAATCGTCATGTTCCGGAAGCTCTTTCGAAGCATTTCCTCGCAGTTTTAGGGGTATATGGAAATTGGTACCGGCAGCAGCTTTCGGTGTGCTTCCGGAGAAAATCTTCAAGTTGGCAGGAAGATGAGATGGAACGAGACGGGGTTGGGTGGGAATGGGCCTCGTTGGCGCATTCTCTTCCCTCCGAGGAGAGGATCGGGGTTGGGGTGGAAAGGCCGCGGGAGGAGGGAGATTATGGAGAACAAGGGGAGTCGTCGTCAGAGGTTGGAACGGGGCTGCTAGCAGAAACTTGGAAAGCTGACAAGTTTGCCAGTTGAAGTTGCAATATACGCATATTACAGTCCCTGGATGGACACTTGTAAACGTTATCTGGATCAAATCGTAAATCCAGCGTGCCACACGTATTTCCGTGAGAGAGAGTCGTTGGACGCCGTTGGACGCCATTGGACGCCATTGGACGCCATTGGTCAAAGTGCGCATATTCGACTAGCTGCGCTGGTAATTAAGCAACGAGACGAGACCAGCCGTCTTAATTAAGAGCGACCGGCGGTGTCGTTAACTAGGAGCCATCTCCGAAGCTTCCATTGTGTTCTACCAACTCTTCCTTTTCTGCCCACCCCCCCTCCCCCGAATCCCTTCTACAAACAGCGTAACGCGAGTGCAACTATTAAGAGCTTCGCAAAGAGTTTTATCCTTTGGCGGAGGAAACTCGTGGGTATCGACGCCCGTGTCTCCAATTGCTGAATTGATAGAGCCAAGGCTCCTCCTCCCGTTTCCCTTCAACCAAATTCTATTTGACGAGGGATTTTCTTTGGGAACGAAGTGGGATCGGTAACAGACGACCGGATCTTTCGGTACCCACGAGCGAATCGATCGAGTATCGATTTACAGGAAGTTTCTCTCTCTCTCTCTCTCTCTCTCTCTCTCTTTATTATTCCACAGTTTGGATGGATCGAGTAAGGTCGGAAATTGGGAATTATTGCCGGAAGCTTTTTCTACTCGGTATTTTCAAAAAAACGACGAAGCAGATCCGGAACTGTTGAATCTCGAACTATCGGATATGGAATCATCGAATCTGTGAAAGCATCGGATCGGATATGGACCCATCGGATGCGAACTCTTCTCATTTTTGTATCCGACGCGACTGGGGCTCGCGCGGACGACAGTTTTATTCTCGTGACAGTGGTGGTCTAGTCCTCTTTGCCAAGTGGCGGGGAAATACTTGAAAAATTGGAGAAACGTCGATCCTCGTACCAATCGCCAGAGAAGATCTCCGGTACATCGGAGGAGTCATTAGGAGTCACGAGACGAAAAGCGAGTTAATCCAAAAGCGATTGTCAGTGTCGTTAACCGAGAAACGTCTTAGGGACCCATTGTACTCTTGGACCTTCCTCTTCTTGCCAGACCTCTTCTACCTCTTCTTCTTCTTCTTCTTCTTCCTCTTCCTCGAGTACAGAAACGTGCTTGCATCTAGCCTACCGCCCCGAGTACTTATTCCACTTGGAATCATTCGACTCGATCAACTACGATTGGGTTCCACGCTAGTTCCTTCGCTAACTAAAAAGGATAAGGACAGAAAGTAATGGAGATCCACATCATCGTTACTCCAAAACTCCTGAACTCCTGAACTCCTGAACTCCTGAACTCCTGAACTCTGCCAATTTGCACTTTCCCCTTGCCATTTGCTAAGGAAACACTTGGCCACAAATTGAAAATCCAACGGTAACAGGAATCAATGATCCCGCAAAGTCACTCGATGGAACACTCCGAGTAATTTTACCTGTCGAAGCTACTTGTGTCCTTGACAAAAGTATCCGATAATTTCGCTAATTGAACGTAAAGCTCGGTGCTGGTTTCTCGGAGTCAAAAGTTGCCGAGGATTATGCTCTCGCGGAATCGATCCCTGGGGAAGGTGAGATTTATCGTTCGTCTCTCTCTCTCTCTCTCTCTCTCTCTCTCTCCCCCCCCCCTTTTCTCTTTATCACATTGTCTTCCTTTTTATTTATGGTATCTCACTCTTGGATGTAACACTTTTAGTACCGCATAATCCTGAGACACGCCTGTGAGTCAGCCCCCGTACATGCAATCTTTACCGCAATCCCATAAAAGAGTAACGCGCCGCGTATTAAACCTGTTATGAGGTAAAAATAGAATTCTCGCCATGTTTCCGCTAGGATCTCCTCCAGGAGGCAAGTGAAATTCACGAGCCATTGACAGTTCCGCCGGTAAATTCCCGAACTATCCTGTGGATAACCATAAAACCGATTTGGTTCCCATTGGCTCCGTATTGTCGCGATCAACCCCGAGAGGGGATATATAATCTCGCGCGATTGATTTCCATGGAAAAACAAGCTTTCCCAAGGTTGACCATCTCGCGACTCGCGTCGATTTCGAGGGAAGCTGACGAACGGGACGCGAGTTCAGGTGCGTGGGTCGGCAAGGTTGCAGTTCAGCTATGGCGAGCTAATGGTGGTGGCAAGTGTCTCGAATGGTCGCTCAGGTTGCGCTATCTTGCAGATGCGAATCCGGAGTTCGCACCCCTGAAGGGGGTGGAATCAGTGGGAGAGGGGGTGGAGCGTCGACGAAAATATTGGCCCAGAAGAGGGAGATTATCGGAGAATTAATGGGACGTATCGGGATGACTCGAGGTCGACGGGTCCTCGGGGGAGAAGTTCCCCGCGTTTTCCGCAGTTTCCCCCGGTTTGCCTCGGCCACCTAATCCCTCCACCCTCGACTAAACATTCGGAGTTTCATCCCCTTGCTTCGGTCCCGGCCGGGGGCGCGACCCTGTTCCGCGTGGACCAGCGAGAAACCCACCGCCATTGTCGGCAAGTGCGCGTAACCGGAAGTCGGCTTTGCGGACTCCACCGGACCAGAGGATATATGCGAAGGCCGAAGGAGGCCAAATCTAACTGTAATTAACTATTAAAACTATGGTCTCCGCCGGCGGGACTCGTGCCGCTACTGTGTACTACTATCGGCGAGTTTGCAATCAGCACCGATGGGGCCAACTGCCTTTTGACAACGAGCTAAAATCGTCAGGGTCCCGATCAACGACCCCGAGGGTGACCTTGGACTCGACCGGGGAAGGTCCAGAAGGTAATCGTCTCGAGGCAATTGGAGTGTCCTTGAAAACCATGGCGAGATTTTTGACATTTTAGTGAAAATGTCTCAAGGTCACCGAAGGTCGTTTATTTTTGCGCGAAGGTTCCGGAAAGTTTCGGCGGTCTTTTGTTGGCTGCTCTTCGGTTAGCTGCCTATTTATTGCCGCCGTGTCCTTGATTGGTCCCCTAGGGGATGCAGAGTTCTCGCAAGATTCACCGTTCCCTCGATTAGGTAAATTAGAGGGGAGCGATATCAAAGTTTGTCAAATATCGTTAGATTGCGCAACGCACGCTTGGTCATTGCTATCTAAACATTGACGCGCCGAACTTTCTCTCTCCGGCAAAGTTTCGCGGAATCTTTTCGGAGGGTCCTTCAAAAGGAGCCTGAGGAAAATTAAAACAGCGAAAAGGTACGACGACGACGACGGTGATTCGATTAGTTGCTCCGGACCACGATAGAAATTATGAACCCGTGCATCGTCGAGAGAGAAGCTATTGCTCGACATTGGAAAGTTCCTCTTCTCCGTTTCTCAATCTTTATTTTCGCGGAGTTCAAAATTAAGGACAACTGCAGTTTGAAGGTAACGACAAAAGTTTGACGACATTAATAATGTAAAACTTTCGTCTCTGGAAGTTTGCTGTGGCACGACGAGTTTACAAGGCGATTATTCTTTTGTTGTTAACGTAAAAAAGCTGGCCCATGCCAGTGGAGTGTCACTAAACAAAGGAGGGAAGCGACGCAAAGAAGAAAAGTAAAAGCTAAGAAGGGAAATAGAATTCCGAGGAAACGAGGGTGGCGATAAGAAGATTGTTGGTATCTCGGCGAATAGTTTTATATCTATGAAAGTAGCCGGAGAAAAAGGAAGGAAAAAACTGAGAGAGGGAGAGGGAGAGAGAGAGAGAGAGAGAGAGAAAGACAGATAGTGGGAAGGAAGAGGGGTGAGAAAATGAAAAACGACTTGGAAAAGAAAAATAAGAAATCGGTGGAGATTAAAAGTACGTCGAGAGGAAGGGAGAGAAGGAGAAAAAAAACAGTCCGGAAAAGAAATTCAAAAGAAAAAGAAAATCAAACATAGACGGAGAAAAGTGCTGAAAAAACGTACTGTAAAATGGATGGAAACGGAAAATTTTCCAATACGCGCGAACCCCTGGAAATTACAATCAAGACCCCCTCCCAAAAAAAAAAAAACTCGAATTGCAAGAAATGGCCGAAGGATAGGACGCGATAAGAGCAAATTCCTTTCATCCTCGTTCGACTGCGAGTTGATAATGGACGGGGGGAATACCCTGCACGGCGTTCCCCTTAATTTTCATCAACGATCCCCGATCATTTGTCCAATTGAGAAACGAGATACAAATAAACAAGCAAACTCGACAGAGAAAAGAAGTCCGTCGTCCAAAAGGAAGAAATTGAATTTCGTCAACTTTCGCGTGATCCAATCGCCCCCCCCCCCCCCTCAATTTTTCCAATTTACACGGAAAAGCCTGAAGAGCCTAAAAATGTCTCTCATCATTTCCAATGACCTCGATTTTCAGAGTATGATTAATACAAGCGTTGATACCAGCGCTTAATGGTACGAGTGCAGTAAAACGTTGAGGAAGGAATAATGGAAAGAAAAGAGTGAGAGAGGGGAATGGGAGAGAGGGAGAGAGGGGAGGAAGGCACTCAAGAAAGGCAAGTGAACCGTTGGTTAACGTCGTTCTCGACTCAGACACGTCTCTCTCGTGCTGATCGATGACAAGGACACTTGAGAGGATCTCCCAAGGAATCAACTAGACAAGGAAGATCCGGGGAGGGGGGAGGGGGAGATGCGCGCAGGTGCCGCAAAGCCGACTTGCCTCCCGTGAGGAATAGCAAATACCCATCATCCTACCCCCTAAACCTGAATAAAAAATTAATGAGCCACGCAAAGGCACTTCCATGGGGATCCCCCCCCCTCTCCTTCTCCTCCCTTCACATCCCCAACAAGCTTCTCCATTCCTAGGAGAATTTCCAGGAAAAATACCGATGATCCCAGCCATCCACCCACCAGTCCCTTAAATTTAATCTCTGAACAAATCTCCCATTAAGGGTAATGCCGTCTAATTAATCGTTAATTAATGGATTCTGCCGGCGGTCCATTACACCGTGAAAAATTTCTGTGAAATTATCAGAATCTCTCTCTCTCTCTCTCTCTCTCTCCTCTTTGGCAAAAGAAATACTTTAGGGAAGTTTACCGATTGTCTATCAAAGTAGGGATAGGGTGAGTAACAGGGACGAACAAACGTTGATACATGATGAATCTAATGGGAGTACCATTTCTGTATGTGGGTACTGTTTGCGCGTGTGTGCGCCCGCGCGTGCGACCATGCACATATATATTTGTATGTATAAGTTAAGTGTGGGACCCTTCGTAAAACTAGGATCGAAGTAATGGTGCAGCTGTTACTCCCTCTCTCTATCTCTCTCCCTTTTTCTTTCTACGATGACTCACCTACGTATACAAGAGTAAGGAGCGTTTGTCGAGGATAATAGAGAAAAGAAATATTGCACTCGGTTGCATGAACTGGTGAACTTCCATCCCGACCCTGTATCTTCATCAAGTTTCCTTGATGAATCGATGGAAGGAGTGGCCGATCCTTCTACGGTACGGATGCTGCTACTTTTCACGAATCGTGGCATCCAAAGATAAAGAATCACTTTTCGGAACTTGCTGTAAGTCTTGCGCGCGCACACGCTTACAAATTAATGTTAAAAGTTACTAACAAAGCACTGATCACAGAATTAAAATCTCGACGAAAGTTCGTTTAATACGAATGTACGATACAAAAAGATAATTCGAGTTCGTTTTTTATATCCGTGTGCATTCGTGTGTATGTGTGCGCGCGCGCGCGTAAGCAAGGAAGGAAAGAATCGGAAGAAGAAAAAGAGACGGTCGATTCACCTTGCTATCAGAATTTTGTTTTCCAGGACCACCGCATTCTAGGGCGGGAGGGGGGGGGGTGAAATCATTTTCCAAAGCTCGTTTCAAGCTCGCGCTCGCATTAGGGTGGAAAAAATCGAGTTTTTCGTCTGTCCGTGTGCATGTGTGTGTGTGTGTGTGTCTCTATAGACCATAGGAAGGACACGCGGTAGTTAAACGATCATCAAGTTCCCATTAGATTTCCATTAATCATCCATTAATCTTTTCACGTGGTTGTTAACTCTCAACCCTGTTCAACATACCAATGCCGCGGCTCTTTAATCAAGATAAATTATGTGTTTGACTCGAGTGTTTTTACGTGTGCGATTTGTTGCCGAGCGAGTGCAGTGGATAAAACGGAAGCGTCCGGGGTCTCTTCCGGCCGTTTCGCGAGATTTTCAACGGACCCGAAACGCACAATTTGCTCCGGGGTAATCGTAGCGTTGCCGAGGAATGAGAGTACCGGAAGTACGCGCCGCCATCGCGACAAACCGGAAAACTCACACCGGAAGGTCCAAAATGGCGAGGGACCCACCTCCAAGATCGGTTCCCCCAGCTAATTTTCTGGTAGTTCCCGCCGTTACCTCAGGATGACTTTTGACCTTTCGACGAGAGAAGTCCTCAAGGACGTTCCTCCCTCGGCGATTCCCCGTTGAGTATCAGGCGACCCACGGGATCGAGTCAACTTTGGCCATGGCGAGCTGCATCCGCCTACGCGCGAAGCGAGGACGAACCTCGGAACTCCTTCTCTAAGCTGACCTTGGACCTTACGAGTTTCAAGGTCACAAGGAACATCCGGAAATTGCACTACCCCCCAGACGACGGACTTGCCGTCTCAACGGGTCACCGGCACGCGAGCCTCGCGGTAACGATTAAGAAAGTAACAAGGACAATTCGATGCAAGTAGGAGGGGGTGGGGGAAAGGGGGTAATGGCGATGGTGGTAGCGGAAGTGGGAATGGTTGCGGTGAAATCGATGGATGAGGAATCTCGTTTTGTGGGAGGAAACGGCTTTTCCATTGAAAACTATTTCCAAGGTTTCTAACGATAAGGGGGGGTGGAGGGGGAGTCCCACCCTACCCCCACCACCATCCCCAGTGCTGGAACGACAACGGAAGCTGCACGTTCGGGTTCCATAACGAGAATGAAATTGGATTTCTCTCGGCATTCCGGACACGCTTTGGGATAATCTGCTGGTCGAGCGATCGTTGCTCGTGTTTATCGTCCTGTGGGATCAAACGGGACGAGTCGAGTCCCCAGGGAGCCCGTGAGCCAACCACTCGGAGCCTCCAGGACGCGACTTGAAAAATTCACTCGCTTCCGCCTTGCTTCGGCCTCGTCCCCGACCTCGCTTCCGCCCTAATTCCCTCTCTACACCATTCCGGAATTCACCTAAGAATATTGTCACCCCTAACGGGGGGGTGGGTCACGTGACCGATCGGTCCCCGCTCTTGCACGGGGAGAAAACGAGCCGTCGTTGGTTCAAATTCCTTCGAGCTCTACTCGACACCACCAATGGCCACTTCCGGATCACAGCGAATCTCCGCGAAAAAATGGCGACCACCCTCGCGCGATCGTGCGGAACCACCCCCCAAATTCCGTGGCTCGGAAGTTCCCACGAGATTTTCCAAACACGTCGCAAACGCATGGACCACCCGAGAAAACATTAGAAAACGGAATATCAATACCGGGGGGTGGGGGGGGGGGGGTACCAGTACGAGCGATGATGAGTTTTCCACCCCATCCCTGGAAACCACCCCTGAGTTCTGAGAGCGAGTATTTTTTTTTGCGCAAGAATCCCCGGAGAAGCTCAGCGCGTGGAGTCACCAAGGAAAATTTAAGCGATAGATATCCGATGTTTGGATCCTAACCAGCGGCAGGTGCCGGTACTCGCGATGATGATGATGATGACGATGGTGGCCTTTGGAGCATCCCGGTGAAAAAGTGGAAATCGACGCGATAAATATTGGGAGCCCAGTGGGATTCATCGAGAGGAGAAAGAGGGGGGGGGGGGAAGGCAGAAAGAATCCCAAGTGAAAAGTCTCGCTGAACGATCTCTGCTGCCAGCAGTGAGAAATTTTCCGGTGAAAGCCGGTGGGTTCCTTCGGTCAGGGTGAGATCCAGCGGCACTTGCACGAGAATAAGAAGTAAATCAAGTGGGGGTGGGGACCGATGGAGTGTCCCTGAGGGCGACCGGTGAAAGGCAAGCGGGGATGAAATATCAGGTACGGGTCTCTTTTTTGTAATTACTTTTGATTAGAGAACGCAAGAGTGGGTAATGGGGTAGAAAGAGAAGGAGGACAGGAGAAAGAGAGAGAGAGAGAGAGAGAGAGAGAGAGAGAGAGAGAGAGAGAGAGAGATGAAAAAGGCGTTCGTTCACGCATTCATCGGTGCTTCATTCCCGACTAAAATGGAACGAAACTACGAAGAGGAGGCGGAATTAATTTGGCTGCTGAGGAAAAACGATGCTACCCTCTTCCACGGGGGTTCGTTCGTCGATAGGTGGGAATTTTCCACTTCCTGAAAAGCCTCCTTATTTCTTTCCCGAGATCCGTGATTTTTCTATTTCCATCCTCCCCCGTTCTTTATCTTGAGGCAAAAATAGGATGCGCGAGAAAAGAGGGCTGACGATGAAGATAGGATAAGGGTAGGAGGAGAGAACGAGGGTTGAGAAAATTATGCGCTCCTCGCTAACCATGTTTGTATGTGAGGAGGCTCCTTTATGAGGGGTGCAAGAGAGGGCGTTAAAGTCTGTTTGTACATGTGAAAGATTGCGCGGGAGTGTCTGATCCAACTACCCCTTGGAATCTTCCGCTTGTATTTCTTCCTCCTTCCTCCTTCCTCCTCTTATTCTTCTTCCCTTTCTTCCCTTTCTTCTCTTACGACTACTATCAGATATCTGCTTCTCCAAATCCAAGAAAACCTCCTTTGCATTATTCCTCATCCGCGTCTCAACAGTACCCGCTATATTCGTATATTTATGCTTACCCCCGTTTACCCTCGGGTTTTGCTGTTTCTTCTTTCATTTCTGATTACGAACCCTCCCTAAGTGCGAATCTCACAAAACATCCCCGTGCCCCTTGATAAGACCGTGGCTTTGACTCGAGGAACTTTTCAAGTAAGAGCTTCCACCAATATCTTATCCCATCATCCATCGAGATTTTCCCACGTGTTATGGCAGGGCCAGAAGAAACGAAAAAGTTGATTGAAAAATAACAGGAACCATAGCTAGAAAGGGTCTTTCCTATTTATCATTCACGCCTACGTCCACCAATAGGCTTGGCCGAATAGGACAATCTTGAAGCATTTGCGAAACATCCCCCCTCCCCCGACGAAATTCTACCCCTCGGTTGTTCAAGGGGATGGATGGAGGCAGTGAAAAGCGGGAAACAAATTCCATGCTACGGTTGAACTTTTCAACAACGAGTTTCAAGAGATTGGAGATAAAAAAGAAGAGAGAGAGAGAGAGAGAGAGAAACTCTCTCCCTTTTCGATCTTGTCATTCGGGGGTGAGTTGGGTCTTCGCGTGGAATTTCCCGGCAAACCCCATAGCAAGGCCGGTCGTGGATGGGAACTGCTGTCGGAAGGATGGACAGGGACCCATCATCGACACTCGCACTCGCACTCGCACCACGTCATACCCGCAAATGGAAAATAGGCAACAAAAGGCAAATAGCAACGCAGCGGCAATTTGTCGCTTGCCAGCACCGCGCGGACAATTAAAGGGCGTGGAGTTTTCTTCCGGGTCCGCCGTTTATTTTCCCGAACTTTATTCAAGGGATATACGCGTGCGCGGCACCCCCCCCCCCTTCATTTAACACGTGCAACTGTAATTTAGCAGGAAGCCGCCACTCGCGCGAGTGCTCGCGCGCTTCCACTAATTTGCCATCGCTCGCTGAACGTTGACACCCCCGGAGAAACCCTTCCAATAACTACAAATCACCTTTTTCGCCTGACCTCGAGCCATTCTAATTGAACGACTCCCTGATTTATTAGGCGCTCTATTTCTATTTCGCGCAATAGGGCGCTACCGAGTCGACGATTCATGGACCTTCGTGAATTTTTTGCGTTCACGGAACATCGAGAATTCTCCACGAAACACTCGGATACACCGACCTTGGATCATTCGGGGGAAGTTTTCTTTGGTCTTTGACGAGAGCCATAGGAACGTGTATCTTCAAAACCGCAAATGGCTGTGGGTTTTTTAGGAAGCTTATGCTCGGAATCGTCGTCTTCGTCATCGTCATCGTCATCGTCACCGTCACCGTCACCGTCACCGCCATCATTGATGTTTGTCAAACGTCGAATGATTTGTCAGAATTTGAAAACAGGGCGGAGAGACGATTTCGTGCTTGGGGCTCATCGGCAACCGCGGCTTAAGATCCGCGGTATTTCTATATTTTCAAGGTCGCGCCTTTCGGGATTCGCCAGGTCACTGGAAGCAGTCGCGACCGCAACTGCAGAAAGTTCATTCGTTGCCACATGTGCGTCCGGGGGGGATAACGCCGGTTCGAGAATGAAATTTTGTTCTTCTCCTCCAGAGAACACAGTAGGAATATTCTGGTACTGGACTCGAGAGCTTCTTCTTCTTCTTCTTCTTCCACTTCCATTTCTACTTCCACTTCCTGTTCTTCCTTCTCTTAGCTGCTCTCTGCAGCAAAATCCCTGAAATATTTGCATGGAAGGCGCAAAAATAGAAAAGACCGACTCTCTTGGAGAGATTTCGCTACCCTGACAGTTTTACCATTCGGGGATATCAACCTGGATGTTAACACGGGGTTTCACTCCCCACCCCCTCCTCTCGAGGTACCTCGGACACTTGAAAAATGACCTTCCAACGAAATTAGGTCAGACTTCTCGCGAGATGCGCGGCCTTGTTTGTGTCTCTGTGTCCGTGTTTTCATCTCTCTCTCTCTCTCTCTCGGAATTTTCTCTGTTATTTTTCAGCCCCCTTCCACCCCTCGCGACTCTTCCGGATACTTGACGATGATTGCTCAGTGCTGAAAAACCAAGCACTTTCTGATAAAGTTTCTCGGCGATAATGAAATTTCTGTGACTACGCAAGTTTCGTAACGCCAGGTAATTGGGTGAGCCGAAGTTGCTGGAAATCCTCTCGTAAATAATAGGGACACGCCACTTTCCTGAATTCTATCGTGAAATTTCCAGAGGGAAATTTTCATATGCGAACTTTATCGCGTCGCTCACCCCCACCATTCCATTTGCCCTAAGTAAGTTATTTACTAGATTTCCACAAGGATCGCGTTGTTATATGGAATTTTTAAACGATTCTCCAACTCTCTCTCCAAGAATATCCCGAATAAAGTTTCATCATCGCGGAGAGAGACAGAGATACGTCGTCCTCCTGGTGAATTACCAAGACCCCCCCCCCCCCCCCTCGTTGCATCGTTAAAAGCTGTTTCGAAATTCTCCCGACCAACAGTTTATTAGTTTACGTTAATTACGAACTGTAACAAACTTCACCATAGACAAGATACAGCAGTAACAGCAGTCAAATTTGCGGCTATTGATTGGATCTTACCCATGCACGTTCACCAAAGTTCTAGGCATAAGATTGGATTAACGGGGGTAGTCCTGATGGGGTGCCTGGTGGTTAACCGTAATTCCTCAGTAGTAAACGTAAACGATAAATTCCACATTTTACTCATAATCGTTGCAATATGATAAATATTTTTTATCCTCTGTCTCTCTCCGCGTTACTCATCGCGTTTTACATCATTTCTATCGTTGCTTGTCTATTTTTGTATTTTCAGAAAGTTATTATACAAGATTGTTTATTTTAACGTTGTCTCTCTCTCTCTCCCTCTCTTTCTTTTATAAAATAGTATAAAATTGGGCAAAATTTGTTCGTTGAATAATCCTTCGGTAGATGGAAAGAAGTTCCCTGCTGCTACTCCCAAGTGAATTTTCCACAGTGAATACTTCCTCTTGAGGAATTTACTCGTGGAGTAAATATGGTCGGTATAGAAATATGACCCATCCTCTTCTTTTTCACGCGTACTCCCTGTCAGAGTCCATATTATTTCAGCGAGATGAAAATGCATTACGCGTATACGCGATATTCTATAAAAGATTTAGCTGTGTTTCGACGATATTGACAAAATATCCAACTATCCGTCCACGAGTCTCACCGAAACTTGCTGGTTTTTCGGAAAATTCAAATTACCGCGCATATTTATTGAAAATATCGCTATATATCGCCTCTTGAAAAAATAATTGCAAAAATCAATTATTTTTTCGCAAAAACGCACGGAGATTCTACGCTATCTCGCGCGTTCCTTAATTCTCTCCACACGCGCTTGTTATCGGTATCTGTCACTCGCGTGCTTCTATCGCTACCTGATAGAAGGGTTATATAAGTTTCCGTTTGGATCCCTCGCGGAGAGAAGATCGGAGAAAAGCGATGAAAAGCCAAAAAAAAAAAAAAAAGAAGAAAAGAAGCGAGACAATAACGTGGACCAGTCGCGGATCTTGAAGTTTTGCCACTGGTGTAATTTTTTCTAGAAACCACGAGGGTGAGATATTGTACCAACTATGGGGGATGGGATCTGGTCATAATTGCCCAATAATTCCCGCGTGTCCGATGATTAGCGTTGGGTCGGTGGTAAGTTATGTGACGTCATGCACAGATACTCTAGAATCTCATTACAGGAATTACGTACGTCGGGGAAGAACGGGAATGGGAGAGAAAGGGGAGGGGAGGGGTGCATACGTTCACATATGTGGGTTAAATCCGTAAATCAGCTATGCGGGGGGAGGGGGTGGTACTTCGCTTCAGCCTTGGCCACCCTTTTGAGGGCGTCATTAAATATGAGGAGTATAGACCCAACGCTAATTACACGAATTTATATTCAAAACAAACAAATTTTCAAGGAAACTTATGCCTGTGCTTTGACACGCGACTAGAGGCTAATTACAAATTTTAATCCCCCTCCCCCTCTCTTCTCTCACCGTCGTAAACTTTCACAACAAGATCGTTTCTTATTTCTGCCCCTTTCGTTTCATCCAATTCCACTATTAAACAGAGACAGAGAAACGGAGAGTACAAACTTGTAAATATTCTTTGCGACGAGAAAATCTCTCTGGAATTTTATTTCAATTTTGAAACAGGGCAGCAGGGAACGAGAGAAAAGGGGCGGAAAAAACCGAGAGAGAGAGAGAGAGAGAGAGAGAGAGAAGCTTCACCGTATCAAGCATATATGATTCCAAGAAGGGATTTATTCCGAGGAAGATTAGCCGACGCTCCTTGGGGAAATTTGAAAAGCCTGGATTCCCAGGAAAGTGGATAATACCCCACTAATCGAAGAATAACACTTAAAATGATATTCCATCAAGTCGGATGAATTGGGCGCGTTCATAGCGATGAAGAGAAGAGGAAACGAGAGCAAAGAAGAGAGAGAGAGAGAGAGAGAGAAGAAGCACTTGCCAGAGACAGATGCATATCGGGGATGATCTCTGAATTGGAATGAACCGGAAGTGGAGGATCGTCCAAGAAAATAGGAGCTGTATAAATGTTAATTTTACCGACGATCGTTCGGTAAACTAGAGCGAGTGTTAGAAACGGGTGAGGAAGGGGAGGGACAAACGGTTCTCTCTATGTAAACCGAGTTATCGTCACGAGGAGCCGATTAAGGTCGACGAGGCCCGTCAATGACCCTATGTGCTGCCTCTGGCTCCTTCCGATGCAGATGAGGAACGTCCCAGTGGAAACGCCCGATCTTCCACGCACGGTCTCTCCATTCTCTCGCGCACCTTTCGTAATTCCTCCGGGACTCTCTCTCTCTCTCTCTCTCTCTCTCTCTCCCAGGATCTCGATCTCACCGCGGGAACGACCAAAAGCTCTCTACGTCATACCGGCCGATCTTCATGGTCGCAAGCGTCGAAGGAGCCAAAAAACTTTCTCTTCTTCAACTTTGCAAAATTGGTCGACAGCCAAAGTTCTCGGTATTTTGCTGGATTAAGGAAATGAAGAAACGGAAGAGATCAACGGAACACATTCAAGACCGACGTCCGAAACCGACGAAGAGTTTTAATTCTCAGATGTTTTCTCGGTACTCTCGCGAACCGAATGAACGGGAAAACAAGAGAAGAAGAAGATTCGTAGCTGAGGAGAGAAGGAGGTTCGGCCGAAACGAGTGCTCGCTCCTTGACCAGAACATCGGGACCCTAGAACGCATCCTAGGATAGGGATCGATCCTTTTTAGCGAATTTTCAGAAGATCCAAGAGACTCTGCCAATCGGGGGGATGATCTGGGGCATTCCAACATGGCGTTTCCACTATCTCTCGGTATTTTAGCGAAAGGTCCTCCAACAATCGCGAGTAAAAGAGAGAGAGAGAGAGAGAGAGAGAGAAACGGTTGAAAGCACTTCGGTACCGAGTACTTGTCCATTATCAAAACCTCCTGGAATAATCCCAAGATGGATACAATCGCGCGCTGCCATCGCTTTCAAGATTTTTGAAAGAAACGCGTAAGAGGGAAAGGGGAGAACGGAAAGAGAAGAAGGAGCGCTGTATCAGGAATGTTGAGGGATGAACAGGGAGAGGGGGAGGGAGGGGGGCAGATGGAAGAAGAGAGCGAAATTATGGAAGAAGCTCGAAGGTCGGTCGTTATCGGAAGCAGCTGGGCTAATCCAAGACTGCGAATAACCTGGAACAGGAATTTTTTCCTCGGGATTAAGAAACGGACCAATGGGAAGCCTCGGATCTTCGGTGCAACGGCAGGCAATCCCGACATTCTTTCCCGCTTTTTATTCCATCGGCGTTCTCGAAATGTGTAAAACACCCGCGCGTGACACGTACATTACGCTTTGTTCGCCAACTCTACTCCTCCGGACTGCCGAATAAGCCAGCCGTTCTCTCTTACTTCCCCCTCCCCCCGTCCACCGCCTCTTCGCCAACAAGCGCAGCGTTTGCGATGCAAAATCGATTAAGCGCGAGCATAAACTCGGGCGAGTTTACGTGACCCCGCGCGAGTGCGCGCGTGTGAGCTCACAAATGGATTCGTTACTAGTTCGATTCCGCGACTTCCCCCTCCCCCCTTGCTCCTGGAGGATTTCGACTCCCTCGAGACCGAACGATGTCTTCGAAGCTTCGACCTTGAGCGATCGACGAAAAATGTTTTCCGCTGCTCTTTTTTTGGCGAGTGAGAAATTTTTTCAGGGTTGCGCGCACAAACCCCTCGTGTAAACTTATCGGAGTGTCGTCGTCCCCCTCCCCTCTTCCCATTGTGGTTGACGTTTGCTCGAGTGAAGCGAGAATGGGGTGGGGGTTGCGGTAAAAGCGAGTAAGGAAAACTAGGAGTTTTTAAGAGGACGGATTGAGGGGTAGGATAGGGTAGGGGGTAGACTTCCCAATCGACGAGATCTCACCGACGTGTCCTTTATCAGTGGGTTTTTTTTTCGCGCACACGTACCACGAAAATTAATGTCTAGTATTTCATTAACGAGAGACGTGAGGATCCATGGCTCCTCTGACATCTGGTCTCTCAGCCGAATTCGAATCCGAATCCGAATCTCACGTTTCACTTTAATACGCCGCTAAATGCGGCTAATGTTGATTTTATCCGTCTATGTGTGCGCGCGAGTACGTTCCAACGATGAAATTGAAGCAGCGTGCGCGCGCGCGCGCGCTGGAACATAATTACGACGTCGAACGAGTGAAAACCCAAATGGACGAAATCAACGAGGAAAAGTACAATGGAACTATTGAAAAAATTTTTGAAGGAATCGGATCTTCGCGTTGAACGGAAATCACGGCAAAAAGTAGGAAGAGTGGTGGGGGGGGGGGGGAATATCGAGAGAAACTGAGAAAGAAACGAGTCGACCACGACCGAAAAACACAAAACTTTGACCCTTCCAGGCAAATTCCTCCGATGCGCTGCAGGTTGAACGAAGGAACCGGAAGTACGCGGGGAACGCGTTCGTTCTCAAGGTCGCGTGCACAGGCTATCGTCCAGTTTTGAAAATGTCCTGCCTCGACCGACCTCCGCGACGATATTCGCTTTTATTTATGCGAACGAGCGAATTTCGCGGAATGCCGGAGATACATCTCGGAATTTGCAAGTTTAATGCAATTCGGAGATTTTGGAATTTTGACAGCACCCCGAGCATTTGCATATTCGGCCGTTGTCAAAATTGCGTTCGTCCGCGTCTGTTTCCAGCTCGCGACGGAGCTTCTCCGTTGGCCCGATGACTTTTGTCTCGGATGAAAGGGGAGGCGAAGAGAGGTCCCGAAGAAAAGCAAACGGATGAGCTTCCTCAAGGTTAAAGCCCTTCCCCCGGGACCGGACCGGATCGAGTCGAGTCGATTCTGAGATTTCCAACGAGAGCCTCCGCGCGGTACCTCATCGGGTTTCGGGGGTGGCACGGGGAGAGATTCGCTCGTCGAGCGAAATTCTCAAGGACCCTTCGCGCAACTTCCGGTCTCGGAACTTTCATCGACGAAGTTCCACTCGCGCGACCACCAAAAGACGAGACGCCAACGAGACGCGACGATGGGTCCTGAAAATTCGAAAGAGTCGCTGGGTCCATCCGTGATCCTTGAGGTATCTCGAGGTGCCTCGGAGGAACTCGAAGAAACCCTGGAGGAAGAACCATACCCCCCGCGCGGTTTTCCCTTTTGTTCCTGGATCACCCGGGGGTTCTTCGAGGCGGTGACTTTTCTCACCTCCTCTCATCTTTTCCGCGCTATCATCGGGACTCGATGGCGTCCGGAATATCCGGTGGCTGGAGGCGAAAACCACTCGCGTCGGCGGGAGGATGGAGAAGGGGGAGGGGGGAGAGACCAGGGGAAGCCTCTTGGCCCACTACCGAAGTCGGGGAAAATGCAAGAGATGGAATAGCGAGCAGAACAAATCCACGGACATTGAGTAAACATTCGATAAAAGTAGAGCGGCGTCTGGGGGCTGAAATTGACGTGGAAGAGAGAAGAAGAAGAGAAGAGAAGAGAACGAATAGCTCGCAGAGATTTCGTCCGGTGACCCGATGCAGGCTGCTCTTGGAATAAGATTCAGCTAAATATAGGTCGTCGCAAAAATAGAATCGTCCGACGGGGTTGACGACTAGGCCGGTCTACACAGCAAGTCCTGGACCGAGGAAGCGGAGAGAGGAGGGGAAAAGAGAAGAACGGAAGAGAAGAAGGAGAAAGGGGAAAGGGAAAGACCGCAGACAGTCGAGACAGATTTTGCCGAGCGTTTCACCATAGGACACCAGGACTGGAGGCTCTGCCGGAGCCGAGCGAGACGCTCGAGTTTGGATCGATCAGCTGACGCGAGTTCCCGCCCCTCAGGGTAAAAACAACCCTCCTGCTCTCCGACTAATTCAATCCACTTATCGAGAACACTCGTCGGCATTGCGCGGAAGCTCCGAATGATGAACCTGGCGAACCTCGCGACTACCGTCTCGCAACTTCAACGTCGGTCGCTCCACCAAAAAGGATCTTCATCAGGGTTCAAGGTCCCCGTGAGAGAATTGCCCGTTTGGGTCCGCACGGTCCACATCTGACGCGTGGCATTTGTCCGTCTAACATCCTACACCAGACAACGCGACTCGACGATCAAAGAGAAGCCGCAAAACTGCTCTGGGACCACTTCGCAACTTCATCGTTTCTCGCAATTTCCTAGACTCTTCGGCTTCTCGCGTCTATCTCCGTTTTCACCCAAAACTACTTGGCTCGTCAGAGTTATGAGATACCTTTGGCGTCACCGTCACCGTCACCGTTACCGTTACCGTTACTCCAATGCTCCTCGACACCACATTGCTCACCATTACTCGCTCTATTGCCATTAGGCTGCCATTAGGTACCTACGCTTTCTATTATTCGCCATCGCTTTATCACGTTGCTCCATGGTGCACCATCACCACCAACACCAACAACACCAACACCATCGTAAGATAGGCTAATACGCGCAATAACCACGCACACAGACACGAAGGACGTTCCAAGTATCGATCGAAACGTGCAGATTCCGTTATCTCGGGACTTGTCCGCTTTAGGAGATTCTCTTCTGCGCGAGTAATCGCGCGCGAAGGTCACCGCCGATGGCTGAAACACCTTGGGGAGCATAAAGCAGGGAATGACGGAGGGAGAAACACGGAGAGAGAAAGAGAGAGAGAGAGAGAGAGAGAGAGCGGTGATATCGCTCGTAAATAAACATTCCGTTTTAGTACCAGCTAAACTGACCAATTTGGGAAATCCTGCGAGTGGCCATAAAGCGGGAACGTCGATGTCGATAACTGGAAACCAAGTGACGTTATTGAGATTTATCCTTTCAGGATGCCTCGGCCATTTGCCGTACACGCATTCCGGATACTTGGGACTCTGCGATTCGAGAGATTTCAAACGTTCTCTCGCGAAACGCAACAACGGTTAACTTGGTTATCAAGATTCCTATCTCTCCCCCGCCTCGTCCCATTTTGCTCGTACCTTGCTCTTTCCATGGTGCATACGCGATTTGTGCGTGTGTAAATGATTTCCTTTCCGAGGAATCCAACGCGACCTTCGAAGATGATACGGCAATAGCGCGATTGCACCCCGATAGGACGTTGCTGAAGAAAATTTACGGAGTTACGAGCAAAACACCGCTCGAGGCTGATCGCGTGTCCCCGTCGAGTATTTTGGAAAGGAAACCACTTGGTCGGGATGAGGGCGGGAGAGGGGAGGGGGTCGACCGCCCGAATCACCGAACCATCTTGGGAGCGATTTTTTCAGGCGGTTTTCAAGGAGATAAAAACGATCGTACGTCCGTCCGTGTCGTATGGTCTCCTCCACAGACTTGAGATCGGAACTTGTCACGAGGGTTGTAGGTGCTCGTGAAACGAAATTGGGTGACCTTCGGGTTAACCTCGCGAGTCGTGGGGGGAGGGGGTACGTTGATTGGATCATCGTTGGGGAATCCCGTAACAGTCGTCGATGACGGTGCTCGAGTCTGCAGAAACGAGTGGAAGAGGGGAGGGAGGGGGTGAGTCGCAACCCTAAAACGAAGGAAGATCGCGAGAGAGACAAGAATGGCCGCCAAGGAGCCAACGACCGGAAACGTCGAGTACTTTGCAATCGAACGGGACGAATGCTTTGCACCACGACGAGTGGTGCAAGCCCCCGTATCTCTTTCATGGGGTAAATTGAGAACCGCGGGGAACCACCACCACCCCTCCTCCATTTCAAGGAAAT
Source organism: Sclerodermus sp. 'alternatusi' (assembly GCA_037305995.1). NCBI lineage: Eukaryota > Metazoa > Arthropoda > Insecta > Hymenoptera > Bethylidae > Sclerodermus > Sclerodermus sp. 'alternatusi'. Next base: position 904,769 of record CM074553.1, read on the forward strand.
AACGAGAAATCGTCTTCTCGTCCTGCGGCGAGTCTAAAATCCGGTCAGCGGCCCAGAAAATTCCTCGAAGATTATCCTCGCCCGATCGATCCTGCGTTTGAGAAATAATTCGCGCCTTCCTCCTCCTCCTCCCCCTCCCGAGGACTTCCGGTAGGCTTCCGTCCGGGCCGCGCTGTTGGCAGTAGCGACGTCTGAGACGCGCACCGAGTCATTTTTCGCGTTCCAGACTTCTAGCAGGAATTAAAGCAGGAGCAGCAGCAATAATAACAATAATAATAAGAAGAAAAAAATAATACGCAGAGAGAAAAACTTGGCGAGTCGCAGGTTGAGCCTTGACTGCCCTGGAAGCTACTCCAGGACTACCCACCCCATACCCTGGCAAACCCTGCGCCAACGAGTCGTTTCACTTTCCTTGGAGCGTTCGCTTTTTCGTGACTGTCGCAGTTGGTAGTCTGCGTGACTCGTTGCGAGTTGGTGCGAGTGTCGGGCAACGAAGTCGGTCAAGCTACGCGACTTCCTGGGTCAAATGCATTCTCAGCGACGACGATTAATATCACCAATAAGAGTCGAAGTCTTTAAGCCAGTCGAACGACGGTGACTAATAACCCCCTACCCTCCCCCGACCCTCTCCGCGCCTCACCCGGTCACTTCCACGGTCTCTTCCTCGTCTTCCTCGTTTTCCTCGCGTTCCTCGTGCTCCTCGTCCCACTCCTGGATGCGCATGGCTGGTCCCGCTTGTACGTGATCCACTTCTAAGGTCAAGTGTCTTCCTCGTCACTTCTCTTGCCTACGCGAGAACAACTCGTTGTTTGCTGTGAAACAGCAAAATTCTACCTAACAACCATCGGGTCTCTCCCTCTACTTCTGTTCTCGTTTTTTTTTTTTTCTCTCTTTTTATTCCAAGGTCTCTTCTCTCTTTCTCTCTCGTCAAGGACGATAACGACGTACAGAGAGACATACGCGAAGAAAAAATAAATATGTATGAAAGTGCGAGAGACAGAGGAGCGAGCGGTCTTTGAGGCAGGAAACGGATGTTGATTCTCGCAAGGTGTAACATAGCGGAAATCCATGGAAAAGTTATGGCTGCGATGGAATGGTCGAAGGACCGAGGGTGGCAAGCGTTGCCTAGTTTGGTTGAGAAAATATAGGTACGAGGGGGGAAGAGGGGGAGGGGATATTTCCAATTGTTGCCGACGCGGGACACCGTTGTCAGGGGGAAGGGAAGAGGGAGGAGAGGAAATCGATAATTGGTAGGATGACGAGAAAAGCAAATTTGAAATTGTAAACAAGAGTTAATGGAGGGTAGTTCGCAGAGTTGGTCCAGGGTTGATTCCAACCGAGCTGGAACTTTGTTCGTCGTTACGTGGATTTGGCTCAGTCGATAAGAGATAAAAGTAGGAAATACCGAGAGTTGAGCGACAGTTCGCAGTGACATGGTGGTGGTGGTGGTGGTGGTGGTGGGGTGGTTTACGGGGGAAATCGAGGGATATTTTCCGGTCACTTTTCAAATCCTCCTCGAAGAACTCGCCGCCGAGCCACCGATGGATTTCAGAAAATTTCTCCAAAAATTTCCTCGCGTCACTTCTCAAAACCCATGGGAAAGATCGCGACGAGGCAGAACGATCGCGAAAGAGGCTCGAGAAGAAAGAAAGAAAATTTAACGACTAGGATCATTTTCAAGGGTAAAATTCGGGGTAAAATCTGGATATTTTCCGAAAAACGATTGACACCCGTGCGCGTGGTTGGACGCGCTGGATAAAACCGAAAGTCAGAAAAGAGGAATGAGGGAGAAACCCCGTGGAAAATCGCGTGGATCCCCTCGGACAGAAAGGAGCGGCGCCGAATTCGAGAGCCGCGAAAAGTTAAGATCCGAACCGCGCGAACTTATCAGCGAGGCAGTTCCCTCCCTGGAAATTATCAAGGAAACGGGGAGGGGGGAGGGTGACTCTCCCGCAGGACTTAAGACCCAAAGGCTCCGCTTCGATTTTACGCATTGAATCCAAATTGAAATTTGCATCTAAATGGAAAGGGAAGGGGAAGAGGGTGGCGGTGGTAGACCCACCCCTTCCCCCTTTGTCCCGCCATATTGGAAACTATGCGCGCGTGTGTGTGCTTCCGGAACAACAGGAACGACTAGCAGATTATTCAGACAACTCGCGAGAGGCGTTCCAGCAGATTTTCAAGGTAGGTGGCAGGTCGGGGGATGATTGGAGAAAATAGTCGAGGGTGGGATGGGGGGGGCGGGAGGGAGAATCAATCCTGTCAATTGAATAAGCTTGTTAGGGTCCGTAAAAAAAGTGTCCTGCCTCTCGAGTGGTGGTTCGAGGGGGATCGAAAATCATCCATTTGTGATTTCCCGAGTGATAAGCTCTCCTCCGTGCACAAAAGCTCCTTTTTCATCGGATTACAGAAGCGAGCTTATTGTCCCTTTCACGAGGCGTCATTTTTACGAGGCTTACTTGAAATTACGAGAAACTCCACCCACACAACGAGCCGCCTTGTTCGCCCGACGTTCGCACCAACCTGATGATTTCCATGAAGGAACACTTTCTACTTTGCTTCGTGAAACTGTTGCTCCTTTCGATCTCTCCTCTCCTCTCCTCTCCTCTCCTCTCCTCCTCTCTCCGTTAATTCCTCCCTCTTTCTTTCTCTTTTTTTCTTTTTCATACGACTTTCCCAGGGCCGACAATGACGTATTAATTAACCGACGGGCCACTTGACTCCGCTGCGCTCGCGAGGAACTCCCCCTCCCCCTCCCCCTCTCCTCACTCGCGCGTCCGTGTATTTTGTACGAGCGCGGAGCGTGCACGCGCGTCGGTTGCAAAGTACACGCGCGTGTGTCTCTCCCGAGGAGAGAGAACACGGAAGGATCGATACTTTGCGAAATCTAACCAGCCCGAGATAGAAAAATTTCGATTAGTGGCGCGACCGCCACTTCCGGTTACCCGGCGGAATTATGGAGATACCCCCGAAGAAATTCGATGGTGGCTTCGAGCGATGAAATAAGAAATGCCCTGGGAAAGTCTTCAATGTCCTCTCGGCAATCCGGAAGGTGTCGATTCGAGGGGTGAGAGGCTACACGTATACGACGACGTACACACGCGTACGCGCGCGGACGGCTGACGCGCTATGAATATCGCGCGCGCGCGTGTGTGTGCGCGGAGTACAAATACGTCGATACGGGGGAGGAAATCCCTTCTATTTATTCGGTGGAATATTCTCGCGAAATTCTTCGACGCGATATGCTTGTTCTCGGAGGAGGAATCTCTTTGATTGAAATTCCCGTGGCTTTGGTTTGCGCGTTTCTTAAAACGAGGGAAGACGGGGGGAGAAAGAGTAGAAGAAGGAGACGGACAGGAGGAGGATGAGGAGGAGAAGGAAAAGAGGGACAAAATTAAGAGTGTCCGGTGTCGAATTTCTCCGGCTCGATATTGCCGCGTTCCGAGAACATCCCACGTGGTACACGTATGTCGAAACCTATACGCGAGCCACCGGATGTCACCGGCTAAAGTTCGCGCGGTTTCAATTTGCGAGAGCAACTCGCAACAGAATTTTCTAATTATGCATAAGGAGAGGGAAGGGGGAGGAGGACGTTTCTGGTGAGACCGCTGACGAAACGAGATGATGAATTTTTACGTAGTGCGTCAGAAACGCAGACACGCACGCATGCACGCGCGCACGCACGGGAACTTCAGGGGATCTACCAATATGGCGTCTGAATCATCACGGGCGCGATTTATTTGTGTAATTTCTGATGAATCGCGCGCAGCTACCGTTCGCGTGACGGTCAACCTGCTGGGGTCTGGTGCGTTGCCACGACTACAGGTCGATTGGCTCTCGTCGTCGCAACGACCTTTCCCCTCTTCCCCCTTCCTCCATCGGGGACTTTCATTCACGAAACTCTTCGACTCGCCACGACCTTCGACTTTGCCCGAGATCCAATCGCGATCCTCTCCCGTCGTTGTGGCGCGAGGACTCGCGCGAATCCACGCGAAATCACCGCGAAAATCGACCGTCCCTCGACTTTTCTCAAAACAAAAAGTTCACTGACCTCCGACCCCTTCCCAGGGAATCGCGCGGAGAGTGGCGAAGAAAGCTTCCCCTCGTCTCGCGGGACGCCTCGAAATGGAAAATTGGCACTGAAGAGAGAAGGGAGAAAAGAGGAAGAGAGAGAGAGAGAGAGAGAGAGAGAGAGAGAAAATCGATATAATCGTCGGCAAATCGTTTCTAACGAAATCTATGCTTGGAGGGGGGCGGGGGGGAGGCCTCGGCATATTTTTCCAGTTGCCGGGACAACAGGTCGATCGGACACTGCGCAACGTGTCAAACTCGACGAGCGGTCGGGAAAAGTCCCGTGGGATTTTTTTCCGGGGGTAAAAAAAACACGGGAAGAGAAAAAACCGGTGGAAGTCGCGTGGAAACTCAATCGCGGAAATTCCGATCGATCGGTGACTAATCGTCGTAATCGCGTCGTTATCATCGTCATCGCCTTGCGTTCTGTCGCGCCGAGTTTGCACACGCACACGCACACGCACACGCACACGCACACGACACGCACACGCAAACACAAACACAAAAGGTGGAGAGATCGATCGAGCGACAGTCTCGCGGTATTTTTCTCGTTTCCGTTTCATTTTGCCACGACTTTCACCCCCCCCCCCCCGTGTTTCCATCGCGGCTTATCGCGTTCATCCTGGACATTCTCGATGAGGATCATCTCCAGGACGAGACGTTGCCGCGCGTTCAAGCGAACCTTACAAATGTCCGTCGGAAGCGTTGCACGTCGCTGCAATATGGCGGCCATCCTCAGGGACTCGCCACGGGGGGGTCGTCCGTCAAGGTCAAAGGGTAATTTGCGAAAGAGGAATCGCGGCGATTTGCCGTTTCCGCGAAAATGCATCGCTGGTTTTGCGAGGAGGGGCGAGGGGAGAGCCAACGACGCAACGATGGACTTGGAGCGCGCGCGCGCGCGCGGGTTATTCGTATCATTCCCCGCCGCACTGACACATCGACGTCATCGCTACCTTTCGCACCATTGCGCGGAAACGCGCGTTGACAAACGCGAGGGGGGTGATGATGATGATGACGATGATCCATTCCACGGGAGAATAAATCGAAAGAAACAACGCATCCCGCGCGCGGCAAATATTTGTGTCGGATGGGACCGCGGGGGAGGGGTGGGGGGGAAGAGATGCCCCGCGTTTTCCCGCGCACTCCGTAAAAAGAATAATTGAACACGGAGAGAGTAGGACGAACAAATGAAATCCTGCAGGAAGTGGCTGCTGGAACGAACGACCGGCGTTTGCGCGCGCGCTCGCGTGTGTGTGTGAGTTCGACAGGATGCAGCTCCCAGTTTTCGTAAGAGCAATTGTATTCATTGAAAATACAAGACATCGGAGATCGTCCCTGTGTGTTGGAAATTGCGAGCGAGAAGACACTGGAGACTCGTGTCCTTGTGTTATTAATTGCAAAGACACTCGAAACTTGTCCCTGAGTGACGTAATTGCGTTCGGCTGATTGGAACTCTGTCCCTTGTCATGTTCTGGAGCATGAGTGTGCGCGCGTGTGTTCGCGCGCGCGCGCTGATATGTACCAAAGTGGTATCAGAGTTCTCGAAGAAGAAGAAGAAGAAGAAGTGCGTGTCTATGAAGAAATTTCTCACTCGCACACTCGAATTGATTTGGCACGCGAGAAATTGATTCAAGTTAGCCTCGCGATGTGTGCAACTCCAGAGGAACTCGTTCCTGTCTTATTTCAAGAGAGAAATTGCTTCTTTTCTCCAAGATATTCTCCTTTATTTTCCTCAGGCTCCTTCCCCCTTTTCTCTCTCTCTCTCTCTCTCTCTCTCTTATTTATCCTTTAGGAAAACCACTCCTACCCGAGTAGAATAGGCAGAATTCGGACGTTTCTCCCAATTATTCAATTCAATTTCGTTCCAGTTATACGCGCGTGCGATCGCGTCTCTCCTCTCCTCCCTTCTCCGCATTTTTGCCTAATTCCTAACAAATCTCGCAAATGCGACTCTCTCGTTTCGAGCGGACAATTGGTAGGAAAAACACGAGTAGTCCCAAAATCCTGCTGCAAAATCAAGTTAGTCGAGTAAAGTAGGAGGAGGGGGGGGAGAGGGGGGAGATTTTAGTCACGCGATCCTTGAGATTTGATTAGTCGCGAAAAATTTGGCCGGGTCGAGGGTGACCGACGCATTCGACCGGTGCACGTGTGCGAGGGTGTGCGTGTTGATGAAATGTGCCGAAATCTACTCGATTAGTCGAGACTCTAACGAATGGGAAAGAGAAAAGCAGCGGGTCGTCGTCGTTGACGTTGTCGACGAATCAACCGAGGAGAGAGCAAGAGGGGGAAATTACAGAGAGGAAGCAAACCTCATCCAGTAGCAGGAGGAGAGAGACTCCAAGTCGGCTTAATGGATAATTTCAATAGGAGTAATTGGAACATTCGCAGTTGGATAATTGGACACTCGCAGCTGGATAATTGTTTATCGCAACGTGCTCGCGCATAATTAGAGGCGAACGCTTCGTTCCGAAGCGGAACAAAATAGAACATCGCTGGAGCTAGTAGAAAAGCAGAAGGAGGAGCAGGAGGAGGAGGAGGATGAAGAAGAGGAAGGAGTTTGAGATTGCAGGAGAAAGGCTAGCAGCTCGCTTGCCTATCGGAGTTCCTGCAAACTCGTCGTTTATGGGAGACGACAAGGAGTTTTGCTCGAGGAACTTGCTGCGATTTGCGCAAGATTGGAAAAAGATTCTGCTTTTCAGCGGGTGAATTCATTTCTCTTTTAGGAACTTTCCACCAGCTCCTAAACCAGTAGTCTTCGAGAGAACGAAATTTTTCCGAAAAATTTGCAAAATAACCAAATCGTCTCTGAATTGGTCGATTTTATTAAGTAAAAAAAAATCATCCCCCTCCTCCTCCTCCTGTCGTCTTTGAACACGCGTACAAATTTTCCATCCATCCGGTCGTTCGCGGCGAATCCCCCCGCCCCCTTCAGCTTGACCGACGAAGAATCATCGGAGACTTCCGGTGAGGAATTGAGAAACGCGAGGGAACTCGTGGAATCGCTGTTAATTTCCATAACGCTTAGTGGTTTTCCTCGGAAAGAGCGAATGTACCACTCGCGCTCCGGTATCCGGATGATGACTGGTGTTGTTTTTGGCGGGAAAACAACCACGCGCGTACGCGCGATAATGTCGCGAGTGGAAAACTCGCGGATGCTCGAATTTTCTAGCGAATATTCGCGTGCTCTCGTCGTATCTCTCCCCGATCGTCGACGGAGGCCTCGTGCGACGTCATCAGCGTCAATCGTCCAACGTCGTTGCTTGTCGCCGGATCGTTAATCGCCGAGGTAAAGCGTAAACGCGCGTAGTTTCCACGTGAGATTTGCTCGCGCGCGTTGGAAAAGTGTCGCCCAGGGAACTCGAGAGAGCACGCGAACGCGCGCATCGCAAAAGTGTACACGGGAAACCTTTCAGGAGAGAAGTGCCGGTGCGTATCTCCACGTGGTTACCCCATAGAAAAACCGTATTTCGTTTTACCAGGTGTCGCGAGGTTTTCCTCTCCCTGACGCGCGTCTCTCCGCGTCCCCGTCGTTAAAGTCGAACGAGTCGGACGGTAAAAATTATACGTTTTGAGAAGAGATTCCCCGGAGCCGTCGAATCGACGAGCAATCGCTACAGTTTTTTATCTCGACGCAATTGGTATCGTCGGATCCAGAGAGATGGGAGATGACCGGGGGGGGGGGGGGGGACCTTGCGATTAAGGCGCGAGATTAAAGTGCATCGACGCGCGCTTCCTTCGTAAAACGCGTAAGAATCGTCACTCTCGAAGAATCCATTAAAAAATGGCGCTATCCATCGTTCTCTCGATCTTCCTTGAAAAAAGTTGTTTCGAAAGCGAAGTTGGTTGAACGGGGTAGAATCGTTTGCGCAGTCACGCTCGACGGAAGTCAATTTAATGACTTTTGTCTCCTCGCGCGGAACTTTGCGTTTCTGCTGTTGTTTTTTTTTTTTTTTCGCAAGAAGCGGCGGTTATTACGATTGAAACGGAACGAGAGAATTATAGGAACGAGGGAAATGCGTATCGATAGAGGCGTTTTGCACGCGCAAACAAAAATCTAATCTGAAATGGATCGTTCGAGAGAAATGTCGCCACCACCGGATAAAATGGCGCTCCCGTATACACTTCCGAATTATTCGAGTTGAACATTTTCGTAGGCGACGCGACCGATGGAATCGAAGGAGGAGAGACGGAAACGGAAACGGAAGAAAAGAAAAAAAAAAAAAACAAGAGAAATTTGTAGAATCGACCATAGGACTGTGTCATTAATTTTTAGCATTCGCCAGGAGAGCGCGGCTACCACTGAAATGCAAAGTGGAGTTAATAATGAGCGACTACGATTAAGATAACGACTCGTATGGTAATTTTGCAGCAAAAATTTAGCATATACAAATGACCCTTGCCATCGCCAACCACGCGCGCGCGTGCCTAATGAATAACGATTGGAACAAAACCAGTATAGGAAACTCGGTAAAGTATCAAAGTTTCGCATTATCAAGCGTTAAGGAAGAGGACTGCCGCTAATTCGTAATTTCCCCACGTTGGTTGCAAACGCGAGAGACCGCTGAAGCGCTGGAACGTTTCATTTCCGTTTCATGAAATTTCACGAAACGCGCGAAGTACGACCTGTAACGTGGAAACGTGATGGAATTGCGTAAGAGGTGGAGAGGAGGATCGTCGAGTTCTCGCTCGAAAAGATTTTCTTAAGAGAAAATAAAAAAAAAAATAAAAAAAAAACAAAGTTCCTTTATCATCATCGCGAAAGATTTAGCGCCCGTTGCTTCGCTGTATTGGCTTGTCTGGTCGAATTGGAAATTTCCGCGGAGGGGGGAGGGGGTGAAAAGTTTGTCGCTTCGGAAGAAAAATCTCTCGGACGAGAAAGTTTCCCGCCTATTCCCGGACGAAGATCCCCGTGTGCTCGGAGAGGACCCGCTCGAGGTTAGAGGACCGGCCAAGTTGGCTTTTCATTTCAAAAGCCAAGAGAGTCGCGATTTTGGCGCGTAATTCGCCGTTCCTAAACTTCCATGTTCGTTCCTCGTCCTCTTCGTCTCCGTTTTCGTCAACGACGACGACGACGACGACGACGACGACGACGACGACGACGACTTCGACTTCAATTCAGACACTTGCCTCTAACTTAACCCTCTGCAAACTCACGCTGCGTAAACGCCGCGGAAGTACCGAGACTCTTAACTTACTCTTATAAGGATTAACTTAACAACCCGTTGCGTTGCATTATATAAAACTAGTCACGCACACGCACACGCGCGCGCGCAACTGCGGGGAGACACGGAGCTCCCGATCAGAGCCCGAGTTTTGGTGAAAGACGAGCGAACGTTTTTCCTTGAGCGTTCGAAGAAAATTTTAGACTGCTGGATAGCGTCGAGTAGCGTCGAGTAGCATCGTGTAACGTCGAGTAACAAGTAACACGTGTGCTCCCGCATACGATCGAAACTCGTTGCATTTGCAATTGTTGAAACAAAATCATTGAATCATCGTCATTATCGTCGTCCCACGTCTGTCTATTCTTTCCTTTTATCTTCTTTTATAGAAAACATTTGAATCGTTTTTAAGTTACATTCTCTCTCCCTCTCTCTCTCTCTCTCTCTCTCTCTCTCTCTCTCTCTCTCTCTCTCTCTCTCTCTCTCTCTCTCTCTCTCTCTCACCAGTGACCGCGATAATCTTTGAAATTTTGCAATTGAAAATAAAAATCGCGAGAATTGTTCGAAAAAGTTATCTGGGTGTGTCCAAATGGACTTTGGTATACGATACGTGAAGGAGAGGAATTGTCCGGGGTGGAGGGAGGGGGGGGGGACATAAAAGCTACTTTTTTCGTCAATGCACACATTCGCCGAGCCGCTTGTAATTCAATAGAGTTTCAGGTTTGATCGAGATGCAATTTCTAAAGTTCGGCGGATGAATAATTCACGAATGGGAGACCGCGCATAACCCATAGACATACACGCGCGTTCGTTCGCTCGCTCGCACACGCACACAGACAAAAGAAACTGCATCTTCCCGTATCCCTGGGCGTGTAGCGGCGTAGCTAGCGCGGCAGTGATAATCATAATAATAATCCCATTCTAATCCTTTCTTCGTCATCATTGAAACACCTGGTTTTCTCCTGGAGTTTGCTGCACGGCCGAGGCAAAACCCCATAGTTTCCGTTTCTTGGAAACAACGTCGGAAGGGGCACACGTACATGCGCGCGCGCGCGCAACAGATGCGTGGCTTCGGCAAATATTACTACAGCGCGATTATAACAGCTAACATTTGCGCGTTGAAAACCCTCTTGTTTTATCCAGGGATGTTCCTCGTGCTCGTACAAACTCGCGTTACCACTCGAAACGCCGCGTGGTTTTCCCAGCAATGCCGCCGATTCCTTCGCTGTCAAATTCGAGCAGCGAGATCCTCGGAAGCACCAATCGATCTCTCGAGATGTCAGCAGGGTGCCGCGGAATCTCTTCGAGACACACCGGAGGAGGATAATGATGAGGAAAACGACCCGGGGGTGTCGATGTGGTCAAGGACCAAACATTAAATTATTCCAGATCGTTTGACAAATCCCCTGCAATTCGATCATGGCAATTCTCTCTGCTATTGCGCACCGGTGTGTGTGTGTGTGTGTGTGTGTGTGTGTGGGGCGAATATCGCGTACACCGGTACACAGCAACCGCTGATTTTCCAACGTTGCTGTTGCTCGACCACACCGTTACACCGTCGATGTAACGATTTACAAAAATAATTTTCCATGGTGTGCGTTTGCGATGATGATGATGATTTTTTATTAAGAACAAAAGCTCTGTCGTTTGTCGCTGCTGTTCGCCGTTACATTTCTGTTACATTTTCGTTGCGTCGCGCAATTGCGCGATTATCGTCGTTTCGGAGTTACACTCGTTACATCTCATTGGTGGGTTAACGACGTTTGAACACCATCATTAGGGGGAGGACAATAGGAGATTATAGAAACAAGGTCTCTCTGTGGTGAACGACGACACGATCGGTCGCGAGGGCGAGGGTGAGGGGAGAAGAAGAGAAAAATTGCAAGTCGGAGGCTATACTCTGAGAAACTTCGCTACACGCACGTCGCTCGAGTGACTCGCGAGCGTGTGTGCGTGTACTGGCGCAGCATTCGGCAAATGCTTGAAAAGCACCACAGCCCATTCATGCAAATCGACAAAAACTTGCGCCAAGAGCGCACGCGGCGATCGACACTTTTTTCCCGCGTAAACCGTGGACGTCCGTTTCACGAGATCGACTATTCGCCATAATGCGCGCATCCATCCATCCGTCCATCTTAACCATCCCTGACCTACGGTATTACGCAACGCGCGATGCTTGGAAACATCAACGAATTTCTCCGCCGCTCTTCCCTGGACAGTTGAGAGAAAACTGGGAAATTCCGAAGCTTCCAAGGCCTATTGCGAGTAGGCGTGGTACCGCTACGAGTACACGCCTACGAGAAGCTACGAAGGAAGAACGAGAAACCTCGGAGGACTTCATAATTCGAGTTCAAGGTCGAGTAGAGTCAAATCTTTGAGCTTTAGAGGCATTTCGAAATCGACGATCGAAGAACCCAATAGAGTCTCGAGACTTGAAGAGCGCAAACGGAGAGCCGAGGACCGAAGCTTCCAAGGCCTATTGCGAGTAGGCGTGGTACCGCTACGAGTACTCGCCTACGAAAAGTTACGACGGAAGAACGAGAAACCTCGGAGGACTTCATAATTCGAGTTCAAGGTCGAGTAGAGTCAAATCTTTGAGCTTTAGAGGCATTTCGAAATCGACGATCGAAGAACCCAATAGAGTCTCGAGACTTGAAGAGCGCAAACGGAGAGCCAAGGACCGAAGCTTCCAAGACCTATTGCGAGTAGGCGTGGTACCACTACGAGTACTCGCCTACGAGAAGTTACGACGGAAGAGCGAGAAGCTTCGGAAGCCTCCTCCAACGAGAAGAAACAATCGACCGGTTGATGGATCTCCGCTGACAGCCGGATCTTGACAGCTGGATCTTGACAGCTGTCCACCTAAGCCTCGAAGTTTTAAAGAGCGATCCCTTCTCCGAATCGCGTGGGAGTTGATTAAGAAATAAATTTGCGCGCGTTTAATCACTGGTGAGATGGGGGCGTAGCTGGTGTCGCGTGCGGGTACACGGGGGAGGGTGCGGAGAGGAAGGTGGGGTGGTTCCCTCCTATAAGACGGATAAGCATGTGCATGTGCACGTGCGTGTATGTGTATCTCTGTGCGCGTGTAAACGAAGGAGACCGGAAAGCGACGTCGACGACGTCGACGGCGTCGGTTCTGGTCGCCAGACCAGCGACTCACCAACGCCCGTGGAACGACCGGGGAGGCGAATTGCGTGGGGGTGGAGGACGGGGAAGGAAGGGGAGGGGAGGGAGTCCGTGTGTGAGTGGCGCCATGTAGGGCGGCAGGATTATGACGTCACCGAGTGGTGAAAAAACTCTGCCAACCGGGCACGGTCCGTTCTCCCTAATCGTGCGTGAGGGGGATGGGGTGAAGGGGGAGGGGGAGGAAGGAAGCGCGCGGAGTCGGATCCTCCGGTTGCCTGCGGTCACGAGACGGTCATCGAGGAGAAAAACTCGAGATACAGCAATAAGAGAGAAACGTTTCGTCTCCTCCTCCATCCCCTTTCTCTCTCTCTCTCTCTCTCTGTCTCTCTCTTCCTCTCTCTTTCCCTCCTCTTTTTCCTTCGATCGTTTGCAAGAACGTGGCGGTGGCGACTCCTCGGCTTTCCCGAACCGCGACGTCCACGACCAGAAAACTAATAAAACCGATATTAGTTTTGATCGTGTCTTTTTTTTTTTATTTTTCTTTTTTCTTTTTTTCCCTTTATTTCTTTCTCGGTTGCACGGAACGGAAGCGAAAAGGTAGACCGGTTCGAGATACACAATGCAAATGTATTCTCCGAAGGAATTAAATTTAGCGCCTGTTAGCTGTGCGCGCGCGCGCGCGCGCGTATTTATTATTAGAAGAACCCACGAGGTGTGGCCTTCGTGTAAATAGAACTGGTAATAATGAAGTATCGCCGTGTAATGAGAGAAACGGAAGGAGAGGAGAGAGGAGGAGAACGAGTTACGGACTTTTGTGAGATAACGCGGATTTGGTCGGTTGAAATATTTTTAATTTTTTCAATTGGCCCGTGTTTCATCGGAGGCATTTAGCGTTTATTTACGAATAAAACTACGACTATGAAAAATGTCTCGCTAAATCGACCAAATGTACATATCTACCCTCTCTCTCTCTCTCTCTCTCTCTCTCGTTCTCCCTCGTACACCCACTGCTACCCTTCCTGCCTTCTTCGTCCATCCAACTGGCGGAGGTAAATATTTTTTTCTATCCGAATATTCTCGTCGAATTTATTTTGCTATCAATCAACCAACTGACGATTCCACGGAAATTCATTTTATACGCACCCCTGGTTAAACAAGTATTTGTCAATGGTAAAATATCGTTGTGGGCGGGCGCAATAATTATTATGGATAACCGGCCGGCTGCTAGAGTCGAAGGAAAAAACGCGGAAATTGGATAGTTTGCGGAAAAAGATTTTACTTCCGATGCGAAAGTACGGGCAAACGCATCCTGATTGATCGGAATATTTAACCAATCGCTCTGTAACGTTAATCGACCATCTCTGTCTATAGCTGTGCCGCGCGCTTGCGTTGTTTAAAAATATTTAAATTCTAGGATCAGAGGAAGGGAGGGGCAGGAGAGAAAAATAGAAAAGTAAATCTTTTTCCCTCTTCTCGCTATTGTTCAAACCGGTTTCATTTGAAAACTATATATCGGATTTCCTTCATTTTCTACTATTTTCTGCTATTTGTTTAAAAAACAGGAAAATATGGTCTGTCATCGACAACAGCGAGAATACAAAAAGTTCAGACTCAAGATGGGATTTGTGAAAATTTGTACAGAGCGATAGCAATAGCAACGACAATGACAACGAGAGCAACGGCAAAGATAGAAGAAACAGCGACGACGGTAGAAGTAAAAGCGACGGAAAATCAGCAACAACGCGGGAGTGGTGTGCAATAGCGTGAAACAACAGAAAATGGAGCAACGTCGAATCAACGATTAGTAGTCGTAAAATCAACGGTTGACTATTACTACTACTACTACCACTACTACCACTACTACCACTACTACAACTACTATTGCTACTACTGAGAAGTGGTAGCAACTGTGGAAAAGCTGCAGCAACATCAACCGCAACTGCATCAGCAACGAAGAGGCCAGTAATAGAACGGTAGAAGCGGCAGGATGCAATTTTTTAAAGAGAAGGCTCGTAGAAAGAAAGAGAGAGGAAAAAAAAGAGAGAAAGGAAGAACTGGCTCATATATTCGCGTGTATAAAAGATTCGCGGGACTCTCCGTGGCATCTACAAATGAGAGAGCAGCAATTTTGCAATGGAGTAGTTTCCAGTGGCGCGGCAGCCACTGATTTCCATAGAAATTCACTTTCACCCCCAAATAGGATGAACGCCATATCCACTTTTCCTCCTTTAAGTATTATGGGTTGCTTCTGCTTTTGTTTCTACCTCCTCTCCCTTTGCTTCGTCCAATAAATATACGCCTGCCCTCATCTTGATAAAATTAATTAATAAACGACGAGTCCTTGCAAATTCTACTCGCATGATTTTAACAACAACGTTCTTCTTGCGGAAGAGAGAGAGAGAGAGAGAGAAAATGTTTGTTCTCTTTAATGGAAACTTCGAATGAAAAAAAAAAGGTGGTGCGAGAAATTTGGATAAAATCCAAAAAATTACAGATAAATTTCAAGGCCAACGAAGGGAAAATTATTCTACCCAACATAGTTGCAACTATAAAATATGTACTTGATTATTACGCCAGTTAATATTAGGTTCTCTCTCTCTCTCTCTCTCTCTCTCTTCGTTAACCAATCACGCGTGAAATCGTGATTAGGACACGCGTGACTTGATGCCTTCAGGAAGCATACAGCGGCAGCGTTGCCAGATGAGAAAATTTAGAGAAGTTCTATTTAAAGGGATTCCATTCGAATCAGTGATAATCCTTGAGTTTGGAGAAGGTTCTATTTATTTATTTATAATAACGATGCTATTTGAGGAGATGGTGGTGTACTCGGTTGGAAGCTCCGGTAAGTTTATCCGATTATCTTGTAAAAGGAAATAGTCCTGTTTGAAATGTATCCTGTGTAAGGATGATAGCTCGGAGAATAAAAAATGGGAGAGAACGAGGAAAATGGAGAAGGGCTGGGCTTGGCTGGGCTGGGAAACAACGAGCAAGACCTTCAGGTTTCTCCAGGTTGAAGGAAGATAAAAACAGCGAGGAAAATGGGAAAAACTAGAGGAAATTGGATTTATTATGCATGAATCTGATAGATCATCCTTAACGCGTCACTTTTCTCTTCTCTCTTTTTTTTCCCTTTTCTTCTCTTCTCTTCTCTTCTCTTCTCTTCTCTTCTCTTCCTTCCTTCCTTTCCTTCTGATTTTCCCCACCGTGCAAATTTCACCTAAAAATTTCCCGATGCGAGCAGTGGAGTGTCATTCCCCCCCTCCCACTCCCCCCACGTGGAGAAACAAACGTCAGATTATTATCCCGGCCTGGATTCTTCCGGTCCTTTGTAGAATTCGCGTTGACAGTCAATTTGCATAATGCATAAAAATTTAACGATCAGAAACTTTGAACATTTTTATTACGCCTAAATAGGTTTAGAGTACGTTTTCCACGCGATGTAATGGGTTTCATGAATTTATAAGTAATTTATCTTACACAGCGGGGATGGCAATTTGAATAAATTAAATCTATTCTCTACAAAAATAAAAAGATGAAAGAGAGCGAGAGAGAGAGAGAGAGAGGGGGAGAAGAAAAAAGGAAGAAAACGTTGTTTAAAAATTATCCGCCCTTCCCCGAGCTTCCCTCGTCCTTGGGCAGATATAAGAAATAGAGTTTTTAGGTCAAGATCCCAAAACGGTCTCCTTTTATGAAGCAATTAACAATATCTATAATGAAAATCTTTGTACGCCAGCATCTTTCTCTCGGTCTAAAACCTGCTCGGTCCTAACACTTTCTATTTTTTAAACAATTCTCCAAAGTAAAACTGTGTGTTTGCGCGTGTGTGCGTTAACTACGATAAAAGAGTTCGAGCGAGACTTTCACCGATCACGGATATCAATTCCAGTGATCTTTGCACTACCATCAGGCGCTTTGCCTAAATCCAATTGGTGCGACTGATCCGCACCATTGACGTTGCTTCAAGAATATCAGGGGACGAATGCCACGAAAAACAGGAACTGCAACTACGACACCATGCGCGTGTTCGCATCGAGCGTGCGCGGTTCGCGTTTGACAGTCGTAGGGGTCGTGTCACCTAACTCTCAATTAGCACTCTTTCACCATAATGTTATGGTGTTTCATCGAACGAGACTTTCATCGATTATGGATATAAATTCTACCATCAGGCACTTTGCCTAAATCCAATTGGTGCAATTGATCGGTACCATTGACGTTGCTTCAAGAATATCAGGGGACGAATGCCACGAAAAACAGGAACTTCAACTACGACACCATGCGCGTGTTCGCATCGAGCGTGTGCGGTTCGCATTCGATAGCCATAGGGGTCGTCGTGTCACCCAACTCCCAATTAGTACTCTTTCATCCCAGTGTTATGGTGTTTCAGGAATGTTCACCAATTGATCGCAATGGCATTGCGACCTACCTCTTAATTATAATCGCGTGCGCGATTTTTCAACAGAACTCAAATTCTTCTCTAAATGCAGGGTGGGGAGGGTACGAAAGAAATTTGATTTTTACCTACAATGTGCGCGCGCGCGCGCGCGTATGTGTGCGAGTGTGAAGTAGCAAGCTAGTAGAAGTTACAAAGTGGCTGTGAACGATAATCGTGGAGGATCGGCAACAGCGAGGAATGAGGAGAGGAACGTAGGATCGGATCGTATAGAGTGGGATCGCATGGGATGGGATGGGATGGAATGGGATCGGATCGGATCGGATCGGATCGGATCAACAGAGTCCAAAGTCCATTCGAGTGAAGAGATCGCACCGAAGCGGGTGTGCCGTATAATTAGTAACACATGTGGCGAACCCGGATAACAGCTCCGCCCAAGCACCGATAGCTCTCGCAGAGTGAAACATTGTCCTAGAATAGGCATCTATCACCACCCTCACCCCCGCCCCCACCCCCACTATCCTGTCCACGAATTCTCGCAATCCCTCAACGAGCAGCAGGCGTCATTAATCCAGTCGACTAATGACTCGGGATGAACTGTGATAAATATTCTGCCCACTCCCCCCCTCCCCCTTATACCCCCATCGTGGGACCAGGGTAGTTTTTGAAAAATTCCAGCAGAATCGCTACCGCCGCGCCGTTCAACGGTCAACGTCGTCCGTGTCGCGTGTCCTGGTGGGATTCTTCCGGTCTAATTTGTCGGACGAGGACGATTCGATGCTTTCGAGAAGCGAGAAAAATTCCTGAGGAGATTTCGTCGAGGTCTCCTCGGGTAAAAGGACTCCCGATATTTTCACTCGGGAAAATTGTCACGAGTCCTGCGCGGCGTCGTCCCGAATGACACGAGGGTCCTTCGCTCGATATTTCCGGAAGTGCCGGCGAATCCTCCGCAAGGATGTATTTTGTCTTTTTGAGAGTACGGGGGGGGGGGTACGAGCGGCAATTGAAGTTACGAGTGAAACAAAGCAGGGAAGAAGGGGGAGAGAGAGAGAGGGGGAGAGAGTAGAAATTGAGTAAAATTTAATAAGAGAAACTGTAAAGGACAAATTGGTTGATCTATGCGATAGAAGAAGAGGTCGGAGCGTCACGAACTGGGAATCTCCTGGAAAAAAGGGGGGAGGTGGTGATTAAGGAGTTAAGAAGGGAGGAAGGGAGAGACGGACGGACGAATGGAATCATCGCGTGTCTCCGTCGCTATGGCTCAGAAGGATCGTGACTCTCCTCGTGTGTTTCGCGTGCCGATTCACACGAAACGTGACACTTTTCCAAAAAGAGGATCTTCGGCTTCTCCTGTCATTTCCCTATATCCCCCTCCCCCTCCCCTCACCCTCTCTCGATTCTCCTATCTCTCGAGCACGACACCCTCACCTGCCCCCAGCGAGTTTTCGAGCTACTCCCGTACTCTTTTAGACTTCTCGGAAGGCTCTCGACGAGGGGAGGACTCCTATGCTAAAAATGACCTTGAAAATAACGAGTTCCGCTGGCGTTTGACTAGGTCGGGGTTCCACCGGAGGGTAGCGAGCGATACTTTCCGGCAAGTCTGTGGTCTACCCATGTTAATTGGCCGGTGACCTTGGAACCTGGTCGGCAACGGGAAATGCGAGTTATCCCTGGCTCCTGTCGATTTTCACCGAGTATCAACGACAGCAAACTGGTTTGTCAGAATAAATTCTACTGGACGGTAAGAACGAGAGAGAGAGAGAGAGAGAGAGAGAGAGAGAGGAGAACCACGGGAATTTGTCGCGCCTACAGCGGGCAAGTATTACGACCGTGGCAAGGTCATCTCAAGGTCATCCTGTAGTTCCCCGGAAATAAAAAACTATTTTTCCCGGATAACGAGGGGAATGCGATATTTAGGAATATTTCACATTTTCAAATTTCTATCACCATCGTTAGTGATGGTGTAGTGGTAGCGGTACAAACACTAGTAAACAGTAGCAGCAGTGTTAAGGATAATAGTGATAGTAGTACCAGAGCAATAGCAGCATTAGCAGTAGTGCAGTGCTCGTGTTAGTCGTGGCTTTAAGATTTACAGGGCCACTCCTCACTTTTTCCTATTTAACGCGACTCGGTAAATCGTCCAGGAAAGGGAGGAGAGGGGAGGGGAGGGGTGGTCGAGTCGCGTGAAAGACGAGACTTAAAGGACGCGACTCCCTACCAAACCACCAACATGCACGTACATATATGCATACACACACACAATATAGGCGCAGCCCCTTGATTACCGTCTAGACACAGGAGACGCCCGCCGTCTATGAGCGTCGACTCATAAATTTCTAAAATTCAATACATTGACATCTCTCGACTATCTTTTTTTTTTTTTTCTTTTTTGTTGAAAACTTCTAATTAAAACCTCACGGAGACCATTGGCTTTCCAACAATATCACGTTTCGGGATTCCCGTAACTTCCAGTTAAAATACGGTCGTACGGGTACTGCGATGGTAATTTTGTAATGATTCGTTCTATTTGTTTTTTTTTTGTTTTCATAATGTTTAATTATGCACTCCGTAGGGTTTCTCTCTACTTTTTTGTCCTCCACCACACTTTATTGCATCGCGTCAAGTTCAATCGAATTTCCCTGCATTTTATTATGTTCCATTGCACTTTGATGCGTTTCACTGCACTCTATTGCATTTGTTGCATTTATTAAATTTTTCGCATTTATCATACACCCTCTGTCTCTTATCGCGTTGAATTATCCTATCGAATTCCTCCAGGTTCTCCGGTATTTCAATGGGTTTCTCTCTATATCCTTTAGTTTCCATCGCGTATCTTCCCATTCGATAATTTCAATTAGGATTTGGCATGTTTCGATAGATTTTTGCGTTGTATTTGGCGAACTCGCGCACGCGCGCGCGCGCGCGAATGGATAAAAAGGGGAGAGGAAGTTTGGAAGATTTATGTATCTGGCGGTGTTGAACCGGAAGAGAGAGAGAGAGAGAGAGAGTGAACGAGTGAGTTTTGGAGCGAGCTTCTTCCTTCCAGTGGAAACATTGAAACGTTGGCCTCTGCCATAACTGGCAGGACCTACGAGCCAACCAGCACATTCGGCACGAACCACTCGCTCGTTTTCTCAGTGTGTAGCGTACGCGTTTCCTGCAGTTAACGACCTCGATCGCCCCCTGAATGTCCGGTTTAATGATTTCGAGGTAAGACCGAGAACCCCCCTCCCTTCTTCTCTACCACCCTCCCCCATCTGATAAATGGAACCTTGGAGACAAGAGCAAAATCATCCCAGACGATTGGCACTATCACCCTTTTGTAACTCAACGCGTGTGTGCGTGTGGGTGCATTCATTCACACCCCCACCCCCCTCTCATCAAATTGATATCTTAAAATTTTCGAGAAATCCTCGAAAAACCGAGATCTCGCTCTCCTCCTTCGCATTCTAAATAGGAAGTATCCCCCCTTCCACCCCAGTGGTAACACGGGGGAAAACGCGTGTTTCCGGGAAATTTGTCGGTGTAGATGAGTCGATTGATATTTCTATTGAGGGGGAGGGGGAAGATGGCCGACGAAGGTCATCGAAATTCCTACGAGAAAGAGAGGAGTAGCGTAAACGACAGTTTTTAATAATAGACTCGTATAGCAACCTAGAATGTCTGTCGGTTGAGGGGAGGGGGGGAGGGAGAAAGAGAAAGAGAGAGATGAGTCATGTCGCTATCACGATAAATTTTTCACGTCGAAGGTCAATAGCGAGTAGAATTTGCGCGATAGACGAGACTCCGTGCGAAAATGAGACGACACACACACACACACACACACACACACACACACGTACGTGACTTTGACGGGCCAGAAGAGAATCGACCATTTCTCATTATCTCGTTATTCCTCGCGTTAGTCAAAGCTGCAACCCCACGCGACTGACGTGCTTCTCCATACAACACGCACGTCTTTTCTATTTGTTACGCGCCCTAGTGTATGTATGCATGCGTGTATGTGTGCGCGTGGCCACGTGCGACACACATGCAACGCTACGCCCGGGTTCCCGATGGACTCCCAGGGATTTCGCGGAAACAACAAAAAAAGGAACATTTCGCACTCAACCCCTCTCTCTCTCTCTCTCTCTCTCTCTCTCTATCTATCTATCTCTCTATCTCTCTCGTTTCCCCCTTCCTTCTTTTCCCTTCTCTCTTAAGATTGCCTTTCAGCCATTTCGCAACTTCCTGCTTGGTATTGTGCGCTTGTGCGTGCGGTGTACGTGCATTAACACGAGAGGGGGTGAAAGTGCCGATTAAACTCGTCACAGCTACCCCCGACTCACCCCTGATCGAGTAAAACTGGCACTTCCGACTCTTCCGACCACCCTCCCTTTTTTCCCCGACCAACCCCAAGTGTCCGATTAAAGTTACACAGTCTCGAGAAAACGATACTGTCGAAACTTCTTGGCGTTGGAAAGTTTCTCGGAAACTCGACTGTTTAGGGCAAAAAGGGGGAAATTCCTCGAGTTGCAATTTTTAAGGGTAGAACTGTAACTGCATAAGAGGGAGGGGGAGAAGGAAATGAATATTAGCAGAGAGTCGCAAGGTGCGAGGATCGCGCACGGTCAAGTAACACGTGTGGAAGTCTTCTTTAGGGACGACAGTCAATGAGCGCGCGCACGCGTGTGTGTGTGTGTGTGTGTGTGTGTTTTGTACGTTTCAACACATCACGCGCTAGGAATGGAAATACGAGAATCTTGCACGTATGTGAATCTGTATTGGTAACCGTGGGCACGGAAAGAGAGAAACTTGAAAGATGAGAGAGAGAGAGAGAGAGAGGGAGAGGGAGAGAGATTCATATTTCTATATATATACACATACATGCGTGTATACATAAATTAGATTAAAGTTAAGCGTGTGTCTAGCGATCGAGTTACCGTGCGCCAACGCCGTAGGAGGTCCCAAGGATGACCATGCGGTCTTCTTCCCCCACCCCTTTTCTTCGAATGGGCCCTATGCACTCGGAAAACTTCGTATTTCCATCAGCGACTCTTTCCGAAGGGCCCGAAGACCCCACAAGCTCATCTCAGAATTATCGCTACAAAATCACTTATTCCTTCCTTCCCCCTCGCCCTCTACGCGCGAGAAAAATCGACCCTTCTCCTTTTCCCGGTGGTTCTTTTCCACCAGTTTTTTTTTTTTTTTTTTTTTTTTTCTTTTTCTTTTTCTTTTTGTTAAATTTTCCCCGACCATCCGCTGTAATTTTCGAGTGGAAAAATGAGCTGACTTTGCACTAAAAATTTCCCTGCTCTTAATTCACATCTCTGGCGTTGATAAAGAAGAGACACGTTCCCCGTTAATTTTTTTTTGTAAAACGGTTAATCATTCCCGGGAACGGTCGAAAGTTATTCAAGAATTTTTAAATAGAATTCAGCCGCGTGGCGTGTGCGTTTGTGTTGCGCGCTTAGCACAGAGGCGGCTCCCACGGGGAATTCCTGCGAGCAAGAATTCCGCGCGCAGTTTCTCGTGGAATTTACGGTAAATTCGCGAATGGACACACCGCGCTCTTTACCTCTCCCCCTCCCCCGATTAGTTTTCCCACGATTTTAGCGAATTTCGGAATTATTCGATCGGTCATTTTTGAGGGATAACAGCTGCAATCGCGCAAAATGAAGGAGGTTTATCGCACGCGAGCGGAAAATTGACTAATTAATGGCTCGCTCAAATGCGGGGAAAAGTTGAAAAGTAAAGGGAAAATATTAACATTTCCAGGTCGATTAATGGGGAGACCGTGGCACCCCCTCTCGCCCCCTCTTCTCCCGCCCACTCATTCTACAACAGACCGCGTGACTCGAAAACTCTCCGATTAATAACGAAACTTTTCGAGTAACCAGCTGATACGCGGTCCGTACGCTTGCTGGAGTGGCTACCTTTTTTTGTTTTTTTTTTTTTCTTTCTTTTTTTTTATAACGTCCTCTTTCACGTATACCCTAACGCGCCTTGACAAATTGATTTTCCGACCAACCCACGGGAAACGCACTATTCCTCTTACTTCCTCTCTGCGCTCCACCTTAATAAAAATGGATAGCTATGAGATATTTCGGAAAAAAGTCGAGTGGATTCGTCGGGAGCGAATAAACGATGAAAATTACGGCCCGATCGTTGATTCGAGGTGGAAACGATGACTTTTGCATGAAATTTTCAAGCGACTCGACGAATATCGCGTGTCTCGTCCGTTCGACGATTCCGCCGAAACACATTTGGAAATTATACAAAACAAAATGGGGGGGGGGGGACGCGAAACGCTAGCTTCGATGTTGAAATTATAATACGCGCGATCGCGACGCGCTTTTCGAAATTTGTAAATTTTCCAAAATATTCGGAGCGCTCGTCCGACGTTCTACTCGTCTCGCGTGTCGTTGTTGCGACGGGTAGTCCGTGAAAAAGCGCGAGTAAAATTGTTTAAGGTTCGCAGGTTGAGAGTCCGAGAGGAAAAAGTGTAGGGCGACGCCAATATGGCGGCGCGTTTAAAATTAATTTCCGCCAACAAATACGAAATGCGCGCAAGGAAATTTTTCACCGACCGGTTGGATGATCATTCATTTTGAAAATGGTTTCTCCCACGTTGAATTTCGAAAGTATATACGCGCGTTCTATCTGTCCTCTCTGTATGCGCATCTATCCAAATATCCATATATATCCGCGCGCGCGCGCGCGTGTGTGTGTGTGTGTGTGTGTTGTATAATTGGAAGTGGAACACCGGCCCACCGTCATTGGTTTACACGCCACCGTGGACGGGAGTCATCAGTTCATTTCGTGAATTTCTCTGACGTAATAAAAATACCCAATTTCACCGGCAATGTAGTGAAATCATGATTCATCCTAATTAACTCGGCATCCGAACGAATCTACCTTATTTTTCGTAAACGAAACGATTTTCGAGAGAGACAAAGAGATCGCGAATAAACGATTTGCTTCTCTCCGGCCGCTTTTTCGCGCATCTTTCTTCTCGTGTTTACTCAAATTCAATTTTAAACGTCGCGCGTTCTCTGAAAAATGCGTCCATATATTTTAGACGAACGCTCAATGGAAGACTCGATCCGATCAGTCTTTTTATGTGGGTATGAATTTACCATTACACGATTAAAAATACACGGGGGAATAGGAAAACGATCTATCGAGCGATCGATGGATCGATCGACCGATCGATCGATCGAAGAGGAGGTGGTTTTGGCAAAAACCAATTTGTATTTAACGGTTAAGCCCGGAGGAACACTCGCGTGGGATTATCGTACCACTGTGGCACGCATGGCACACACGCACGCACACACGCATACATTCACACACGATGAAAGAGAACAAATGACCAATGTTTATTGTACACGCAGAGACTTATAAGCTTTAACGGAACTTATTTGCGGTCTGATGGATTCTACTCCCAACTTAAAATTTTTTCATCTTTTCTCCTTTTTTCACATAAATTCTTTCCAATCCTCTATCCAGTTTCTGTTATTGAAACTGAATTTTTATTATTTTTTCATTGACTCACATGGAAACCGATAAATCAACCGGATATGTAGTAGCGCGTATCTCATTCTTATTCTTCTCTGTGTTAAAGAAGCTTGATGAATTTAGCGAACGAGGCGTTTTAGCATAGTACATCCTACACACTGGTAGAGAGAGAGAGAGAGAGAGAGAGAGAGAGAGAGAGAGAATTTGCTACATGAAATAATTTTTCTTTTGACAGAAATCGAATAAGAAGAAACCAAAGAGACGCGTGACCCTGCTAGAGATCCTTCTCTGAATGAATATTTTCTCTCTCTCTCTCTCTCTCTCTCTCTCTCTCTCTCTCTCCCTCTTTCCTTCTCTTTTTTTCCTGTGGATACACCCTTGTCCGAGCGAGTCTCAAGAAAGCATACATTTACATACAAACACAAACGCACGGAGACTTTCTCAAAATTACTATCAACGTTCAACACAAACCATTCTTTGTCAAAAATAAGCAAACGTTATTTTTCTAACACATCTGCTCGCGATTCTAATCTCTCCATACTCCACGAGCGACGCGTAAACTACGAGAAACATTTAAAAAGGGAAAAACGAAGAACCGTGGAAAAGCCGTACTAGAAAAAAACTGTTCCAAGAAAATTTCTTGCGCGGTCGTTGCAAAATCCGAAAAGATTGCGAAAAAAAATGAGAGAGAGTCGAGAGAAAAGGGAAATTTTGGAATATTCGAAGATGAGAGAAGGAAAGAGAGTAGGCTGTTTTCCGTGGAAGAAGAAGAAAGAACTTGATGCATTTTTGAGAGTCGACGTAAATATTTGGGGAAAGGCACGAGGCTCCTCCTCGTTCGCTTCCGCCTCGTCCTCCTCCCTCTCCTGCACAGCATCCTCCTCCAGCATCGCCGTCGCCATCAAAGAAACGCAGCCCGGAGCATCCCGGCGCTACTCGAGGAATGATCGATGCTCCGGATAAAAGAGTGGATCGCGTTTTCACGTGATTTCGA
The DNA here is from genome assembly GCA_037305995.1 of Sclerodermus sp. 'alternatusi'. Classification (NCBI taxonomy): domain Eukaryota; kingdom Metazoa; phylum Arthropoda; class Insecta; order Hymenoptera; family Bethylidae; genus Sclerodermus; species Sclerodermus sp. 'alternatusi'. The sequence continues at coordinate 930,006 of CM074553.1, forward strand.
ACATCTTTGAGTCGTCGAGGACAATCTCGAGTCTGCCGTTTCGCGTCTCGCTCTCGCTCCGTTCAAAATCGACATCGACCGAGGAGGCAAAGAAACGACGCGATCCTCGACGTCCTTACCTCGCGCATCGTCGCTCCATGATAAAAACGACACGCGTCGCGTAAAAGAGCGCCTTCGCCGTCGAGTTTCGCGTCTGCAGCACCGAAATCGCTCGATCTCTCGCGTCTCTCCGCGGAAAAGCGCGGGAAAGCTCCCCCCGGTGTCGTCGTCATCGTCATCGTCATCGCGCGTATCCGCGTTCCCTCGGTCACTACTCGCAGCGGTGGTGGTGGTGGTGGTCGTAAAACGAGTCTAATTTTCATCCCTGACTTCGTCGTGGCGTCCGTCGTCGTAACCTCCCCGTCATTTTGCAGAACCATATGAAAAACTTGACGGGGCAACTCGAAACATTCCTGTAAATGTGACGTAGGTTCGACTCTCGTGAGAAATAAAAATACAAATTTGACATCGCGATACTCGATTTTTACGTCGCCGTTGTTTCCGCTAATCCGACGCTACGATTTAATCGGTCGACCGACCGACCGACCGCTTTCGTCGTTTCTCGCCAATCGCGCACTTTCGTCGGAAAATCCATCGATCGAGACGGGCTCCGTTCGCCGTTTTGCTAATTCGACGCTTGAAATCGATCGTTCGCCCCTCCCCCTCCCATTGACTCGCCAACTTCGGTAAAATTCGCGGGGTCCGTAGAGAAAAGTCATCGAGGCGTCGAAAAGGGTTGCGTCGTCGGGTAAGACAAGCGTGTTCGGTCCAAACGATTCGGGGTCGAGATCGGTACGACGAACGGACAAATGGCGCGAATGCTTCAAGTAGAAAAAGAAACGCTGACTTCTCCGAGAGCGAAGTCACCGGAAGTAGCGTGGCAAAGTTTTCTACGCTCCGCAGCTTTTCGCTGTTCTTCCAAATTAAAACTTGATTCAACTTACAGCGGTAAATTCCACAGTGCTGAAAAGAGGGGGAGGGGGAGGGGGAGGTGCAAAAGGAGAAAGAGAGAGAGAGAGAGAGAGAGAGAGACTAGCTCCCATGAGATTTATAATTTGCTTTCACGGGATTTACATAACATTTGCTTAAGGCGATAAGCGGGGATGAAAGGGGTCCAGAGGGTATCAAGGTACCCCCCGCGCGCGAAGTACCGAAAATCCCGAGTTCCACGCCATAACCTTACCAAACCCCGTACCGAACCATGCCCCGGACCACGATCGAGTCCCGACCTACCCCACCGGCGCCATTTTCAGCGGTTTCGAAGCAAATTCGATTAAAAATCTTGTTACTATAAATGCGACATTTGCATTTTCCGCTCGCTTTGCAATTCCCCTGAACGAGCAAACGTTGAAACGACCAACGAAAAAAGAACAAAGGGTCAAGGTGTTTATGCAAGGATCAGCTCTCTCGCATGGTAAAAGTAAGGTTGGCGGAGGGAAGAGAGAGGGGGAGGGTTGGGGACTTCGGAGGGCAAACGCATAGCTAAAACGCGATCCATCTCCATGACGGCAGACCCGTGGACTCTACGACGAGCATACGGCGGACCCTCCAAAGTTCATCAGAGTGCATTGTTGTGAAACGAAAGCTTTCCAGACGTCTCTCGCATACCGATACCACAATACCGATATAAATTCGTTGACCCTTCGAAGGACCTGAGCGCATATTCGAAGCGCGGCGTGTATTTCCTGTCTAGCGGCTGCTCGAAGCCGGCGCGCGTTGCGTCGTATCTTCTACTTTGGTAGCAACTAATGCGTCACTCCCCCACGCATACTTCCTCACACACACACGCGCGCGCAAAGTCACTTCCACCATCGTTCCAGTGTGAGCGTAGGTCCGCGCAGCAAGAGCGAGTAGCCCTTTGAAAACCGAAAGCGCTTCGGGGACCCACTGGAAAAATCTCTCGTAGCTTTGGCTTCTAGCGATGACCTTCGACGTAGGAACCGTACGGAACCTCTGGGTATCGATCTGGTCCAACGAGACAGATGAAACCTTTGGACATTGTCGTCCGTCGAACGAGAAACCTGCAGGAGAATCGAAAAGAGAGAGAGAGAGGGAGGCGAACCTCTCCGGAGAACGCGGTTCTCCATTAAACCTCGCGACACTCGCGATATATTCGACCTTGACCAACTCGATGAACGAGGACAGAAATTTTCGCGGACTTCCCGACCACGAGTGCGTGGGCAAGAGGGAGATCGTGTGCTCCAAATTAGTCATGGCTACCAGTCCAAGTACGAGCGTGAAGGGTCCAAAGGTGGGGGGGGGGGGACACCGTACACGTCAATAGGATTTTATTCGTGAACCAGCGGTTTCTCAGTACCGAGAACTCGCGGGAACAATTCCGCACGATTCTTCCATCGTGTCCTCAAGTTCGTTGGAACACGCGTGTGTGCTCTACCTCGAAGCGCCAAGGTCAAGCGAATGGGCCAGCGGAGGAAGCTCCGAGTTTTGCGTCGCTTTTCCTCGATGCCGATTTCGACCGTAGATCCCGCTGGGTCTTACCGGTCGCAGACATCGAAAATCAGGTCGAAAGGAACTTTGACCCGCGGAGCAAGTCGATCTATCGATCCATCGATCCGTCGAAGCGCGCGAAAGTACGGACGGTACGATGCAGAAAGGTTCTCGCTTCGTACAGAAATTGCGATAAGACCCATTACCCTCTCCCCCCCTACCTCCCGTTGAAAACTCGGGTCTTATCTTTCACTTCGAAGCCTATCGGCGGCGGTGACTCCGTCTCGATGGCGCACACGCTCGTCTCTCGAGGAATTTCAACTTCCCGACGATTCCCACGGCAAACGTTGAAAAACATCGGAAGCCTCGAAGACGAGCGCTCAATAGCTCAAATTAGCTCCGCGGCTCTGGATCATGCCACGGCGTCCATCGGATGATTTCAATGATCATGCTAATTCGAGCGTCCGCGCTGCCCCAGTCACCGGCTGTCAATCTCAATTGATTTTTTCTCCTCCGTTTCGCGCGTCACGTTTGAGAAAAGCACCGAATCTACCACACGGTGCACTCGTCGTTGACCTCGCCGAAGTTCCTGGGAACGTAGCATCCGAGGAACGTCGAAGGTCGCGTCGACGCGCGATGTCGGGAGAAGCCGTTTCCGGTTGCGTTTGCGGGAGGAGTCGGAGAAAAAGGCGAGGAAAAGTCGCGGATGACGAGGAGGAGAGCGCGTCCGCGCGACGTCGACGATGGTTTTCCCCCTAGGAAGTTCCCCCTAGGAACGAGGATAAGAGTACCGCGATCGGACCACGAATCTAACCGCGAGATCAGCGGATCGAGATGCGTTGGACATGGGAAAATCCGAGAGGTCGCCGCGAGAGCAACGGGAGATCTTCTCTCCAGCCCCGCCGATTGATCCAACTTCGAAAACTCCTTTGAGAACTCCGACTCGACCTTCGAACTCTTCGCCCCCTCCCACGTCTCACCGCAATTTTCTCGAGAACCTCGACGAACCTTGAATCCTCGATGAACTCGCTTCGCAAGATTCGCGGTCCACGAGAGACGAGACGAGGAGCGAAAGACTGTAAGACGATGGAAGTTCACTCACCACGTTGTCGTCGGCGTAGATGATGGATGACCTTGGAGCCCCCGCAACAAGCGCCGAGCAGAGCATGGCGACGAGGAGCACGTGGGGCATCATCTTCGCGGGGCGAGTTTCCTCCGAGAAGTCACCAAAAGGGTTGGAAGAACCTACGGAGCACCTCTTGCACGCACTGACCTTGACCTTGATCACTGAACAGTCCCGAAGCAGAGGTGGCAACAGAGGCTCATTACCTCAACCGCGAGTACGCGCGACCTTGGAGAGGATCCGGTAGGAATTTCGGCAGCGACGATCGTGGATGATCCACGACGATCCACGACGATCTACGATGATTCAACGATGAGCGCGAGCTTCAACGTTCGCGTTCCGAAGGAAAAAAGTCCGGGGTTTCACGTATGTTGCGGAGGTTTCCAGTAAACAGATGCGATAAGGGCGCAACGAACTCTATTGGCGCGTCGTATGACGAAGACAAAAGATACCGACGAAACACGCGGACGACAGACAGTAGACAGACAGTAGGCGGATAGTAGGCCGACTCGTGTTCGGGTCTTGCCCGATGTCTGACTGGTCAAACGCACGACGGAGAGAAAAGGAGGACGAGTGTGGAAGGACTTGGCGCCTTCGAAGGTGTTGACCACTCGCGACTAAAGCAACCACTCAACTGGCACCGCGGACTAGCTGCTCCGAGAAAAGGAAAGTCACAGCGAGCGACTCGACTCGACTCGAGCGACGCGAGACTCTGAATCAGATGACAGACCCAGATGAGATCGTCCTTTTTCCTCGTTTGTCCCCGTCCTCCGATGACTCCAAGCTCAAGGATGTTTCGTTTCCTCGTTGGCCTCTCGCGGTCTCTGGACCAGCTGGTTGATTCTGCGCGACTCGTGTGTCAAGGTCACTCGGGATACCTTGCCGAGGATTCCTGGTATCCGGCGATCACTCGGGATTACGAATCACGGACTCCTCGTTACCCCTCGCGGGTTGAACCAGGTTGACGACCAGGTTGAGCAGTTCTAAGGTACGGGGTTTCCGGCGCATCGAATTTTGCTGGTTCGGTTTGGTGGACTGGTCGCGGTCGTCGAAAGACCAGTTTGGTTGACGAGGATGATTTTAGAATCGATGCTTCGATCGAACTTGCCAAACCCCAAGTACTTTTCTTCCAGGGCTAAAACAAGAGGATCGGCAAGATACTCGAACCGAATCGCAGTTGAGTTCCGGTGATCGATCTGGACTCTCGGTTGTGTCCACTCGTTTGGCCTTGGACTCGCAGATTTGGTCCCTCGCGCTCCTTCGTCAGGATCTGGCGACGCCCGCACGACGGTTGACTTTGCTCCTCCTTCCCGGTACCGCAATAAAATCTTCCTTAACTAACGCGAGATCGATCACTGTCACGCGCAACTGGTTTGAAACCTCCTCGGATCCCGCTCGGCTCCTCTCGTTCGTTTTTACCTTGATTTTCTCAACTCTCCTAAATATCAATCTTGGCCACTGGTCTGTCGACCGCTAATGGATATATCGCAAGTTCTCTTTTGTAGTTCTTTCTCTCTCTCTCTCTCTCTCTCTTTCTCCCTCTTCGTTTTTCCAAGTTTCTTCTATCAAGAAGGATGATGCCAGTTGGGAAAAGATCGACCAATTTCCTATCGACCCATCGAACGAGACCACGAAGACCACGAGAGTCCTGTGATGGTTTTAGCCTTGGGTCCTTTCTCCGATTGGTTCTCTCCTAGACTTACTTTCCTATCCGTTTAATCGCTCTTTAAGTACCTTCGAAAGCTCTGCGCGTACTCGTTTTGGGAACACGCTCACTCGTGAGGGATTTCGGTATCCGGAGATATCGAGTAGACTCAGCAAGGTAGAAGACGAAGAAGGCGAGAAGAGCGAGGATGTCTCGTTTCTGCGGTTTTCTTCTCTGCCTTTCTCTCTTTGTTCGGGTGAATTTGGCAGGTCCGACAGCAACCCCCTCCTCGGGTCCTCTCTTCAGGTCGCAGCAATCGCCACAGTCACCGCCGTGGCTTCCGACTTGGTTGGTACTTTCCTCTGGACTTCCCAGCGACTGGCACGTCCATCCGCCGATCTGACGGAGCAAATTATTCAGTTAGAACCAAAACCAGGATAAGTCACGGATTTGCGTTAGCTTCGAATAAAGTCCGCAACGCCGATGACTATACACGCAATGATGAAACCACTCGTTTCTTTCTTTCTTTCTTTCCTCCCTCCCTCTCTCCCTACCTTCCTCCCTTCCTTCCTTCCTTCCCTCTTCTATATACCTATTCAATCGGTACCCGAATCACCGAAGGTGACTTAAAAATTCCTCAAAAACGATCGACAGTTACTCTGAAATACCTTCGAGTTCCGTCGATGTTTCTCCTACCCGAGATGAGGATTCCACCGAGGAAAGCAATTCTCTAATGGACTGAGAAGAAAGAAGGGACAAAAGCCTTGTCGAACTGAACCGAGCTGAGCTGAGCTGAGCTGGACTGCACTGGACTGCGCGCAACTTTTCCTTTCTTTCAAGAATAGTTGCGAACAATGGATCGAGTCCAAGTTGAGATAGACCGTGGCAAGGACTCACCTTCGGTATCAACAAGGGACTATTTTAAGAAACGCGACTAATATCGCGATCGCTCGCTCTTCGACGGAGGGAAAGATGTTCCTTTTCAGGAACGAGCGATGTACGACGCGCGTCCGGATCTGGCAAAGCTGGAAATGTGCAATCGGTCAAAGACAAAGGAGGGAAAGAGAAAAAGAAAGAGAGAAAGAGCTTCTCTCTCTCTCTCTCTCTCTGTCTTTTACCGTGTGCGAGAACCTCAAGGAAAACACTGAGCGATTTTAAATCGGATGACGGAAGTGGATGAGGACACGCGTGTTGGAAAAGACCCTTCCCCCTCCCACACCCCGTCAAAGGAAAACCAACCAGGCGGAATTTTCAGAGGGGCGAGGGGCGGCAACTGGGAACCGGAAACCGGAAGGAGATCAAACGCGAGCAACGACAAGAAGGAGAAACGAAGAAGGAAAAACGAGGAACGAGGGAAACTTTATCCGAGGCAACGTGGCAACGCGAGTTGACCTCGTTCTTTCGACTCGATAAGACAAATTTTATGCTGTTCGATAACGGGCAGCTCGCATCTCGCTGGAATTCGTGCGCGGGTTACATCGCGCGACTGTGTGGTCCCTTTCGTCCTAAAGCTACGAATGTCGAGACTACCGGAGGAGCGTCGGGACCGCCGGGACTTTTAACCGGGGAAAACGCGATATTCCACATTTTGACCTTGAAGGTTCAGGGAGTCTCGCGCAAAGTTCTCGTTCCCGTTCCCGTTCCCGTTCCCGTTCCCGTTCCCGTTCCCGTTCTCGTTCTCGTTCTCGTTCTCGTTCTCGGTTGACGTTGTTTCACACGTGAATGAGGCAATGCTTCATCGGGCGAAGCAACCGACGAACGACCTTCTCTCCTTTCGCGAGAATTCGAGTGCAACCTGCACATCTGGCGGCAGGAGATCAACCTCTGCCGCGCTTCTGCCGAAAGCAAAAGTTCTAGCTCTTAGAGGGGAAAAAAAGTGTGTTTTCCGCGTCTTCGCTGATTTTGCCAATTTCGCAAATTCCGCGGTTGCACTCGCGTTGCTCGCCGCTTCGAATATCGTTACCATTACCGAACTACCCCTCGTTAACGAGCTATGATTCGTTTTATCGCTCAACGCGTTTCCCTCGCGAGACACCCCCTTACCCCCGCGTATAATAGCGTAGGTACGCGCGGAGTCATCGCGGAGTTCGTAACGAGAATGAATTTTTCAAAGAAACTTTGTCACGCATATTTCTTCATTAAACTGTCGTTATCCGTTTCCCTAACGTACGCGCACGGGGTGCTTCTTAATCATCCCCCTAATGACCGGATGCCTCGTCGGAACATTTTTTAACCCTGAGACGACGCGCTAGATCATCGTTAAATTTTCGTCGTGTCAAGCGCGTACGGTCGCCCGAAGCTGGAACCTGTGAAACTCTCGGGCGATTCGGTCAACGCACTTTTCCGTGGTCAATCGACAAGCACGAGGATCAACGCGTCGTGGATGTTGAGGGGAGGGGAGGGGAGGGGTGTCGATCAAACCATTTGCCGGTGGTGAGCATCCTCTCATCCAAAAGATAAATCAACAGTCGCGAATATTACGAATAGAGAGAGCGGGTACTTTGACACTTTGCGCGAAATTCTATCGTCGATGCTCCTAATTCCATTGCGTCCCGATCAACGAGGCTCCTAATTCCATTCTTGCACCGATCAACGAGGCAACATTGCGCATTTCTAACGATCTTAGCTAATTCGACAGTCCTGAAGAGCGCGCGTCGATTTGCTCGATCGAAAACTTTGCGGAGGCAACAAAAAGAAGAGAGCAAATAAAAAGGAACGAGAGACTTTTCATCCATGACCTTTCCCCGTGTCTCGATCATGCTCGCGAAAGCTTCTCGCCTTATTATCGAGGATATTGGAAAGTCTTTTTTGGCTCTTATTACGGAACTTCTCGCGGAAACGATAGAAAAAGAGCAGAGGCTCGTTTAATCGACGACACTCTTCCGCGTGCTCGAGAACAAGCTTTCCTCACTCGCGTCTCCTCCCCCCCGGGAAAAGTTTTTCGCCCGGATTAAAAACATCGAGCGAACGCCGCATGGTTTTTTTTCCGCTATCTTCGGGGCGATTAAATTATTTGTCGGCCTCGAGGAGAAGCGGCGAGTCCGGAGACCCGTGCGAATCACGCTGAGATTTTGCCACATCGCGGAAATCGGATAAGCGAGACAGTCGACGACGCGCTTTTCCGACGTCGTTTTTCCGACGAATGAAATTCAAATGCTCGAATCGGGTCGAATCGGGGGCTCGATTGCGCGCAGGCTTTGTCGGCGGTCCGGCTAAACGCGAAATGCGTTCGACGGTAATAAAAGCGCGCGATTTTAACATCAAACCTACTACCACGCGTCGATCGGATGATCGCGGCTTTAAGGTTTCACGGAAAATTTGCACTCGTTTTTGTTTCCGCCGTATATTCGAAGTCGATTTATTTTTTTCAAAATGTGTATAACAGAACACGGTGGTGGTGGTGGTGGTGGTGGTGGTGGTGGTGTGCATGGTGTCTCGTATTTTTCGCGACCGATTTAACAAACGATTTTTCTACCGATACGTCTCGTGTTAAATGAAAGTGACATCGCACAAATACGCGCGCGCGCACGATTTTGCCGCATACACCGGAGGTAGCCGAGTCGTGTCGTAGCAACGGTAAATCGGTACACCGATCGGATGGGACGAAATCGTGCGTGTGTGACAGGGACGACGTTTTCCACCTGCTCCAACGGCGTCTTCTCTCCTCTTTAATCACCACGCGGTGGGGGGGGGGGGATGGGCTCCCCATTTTATTAATCGAAGAGACGTTCGTACGCAAATTTGTCAAAAACGCGCGCGTTGATTTTTGAAAAACTTTCTCAAAAACCAGAACAGCGCGCGCGCGCGCGTGCGTAATACTTACGAGATACCGCTTTACGATTTCCTTCGATCGTCGGAGAACCGGATGGACTCGAGAGTGGGACGCGATCACAGTTTTCGAGGTAAACGATCGAACCGTGCAAAATTTTGCGAATTTTTCTCGCGTGTCGGAAGTCGTCGCGCGAACTCTCGACCGTAGTGGCGTTCTCGACTGTTTCTCTCGGACGGCGGAAACTTGCCGACTGCCGCCTGGAGTACCGCGAATGTTCCCGGAATGTCACAAATCCCGAGAATACTCGCGACGTTCGTCGAGCAAAATCCAGGATACCCGCGCTGCGCGGGTTCCTGGGTGGTTCCAGCATCTCGGTTTCAAGGTCATAATATTTCAAGCGTCGATTCAAGCAACGCCTCTCCTCCCTTTCGGGTGAAGTTGAGAGCAACCGCGAACGGACCGAGAGGAGCCGAGATCAAGGTCGTGAACTCACTTTTCAAATCGACACGCCGGTGAAGCCTGGAGGAACCGGGCAGCAGCACAGGTCCAGGTGCTTGCTCAGGCTAGCGCAACCGTATAGTTCTCGAAAAAACATATCCGTTCCTCGTTTCTCGTTAGAGTGAGACGAAAAAGAGTTGCATCGCTCTCCGCCAAGGTCCCCCCAGGGTGTGGTCCCTCTCTCCTCGTCCTTCGCCTTCCTGCTCGTTTCTCGATGGTGGAGGCGATGACGATGACGATGACGATGGTGGTCCCCGCCTCTTCCTACCCTTTCCGGACCTTTTCACAGCTTGACCCGTGCCAAGTTTCAGCGAAGCTTCCAATTAATTGGCGGGCTGCTTTATCTCGGAAACAAAAGCGTCGGAGGAGGTCCTTTTGATTCCGCTAGAGTTTCCGGTTTCTCGCTATTTTTTTTGTCTTTTTTCCTCGAGAGCCTTCGCGCGGTCTCCAGTCGTTTTGGCATGAACTTGTTAGCTCCAGGATTTTACGTATTTTCGCGTTTCTCAGGTCGCTGTAGTTTCAATGATAGTTTTCTCTCTCTCTCTCTCTCTCTCTCTCTCTCTCTCTCTCTCTCTCTCTCTCTCTCTCTCTCTTTCTCTCTTTAGGTTTGCGAGTTTAGGAGGCGACAACAGCTCGAGTCTCGTCTACGTCCGGGTAGAATCTTGAAATATTGGCTTCATCGCCGGGCCACGCGATATCCCGTTTCTTCCTTGAATGGCGTCGCTTCGATAGATCACGGGCTCTTGGAGTCCCTGCAGCTATTCTGTGAAAAGCAATATTCGCGTTAATGCCTTTCCTCGCTCGGGGCTCCCTCGTTAATCAATCAAGCAGCAGGACAGGTAAAACGGGGCAGGGGCAGGGACAGGGGCGGTTGGGTGAAACGAAGAAAAGAGAAGAGAATTTTTCCTTTACCGCAAGCTACGCTGCTTTTAACCACCGGTAAATAAATCTATTCCTCGTCAAACCAATTCCTTTCCATGTGCTAATGCGCTCTACATACGCACCGGACAAAAACCTTGCAATTTTTCACCGAGAGGCCTCCTCGTGTCCGAGCTGTTTTGTTGGTGGTACCCGCACGCACGTTTCTGTCCCACCGCATTTGCCCTCCACCGTATCCAACTTCCCTCCCCCCACCCCCCTCCATCTCTCCTTATTCGGTACGCGTAAACGATTATAATACGAATCGCGCGCAGATACGCGCGAAAATCTCTTGCCGAGGATTTTCATTTTTAACGAAAACGCGAACGAGTCGGCGAACGACCGATAAACAATTTCAAAACTGCCAAAATTTTCTTCCACGGTCGCGTCTCTCCCTCCATTCGTCGCTCTCCGTTACATCGCGCTGCGTACGAACGACGGCTTGATTCGAAAGAATCAAATTGAAAAACGAAAAAAAACAAAAAAAAATTCTTCTCTCATCGCGGTAAAATGTTCGATCGCAAAGAGATACAGGGAGAACAACCGCTGATCGTGTCGGTGTCGGAGTAACGACGATAGGGATGACGCTAGCGACGGGAGAGACGAGAGAAGAGGAGAGACCCGTGGAAAAGTGGAGCAGCGAGAGTTTTAAGAGAGATATTCGCGAAAAAAACACCCAAGGTACTTTCGAGCGTTGCAGATTTGGCGCGCAACTGCTGCGTTGCGCCACGCTGCTCCTTTTCTCGAGTCCTTTCGCAACTGCCTCGCACCTTTTGCTTCAATTTATTTACATAATAATCAAGGAAGACGCAACAAACATTTTCCTCCACACTTTCATCGGACTTTACGTTTCGACGAATCGAAACATTCCAACTTACTCTCGCTGTAATGCGCTCGCGCAAACTATTCACCTACGGATCTGACAACACACACACACACACACGCGCGCGCGTGTGAGTGCGCAAAAGAGCCATTAAAAATGTTGTACGTTGGAAAATGAGATAGAAGCGAAAGCGATAAATCTGGGGGAGATTGAGATTTCCGATGAGAAATGGGAGAGCGATAAGACGCTTAAGCGGGGGGTGCGTAAGATCGTAAAACTGGTGCAAGGTCCCGCCCGCGCGGTCAATTATTTTGCATGATTGTATGTTACACACACTGACACGCGACTAGTGAAGGAGCAGATAAAGCCTCTTTCCCGCGGAGGGTGGAAGGGGGTGCGGAGGGAGTTAAAGAGGGAGCGAGCGAGCGAAGAAGAGAGAAGGAGGCAGAGGGAGAGGGAGAGAGAGAGAGAGAGAGAGAGAGAGAAGTTGATTAGAGGTATCAAATGAAAAAAATATATTCGTTAGGCGAAGGACAAAGAAGAATTGGAGTTCCAGCTCGTATCAGGGCATTGACGCCGCTACCAACGCGGGGTAAACAGAAGATAAAAAAATCAGCGGAGGAAGGAAAATCGGTGAAAAACTCCCGCCCGATGAATAATCACAGGGACTTTACTAAATGTCATCGCTCTTTTCGTTATTCTTCCTCCTCCTCCTCCTCTTTTCCGATAATTTTCTGCCATTCACTTTGCTGTTATTTGAATTATCCAAATTTTTTTTTTTTTTTTTTGAAATTTATCGATGGACATTAATCAATGAAAATTTATCGATGGATGTTATTTGACGTTATTTAATTTTTTATTGAAATTTATCGATGGGCAGGAAAAATCGAAGAGAATCGATCGATTTGGTATACGCGTGGGCAATAAGGAGGAAAAGACGCAAGACGCTTTTTCCCAGGCCGATAGCAATGGATTTTTCGACACAGCGTCTGTTCGAACGGGAGGGGTGATAATCGAGTTATAATTGTGAGGAAACATCTTTAAAGGAAAATATATATAGGAAGGGGGAGGGGAAGGAGCGATAACAATGTGGCCCTGCAAGGCAGTGCGGCACTGCCGTCGTGATTGTTTGGATCCTAAATAAACCAACTACCAAGTATAAAAATCCATGCGCGTGTGTCTGTGCGTGTGCATGCGTAAATCTACATACGTCATACGTGTATAGCCAACGCATTCCACCCACATCACAATTGATAGTACTGTATCGTTGGTTCATCGTCTCCCCGACAGAGATTTTCTTTTTTCTCCTTTTTTTTTTTTTCTTTTTTTTGGACAAAGATTTCTGTTACATGAATTTTCAATAGAACACCAAACCCGGAGCTGATTGCAGAATGCAATATTTATGAAAGTAAATTGGATCATAGTTGTGAAGTCATGAAAAAATTCCCACCTACAGAAATTATAATCCACGAATAAATTTGCATTGGCTAATAATAGATTAAATAAATACGCGCGTACGCGCATGTATGCATGTATACGTGAATTATTTGTTTATTTATTCACTTATTTATTTATAAGGATCTCGTTTGCAACGCAAAGCCGCGCGATCAAGAATCAATTATTGCCGAATATCAAGTTTTCTGGTGATACGCTTATTAGTGAATAATTTTCATTGTATTCATTAGTACGTACCGTTATAATTACATGTAACGTGGTTTCGGGGAGGGAATTTTCACTAGAAATTCTAGCTTACGTAACGATATGCAACACATAAATATCCCGATAATTCGTCGCGTCCACATATTTCTAGTTGAATATCTGAGGAGCGCATCATTTGCTAGAAATAATGAATCCATTTTACAGTTTGTCCCGTGATAAGCCTCTCCTCGAGTGGCTCGGGGAGAAAAAAAAAATGGATTTCGAGAAAAAATTACCGGCTAATAATTAAGTGCTTCGATCAGATAACAGTACAGTCCGGCTATTATGCGCGACTTTATAAAATAATTTACACTCTTCCAAAAAAATCCAACGTGCGTGCGATATACGCGCGTGTGGGCGTTGCACAGGGGGTGGGTGGGGGGAGGGGGGAACGCTTTTACTTTTATTATCAAGGAGAAGAAAAGAAGGGATGAGTTTAGTTGGAAAAATTGAAATTGTTATTCACTTCCGCCGGTGCTTTATTCGTTCCGAATTGTCGGGATAACAGATTCTATTTATAAACGGGGAGGGGGGGGGGGGTACCAAGAGCATTCAACTTCTCTCAGTTACGTATATCACATATTAAAAGCGTTTCTTTATTCAAATATATTTATACGCGTGGACTGTAAAACCTGGTCGTAACTACCCCTCCCCCCCCCTCCCTCTCTCTCTCTCATCCACGGGGTCACAATTACATTTGGAGCGACATTTATAGGGCGCAACGACGTTAACGTAAGAAATTTTCATCGAATCCAAAATTAATTGATTTACAGCCACTTGGGATTGGTGGAAGCACGAAAAAAAGGCATGAAAGTGTCGATTAACGAACAGAATTTCGATACATGAATATCCTACAATTTATACAGTTTTTCATTCTTTCTCTGTCTGTCTCTCTCCCTCTCTCTCTCTCTCTCTCTCTCTCTCTCTCTCTCAGCACAGCTGTGTATTCGGACCATCGGTAAAATAAAACTTGGCGCCACTACCACCCCCTTCCCCTCGCTACACTCTCACCCTCCAGAATCAATCGTAGACGATTTAATATTCCGCTGCAAATGGTCGCGAGGAAAACTTTCAATTAAATATTCGAATAATGTATTAAAAAGCTTTGCTCTTTCCGAGTCCGAATGGAGTGGACGGGAAGAAAGAGAGAGAAAGATGGAAAAAAATTGAAATACGATAATTGTATCTCCGCGGCTATCGCCATTCATAATTTAACTGTTACGTCACGATTTGCTCAATGCGAGTGATAAATATCAAAAAATTGGTACACGGTATATCTCGTTCGCGCGCGAGATAGGGAATAAGCGGGGAAAAGGAAAAAGGAGAAGGTGAAATAGAAGAGACGGGAGGAAGGAAACGTAGAGAGATCCGCGCATAAAAATGTGGAAGAGAGCATTTAAATGCGAGTAGAAACGTGGCCCCGTTCATCGCGGAGGCTCGCGGAGGAAGTTGAAGGGAATTTGGAATTCGCGAAAAACTCTTCCGGGGAATCTGGGGAAAGGCGACGGAAATTTTGGGAAAACTCGTGGTGGAATAAGCACAAGAAAAAAAAACTATCACAAATAGACAATATAAATACATCGTACGAAGAGTAGAAGCGAAGACACTGGATGAAAACTAACCGTTGCAGTGACATGCGGTACTACATCATTTTGCAGCCATTGGCGGTGGTCGTTGAGTGAAAGAAAAAATTGGCGCGCCGGTGCATTTCATGCATTTCATGCATTTCATGCCACCCGAGATGACGCAAAATACCCCATACGTATCGTATGCCGCGTGCCGCGCGACTGACGCTCCCTCCGTTTTCCACTGCACTCGACCCCCTCCCTTTTCGCGACCTCCCCCCACTCCGCCGCCCACCGCTATGCTCCATCCCCACCGCGCCTCGCTCTCTCTCTCTCTCTCTCTCTCTCTCTCTCTCTCTCTCTCTCACTTCCTTCAATTTTCTTCTTTCGCTTCGTCTCTTTCTCGGTCCGGTCCGTTCTTCGTCGCCCATTTACAACTATCAACTTTTAATTCGCCGTATTTCCCTCTCTTTTTTAATTCCCTTCTAATAAAAATCTCTTTCTTCTCTCTCACTCGTCCTCGACAACTCTTCTCTCTCTCTCTCTCCTTTCCTTTTGCTTCAATTCTCCATTATTCATTTGCTAATTAACTAATTACTCGATTCTCCATCTCCCAAGAAGTATCTTCCCAATGTTGTACTGGTTTTTTCTTTAGAAATGACATTTTCATGCTTCGCTCGTTTGTACATTTTTTTTTTTTTTTTTTTTTTTTTTTTTTAATAGGATTTTACGCGTGTCGACGGTAATACATTGGAAGACAAATACTTAAAATAGTGGAGAGGAGTTTACAACGATGATTTTCTTTTGCGCGAGATTGCATTGGGGAGTTTTTGTTGTTGTGGACATTAATTCAAGGGGAGTTGAGGGGAAATTTTTGATTTGGGTGTAAAATATTTCTCGTTTAAATGTATCGTATCGTATATAGTTTCGAAGGGTGTTGGCCCGCGAAAGAAATACATCGATTTGGAAGGGTAGTGAAAATGAAGTTTTTCAAGATGGTATTTTTTAGAGAGATTTTGAGTTTCGTCTTTTTTTTTTAATCTATTTTATAATACAGCTCGCATTTTGATTGGACAGAGATAGTTGATAGAAATAAAACAACGTGGTGTTATCTCGTTTCAACTAACTGATTTTTTAATTAATATAAACCTTATTAGCAAATGCCACTTGAGAAAAAAAGGCCCAAATTTTTAAAAAATAGCAAAAGAAAATTGATTTTGGCTTTATGTGAGAAATTATCCTTTTGTAAATAATATGTTTTTTCCAGAATACCCTCTACTGGCCAAATTCTACACTATAAGGTGGAATATTAAGGTGCGTACTGATTTGAGCATTTTTGCGCGCACGAATTTTCGAATCAGTACGATGTTTCGAAATGTTCGCGAATAGAATTTTTAGATAATTTTATCAAACTTCTTACCGACTAGAGTATTTGTGCACGTCACTTTTTTGCGCGCGCAAAATGCTCAAGTCAGTACGCACCTTTATGCTACCATACCTAACTGTACCTAGAGTCTAAAGTCAATGTTTAGTTTCTCATATGTATATATATATGTATATATATTCGATTATTACTCTCCCATAAATTTTTGTAAATAATTTAAGTGATAAATTTTATTAGACAATTATTTTTAATTTTTGTTTACACTTGCTTAATATCTAATAACATTTTGAAAAAAATATTTGTTATCAATGTAAATTTTTATATTCTTATATTCTATTTTCATCTATTATTATATTTTTCTATGTTGCATGTGATTTGTCTGATGTGAAAAAACAATAAATTATTTTTTTTTCACTCAGTATTTTACACGTGACTTATTAATATTGTAATATAATGTATCATTGAACATTTGCTACACAACGTACACATTATATTAGAACCCTCTATTTTGTTATTGTATTATTATATTTCTTTTGAATCACTCATATTTTTATTAATTATTTTTATAGGTGTGACATTACCAGTAATAAATGCGCTTTAGACAATCAACCTCGCGTAATTTTAATATAGCATACAAAATTATGGTTAGTAATAACCTAAAATATTATTTAATTTTATTTCTATACACAGGTTTTTCTCTAATTAATGATTTTATATTATAGGTTGATCATAAGAAGAAAGGAAATTTAAAGTTTCTGAAAAGATATAAGTTTCAAAAATCTCGAAAACGTAATTCAATGTATAAAAAATTTAAAGAAATGCTACGCAAAAGCAAAGAATGGTAGGTTAACATTTTGAGAGTTATTTATAACATTTTTGATGCGCATAATATACATAAATGAGTTGATTTTGATAAAATCAAGTCAAGAAGACAAAATTAACACATCAAAATCTAATTAGTGCAATTACTAAGCATTTATAATATTTTACATATTGTAGTAATCAAAATATAAAAATTGATTTAACCAATTCACCTGAATTATCTAATACAAGGAGAAAGTTGAAAGATAAAAAACTTAAATCTCCTAAGTGTACCAAAACGCTTAATAAAACAGTGGTACTAGATGACACTATCATTGTTCTAAGTGATAATGATACACAAAATTCTTATGAGAATTGCAATATTTCATTAGCGAAAAGCAAACAAAGTAGAAAAAGGAAACGGGAATCTAATACAGACAGTCCATTAGAATTAAGTAGCACATCAGGTATGTATACCTTTAAGTGTTATATAAAAATTAATAATATTAGTTAAATTTCTAGCACTTAAAAACAATACAAATAAGTCCATTTTTTTGAATCTTTAAACTATTGTAAATTTTAAGGAAATTAACTTTGTATAATTACTTTAGTAATTTACTTTAATTTACTTTAGTGTCTTAATAGTTTCTTTAATTATATTTTACAAATTAATTCTTTTTATTTATAGATACATCTAGTAATAATTCAAAAGCAGAAAGTGATGAAGTTGTGGTTGTTTGGTCTAATACAAAAGATGAATATCCTGAAAATTCTCATGAAATTGAAAATCTTGAAAATTCTCATGAAATTGAAAATCTTGAAAATTCAAAACTTTTTATAATTGATAAAACACCTGACTTCAGTCATTTAATGTGTCTAAAGTCTGATGAACACCCAAAAAAAAAACGAAAAACGGCATCTAAATTAGAAGAACTTAGAAATATACATAATAAAAAAAATAATGTTAATTCACGTTCCGTATCACAACCTTTGTCAAACTCAGATGATGCTTGCTGGTTAAAATGGAGAAATTCAGAAACAAATAATTCTGATAATAATAAACCTAGCTGTAGTTACGCAAGTGATGTTCAAAATACATGTGAAACAAAAACTCCTAAAAAATTACGGGAAATAATTATAGATGGAAACAACATAGCTATGACGTATGTTAAATCTCTTAATATATAATATTTCATTTTTTCAGGTTTAAATTAAATAATCTTTTGAGTGATAATAGTATTACGCTGTTAATCAAATCTTTAATCATTAATATACATAAAACTAATATTAATTCTTATGTAGGTATACTAAAGGTAAATCATTTTCCGAAGAGGGATTAAAATTAGTTATAGATTACTTTCAAAAAAGAGGTCATTCCGTTAAAGCATTTGTACCACAGCACAAACGTAGTCGACATAGAAACCTTTTGGAGCAACTATACTTGGATGATTTAGTAGTTTTCACACCTAGTCGAAGCATTGATGGGAAAAACATTAATCCCTATGACGATAGGTAAATAATTTAATGTTAAATCGTTAAAGATTAAAGTATTCTCCTCTCTTTATAGCTACTTAATAGTTCTATCGATAAAAATGTGTGTAAAGTATTAAAATCAAAAGAAAATTTTTTTTCTGTTTATTTTTTACAGATATATACTTGAATACGCCACCAAATGTAATGGAATTGTTGTATCTTCAGATCAATACAGAGATCTGTATCGTGAAAGGCCTGAATGGCGAGATACAATAAAATATCGTTTATTAACACCAACATTTGTTGGTAATTACGTTATGTTTCCACAAGATCCATTAGGCAGATATGGTCCAACGCTTGACCAATTTCTTTGTCATTGAATATTGAAAGTTACGGTTAAGAACTATCAGCGTAAGTAATTTTGTAAATAAAGAAATTTGCTCCTTCTAAGTTTATCAAAAGCGTGATATACTGATATATTAAAAAAATACTTACATCATTGATTCCTTTCTCACTATTATAAATCTAATCATTGCTGTGTTCTAATACACATTTATTTTGTTATAAATTATATGTTTCGTCAAATAATTGAAAGTAAATTACTGATAAAAATATAAAAAATTACTAAAAAACAATAGCATTATTTATCTAGAGAAAGGTTTTCTTTAGAATTTTTTGTTTTATTTGAATATCTGTTATATTTATAAAAGCACGGCTCGACATTGATATGATTTCTCTTGTGACAAATTAAATAAATTATTTATACGCGAAAATATTAAAACTTTAATTTAAATATATAATGGTAAATTAATACTTAGTACTATAAAATTATATAATTTTTCGTATGTATTTGATAATAAGCATCAATAAATTTGTTATTGTTGATGTATTATTTTACAAATAAAAAAATAAGAATTATATATATAGTAAATAAATATTTATTTATTAAACTTTATAAATATCTGAATTACTGGCTTGAATTAGTTCAGTGAAAAAATATATTTATATAACAATTATTTTATTATAAGAAGATAATAAATAGAGAATTTGGCAATCGCATACTTATCTTTTAATTTTTTTTTAAATCTTGACACAAGATAACAAACTAATGTAACTACAGCATTAAATATATTAATATCTTTATACGTATATATATGTATAAACCTTATTAATTTTATCATCACTTTTTTCAAAATAACAACATTTTCCATTCATTCATTTTCAGTTAATTTATTCCATGTTGGTTTCCAACACCATTTACGTGATTGACGAACAAAATCCATGCTTTCTTGCGCATTTTCACGTGCAAGTCTTTGAATTGGTGTTGTATTGTCAGAATTTTGTTTAGCATTTGACAACAAACTATCATGCTGCAAAGCTGAACTTACCACTGCAATAATATATTTAAAAACTTATGAATAAGATATTTAACTTTTATATTTAAAATAGATACTTTTTTTTCAAATGAGACAGATATTTAATTAAAGTTCAAGACTTTTTACTAGATTTAAGCATGTTCTATGAACAGTCGCCGTTTTTCCTCAAAATCTAAGAACTTTAGTTAATTGTTGTCTCCGTTGAATACATCAAAGAAATAGACATTCCTATCATAAATTATTAGTATCTTGATAAAAAAAATAGATATTTTAAATATATTTTATACCTGATTTTGAGAATAGTTTGGTCAATACATATTGATCATCTTCAATTGGAGATTGTTCTCTTTGTTGAGAATTACCCAATCGACGACCAATCAAACAAGATATACGCTGTCCCTCGAACAAGGCAGATACATTATCTTCGCTTAGTTTTCTTTTTCGTTTACTATGTTTTTGTTTGTGATATTTTCTATGACTTCTTATTTCGTCTTTGTCTGTACTACTATTAGTTTTATCCCCAAGAGTACCACCAGACTCTATTATTTCAGTTTCTTTCGACTGTAGCTCTTCAATTGGATGATTATTAAACTTATCTCTACTATCGATTATAGATTTATACCCTGAGATCTCTATGCTCTCTACAATCGTTTGTTCTTCAGTATTTTCAATTAAGTTGGTATCGTTAATTGTATTTATACTTTTTTTGTTTTTCAATTCTGTACCTTTTAGTTGTTCGTTTGGTTCCTTTGAAAATACTGTATTGTCATCTTTAGATTTATTATCATCAGTATTGGTTTCATTATTAACAATATCTGTTGTTTCATCGCTAGTTTTAGATTCTTCTAAATCAATACTTTTATTTTCACTTGTTTTCATTATGTTCATTGAAGTTCCACTGCTACTTGGTTTTGCAGCATTATCAGATATACTTTTACTAAGTTCGGATGCTAATTTTCGCATCTGCTCAATTTTATTTGAAGAAAATACTGATTTTGTAGGACTTAACCTAAATTCTGGAAAGAGTTTATTGGATTCCGTTGTTTCTCCATAACTAGGCTCGTTTAAGTTAAGAAGCTCCACCAAATCTGTTGTTTTAAATAATCTACGTTGTCTTGGATCTTCAAGAACTCTATTTGAAAGTAATACCTTAAATATTTGCCTGTGGTAAATCTAAAGTGTTAAAATAATTACATTAAAATTTGATGTAAATCAATTCACTTAATTTTACATATAACACAAAAACACTAACTTTCTCTTCTATAGTACCAGCCGTAATAAGCCTATAAATGGTCACTTTCTTATCTTGACCAATTCGCCATGCTCGTTCTCGGGCTTGAGCATCAGTAGCTGGATTCCAATCTGGATCGTAAATAATGACTCTATTAGCTCCTGTTAAATTAATTCCCAATCCACCTACTCTTGTAGTTAATAGAAATACGAAATACGACGAATCCTATAGTAAAAACAGAATAAGAGAGCAATCAGTTAATTTGGAGGAATGGAATAAATGCACATACATTGGGGGTTTAAAAGTATAATCTATACTGTAATTTTTAAATATAACCTATCATGTGTACGAAAAGTATAATACTAAATTTTGTAATTATTAAGATTTATACTTACACTATTAAATTTCTGAATTGTTTGCTGTCTTTGTGACATAACGGTGCTTCCATCCAATCTTAAATATGAATAATTTTCACGTTGCAATAAAGCTTCTAAGATGTGTAACATCTAAAAAATATTTTTATATTTTAATTAAAAAAGTACATTATAAATTTATATAGTTAAAGAATTATAGTAATTTACTTGTCTTCCTTGAGTAAATAATAACACCCTGTGGCCTTGCTTTTTCCAAATTTTAAGAAGAGAACGAACTACAACCATTTTCCCAGCACGTTTCCAATAACCAAATTTATCGAAAAACTCGTCATTCGTGTTAAGTTCCTCATCAGAATCCTATATTATATATAGCAATATATATTAAAAATAGTATTTAAATATGCCTCAAAAAATTAAAATATTTATTAAACTCACAATGTTCTTTGAATACATAAATAAATCAGGGTGATTGCATATTTTTCTGAGTGCTGATATAGCTACAAAAAGTCTTGCTTTGTGTTTTGAACCTTCCTGACGATTACTTTTATCGTGTAGTATACAAGAGACATCTTCGGACTTTAAATAATTTTTATACAATTCTTTTTGTTCATCCGTTAAACTACAAAATAGAACCTAAAAATGAAATGTAGTATTTTTTGTTAACTTTAACTTATATAAATTACTTTATTGAAAAATATTTAACACTGACGATATTTAAATATTGAAAATACCTGCTCATTTTTTTCTGGCAAGCTGACATGATGTTGAACATCATTTTTAGTTCTTCTTAACATATAAGGAGTTATAGCATCTTTCAACAATGTGGCTACTTGTAATGCTGTAGCTTCTTGTAGAGCACTAGCATTTGCATAACCACCGCGTGTTATAGGATTTGCGCAATGTTCTAAAAATGCAGGTAATGTACCTAATTTACCAGGTAAAATAAAGTCAAATAATGACCATAATTCTTTTAGAGAATTTTGCATTGGACTTCCAGTCAGCAAAAGACGATGTGGAGTTGAAAATTGTTTAACTATTTTGCTCACCTAATTAAAGAAACAGGTTAGACAATACATACATATAATATTATACTAGTTCGCCATATAATACCTTTGCTTCTGGATTTCGTATTTTATGACCTTCGTCCAGAATAATATAGTGCCACTGAAATCCAACAAGTAAAGTTTTATGCCTTAAAATACTGGAATATGACGTAATTAATACACCACCAGGTTTTAAGGAATGAAGCAAACTATCGAGGTCTCCTAGAAATCGTAATACAGCATATAATAAAAAAAAAATATTATTTTTGAATGAAACTAAATGTTTTTTTTTTTTGGGAGGTTTTAATATTTACCATTATAAGTGCCAGATTGATGAAGAACTACAACACGTAAAATTGGCCACCACTCATGAAAATGTTTTACCCACTGTTCCATTAATGTTGCTGGACAAAGAATTAAAGTTGGTCCTAATCCTCTGAATCTGTGTTACATAGAACATATATATATACACCAAATATAAAAATATTAAATGTAAAACTAAACATATTTTTTTTAATAATAATACATACCTTTCGCCATCTGAAAGTAATTCACTGCAATCTAAACCAGCAAGAAATGCAATAATTTGTACTGTTTTACCTAATCCCATTTCATCACCTAATAATCCTCCTAAACTTCTACCATGTAATTCCCAAAGCCACTGTACAGATACTTTTTGATACCTAATGAATATATTGAAACAAGGATTATTGAAATTTCATCGATTTATTGTGAATTATTGATAACACAAATTTAATGTAAAAATACCTGTACAGCCTTTTCCAAATAGAGTAAGGTACCTTGAATAAATTATCTATTTTATGCAATGGCTGTTTCTTACTAATATGACTTTCCTCTATTCTTTGGTGATAAATATCTTCATCTCCATCATCTAAAACTAAATTCCACAATATACAAATTAATTTATAATGAAAAATTTGTCCATATAATCTTATAAATCTGTAAATTATTACTTTTACTTTGGTGAAATTTCAAGAATGAATTAGAAACTTTAGTAGATGATTTTCTTTTAGGATTAGGTAATTTTTCTTCTTCTAAAAATAATAATATGTCAATTGTAAAATTAATTGTAAAATTCATACAATTTATATAATATTATTTGTAATATATTTCATGTGGAATATATGTGCAAACTAACTTACCAGAATCGTCCATCTCATCACTGGGAATATATTCGCTTCCAGAATCATTTAATTCTTCTGAAGAATTTAATTTAGCTGCAAGTTGATTTGAACATGTTTCTTTGTTTGTAATATCAAAATTGGATAAATTATTTATCTCGCTTTGTGAATTAACTTTATTAGAAATTATGGTTGATAGACTAGATGCACCTTTAATTGCTTTTTCTTCCAAATCTATCTCTGAAGAATTTTCTTTCTTTTCTTTTGATTTTGTTAATTTCTTTTTTAACTTGAAATAATTTAAATTTGTTTTAGATAATTTTGTAGAAGGTACTGTTGTATTTTTTGCATCAGATTTTGAAAGCTTTCGTTTCTTAGTTGGTACAGGAGTTTTCTGATCAGTTTTATTCTTTCTCCCACTGGTCGTATTATTTAATTTTTTCTTGTTTTTAGCAAGCTCAGCTTGTTGCATAAGATATTTTTCTAAATCCAATAGGTGCGAAGTTTTGTTAAAAATTCTATGAAACATAATAAATTAAATAAGTATGATGTTTGTTACATCTAGAGCATTATCCAAAATTAAAATATACCCTTTAACTTTTTGAGAGTTATTTTCATTCTTAAGAGCTTCAAATGGAGTGATTTCTCCTGTTTGGACTTGTTTTTGAAATTCTGCCTTTTCTCTTTCACGGTCAGAATTTCCCTTTCCAGAATCATTATTAATATCTATTAAATTTTCTTGTGAATCTATACTATTAGACAATTGTGGTTTTTTCAACTGGTCCAAATATTCAGATGCTGCTGCAATAATATTGTCTTCATTTTGAATGGAAAAAACCTACGCATGATAACAGCAAAATTTTTAACAAAGCTTAAAAAGTAAATTAAAACTAAAATACTTCAGAAAGCCACGACTTTCTAATAAACTTATTTAAAATATTCTAACCTTATTAGACAAATTTGATTGAATTTCAGTACACGCATTTTCCACTTTATTCTCATCATTTTCATTGACATTTTCAAAAATAAATTTTCTTTCTTTCATCTTACACTCCTCATTTCCAGTAGGGTTTTCATGTTCAGATATAAAAGTATTTTGCATCTGCATGTTTAGTCCATACCTAAATAATTTATTTAACTAATGACACCATCAATCGAATAGTATCAACTTTCCTTTCATAACGCAGTGTTTAAAAATTATAATCAGCACTAAATTACTAACAAACCATAGACTTTTCTTTCAGACTACAAACTATAAAGTGTTTCAAATGACAGTCTGAGAAAATTATGCCCAACGTTGCACAATACACAGATAGGCATGCTTAACGGGATCCAGAAGTACAATATACGTCATTTAGTTGATTTTAAATCCGCAAAATCGTGGCGCCAGCTCTGAATAATGAATACTTCGAGATCCGAACCACCCATAGATATAAGGTCTGTTCTTCGTGCTGCACTAGCTACACTGGTGCAATTATATGCCAATCAGGAACCAATAACAGTATTTTTCTAGTTTCTGATTGGCATATAATTGCACCAGTGTAGGTAGTGCAGCAACGAAGAACAGACCAATAGAAATAAGGAGATGAAGTAATCTCTTGCGGTTGGATGCCGCTTCAGGGATGTGAGTGGTAATGTCATTGGTGCCGCAACGATCATTGCTTCTAGTAAAATTGGACCAAATACAAATTAGTCTCTTAACTCATGGTAAATATATAATTTCTTTTAAATTTTTATCATCAAAAATAGTATGCATTAAAAAAAAAATAAAAAATAATTAAATCTATGTATATAATTTTTAATGATACTTCCTGGCCTCTAAAAAGACTGGGGAGCGTCATGAAAACATGACCCGTTTTATTATCTTTATAATTTAATAAGTATTCTTTAAAAAAAATATATTATTATGCAGCTGAATTGAAAACATAAGTAATAAGTATAAGACTTTATAAGAAATGAAAGAAAAAAATAATCTTTTACAGAAATATAAATATAGTATTTTACCCGAAAATGGAGGATATTATTGCGGTACTTAATATATTTAAGGTCTTTAGTTTTTCATATGTTTCTGTATACGTTGCATTCGTGTTGAATAGTACTATAAGCCTGCTAAATTATAAGGGGATCGGATACCAAGCGATTTTTGACAAAATGGCAAGGGAATAGCTCTTTTCATTTTCCTAAAATAAATGGATTTTTTCCATGGAATGTTGAAAAAGCTCTTTTGATTGACCAGCTAATTAGATTTCTTTTGAAATTTTGGTTTCTACTGCTAGGAGCAGCACTGTGCTTATAAAGCAACATGGCCTCTGAGTCTTCTATTCTCTTATCTCTTACCTCACAGTCCTTCTAAAGTATTGTATGACCATGCTGGATAGAGATTAGTTATTGTAAACAGACAATTAGTGTATATAAATTTCACTTAAAATGGATATAATAATTGACACGCAAGGTGATACTGAGCTATTGGATAAGGACACTTTGAGTGATGATGATTATGAAAATAATACCTCAAGTTCAGGTAATTTAATATTATAATTAATAGTATATTGTAATTTAACCTCTTAGTTTTCATTTAGAATATTTGAGTTTATTTAATTTAT
Organism: Sclerodermus sp. 'alternatusi'; assembly: GCA_037305995.1. Lineage (NCBI taxonomy): Eukaryota > Metazoa > Arthropoda > Insecta > Hymenoptera > Bethylidae > Sclerodermus > Sclerodermus sp. 'alternatusi'. The sequence continues at coordinate 955,962 of CM074553.1, forward strand.
GATTTAATATTTGCAAGAGTGAATGATTGTGATATTTTATTTATACTTAGGTACTGGCTTTGGACGAATATTCGATGCAAAGGATCTTCTTGTGGAAGAAAAAAAACCTATAAAATCAAAGTTCGATTCAAGCAAGGATATTGATTTGGATGAGTTTAATAAGTTAATGGGTTGGACAAAATCAAAACAAAAGAAGAAGAAGGGGTTTTATGATTTACCAGATCTAACTCCATTCATTAAGCAATTGGAATTAGAAAAAGTAAATAAAACTCTTAAGAAAAGTGTCATAACACCTGGATTTGAACAACTTGAGGTTGTACCTCCTTATTTGGAAAGTAAAAAGAGTAAAAAAGCAAAACGTTACAAAGAACAGAATAAATCAGCAGGCAGAAAATGGTTTAATATGGCACCTCCTGAATTGACCGATGAAGTAAAGCATGATTTGGAAATCATGAAGATGAGAAGTGTATTGGATCCTAAACATTTTTACAAAAGGAATAGCAGCACAATTCCAAAATATTTCCAAATTGGTAAAGTTCTTGACAATCCAATAGATTATTATTCAGATCGTATTGTTAAGAAGGACCGTAAGAGAACTATTGTCGACGAGCTTATGGCAGATGCTGAATTTACTAGATATAACAAACGAAAATATAAAGAAATAATAGAGGAAAAACGAAAAACGCATTACAAAGCACATAAACATGCAAAGAGATTGAAAGGAAGAAAAAAGTGATTTAAAGTACTCAATTAAACTTAATTATAAGTTAATAATTTTAAAGCATTTGTAAAGTTCGTTTATTAAAGAAATAATGTTTGTAAATAATTAGGTGACAATAAATAAATCATCAATTTACTGATTGTTTCCTTTTTTATTTCCTATTTGATATAGTTATAATGCTAATCAAATAATAAACTTTATTATTAATATTAACTGATATTATAATGTACGTTTAATATTTAGAAAAATCAGAGTAGTATATCCTCATGCATACTTAAACTAGACTCTAAAATTAAGACTGCGCATGGTTTTTTGTTTATTATATGAATAATAAAACTTCTATTTACAAATAGATTTTAATACACATTCTCTTTTGAAATTCTAAAAAAGGTATAAGCTCAGATACAGTTTGTTACCATACGATAAATAAATACACACAGAAGTTTGTTTTATTTAATTTTATTTATTTTTTTTTTATTTTTATAAAATCACCACAGGTAGCTAACATATGAGCCAGCTGTAAGAGGTACAGGTGTCACAATGTGTATAAGAGTGTGTAAGTTATTAAAATATTCCAGATGAAAGTATAAAAGTAGAGGATTTATATAAACATGATTTCTTGGATCTTCATTGATTCCATTAAGCTTAATTTAGATCACTTTTTCTTAGATATCGCACCTGACGTGCATACGATTAAAATAAAAATTTCACCTAAATTTAAATGCAATAATTCGATAAGTACTAGTTTTCTTAGTATTCGACAGAATACCGCGTTTAGATATGCATTGTATTGCCAAACAGCTATAAGTATCATGCATGTATATACAATTGTATATTCGTCGTGTTTTCCTATAAAACAAAAGTTGCCTAAATTTCAAGCAAATGTATTTACGCAATATTTAATATAAATATTGTAAAAACATATCGAATCAGCTCAGAGCCAACGATTCATGTTTATTAATTGTTAATTACTTAAAATTCTAAATAATTTGTCAAGTGTAAGAGAGAGATAGAGAGAGAGAGAGAGAGACGATTTAATAAAAATCATCAATCGTATAAATTTGGAATACATAGGACATGAAAAAACGTGGAATAACCACAAGTTCCTGGGAGAATAAAGAGCTTTGAGAGCCACGTGTACGAGAATTGATAAAGGTGATCGTTCCGATACCAAATGCCGATGTTCGAATGACAGACAACCCTCGCAAACGCCACTCTCACGAAGAACCGATCCTCAAGGCCAACTCCAAAATGGCGTGATACTGTCAAAGTTAAAACTATTGGGATGGCCGATGTGTGAAATATTGGGGAAGATTTTGGACCATTCAAAAGGATTTCCGATTCGCGAACCAGCAGGACCGGAAAAGGCTTCGAAGGTCTCAAGACCGTCCAAGTCGGCTGCTATAATTTTGCTATCAATAACGCCAAAGGGTAACGGCTCGGACTCCTTATCTCCTCTATAAGTGAACAGCTGTGATAGTTCCGCTTCAAGGTAGGACCTCTTCTCCTCATTGCCCTTGGGCTCTTCTTGGCTGTAGCTTCGCATCAGTTGCCTGACATGTTCGAGAGTAGTGATGTTGTTTTGCAACCGCTCCACTTGGTCTTTTTGCAAGGAGCTAATCGTCTTGTTCGAATTGCTTGGGTCAATTTTGGATTGTTTCATTGGCTGGAAATAAGGTTCACCGGTACAGGCAAAGAAATTGGTCTCGGCTAACTGTTTCGAGTAATCCATGGCGGTGGTTAAACCGGCCAGTTGCTCCACCAACCAAATGGTGTTGGTTCTAGGTTCGAAGGTGAGCCACTGACGCTGTGCCACAAAATGATTTTGGCTCGCCATGATGCGGGACCAAGACATACCGTTTGTCGCCAATCGATTTGCTGCCATTGCTTTCACGGATGACATTACCTGAGAAAGAGCAATGCGTATAGTTAGCAAATGAATAGATGGATGAAGAAGAACCATGTGCGTGCATACACACGCACACACAAATATATAAGTGCCCATTAAAATGGGTAAAAGGGTTCAAGAAGTGTTATTGAAATTGATCGAAAGAGACAGGAGAGTGCTGAAGAAATTTACCTTGTCTCTTGGGATGGAAACGTTTCGTTTGGCCGTTGAAAGTAGCGTCGCACCTACGATCATTTCAGTGTCTTCTCCTTGAAGAAAATAAAATTCATCGTGCGATGACAGAGCTCCAGGATAGGATGACATCACGATAGACTTGGTTGGTATCGGTTCTGTAGTTTTTGGAAAAGGTGCTTGATGAAATGAAAATTTGTACCTCTTAAGCAACCTCAGCATTTTCGAATACCTGCGAAGAAAAAACCCCATGATAATTAAAAGGCGATACGATAAGTCTACCACCAAGGTTTTCGTACCTTGCGCTAAAGGTTCCTGGCAGCATAAGGAATCGAAAGAGTTATTAATTGGAGTGATTCTAAATATCTCGATGTAAACTACGTTTACATGATCGTCTGAATGATCGGATCAAGCTGAGAGAATTGATTCTTTCAATTGGGACAGAGACTCAAGGTCAAGTACAAGGTTCAGGAAGATCTATTAATCTTCGAGGAGTATAATAAACATCTAAATGTGATCAATCTCTCTCTCTCTCTACGTTCTTTTTCTATCGATTTATCCGTTAAGCTTAAAAATCTTATGCACTTACGGAGCAGCCGTATTGTGAGCAAACACCATTAAAGGCTCAACGTTCTCTCTGGCTAGCGCCTTAAGGAATATCATCCCTTTTGTTTCAATTTCAGTATCGGTGACGTTGGAATTTTGATCTAAACTTGGCAAGTCCGCGGCCATCGCCAACCAGAGGAAATCTTCCGATTTCATTTCCACGTTCTGACGGCTGCGTCGAACAGCAAATTTCCAGCCAGCTTCAAGTCCGTCCAATTGCGCATAAAACAAGGACACCTGGAAAACATATGGAAAACCTCTGAAGAGCTTCTCAACTTCAAGAGCAATCCGACGTAAGCGTGAATCGGCAAAGGGTTTATTGCAAGGGTTTGGAAAGCAAAGTTCCTCGGAGAACTCTTGTTAAAGGGAACATCAGGAAGATAACCAGATGTCTAGAGGGTTCCGGAAGCTTCTTCGTATGAAACTCTTTGGTAAACAGGAAGCGAGGGAAATTACCAGGTGTGAAAAGGGTGCCCGAAGCTTCCCGACAAGAAGAAAACGAGGGAAATTACCATGTGCCAAAAGGGTTCCAGGGGCTTTTTGATTTGAGCCTGCTCACGGATGTAAGCTGAATTTTCACGGAGACGGCGTCTCAACTTCCGGCATTCGATGGGCCTCTTTTCACAGCCCACGTTCACCGTGTTGTACCAGTGATGATGAATCAACTGCCAGGTTAAACTTCCCTCTAATAATCCTGCTGAGTAAGCTTGCACGGTGTCCGGATACTTGGGCGAGGTCTCAATTTCAATGACGGACCACCTGAAAAGTACAAATTGCAATTAATGTGAAATTCAGGCGTTTTCGGTTTATGCGCAATGACGTCATTGCTCATGGGAGTCCAACCCTCCCCCTCAATCACCGCTTTTTTCCACCAGATTGAGAGTGGGACGCGGAAATATCAGAATTTCAACACTCGAACTTGAGGAACTTTGACTGAAAGAAGAAGAAGAAGAAGAAGGGGGAGAGGAAGCAACGAAACTAATCGAAGACAAAGCGAATCCCCCCGCTCTCTTTTCTTCATCTTCATCCACCTATCCAAATGTACTCTCCTACTTACTTGGGATCTGTGTGTACGTGTGATCCTCGAAGGCACGACAGAGAACATGAAAAATTATACTCTCACGCATACAGCTTGGATATTTCCTTAAAGATTTAATCTTCGATATTGAATTCTTTCACTCAAACTCTGTTGTTCTCGAGAGGAAAATGACGCGTGGGATAAGATCAAGCGATAGATAATTACCCAGTTGAAGAAATTGCTGTTTTGTAGTACGCGCGAGCTGCGTTTAGTGGTAAACTGATAAGATCATTGCCCTGTCCCCAAAAGTCAATTCGATAGCCGGCTTTTCTGTTCCAGAAGACGGTTGCGGAATAGGTCTCGTCATTATCAACACTGGAAATTGCAAAATTATATTAGGTTATTTCCTGCAAAATTCTCAGCAGCGACAAAAACACGGAGGAGAGCGTGAAAGTTGAAGAGTCTCTTCTTCTTCTTCTTCTTCTTCTTCTTCTTCCGCATCTTCTTCCGCCTTTAACTTGAAGGATAAGAGGAAAGCATGAGAGAGAACGAGAGGAAACGGCGGAAGAAACGCTAGCGGCATTTTATCAATTCCACTAATTAGCGAGAGACATTTATCTAATCATGTTCGCCTTGATAATTCCAATTAATATCAAGAAGAAGAAAAAGGGAAGAAAAAACTCGGAGGAGAAAGCGAATCTTCAAGGCGCTCGGTGGGTCCCTGCTGAGAAAAACGAAGAAAGTGGAGGGAGGGGGAGAAGAAGGAGGAGGACAACGACGGATAAATCGCTAAGAAAAAGTATCCAACGGCATTTGAATCACTCCCACTAATTAGCGAGAGTTTTGCCTAATCATCTTGCCCCGATAATTCTCATTAGTGTCTGGAAAGAAGAGAAGGTGAGAAAAAAGGAAGAAAAACCTTCAAAGAGAAAGCGGATCTTCCGGACGTCCAGGAACTCCGTTTGAGAGAAAAGAGAAAGGAAAAAAGAGATGGGGGGAGGGGGTGCACGGTGACTAAAATGCAAAATAAAAGAGTAGAACGGATACGTGCTCGAGATGTAAATCGATTTCGCTCTAATCAGCGAGAGACTTTAATCTAATCATCTTGCCCTAATCGCTAGACGAATAGTATTTCCCCAACTTGGCATTTTGCCCCCTGTAATTCCCCTCCCCGCGGCTTTTGCCCTTTTCCCAGCCGCCTGCTAAGTCAAGTTGTGACATCCTATAGCGCACCCCCCGCTTAACGGGGGGGGTAGCCGAGATTAGGACACAGCGGTGTATGATAGCCGAGCTGCCCTATCAAATATCCGGTAACACGTGCGACTTGTCACACCTAAATTGCTGATTCTCATGGGAATCGAAGATTGCGCGCGGGAAACCTCCCCCTCCCCCTCACTCCGCCACCCCATGCCGCGGCGAGCCGAAGGACGAAAAGTTGGAAGTTGAAGAGACGCCGGTGAATAGGAATCGATAGGCTTTTATGAAACCCGTCCTGGGTCTTGAGAGAGGCAATTTTCATCAAGAAGGAAGAAGAAGAAGAAGAAGAAGAAGAAGAAAAAGACTTCCGGTCAGCGCTTTTGTCGACCCAACGGAATTCGAGGTAATTGCGAAATGGTCGCAACGCGAGCAATGAACAAAGAGTACCTCTGTTCTCGCTGAGTTGACGAAAACGTGTTTACCGTCCGATAGTCGTCATTGGCAGGGAACGCTGGTACTCCTCCGGTTCACTAGCATGACCTTGGAGTACCCGAAGCAGCCGAGGTCACTGCGGCAGCGGCGGTGGTGGACCACCGAAGATCCCAAAGAAAACTGGAAAACGCGGGTCGTCTCGAGCTTCGCCAGGGTGGGTGGACCCTGACCCTTGGGAACGGTTTCGGTGTGGACCCAACGCCTGGACCCGGAAGACCCGGACCTCGAGGACTGGCGATGTTCCCGTCAATTCCGTCGTTGAGGGAACCCGCGACGTTGGGAGGATGCCAACGCGGAAGTCCGGAAAACGGAACCGAGGGTGGTTCCTCGAGTTTGACCAGAGGTCAAGGTCAAGGCCAAGGCGAAGATGAAGGTCAAAGTGAAAGATGGGAAGACTCACCGTCCAAATTCGCCGAGGATGATGGCGCCGATCCCGAGGAGGATAACTGCGACGAGGATGTAGGTGGAGATGCGAGTCTGCAGCCAAGAGGCTCCCACTACCTTCAGCATGGCTCATCGGTAAGCAATAACCTTGGTCAGAAGAAAAAAATTGGAAGACGCGAGGTTCTCGTTCTCAACCCATCGATTACAAAAGTTTCCTGCCCGGCTGCTTGTGCGGTCTAGATGCTCCCGCCGCTACACGCGTGTTTGCTACGTTCACTGAAAAACAAAAATTATCCACGTTATTTTCTTTGCTTTATTTTAACGAGTACAGATGTGTGCGTGTATTTCTCCGCGTCTCTCTCTCTCTCTCTCCTCTTCTCATTCTCCCTTCTCAGTGCCAACGCACATGACGACTTTACAATCGTCGATGTTCGATGGTCTCGGGGATAAACCACTTCCACGAGTGGAGATCCGAGATAGGAAGCAATCGAGGCTGAGAATCGCAAGTTTTTATCGATTTTACCCAATAATTTGGAACTGGCGGTACCAGTGTTAACTCCGACTACAACCCGCGATAATTTTTAATCGTTTTTCGAATCCCCCCTTCGCCTCCCCCTAAATTCTTGGTTCAACCACGTGAAATACTTCGCGGGGAAGCATTTTTGTCACGTTTGCTAGGTGCAATGGGTCATGACCATTGCAATTGCGCGTGTTTGTGAGGGAGAGGGAGAGGGAGAGGGAGAGAGAGAGAGAGAGAGAGAGAGAGAGAGAGAGAGAGAGAGAGAGAGAGAGAGAGAGAGATCTCACTAAAAATAACAATTGTGCATGTGCATGCTTCCAATGCATTTGCCACAGTCCCTACGAAGCTGTTACATCGCGAAAGACCAAGGAGTTAGCTTGGGGATTCACGGCCGCCATCTTGAATCGAGGGAATTACCGTGCAGATTTACCGGTGATTCCCTCGCTCCTCAATGCGAAAGAGGGACGAAATTTGAAACGAGATACGTAGAGAAACGCCGAGAAAATGAACGACGACACTCGACAATTAATTTCTTGGCACGGGCTATCTATGAGATGCGCGCGCGCGCGCGTTTGTTTGCTATTAATCCACGCAGCGAGTCCACCTCGATAAAATGGCAAGTGCAACATGTCGCAATCTGGCAAATGCAACTCGGGCGTATCGTAGTAATCGGTGGTCCCAATGTCGCTCCAACTAAAGAGAAGAAGAGTCGAATCGAGTGGAGTCGAGTCGAGTCACTCGACGACTTTGGCGAAACAAGAGAAACTCTGGGATCTACGATGGATCCCTGGGTGCCGCTGAAAGATCCTGATCGAATCGACAAGAGTCGAATAGGGTCGAGTCACTCGACGACTTCATCGAAACCAGAAAAACCTTAGAATCTACGATGGTCCCGATGCCGCTCAAAGATCCTGATCGAATTGGGTCGAGTCACTCGACGACTTCAGCGAAACCAGAAAAACCTTAGGATCTACGATGGATCCTGATACCACTGAAAGATCCTTATCGAACCGACAAGAGTCGAATAGGGTCGAGTCACTCGACGACTTCATCGAAACCAGAAAAACCTTAGGATCTACGATGGTCCCGATGCCACTGAAAGATCCTGATCGAACCGACAAAAGAGATCGCAACTCGGTGGTGACCTCCAAACTCTTCCGTCACTCGCGGTACCACCGTGCTAGATTCGTCCTTGAAAACCGATCGACGATTTATCCGAACGAGTCACCGGCCCGCCGATCCTCGAGGGGTTGCTCGACTTCGGAGGGTGGAAAAAACCCGAGGAGCGAAGTCGTACGCGCGAGTTCGACGAGCGATGGTGGACGGTCCTTACTCACTTCAACGTCAAGGTCAAGCGGTTCTAGCAGTTGGCAGCGATCGGACGAAATTGCTTCTGGTCGAAGGGCGAGTTCTTCGGGAAGTTGAGAAGTCGGAAGGTTCTTCCACGGAAAAGCAAAGCCTTTGTGGGGGGAATGCCATTCATCTTCGAACACACGCGAGGGTCGAGCACTTTGGATCCAGAGATTATCCAGGTGCAGTCTAGATCAATAGAGAGATGGCGAGGCGTCTGCTCGAGAGCTTCCAAGGAAATAGCTTGCACATCGACGCTGGACGACTGCTGTTTGTTTGACATTCGTGCTCGACAGACGCGAGTTAATCCCCACGCGAGTCTTCGGCAAAGATAGCAAAGCAAACTCGAGTGGAGCACGGGGCAAAGCAAAGCAAAGTAAAGCGGAATGAAGCAGAGAGGAGAGGAGAGGAGAGGAGAGGGATGAATAAAAATTTGTAAGGTGCTTTTGCATCGAGTGTTTGTAAATTAACAGCTAAGGCTAAGGCCAAGGTTAAGGTTGAGACTACGCACACACGCATGCACATAGTGGAGGGTATAAATAATTTGCCGATTTCTCTCTCTCTCTCTCTCTCCCTCTCTCCTTCTGCTATTTTCTCCTCTTATCCCTATTCTTCGCCAACGAAGGAACTCGCCGTTGAGAATCTTCGCGACGTATTGCGCAATCATGGAATTTTTACACATCAACGGCGACAAACTCAAAAATTGACTTCAATTCCAAGTCACTCAATTTATTTGACGCCAGTTCGAGCTAACTGTTTAGCCTCTCTCGTCAGTTCTCTTTCATCGTAGAGCGAGATTGCGACGACTACTAATAAAAGGCGAACTTTATCTTCTGTCAGTTGCTCCTACTGGTCTTTTTCAAGTGCGCGAGAGTAGTCGAAGCTGTCGGGACGAAACTACTTCGAATCAAGTACGGGTCTTTGGAGTCTTTGGGTCGAGTATGACTTGGAGGAGCCTTTGGATCAGATATGGACTCTGAAGAGTCTTTGGATCAAGTACGACTCGCGAAACATTCTTCGGTTCAAATGTGACGGGGACTCTCCAGAGTCTCCGGGTCCAATTGCAGTTTTCGCGGCCTTTGAATCTGGCATGACCTTGAAGACTGCTCGGAAAAAATGCGACTTTCTGGGATGTTTGAATGAAAAGTGACTTTAGGGTGTCTCAGGATCGAGCGAGACATTTTTGGAGCAGATCCAATTTGAAAAATTCTTTGCGTCGAATGTGACTCAGAATTCTTTGGATCGGGCATGATCCGGAAGTGTCGCTCTAGATCAAACATGACTCTTCGGGGTCTTTGCATCAGATATGACTCAGAGGAGTCTTTCGGTCAGATATGACGAGATCTTTGCATCGAACACGGTCTCAAGTGTATCCAATCCATTATGACTCTCCGCGCAATTTGGATAACGTAACAAACAGCTTGCTCTTACTTCTCGAAGATCCGAGGAGATCTTGCTTCATTTTTCAAAAGTTTGTCTATAATTTTCATCGTTTTGGAAATGCGAGAAAATGTTTGCATCGTGAATTTCTTGCTACGCTGATATGGCCAATTTCAAGTTATTGCAAATATCAGAAGAAGCGTTCGACCTTGCATAAAAAACAGTTTGCTATAAATTGGGAGCGATTTATTTATATTAGTCCTGCCTCTTTGGATAATAAAAAATATTTCCAAATAAATCGTCGACACTCAAAGTGATTTGGTTTAGGATTGACTTTGGTGTAGACTTTACGAGGGAACACGCGCGCGCGCAAATATACAAAATGGATCTTGAGGCCATCCAACGCGAGTATCGCGTGGTTTTTTGAGATTCGCTTGATACGCCAGGATAGAATATCAATCGTTGCATCAAACGAGGTTCTAAATGACCTCGAAGAGTGTTCGTCGTTAAATCGGCAAATGTCAATTAGCATAATTGTCGAGAGCAGTGCGTTATCTTTAGGAATGAGAAAATTGAAAATTCGGAGCGAAGGCCACGCAAAAGGCCGAGTCTGTATTTAAAAGAGGAGGAAACTCTTGATTCTTTATTGATAAAAATCAATTTCACGCGGACGGTCAAAATATCTCGCACATCTTTATGTTGCGTATTTATAGCTTTTTCCACTCACGTTTTTCCTTTAACGAGAGACGATAAGAGTCGATCGTTTTGGAAGAGATACAAAATTAGTTTAACGATAATCCTCCGTAATTCCATCATGTCCGTGGAAACGCGCATACACGCGTGTTATTAAAATAACAAAACTTAACGCAATTTCTTGTCGTCGCGTTTTGTGCAAACGAGTCATATTAACATTTATTACAGATTTCTATTCCGCGATGGAGATATGTAAGCGTGCAAGAACATTTAGTGGATTCACGTTGAAAAGAAAAGCATATACATTTTTGTAGACTATACAGCGCAAAACAAGAATAGGCATTGTGCGTAAATATAGAACTTATTTTAAGAAAGAAATATACGAGAATGAAAATGTGTAATAACTTTTCATTTTCTTTTTCTCGACTGCTCGTTCAAATTCAATTATAAGAATAGTTTGTAACTTTGCTTATTGCAATTTGTTATTATGTTGATGAGAGGGAGAGAGAAAGAGAGAAAGAGAGAGAGAGAGAGAGAGAGAGAGAGAGAGAGAGAGAGAGAGAGAGCGATCTTGTTAATATAATTCCCAGTATTGAAATCTTGTGCAATTTGTTCTAATTTAATCCACGATAGGACGTTAGCGATGATTCTCACGAGGAACAAATATAACAATGATGCTAACCGCATGCTGATTAAAAAGACGATCAACAAAAGTATTAGCGGTGACGAAATATAGCACTTTAACGCTTTGCCCAAAAGCTCTCTCGCATTGTTCAAACGAACACATCCGCCATATTGGTAATTTCTAAACTAAACTCTTGGCAAATGGCACGTGCTCGGCTTAAAAAAAAGAGAAAAAATACCCGCGAAGACTGCCACACACGCATACATACGCGTAGAATTTTCCAAAGAATATTTCTGTTTACTTGGATATAGATTCTAAGAAGTTTTTATCGCAAAGCAGGATGACATAACGCTCGATTCGTGATTGGTGACTCGTAATAAGCGGCTTAGCACACATACATCATTATCTTCCTCGCCAATAATTAGTTAACGATCTAAAATCAATTTCATAATTGAGAAACAAACTAGCGCCACGAACCGGCAGACTCGTGCTCCTCAATTATCTAAGATGCTCGTTTAATAAAATGCCATAAGTGCAGTAAGCTTGGCGTTAATAAGAAGAATCGACGATAAGCCAATAATTATATAAAATGGCGCCGTATCATTCGCGTAATTTTCCAACTCGGTTGATATTGCACGTAAAAGTTGTAACGTCAATGAGAGAACTTAATCGAAAGAATAATCCTCTACCGTCTTCTCCTCCTGCCCCTCCTCCTCCTCCATTAGTCGAGAAGAAAAAATGATCGATCGTCAAAATCCCAAGGTCGGCGAGAAAAAAAAATAAGAGAGTAAAGTGAAAATCAAGGAGAATCTCGTTGGCGTATTTTAAGATTACGCTAATTTTTCGCTCTCTTCTTCAAGGGAGTTCCGTTCCAAGATGGCGGCCGCCGCGAGAATCCCCAAAAGATTTATTATCAGAATGAATTTCTTGAAATTCTTCTTTCTCCCCCGCCTTCCGATTTTTCTCATTTATTCGATTCACGAGTGTATGAGCCATCGCTCTTCCCCCTTCCCCTTCCCCCCTCTATTTCTTTCCCGCCAAGCGAATCTTTCAAGTGGATGTGGACTTCCCGACTCCCGACGTTGAATCGATGCACGTGGAAGATTCCGTGAATGATTGCCGTCTTATCAGTGACGCAGCTGAGACGAAGATTATTTTGTGGCGCCTCAAATTGGCGTTAAAATTTTATAGATGGAAACACGAGTTCAATCCTATGCGCGAGCGAACGCGCGCGCGCGCGCAAGTTTAAAACCACCGCCATCGCTCAAGAGTCGCAAGAAAATTCCTCTTGACTTTCAGATGTGCTAAAATCGTTATTTGCCAGAGAAACAATGGAAATACACGTGCGTGTACATGGGATTTGCGGAATTCCAGAAATTCTGCAAAAGTCACACACGTGCCCGAGCAAACGTATCGCACAGTCAGCAATAGACTAGTACACGTTTCTTCGATAAACGAATTTATTTACAAACAGATACACGCGTTTCCGCGTGTATTATTCGTGCTTGGACCCACACACGTTTACGCGAAAATATTAAAATTAATGCAAAAACCGAGCAGCCTATTCGAGTGCGAGCGCGCATTTACACGCACGCGTATGTAAATCAAGTCGAGTTCTCGTTCGTTGTGTGCGTTAATAAGAATAGCGTTTGCCTGTACGATGGATTTGCGACATAATTGCGAATAATGGAGCTTTTAAGGAAGAGGAACGCTACGTTTTGTACATAAAAAGTACATAAACGAGCAAACGGGCAGAAGTGGAAGTAAATTGATAGAAACGCGAGTGTGGAAAGTGAGAATTTATGATAAAAATGAAAAGTGTGAATGAAAATTAATTTGCGGACAGTGGAGATTCTAATAAGCGAGAGAAGTCAAAGAAGAACTTTTTCGGAATTATTGCGATTCGATGCAAATCAAATGGATGAGCTCGAGTCATGTGGAATCCGAGCATGCGTAGCAAAACGTGTCGAGCACGTGCTCCTCCACCTTGTCGATCTAACGCCTGCTGTGCGTTCGATTCCCTTTGATCAATTCCGTCCACCAGCGTAGAATGATCACTGCTGCTTTTTTTCTGAATCATCGACGACGAGCTCTCCCTCCACCTCCCTCGATCTGTTTGATCGATCAAATTTGAAAATTGTGCAACCACTCGTGACGCGGGAAGAGCTCGAGAATTCAATTCGGAGCACAGGGAGATATTTTGTGGATGCTAGCAATAGTGGTGGTGGTGGTGGTGGTAAGTTTGTACAACGTGTGTGTAATTATGTCAATACAGAAAATTTGTACGATTAATCCCGTAAAGAGAACTGGAGAACCGGAACGGTCTCTCCAGAAAATTCGATCAAGATGAGACAAAATGAGACGAGTGCGCTCTCTTTTCATTTTTCAGTTTTCAATTTTCTCAGGGGCGGTAAAAAAAAAACCTGATGAAGAATTGAATTTCGGGGAAATTTTGTACAGAAATTGAAGCGAGAGAAGCGCGCGAGCGCGTCGCTAGAGAGTAGGCAAAAGAGAAAAAGAAGAGACGGAGAAGAAAACGAAGTGGGAAAAAAGAAGTCGAGTCTCTTTGAACTTGGTCAGAAGTAACCGGAAGTTCTAGCGCGAATACTCTTTGACACTTTTCTATCAGTCTGCGCATGCTCGATAGATTCCGCAAACGAAGAGCGGCCGGTCGGTCGTCAAAAATTAAAAACGAATAGAAGAAGAAGAAGAAGAAGAATGTAAGAAAGCAGTGCAAATTATGAAAGAATCTCTCAATCCCTGGGGGTGCGCGCACTTTTAAAGAAATTCCAAAGTGATGGAAGAAGCGAAATTTCAACGAGGTGTTCAACGAGCTAAGCGTGCGTGGGCGAGGGCGAGGGCGAGCGGAAAGGGGAGAGAGGAAGCACGTGGCAGATGGTGAAATAAATCGAGTACGAATTGTTGCAGAGAAAATTAAAAGAATAAAAAAAAACGTAAGGATGCAAAAGAAGGTGGAAGAAGAAGAAGAAAAAAAAGAAAAAAGGGATGAGGAGGAAGCTTGAGAAGTTGAAGAAGAAGAAGAAGCAGAAGAGGAAGAAGAAAAATGAGGTGAAGAAACTCTATCGGAGTGGAAAAAATGATGAAGCGAGAGAGATACTTACAACTGTGATGTCTCTTGGATATTGCAGGGCGTCGCACACGGGTAGAGAATCGGTCATTCGCATGGAGATTACATTCCTTACAAATAATTTGATAGAGTCGCGATTTTACGACGTGGACCAGTTGCTCCGACACTGAAGTCCAAGCGTGAGTGCTTCGTTTTCCCGACTGGCGCGACAAGGAGACGCACCGCAAAACGACCAGCTGCACCTTTCCCCTCTCCTTATGCTTCTCTCTCTTCCCCCCAATCTCTCTCTCTCTTTCTCTCTCTTCTTTTACCCCTTCCATTTCAATTCTCGGGTCTAAAGCGACCTCTTCCACTCGTTTGACCTGCTCTCCCACCCTTTTTCACTTTTCCTCTCCTCTGCCTCTTTATCTCTCTCTCTCTCTCTCTCTCTCTCTCTGTATGTCTCTTTGTGTTTCTCCGTTTCTGATGGATTTCCTCTTTACTTCTCTCTTTAACAATTCCTTCAGTTTGCGTCTTCTAGCTTGTCCAGAAATTTCCAAATCATCCATTTCCTATGAAAACGCTCATTTCTCTGCTTTTCTTTTCAAATTTCTATATCTTTCTTCTTCGCCGCCATTAGCTTGACGATTCCTCTATCTATTGCTCAAAATATTTTATACTTTTGGATAATTTTTCAGTCAATTTTTCCTAATGGAAAACTCATCCCGATGCGAAACTCACCCTAATGAAATCCCCAAAAGAAGAAAGCGCGGCAAAGATTACATAAGGAAACCTGTTGGGATGTTGAACCTGTTGAAATAAATTTAATTTTTAATCCAATATCATTCTGCAAGGGACATTCGTACGAAACTGAATTTGTCCAGATATTACTGGAGAACACTGAGCAATCCTAATCACTGATCACCGAAATTCTCTCCATTTAAAAATATCCCCTCACCCTCCATCAACTACAGTTACAGCGGCTTCTTCTTCTCTTTCTTCTTCTTCTTCTTTTTCTTCTTCTTCTTCTCTCGCATTTTTCAACGTCTGAGCCTCGTGAAGCTTTTCTCATGAAATTCAATTAAAACTATGAAAAGTATTGGATTCTGAAAACACACACGTACAACCAATGAAACAATTAATCTCATTTACATCCCGGATATACTTTATTAATAATAATAATAAGAAGAAGAAGAAGAAGAAGAAGAAGAATATTTACTCCCTGGACAAGTTTTGTTATTTATGAGAAATAAATAATGCGAATTGACATAGTTGACGTAATCCAGAGCTAACTAGAAATCCTAAGATGCAAACATGAAAATCAATATGGCAATAGGCGGTGATGCATATCCGGTTTCTCCAGGATAAAATCATTATCGAGGCAAAGCTACACTCGTGTATGTATAACACGCACACTTACGAGAATCGAGGCGTGAAATCCGATGCACCTAGTGGAAACAGGCTCGAATCAGTATGGTAAACGATGATAATCAGTTAATTAACGAAGTGGAAAGAAATCCCTGAAAAACTAATGATTTGCACCGGGGCGTCCATGGGGGAATTCCATGAGCGTTCAATTCCGTCGTGGCACACGCATACATGGAAAGCCGAGCTCCCTACATGCTCGTCCAGATTTTTGTATAACATTAGCGTATCGAACGCGTCTCGGAATGGAGAAAAAAGTCGATTCTATTAAATTTGCATATTTTCCAGAAGCATTTTCAAAAAAAAAGTTAAGTTACACCGCCATGTTGAAGCGACGGGATGATTTCATTTGACAAAAGATACAATTTTTCTTCTTCTATCTCTCTCTCTCTCTCTCTCTATAGGAATTTACAGGAAGACTTTATCGAAATATTAAGTAGATATTTGTAAAATGGCGTATGAATGTGCATGCGTACAAGTCTTTTGTTGCAATTGTTGCTTATCTCTAAATATTGCGTCATTCCGACGTTATATTTATATTTCGATCAGTGGATGAACTTACGCCGTATAATACGTGATTTCTTAATCGTCACCGATTAAGTCCCCTTCGGTCCGTCCCCTCTCGGTTTTACGCCAGTTTCCATGGGAAACGTTCGCGACAAATCTTCAGAAATCCAATCGCTGCTCCGACGTCATTAGCAAATTTCTGCGCAAATCCGCTCAAAAGGGAACTATCGGGTTCTCCCGAGATTCTTATGGTTTCCATCAGATGATGGGAAAAATGACGATTCCCGATCCGAAGGGACGAAGACTCTCTCTTTCTCTTTCTCTCTCTCTCTCTCTCCTAAGAGCGTCCCCTCGGGAAAACTCGCTGATTTTCCGAAATCCCACCGTCGGTTTTTTGTTTCCAAAATTTCCTCAAAATTCCAATCGCTAAATTCCTTTCACATTTACGAGATTTACGGAAGAGTCGCGGAGAAATCGTTAACGTTGGCGCGTGATTAGCGATCGCTAATTTCGTGGAAGGGGGAGGAGGAGGGGAGGCTTATCGAATCAACTTGGGAATTTTCACGCACCCTAGGAAAACTCGAGACCCTTTTCCCCCTCTCCCAAAAGATAATACGATGAAGATGATACCTGGTAGAACGAGAAAATCCTCGAGGAAGAAAACTCAAGAGGGAAACCGAAGTTCAACGCGGAGTTCCCGGTAACGATTTTGTTCGACAACTCTGCTCCCTGAAGAAGACCAGTGACGGTATTGACAATTTCCAAAAGGTGGAGGGTGCGGGGAAGGGATGGAATCTTACAGGGGGATCCCACGCGAGAAGAGAGTCCGTCAGGGGAATTTGGAAGAAAAGGGAAGAAACGTTTACCGGTACCGATCGAGAAAAGTCGATGTGTTATCGCGCGATATTTGCTATTACGGTATTGGTATCGGTATTGGTACTGGTATCGGTGTATCGCGAGAACATTGACCTTCGTGCCTTGCCGAGGAAACTGTTCGACTGTCCCGTATGCGGTTGATACCAGCCGCAAAGTTTGTCGATTTCGATCGGAATGTATGCGAATGCTGTAAACTGCGTAGGAACTTTTCGCGTTCGTGTGCGTGTGCGTGAAACAAAGCTCGCGACACGCTCGATTGACCCTCGAGCTAATAAGTTCAAGCGGACGATGAGTCCTAGCATAGTCCCAGCAAAATTCTAAGACGCCTCGTATCTGGCGCACTGGACATATTCTTGTCTAGAAAATGAGACTGTACTCACACGTCGAACGATGTTCCACGACGTTATCTCGTCATTACTCGAAATTCTCCAACAATTTTCAATACGCTCTGCCAAATCCTCTCCGAGTCTCTCGCGTCCTCTCGTCGAACGTCCCGGATGTCAAGAATGTCCGCGGAGTCACCTCGAACTCTCGTCCTTGAAAGGTCGCGTTCGAAAAAATTCAGGAAAGGTCGCGCGGTCGTCGAATGACAATTGAATTGACTCTGGAAGCGCCTCCTCGCTTCGGGAGGTTTTCACGGGAAAGGACGAGGGATCCTTGTGCTTCCTCGAAAAAAATAACGCGACCTTGAGGTCGTCCTCACCCGACCGCTCGCAGGTAAGTCGAAAGGTGCGCGACTCGTTGGACGGGGGTAGATTTTCCGCGAAACGATCAACTTCTGTGTCCAGGCAATTCTTTCTCGAGATGTTCGACGGTTACGCAAAATTTTGGAAAATTCTGTAAATTTGATTATGCGTACGCAGGTGTGCGCGAAGGTAAGTAAAATTGTACGCGCGCGTGTGCAGAGACACGCGCGCGTTTATCTTACCTCCGATCTGGATGTGAAATTTTCTCACTCTCACTCGCGCAATTGTCCACCGTGGTATTTTCATCCCTATTCTCACCCCTTTATTGATAAATAAGGAATAAAATTTCGTGGACGATTCGCGTGGTAATGCGTTGCAACGCGTTGCAATGGATTTTATTTATTATCGAATTTATTAGAAATATTTGCTACGCACTTAGGATCGATAGATTAGGATCAATAGCGATCTTAATATCGGACTGATCTCGATCTTCATATCGGACTGATCTCGATCTTCCTAGACATCGAATAGAAATCCGTATGAAGTTTGCGCGCGCGCGCGTGTGTGTACAGAGTCGATCTCTCTAAATCCAAGTTATTCGTAAATGCAAAAAACGTTTCTTCGTTAAGAAATTCGTTAAAATTATAGAAATTTTAATGCCATCGGATCGCGTGTGTCCGTTCGTCAAATTTTGGTGTCGGTGGCTCGAATAAAAATTTGTAATCGAATGAAAATTCCGGAGAAATTTCGTTCTCTTTTTCGAAGGTAAAACGTTTATCGATTACCGATATTTTTAGATGTGCCGTTCGTTTTCGCAATTACAATCGCTCATTTTGCTACCTGACATTTACACGTGCTTGTAAAAGATAAATATCTTTTGACAGTAGCACACACACACACACACACGTGGAATGCTAAATTCAATGGTTGACCAAATGGAACGCTCAAGATTCAAGAAAAGACAGCTGAATTTTGTCTCGTGACTGTCTCTCTTCTCGGTTTTTTTTTTCTTTCTTTCTTCCTCTCTTTAATAATCTTCTCCAGAGTTAGAGGCAAAACCTTGTAACATTTTCCGCGAGATATTTTTTCCCACGCGGGAATATTCTGTTTTCTGAGATAATACAGTTTTCCGACGAAAGTGGATTATCTCAATAATAATTTGGGGAATGGAAAAATATCCCTTGGAAAATAATTCTCTCTCTTCGTCTCGGAAAAATTCCTCGACCTTGTAAATTTGCCTCTCGAGGAGGACACTGTTTCTAACGCTGACGCTGTACAATTTCTCTCGTCCCCCAAACTTTTTCTCCGAAAAAAACCCTTTTTCACCCCACAAAAGGGCCCCACCACCGTCCGAACCATCGAACTATCCACAAGTTTTTCGGACACTCTCTTCATTTTGGGAAATCATTATTTTCCTCGATGATGCGCCGCGCGATCGAGAGACGGCGGAAACTCTCGAGGATTTACACAACCGTTTGAAAGATTCTTCATGAAATTTAGCGCAAGGTGATTTCGAAAATATCGAAAGATTTTCAGTATCGAGGGAAACCGAGGCTTCGACGTATCGATGAAAGCATACGACGAGTAATCGACGTCGCGAAAGTTCTGCGGGGACAACTGGCCACTAATTAACTCGATCGGGTTGAGTGACGGTAAATGGTTTGTTGAGAAATCTTTTTTTTTTTCTTCTGGAGGGAGGTAAAAGGGAGGAGGGGTAGGAAGACGAAAGCTCGGAAGAATAATCATCGTCGATCGGGGGACACACGCACGGACGCGAGTTGCGCGCGTATTACGCGATAATATTCGTAACGTGTAATAAAGCGAGCTATGAAATACGTGGCCTCAATAAGCGAGAAGCTGTCGTGGAATTTCTTGATTGTGGCCCCCGTAAGGAACACGCGCCATCACCGGAATGCAATATCCCTCAGGCACGCGGTATTTCATTATTAAGATATTTTCGCGGGGCATCCGAATGTTTCTCGACCCCCCCCCTCCCCCCCTACCGGTCCAACCCCTCGAAATCGACATTGCTCGTATTCCCCATAGAAACGCGACCAGTCAACGGATAACCCCATAACGACTCCGAACGGTCATCATCTCCAATTCGCGAAACGACGCGGAAATATTTTCGTGGAAAAAATTGGCCTATCCTCCACCCTCGCTTCCTCGTCCTCCAACGAAAAAATTGGCCAACTGAGAAATTCATCGCTCGATCCACTTCCCGGAAAATAAGCTCTCGTTCTTTCGCAATCGGTCGTTCGTAAAGATATCCCCGTTATTCTCCCTCGTCGCTAAACGTTCCCCTCGCCAGTTCCTGCATCCGCGTTTCCGCCAAAAGCACAAGACATTGCGCGAAAATCCGTCCTGCAAAAAAGTAATCGCGAGATTAAGAGGTTGCGTGCGACGGTAACAATTGTCGATATCCTTGAATATTTTCAAGCCAACGACGGTTGCCCCTGTCTCTCGGTTAATTTCCGAGATAGTTGAGCCAATTACGGTCTGCCGCCATTAATAATCGACCGAGCACAAACGAATATGCATTATAAAGCTT
The DNA here is from genome assembly GCA_037305995.1 of Sclerodermus sp. 'alternatusi'. Classification (NCBI taxonomy): domain Eukaryota; kingdom Metazoa; phylum Arthropoda; class Insecta; order Hymenoptera; family Bethylidae; genus Sclerodermus; species Sclerodermus sp. 'alternatusi'. The sequence continues at coordinate 976,140 of CM074553.1, forward strand.
GGCTGGATAAGTGAATCGACGAGGCGGTCATTGGAATATTTTAGAGAAAGGGAGAGACAGGGAGAGACAGGGAGAGACAGGGGGCGTAAGGGAGAGACAGGGAGAGAAACAATATGGCGGCGGGTATCGAAAGGTGGAAAATCGCGGTCAAACTTTGAATTCGCGTTAACGAAATTTTCCGTAACGAGAAAAGTCATCGGCCATCGGTGGAATATCCTGAGCCGGAGGCGTCGGCGAATGATCGGATTACCCTAACGAATTGAAGGCGATGCCTCTCGTTTCAATTTTAGCGAATTTTAATCGACCGATCGGTTATCGAGCGACGCGGTTCCCTTGAAGTCCCATAGTTTTAACGGGGTGGGGGGGAGGGGGGGGGGGTCCGTCGCTCTGGCGATTAAAATTGCGATGATATTTCATTTCCCCTGGAAAATCGAAAGGGACCGGGTGAGGGGAGAGCTTTTCGAGGTACGAGGAAAAGGGTGTAGATAGGGGAGAGATCGTGGAAAATCGATGATGATTTTTTCCCGAGACCTTGAAAAGTTTGCGGCGGAGGCGATTTTAGGGGAGTCCCGGGGATGCGCGGGAAATCGCGAGAGGCGGAGCGCGTGCGTTCAAGGACGCATGCGTCAACGGAAGATCCTCGAGGAGGACCAAGCGCTTTCCGTGACCCCGGGCCAGTTGAATCGCCGGAAGAGATCGACTTCGGGGAAAAACGCGAAGACACGCGATACTCTTGACGCTCTCTCTCTCTCTTTCTCCCTTGTTTTCTCCGTGTCTCCCTTTCTCTCTCTCTCTCTCTCCTAAGTCTCATCGCAATTTGTTGTCCGATCGATTTTACGATTCTCCAAAAAGAATCTCGAAAACGTGAGAAAAGTGGGAGCAAATTCGAGAAAAGGAGAAAAAAATTTGGAAAAATTTGAAAAATTCTGGGAAAACTCGTGAACGCGAACGATGTTCAAGCTCGCGTTTCTGATTTCCCTCAACATCCTCGTGGTGTTCTCGCGATACGGCGTTCACCATGCCGCCGGCGTAGGGGAAACCCAACCGGAAACGGAAATGGTGCACGCGGTTCCTCTCGGCTCCGAATCATCTTTCCACTGGAGGTAATTTTCCGTCGCGGAACAACTTGGGGAATAGCAAGTAAGTTTTTCACGGCGATTAAGCCAATGCTGTTCGCAGAGTGGATTTAACGAGCGAATCGGTACAAGCGGAAGTTCACTATGCGGCTGTTGAAAACTCCTGGTTCGCCCTGGGTTTCTCCAACTATGGGGAATTCAAACCTGCGGACTACTGCGTCTTTTGGGTCGACTGGCACCAGAAAACTTATTTGCAAGTACGTGTCTCTCCCTTTAAGCGATCGTCAACATTATCAACATCAACATCGTCGTCGTCATCAACATTAATGATATAGAATAAATAATTTTACAGTAACAAGAAAAATCCATCAAGACAACTTTGAATCGAAAGAATTTTGAATTTTATAGAAACCTACCATCAACCCCTTCGGCCCCTTTTCTCAACTCCGTTGTGTTTTTCACGAATCGCTTCGAATCGCGAAAGGTTTTAAATTTGCGATTTCGTTTCCACTGTGAGTGAGTGAGCGAGTGAATGAGCAAGGGGGGAAGTGTCATAGCGATGATCTTTTGAGGATGATGAACTTTCGCGATATCCCAACTGAAGGGGGAACGATCGAATGGAGCGAATGGCAAATTGCTAAACGAAGATTGATACATGCAAATAAATAAAAACAGGACGCGTGGGCCGATCAGGATGGAGGGTTCAATCTGGACTCTCAACAGGACTGTGGGAATTTCGCATGGCGCCGACGGGGAAACGTCACAAAGTTCACCTTCACTCGGAAATTTGACACTTGCGATGATCATGATTACGTAATAGAGGTAAGACCATCATCGGTAAAGCGTTCACTCGACCGAATCGAATCGACCTTGCTATTTTTCGCTTCTTCATCGTTTCGCTCACTTTTCACGTAAAAAAGATTCCCCTCCTCCCGATTTCTCATTTTCATCATTTTATTCTAATTTTCGTCATTTTTAAAAATTTCTTTTGCAAGAGCTCGAGTTGCCGAGGATGATTGCTCGATTTCACGAAATCGTTTAAATACCGTCCTCTCGTGAGATTGCTTTTCTTCTGTCTGCCTTTCTTTCGCAGAGGGGTACCACTCACATTGTTTGGCTAAAAGGTCGAGGTCCTCTCTCTTCATTAGCCGGATTACGAGTGAGCGACGCCAAAGCTTCTGGTATGTCGAGGACCGAATTGCTGAGGGTTCCGCACAAAAAACCAAAATTCCCCGCGAATGCCTGGCAATTGGAATTATTGGCACAGAGGGTGAAAGTGCCCAATAAGGAAACCACTTACTGGTGTCGGGTCCAAAAAATACCACCCTCCTTAAGGCAAAAGTATGATCTTAATCAATCGAAACGTCTCTCCTCTCGAGAAAAATTGTATTTTTTTTTTCTCCAAACAGAAAATTCCCTCCAAAAAATATCATTTTCCCTCGAATCTCTCGCTTTGAAAAGATCCCACCACCCCCAACCCACCTTCCCCCCTCTGTAGATACTTTGTATCAATTGTCATTCTAATGCGTTGCATAATGCGTATGTTGAATATGCGCGTGCGTGCGTGCGTGTAAATTTTAGGCATCACGTGCTACAATTCGGACCAGTGATTCAAGGGGGTAATGAACATTTGGTTCATCACATGGAAGTGTTTCATTGCGCGGGACCAGTCGACGAGGAAATCCCACTGTACAGTGGACCCTGCGACGGTACCGATAGACCAGCCAAAACACAGGTAAATCCAATTATTCGCATAATCGTGGAACTTTTGCAATCTTCTCTTTAATAATCAAAGAGCAATGACAAATTATTATTGAAAAAAGGCGCAAGTTCGACACGGAATAAATTGGTTTAATTTCCAACTGTTTAAATTCCATCCTTTCGCTTGGATCTACGCGATAGACAATCGCGTGTAAGAATTACACTCTTATTGTTTGCATCGTTTGCCCAGTTTGTACGCGTGTCATAGACAGGGGATAATTAATGATTTATCGAAGGACGAGTAATGGCGGATGGAACGTTGACTTTTGGCATTTTTCCAAAAATGTTCAGATTTGCAAGAAGGTCCTGGCAGCTTGGGCAATGGGAGCCGACGCGTTTCTTTATCCGGAGGAAGCTGGACTGCCATTTGGGGGGAAAGATTTCAACCCCTACGTGATGCTCGAGGTCCACTATAACAATCCGCAGTTGGAAGCTGGGAAAGTTGATTCGTCGGGCATTCGTTTCGCGTTGACGAAAACTTTGCGCAAATATGACGCAGGAGTGATAGAATTGGGCCTCGAGTATACCGACAAGATGGCGATCCCTCCGCAACAGGTAATTAATCTGGCACTGAGAGTGCCAGTTTTTCAGGGGGGATTTTTATTCTGACTCGTCGATCCTATTTTCTTACTCGGCTGACCTTGGAAACGATTGAAAACTGTGCAATCGTTGAAATAAAAATCTTTTCTTGCTCGGATGTCCTTGGAGACAATAGAGCGCTATGTAATCATTGAAATAAATTGATCCGCAGTTTATAATGTTAATGATCCGTGCAGTGTAATGATACCAGTAACTTTACCGAACTTGTTACGTTTAAAAAAAAAATTGAGAAACGCCAGAAAAGAAACGCAGGGAAAACCTTACCAGTTGCCGTACCTTGAAGATATACCTAAAGAGCCATAAGGATGCGCGCAACGCGATATCAATTGACGTTTTAATTAACGCGTTCTACTAGTTTTTTTTTTTTTTTTTTTTTTTTTTTTGAAGTCACGATACATTATTAACATTAGCGATCGAAGATCATGAGTTAATTAATTGATATTTCGTCGATAATATTCATTCTGGATTTATTGCAATAGTGTTACAGAGTGTTATGTTACATTAAAAAGTTATTGCTCAAACACCATACGAGTGATGCAATGTTGATGAATTTTTTAATTAACATGGTATATCGTACATGTATAGCAGTTTTATATTACAATTATAGAACGCTGTTTAACATCACCCCCGCTAATATTGATAACGAGGCATTGGTTCTGTTAATTTTTTCAAATTAATATTGTTTTTCAACCCCTGAAGATCGTATGGGATTAAGGCTGATTTTACGATTAAAACGAACTTACAAATTTTCCAGGAAGCCTTCATCCTCTCCGGTCATTGTATAGCGGAGTGTACAGGAGTTGGCCTACCTCAAAGTGGAATTCGTATTTTTGCGTCTCAGTTGCACACTCACCTTACCGGTACCAAAGTCATCACGCGCCATATTCGAGATGGCGAAGAATTACCAGCTTTGAATTATGACAATCATTATTCGACTCATTTTCAAGAAATCAGACTCTTGCCAAAACCGGTCACCATATTACCGGTAATGTTTCTCGTATTTTTCTTTCTTTTACTATACTCTCCCCCCCCCCCCCTCTCTCTCTCTCTCTCTCTTTCTCATTGTTAAAAAAAAAACACATCGGAAGACCACATTTAAGAACCATTTACTTACCAAGAAATAAAAACTACCCTCGAAACACGTTTTCGAAAAACAGGAGGGAGATAGACGGAGTGCAAATACACTCACACATACACACACGTGCAAACAAACTATCTTAAATCCATAATAAACACGTAAGATTTGTTTAACGTTGATTGAAATAGACTCCCCGTGTGCAGTGTAGAGTTATTTGTTCAGTCACGCGTGCGTGATGCAGGAGCGTGGTATTTTTTCAATGGGAGTAAAAGAGAAAGAAAGAACCAAGAGGAGAACGAGACGAGTTCGGGGGTACGATGAACGGTGTCTTATCTTACAGGGAGATGCTTTGATAACCAGTTGCACGTACGATACGACGACTAGGAAAAACATAACACTCGGTGGTTTCGCCATTTCCGACGAGATGTGCGTGAATTACGTTCATTATTACCCCAACACCCGACTGGAGGTAGGGAAATGTAATTTTCCGCAATTGCTCGTTTTTGCAACGCCGCGTACCCATCATTGTCATCGTCATCATCGTCATCATCATCGTCGATTGTCGTTCGTAGGTGTGCAAGAGCGCGATCAGCGACGATGCCCTGCGGACGTACTTCCGGTACATGCACGAGTGGGAAAACCAGAAGACCGGAGTCGACAAGGGAATCTCGGACAACTACGGGAGCATCGAGTGGACCAAAGTTCGCGTCGAAGCTTTGCACGACCTTTACGAAGCCGCTCCCTTAGGTTCGTGCAAAATCTTCCAACGTGCAACGTCGTCGTATTGCACGCGGGGTGTTTTTCAGCGAGGCACGGCCAAACTTTGGGGGATTGCACAGATGGGGTGATTCCAAGCACACTTTTCCCTTACCACTTTTAGATGCGAACTTTAGTTTTTCAGATATTCGATGATAAATTTGCTATCGGTTGGAGAGAGAGAGAGAGAGAGACAGTCTCTCTAATCAATTGGTTGTCGAAGAGAGGTAGAGAAGACAGAGTTATCTCGACGTTGTCTCGCTTCGACCAGTCGCCTGTCGAAAAATGTTAAATGAAAAATGTCCTTGGAACCACTTGGTACCAAAGGACCCTCTCTCTCTCTCTCTTTCTTTAAAGACTCTCGTCCTTTAGGATCGTTTAAAGTTTGGTCGCGCGTCTCGTTGAACGAAACACCCCGCTGGCAGACGGAGACAAGCGCGCGTCTGGAGTGACATTCGCTAACCGGAAGTACTCGGCAATGCTTGCGACATGGTTTTGGTCTCTCCTGGTTACGTCCCCTCGAGTTGCTCCCTTCGCAGGAGACTCCGGTACTCTTCGATTTGCACCGATTTCCGCTAACTGCCGGGGGAGCTTGAACATGTCGCGAGGTTTTTGCTCGGTACCTCGGCTGGTAGTCGACCACCGGGGTACGACACCACTTGCAAATACTGAAATTCACATTTGTAAGCGATACTTTGACGCAGGTATGCAGTGTAACGGCTCGGATGGCTCTCGACTTCCGGGTCTGTGGGACAACATAGCGGCGACACCGGTGAAATTGCCTCTGTCACCTCCAGCTCGCAATTGCCTGGAACCGGCGCGCAATAACGAAGTGATCTATGGAATGTAATCCTCCTCTTGCGCTGGAAGATCTCCCTGAATTCAATATGGATCTAATAGTATAACTCCGGATTGAATGTTGTTAAACGTGTTAGATTAAAAAATGTCTTTTGTTGCAAAGAGTGGGAGACCCATCACCACGGTCAATGTATATAATTTGAAACATGTGTACAGAGTTACGAGGTAACTTGCGAATTGTGTAAAACGTGGCCACGATGTAAGAGATTCGTTGGAAAATATAATACTACAACACAGTTGCAATATGATTGAGGAAAATCTTTGGAAGGCGATACTTTGGATGATGCATGATAGATGTTGCAGGTAGAATAGTGCAGAGGTAAAGTCTAGAGAGAGAGAGAGAGAGAGAGAGATGAAAGAAATGGACGCTGGAAGATAGGATGACAGGCGCGCAGATACACAACACACACACACACGCACATACAGTACTGGAATGACAGAACAGTGGGAAGAGACGAACATCGAAGAGGAAGCGATTGGATAAATTCAGAGACGAAATGTAAAAGTTTATAAACTTCGTTATATTTATGCACTTTAAGTGTTTTTTGGCAGTACATCGTCTCGCTGCGAAAAAGCTAGCTTGATCGAACTTGATAACAAATACTTTAATAGCAAGAATCCGTGGGGATTCTTCTCTCTAAGTCGAATATTATTAATAAGAATAGCAGGGACAGCGAGAACTTGTCTTTACATATCGTATCAATGTACAAAAGAGGGACGCGTCTTATGCTAATATGATATAAAAATTAAAAATATCCAATATTTACGATATAATACATATGGGCGGGTTACACATACATACATACATATACACGTGCAATTGACGCATACAATAGTTGCCTTTGCCCGAGTACAAAGCTCACTCTGAAAAGCACATCTCTTGTGTTTTTTCATTTCCTCGTGTCTTTTCTTCTGAAAATTACAAAATTTCTCTCAAACGCTCATCTCGCTCGTCGAAAAGTAGAATACTATTTTTCTCTCGTATGTCCCAAACAATCACCCTCTCGTTAAAAGTCACTCGTTGGGGGACGATCAGCGAGAGCATTCTCGTGCTTTCACCCACGAGTTAAATCACAAATGCCTCGAAAGGCGCGCGTCTCAGGATCCGAGGGAGAACATTTCCTTCAAAATATTATTCTCAAAAGTATATAGCGTTTCAAAAGTATTTTTTCCTCTGAACTCCTCTCTCCCACATGAAGCTTCTCATCGAAACGAGCACCAGGAATCGGAAAGCTGTCCGGTTTTCGATAGAAAACTCGTGAATGCTGGGTATTATGCGGAGTATTATCGAGCATTAATTAATTTGTACTGCCAAATGCGTATTTTTCTCTCTCTTAAGCGTAATGCTTACTCTCTGGTACATCGGGGGAAAACGATTCTCGGGCAAAGATGTAGCTCCCCCGCTCCCCTTGGCGCACCCCCCGCCGTCCAAGAAGGATCTTCCCCCGCTATTAAAGCGCGTCGAGTACCGGAAAGCATCTTTCTCTTTGGTATCGCATTCTTAAGCTGCATTTAAAATCGATAAAGTTGCAAAGGCTAAGAGTAACAATTAACGCTCAAGGTCTCATCGACGATCACCTGTACAGCAAAGTAGTGTGTGACAACCATAGACGCCGGTAAGACGGTAAGAGTAAACACAAGTGGAAGATTGCAAGAAGGAAATTGGGATGCGTGAACACACGATTAATAAACGTATCCGTAACGCTATAAATACGTAAACGTATAATACAAGCAAGAATCATGGTCACTGTTACATACCGATATGTCGTTAAAGTAAAAAAAATTATTTTTCTGCAAGGTATAGGAGCCTGCAAAAAAATCTACATTATTTCTACACGTTTCAGTATACACACACACATCCATGCATATGCATACGTATATGCAAACTTAGTAAAATTTAGTAAAATCTACAATAAATTTACGTCTGAGGAGAGCAGATACGCACACACGCACACGTACGCGCATGAGAAATGTTTTTTACGTAGATATTGAAAAATCGGAGTCGAATCAATTTTCTAAAATACGTAGACAAAGATGAAGTGGTACGGAAAATAATTAGCTATTTGCGTCAAATTCCTTGTTAAAGGAAACACTCTCTCTAACCATAAAATATTTCTCTATCGAATCCTTAATGCATGTATATAAAATAGGGAAAGGACCAATACGAAGAAATAAATATAAAGAAAGAGAGAAACTAACGGATGAACAAATAAACGAACGGACAAACAATGTTGCTGCGTGCTAAGAGTATTCAGTTTCATCTCTAGGATGAGATTGGTCGTTTGACATTTAGTACGGAATTACCGGACAAACGAGAATGTAAGCTTGAAATGCGATTCCTTGGAGAAAGCCCGAAGCTGAGTTGGCAAATGGAATGGACGATACGTTATGCGAGTAACGTGATTGATTTTAAGTTAATTTCTTACACAATGAGAAACCTGGTTCCAAAATACCTGTGCCTTCGTCAGCAGGAACTTGTTAGGTACACGGTTCTCGTTCGCTGATACTCGGGTGCTGATTATTTAGAGTTTAAAAAAGTGAGTCGATAGAAAATTTAGCATTTTTCTGTTAGGAACGCGTCGCACGGATCTCGAACCTTACCCCGTGGAATGGAGGCGCACGTGCACCTAAGCAATTCCAACTCGCATTACCTTGACGGGGACGTTCGGACTCATTATTTCCTCGCTCAGTGAAATTTCTAGTTAGAATTTGACGATCGTAAACGAGATTACCGAAGAGACGGATCTCGCGCGAGTCTAACGTGAAGTATAAAATATATTATGAACTTTGGGAGGTGAGAACAGCTAACTATACTTTGCATCGCGAACAACTCCCCTCCCCTCCCCTATATCTCCGCTGCATTACTCTAGAACGTACGAATATAGAAGGATTCTCCCTTATCTAATAATCACGAGCTCTAGGTTTGCTTAACCCTTCAATAATTCGCCTCAACATTGAATTCAGCATTGCAAATTAATGTGTGCGCCGCAAGACTAAAAAAGAGAACAGCTCACGCGGTTGTTCGATAATTAATTGTACAGATTGGCGTTTTTATTCGCTGCCCGCTTATTTGCTCAGGACGATGTGAACGATCGTTCATCAACCGCTGGATCTTCCTCTCGCGAATAAGACCAGTGCGAGAAATTATATACGCAGTACGTTATCGGTGAGTCTCTCGACTAGAGTGATTGATTCTGCTGCTGCTGCAGCATGTGCATTTGCAAAAAGCAGTAGAGTATACCAGCTTGTGCCATAACGTCCACGGTACCTGCCGCCAAAGGGTCTCGGCTCTTTGCGTCCGACCGGGAATTGGTGCCGGGTCGCAAAAGCGTCGGACCGAAAACAGTGGCAAGATTATGCAGGGACATTTTGTTTTGCGCCTCGTGTTTGTTAACCCGTATCAAATGCGCCAGGAGAAAATCGATGACCGCTTTGTTCACCGACGGCAAACCCTCGTATACCCTGCGTAAAGCTGCACCCTTCGAGTGCTCACCAGTTTGAAAAGCTTCCAAGAACGATGGGTAAAGGGCATCGGTAAATAACGCCTCCGGCATTTCCCTTAAATATAACTTCAGGACACCAGTCACAGAATGGACGTCTACCTGAAATGTCATTGATAAGAATAGAATGAACTTGGAGCACTGACTTTTCACTTGAGAAATTACGCAGGCTCTTATGCTTCTACTTATTTCAGTGGTACTTTAAGAACATTGTTCGTTCATCATGCCCGTTCTTCACCTTCTTCTTTTTTTCTCTCATTTTTCATTGACATTTTTATATACTTACTTCTTTGAGAAGTTGTTCAGCCTCATAAGAATTACTCTCGAAGGATTTACGGAGCTTGGTAAGATCGGACGCTGAGCCCGACACGCGATAGAGACCTACTTCGGCTACTCCTCTTCTTTCCACTTCGCGCACACAAGCCGTGATAATAAAAGGAACGTCTCGTTTCTCTCGTCTGTGACAAATGACAAATGGACCGTGTAATTTAAAAGTGACATTAAAACTTATAAAGTGTAAAGTGTGTTAAAGTTTTTATATATATATGAATTTTTCTTTTCTTTTTCCTGTTGAACTCTCTTGACCTATCTTTGGCTAAGCGTGTACGGCAATTTTCCACTTACTTGCAGACTTGTTGGATCTTAGCTCCGAACAATCCTTGAGGTTTAGCGGACGGTACCCGTCTCAGAGTAACTTCACTGGGAACAAAACGTAAGGCCACGTCTAAAGTAGCTGGTCCTAAATTCAAAGACCTCTCCACTTGATCCGATTGAAGCCAGGATCTGCTTAATCGTTGAGTACATTTCCCCCTTAAAACCGAGCGTGCCCCACATTCCTCGTATAAGAGAATTCGAACGTTCTGACTTCCTTCGAGTTCAACGACAAATGTTTCTCCTAAAATCGAAAATATTGAGTTTGACGCAGCGAATCGTTTGTTATCGCGTAACGAGTAGACGTCGAGCAAAGCTCGAGGATCGATCGATTTTACATATACATTTGCATATATTTACATACATTTACACACATTAGCAATCCATCGAATAATCGAATTTACTTACCCCACGTAGGTGCTTGACCCCTTGCAATACGGCTCTTAGCTCGTTTAAAATAATGGCCATAACTGTCTACTTCGACGACAATGTACAGATCGCCTGGTCTATCTAAACCAGGTGGTGTGAGACCCAACAATGTAAGATGCAGGTCACCCAATAACAAACTCTCATCGCGACCTGAACGTAACAAATAACTGCCCATATCTGTTTGCAAGTACGTTCGACATGCAGTTACCCATGCTTGCAATTCGTACATCGACAAAGGTAATGGACCTGGTGGTTGACCACCCTATAATACAAAAGAGAAATCCCGCGGTTAACGATGATTGTAATGAAGCCAACAAAGCAACACAGACCAAAGTAAATGACTACTATTTTACCGTGGATTATGAATGTGTTAATGGTGCGTGATAATTCTCTACAGTGATAAAATTACAAGCAATTAAGATTATTTCTGTTTAATTTTAATAACCAACGATCGTTTAGTATTATTTCTTTCTGATAACCACAATGATCCCCGTTGTTTATTTCATGGCGTTTACTGGTTAGTGAGAGATTGGTATTTCGTGACAAAATTGTAGCCATTTACCTTTAAAAATCGATAGTATACCTGCTGTAACGCTTCAACGGCTTCAACCCATTGCGACCGCTCAAACTCACTGGATAGGAAAAAGGTATAGGAGTTTTGCACCCGTTGTTGATTTTTATGCGCTACTCGTAATACTAGATTGGGAGATGCTAGAACTAACTGAGCTTCAAGCTCCGCAAGTTTTTTCCTATTCTTTTCAGAGCCCCTACCACCAAGCCTGATCCTTTTCTCGTCATTGCGCTCCTCCCATAGAATCTGATCCCTGACTGTACAGGCCTGAGACCTAGAAGACAGAAATAATCACAGGAGTTTTTATACGACCAGCATTATTTTATTAATAAATACATTGTGCTCGCGGTCAAGCGTTATCTACGCGCGCGCGCGCGCAAATTCTGACTGACGCGTTTATCGCTGAACAGCTGAATGAACGCGTTAGAATTTAAGAATAGATAAGAGCAAAAGTCGAAGTAAAGCTATTGAAGTATTTTTACCTGAAGCTCGAGAGAGATGGTGCGAAATAGGAATTTATAGAGAAAAAAAAAAAAAACAGGTATATTGGCAAGCTGATGATATTTACCTCAAAGCAACAACGTTGGCGGGACTGGCCTCTCGTGGTTCGATGCCATCCTCCGTTACAACCGCCTCTGCCACCGGAACATACCACTTTAACTCAAATGTGAATTTATCTCGACCGGATGCTTTGTACTTCGCACAAGCAATAACATCGTTGAAGAGAAACAGATGTCGCAATTTTCTATGACCATCCGATAGTTCCACGACAAAAGAATTCTTCACTAATCTGCGCTGGGCTCGATCATGACTCTGAAAGGAAAAGATAAAAACTGCTTTTAAATTGATATCGATTAGACTAATAAAACGAGGGACGCTCTTGATAAGTGTATCGCGAATCACGGGGAAAGTGCATATTTAAATATTGCACTATCTTATCTGCTTACCGGAAACATGGATTTTGTTTGAATAATATTAAATTCGTCTAAGAAATTTCTTGTCATAGCGAGAGCCTCCGAAAGCGGCGCGTGATCGGCATGATTCACAGATGTATGTTTCAGGAGATCCTAGAAATCATCGAAGTACATTATCAGTAAAGCGGCTGATAAGATAAAACTGCAATAGATAATACGTGGACTGCTGTAGCGAATAAATTTATCAAAACCTTGCTCCCTTCTTGCTTGTTCGTTGCTTGCTCACTTTCAACATTGATGATTAAGGTTTACTGGAAATACTCACGTGCAATACTAAGGCATTTTTCTGAACGCGTGCCACCGGCTTGTGCAGAAGATCTTCAAGAGAAAGACCCGGTCCTTTGGGGAATCCTCGAAGTCTTATATCTCTCGTTATTTCGCCAAACTGAGTTGAGTGAGCTGAACATCTACGCACCGTGTCTGTCGCGCGAGCATAATTATGCAGGAATGCTCCGTATAATCCTATATTACTAGCCATTACCTGTAAAGATGATTATCAGAAGTTACGCGTGCCCGTGAGAATATTCTACGGTTCCAATCATTGACGCGCACTTTAAATTGTTCACCGATTGTTGTCTTGTTGTTCCATTTTTCTGTTTTCTTTCGTAAGCCGTCCAAAAACGTTTGATGCAAGGCGTGTAGCTCAGGAATCTTGTAGAACATTGTTCCAAACTCTTCCTCCGAAATGACTGGTTGAGAAGTTGTTAGAGTTGCTCGAATTGCTTTCATATACTGGAAAAAACTTAAAAGTTGTAAGAGACGTGGAGATAAACGGTTGTCGGTTGTTTGAAAGAATGATGTTCACCTGCAGCATTACTGTTAAACATTCCACGTAAATGGTTTCACTCTCTACGACTGAATTTATTATGCATTTGACCATGGATGTTCTATCATCTTCTTTTATCTCTTTGTTTTTCTCTATCCTTCTAGGAGTGGTTGGTGTAGGTGACTCTAAGCTACCCTCGCTCAAACTCAATGGTTCAGCATCGCTACTACCAGTTTCATTATCCGTACTAAGAGCACGTAATAATATTGGCGGTGCAGGACTCGCTCCTTCCTCATCTTCGCTATCCATTGCTGCTCTGTGTCTAATAACGAAAAGTAGATATATGATTGTATTAAAATGTCTTTGTAAATATATCGTGCACGAAACACTTACTGTATAAAATAATCAATGTTCACATAATTGCTCTGATTTCCTGGTGAATCTGGAAGAGAAGGCGGCCTACGAGTTGGCACCTTACTACAATTATTGTTCCCAACAGGTGGAACTCTGGCATCGATGTATACATATTCTCCAGTTTGATCTAATGCTACAGAATCATAATACGGTTCTTCCTCCGATGCTTCTGCATCACCATCTTCGCCATCTTCGTTAATTGCATTTTCTGATTCTGTATAAAGGATAAAGGTCAGATTACCAAAAGCATAAAATTTTTGATTTTTATGTGCATTCTAATAAACCTGCTTATAGATTACCTTTTTCATCTTCTTCTTTAACAGATTCTTCATTTTTATCTTTCTTAGAACTTCCAGTTACTTCAATCACTGTAACATAGTTACTTGGTACATCGGTATCACTATTTCTCCTTTGTTGAGGCACTTTTTCTGGACTCCTTGGTATCTCGCTCTTGGGTCTTTTACTGGAGCCAAGAGTAGAACTTAATTCGGAAACACATTTGTCTTGTAACTTGATGATATCTTCATTTACATGCGAAGGTGGAGAATCTTGATTTTGAGAATTTTTTATATTTGCATTTTCACTCTCACTATTTTCCAAGGAATGATTATTTTGTTGAATTTGTGATTCAGTTGGTAAAACTTTGTTCTCAGGACTCAAATTTGAATTATTAGCCAACTGCTTATGACGCTCCACATCTGCTAATAATCTTTCTAAGTATTCTACATAAAATTCTTCTTTCTCAAGCTCTTCCCTCAAAGCTGTAACCTGCAATAATTAATAAAATAAAACTGTTTATTTTGAGGGAGAAATAATAAACAACTCAATTTGGTTTAAAAAATATATCATAAGACTGAAAACAATATCTCTCTCCATATTTCTGCTATGATAACATATTTAAGATAAGCAAGTGATGATTCATATACACTAATTGTACGAGAAGTTTAATGACAATTAGTCTGTTTAGTTCATGATTCAGAAACTAGTATTCCTGTATATTCTATTAAAATGAACAAGTCATTTAAGAAAAAAAAATTAAAATTACAATGGCACCGTCATCTTCGTATAAATAATCATGCATAGAATCTAACATGCAAGTCCATGCTCAAAGTACATAGCCACTACAAATGTAGGAAAGTGATACAGTATTTTGATTGCATAAGCAATGTGTAATACTTGCAACAATACTTTCTACAAACAGTCATATCGCAATACTGCTGACACTGCGATGCTCCAAAAGATTGAAATCAGCAAATGAACTAAGCGGAATAGAAGCAATGCCTTGTTTCCCAAACTTTAAGCAAATGTTAAAACGATCCCTTTAAAACAGCAAAGGTACAGATCATGGTACGCGAAGCCCTAATAAGTACGTAACAAGCATCGAACAGTAGCAGCTAACGAATCTCAGGGAGATCCCAAAGCAAGCTAGAAAAATCAGATTAGAGTAGAGTCGAATGACTCGTTCCTCATAAATTCAAGTCAATTGAGTACTCGTAAGGGAAATTAGAGTCAGAGGTCAGTAGAATCCAAGAAGAGCATCTCTGATGAAAGAAGTCAATCTGCACAGATACACGGAGAGATGCAACACACGCATCCCCACACACACACACGTATACACATACACAAGAAAACATGCCTTCTGTTTGTGTTTGACGAGGTTGGCCCTGACGTCTTCTTCCCAAGCTGCCGGTAACGCGCTGTCCGGGAATCTCTGCACCCAGACCCGCTGAAAGTCCCCGAAGACGCTCATCCCTTCAAGGAAGAGAAGCACGCGGTCCCTGACGAAGAGGGCAACGAGGACGACGAGCGAATCTCCTGCTAGGGCTCTCAGGGCGCTTTGCACATCGCACAGAGACGGGCGCGGCGATCGCGACAATCTTCACGCTCCTCCCCCTCCTCCACCTCTGAAATTGGCCGATCGTGGAATCGTATCGGTTGGTCAGTGCAAACCCAAGTGCCCGGTCAACCTACGAGGCATAAGTCGTCTCTCTCTCTCTTTCTCTCTCTTTCTTTTACTCGACAAAGTTTCCCTACTTTTCCCTTCTCTCCTCTCTCTCTCTTCTTCTCTTTATCTCTTTCAAAGATACACGCAAACGCAAAGGAAGACAACGAATCGCGCACGCGAGCTACCGAGAGAGAGGGAGAGTGAGAGCGAACGTCACACGGTCGCTGTCATCTCCGCATCTGCGTAGGTCACGATCTGATCCTCTCGTTCTATGTACTCACCCCCCCCCCCTTAACTCCACCCCATCCCGACCTATCCCCTCCACCAGAATTTTCGCGCCTCCGCTACATCCGATTCGCTCTAACAATTCTCTGTCTCTTTCTCTCTCTCGATATGTCCGTCTATCCTTTTCTACCATATTGTACATTGAGTTTTTTCCGTGGTCTCTCTCTCTTACAACTTTTTCACCGTCTCTTTCCCTTTCAAGTACTCGACCACCGCTACACGTCACGCTTTTCCCACGTGTGTGCGTGTACACGTAGCGCGCGTACACTGACGCACACGTGAGCATTTTTCACGATTCAGCTGCCGCTTTTTCCTATCTTTAAACGAGATTCTAATAAAAACAGCTGGGCTGACATTAAAAAAAGATTTATTTATACCCTCTGTATTCCGCGCGCACGCGCGCGCGTTTCCGATGACGCGTTTATGGATGAGTGGGTGTGCGTGTTCACGGATCGCATGTAATTTTTAATTATGGTTGCAGCGTTTTACGCGCCTCTCCACTTTGCTTGGCTAACTGGAGAACACGGGAACCTTTAACTTTTGCCGCGAGCACATAAAAAGCTGTCATTGATAATATCGTCGTGTTCTCCCATGACTGGCTGCTTTAATTAAGACTTGCTAGAAAGTAGAAATGTATGTTAATGAATTTAAATTTCGTGAGTAATTCAGTAGTTTAATGCCTCGGATATAAAAAGAAAGAGAGAGAGAGAGAGAGAGGGAGTTAGCGAGATACCGTACAATCCATAAAACAAAGATCCTTATCTTTATGAACGATTCGCTTTGTTTTACCGATGCTTTATTGTAATTTGTTTTAAACGTTACCTTTAACCAATTGCTACAAGCATTTTATGATTGCTCATAAATATAATGATAGTGGGAAAGAGAAAGCTCTTCGAGACTTTTATTAACCCATTTGTCTTGAAAGATGCGAGCGAATCCTAGTCAAATCTCTTTATTCCGTTCACCAATAGAAGGCGCACGGTTGTGTGTGTGCGTTTCATGCTTCGCAGATCGGCTTCTCTTTGGTTTTTTTCCTTTAACAAGAGTTCGATTTGAACATTTTGATCTTTTCCAAATTTTACCTGGGAAATTCGTTATTTTCTTCTTTATTCGTTGCCTTGTTCAGCGCATTCTATTTTATTATTCTGAATGTAGCGTGCAGTCAGTGTCAAATAAAAACGTGACTATAC
Organism: Sclerodermus sp. 'alternatusi'; assembly: GCA_037305995.1. Lineage (NCBI taxonomy): Eukaryota > Metazoa > Arthropoda > Insecta > Hymenoptera > Bethylidae > Sclerodermus > Sclerodermus sp. 'alternatusi'. The sequence goes on from CM074553.1 coordinate 992,994, forward strand.
TTCGAAGTATATTTTCGTCCATCTGCGCAGGCAGTACGCTATTGGCTGATCCGACGATTCCCCCTCCACTTTCGAGTTTCCGCCAATGAGCTTGAGTTCTAGAGAGTGCCACGTATACAGGGTGTCGTCGTTCATTGGTTACCCATGTTGCTCCTTCCTGTTGCATTTGAACTCTCTGTGGAAGCACATTCGTACTTTTTAAATACCCGTTATATACTCGAGTATATACTACATTTCAGCTTCGTGAAGTGTTACGGAGTTGAAGAGTAGGGGAATTTAAAGGCCCAATGTGCGTTGCCCTCAGTTTCTTTGCGCAAAACAACAGAAAACTGTCACGTTCTTATTTGGCGTTGATTCATCGGAAATCGCGTCAGTTATAGGTTATGTTTTTTAAAATTTGTTCTTAATTTTCCTTAAAATACAACGTTTTTCAAGAAATATGGCATCTCTTGATACACAGTTAGGGTCTAAATGCTTGCTAGAATTATTGGAATACGTTAAATCGGATTCTAAGAAATGTATTATCTCCTGTTTAACTAACATTAAGAATGATACAAAATGCCACAAAGAATTCATAAAGCACGGTGGACTATTGGTTCTAGTTGATTTATTACGTTACCAAAATATTCAAATATTGAATATTGCTTTAAGTATTATTGCCAATATGTGTTTGTCTTCGGAAGTAAGAAGTCAACTAGAAGGAACAAAAGTTGGAACTTACACGCTATGGATATTGAAAAACTTGAAATCGTGCAAAACTTTGTACTGTAGAGCTTGTCGCTTATTAAGTAACTTGGCAGAGAATAAAGTGCATGCAAAATTTTTATATGACAGAGGAATGATACAAGTACTTTCGTCTTTGATACAAAAGGATACTAATAGGCAGACTAATTTGATGGCTATAAGGACTATGAGAAATATTTGGATCTCTTATCCTAAATGCAGAAAGGAAGTTATAGAATCTTCCGCTATAAAGAACATTACAGAATTATTAATTGTGGCTAGAGATGAAGTTTCTAAAGGAGAAGAGAAATATACTGAATTAATAGAGGCATGTCTGAAAGCTATGAGTTCATTTTTAGTAGCGGGTGGTTTACAATGTTGGCAACATATGTTGGGAGAAACTGATCAAAAGGGATATAAAGTAATTACAGAATATAGTGGAAAAAATAACTCAATAGCAATTAAATGTTTATATTGTTTAAGTCAAATAGCAGAATGTCGTCCAATTCTTGGAAACTGTGGTGCTATACAAGTCTTACAAACTTTAATCACTAAACATTCAGTTTTATCGAGAGAAGTTCTTCTCTGTATGTGTTTACTTTGTCGTGAAGCTGTTAATCGAGCTAAAATACATGAAACTGATGGCTTACAACTTATATTAAATTTACTAAGAAACAATGAAATAGAAAGATATCATCCTATGCTACTTCATGCTTTGGTACAATTTGTTTATCATGAAAGTAGCATTTATGTAATGATTCAAAATGGTTTAGTGGATATTCTAATAACTAAATTAGGAAAATTAACTTTTGATGTATCAGATAAAAAGGATGATAAAAGTAATGCTAAAAAACGGCGAATGAGATCACCTAAATTCAGAAAAACAGATATAAAAGTTCTTAAACTGAGTCCTTCAAGATTCAGTTTAGACTATTATCCTGAAGATGAGAGTCCAAGGAGTACCACTAGTGTTTCTTCCTCCCCATCGAGTACTCCACGACATAATTTACTCGACAGTGCAGAAACTGATGAAGGTACGGATGATAATTACAGTCCTGTTTACAGTGATACAGAATGGACAGGTAATGAAGAAGAACCTCAAGAAGAAGTCGAATCCTTAAAAAGCTGTGAATCATTGATAGCAGATACAGAAGATTCACGTGACTCAATCAAATTCCATAAGCAATATGCAAAAGAAATTGAAGAACATGGAAACGTTTGGACGTTAACATTACTCAGCAAATTAAGTTATATGGGATGTGGTATTAATAAGTTAGCTGATCCATTAATAATAAAATCTTTATTAAATTACATAAAATATGCGAAAAATATAAAAGCTTCTAGAATACTCACTAGAATTGTTAGGAACAAAGTATATCTGATACCTTTGATAAAACAAGGATTCGTTTTCGAAGTTCAAACTTTGTACGAGTCGGAGCAATATATAAAACAGTTATCGCTCGTAGCAGAAACTGGCGGGGCTCTTGGAGAAATATTGTCATATCTTCAACGTAGCGAGGAGCCTCACAAGTCAATGGTCGCGATATCAATACCGTTTTTAATCAAATCCGATTATGTTTCAAAAAAGCTTTTAACTGGGTACAGCTTGCAGTTAATTTTTAACGTTCTCGAAAAGAAAGGGCATGGTCTTCTCGAGAATGCTATTTGCTCCATTAGTCGATTAGCATTAGCATTAAAAATCCAGCCGGATAAGTATGAGGCAAACGACAGTTTGCCAATGCAATGTAATAATCTTTATAATAATCTTGTAAAACCATCCGTAGTTACATTTGAGTTAGACGACGGGACGACCGTCGACGCATGTAGGAGAACCCTATGTCAAAAATCCGATGCTTTCTCAGCAATGTTGGAAGGTAGTTTCTCGGAATCCGGCAAAAGTTGCATCAAGCTAAAGAACACGTCAAAGGAAGCTTTAAACACCTTGTTATTAGCGGTGAACGGCTATAACTTCGACAACAGAAACATCGAATCATTGTTGGACGCCGTTCTGTTAGCCGATAAATTCCTAATGCCAGATATTTCCGATAACCTAGCTCAAAGATCCATCTCCAGATTAAATTACGCGAACTGCAGTCGTATATGGAATTGGGCGCGAATCAATTTTTGTCACGAACTCAAGATCAACTGTGTGAAGAGTTTCCTAACTCTTAGAATGTCCATAGTAGAAAGAGTTATAGCTTTTCGTAATTTTTCCGAGAGCGAATATTTTTACGAGTTTCTGGATGATTTAAAGAAAATCATCAATGATATCCTGTGCCAATATTAAAAGAAAATTCTAATGAAAGTTGGGGTTGCGTGAATTCGATAAGAACTATTGCATTCATTACTCGACTATTTTGCTCTGATTGCAATGTAATTGAATTTGTATATTGGTATTTAATATACATCTGTTATCAATTTATCATTTATATATACTGTATATATTTCACGTTTATTTTAATTGCACAATATAACGCAAGCATGAAGTTTGTATAAAACAATCCCAGTTTATACAAAATTGTAGATTAATTTAATTAAAACCCATAATTTTAATGCTTCGCTACTATACTTTATTAGTAGAAATATGTATTAATCGATTAAGACATATAAGTGAGATTGTTATTTATTGTTATAAAAATGTAAGTAATACATAAATTGTATTTTACATCTATTATGCATTTGTACATTTTCTTATAACATATTTTATTTGTATGATTACTGTAATATAGAAAAAAATAATATAATCATATATGTTATTTAATAAAATATAACAGTAATGTTAAAATACTCATTTTCTTATTTTTAATTATTTACCTACATATTTGTACCAGTATTTTTTACAAAATAATATCGTATATGTATAGGGTGTGAAAGGCTGCAGAGAAGCTCATTCTGAGTTTTTCATTTATAATTTATCTGCCTGAAGCTTATTTCTTATATACGATATACAATTTTAAAGATACTATTAGTTGGATAAAGACAATCATTTAGCTGGAATGAGTTAACACTATGCTGTTTTACTTTAGCTATCTGACTTTGTCCAACTAGTAGTACTTTTATGATTGAATACACTGAAGATTAAACTTCTGATAGAAAAGTGATAATGAGAATTTTAATTTTTTGTTTAATTTTAAACTTATAAAATACATCATTTTTACATCCTGCATATTTAATTGGTTTTCCAATCCTTCATTGAAACATCCTATAAAAGGTATAACAATGATATGTTCTATAAATTTAAGGAGTTGTAGAAAAAGTGGTTCTAAGGCGATTTTCCTTCCTGAAGCCTAATCTTCAAATATATTCAATCATAAAGGTACTATTAGCCTGGACAAAGACAATCGGATAGCTGAAACGAGATACCGCCATGCTGTTTTACTTCAATTGCCTGACTGTCTTTATCCAATTTATGGTAACATTATGATTGAATGTATCGAAAACTAAATTTTAGATAGAAAAGTGATGAATGATGAAAAGTTTTAGAATCGCTTGCTCCACAGCCCTTTAAGTTTAAGAACCATGCCATTGTTACACCCTGTTGTAACGAGCTGGTGTCCTTCCCCGAGCGTGGTCATCGTCTCAGGAGTACAGGTCGAAGATGACCTTCCCTGCATTCAGGGAAGAGTGCAGGGAAGTCTTTGCACTTTATATTCTTGATCATCGCAGCGTGCGTGCCTTATCAGTATAATTTCAACTGTATAGTCTCGGACGGCACGGAGATCATGCGTAAAATCAACTCTACTCTATTTTTGTTCAAACAGTCCACCTTGAAATTCTTGACAAGCTGTAAATAAAAATTTGTACGCGTTAGCAAGAAAGAGACGATGATCGACGATCCTGCAGTACCGTCATCGCCACTCGCACCGTGATGGATCGCTTTAAAAATAAACGATCCACCCCTTCGATTTCAATTTACCTGGGCCAATGCTAAGAGCATTTGCGTTTCTGCCAGTTTTCGTCCAATGCAGCTGCGTGCACCCATTGCAAATGGCAAACTGGCTTGCGGGTAAGTAACACTCTGATAATTACCATTCTTTCTGATCCATCTTTCTGGAATAAATTCGTTTGGACGAGGGAAATTCGAAGCATCCCGACCACTCGTGTAGAGAGACAGTAATAGCAAATCCTGTTGAAAAGTGAGAAAACAAATTTTCGCAAGACACTCGTACACTTCCAGGGCTTCTGCTTTTATTCGCAGGACTATGTCGAGGAAATGGCTAATTATCCTGGAGCAGTCGAACAGGATTATAATGAACGGAATCGATTACCTCCTTGCGAATGAAATAATCTTCTAAGAAACTGTCCTCGGCTAAGTATCTCGTGAGAAACGGCGCTGTGGGGTACAATCTCAAGGCTTCTTTGATCACTCCTTTCAGCAAGGGTTGGCGAAGGGTCTCTTTTGGCGTTAATCCTTGCAGGTCCCTCTTCAAGTTCTCCTGCACCTCAGGATGTTGGCATAGCAAAAATATCGCCCACTGTATCGAGAAGGCGGTCTAGCGGAAAAAAAGGAAACTTTGTATGCATAAAAATTCTATTTAAGTTTGTTACCACATTGCATTAAAATTGTTGTAAAAGTTATATCGGATGACGAGCATTTTGCAACACGCGTGGTAGAACTATGTCAACTATGAGGCAACTATGTAACAAAGAGCGTGCGTAACAATGATACGTTTCATAAATTTAAGGGGTCGCAAAGAGGACGAAGCCAACAGGTTTTTTTCATTCGACGCTTTTTTCTGCCAGAATGTTAAGTTTCTAACATATTCGATTATAAGGGCAGTGTCAGTCGCGAGGACGAAGACAGTCGGGTAGCCGAACTAATTAGTGAGATAACGCCACGTTGTCTCAATTTAGTCAACCGAATGTCTTCGTTCGGGCTAACGATGCCCTCGCAATCGAATGCCTTGAGAACTGAACTTCCAGTAGAAAAGAGTCGAATGTGAAAAGTTGTTTCGGAACGAGTTTCTCCGCGACCCCCTAAATTTCATGGAACAGTTCATCGCTGCACACCGTACAATGATTATAACTTATGGAATCGCACCGTGTCGCCAGCAGCCAGAATAAAGTCACCGATAATCCTGATGAGATCAGATTTGCCTATGCCTTCGACCATCATGCTGCGCAGCAAACCGTCCCCGCCAATGTCAATCATTTTTGGTACCAGAGTTTGGACGATGGCCAAGGCGGAATCTGCGGATTTGACGAATTTCCTCCAGGCCGGTAGATTCCATTTCATCGCTAGTTTAGCCGGAAGCATGGACAGTCGAGATGTGTGTATGAATATCTCGTGCAAATTGTACGCGAGACTGTTCGAGTACTCCTTCAGTATTTCTTCCTTGTGCTTGTTCCAGCTGGAGCCCATGAGGGATGCGAGCATCACTTCAACAAAGATGCGTTCGCGTGATTATTGAAAAGTCTCTCGAAGGATCGGTCCTCGAGTTGGAGAGAGGAAGGAACAATGTTCGGGGAAAAGAAGACGATGATGAAGTGGAAGAGTAAAAAGTGGAGAGGGAAATAAGCGGGAAGTGGAAAAAGAAGATATCCGTCGGGACTCCGAATAAGAAATTCAATGTTTGAATTTCTCGAATGCTTTAAAACCACTCTTCCACTTGTGATTTCTTGTAAAAGGCGAACGGACAATGAGGGAACATTTACCTTCGTTGGACCATGCATACAGGCACGTTTCTAGGTGCTTGATACACGACTGGTTCTCGCACAATGCTGCTAATTTTTTCACCAGATTCTCAGCTGCATCCTGACACGGTTTTACCATCCAGTTCGTCACATCCGGCATCAACAACAGTTTATTCAATATTCTGCGAGTGTGCAGCCATTCCTGGCCATCCCTGTTAAAGGAGAATCTCACTTGAATGTTGAATCTCGCAAGGTTCGAGGTAGAGAGCAAATTGTTACAGTTTGCGAGAATATTAATTGCACGGTTGTTTATAATTATTCGTAACGAAGCTACCAATTTTACACCGAGTAGGTAATTTTTTTGTACTCTGCTATTTCATAGAAAAATAATTCATGAAAAGGGGGAAGAAGGAAATGAGCTGAGAGAAGAGAAACGAGTCTTCGTTGTAAGAAATAATAATGATAATAATATACCGCGTACATAAAGAGCAAGCCCCTCTTGCAGGCTCTCATTTCATTATAAAGAACCCACGACTCCGGAAGGAAATGCCTCGGCGTGGGACCTTCCAACCGGAAGATCCTGTTGTAAAGATGTGGACAACTGATGAAAATCGCATCCACTGGACCAATTCTCTCCCTGTAGATCGAGCCGAGTTCCCCGTGTCTTCTGTCCACGTATTCGTGCAATTTTTGCGCGCCTCCGGCGGACATCAGGGCAAAGACGGTGCCAAAAATTGGTAAACCTCGCACTTCCGGTATTTCCCGAGGCGAGGACTTCCGGCCTGGCGAATTCCTCTCTTCTCGGCGATGTTTTTGCATCGGCCGTTGGAAATTTTCAATGATGCTCCTACCGCTCTCGTGCCTGCCTTCCTCTTTCTCATCTCGAAAGGGACAGGGGGACTCGTTGATCTGCGGCTGACCGGAAATGCAACGCGGCGACGATAAAGTCCAAGGTCGTTCGGGAAGAGGCGAAATCCCGCGTGAAATCTCGATGGATGCCAAGAGCTTCTTCGGCCGGAACACTCGCAAATTCATCTCGAGACGAAATTTCGGCAGCTTCCGACAAGGATGTCCAAAAGGCTTCTTCGGGTTCTCGAGAATATTATGGTTCTCCTGGGACTCTCTCGTTCATGCTGTTTTAAAAAAGTGTTGACGGGATGATCATCGGGAATAATCAGGAGTAAATTTGCTGTCTCGACACAGCCGAGACAGATCATTGGGAATCATTCGCACTTTATATCTGTCGCGTTTGTACAGAATCAAAAACGATCGACGAATTGCAACATTGGTGGATATTAATGATCGATAGACGCGTTGATCTCACCTAAATTGATAAATCTATTGACAATGACACGGGGGTGCAGGGGACGGGGCGAGTATTTCATAAACGTCTTCTTTCTTCCTCAATTGCTTGCAAACCCTTCGGAAATACATGTCGCGTGTATGTATGTGTGTGTGTGTTTGTGTGTATATGTATGTTCACCAACAGTTCAGATTCTTGGGAAGAATTACGCTAATTTTAAAAACAAACTTTTGCAATTGGAAGCCTCTCTTGTATATGTATATATATATATATATATATGTATGTTTGAACGTATAGATAAGCTCGATGATGGAACGATAACGACCACTGAATAGCTGTAATATTTGAATGAACTTTATTTTTACTTTGGGACACGTGTAAAGAATGTGATTTCTCCTGAAGTATCTGCAAGCGAACGAGATAAGTGTCAGTGGAGAGTTTTGCAGTTTCTCTCTCCCGTCTTATTTATAAATGATTCCGCTGGAAATTTATCTGTCTGTCATACGTGGTATTTTATAAGAAAGAACACCTTTTTTATCAAAATAAATATTGGAGAAGTGTTTAGTAAAAAGAAAACTGGAAATTTGTGCGCAGAAGAAAAAAGTGAATGTAAAATGCATAGTAGTAGGAAATTTTAAACTTGAGAAGAAAAGTATGCAGCGTATTATTCTTATAAGAGAGAGAGAGAGAGAGGATCTGAAAAATATTAATTATGCAATCAAATTTTCAGCTGATTATGCTAAATCAAATAGGCTTTGCCTGTACTGTACAGAAATATTTTAGATAAAAAATAAACTTGTGCTATCTAAAATGCTTTTCATTTCTTTTTATATTACTTTTTTACAATAAATTATTAATTAATAAATATTAATTTATGGAATAAAAAAGCCTAGACTTCCGTAGATGACTGATTTCCCATTGATCCTAGAACAATGATCGTTTTTTGCTTTAGAACTCTTTTGCATAATAAATATTTTCTTCGTGTTTATATTATATTATTATTTTAGGGGGAATCACAAAACTTTACAAGATTCCCTCACACGAAGAACTTTTATAAATATTTCAGTGAACTTTGTATTAAAAACATTATGCTGAGTCTCAGTGTTTTTACGTTGATTAAGATATCAGTAAAGAACAATGCACTTTCGTTTATCATTTTTAAACACATATAGATTTCCCGGTTGAAAAACAAAACTGGAAATTAGATGGATAAACGTGATAGATTTTTGTGACAATGATATTACAGAATAAAGGCATTAGTCAGTACCATTCAGTTTCACTATCAAGTGATTTTGATTCATGATTATTATCAATTGATTCTTATACCTCGCTCTAAATACTTTAGTAATTTTTCTTTTTGCAATTTCGTTGGTAATAAATAAAAGCATTGCTCTCAGAAAATAAAATATGTCTCTTTAATCTATTATCATTTATTATCAATTAGCTCTTTTATCTATTATCACCATTGGTTTCTTAAGTAAAAAACCGTTCGATCACTTTTTATTGTTTTTTGTAAAAAAAAGAAAAACTTGTAAACTTTGTAAAAAAAAACATTTCCAACAAATTCTTTGCTATTTGTAATAAATAAAAGCAAAGTTATTTGTGCATCGCCGTATGATTGATCAATAAATAGTGGATAAAATTTTAATTTTTTTTCTTTCCATTATTTTAGTATCATTATCATTATAATTATTTAATAACTCTCATACAAATCTCAATGATGAGCTTGTATCTGGAAGATGCATGAAATCTGATAAGGATTTATAGTCTCGTAAAATTGCCAAACTCTTGAAAATAATAATTTAATTCTTGTTCTTCCATGAAATCCGTAATCATTCCAGATCTGCTTCTCACAAAAGGCTTTTTTTTTTATCCAATAAGGTTCCTGAAAAAGGGAGCTTCTTAAAGATGAGACTCTCCTTTTCTTTCCAATCAGATTCACAAAAGGAAAATTTCAGGGTGAGATTTTCCTTTTTTCCCTAACGAGATCCGTAAAAGTCAGAGGATCCGAGGGTGAGATTTTCTCTTTTTCGCGTAGAGAGAGTGTCTCGGCATAAACTTTTCGAGACACCCTATATAGGGCGAGTTGCAGTTTGATATTTCACAACGCATCATCACTTTTCCACCTCGGGGAGCAACACCAAAGGCGAGATATGTAAAGGAGAGTGTGTCGCTGCTGCTGTGACATTGACATTGCGTCGTTGAAAGCATTGACGAGCGAAAGTCGTCCTTCAGCTTCCTCCACAGCAATTTCTGCCCGGTTTTGACATTGACACATTTTAAAAAAGAGTTTTCAAACGTGTGCACGCACTTTGCTTATCTCACGTTCTCATCGGCCACAAGAACATCCGCCATTGTGCACGATCGTTCTCTCCTGCCTCTATCCAAGAAAAGAATTTCAGAGGAATTTTCTATAATTCTCAAAAACGTTTCCCTCGAGACATTGAATCGACGACCAACGAGGAGATCCGTCTCAACGTTAAATTAACGATCGACGATCGTCCAGTATCGCGCGAAACATTGACTACGATTCTTCCTCGTCAATTCGCGCCCGAACTGTCTGCATTTGCAGTAAACTTTATCGTGTAATTGGACGCGTGACTTTCTTAAAGTTTACCGTCTTGTACATACATATTAACATCGAGCGCCAAATGATCATTGATAAATTGATGAGAAAAAGCTCAAATGGCAAAGTTTAAAAGCTCCCTTATCTTTTATCAATAATAATGCGTCTCTCCCTCTGTTTCTGCACGAAAGAAGCTTCGGCGATTAAAAACTATTTATCGCACTCGTAACGTTACTCTAATATGTAATGCGCGCGTGTGTGTGTGTGTAATTGCTATTAAACGAATTTATTACAATTACCATTACCAGGGTGCGTACAATCGTGATTAACATAAACGATAATTACCATCCGTCGTTACTTCCATCATTAAAATTATATCGTTTTCGTCATTCCCGACATAACTATCACTGCCTTTGATCGCACTGCCATTATCATTATCATTGCTACTACCACTACCACTACTATTAGCGCGTTACCATTTTTCTTCCTCCTCTTCCTCCCGTTATCTCCATTGTCGTTACTCTTACCGTTTTATTATCATTCGCGAAGAATCGCGAGCAACGAGAGAGAAAGTGTAATTTTGACATCGCCACCGTCGGAGTAAGTGGAGGGACATGCACATAATTACCTCGAGATTGATTAGCAGTCTTGCGTTTTGACACCGGCTTTGCACTGTTTCTTTTCTCTCTCTCTCTCTCTCTCTCTCTTTTGTCCACTGGTCCAAGAGTCAGTCGAGGGAAGAGAGCGATAGCATTGTAGACACTCGTTACGACCGTGGTGGAAGTTCGGTGGAGGAGAGCAGTGGGAAGAAAATGGGGGCAGGTATAAGATTTTCCAGCGATGGAAAATGTGCAACGCGTCGAGATAAAGGGATGCGATGCGGTCACTGTGACTGTGAAAATGTTCACTAGCGGTGCACTAGCACTCCGCTCGCTTTACGGTTTGCATGTTCCCATAGCTGCCATAGCTCAAGCCCCAAGCCCCAAGCCCCAAGCCCAGCCGATGGGCACTGGCCGGTGTTTAACAGTTTCAAAGATTTTTAAAACGAGTGTGCGTCTTCCATCGCATCCAGAAAGGCAACGGGGAGTAGTGGGGATGCACGAGCTTCCGGACAGCCCTGCAGACTTCTAATGGATAGAAGAAATTTCTTTCGGATAGATCGGGATGGATATCTCCTTCGCTTCTCTTCTCTTCTCTTCACTTCTCTTCACTTATCTTCGTTCTCTTCTGTTCTCTTCTGCTCTCTTCTCTCCTCTTCACTTATCTTTTCTTCTCTTCTCTTCTCTTCTCTTCTCCTCTGTTCTGCTCTGTTCTGTTCTGTTCTCTTCTCTTTACTCTTCTCTCCTTCCTTCTCTCCTCTCTTTTCTTCTCTCCTCCCCCGTCTCTTCCTGCCCTCCTAACTGCATTTGAATTCCTCCAGTGCAACTGCAAAAAGTCTACGAAAACTCACGGGACTCCCACGCGAGGACTCCGTTTCAAGGTCAAATTCTAGAACACTGGGTAAGCGCGTGTAACTCGAGAAAGGGGAGGACGTCGCCGTCCGGGAGTTCGAGGGACGAGGGAAGCCAAAGGGAAGCGAGGGAAGCGAGGAAAACGAGGAAAACGAGGACGTGGGAAAACTCGCGCGAAATTCGATTTGGGCCGTTGGAAAACTTTCCCGCGGTCTCCTCGATGGTGAGCTTCTGATTTTCAACGACTCCGGTGGACTTTGATGGTGGAAGACGCTCGGGCATGGCTCCCCCCGCGTCTTAACCGTGGCGTCGAAGTTTCTCACGTGGAAAATACTCGACGAGTACCCAGGAAGCCGAAAAACCTGTTCTGCTCGTACGTCCGCTGGTCGACTCTTACTTGATTATTTCAAGGTCGATTATTTCAGCATGCAAATGAGAATCAATGATCGTCCAAGCCGCGTGGTCGTTCGGTCATGAACTTGCTGGGAAGTAACGCGAGTTTCTCCCCTTCTACCCTCTCCCCCCTGTAATCGTCGAATAATGGAAAATTTCCGCGGATTTGGTCTCGGAGACTTTTCTTCGCTTTTCCCAGCTTCCGTCGAAGTCTCTCCCTGAGTTTTCTTCGGGAAAACTTGCGGACAGCCAGCGACGAAACGCAACGAACGTCTCTTCTCGTCCTATCGAACTCGGACGAGTGGAAAAAATCAATTATTGTTCGATACTTTGCAGCCCCCCCCCCCCCCCCCGATCTTTCCATCTCTGCCTTGCACCGCTCTCGACGCAAAACGATCATGCTCGACGATTAACGAGCCGACGCTTTTTATAGTTCGCCATTGAAAGTCTTCAGGGTCGATCTGCGCAAGGATAGGGAAATTCGTAACGCGATCGGCGATAGGATCGGAAAATTTTGGAAAAGGTATCGCTCTAACGACGGTTAACGAGCCGACGCTTCTTATAGTTCGCCATTGAAAGTCTTCAGGGTCGATCTGCGCAAGGATAGGGAAATTCGTAACGCGATCGGCGATAGGATCGGAAAATTTTGGAAAAGGTACCTCTGCTCTGACTACTCTGACTCCGAGCAGAGAGTACCACCCCAGTAACGAGAATCGTTCGTTATAATTATGGCACGCGTTTACGATGCAATCGCAAACGCGTAACTGTATCGCAAACGTACACTCGCATCTCGAGCATGTCGAGTGTGCGCGATGCAAAACCTGTGCGAGTGTTACATCGCATCCTCGAACATCCAAGCGCAAGATGTTCGAACGCGCGCGTGTTCGCTCGTTCCTTTTGGCGAACGTTTGTAAAAAAAAAAAGAGGCATCGGAAAGCACGACGGAACCGTCGATTTTGACAGGCGAAAAGCCGGGAGCTTTTCCCCGTGGACGCGCGTTCGCGTTGAAAATTCGCCTGGCATTTTTTGGCAACGCGCGCTCGCCATTTCGCGTCGAGATACCGCGCGCGCGCGCGCGCAATCTCAGACTCGTACAATGATCCAAGGATCGTTCGCAGGGGAGGCCAGGTTGTTTCGCGATCCCCGTATCTTTTTTTCATTCTCGATAATTTGTGTCATCGGGTCGCGCGAGATCCGTATCGCGCAAGATAGAGAGGAAGGCGATGGACGCTTCGAGTGTTACATCGCGATAGAATTTATAGCGGGTCGCTTAACATAACATGCAAATTCCCTCTTGGCTTCGAAGCGCTGAATTTCCATTCTATCCCGGCCAACGACCCTGGGAAAAACAATGGAAATTGAAATCGCACCGGCGACACGTGCGCGTCTCGACGAAGGCTTGGAAGATCGAGATTCCGAACGCTTTTTGTCGCGTTGTCCTTTGCAAAATGAGACGAGGAGAGACCGCGCGCGTCCCTTGAAGGATTACGTCAGTTTTTTTTCGGGAGGGCGAGCTTTCAATTGGGCGCAATTGAACCTTCGCGATTCCAGCGAACCTTGCCTGCTGTTCGTGGAAAGTTCAATTGGAAGTTTGACGGAACAAAGTCTGAAGGACGATTCGAAAAATGGCGTTCTCCCACGGACGATCCGTCCGAGCGTCTTCTTACATAATTTAAGAAAAAAATCGCAAATCGCATCTCCGTCTCTCCGACGTCGAAACCAGGACCGAGCTTTGGACGTCGGTACAGCGAGTTGCGTAACGAGGCGAAGATCCGCATAATTTCATCGGAAAATTGCGTTTTCCTGTTCCCCGAGAGACTCGAGAAAGTTCCTTCGAGGACCCGGTGACCTTACGTAGGATTTTACCGCGATCTACGGGTTCTCTCCTATTCCAATTGTAAATGTTTTCCCTGCCGATAAGATCGCGCGACTCGAGATCGATGCGAGTTCAAAGATTCGGCAGAAAACTCTTCAGGATCGTCTTAAAAATGAAAATCGCCATCGCGGAAGGTGTAAAAGATGTTTTTACAGGAATGAAGAAAAAGTTTTAGCTACGAGCACAGTCGTGATGATTTTAAAATCATTGAGAAGCGAGTTTTCTTGGATGTGCGCGCGCGTGTATGAGAAAATAGAACATTTTTGGGATCAATAAAAAATGAGTCTTCGATCGTTGAAAATCTTAACGAAAGAGTCGAATTTTCTCGTTGATGTACGCACACGTGTACAAGGAAGCTAATCGACACGCATACGCGCATCGTACTCGATTTTTCTTTCATTTTGACGTTCATGACTTTTTCATAAAAATATTAATTTAAAAAACAGATTTTCGATCATTAAAAATCCAGAGTAAGAATGATTCGATCGTTGTGAAAATCTTATGAAACGTTATAATTTTCTTTGGCGGCCGTGTGTATATGTTGATGATCATTTTCTTCGACAACAAACACACACTCTCGAATGATGCGCGATGATTGCGCGCCTTGATGCGCGTTGATCAATTCAGTAGCGTGTCATGTTTAGTAAGGGCCTTGTGAACTTTGAGAGGGAGAGAGACTGAGTGAGAGTGGAGAGAAAAGGAGGGGAAAAACCGATGGGAACTCTTTCAAAACGAATTGTCCATCAGAATCGAATGATTGAAACACGGGGACTAAGTTCTCAGAGGAAATTAAGGTAAGTTTTCGTTCTGAAAACTTCGATCAGATTCGAAATACTCGATTTTATCGTTATCATTATCATAATCGTTCTCTTGATAATAAATTTCAGATTTAGTAATACTCCATCCGGTAGAATTTCATATACATGCATTGGAGCGGTGTGCCAGGGTTAACCACTACTACTGTACTCCTTGGGAAATCAAATCACCTGGATTAATATAATAAATATCTGCATATTAAGCTTTTTTGACAGTGTCCATCAATTTCAATTTGACATTACAATGGAAGCGGATGATGAATTTTCCATGAAGGATTGGGCAGATTTGACCAACGACTATAAGGAATTGGAGGTGAGTTTGAGCGTATGAAGAATTTTGGGAAAAGTTTAAATGCTTCCAGGTCAGTTTTCTAGCTGGAATATACAGGTGTTCGCTAGTTAGGTTAAGTTCATTGTCCACTCAGAATGACACTATGTCCCAGACAAATGCTGTTGAAGTTTGTACCTTCGCGTGGACTATGATCTTTACTACTTTTCAATGTTTGCGTAAGGGTGCTAACGTTACAATTATTAGATGTACTACATGTTACACTTTATTGTCTTTAATTTTCATTGGAATATTTCACGAAAATTTGAAAATATAGAAATATCTGGGTTTCTATTAATTGGCTGAAGTATTGTTGAAATTTTAAGTAATGAGTATCACTAAGCTCTTATCATTTCAGAGCTTGAACAGGGACTATGTTCAGAAATTAGAAGAAATTAGCGAATTACAATCAAAATGTATAAAAGGAATAGTTCATCAAAGGTACAGAATGAGCATAATGTCAAAATCACTTAAAAAGTAAGTTTACCAAGCTTATTATTTTGTTATTGTAATTGTTATTTTCTATTGGTACTAATCATTTGTATATTTATGTATTTTTTTTAGAATAAAAGATGCAGAAACTAGGAAACGTTATAAGGAAGTTATGAATAGAAGGGAAGAACAACTGCATGAAATAGAACAAACATTACCAAGGCCTAACGGAACATATTTACAAATTATTTTAGGAAATATTAATGTATCTATATTAAATAAAAATGACAAGTAAGTTTTGATTAACACAGAACTTTATCAATGCTCAATACAATATTTATAACTTTATTTTAATATCAATATGTTTTCTTCTAGATTTAAATATAAAGATGAATATGAAAAGTTCAAGTTAGTTTTATCTGTAATTGGTTTTGTATTATCTGTCATTAATCTAGTTACAAATATCAGGTAATAAGATTATATAGATAAAAAATGTTATTTACATTTGGTTCGAAGGAGCTAAAGTATTTATTTCTTTTTTCAGAACTTTAGAACTTATTTTCATGTTTGTCTTGGTTTGGTACTATTGTACTTTAACTATACGAGAGAGTATATTGAAAGTAAATGGTTCAAAAATTAAAGGTTGGTGGCGATTTCATCATTTCCTATCAACTGTTGTATCTGGTGTTTTGTTAGTGTGGCCAAACACAAGTCCCTGGTATGCTTTTAGACAACAATTTATGTGGTTCAATGTATATATCAGTAAGTAACTTTTAAATTATCCTATTATATATCAAGAACTTAAACTTTAAGTCATGTAAATGTACCATAAATATTTCTATAATTCAGGTTTTGTTCAATATTTACAATTCCGATATCAACGTGGTGTTTTGTATCGCTTAAAAGCACTTGGAGAAAGACATAACATGGATATTACAATAGAGGGATTTCATTCTTGGATGTGGCGAGGCCTATCATTCCTTCTTCCATTCTTATTCGCTGGCTATATATTCCAACTCTACAATGCATATGTATTATATCAGCTGGCGTCACATCCTCAAGCTACTTGGCATGTTCCTGTATTGAGCGTTATGTTTTTAGTATTATTCCTAGGTAATATGACAACAACAATTATGGTTATCCCGCAGAAATTGCGGCATCAAATGAGAAATCATCTTCCTGGTGTATTTTCCTCTAAGTCTGACCGTAAAGAGAAGCCTGCTACAGAAAGTACAGTTAAACCCGATAAAACTGAATAAATAGTATTTATGTTCATGGGTTACCTGGTTACATAGAAAGCATTTTAAGCAAAATAGTGTATTCGTATAGTCAACTAACTAATTTTGATTTTTAAAAGTTTATTTCTTATCGGTGTGTATTGTGTACACTTACTATCTCGTGATTACATTCTGAATGGCGCTGAAAATTGTTAAAGCGTGAAACTTTTCTCAAAAAAGAAAAGGACAAAAAAATTCTCCTTTTGCGCAAATTTTATTACATACTCTTAAATTCAAGACTAGTTACAGGGCATTTAAGGTTATTGTATTTTAGGGTGAAAGTTGAGGAATGGTTTTGCGTTATTAGTAATATTGAGAAAAATTTTATAATCCTTTTAGCGTATATAAGTACACACACATATATATATATATACATACATACATATATACATATATATATATATATATATACGCACAGGTATTTTTTAGAGAAATTCTATATTTTATTACAAGTATTTTTGCAATTCTATGAATTGAGTGATCTCCTTTTGTGTAATTTAGAGAATTGCAACTATCGTAATCTTTGTAATAAAATAAAAAATAGGACATTTCATGAATATTTATACACACACACACACACATATATATATATATATATATATATATATATATATATATATATATATATACATGTATACATGTGTATATATATAAATGAGAGAAACTCGAATTCTTATAGTGACGCACATATTTATTTCTTCGCGATATACTCAAAAACTAAGGATTATATTATTTATTTATACATAATTTGAAATATAGCGAGTTAAAAAATGGGACAGGTTCCAATCGATTGCTATTAGGATATTAATTATTTGCTATTAGCCTATGGTATTTATTACAATGTATCTGTGTAAATAAAGCATTTGCCTAACATCAAATGTTACATCCGTGATAATGGGAACTACCGAAAGCAACGGTTGAAGTTACTTGTACCCCATTATCACCGCCGCTTAGCATAAATTAAAGTAGCGATCGGTCAAATTGTTAAAACGAGCAAGCAAGCGCATATCCGGATGTAAAATGTTTATTACTGCAAATTAACAAGTGGCATTTCCTTTGTAACGCGTTGCAAGATCCACCTGGGGAAAGAACTTGAAGATCGTTCATCAAGATCGCTCTACACCCTCATCGTTGTAATCACCGGAAACCCAGTACTGGTTCTTTAGGCGACAACTTCAATAAAAAAGAGTGAAAACAAGAAATTGGAAAATTTTAATTTTTCGTCGAGCAAGTCGGTACTGTAGTTTTTCATCATCATTGAGAAACTCCAAGTGCGCCTGCCTGTCCTCTAAGTACGTGCTTGTGTGCTGCTGCGTGTGTGTGTGTAAATGAGCACGCGGCTACCACACCCGCACACACACACGCGCGCATATACATATAGATATCAAGGATTGCATGGTTACTCGCGAAATGGCTGGAAAAACATCAGTCATGCAACGACTACTGTTGCCGGCTGTTCTTTAAAACGGAAATAGCCCCTCCGGTATTGACGTTCTTTTTCAAATCCATAGTCCACTTCCGGCGGCCTCCGCGGATCGGTAGCAGCGTCAACCACTTCGTGTAAAATTTTGCAAAAATGCCAGTAAAAATATCTTGGCCCATCGTGGTAGCGACGGTACACCCGAACATCGGCGGATTGCTGGGCGGATATGTTACCAGGAAAAATATCAATCCTTGGTATCAGGTATATCTTCCTCTTCTTGTCAAGTACCTAAAAGTTCTCTCTCTCTCTTTTTCTTTTACGCGGCACACACACACGCGCGCACGCACGCACACATTTTTGAGGGGTTGCCTGGTTCACGATGGTCCATATCCGGCTGATGAGACCAACGCACCTTTTTTTTTTTATCTATTTCCCCTTCCGCTGAAAATTTATGGTCATTTTTTGGAATTTCTTATATTTCTAAAAATACACAGACACGCTCACACAATGTCATAGTTATTTTAAGATAAAATTGCGCATTGTCATGGGCGAGCGTAACTACAGTCGATTATTGAAAGTTTTTCATGTGTGTATGTGTCTGTCTTACTGCTTTTATGCGTGTGTGTATGAGATATGTAAAGTACTAGAGAACACGCGTATCGCGCATTCCAATATTGAGATTTGTGGTTTCATGGTAATTAGCATGGTAATTAGATAAAATTAGAACAGAATTTGTTGAGAGAATTATGCAGTTATCGTGGACGAGTCAGGTCTCTTAATTTTAGAATTTTTCTTTTTTCCTGCCAACGAGGAAAGAGTCTACGATTGTAATCGAAGCGGTACCGAAGGATTATTCCAGAGTAGATTATTCACGTAAACACGTCGAGTGGAAAGTTCATTAAGTTTGCGCTTTATTCAATGTAAGGAATCTTTGTAAAATGAATTACACGGAGCTGCTTGCTTCTTTTCTTCTTCTTCTCTCCTTTCGAAATAGATCACGCAATAAAACCCTTTTCCTCTCTCTTTTACAAGGGAAAAACTCTTTTGACATTGATAAAATGCGCTTCGTGAATGTATGTGTGTGCGTATAAGCAATGAAACTTAATTTTCAATATAATCATCAAAGCGCGTCCTTCCAATATTTTCGAACTTGAAATTTATTTGGCATAAGAATCGAAGAGCATAAAAAACAAATATACATACAATACATAGATAAGTATATTTATAACTTATTTCTCTTAGCTTTTCTCGAATATCCTATTCAAGGGATGAAATACTTTGTTTTAGATTAACAAGTAAATGTGTCGAGTTAAAATTAACATTCTTTGCGTTTATACATATATATATATATACACATACAACATACACAAACATACATGTATATATATATATATATATATATGTACATGTACACATATGTATAAGAAGAAAGAAAAGATTTTAATATACAATAAAGTATTTCATAAGGTATCTTCCTGTAACAAGAATGTCATGGAGTGATATTTGATCCCCTTGAAATTTCTAAGATTTTAATCTTAACTAATAAATTAAAAAGAAGAAAGATAGGAGGAGGGAGAGAAAGAGAGAGCGATAAAAAATGCAGCGAAGAGGGAAATGCTTCGATAACGTCCCTCAACGGCAGATGTCTGTTTCTGTATTAATATGCTTTCAATTAATGTTTTAGTCTCTAAAAAAGCCAGTCTGGACACCACCTAATTGGGCCTTCGCACCAATATGGACAAGCATCTACTGCACAATTGGCTATTCCTCGTACTTGGTATGGCGTGACGGGGGTGGATTTCATGGGGAGGCTGCATTACCCCTTGCATGTTACGGAGTGAACTTGGCTCTGAATTGGTCGTGGTCGCCAATATTTTTCGGTGCCCACAATATAAAACTGGTAAACTTCCTTAAATACGTTTAAATACGTACGTCCTTACTCCGCGCATGGACGTGGATATCAAACTAATTATAACTTTCGCGCAGCATATATACCCTTCGCTAATATCAATAAGGGTCATCACGCTACAACACTATGCTTACGTAATCCAATCGAGTTTTACAGTGTCAAGCTGAAACCAAAGATTATCCGATTAGGATATTAATGAACATTAAAAATACAGTTTCAGCCTGATACTGCAAAGATTGGAAAGTACTATGTAAGAGTACCAGTAAAAAGGATTCGTTAATTTCTCGTACTTTCTTTTGCAGGCTCTTTATGAGATTTTATTATTGTGGAGTAGCACCGCAGTTATGGGAATTGCCTTCTACAATGTGAACCATACCGCTGGCTACTTGACCATTCCGTACTTGGCGTGGAACTCAGTCGCTGCATTATTGAATTATTTGATTTATAGGGATAACAAATCGTCAGAAGCAGCTATAGATCAAAAAAACAACTGAGTAATCCGCGATAACGTTACCTGGATAGGTATCGATGTTTCTTAGAATAACGTTTACGTAGTATTAGTGTGTTCATCTGTAAGATGTAGCACATTCTATTTTTTTTACATTTATTGCATCATTGCTACTTGATAAAAAGTGCCTTTGCATTGAACGCACAATATCATTAGTATACACATGTTTATTCATTGATATGAAATAAATGTTAATTTATCAATTATGCGTACAATACAATTTTTATATATATATAAATAAATATATATATATGTGTGTGTGTATGCGTGTATGTATATATATGTACATATATATATATATATTTATTAATTATTATATTATAATAATAAATTATATAAAGAAATCTAGGGAACCACACTTTTCTTTACTGTGTTCCACAGGTGGATTGTTTTATTCTGTGCAGTTTGGTAAGGGATTTATCTAACACTATTAATATATCTATGTTAAATCAAGATACGAGTCCCTAGGATTTCATAGATCATATTAGTGTTTCTTGCACAGAATAGGGCAGAATAATTTGCACAGCGAAGACATTGAGTACAGCACAGATGCTGATGGGAGGTTGCACTCCGTAGCTGAATTTCATAAGCGCTACGTTCGGTTTGTCGAATAAATGTAACCTTGGTGTTGAAGTACATATAAGCGTTTTTCCACATTCTCCTTGTCTGAAATAATAACCGACTTTAATAACCCTGAGAAACAAAATTTCAAAAGATTTCCATTGATCGTTAAAAAGAGAACTTACATTTTAAGAGAAGAGCCTTATCTTGGCTACGGGTGACATGTTGGGATAACCAATGCAATAAAATCTGTGCTGAACGATATCGATGGGGACAGGTTGAAGCTCTACCAGAGAGTTCATCCAGTGCTGCAGATTGACACTATAAGGATACGTAAGGAAATTAGTGGTTAGGAAATTATACCGTTCATTTTTATACTGTTACTGATAAAATATTTAAGAAGGTACCATTCGAATTGCATGGTCATACAGAAGCTTATCCACCGTAGATGTCTTCTGCTGAAGAAGCTCATTGATATCGGATCTTTTACAGTCCATGAGAATGATTCGGAATTTCGTATTCATGAGACTCACAACTAAAAGATTTGAGGTTTCATTTATGAATAGGTCTGCAGAGGATGCAAGTTTTATCAAACAAGTGACAAAATAATTACCCTCTTTAACTCTGGATGTTGGTCGTAGTCTTCCTGATTTGAGCTCTTCCGTAGCAAGACTTAAACCTGAACTAAGCCACTGCAGGACTCTGACTACCAGTAGTACTTGCTGCGCTCTCCTTTCTTCTACTGCTTTAAATGTTTGCGGTAGACCTTCCAAGGAAGTGGTGATTATGCAAGTCCTGGTCAAAGCTATGTCGTAAACGCAGTCACAAAGTGCAACAACAAAATTTAACTTTGCCAATGTCTCGTTGTGCTCATCCTCCAGCAATGTTTCTTCTGGTAAATCCGGGGCGGTGAATTTTAATGGACGAACTTCCGCTAATGTCAGATTTTTTAATGGTAAGAAATTTTGGAAACTTTCAGCTTCTATAAACATTAAAAGTATACCAAATCTTATAACTTTTATATTCGAAAAAAATGTAACGAACACTAATGTGATGCAAGCTTGAGTTCCTATTTGAAAACGCGAAAAAATAATATATGATAAATCGCATATATGTTTAAATAAACATAACAAGCAAATGTATGCGTACGTGTGCATATGTGTACATTATGTAAATACATATATAATGTAAGTTGACATTAATCTAAGGTTAAAGAAAGCAATTTATCTAGTATTGTTTACTATTTTCTCTATCGATCGTATAGCTTGAGTTTGATTGTGGAGCATTCATCATGTGTATACATGATTATTTACATTTACGTTTATTATTTGTGTTTTTCATATTCGAACGTCTATATGAAGTCTAGCTGAAGATTGAATTATGTTTGATGGAATAATCAATTACCAATGACAGAATTCGTGATTGTTTGAACACCATATCTCTTGATATTTCATACGTGTACGCAGTACAATTAACTACTACTTTCTTATATTTGTTTGCTAATGTAAAAGTAGTCATAGCTCCTTTAACAGAAATACTGACATTTGCTTACTAATTTTTTGAGATATTCATACAAAGAATCACGTTGTACAATCATGGATAATTGATTATACAATATTTTCCATATGCCAATTTGTAGTAATTATGAAAGTAAATTTATACAAACCAGATATTTCCGGAAGAGTGACGGCCCTTGTAGCAAATGGTATAATAGGAGAGTGCCTAAGCGTATTGTTATTATCTTGAAATATTTTGGAAGTAGGAGAACTCAGTGCACCTAATGGACCGGTGAGCAATGGTGAAGATGCACTGTTATTTCCTGATGAGCGACGTAACGGTGATGTTCCGCTAGATGATTGAGAATGCCTAGCAACTGGACTTACTTGCCAGGTGTTTGGTGGTAAAGGAGTTTCACTTAACCTGGAGAAATATCTTTTTTCATTGATAGTTAATGGCATGAGCACATATCTGTGAAAAAAGTGAAAAAACGAAAAAAAAAAAAAAAAAAAAAAAATAAAAAAAAAATAAAAAAAAATATGAGTAAATTGATTTATTTCCAATACCTTCTCCCAGGAGGTGTGCCGATGGAAAATTGAACGCTAGGTGGACTAATAGAACCAATATCTACAGTATGACTTCTATGTGAATCAACGCTTCTTTTCATACTAATTGGTTTTGAACGAGGTACAACAGTATTACTCGTTCGTACTGAAGATGGAAACGAGGGTTGTGCAACATTCCTCTGTGTTGGGACTGGAATTGGTTCTGATATTGGTAGAAAACATGGCCTTGGTGGACTCACAGCCTCCTTACTGGTTTGCTTAACGTACCTGTGTAAGAATAATAACAAAATTAATTGTTTTACATAAAAATGTTCAAGTATAGTTTTTCCAATTGAATTTTACTTTACTTACTTAACTTGTTGCAGGTTAGGATTATTATCCGTATCACTGCTAAGATCACTTGGCACAAGTACAAAATCATCTTCAGGACTAGAGCATGGACTATTTGGTTCTGGATCAGATCTAGGGACAGTTATAGCTCTTTCTGTTGTGATCAATGCACCTGGTGAACTTGATAATTCAGCTGCAACTGGGCTTGGACTCTTCTTAGATCCTTGTAGGAAAGGATGCCCAAAGAAATCATCAAAAGGCATGCGATCTCTAGCATTACGCCTTAATAAACCCATTAAAAGATCTGATAATTCTGGCGAGGTTCCTGGAGGAATCCTAGTAGAAGAAATTATATTATATGAATTGAAAATAGTATTTTTAATATAAACAATACGTAATAAATGATTATAATGCAGGAAAGATAATATTCACATACTTTGGACCAAGATTAGCATTTTTTTCATAAAATAACTTTAGAGCTTGTGGTGTATGAGCTTGAAATGGAGCCTTTCCAGTAAGACATTGAAACACTATTGTTCCCAATGACCATAGATCTGCTTTTGCATCATATTGCAAGGACATGATAACTTCCGGTGCCATGTACATGGGAGAGCCACATAAAGTTGCAGCCATTACCCCATCCCGTAAAAATCGTGCAAATCCAAAATCAGCTAAAATATCAAAATGGTATAGTTTGGCTTACAAGCGTATATCTGTACAGATATTTTATTATTAAATACCTATTTTCAATGTAATCTGATCAGGTTGCGGACATGCTTTGCCACAACTGTGACTGAGCAGTATATTTTGAGGTTTAAGATCCCTGTGGACTACTCCTTTGGCATGCAAAGCTTTCATAGCACCTGCTAATTGCTTGAGAAATACTCTAATAGTATCTTCAGAAAGGGTTCCCTTCGCTAAATAGTAAAATTCCCAAATCAGTATAAAATGGTTTTAAACTCAATTATCGCTACATCTTAGAACACCTACCACCTAAATAATCAGCTAAGTCACCTCCGTTACAATATTCCATAACCAGGAAGACATTATGATTTGACTCCTAAAGCACAAAGAAAAGCGAATAAGATATACAACTTAAACAGTTTGTAATAGACTTACCTTACAATCCAACAAAGCAACCACGTTCTCGTGATGCAGTTCAGTCAGTTCCTAAGACAGAAAAATACTTGAAGCCGAATACTCTACATGTAACCCACTCGATGCTAACGTTACACAACGATACAAGTACCTTCAATATTTTAATCTCCTTGCCCAATAAATTTTGCGACTTGGCTAAACTCTTTTTTGTAATGCTCTTGATGGCAACAACAAAATTTGATTTCTGTGAAAAGAACATTGAATAATGGAATAATTGCAACAATCTACTTCAATTGTTTGATCTAATGAAAATGTCATGGGAGAGGGACCTACTTTGCGATGTCTGCCTTTAAAAACAACGGCGAACGCACCGTGGCCGATTAAATCTTTAGTGTTGTACTCGTAATCACCAACGATCTCCATGTTTCTCTCATGTAACGTCCTTTGATGAAAAAGACTCTCGAAAAAACTCGAAATAGTCGCGCTTTCGGATAGTCCTCTGATCTCTTTGCTTTTCTTTCCGGCGATTTCAATAGTTTACAAACATTCTCGGAGCGACGAGAGAAACATATCACCCATGCATCCAAAGATCGATACGGAAGTGAGAGAAATACCAGCAGCACAAAGCAGGACAGTCATACCACAGCCACTGCATTCTCCGACTTTCTTCGCTCAATTTTTCTAGCAATCGCGCGACGTTGCTGTTGCAATCCCTCTGGTCACCGAACACAGATTCCTCTCAAATAAAAAACACGACGTGGAATGAACTAGCCAAAATACAAAACAACTCGTTCGACAGTTGTTCCGTTCGGGGGCGGACGGGCAGAAACTGTAGCAAAATGTCGCGAATGTAAAAAATCAACGAAAGTGCACAACGCGCGACTGCTCTGGTGCGTGCGCACTGCGCGTCTTGCATTCGTCGTGGCCCTTATATAGCAGCAGTGGCGTAGAAACTCGGGGACCCGATTCTCTTAGATTCCAAGTTCGAAACTGTTGTTCAGCGACGGTGCCCCGTCAAAATAGAGAACACTCATTGTTTTTTCAAGTATTACGCATAAAAAGCTTTTTTCCCCAATTTCTACAGTTTCAGAAATTCGTGGGAAATCGATCGTGCCTGAATATTTTGGAATTTTTGAGGTTCCCTTCTTTGCGGACGATGCGCCACTGAACCCAAAGAATAATGAAATTCCTATCGCGTGTAGTACTCCAAAATAGCTTGATCCGACTTTTTTAGTCTTGCTTATTTTACATATGCGCATTATATGCGGAAACCAGTCAGAAATAGAGAGGTCTATTTACTTTTTAAGGAATTCTATTAAAGAACTTTTAACGTACCGAATGTTTAATGTATACTGTCGTTTGCGTACATAGACTTTAAGTCGTGGATGTTAATATTTACTGCTTTGTCCTATTTTAGGTGAAATGCAAACCGAAGATTGCGAGACGAGTGGATTTTATGAAAATTTTCAGGTAGTTGGATTTTTTGATTTATGCGACAGATTCTTTTGAATTTTAATTTCAAGTAAGAATTTTGTGGATTGAACTACTTGCAGTTGCTTATTAATTGTCTAAGAGTATTGGATCGGGGATGAAGAAGGTATTTTTGAATTTCGATTATCAAGGAGTGTAATTATGAATTGTGCTTACGACAGTTTTACGATTACAAGTAGTTTTGACTAATAATTGTACTTAACACCTACTATGTCATTTGTGCAAGTGCCACGCATCGTGTGAACTGTCAAACACAGCTGTTTTTGCGGATGCGCAAGATACTTCTCCATTCAAGCTTCGCCTTCCAAAAACAGACGACAAATCTTTGAGAAAAATAATAATTTCTTTGCATTTGGATGCACGAACAACTTAAAAATCCAATCAACCGATCTTAAGTCATTTAAATCACAAAAAATGGTTACCTATCGATGACAATATAATTATTAGAAATTATTATGAGAGCAAAAATAAACTCTAAATGCGCATGCGCCTTGAGAAACTTCATCTACACGTGGTTTAATTTCATAAATTTAGTCTTTTAAAAATTAATTTTATTTTGTTGGATTTGGTAGTTTCGTTAATCACGATAAAATCAGTTTAAAAAATTTCAAAAAATGATACATTGCACTTTGTAAGGTGTATAAAACATTGTATACTCTTGTTTTCTTTGTTTATTTCACCTTTCACAAAAGGTTGACAAAGAGACTTTCACTTGTTGTCTTGCCAGTCTAAAATAATAAGCTAAGCTACAAACACTGAAGGAGAAACATAAGTTATTCCTGATAAAACTTTTAACTTGAATTTTTACAATATGATAATGTAAGTAATTAATATAAATATTATTTGTGAATATTTATGAATATATGAGATTAAAACGTATCGATTAATTTAGATTAAAGGAATGCTCAGCATGTTTAAGCAACTACGAAGTTTTAAGTACTTTAAAAAACCTAAAAATAAAAAGAACAAATAACAAAAATTTGTCAACAATAACTGCACAGACTATAGAATACTTAGAAGAAAATCCATGTAAAAAGCAATCTCCTGAAGCAATTACAAACTTTTTAAAATCTGTGGAAGAATTTAAATTAACGAAGTTGGAGAAACTAACTTTGCTAAATTTGTGTCCAACAAAGCCTCTTGAGATACAATTGGTAATATATTAATAGAATAATCATATCTGTTATTTGTTATTTAATGGATACATAGTAACATTTGTTTTAAAAACTTTCACACTTTATTCTAGATGATAGAAGATAGCGAAGATCGACTTACAGAAGAAGAAGTAGACAAATTACTTCTTATAATTGCAACATATATAGGAGATCAAGAAACATAAATTGCTTGGGATAAAAGTAAAACACAGGACACATTGTTATGCAGTTATAATAAATCTATTTTTAAACAACATAAGTTTCAACATTATTTAATAGACGTCATCATCATCAGATAATATTTTCCTTTTTGATTTCCAGGGATAGAATTTTTGTTAATTTAAGGAAATTTATAGCATGTGTTAAACATAAGTATAAATGAAAAACGAAAATCTAAGAGGTATTTAACTTGTAATAACAAACTTTATTAATATAACTTAACTATAGCTTAAAAGATGTTTAGATAAGTGTCATAGTATAAAGTAGATCGCAAAACGAGCATTCAGTTAAAGTGTTTGTGGCAATTCGCACTAATCCATCAGGTGTTTAACGAACATTAATTTCTCGCAAGATTTAGTATCAAATATCAGGTTATATATAACAATTTCTTGATAAATTCAGCTGATAATCCTGGGACAAAACATAACAGACATTTCTAAGTTAGCGCGACGAAGCAGATGCCATGCCCCACATACTTCACTTCACTAGCGCTCCTAGTGTTAATGTGTAAAAGTGAGACGTAACTTCATTGGTATAATATGGAAGTGTAAGTATTTGACATGAATATTATTTGTATAGTAATTAAGTGAATTTTTGCTTTTACATATATGAAAATAAGAAATTAATAACGATTAATTAATTTAGATTAAAAGATTGTTCAGCTTATCTGAGCAACTACGAAGTTTTAGATATATTACAAAATATAAAATCAAATAAAAAACAAAAAATAACACAGAATCAATTGGCAACAATCACTTACCAAACTATAAGATATTTAGAAGATACTCCATGTAAAAGACAATCTCCTGAGAAGATTAGTGATTTTCTGAAAGCTGTGGAACCATTTAAATTAACGAAGTGTGAGAAATTAACTCTACTGAATGTTTGTCCGAAAACACCTTTGGAGATACAATTGGTAACACCTTTTTTCAGAGTAATTAAGTCTGTTATATTATAATGTAATGACAGTTAAACGATATTTGTTTTAAAAATTTACTCTTCTAATTTGATTTTAGATTGTAGAAGATAGCGAAGATCGATTGTCAGAAGAAGAGGTAGAAGGTTTACTTCAAGTAATAGCAAAGCATTTAGAAGAACAAGTAGAAGTAGTATAATAGAAAAATAAAATCAAAAGTATTATATGATATTTTATATACATTTATTTATAATAAACATATATTGAAATAGTATAAGTTTAAACATCATTGTGCGAAATTTTTGACAAAAAACATATTATCTTTTTTGGTCTCCAAGATCATCTATTGAGTCTTCATCAATCTAAAAAAAATATTGAAATGCTTTAAGTAAAAACATATATATTTAACATAAGTAATTATATATACCAAATTAACTATGAATTAATACCTGAGGCCATTTGTCTGGGATTACGTCAAATAAATCATCTTTGACATCTCCTTGTATAACAATTTCATCATCTCCAGTTACACTGGATCCACAAGCAAATTTACTACCAAAAAATTTAGCTGCTACCTTTAGATCTATGTCTGTAATTTATTAATTTTATTTAGGTATTAAGATTCTTAGACATATAAATACTAATTAAATAGATTATATAATATTTACCAAAAGTACTTAAACCAGTAACAACAGTCACAGATTTCTTTTTTCCTCGTGGTGCTCTTGATACTGTTACTAATTTAGGTACATCTTCTTTTTTCTTTGCTTTAAGCATACCTTTACCACCACGTTTTTGTCGCTTCTTTTCATCTTCCCCTTCTCCAGTTTCAGTGGTTCCATCATCAACTACTTACACAAAATTCTCCTTAATTGTCACACACATTGTAGAAAAGATAATTCATAAAAAGAATTCGAATTAATAACCAAAGGCATATGCCCCAGCGTAGCGTACTTCAATCACTTACCAAGTTTGACCTTTTCAAATTCCATAGGTAAATTTCTTTCTAGCCATTGCTTACATTTCTCATATTCAGGATAATACTCGCAATACTGTACAGAAACAAAAACATGCATTGAGCAAAAGAACGTTAAAAAAGAAAGCCACCGTCTCAAAGAAACACGCAAGAATCGACTAAAGTTCCAACGGAACAATTTGATACCTCAATAGGGAGTGAACAGTTCCCACAATATTGTACTTGAATAGGATAAGTAACACCAGGATCTGGTCCCAGACGTAGAACAGGCTCTAGATCCCCTGACATTTTGAAAAGTTTAAGAGAATAACACCCAAGACCCAGTCATCCACCTAAAAAAAAAGTAGGGAGCTTACAACGAACCGTCTCTTCTTCCCATTGATGTTTGCAATTACTAAAAAGTACTCCGCGAGCAGCGCTCGAAAGCCGAAAGGATGTCGAAAGCGACGAAAAAATCTTCCAACACAAACAAACCCTCCACCTCCTTTCGAGGTTATGTTTCCCTCCCTGGATATCTTCGGCAAATTTCGGCGCTCGCCGGCAGGCGGCGGAGCAAGCATCCCCCACCACTCGCTTCGATCGCGGCTGGAGTGGGGGGTGAGCGAGGAGTCCAAAACCAGGAGGATTCGGCCAATCGACGCGAGTCTTCCCCTGGAGCTCGCGTGGGAGCGAATCGCTCCGACGGTTTGGGGGAAGCCGACTAGTCCAGGACGAACGTCGGCGACGGAAGGTAGAGGCGCGACCTCCGCCAGTAGGTAGCAAATGGCACGATAACCCCTCGGAGGAGGAAGCCAATAGCGCACCCTAGACTTTGCACTTAGTTCGAAACGCACGTGCGGCAGAGGAAAGCAGCTCGGGCACAGCGAGCAGCGCGTGTCGTCCTGAGTGAAAAATTTGCACGGCGAGCGGAGTCGAGTACTTGGGTCGAGGCCGCGTTTTTCGTTTGGTGCGAGCGCTGTGGAAGGTTGCCGACGTCGCCGTTGTCGTCGTCGTCGAGGAGAAAAGACCCTGGGAGAACCCGAAGAGATTTGTCGGACTCGCACGAGGCATGGCACTGGGTGCTCAGGTCGAGGGGGAAACGAGGACGGTGAAAATAGGCCTGGTGAACGGTACCGAGGGTGGTCGACCCACGGCTCCTCCTGGTACTGGTAAGTTTCGACCGGCCAGTTCGAGCACGAGGAGTCGAACTCTTTGGAGTCAACCGGAACTGGAACCGCCGGGTCCCGGTCCAGGTCCAGGTCCTGGTCCTGGTCCTGCTCTGAGTTCTAATGCGGACCCGGACCCGGACCTAAACCCGAACCCAAACCCGAACCCTCACCCGCACCCGGACCCTATCCGCGACCGCCCAGGACTCCGGGGGTCTTGCGCGCTCCCTCCTTACGTAACGCAGCGTAACATAGCGTAATATAGCGTAGCGTTGCGTTGCGTAGCGTGGTGCAGCTTGGCGCAGTTCGGAGGAGGACCGGCGGTCTCTCCTCGCGGAACCTCCGCTGGAGGAGGCTTTCGTTCGGGAGTTCGGTGGAATCGAGTCGAGTCTACTCAACTCGAGTCTACAGAGCCGAGCCCTCCTGATTATGTAACGCGCCAACTACGGGGACAACCTCCTCGTGCGTGCGTGCGTGCGCGCGCGAGATGGCCCGTCCCCCTGCAGCTCCCACGAGTGCCGGACTAGCAGAAGACGCGTTGCGCTCGGAGCAGACGAATTTTACCTTCGCCGGGGGAGGGGAAGGGGTACGGGGATAATCCCCTCTCCCACGCTTCCCCCCGTCCAGGTTTTGTCTCCTCTTCCCCTTTTTTTCTCGAGGAATAGGAGGAAAAAGTTTCCTAAATTTTACAAGGACGTTGCGCCGACGGTGGTAGAGGCGGTGGTCGTCGTGGTCGTGGCAACGGGGAGTCGATAGACCCAGTCCTAAACATCACGTGGTGTCTTGGTACTCCACGAGTTCGCTCGTGGAAAATATGCGAGTTCCTCTGGATTTTCCTTTCAAACTCATTCGTTTTGCTTGCTCTCTTTTTCTCTTTCTCTCTATCTCTCTCTCTCCTTTGCGATCGTGCGTCCTCCCCTACCAGGGACGTCTCTTCCCTTTCTCCCTTTCCGCGCTATTATGTAATCTGGAAGTAACGACACGTCGTCGAACCGATGGCTCCGACAAATTTCATTTTTATTTTTAATTTTGGCATCACTCCGCTTTTCTTTCATCCTTTTCCCTTGATAGCATTGTTTTGCGTGGCTTCGGTACGTGTGTGCGTGCACGCGTGCGCGTGTGTGCGCAGAGATTTCAAAATTGGTATCACCGATACGATTTTAACAAAGTTGTGTTATGCATCTTGCATGCGGTACGCGCCCGCGCGCGCACACGCATACGCACATACATGGCAGACAGATACTTTTACGCATGACGAAATAATAAATCAGCTGTGCGGATTGCAAATAAACAGTTCTAAAAGAGAATTAAGAATTCCCTTATCTGATACTCGTCTGACAAATAATATATCCACTGGCTTTATATTTTCTAGATATTAAGGGTTGCGATGACCCTTCACCTCTTACCCGTGTCTGATGCAAGATTTCTGATAATTGTGTAGATAGCATTATACTAAGGAGCTGTACGTACATGTATCTCGCTCGATACCAAATTTTTCTATCGAACAATTCGACGACGTAACGCGCGGCCTGCATAACGTCGTAACCTCACACGGTTTTGGTAAAATTTTCAACCTTGACGCATTTTACCCGAAAATGCTCCCACACTCCTGCCTGCCAATTTCTTCAATTCGACCATTGGATTCTGCTTCTGATGTATTTTCCTTTGCTGGACACATGTTTGGATTTTCTCTCTCTGCCTCTCTCTCTCTCATTTTCTTTCTTTATCGCATACTAAAAATTCATTAGATAATACACTCGGAGAATTACCGTAGTTCGGACTCCCTTAATTTGAGAGGTTAGGTGACATCATAAATTTTCTCTTAAACAATTCTCTATCTTTTCTTCTGACGCATACGCTCGTACAAGTGTTTGTGTTCGTATACGTGTATAACCAGTCGTAGGTCAAATATCACTCTTCTGATAGTACCTTAAGGTGATTTCGACCAGTTTTGGAGAAGTTCTTTCCACTGAAAATGGGACGCATTTTGAACACGTGTGTATGCTAACCATCCGGTAACCATAGGCGTAGCCATCCAAAAATTCCGTCCCGTCAACGATGGCTGCTCTCATCCGAAGACCCTCGATTACCTTAGCAACGTATTTCCATGGGGAAACTCCAGTGGTTCTCCTAAAAAATGTGGATAGACTCCATTAGAAGCTGATTCTATTCCAAATTCATTAGAGCCCCTTTCACAGGCTAATTCCAATATGTAAAAACACATCCCTGCCCGTGCACATACGATCGTGTGCATACATAACGAAATGTACATGCATTTACACGACTGGTATACGTGTGTATGCGAGGAGAACTACTGTATTATTTATATCTATTAATATTTATTATATGCTAAGTGATTTGGATGAAATTTTTACGAATTTATTATAAGCCTTGGACTACTTTTTAACGTTCGACGACTCCTGCATTTCTGGATGAGAAAACTCTTTGTTTCTCCGGGCGTTTTGTCACTTCGTTCTCTCTTCATGTTGTATTTTGACGTAACGATTGTTGCTTTCCAGGAGATTTTAAGAGAAAAAATTACTTACATATTTGGCATCTTTGCCAAACAATGACGGAAACCAAAGAATATCGATAAGACGGGGTTATCGTTCTTTCTCGTGGCACCGCGTTGCATTTTCTTTAGGTTCCATTATTTGCCATTCTACAACTGGCCTTTCCACGAGATAGTCCATCATTTATTTGTTTTCCTTGTCGCTAAAATTTTCATGAAAATTATACTGAAACGGGCATTGGAAAAACAATAGTATCGGCTGTACTGACTTTTTCCGCTTTTTCTTCTTCTTCTTCTTCTTCTTCTTCTTCTTTAGTTACTTGGAAAATGCTACAGACTTAATTATTTGCGATTAATTGGATCTCCTTTCATCTTTGAATTGTGTTATTTGAT
The DNA here is from genome assembly GCA_037305995.1 of Sclerodermus sp. 'alternatusi'. Taxonomy (NCBI): domain Eukaryota; kingdom Metazoa; phylum Arthropoda; class Insecta; order Hymenoptera; family Bethylidae; genus Sclerodermus; species Sclerodermus sp. 'alternatusi'. Next base: position 1,026,490 of record CM074553.1, read on the forward strand.
TAAAGACACATATTAATCTTGTGGAAATGCGAAAGAGAAAGTCTTATTTATAATCCCATAAATTTCAGGATACAAATAAAGTAATCTATCATACTTCAGTGTAATTTGGTTTTCCTTCTTCTTCTTCTTCTTAGTAAACTTCCACAGTACGATAATGTGTATTGCCAAGTAATGTTTTTTTATCGTGGAAATGCTTTAAATAATTTGCGAGGGTACAACAATTTCTATGAGGCGATATCAGTATTTTACATTGTTACCGTATGGACCTTGCATAGAATATGCTTTGTAATGATTGCGGAGAGGCAGTAATATTTAGCATGAATATTGCTTTATAATCCTGATAATTGGACTATATATTATTCAGCAAAATATATTGGAAATCGTCAACTCCAATAAGTTAATGGAGCTCCAACTAAAGAAACATTGTTATTACATTTTTTGACGTTACTATGATAAATCAAACATAATCAGTGTTGCATTCTACTAAACATTTGTTTACCTAAAATATTTTTATTAATAAAATATTATTAACACATTTACCTCATACTGTATAATTGTTTCTATTATAATTTGATCAACTCTTAACTGGTATACTCGTATTTTAATTTATGCACAGAATTATAAAATACTTTATTTTTTTTCTTATCCGGTTTGTGCGTTGCTTCATCATACCAGCAAAATACCGTGCAATTGAAATGGTTTTAAAAAATGGGTCACCTATATTATTTGAACGAATTCATTGTTGTTCCTAAATTCAAGCGTCATAGTAACGTTGGATATAAATTGCTAAAAGTTAGGATAATGTAAAAAGTTTTCTGGTAAAATCGAAGAGAAAAAATAGAGGGAGAGTTTGCAGGCGGAATGGTAAATTTGATTTAATGAATTTCTGTAGAGCTTATTCATTATGTAAACACGAAACCTCTAAATAAAAATATAATGATTACCTTTGATGATTGCAGCAGAGGCGGAATGCATGTGCCTTTTTTTTTACTTTAAGATATTGAGCGCGTTGAATCTCAGATATGTCGATTGAAATCGAATCAGTCGCATGTCAATGAACTAATTCTCTTGTTTGGATTCATATTAAAGCGATGGAAATATTTTTGGTACAAAGGTCACATTAATTCTTTTATGGTAGCTCTTCGTAAAAAATTCCATAAAATAATCATTTTCAAAGTATCATTCTCGTTTTATTTGCTCTTCTCTGTTTCATCCGAGAATGTACTTTTATTGCAATCGCAAGATTGTTTGCCGTTACTGATTCACGAGATAAGTTTGATTACTTTGAACACTGTTAATTATAATAAACAGTAGCGTATTATTCTTTCTATATACGCACGTGCCTCCAATTAATTTTAGATATTTTTCTCAATTAATATCTATTGCAGTGATAAATAAGGTAATCTATCTTCTCTCTATTCAAATGAAATTGTTTTAATTTCCATAGCTTTTCCTTGAAGAGTAAATGCATATTTGAAATTCATTTCTTGATAAAAAATAGAAGATACTGTAATTATTTAAAAAACCTTAATTTTACATATTTAAAATGTAAATAATACGAATATTACTAATCTAATAGGTTTTTCCTTGTCTTCTTTAACCGAATCTCTTTTTCAACGGTTGCTTTTTTATCTTATCTGGTTTCAAAGCGTTCTAACACTTCGACATGGGGTAACAAAGTGTTATTAGCAAGCAAGATGGACTGATGTGTGATAGTACTGCGATAACGAATACTTTATCTTAGGAGATCCCTTTCTTCAGTACTTGAAAATCTTTCTGACCAAAAATATATAATTCTCTCCAACTTATCAATATCGTGATAAAAGTTTTACACTCTTGAGTATAGTGTAATTATTAATCTAATCAGAGGAAAATCGTGATTTTCATTAATTCCTTATTATTCCTTGTAAATAACTATATTATAACTTCCTAATCATGATTCTTAATTTGTTTTCTGGATTTTGAGAATCAACGTTTTTATGGTAATTTAATAGATTTTTTATGATCTTCGAGCTTTCTTTCCACATAATTTATCGTATAATATTTTCTTTTGAGTATAATAGAGCTCAGTGCATAGAAACCTTATTTTAGGGGGGTGCAATATAAAATATTCTTTTGTAAAGGAACAATTCCTCTTAAAAAATTCTGTTCTGAGCCTGCTAGGCTCAGGAATATTGTTAACCAACCGAAAGTCTTCTATAGGTTCACTTTTGTTTTTAAAGTTAATATAGACCTACATTTCGGAGTAAAAATAAATTACTGAACTGTAGTATTTGCATTTTAATGTTTATCGTTTATTATAATAAAGAAGATAGCGGGATGGCTATTTTGATAACATCGGTAGGCACTGATTTTCGATTTTTTCCGGAAATGAACTTGCAATACTTAAAGTCATCGACTTAGATTACGTAGATACACATTGTAGCGATGAATAATCTTTTTTGTGAACGACAGATTGTAATTCGAAACTTATTAATCCTCTGAAAACCCCCGAGACCACAATAGAATATTATTATTAATTTTTAAAACGATGCGCTGGAATGATAAAATATAAGGAAATAGAGTTAAAAGTATCACCTGCGGTTAAACCCCATTCATCCTTCAGTTTATTTTACATTCATTTATTTCACATGAAACTTACTACACACAAAATGGCAGTAATTTTGAAAATGGTCCAAGAGAAACATTCAAAGTATTCGAATTTAGCAGATTGTTTTGTATTTGTAAATGCAAAAACAAGCGATAAACGCCATTTTTTCTTAGATTTCGACTTCCGCCATTTTCGTAATAACCGCCATAATCGGGAAAGTCTTATTTTTCTGCACACACGTGTAGAATATCGTGAAGAAATTCTCACGATTAAATACGTACACGAAACAAAGTTCCATGCTCAAGGAAAATACTCAAAAATCAAGATATCCGTATCATTTTTTCTTTAATGACTTTTAATGTGCATTTGCTTGAATTTATAGGTTATGTTATTAAAAACACGTGACGCGCATCTAGAAATGTAATCAAGGATCTATTGAAATCTATAAATATACAGCTGTAACAATGCGTCGATTTTCGAAAAGAGCAGCTAATACGTAAATTACTCGCATTTTGGGAAATAGATCTTAATGGTTAATCTCTAGCTGACTATTTCGAAAACAAACAATTCCAGTGGAGATTTATAAAGTAACTTTTGTAAAACACGCATACGCGGAATAAATGCAGACGCACATACCTGGGTATACCTGTTTGTAATATCAGAGCTTGTACAATGAATTTATAATTCTCGTTTTAACTATAATTATTATAGGTTATGTCGATCGCAAATAGCTTCCCCATAGATAAGTGCATAAGTTTTTACTGGAATACAATGCAGATGCAAGGTTCTGTATAATTTTTCATGAATTTTTCCTGGAAGAAATCAACGATTAACCCCATGATATTTAAACAGGTTGATATGGGATTGTAGCCCTCGGGCTAATTCTCTACATATACATAGATCGATGTCTTCTAGAAATGAATCTGTGTATTGCAAACATGCGACTGATAAAAATAGTACGGCATTCGAGTGCACACTATTCACATTGGCGTTTATTTATAAGCGCGTTAGAGAGTGCAAGTAGCCGCCATAGGAGATCTTAGCTAGTAGTACCTTCTTCTTGCACCACCACCACAAACCTGCACCGCACGCACACGCGACAAGCTTCTGCGTATTCCACAGAAGTCAACAGTTGTATTTTTGCATACGTGTCTCCCTCCTGATTTATATGATTATTTTAAAGCCTGTTCATTCAGCCCGGCTGAAAATCTCGCCTCGAAACCGTTTGGATCGAGCCTGGAGACATCTTCTTCTTATGTACCATTTGAAAATGAATGTTAGGGTCTTCGACGGTGGCAGGACTCTTGGCGATGCTTCTTTCATTTATTTAAACTATAGAATTGTAACGAGAAAGGAGATTTTATAATTGATGAGACTGTAAAGTTGATGATGAGGAAAGAAGACCCTTAGGGACGCGTATGGTCTGAGTAAAATTGTTTGCTTCACTGATTTAAGAACACTTTTTACTGATTATTTCCTTCTCTATTGGATAATCCGGAATCTACAATTGTTCTTTAACTCGTAGACGAAATGTAGGAATAAACACGATTTGAAATTAATTCGGTTTATACTTGTTCCCAAGTAATTTTCTCCAAGCTTGTTTAATTTGGCTATGTGCGTTCTCTAGAAAGTAAATTCTCTCTCTCTCTCTCTCTCTCTCTCTCTCTCTCTTTCTCTCTTCTTCTAGTGTTTATATTGCCAAAGAAAGTTTTTTCTTACCTCTCTGAAAGTTGAGATGTTAATTCTTGTGAGGTTTGCCATTAATTCAGCAAGTAGGCAGCATCATTTAATGTTTCTTGGAAAAAGTTCCCGACAAATTTTCTTGGGGGTTTCTACTAAAAGTTTAGCAAACAAACCTGATTGTAAGAGAAAAAAGTGAGACCATTCTAGATACGTTGCTAGAAACATCGTACTTTTATTGCAGTTAAAAAAATATGTATGAGATTTCTACAATATTTCAATGTACAAATGTGTACAAACTTTAAAACCGATCTCGAGTATAAGGAAGACGGCAGTAAAGAAATTTAAGTTTATCTCCATAAAAATTCCTGTAGACGTAAACTTATTCAACAAGTTTCTCTTCAACAAAAACAAATCAAAGCGTTGTTTCCTTCCGTGTTTGCCATCGCTCATGTTTTTCCATGAAAACTTTAATTCGAGTATCTTTAATGATTTATTTTTATTCCATTAGTAGGAGTTATGAGAATCAATAAAGGAGGGGGGGGGGGGAGATGCGTTGGATCTTCCATTTTCTTTTCCCGCACGATTCCAATTTGAAATTTAGCGTTTAGAATATTAAAAGGGAAGAGATCGCTCAAGCCATTTTACTGTAACTCCTGTAATTTATTCTCTTTTCACGCTATTTACTTATATTTTTAAAAATAGCAACTAGTTTTTCCATTCTCAGCAATTCCTTTTAATTGGAACTGCCCATTAATTATGAAGTCTTGTTTAATTCTTGCAAATCAAGTTCGCCTTCGCTCGTGGCATTGGTATACACGCAAAAGGGTACCAATGCCACGTGGAAAGTGATGCACGACCACAGAGTCAAATACTTGTAAGTGATTAAAGAATTGCCTCTTTCTGTTTCTAATGCACGTTCAAATTTCTTACAGAAACAAAGCAAGATTCGGGAAACAGCGGAAGTACGAGCTCGGCAGAGAGCATCATTGAAAAGGGCGAGGTGGAAGCTACAAAGGAGAGTGTAAAGGAAAAAGATCAACAAATAGAGAAAAGTGAAAAAGAATCTCATAATGATAAAGACAAAGAGTCTTCTAATGAACAAGAAGTTGTTTTCATCCAAGACATGGGATTCACCGTTAAAATTGTTAGCCCAGGAGCAGAACCTTTTGATATCCAAGTATCAAGCATGGAATTGGTTCAGGTGATTGCTTCATTTTTTCTTCCTTGTTGTTTATTCATTTAATTAATGAGATCAATTAGAATATAAATGTAATGGTCACAGTAAAGTAATGCGCATTCTAATAATGTATAGCAATATCTGATTAACAGTTCGTATTTTGACCACAACTACTAATCAGAGATATTACTATACATGTAAATAAAATAGGAAAGGCTCGTGTCTAATGGTAAGCCGTCCGTTTCATTGTAGGAAATTCACCAGTTGCTTATGGACAGGGAAGACACGTGTCACCGTACCTGCTTCTCTCTTCAGTTGGACGGTAATACCTTGGATAATTTTGCTGAGCTGAAGAATATCGAAGGCCTGAAGGATGGTTCAGTGATCAAAGTCGTCGAGGAACCGTATACGATGCGTGAGGCACGAATTCACGTTCGACACGTGCGCGACTTGCTGAAATCTGTGGACCCAGCAGATGCCTACAATGGAGTGGAGTGCAGCAGTCTTTCTTTCTTGAACGTCGTTACCAACGGCGATATCCTCGAGAAGAAGAAAACTCGAGCAGATTCCGTGGACTGCACTCCACCAGATTACATTATTCCCAGTTGCAAAGATAGACCACTGCTTCCCTTACAGCCGCAGGCAAAAGAACAAAGATGCCCACCCTGTTTGAAGGTACTGACACTCTTAATGAGTCATTCACCCGCCAATTGTTCCCTCGCTCTTCTGCGTAATCGATTCTCTGACATTCCCTTGATCTGTTCTCCAGGTACTTACGACATCCGGATGGAACCCACCTCCGGGTTATAGAAAACTCCATGGAGATTTAATGTATTTGCACGTTGTAACGCTAGAAGATAAGCAATATTACCTTACCGCATGTGCCAGAGGTTTCTTTGTTAACCAGTCAACTAAAGAAGTGTTCAACCCAAAGCCAGCGACTCCCAGTCATTTGTGCCATAGTTTAATCGAGTTGCTGAATCAACTAAGTCCTTCCTTTAAACGCGGGTTCGCCGCTATGCAAAAGCGCAGAACCCTGAGGCATCCGTTCGAAAGAGTCGCTACGCCTTATCAGCTTTATGCTTGGTGCGCGCCTCAAATCGAGCATACGATTGATGCCATACGCGCTGAAGATAGTAAGTATCCTCATTCTCCATTTCTGGTAATCAAAACTTTTACCCCCTTTATTCATTAGACTCGTGTCCCATTAGAGTTATTAGTATTATTATTATGATTATTATCTGTGCTCGAGGAATCTCTTAAATTATGGGAATATCCAATGATCGTTGTTCTCTCGCGTTTACAGCATTTTCTTCAAAACTTGGTTACGAGGAACATATTCCTGGACAAACTCGTGACTGGAACGAAGAGTTACAAACTACCAGAGAATTGCCTCGTAAGAATCTACCTGAAAGATTACTCAGGGAACGTGCTATTTTCAAGGTACCGATATTCTTGCAACCCGGTTTGACCGGATACATCGTTTATTTATTATGTCAGTTGTCGATCAAGTTACCGAAGTTCTCGCGCTTCTGGTTTAGGTCCACAGTGATTTCGTAGCTGCTGCGACTCGGGGCGCTGTAGCCGTAATAGATGGAAACGTGATGGCGATCAATCCAGGTGAGGAGGCTAAGATGCAGATGTTTATTTGGAACAATATCTTCTTCTCATTGGGCTTTGATGTGCGGGACCACTACAAAGAACTCGGTGGCGATGCGGCAGCTTTTGTTGCTCCACGAAACGACTTGCAGGGTGTCCGAGTCTATGCCGCTGTTGATTTGCCAGGGCTTTACACCCTGGGTACTGTTGTAATCGATTACAGGTTCGCACAGTGGTATACATTTATCGTGATTTTGAAATAAAATCATGAGATTTCTTTTATATGTTTTATAGCTTACGGATATTTTGTAGTGTGTGATTCGTTCACGCACTCTTTAATTCAATCTTCTATATTCTGTCAACTTAAAAGTTGAGAAAAATGGCGCTGATTTTTTCTGATAATCTCCCGTATTCCTCCCCGTAGAGGATACCGTGTTACCGCACAGTCTATCATCCCGGGAATCTTAGAACGTGAACAGGAACAATCCGTGGTCTACGGCTCCATAGATTTTGGAAAGACTGTCCTTACACACCCTAAATATCTGGAGTTGGTGAGATAGCCAATCTATTTCTTTGTGCATTTATTTTCAATTGTTCTTTTATTCAGACTTTTATTTCTATTAAAAACCAATTGATAAGTAATTTTTATATTTTTATGTATTTCAACAATCATTTTGTTTGCTGTGATCAGAAGGTTGAAATAAATTCGTAGTAATTAAGTTAGAAGTACATGTAGAATTTCAAGATAAATTAAGAATAGTTTTAGTTATTGGGTAATGTTAAGTGTTACTTTTGCGTTACAGTTGAATAAAGCTGGTCAACAATTGAAAATATTGCCTCACAAAGTGATCAATGATGCGGGTGAAGAAGTTGAACTATGTAGTAGTGTTGAATGCAAGGGAATTATTGGAAATGATTCACGTCATTATGTCTTAGATTTATTAAGGACATTCCCACCTGACGTGAATTTCCTTAAACGTAAGTAGAAGCTTGACTGTAATCATTTATCGTTATGAGCCTAGGGAATATGTTTCAAACCAATATTTTATTCGTTATATCAGTGGAGGATGTTGAGTTAAGTAAAGAAGCTCGCGCCTTGGGCTTCCCAATTGAGCATAAACATAAGTTGGCTTGCCTTCGACCAGAATTGATCGACTCTTTTGTCGAAACAAGATATGTTCAATTCATTAAGCATGCTGCCGTTAATTTACAACAACTTACATCATCAAGGAGATCGCAGAAAGAGAAAGAAACATCTTCAAAAGTGAGCAGAACTTTATAATTGTGCATATAGTGTATAAAGTGAGTAATTCGTTTGACAATTCATAATCTTTGATCTTCGTTTATAGGAAGAGAAAAAAGACGAAGTTAATGGAATAGACGTTGATAGTAATAAAGAAGATACCACTCAATCGATTGAAACTGACGAAGCAAAGAAAATTGTTGAGAGCATCACTGAGTCTATCACTGGTGGTGAAAAACAAGAATGTAAGTGTTCTTCTAAAAGCAACAGATCTCTTTTATTTATACGAATATTATTTTTATTTCATTAATTATACATTTACATTGAATATTAACAAAATACTATATGTTTTCATTGTATTAAATTATTATAGTGGAAGAAAGTACGAAGGAAGTAGTTAGACGAGCCGCTGCAGCTGTTGGTAGTTTACGAAATGCGGAATTTGATGTTCGATTTAATCCTGATGTGTTCTCTCCGGGTGTTAAACATCCTGATCCAAATGGAGTCATGTTGAAGAAGCAAAAACAGGTTGTCAAAGATGCAGCGGACTTCCTTTTAACTGTGCAACTTCCTACTTTCGTAAGTTTTTTAATACTTTTATAATGTACTGTGGTACAAACTAAATAAATTACAAAGACAATAAAGTTTTTTCAGTTTGATCAAAACTTAATGATGTATTTTTTTTAGATTCGGGAATGCTTGGATCATACAGCCGCAGCTATGGATGGAAACACTTTGATCGAAGCATTACATGGAAAAGGTATTAATGTTCGTTACCTGGGTAAATTAGCAGCCATGCTTGCTGCTGTACCACAGCTGCAGTATCTTCATCGTATCGCTGTGTCGGAACTTCTCTTACGGTCAGCTAAACATATTTTCACTTCGTACATGCAGGTACATACGGTGATAACATCAAGAACCAATAGTAATATTGAGATATATTATTAAGACAAATATTTTTACAAATTTCTAATTACAGGGTACAGAATTAATGAATCTATCAGCCGCGATTAGTCACTTTTTGAATTGTTTGTTCTCAGCGGCACAAGTTATTCATCCACAACAAAACTTGGAAGAGGTATATTCATTTCGATACTAATGGAATAATTATAATCTTTGACTATTCGCGTTTAATATAAAAAGATATTGATTTAAAATGTTTCTCGTGGAGAGTGATACTTACGTGTTTTTATTAATAAATAAACGATCACTTTTTTAGCTTCAAAGTAAAACGGCTAAACGAAGAAATAAGAGAAAAGGTAGAAACAATGGACCGCAGCAGTCTGAGGTTGAATGGGCATCCTTGACACCAAAGTCTCTTTGGCAACAAATTAAAGCAGATTTGAAGAGTTATTACGATTGGGAAACACCGGTTCCAGAATCACTCGACGCGACCATTGATTACTTCCACTTACAAAAAATTTCACTGCTTCGAGGTTTTTGCATAAAAACGGGTATTCAAATACTCCTTCGCGAGTATAATTTTGAGAACAAGAACAGGTCAACATTTTTCGAGGAAGACATTTTGAATATCTTCCCTGTTGTTAAACATATCAATCCTAGGGTAGGTTCTCTTGATAAATGAGACTCTCAATGATCTCTACGCGACAGTGAGTGATATAATATTTTTAAATAAACTCTTTCAGGCTACCGATGCCTATAATTTCTATACAACCAGTCAGAGCAAGATTCAACAAGGTTTCTTGAAGGACGGCTTCGAATTGATAAGCGAGGCTTTAAATCTTTTAAATAATGTATACGGGGCAATGCACCCGGAAATAGCACAGTGTCTCAGGATGCTTGCGAGACTAAATTACATAATGGGAGATCACGCGGAAGCTCTTGCTACCCAACAAAAGGCTGTTCTTATGTCGGAGCGAGTAAATGGCATAGATCATCCTTACACCATCACAGAATATGTACGCTGCCTTATACAAAATTAACATATTTGAATCAACGCCTTCTAAAAAAAAACTAACTATATCATTTTTATTCGTATTATTTCATTTCTAGACCCATCTTGCGTTGTATTCGTTTGCAAATGGACAAGTTTCTGTGTCACTGAGGCTGTTGTACAGAGCTCGTTATTTGGCGCTTTTAGTTTGTGGCGAAGATCATCCAGAAGTGGCTCTTCTTGATGTAAGTTTTTGATGTAAAATATTTGTACTGTTTGGAGAACTCTTATCTTCCTCCTTCGCTTCTTTACACCGTTTTATTTGAATGTAAATGATCTTATGTAAATTCTAATCTCTAAGTATCTTTGATGTTCATTTTCAGAGTAATATTTCATTGATATTGCATGCTGTTGGAGAATACGAGCTGTCCCTTCGTTTCTTGGAACATGCACTGGCTTTAAATCTTCGTTACCACGGGCCAAAATCTCTAAAAGTTGCAGTATCTTATCATCTTGTTGCGAGAACTCAATCTTGCATGGGTGACTTCCGTGCTGCTCTCAATAATGAGAAGGAAACCTACGCTATCTACAAGCAGCAATTAGGTGAAGAACACGAAAAGACAAAAGAGAGCAGTGACTGCCTGAGACACCTGACACAGCAGGCTGTAGTTCTCCAAAAGAAAATGAACGAAATCTATACAGGCAAATCAAATGTTATTTTACCGCCTATCCAAGTGCAGCCACCAAGCATGGGTTCGGTGCTGGACATGCTAAATGTGATTAATGGTATCGTTTTTGTACAAATTAGTCAACAGGACATTGAAAATTTCCGAGCTGAAATTGAGAAACGACAAAAGGAGCAATCGCCGGATAGAGAAGGTAAAATTCTGGAAATTGAAGGAAAGAAGGAGGATAAAGAGAAATGCATATTAGAGAAGAAAATCGATACCCAGAAGGTAGAACCAAAAACACATGAGAACAAGGTTGTGTTAGAACCTGTTGTGGCGGAAAGCTGAACTCTTACTATGTGAATATGCATGATGAGAATTAGTAGTTTTTTTTTCTTTTCCTAAAAAGACCTAGTCTTTCCTTATTCTGTTTAGTCTTGTTATTGAAACAATGTATGGTTGCATCACAATTCATGCGTATAAGATGAGATCAACGAATATTTTTCAAAATACGTGTTTGTTAAAAGAGCTCAAATTTACAAAGTTTTTACAGCGTGTACACCTTTTGTCACTATCATTATTATACGAGTGATTTCAAACAATTCTAACAGAAGTCTTAAATGGAAGGTGAAGGAATTGTGAAGTTTTTATACTCGAAAGAAACCAAATGCAGTCACTTAAATGTTACTTTGTATAAGATACATAGACATTCATTATTACAGTATAAATTATACTACAAAATATTTTAAGAAAAATATATATATGGGGAAGAAGAAGAAGACAAAGAAGTCAACTCGTAACTATACGAAAGAGACAAATAATTTGAAAATACTTTGAATCCATCAAAGGCTCTTTTATTCAACAAATTCTAATATTACTTACTTCATTGATGTATTTCTTTCAAATATTGAAATTTTGAAAATTATTAGCCTTGTTTATTAAATACGCTGTTGAATATTGTTAAATGATACAAATCTGATATGTCCTAGCTCAATGATGTAAAATTTAAAAACATTTGAATTATCAATGAAAATGCCAGCATAGGAAATAAGAAAAGAAAATTTATGCACGCGTACATCAATATATTACTGCCCTCATACAAAAACATAAAATACATCCCTACCTACCTATACGTAGCTAGTAGTTCATTTTGTTTTTGCAAATTGACAGTATATACATTAATCTTCTAGGACATGCTTAATTTGCTATTCGTAATGCGTACTCTTTAGAAAATCATCAATTTTTGACATTTTGAACAATACCAATAGCTCTCACGAAAACGACTTACTTTAAAGGGGCTTCCTACAAAGTTTTATCGTTGCAGTGTTCTGCTTATGTATGATAATGAAGCACTGTAAGAGGAATAGTTTTTCATTACAATCAATTTGTAGAAAGTAAGGAAGCTAGATAGAATTATGATAAAGTAGTAGCTATTTGAGATTGAGAAATGAACAAAACGGGGGGTAGCTTTGTTACGCGTTTTACATGAAATTCGAAGTGAATTTATGGTAAATTTCGTAATTAAAAAATAAAATTCCTCACAATTACATAATATTCAAGCTCTTTCCTGTCCTGTTGAAAGCCATTAGGGAAAATCTTAATAATGTTACTGTAATTTTGTTTTAGATTTAATTACGAAATAGTACCATTATAGTATAACTGCTAGTAGTATCACTATCGTTAGTGTTAGTATTTTAGGAGTCATAATCATTGTTACTGAAATGTTATTGTTAATTATTCGTTAATAATTACTTGAATGATTCCGGTAAATGACATAGGTTCCATATTTTTTGTTCGATTCCCGGTTTAGACGATTTTTTAATATTTAACGAATATTGAAATTAGCAATATGCACTGTTGCAATATTACTGAAATGTACAACAGAAACTTATGCCAGAGAGGTTTTATCTGCAATGTTAGTAAAATATTTGAATGAATGATATAGAATGTCATTATTTTATCGGGTTCATACACTTTACACTACCAAATATTATATGCACTTGTTAGTCAAATGTATGATAAAAGAGGATGTTAGGCTATAAACAGTATAAAATATCAATAAAGTTAAATATGATTTACATAAACTTTAAGTGTGTTTTATTTCATAATACAAACATTATTTTTTTACATTTGTAATTTACTAAACATAATTAAATATGATTAAAACGTAAATAAATGGTTTAAATATCATTTAATTAAGATCTACACTTTGATTATTGACTTTCTTTTTTAATCTATTTCTTCTTTTTTGATTGTGTGTCGATTTTGGAATTTGATACTGTTTTACTTGTAATTTATTTATTACAAACTGTCTAAAACTAGCTAAAGCCAATTTGCCCCCACTTCCATCTTCAAACATCATACTTATTTTTATGTTATTCCTTTCAGATTCTTTGTCCTTTTCAAGACTAATGTAAACATCGAAGGATAGCTCAGGCTGTTTAGTAGTTTCTGCGCTAGTTGAACAATTTGTTTCATCTTTTAAATCTGTGTTATTACTATCACAAAATTCTGAATTTATTTCTGCCTCTACTTCTTCTCGAGGTATCATGTATAGTGTAGAATTTGAAATTTCTGGAACTCTTGGATATTGAATTTTACACTCATTATTAATATTAGTATCAGAAATACCATTTGCTTCTATAGTAGAATTAATTTTTGTATCCAATTGTTCTTGAGACGTTCCAGGCTGGATATCACATTCTAAGATTTTTGGTGTATCTACTGTCTTTTCAATGTTATTTGAATTTACATTTTTTCTTACATTGATATCAATAATATCAATTTGTGTATTTAATTGTTTTTCTACTTTGCATTCAGAGTGTTCTGATGTTTCTTTTGTCAGTTTTACATTTTCAGTATCATTGATGCCATTTCTTTCTGAAATATCAAAAGGATTTGCTTCTTCTGTTATTAATAGTTCTTGAGATGTAGTTTCTGTTAAAAGATCTGAAATTTCTGATATTTCTTTTGTAATTTTTATATTTTCAGTATCATTAGAGTCATTTTTCTCGAAAATACCAGAGGGATTTGTTTCTGTTCTTAATAGCTCTTGAGATGTAGTTTCTGTTAAAAGATCTGAATCTTCTAGAGTTTCTCTTGGCATTTTTATATTTTTAGTCTCATTTAAGTCATTCCTTTTGAAAATACCAGAGAAATTTGTTTCTGCTCTTAATAGCTCTTGAGATGTAGTTTCTGTTAAAAGATCTGATTCTTCTGGAGTTTCCAATCGTAGCCTTTTTGTGCTAAACCCATTATCAAGAGATTCGGTATCAATATCTATTTCTTTATCAACATTTATCTGTGACTTTTCCTGTTGCATTGATCGTTTCATTCGACGTCTTTTACGATTGAAAACTTTGTTTATTTCTAAACGAAATACTATTCCATCAAAATTATCAGCATAATTGATTTTTGTCATTTGAATCTATATATAAAATTAACTAAAATTAGAAAATATTGATATTCCTAAATATAGTAATGAAAATTAGATAGCTTACATTAAATTCTTTGCACCATTCTTTGAAATGTTCAGCTACGATTTCTATTGAGCTAATTTCATCAGTTGTAGGAAATATTATTTCATATGGTTCAACTCTTAAAATATGAGATATATTATCACCTAATTTCCTTATAACAGGTGCCCCTGATAAATTCAATATATTTTCTGGTATAAATGTCCAAGCAACTCCCCAACTGTTATGTATTATAAAAAATAATATATATATGTATATATATATTAATATATTAAAAAATATATGTATGTGTAGAATGACCCATACAGCTCTTAATATTAAAAGAAATTAAAATAAGAATTCTTCAGTTAATTATATTCTTTCATAAATAATATTAAAATATGAATTTCATAAAAATTAGTTTAACATATTTGAAATGATTTGATCGTTAAGAGTTATATATGGATTATTTTACAATTATAGATTTAAAAAAATTCTTCTTACCGTGTAGTATGACCCTGATTAAATTCTGTCCAAGTGTAATTTGTTATGTTTCTTCTTTTTATCAAGCGAATTAGGTGAATTAAATTCATTTTATGTCCAAGCATTGTTGTGTATATTTTAATTCGATCCTTTAATATTAAACTATCTTCAACCATTTTACTGACAAATAAACCTTCACCACCATAAGTTGTAAGTTCTTTTTGTGAACCTGTTGGTGCATTTCTAGGTGGTAACAGTTTTTCAACTCTTCCTTCTTTTTCATCAAAGTCAAAAAATGGAGGATTACACATTGTAAAATCATATTCTTTACCTTCTTCTAAAGCATCTTTGATAATAGTATCTTTGGAAACTTCTTTTACTTTAAGTAAAATCATTTAAATTATTTTTACACTTAATTTTTAATATTTATATATTTTAATTTTATAAAATTTAATATTTAAAAGTTGTTAAAAATTACCATGTATTAAATTTTGTAGATTGTTACGTTCAATAGTTTTTATTGAAGACTCAATACTTTTCTTATCAATTTCTGTAGCCAACATAGAACATCCAAATAATTTAGCTAATAATAAAGGATAAATACAAATTGCACCAGTACCTATAAAAAATGTAATAATATTTACCTTGCTATTTGATCAAAATCTAATACTTCACGATGTACTTTAATAATAAATTATTAACCTATATCAATGCCTTGTACAGATTTTAAATCATTAAGTGAAGCATAATGTAACAAGTCTTCTATCCATAATACATAATTCATTCTCAATGTAAGTGTAGGTACTAATTTATCATCCGGAATTTCAGTATAAAGACCAAAATCATGTTTCAACAATACTTGTGTCAGTGCTCGCAGAGCATTTGGATTTTGGAAGTTTAATTTCACATGGCCACAAAGAGTCTGCAACAATAATAGTAATTAAGTAAAGAAATAAACCTATACATAAACATCTAATAGATAATAAAATATATTTTACTGTTGTTGTAAATTTTTGAAATTCTGGGTACAAAATAGCAAGCTCCTTAAAGTCTGGTGCATTCTTATATTTATTTCTGGGATGTATATATTTCCTGCAACTTTGTTTTGATTTCATTTTATTGTTTTAATTTATTATTAACTTCTAAAATATTTGTGTAATATTTAATGTTTCCTCTTCTTCTTTAATTCTTTATTTCAAACTTTAGCCAAAGCTTTGAAAATGTGTAACACTCACTTGGATCTCCCTCAGGTTTATTTGTATTTTCAATTTACTTCAAGCTACCAATCATAAAACGTTCTGCTTTTTTTGATTAATAGAGATGATCCTCAGAGGGAGCTGAAAGTCTCAGAACATTTACGAATAAGGACTAAGAAGGAGCCTGAACACTTGTTGGCTATTTATCAAAAAAATGTACAAAAACAAATTATTCCTAATATAATAGTAAACATTGAATAGTTTTGCGTGACACACATAAATATGTATCGTGTACTCTGAAATTAGTTTAAATGATCTATACTACAATGAATGTGTGATAAGACTTTAATCAGCCACCTGTTGATCTCCCCCATATGAATACAATGGCACATTTGTTAAAAAATTTGACAAATAGTATTTGGCACGCGTTTTACGCGTTACATGGCAATCCATCGGACGTTGTTCCCAAGTCAAAATTAAAGGTATACATAAAATCAATAAATTATGTCATTCCGAAATATTTCAAGTCGGGCGTGGCTAAAAATAAATTTTGCAGTGATTCATATTTACCCGTTCGTAGGTCTTGACAGCTAACATTGGAACGTTAATGGACTTATATGGCGTTGAAAAAGGATTGGAACACTTTCGCAGTACTCACTATCTTACATTCGAACACTACATGTATTATTTACAAAAAGAAGTAATTATATATTTTCAAAAGGACGATAGGATAATTTATTTAGTTATCACTTTTATTTCATTGTTTTTTATATATTTTAACATTATTTATAGGTATTTTCTTCAATTACTGATTCAATGCCGATACATACTCATCGATCTTTGCAAGAGGGTATAGATGATATCTGTTGGTTGGTGTGTAAGAAAATGTATTTGGAGCGCTCGCATCCAATTTTTAATGATCATAGTGTTTATCAATTATTCAGGGTATTTTGTTTATTAGCTGAGACTGATCTAGATACTGTGGATCCTTCTTACTTGGTGTGTTTTTTTTTTCAAAAATAGTAATAATCATTTGATAAGTTTTAAGTTTGCTAATTAAATTAGATTTATTAACAATGTTCAGGTAACTATGCATAGTGATGAAGTAGCACAAGTGGCTTCCCATTTAGTAACATCCTTAGGATTACAATGGGATGCTTCAGACTTTACAAGTTTGGCTACAGCTATTGGAATGTTTAGGTATTTATTTATTCTTTTTAGTTCATATTTATATTAATTATAATTTACATCATGGAGTACATTACAAATTTATTTTCAAAAAGATTTCCAACATTTCTGGCAGTCTTGGAATCTAAATATAGTGGTGGTGGTACATTGGATACTATGGCATTAGCAGAAGCTGTTGATGATCTCTATCAAATATATGTAGAAGATGTTATAAAAAAAGTAATTTTTATGAATTTAAAATCCCTAACATACATACCTATACATATATATATATATATATATATATAACTTCATAGTTGATTAAAATATTTAATATTCAACTAGGGCTATTTAATGAAAAAAGGATTTCTTTTACCAACTTTACGTTTCTTCTGGTTTGTGCTTCGACCTGGCGAATTAACATATTATAAAGATTCACAACAAAAAGAGCCATCTGGAGTTATATTGTTAAATACAAATTGCTGGGCAGATACATCTATTAATAGTGGTAAACCTGATAGAAGATTTGTTTTAAGTACACCTGAGCATAGGTGTATTGAATTAGTTGCTGAAGATCACAAAGGAAGACAACAATGGTTAGCAGCGTTACAAATTGCTATTCAACATTCGGGTGAAAAAGTTTCTTATCAAAGAATGTTAGCTAATCAAAGAAGATCTTTACGCCAAGTAAGTAAATGAATACAACAGTTTTTTATATTTTAAAACACTGTATATTATAAAAAATGTTTATATATTGAAGGCAATTAAGCAGGAAAAGGAAGAGACTAGATTAGAGTTACAATATGAAAGACAAGCGAGAATAGCAGCCGAACTTCAAGCCAGAAAATTAGAAACATTGTCTAAAGAAGAATGTGCCAAAGTACAAGAATTAGAGGATGTGAAACACAAATTGGAAATTCTTTTACAAGAAGAGAAGCAAGCACTGCGTGATGAAGAAATTGGTAATTATTTATTTCAATAAATAACACTTTTTGCAATTTGGCTTAGCCTTCTTAAATGTTCGTTGGAATTTAACACTTAAAATAGTACAATTGTTTGCACAGTGTGTAAACGAATTGTTAATTGATTTATTTTTTATATAATTAGTACGAGGCCTTCAAGCAAGGGTTTTGCGTGAAGAATGGGAAAAACGAGAACACTTGGAAAAGTTACAACAAGAGCAAGAAGAGTTATTACAAACTGAAAAACTAAAACGCATAGAATTTGAACGGAAACAAGAAGAAAATGAGCGTCAACTACATGGTAATCAATACGTTTTAATTGTATAAAGACACGTTCAAGAAATATAATCATTAAAATAATTTTTTAAAGTTAATAATATTTCGTATTTTTTTTTATATTACAGAAGCAGAATTACGTTTACAACAATTGGAAACAGAGAGACAAAGTTTAGATGCTGAACTTCAGGCAGCTAGAGAAAAGGCTAAACGTGCTGAAGAGGCACAGATATTTCTTGAAACACAAATTGTTGTAACCAGGCCATTGAAAAGTGGTGAGAGAATTAGAAGAACGCAAAGTTTCATACCAACCACAAAAGAAAAACCTTTGGCTATAGAGAAACTTGAGAATAGAACAAACACGTTTAAAAAAAGTTGTTGATATATTGTATGCAGGTCATACGATAATTCTTATGCAATATTTAATGTAAGGCTGAAAATAAGGCAGATATGCATAAATAATTTTTAAATGCTTGAAATTTTTTAGACTGAAAATTGCCTTTCTAATCTATATATCTAAAGAAGGCTTTGAACTTTACATGAAATGTTATCAATCATATATAATTATGGAGAATGTTTTTATTCCTACTTAATGTAGTGGAAATAATTAATCGAGAGAGATTTTATTAATGAAACAAATTAGATAATTAAATATTTGCACTTTTATTATTAACAGGGTAAAAAGAATTCGATAGTTCCTTGAATTTAAATGTCTTGCCTAGCTCAATTTTGCCAAAGGGGCCAAAATGCTGTATATAGACTAATATATTTCATATTATGAGGGTTTAGGTAGGCGATTAATAAGTAAATAAAGACAAAAGTAACAAGGAAAAGATACCAATAGTATGCATTATTAGAAAGCAAGAATTAAACAAAGTATTAAAAAGAATTAATTATTTTATTCTAAAAATTTTATTTATGTAGATAAATTCATCGTTATCATACTGATAAATAAATTTTTCATATTTTTATTGTAAAAAATATGAAAGTTATTTTTATATAATAAAATTCCAATGTGTATGAGCATAAATACTCAAAAACTATATATTTATTTATAAATCGCATGAAGTTATTAAATAATAAATCTATGTATTATACGATAGAAGGATTGTTATTAATTTACACACGTATATTTTACATAGATATTTTTATAACATCTACAAAAAATGCTGAATATATTATTTATTCTTGCTATATCATGTTCCAGATGTATCCATAGAAATAAGAATATTGATCAAGCATAAAGTACTGTATCAAATTATTACAAATACTGTATTCGCAAAGATTTATCTTCACACTGTGAACATTAAACAGATAAAAGAAATAGTAGCAGTTTTATTCTTCCCAAAGCTTCAATCCTTTAATATATTTATAAGAAAGTTACTGTTAAAATGCCGAAAAAAAAGAGTAAAGGAAATAAACTTGCTCGAATGAGCGAAGAAGAACGTGCAAGGTATTTGCAACATCGTGCAGAATTAGAATTAGAAGCAAAAAGACGTAAGCAACAATTAATTGCAACTTTTACCAAGGTAATCATTCAGACCAAAAAATAAGGAAAATATCTATAAAGTAAATACTTTCGTAGTAATCATGTATAATTTTATGCACACTGTATAATTAAACATTTATCGATTTCTTGTATTTTAATAATGTTTGTTTTGGGATTAGAATAAATTAAAACATGAAGAAACATTTTCAAGAATAAATACAGCCAAAATTAATGAACAATGGCGATTTATCTTACGCCAAATTAAATGCACTGAATTACGTGGGCAAGTGGAGTCTTTTAGGGACAATTTTGATAAATCAATGAAACTCAAAGATGCTATTATAGGAAGACTTTACAATGAATTAGAAGTGGCAGAAAAAGATCATCGAAGATTACAAGAATTTCATATTGAAATGATTGATAAGTTTATTGGTAAAAGAATAATTAATTAAATACAGCATGTAAAGATTTTAATGGTCACTTTCTTGTAATCGTTATTATTAGTAGAACTAACAATTTCAATTTCATATTTGCATATAATATTGTCTTTATAGAGAAACATAAATCTAGGTTGTTGAGTTTACACAATACTTTCAAAACTGAAATAGAAAATGATGAAACTTATGCTATGAAAGAGTTAAATGAAATGAGAGAAAATATGAATCAAAAGTTTGTATATATGCAAAATACTATTGAAAAACAAAATAAAGAATTAAACGATAAGTTGATGGATACAAAAACTAGAAATTCAATTTCTATACAAAGTATAATCTATCTGGTAATATTATCCAACAAATATATTGTGTCTAAGTGTTAAAATCATAAAATAACTTATAAAATCAATTTGTATGTATTTCTTTAAATTATTTTAGAAAGAGAATGATATATCAGAACTTATGCAAAGATCGTTTAAAAAAATGGAAAATCTTTGGAGTTTATTAAATGATACAATACGTGATTATGAAAAAACAATAGAGAGTAAAAAGAAACATTATTATTACTTAAAAGCACAAGATGATGCACACCAAAAAGAGGCAGCAGAATTTCCGCAGTTATATCTACATTTACAACACACTATTAACATTTTAAGAACAAATTTAGATAGCTTGTTAAAAGAGAAGCAAGAAACTGTTGCTGAACTTGAATATCAAGAAGAAAAAATGAGAAAGAAAGTTTATTTATTACGTCAAAAAATCAAAGAAAATCAGACTTCTGATGATATAAAATTAAAGAAATTAAGTCTCAATAGTAATAAAATTTTGCAGGTATGTGCATAAACAACAAAATTAATAAGCATTTTATGACTCTTAAAGTTAAAAATAATGAAAATCGTAAAATACTAATGTAAAATTATGATATTAAGTGTTTTAGTGTTTTATTACTATAAATGTATGCAATTGTTAAAATATAATTTTTTTGTTTAAATAAAAAACAATTTTAAGGATTTAGAACGGATGGCACAAAAAGCTGATGGACTTCAAACTTTAATTAACATGTGTTCTGAACTAGAGCCTGCTTTTTTTGTTTTCAATAAGTATATTCATGATGAAGAAGAAAAAGATTTACCAATAGAAGTAAATGATAAGAATATTAAATTTATTATTGCCTCTCAAAATCTTTATATTTGACTTTAAAATACTAATATCTTTTAGGAAACAGATTCAGTGGAAGAATTATCAGAATTCTGGAAACAGTACAATTATATTAAAGTCGATAATATTTTGCTTAAGAAGAAACGAAATGAATTACTCCAAAAAAATAAAGAATTGCGACATCTTTTACGCAATTACTTACTTAATGTGACAAGAGAACCCGTAATTTTTCAAATTCCAATTTGTACATAAATATTGGCTAATAGTTTTACATTTCTATGCTTCTTTATAAACGAAAGAAAAATATTCCTATACTTACCACAAAGTCATATAAATTTGTCGACAAAAATGAAAATAATTAATAGAATATTAAGAGGATGTAAATCCGACCGAAATTCGTACTTTTCGGATTTCTCCCTTAAAAATCAACGAATTTGAAAACTATTTGACATGGATAATCAGAGAAGCCTATGAATACTTTGTACATAGCGTTTTTTCTAAAAATCGATAAACAAATAAAAGTTAATAAAGCTTCATTAACAATTTATACTTTTGCAAAAAATAAGGAATTTAATCGATAAAAGAGCTTTGTACAAGAATTCTATTTTTTTTTAAGAAATCATTACAGTCTAATTTCAATCATATCTTCTAAGAAATGAGAAAGAAACCCGGAAAGTACGATTTTGCTAAAAATATTCGACTGTTTTATCTCAAAATAAATAAAACAGAGAAAAAATTAATTCATCGAATCTCGTATAAATGGATAACGCGATAATTCTTATAAGTATGACAAAGAAAGGAGATCTCTCTCTCTTTCTAACGTGAAAGAAAGGTAGTTTTTGTGTTTGTAGTAGTACATAAAAAGTTATAGTAATTCTTACGGATTGTATTATATTGTTGTATATAATTAAGCGCTTATTGCGTGACATTTATTGAGTTTTTATACATAATTTATGCGTTCTATCTAACGAATACTAATTCCCTATGTATTCTGCGATTCTGAGATACTTCGATTTTTACGAAAAATCCAAGTGGTACCCCTTGGAGTTTTCTCAAAATTTTTTCGACTTTCAAAGTGTCGCCATTTCCAGAAAAATGAATATATCGGGATGAGACCTTTTTTGCTGCATTCTATCTATCGAATACTAAGTCCCTACGCAATTGCAAGCGATTCTGAGAGATGTCGAATTTTGAGAAAAATCTAAATGGTACCCCTTGCAATTTTCTCAAAATTTTTTCGACCTTAAAACTGCTGCCATTTCCAGAAAAATGAATATATCGGGATGAGACCTTTTTTGCTGCATTCTATCTATCGAATACTAAGTCCCTACGCAATTGCAAGCGATTCTGAGAGATGTCGAATTTTGAGAAAAATCTAAATGGTACCCCTTGCAATTTTCTCAAAATTTTTTCGACCTTAAAACTGCTGCCATTTCCAGAAAAATGAATATATCGGGATGAGACCTTTTTTGCTGCATTCTATCTATCGAATACTAAGTCCCTACGCATATACAAACGAATCTGAGATACTTCGATTTTTACAAAAAATCCAAGTGGTACCCCTTAGAGTTTTCTCAAAATTTTTTCGATTTTCAAAGTGTCGCCATTTCCAGAAAAATGAATATATTTGGATGGGACCTCCTGTGCTGTATTCTATTTATCGAAAACTAAGTCCCTACGCAATTACAAGCGATTTGGAGAGATTTCGATTTTTTCGAAATTTGCAAGTGACCCTCCGTGCCGTTTAGCTTAAAGTTACTATAACTTTGCTGATTATGCTGTGAATATAGAATAATATATTGAAGGAAGAAATGGGTGAAATAAATATGCATGCATATATGAATTGTAAATTTTTTTATTTATATTAAGTTACTTACGTTTAATTTACATATTTTTTGCAAAACATTTATTAGTAATGTTAAAAACATACCAATTATGTTCTCATTATGGATTTCAATTTCAATTCATAATATTTCTTGGTTGCCGGTCGGATATCGCGTTCAGAATTATTATGTAATTTTCGAATTTCGCAAGCATTCCAGCTTGCTTATTTAGGGTTTTCGTAATCCTGACTGACTGATCTCATTGGCGTTAGTTAGTTAGGAAATGAGCAGGGAAAAGAATATTGCTAAGTTACGGATCTCTTACACACAGAGTCATTTCATATATGTTAATTATTTAATTTATGCTCAGTCATTGAATTCGATGGCGTTAGGTACTGGACTTACCAAAGACACGAATCCTGAAATGCACTGTATCTGTTGGGTATAGATCCTCTTAAGCATGTAAGAAGTAATCTTATAAAAAGCAATGATGGTATCAGTATGTAAGAAAATTAACACATGTATAATTTAGTGAAAATTTATTACTTTGTGTATTTAATATTTTTATAAATATAATTTTAAACAGAAATTCTTTCATAATACAAAACTTTTATTTATAAATTTACTATCGATGGGTAAAAATTCCACCACCAATTGGTAAATATTTGTATGGCCTTGCTCGACTACGTCCTTTAAAACGATGAAAGAAGATTTTTTCTTTTGGCGCCATGCTTTCTGTTTCTAAATAAATATCAAAACAAGCTCGTAGACGTTGCAATTGGGCGGATAAAGTTGGAGGTTTGGTCCACATTACATTAACTTCTCTTTCAATATCCCTTAAAATATCTACTGATGCTGGGACTGTATGATTCATCTTCACATTAAAAACTGGTGCCACTTTTGGATAATCCGGCTTTATTACTATACGTGCTATCAACTCACCTAAATTGATATAAATGACTTGAGCTACATGTTTATCAATACGTATTCTTATTACTTTTTAAAAGTTGTAAAATTAACTTACTGCTTCCTCTCCTGAGAACTGCTTCGTAAAATATATCAATAGGAGAGACTGAATTCTGTTGATTAATCAATGGGTCGGAATAATTGAGAAAATTATTCCAAGAAAGCGTAGAAAACTTGTATAAAGTTGTAGAAATCTTTTGTGGAACAGGATCATCAGTATTTGTAAATATTGGTAAATTACCTAATTCCAAATTTCTTATTTCTATACATAATTCTAAACGAGCTTTAACTCGTCTTTTAATTTTTCTCAGCACATCTTCTACGCTTTCATGTGCTAGCTCTTGACTTGTGAGCTATAAATAAATATTGCATTTTATCAATTTTTCTATATTGCATTGCACATTGGTGGTATGTAATAAGAATTAGTTGTATTTTAATATACCTTTTGTTCTTGAAGATCAGGCGAGATAAAATGAAGACCTGCCATTCTTTGCGCCCACTTATAAGGAATTCCTAATCCAAGGGACGAAAATGTTCCTAAATTATACTTTTGTAATTGGTATTGATTTGCGGGATTTGGACTATCCAAACCTAAATCTCCTGAATATAATTCGTGGAGTACTGATTCTGATACTAGCATATCGCTATAATAAATTTGAGTTAATACATAAGTATATATAATTATGTAATTTTACACAATTAATATAAAATTAAAAGATTACAAATATTTTATTACCCTGCACTAATTCCACCAATATTTTCTGTTTCAAGCTTCGATTCTACTGTCACAATTTTTAAATTGGTCATATAAAAGAACTGTAGTGTCAGAATGGTATCATCTACAAAAATAAAATGCATAACAATATAACTATTACTTTTCTTTTTATATAGTATACCTACCATTAAATTTACCTTTTAAGGTTAGAACAATCTTTACGCTTAAGGGATGTCTGTGTAACAATTTAGATTTTTTTTCTTCTTGTCTAGCCTCCTTTGATATTCTGTGGTGTCTTTTTTTATGCACATGTGTCTCTTCTATAATGGCTTCAACTTGATTTTCCACATCAGAATCAGATTCTTGTGAACCCTCTTGCATATTTGCACGTTTTGCTTCTTCCTCGTCACCTTCTACCTTTACCATTAATGTGGAATCTGTGAGTAATATATAACTTATTTTTTATATTCATTATATATATACACATACATACATTTTACATATAGGTATATGCACGCCTATATATATACACGCACACATGTAATATTAAAACATACCATAAGCGTCCCTATGCGCAGTTGCTTTTGCATAAAGAACATATAAAGGAGACGTTAATAAAGCTGCTTTTTCATGTTCTTGTCGAATTTTATCCAACGGCAAACCTAAACTATCTTGTAAAGGTTTACTTGCCTAAAATTAATAGAAATATTTATTATTTGTCAACAGGAATTTTATATTAAAGTCTCCTTTTTAAAATACATTAGAAAATATTACCTCTAAAATCAAATGTAATTGTGGTGCTAAATTATCTAAACGAGTTTGTTTAGTATCTATGCTAGTAGCTACAGCTTTTTTATTTTCAGTTAACTCATCACACAAAGCAGCTAATTGCTTTCTTTGTGTTAATTCCCATTCTAATCTAGCTAGTCTCAATTGATGTGGATTATTAATTGTAACTTCCTATAAAAAGTTACATAATTTAATTAATATAGATAAAACTCTAAATTATTTAATGATAGCAAGATTTATACTTACTGGACGTGAAATAAGAGTTGGAGCTTCTTTATAAAATTCATCTTCTGGTACCAATTCTATTAATTCATCTTTAGACCTATTAAAAAATAAAATTAATTTACTAAAACTGTATTCACTAATTTCTTAATTCACACTTTCAAATTCTATTAGAATTACTTACTTAAATTGAAGACATTTTATTACTTCTTTTTTTAAGTGCATAACTTCATATAATAAATTTTGTAAATGCAAATGCCTACTATCTACACCACTTTTTGCAGCAGTAAGAGAATCTCTAGCAAATTTGGTCCGAAACTTTTCCATTCGATTTAATTTCTTTAATTCGATAAATGCTAATGACGTTTGAATTTGCAATTCTCGTATATTGTCTTTAGCCTACAACAGAGCATATCGTTTAAATCAATAAAAACGACAAATTTAATTAAAATATATTTAAAGAGTTATTAGCTGTTGCTGTTCATACAGTAGAATCATTATTGGCTTTCAGTTTTGCAATTACTTGCATCGCTTTACGAATATTATCACATGTTGATAGAAATGATTCGGAGTCACTTTCTGGTGATCTCTCTAGTGCTTCTTTTTCTTCATAGTTAATAATAGTCTACAAAGAATAATTAATTTTAGCAAAGAATCATTGAATAATACACATAATATACATACGGTAAAACCATTTCAAACAATAATATTCATACTTTGTACATATCTCCATCTTTCACTGTTATTGTATTAGAGCTTCCTATTGATTTTCTTCTTTTCTTAGAGTTATCAGTATCCGTTTCTTTTCCCATAATGAATTTTTTTTCAATTGATCACTTTAAATGTTATAATTCTTATATTCAGTGATGACTCCATAAGCATGTTGTACTATTTCCATTACTGCATTGTCGAAGTAAAAACGTAAAGTAAAAATGATGAATAAATTTCGATTATCGATTTTGAATGCTCGACTAAAATGCAGCGATTCCCTCGAGATTTTTTGGAGTTACAGGAGATACCTGCTGCTATCTATTATAGGAATTATAAATTTCTGGTAACATATAATACCGGTAATCGGTAAATTAGTGAGGTTTCCATTTTTAGCAGTCGATAACAGAGATAATGATTTTTACTACTTATAGAGGAAGGAGAATTGGAAATAATAATCTTATCGACTTCTAGTCTGCAAGGAAAAAATAATGGAAACTTTTTGACTTTTTTATGTAAGATATTGAATTAAAAATTTCACTTTAAATTGTTGAATGGTATCTAGAATTTTTGTTTTTAATTGAGAAAAAAAAATATCACTTGACCCCGACGTGATTTGAACACGCAACCTTCTGATCTGGAGTCAGACGCGCTACCGTTGCGCCACGGAGTCTTGTGTTAGTGGTTTGTTATAAACATGCTTATTTATCGAATAAGATACTTAATCACGTATCTTATCATTTGTTTTATAATTATCGCTCGACACGTTGCCTATGTTAACTAAATATTCTGAAGAAATGCTAAAAAATAAATTTTTATAACAAGACACAATTGAAATCTTTGACTATGCATATCTCGACCACTAACACCACCTATTTTTCTAATTAAAGTAATGCAAAAGCCCCAATCTAAGACCTGTAGCGTCCCAGATACGAAATTGCGGGCATATTTAAATTAATTTCTAATTTACGATGAGAAGGAAATTATTTTATTTCTAAGAGCATCAGGTTTAACTATAGCAAAATTAGAAAATTTGTAAATTTTAAGGGTAGCAACATTTTTTGCATATCACCTGATATGCGCTTCATTTTAAGAAAATTGAAAATATCTCGTCTTGAATGTATTAAAATTACAGTTTTCATCAATTTATTATCTATAATTTGAGTAATCGTTTATCTTGCATTCTGTTAATTGTATTATATTTTATAAATTTTACGAGAGAAATTGTATTCAACATTTGACCGTTACAATAAAACAGATTTGAATTTACAAGGCGTCATCTTGGCGCGTCTTTATTTTATGGAGTGCAGTGTATTGGCGGTATATTAAATATTCCAAAACTTAATGTGAAGTTATGTCAAAAATTATGTAAATAACTACTTGTTAATCAAATTTTATATAATTTAACATAAGAAAGGTATTGTTTGAATTTATAATTCATTGTTCGCAAACAATTGTAAATGAATTTTAAATATAATGCATATATATTATTATCATGTAACTTACATTTAAACAAATGTGCATAGATTAATATTCATTATTATTTTACGTATTATCATTTTTGTCCTTTTAAAAGTCCGTACACAAATAATTTTGATGGAATATTTGTACATTCATACATTTTGTTAGGTTAATTTGTTTACTATCCTTTCACAGAACCAGTTTTTTTCAATATACTTAATTGTTAGTGTGTTATAATTATGAAGAATTATTGAATGTGAATAGAATTAGCAACATGTGATTAATTATAATTCAGAAATTTAAGTTAATTTTAATGATTCCTAGATATAATATTTGTCTCTGTAGAATGGCTGGTAGAAATCAACGAAATAGTGATGTTTCTGACGAAGAAATGGAAGTAGAGGCTCAAGATGCTGGCTTTGATAGCGATGAAGAAGGAGGCATAAGAGTTGATGAAGAAATATACATTCCTCCGCCTCCAAAGAAAATTACAGAACTTGATAAAACAGGACCAAGATTAATGATTACAAAAATTGTTAATGAGAACTTTAAAAGTTATGCTGGTAAACAAGTTATTGGACCTTTTCACAAGGTATAATTAATAAATTTGTGTGTTATATATGCTTATTTATTTTATCAACTCTTCCTAATTTATGCATGTTTTCATCTTGCAGTGTTTTTCTTCGATAGTAGGTCCAAATGGTAGTGGAAAGAGTAATGTAATTGATTCTATGTTATTTGTATTTGGATACAGAGCAAGCAAAATTAGATCAAAAAAAATATCTGTATTAATACATAATTCTAGTGAACATCCTAATATCAATAGTTGCACAGTATCCGTGCATTTTCAAAAGATAATTGATAAGGTAAGCATAATGAATAATACTTAACTTTAGTATGCTCTTTAACTTTATTTAATAATTATTCTCTAACACTATAATAAAACTTTTTTAATATATAAGTATTAATATGATTAGTTTTTCTTTATAGCCTGGTTCAGATTACGATATTGTTCCAAATAGTGAGTTTGTAATATCTAGAGTAGCATTTAAAGATAGTTCATCGTACTATGAATTAAATAAGAAAAAAGTACAGTTCAAAGAAATTGCTAAATTATTAAGGCTCAATGGTGTGGATTTAGATCATAATCGATTTTTAATTCTTCAGGTAATTATAATCTTTTATATATAAGATTAAAATTATAAATGTTAATTATTAAATTGTATAATACTTTGTGTGTGTGTATACATTGCTTTAAACTTAATTTATTTTTAGGGTGAAGTAGAACAAATAGCGATGATGAAACCTAAAGGACAAACTGAGCATGATACAGGCATGCTAGAATTTTTAGAAGATATCATTGGTACTGTTCGCTATAAAGAACCTTTGCAGAAATTATTTGACAAGGTAGAAACAATGACAGAGCGTAGAGTGGATAAATTAAACAGACTTCGAGTGGTGACGCAAGAAAAAGAAGCATTAAAAGAGCCAATGCAAGAAGCTGTGCAATATATAAAATTGGAAAATGTTATCATAAAGCTCAAGAATCAGCTATTTCATTGTGAAAGGTAGCTTTTATAAAATTATAATGTAAACAAATAAAATTCTCTATTTAGTTTTTAAATATATATATTTTTCTTAATATAGATTAGAAACAAAAAAAAAGCTCCAGCTGGAAGAAGAAAGGAAACAAGAATTAGATAAAGATTTAGCAGATTTATTGGAAAAAATGAAGGAAATTAATTCAAAAAAAGACGAAAAAAATAAATTGATTAAGGAGAAATCTCAAAAATGGGACAAGTTACAAATACAAAAAGACGAAGCTACTGTAAAGTTTGATAATATAAGAAAAAAAGATGAATCTTTACACGCGGAATTAATAGAGACAAATAAGCGTAGAAAAGCTAATATAACATCAGTAAAAACTGTAATTATTAAGTTTTTATTCAACTATTATTTTGTTAGCACGTTAAACACGGAACCTAATAACGTGTTAACGATATTAAATAACAAAACAAATAAACTTTTTGATATTAAAATCTTTTTTAGGAAAAAGTTAAACTGGAAGAATTAGTTAAAGTTCCTGACAAAAATACTAAAGACATAGAAGAGTGTGAACACATGATTGTTTCGCTTACATCTCAGAAAGATAAAGAGGAGGATGCATTAACCAAGTTAATGAGTGGTTTACGTGAGAAGACAGAGCCTTTGCTTCAAGAACGAGCTACTTTAGAGAAAGAGCTGATAACTCTGCGAAAGGATGTTGATGAAGCGAAGGGAGCTTTTGACCTTGCTCAGTCTGAGCTTCGGCTGTGCACATCCGAAGAAGAGGTTGAGAAGAGAAAACTCCAAGAGTTAAAGGAAAACCTACAGCAGACCGTAGAGACTTTGCAGCAAAGGAAGAAACAGCTCATTTCGTTGGAAACTAAAATACCTGCCACTGAGAAAAGTCTGAAACAAGCTGAGAATGAAATGCAAGAAGTTAAAACCCGTGAGACGGAATTTACTTCGAAGCTTCGACAAATGAGAGTAACGTTCGAGGAGAAACGATCGGCCATGCAGGCCAGTAAATCGCGAAACAAAATTTTAAACAGCCTCATGGAGAAGAAGAGGGACGGAACTATTCCTGGGATTTATGGAAGATTGGTAAAGATCCTTTGAAAGACATTTTCTTTCTTTCAACGACGCGTAGTTACATGCTCGTTACATTCTCTTTGATTTGTTCCAGGGTGACCTTGGTGCCATTGATGCGAAATACGATGTCGCAGTTTCTACAGCGTGTGGTGCATTGGACAACATTGTCGTGGATTCAGTCGATACTGCACAAGCATGCATAAAATTTTTACGCGACCACGATATAGGGCGCGCGACCTTTATACCTTTGGAGAAGCAGCAACGTTTCTGGCCGCAATGCAGACAGAAGATTAAAACTCCCGAAAATATACCAAGATTGTTTGATCTGATTAAAGTGGAAGATGAGAATGTCTTACCAGCCTTCTACTTTGGATTGCACAATACACTAGTGGCGAATGATTTAGAACAGGGAACACGAATCGCCTATGGTCCAACACGATACAGAGTCGTTTCTCTGAAAGGCGAACTGATTGAATTATCAGGAACGATGAGTGGCGGAGGCCGAAATGTTTATCGAGGACGAATGGGCCAAAAGGTGGTGCGAGATGAACCAACCACTACTGAAATAGAAAAATTGCAAGTGAAACTGGATGAGGTGTACGAAGAGTGCAATCGTCTCAAAGCTAAACAGCAACCATTGACCGATCAGATTCATACGTTGTCCAGTGCTTTGAAGGATATGAAAGTGGATAGAGAAAAGTATCGTATAGAGGTAAAAGCATTGAACGAGCAAGAACCTCTGTTGCAGAAACAACTGAAGGTACAAGGGAAGAAAGCGGTGGAGTCAGTTTCTGATCCAAAGAAAGTCAAAGAGTTGACGAAATTGGTTGAGAAAAAGCAAAAACACTTTGAGAAAGTACAAGAAAACTCTCAAACTGTAGAAGTTGAGGTTGCTCGTCTGAATAAAAAAATAGACGAAATATCTGGGAATCGCGTTAAGGAACAACAGAATAAAATAAGCAATGTAAATAAGTCCATTGAGAAAACAAAGGCTGAGATATGCAGGCTTCAGGTGGAAATTAAAACGTCTGAAAGGAACGTTAAGAAAATTGAACAGCACATTGTAAATCTTGAAGATGATGTTCAAAATTGTGAGAAAAGACTTCGCGAAATTCAGCAAGAGAAGAAAGACCTCGAGGACAAGGCTAAAGTTATTCTGGAAGAGCTTTCTGGTTTGAATGAGGCTCTCGAAGAAAGGGACGAACTTACTGCAAATTTGAGGAAGGAGATAAGTAATCTACAGACCCGTGAAAGTAAAATGAAAGCTGTGAAAATTGATCTTGATCAGAAAAATAACGAGATAACCAAATTGATGAAAGATCTTCAGCGAAGAATTCCTGAATATACGAAGAAAATAGCTAATTTAGCATTACACGTAGTGCCAGGAGAACCTGTGGAATCTCTGCAGGAATTATCGGAAGACCAAGTTGAAGCATTAGACGAAGAAGCAATTACAACAAATTTACAACGTGCAAAAGAAAAATTGCCAAGCGATATTCCAAATATGCAAATAATTGAAGATTTTAAGCAAAAGGATCAATTGTACTTACAACGGGTTTCTGATCTTGAAGAAATAACAGTAGAACGTAACAAATTGAGAGATATTTATGAAAGTGCTAGAAGACGAAGGATGCAGGAGTTCATTGCTGGATTCATGACTATTACAACTAAATTGAAAGAAATGTACCAAATGATTACTTTAGGTGGTGATGCTGAATTGGAACTAGTTGATTCGTTAGATCCATTTAGCGAAGGTATTGTGTTTAGTGTAAGACCACCAAAAAAGTCTTGGAAAAACATCAGTAATCTTAGTGGTGGTGAAAAGACTCTTAGCTCCTTAGCTCTTGTCTTTGCATTGCATCATTATAAACCAACTCCGCTTTATTTTATGGATGAGATAGATGCAGCATTGGATTTTAAAAATGTGTCTATTGTTGGTAATTATATTAAAGAAAGGACAAAGGATGCACAATTCATTGTAATATCTTTACGCTCAAATATGTTTGAACTCGCTGATTATCTCGTTGGAATATATAAAACTCATAATTGTACGAAGAGTGCTACTGTTAATTTGGGCAAATACTATGACAATAATGGAATAGTAGCACCAGTTCTGCTTACTTCCAAAAATCCATATTGTTCACAACAAATTTCAAAAGTTTCTACGCAGACTCAACCAGCTTCACAAAAGGAAAATCAAGTACCAAGATTTTTAACGTGTCCTGCACAAGTAGAAAATCCAACATCATCAACAAATAGTAATTTGGACACGAGCTTCAGGTAAACTCTACACGTATATATTGATATATAGTTTTTATTAAAATGTATTTATAATAATATTATTTAATTTGTGAAGTGCTATACTAAAACATTTATGATTTTTCATTAATTCTGATAATCCAACATTTCAGATTACCAGATTTGGGATTGTGCCCAACTCCTCAAAAATCAAATAGTGAAAACAAAAGATCATCCGATTTAAGTTGCAGTGTGGATGATACAAATTCGGACACAGAAAAAATACCTGTGAGAAAAAAACGTAAATTATAGTTTTAGTAATTAAAAATTTGGATTTTCTAATTCATACTTTCTTTAAGAGATATCACATTAATAGAATTTGTTCTAAAACTAAGTAGAAGACTTAAAAGTAATAAATTAATTTTGTTACCATCTAAGAAATATTATGGACTTGTATATAATTCACTGATATTTTTTTGCAATGACAATGCTATTAAATTAAAATTCAATTTTAAATATTGACGATATAAACATTAAAAATTTATTGTTGAAATATAAAAATATGATCTATTTGTGTATAACTTTAAATTACTAATATAACTTTTCTATAAACAATTTAATGTATATGCTCTGTTTTAAAAATGAATAATTATCGGTGCCTTAGATACATAAGTTACCTAAAACTATAATTTCATATGCAAAGACTTCTAAAGAGAAAATAATAAAAATTAGTTTCATATAATATAAGAGAGTTTACATTTTTTCCTATATCGCACAAAATATTGGAATACAAATATACAAGTATACGCAAGGTTTGCAATGTGTCGCCGGAATAGGAAAAAAACCAAATGAAATTTAAAATAATCATAATCTTTATTTATCGTTAACAATACTCATTGCATATACACACGTACAAATTTTAATAATTGATCGATATACTTGTTACTTGTGTTTCCAATAGGTTCCTAATGATACAAAATCTATTTTCAGCGAATATACACGATATATTTGCGAAGCTACGAATCTTGAAATAAAAAAGCAGATTGCTTTGCAGCTCTTGCCAATGGAAATTCTTAATCTTCAAAGCGAGCACTCGCGCATCGACGTTTCTCAGATTCTCAAAGGAAATTCTGGCAAATAAAGGAAAAAACCAGCATTTTTTTATTTGATCTCTCACAAAAGCCAGACGAATTAATCTTCAAATAAAGCGAGTCAAGACCCACGACGCTATTCCTCCGCATCCACTTGATTAAAGGGGTCTCGTGTGCTAACAAATAATAAAATTGAAGAGTTATCAGAAAAAGAGAGAGATCGAAGGATAACCGAGGAGGCGACGGCGGTCGTTGAAAAACTTTACTTCCTGGGAAGGCTAGAGACAATAGGAAATTCGTGCGGTGAGGTAATTTTACTGGACGAGATACATGTATGATTGACACGAAGGAAAAAGAGAGTAGGAGCGATTTGTAAATCAGTGGGGTGACTGATATAAGTATCGCAGAAAGTCTGATTAAGTTGTTAATAGTAGGTCGCGGTAACTGAGATGACTGCCAGCAAACCGGAAGCCATCGGCAATGGTACCACAGAGTTTCCGTCGAATGCCTCAGGTACACAAGCACCAGTAACACTCGTCAGATTAATTTTTCCACTGAAAGAAAACGCAAAAGGATGTTCGGTAACGAGACAAGAGTTCCATTAAACGCGTGCAACACGATCGAACATCGTGGAGGAACACATTTGTGCAACGTCCACTCTCTCCTCTTCTTGGGCATTTGTTCCTTCGTTTTTGACGATGACGCCAGAACGCGAAAAGATATCGCTCGTCAATTTTCAATGGCAAATTCAATGTCAATATCAAAGGAAGATACGCTTGTTCCTCTGGATGCTTTGCATGGGAGAGTTCATGCTCGTTCACTGTGTTTGAGAATATAAAAAAAAAAGAGAATTGAGCGTGTTTATCAGCTAATTAGCTGTTGAGTTACACGACGGCGATTATTGTTTTGGTATTACGCGCCATATATTTTGCGATTAGAAATTCTTGGAGATATCTGCTTGTATGGAATATTGAAACACGAATCAAGGACATTCCGGAAAGGATTTCACAAGAGTTAAATGTACGAAGTGCGCGCGTTCTGGTTGAACTTGGAATTTAATCGTTTCTTTAAATACTTAAAAGAAGTAACAATTGGTCGGAAAAGTGTTACTATTATTCATTGAGAGCGCTAGCGATAGCGAGCTGCCTATTCTGGTTCATTATGAAATAATAGTGCGGTAAAGTCCCGTCCGGGCATAATACGTACAGATACGCTTAAGACTTTATCTAAGAATAAAATAAGAGACTTCCTCTTAGACAGGGAGAGGTAGAGATTAAATTTGATTATCTCATTATTTTAAAATCATTCATCGAGTCTACCAATTTGTATGAATGATAGAAAATTTCGTGATATTGTTTTATCAGTGATCGTATGATCTTTGTTATTTGTTATTCTTAAAGTTACCCGAGTACATTTGTTATTGGTTAAAATTCGCACGTGTCTATCGCGAGGATAATATTTTAATAAACGATGAACGCCTCTTAAAGCGAACCACCAATCATTCAATAATTATTTGTAATTCTTGTAGCACGCGTAAACAAAATCTTAAAAATAGCTGTGCATTTGTAGTACGGACTGTCTCGAAATTTTAAACTTGCACGAATAAATTTCTTGAGAATTCTTTTCTTTCTTTTTTTTTTTCAATTAATAGTGACGATAATACGTCGTGATACGACTTAAAAGTATTATTAAAATAAATGATAATAAATTATAGAAATATAAATAGTTATGACGCGTGTTACTCATTAGCGAATCACGATAGAATGTGACAATATATTAGGGAGATTATTAACAAACGTGTAATATAAATAATACAAATATTGATTATTTATGACGTGAAATATAACTAGTTAAAAATCTAGTCGTTAGCGAGTAAATCAAATTACAGCAATATGTTAGATTATAGAGGATAATGGTAATACAATTGGAAAGTGTTTTAATTAAATAAAGAAGTCAAGGGGGAATTGTAATATATTTAAAAGCGGCTATAAATGATCAAACGACGAGAATCATTTAAACTTTTTAACGAGTGTTTCCGGAATATTAGAATCGTGCATGAATAATAGATAGAGCTAATCTTACAGAAACTGCTCGTTGTTGGGTATTCTAGTCAGGTAAGTAGTACGTATAAGCCTAACGCAACAAAAATGTTAATTAAGGCACTTGATTTATCTTAATCCAGTATTTTGTGATTGTGCGAAGCTTCAATGAAATGTTTTCGTCTGTTCTTTCGACATTTAATAAGATCTTATCAAAAGGCTGTAATCCTTATCTATCCAAGTAAGCTGTTTCTTTATCAAGAATTCTTAAAAAATGCTTTGTTTCTGGCTAATCACTCTTATTTCAAAGTTTTCTTTTTTATAAAATGTACTATTCCCATTTCTCTTTCTAATTTTTTCACATCATTCACTTCCTTTTTTGCTAAAGCTTTAGTCCCTTTGCACACGAATTTCCCACCGTTAATTATCTTAGAAAATATTGAAAAGGATAGCGCGCGAGTCACCAGAAGCAAAGGTGTAACTGAAAAAAAAAAATCTATACAGGATGTTTTTCAGTGAGATGCGACTAAATATCAAGAATTTACAAAGGGGATGATTTCAAAATGATCTTTATTTACCACTTTTCGATTCGAATATTATTTTTCAAGATATTTAACGATAACTTTACCATTGGATGGAGAGAGACAGTCGGCTAGTCGAGGTAAGACAGAGTGACATTATCTCTCACTTCAACCGGCTAGCTGTCTCTATCTAAACGATGATATCTTTATCATTAAATATCTCCAAAACTAAGATTCGGATTGAAAAATGATAAATGAAAAGCTACCTTGTAATCGTCCCTTCTTCAACACTTCAAAGATTGGTCGTGCCACATTAAAAAAATACCTTGCGTTTATACGCGATTACCATAGAACTGCATAATGCGCTTATACCAATATCAATATCGGCGTCAATATCAAAAGTTCGAAAGAATGCGAAACTGCGGAATATTCTGAATGAATCATAATTAAATTTGTCTTAGACCGATTGATAATAATATTGCAATTTCACTAATGCGCATGTGGTAAATGCTTGATCAAAAATCTCTAATGCTTCAAGCGAATAAATCTTATCTATTCCTTGCAGTCAGTCATTTCTTTATCTGGATTTATGGAAAAATAGCGTGCTTCTGGTTAGTCGCGAGTGCCTGACATTCCTGCTAAATCCTCTTATATTTTCTTTCTTTTTTCTTTTATTTCGCTCCCTCCACATTGTTCAGTTTTCCTCATTCCTTTACACTTTTATCTCTTTCTCTCGAAGCTTGTTCTCGCGCCGTTCACGTTCGTTTCTTTATCCTCTTGCATTATTCTTACAATTAGATGGACAAGACCGCGCATACTTGCATAATTACGTATGTCCGGTATCATTATATACGGAGTAATAACACTACCACGGCTACGCACAAACGTGTATTACATTATTAGAAGTTCATTGAGGAGTGATTGACATTGGATTGGATTGTAGTCGCGCAGGATGACTCGTCTATGTTCAACTGGAGTATTGGTACACCGATATTTGATGTACTTTCTTCGAATGTCCGAAATTTGCGGTAGCATCGCGATAAATATTTAAAATGATAAGGGACGAGCATTGTTTATAAGATAAGGAGTAGTCGCGCGAAAAATATGTCGATGAAAGTTTTACACGAGGGAGAACGCTGGGGAATATTTCCATCGATGATAAATTGTTCTCGCCCTGGAACTTTCATCCTAGTGTCATTAAAAATCATTTAAACACAATGAGAATTATGCAACGAGTTATCTACCATTCACCTTTGACCAATATTAAATTTTCCTATTGGAATCCATTTATGACGCAGACAAAAAATTCCATTTATTCAGATTTTAAGCTTTGATAATCCACTTAATCTGCTAGTTTCCATTCCTTTTATCGTTTATCGGAATGCAATTGTTTGCAGATCCCGTAATTCTGTAACATCATAACGGAAGAGTACAATTATATAAATTTATCGTTAGGAGAATGCGATTAATAATCGTTCGCGCTTAATAACAACGAATGCTACAACAATGCATAATAATATTTAATGACACGCTTTAAAAATTAATGTTTGATAATAATAATAATAATAATAATAATAATAATGATAAAGGAGGAACACTGGAAGATTTTTTGGTTTTTGTATAAAATTACTATTTTTTTTTTTTAGTAAAACTTTAGATCTTTTAGCCTCGGTAGAAGTTCACTATTAATTCAATCCGAAGAAATATTATCCACGAAACAATGAGATTGGACTGAAAAATTTATTGCTGAAAATTCTTGTTTGGGAGAATTAAGAAAATTTCCTTCTTTCAGGTAGAATGGGCATCAGGCATCTACAAATATTCCTCTTGTTCCTGGGGATGACAATTGCATATTCCATGAGAGTGAATATGTCTGTCGCCGTGGTCGCTATGGCCAATGCATCAACGGCAAATCCTGACTTCGAGGTAAACTTGAAACTGCATGTGAAAATCGTCTATTAACCCGTGCAAATTGTTTATATCCAGTGAAAGTAGTTCATGAACATCTGAGATATTTTTTTAAGAGCGTGCAAAGATTGACGTAACATTGAAATTCAAGGATCGAGCAAAAACAACGAAAGCTCACGGAGAAGTTCATGGGAAAAAAGTTAATGCACTACGGCAAACTTTCTATCCCCGGCAAAATAGTGACTTTGAACCGGAGTGAAGAAAAAATTCTATTAAATGAGAATGGCGTTTTAAAACTGTACATTTAATTTCTATTTCCATTGATCTTTTCTAGCGTCGAGAAAAATGGACGTCGCCGTCTCTATTTTTTCTTTTTCTGATTTTTTTTGAATTTCTTATTCTGTCTGTCTCGTGCTCGAATTTCCATTAGAGTTTATCCCTGGAAATAAACAATTGCACGAGCGTACAAGAGTATCGTATCAACGAAACGATCACGGAGCGCGAAAAGTACCTCGAGTCCTGGATCTGCGTGCAGTTTCTCGCGTGAAAAGCACTCGTCTTTGTAAATAAATTCCATTCGCGAGGAAGGACGACGAGAAATAAATAAACCCTGTCAGTTTTCGCCAAGGTATGCGGCGAGGGCAAATTAGATTTCTTGTAATCATAAAAGCAACGCGGTGTTCCTGATATATAGTAAGTTTCCTTTTTATTTTCACATCAATTATTTCCGGCAATTCAAATATTATTAACGGTAGATTTATGCAAGAAAATGGTTTTATCTAGATTTTAGTGAATAAAACGAGGAAAGTTTATAGACACCGTCGGCCTCGACTTTTTTTGCGTTTATCAAAAAGTTATTGAAATTTTAGATTTTCGCGTTGCACGTAGAGCGTGCTATATATTCCAATTCAATGACTTACGAGACGTAACTCAAAACGGAGCACCCGCGTGGATCATCGTAATTTTTCCTGGATAATCGACGATGTTTCTCTCCTGGATATTTACGACGACTCATTCGCTTAAAGATAACCGTTATAAATCTATCGCACGGTAAAAGAGCGCGGGGTTAAAATTAGTATATTCTATCACTTTTTGCATTTGCGTTTACAGTTATAATCAGCTAGCCTTCGTCGGTCGTACCATAAAGTACACTTAACAATGTTACAGCAAATAGTTTTTCAGTTCATTATAATAAATTTTGCAACTCGATGTTACGCGCCGCGTACCCATAAAACGGTAGGAAGCCAGTCTGCAAACTACTTTTTCGATAAAAGTAACACCGGGTTTATCTGTCTGTAGCGAGTAAACGTTTGAGAAGCCTCCAAAAAACACATTAATCATTTTATAATGCGCCGATCGCGAAGATTTCACTTCAAGATTGCTCGGCGAATCTCAAAAGCGCCAAAGCTTAAACCCGCCATAAAGATTGATCCCTCGCGATTGATTAGCAAAGATTCTCGATGTCCGTCAGGAGACAAAGAGAAAAAAGAAAAAAAAACAAACAGAATGAAAGAAGAGCTAAGAAACGACAAAAATCACTCGATTTTCACCGTTTCCAAAATAAGACCTGAGAAAAGACACCTGAAAATCGGCTCTAGCGACCAAACCGTTTGACTTCCGAAGTATTTAACGAGGCAGTTTTTCGGACAGTGCGTCTGTCCGTAGCTTTTATCTTTTCTTACATCAGCTTTTTACAGAGAATTTTTATCCCGCCGAGAATCCGGTAAGGTCAGCGCCGTACTCGGTTCCACGAGAGAATGCGTCCGGGTGTTAAATCGGTCGAAGCGAACGAGCAGATTTCACGAGTCTCTTCCGCGCGTTTCCGGGACGAGGGGGAAGAGAACGCGAAGATTCATTAATTTTCTCGTGTTTTCTTGTGTCTTTCTCTCGAAAAGGATTACGGCTGGAACTCGGAGGAGACGTCAACGATCCTGAGCTCCTTCTTCTGGGGGTACACGGTGATGCAATTGCCCAGTGGTCACATTGCCGGTGCCTGGAGCGGACAGAAGCTCTTGGTGCTTGGACTGCTGATCTGCGGAGTTTTGAATCTCGTCATACAACCGGCGGCCCATTACGGTGGACTTATCGCCGTTTGCGCTTGCAGAGTGGGCATGGGTCTGGCCCAAGGGTGCCTTTTACCCTGCATCCACACCCTCCTCTCAAAGTGGGTGCCGCCAAACGAACGAGCGCGATTGGGTGAGAACCAAAAGTCCGATCTACTTCCGGTATCTCCCCCACGCTCTCCCTCGCAGTCGTCGAATCTTCGCCATTTTCTCTCTTCCGCCTGCAAACTCGCGATGTTCCATCTCTCCACCTTGCTCGGCACTACTTCCGGTAAATTGAACGAAAAAGCCGAAGGAAGAACGAGGAAGTTCGCGAAACTTCGGTGCTCGTTTTGGCGAGAAAGAAAAAACGGAAGAGAGGAATGGCGATGGAGAGAGCAAGGGGAAGGGAGAGGGAAGGATTTTTCGACGATGGGAAGAAGCGTCGAGGGGGGGAAAAGTACGCGTTTGCTTCGTAGGGAGATTCGAAGGAGGATTTTCCGGGGAATTCCTTCCCTCGTACCTTCGGGATAAGAAAATCGCTTTAATTGGTATTTCTTGAGACTATTAGCGTCTTTGGCTCTCGTCCCGAGATTCCGGCCTCGTTTTGTACTCATTTTCACTTTTGCTTTCACTCGCACGTGGCCGACGAGAGCGTTTGGTTTCATTTATATTCGCCGCAACCTTCTACCCGGCTAATTGAACGGTACTCGCGAAAAATCAAGGGGGGAAAAATCGCCGTCGGCGAGGGGAAAAAGTTCGCCGGGGGGAAAATCAGCGTTCCTCGAGCGGCGAGGAAATTCATTTTCTCCCCTCGCTCCCCGAATGTTCCGGAAGGAATCTCTCGCGAATCAACGATGATGTGGATGATGTTTTTTCACGAGCCAGGAACATTCGCGTATGCCGGAGCACAATTTGGAACGGTTGTCGCACTTCCGATTTCCGGTGTCGTGGCTGGCTCCAGCCTGGGATGGCCGTTCGTCTTCTACATCTTCGGGGTCCTGGCCATAGTTTGGTCGGTGATTTTCTTCCTGTTCGGCGCCGATGCACCCTCGAAACACAGGAGCATATCGAACGAGGAAAAATCATACATCGAAGGGAGTCTTATGGTGAACCGAGACGATTCCGACGTCGTCACTGAGGTAAATACGAGTCACTTTGACATCGAGCTGCATAAATTTGCAATTTCCTAAAATGCGTAGATATTTTACGTATCGATGCGTAAAACGATACGCGGGATATCAAAAGATTTGATATCCTGCGAAATCGAACGTCAAACTTTCTCTAGTCAAATCAAATCAAATGAGATCAAGCGTTGAATGAGAACCGTTCTTTCTCTCCCTCTCTCTCTCTCTCTCTCTTCATAGGTAATAAATAAATTTAGATTAAACAACATAATCTGTTCGCACGTGTATGCTAAACAATTTTAGATTAAGCATTCCTTGGCATTTAATTAATAGGATTGATTAATTTATTGTACTGATCGATTGGCCGCGGTTTGTTTTATTGATCGCTTAATTCATTTATCAGAGATCTAACATTCGAGAAATATCAAATCTGAATTACAGTACAGACCGCAGTGTTGCGCATTATGTAAGACGTTCTGGGTAATAAAAACTGGAATATACCAGATTTTCAGTTACAAAAGGACTCGGCGTGCTGTATAGCTGTATTATGCAAAGCAGATCCTGGCTATTCGATTAAAATGTATAAAAGGTTACTCTACCTAGTATTCTATGGGACTATTGCAATGACTTATCATCGGTCTTACATAAGTTACGCATTCCAGAGGATTATTTTTCAAAGGCAATGAGAAATTATATCGATATCGCGAAGAATTTACGCGCGGAACGCGGATCGTGGGCGCGCAAATTGTTTGTGGCGCGCAAAATAAGATTCTCCGAAAACTGAAATCGCGCGAAAAAATCGGTCCTCGAATTTCCCATGGATTCGACGGGAGAGTTTCAGGGTTCCGAGGGTGGAGCCTAGAGCAGCGCGGAGACGAAGTATCGTAAGAAGGAAGGAAAGAAATTCGCGAAATGCAAAGGGAGTTCTCGTTCGGTCGTTGCTTCTCGAGTTTGGAGAGACGAGTCGAATAAAATCGCGGCGATTTT
Organism: Sclerodermus sp. 'alternatusi'; assembly: GCA_037305995.1. Lineage (NCBI taxonomy): Eukaryota > Metazoa > Arthropoda > Insecta > Hymenoptera > Bethylidae > Sclerodermus > Sclerodermus sp. 'alternatusi'. The sequence continues at coordinate 1,069,235 of CM074553.1, forward strand.
AACGCGATTATCTCCCGGTGGTTGTATCTCGATAGTTTCATCAGATTTTTCCAGCTGATCGGCCTTTCTCCTTGTGTCCCCGGATGCCGATATCCATCGTCCGAACGTAATTGACGTAACGCATCGAGCCGCAAATTGCAGCAGCCACATGCCACGAGCATTGCACTTGGGCCTGTATAATTTTCAAATTTATCGCCGGGGCTAAATACTTTGGCATAGGAAGTGGAAACCCATGAGCCGTCGGGCAGCAAATAACTCGGATACTTGCAATTGCTAATTTATGCACGTGCGTAAAGGGGCAAGAATCATTTCCACTCGATTAGAATCACTTTCAGCATCGAGCGCACACGCACACACGCGTACACGGAAGCAACGAATGTTTCTTCGTTCGTGTTTTCCACTCTCTTTTCACGATATCCAAAAAACTACTCGAAACCACCACCTATAACCGGTAAACACCCCGTCGTGCGCGTGTCCAGTAATGACGTATCGAAAGATCCAAATTTTCGCGGGAATCGCTCTTTTCCATTGTCAGAATTGCGTTTTACGTTTGCACTATCGCGTTTCTCGTTTTCCTCGTTTGCTGAAACTCTCTAGTATCACGCGAAATTGTTTTCGCTTTCATTATCAATCTCACGGGTCAAAGATGGATATACGGATAAATTCACTGAGATGCGTGAAAATAATCCATCGATCCCTCGAGAATGATTTGGGAAATATTATAATTATTATGATTCGCGAGCAATACGAGAGTAGGCACGGAGGAACATTTATGTGATTTATCGCGTCTGTACGTTTTCTTGATTTTTCGTCAACAGAAACTAGCGGTACCATGGAGGAGCATTCTGACGTCCGTGCCAATGTGGGCGATCATAATAACACATTGCAGTCAAAACTGGGGCTACTGGACGCTTTTAACGGAAATGCCAAATTACATGAACAAGATACTTGGCTACGATATACAAAAGGTATTTTTTCATTCAAGCGACCTCGTCGGTATCCAATTTTGGATTTCTATGCAATCTTCTCCCTTTATCGTAGAATGGAGCGATGTCCGCTTTACCGTATTTGGTAATGTGGATTCTAAGTTTTCCCGTGAGCTGGTTATCGGATTTTGCCCTGAAGAAGGGAGCTCCCAGAGTGATAGTCAGGAAAATCTGCAACAGCGTAGCGTTTTGGGGTCCTGCAGTGGCATTGCTGATTCTTGGTTTGCAACCGAGCGTGGATGATTTGGTTGCGGTGGCCATTTTGGTCGTGGCTGTCGGCCTTAATGCGGGATCTCTTTGTGGTTTTCAAATCAATCACATTGATCTCAGCCCCAATTTTGCTGGCACTATGATGTCCATCACCAATTGCGTGGCTTCCGTCATTGCCATTGTGGCACCATTGATTTGTGGCAAAATTGTCACCGACGATGTACGTATCGCAGTTTAAAATCTTTTGACAGGAGTTCTTATTTCCGCGTGCTTTCAATTAATTACACTTTTGTACAATTACTTTGGAACGCGATAAATAATAGTACACGCGTATCATCATCCTAGTCGAGGAGACCTATCGTTAGATCGGAAAAAAAGATTTGACTTTGATGCTTGTATCAGAAATAATTAATGTATGATTCTTTCCTTTTAGAAAAATCCTTCTCTATGGGCAATAGTGTTCTATCTATCAGCTGGAATATACTTTTTAGGAAATCTTGTTTTTATATTATTTGGCAAAGCGGAGATTCAAGATTGGAATGACCCAAGACCTGAAAATCGTCGAACAAGTGAAAAGTCTCAAGTACCATAAGTTTCTAGTAAAAGTTTCTCTTAGCTCATTTTGTATTGTCAGACTGATCGCTCATATTATGTAAATATGTACAACAATAATTATTTTCACTATGTTAATTTAGTGATAAGTACAAAAACATCCTTACTTTTGAAAGGATCTCTTTCTCTTTGTAAATCCTCCATTTCAAGAATAATATCGTGGATATTAGAATTAGAATCAAGAATAATGGATAATGAGTACGGTACAATTACCATTACTGTTATTTTAAATATAATATTTATATGTATGTATATTTTTGTGTAAAAATATTAAATACCACTGTACTTCTTAAAATGTGAAAGTATAACCACGTGCTTTTGTATAAAATTTAAAAGGAAAATATTTCAAAAATATATATTTACAATGTAAAATGTAATGTTACTATATGAAAACGTAAATATAAAACAAGAATGAATACTGAATTATTGACTTATTGGATTAAGTTTTATTTACATTCTAAAAAGAAAATACTAGCTGTAATTTATCAAGAGATATAAAAATCACGATAGAGGCATAATCCTTTATGTTAATGATAAAATTTAATTTTTGTATCATTATATCTGAAACTTTTTAATAATTATCAAAATATTCTTATTTTTCGATAAGATTTTAGATTTTAATGATATATAATTTTATGGGATAAGTTGTTATATAAATTAATAAGGATAACACAAAATAAATTAATTTTTAATAATCGTATTTTCTAAATTGCAAATAAAACTTCGAATTATTATTAGCTAGATGTTGTTTATGTATAAGTGCAATAGTGTACAATTTTTCTTCTTAATAGAGTAAAACTGTAACTAATTTTGTAACACAATGACAGTGCATTAATTATAAATGATTATTGGAATTATTATTAAACTCTTATCACTTAGATGCATGAATATACATTTACGCTAACATTTATAGTATTATCGTATCTTCATTTATTTTATTTTGATAAGAACTATACATATATGCATATATATATATATATATATACACATTTATAGTCTCTTCTCGTCGTGTGTATAATAATTTAATTTAATCTCTAAAGAATGAATGTGACTTGCATCTATCTTATAAAGAGAGATCGAGTGTTATTATTTTGTGATTACTGATTTACCAATTAGTATTAAATTTTATAAAACATATCATTTCTGATATGTATCATACACGATTGATCTATTTTGACGAAAAATTTAGTAAAAATATATTCATTGTATTAGTACATTTCACACATATATGTATATGAATTTATATAATGAATTTTTGTATATAAGTGTATATATGTGCAAGGTTTAACTGAGATGACCTTTACATAGATTAAATAATATAGATAAAATAGTTTATATACACGCTTGTTTGTATTTATCCATGTTGTTGCATAATGTTTACTCCAGGTACTATTGAATTTTTGTTTAAAATTTGTATGGTATGTTTCTTAGTAATTTTCTTTTCTTTTGCAATAATTCTATGTGCTGATCGAAAACTGGTGTGAGTCGAGCAATAATTTTTGAATCATTTCAAGAATCTTCAGAAAATAAAGATACTATATCTAAAACGAAGAAATATTTTTAGTATAAAGTAACAAATATTTTTGCAAAACACATATCTATCCATAGATATTTCTAACATTCCTTCAGATTTTTCGGATTGGAAAATAAAATAAAGGACGCACTGCTTATCCTATCGCGGATAATGTACAATACTCCATCATTGTATCATTATTGATTACCATTTAATGCACTTGAAGCAAATCATTTCACTACATATAAACTTTTATCTTTGTGGGGCAAAGAAATCTTTAGAGACTGTGATTATCGTTATGGCGGTCACTTCTGTTGTCTCTCATAGATTGTCGAGTACTATCACTTAATAGGATAATCATTTAATTAGACTCCAAGAGTCATGAAAAATGAATGTAAGCGGCAGAATAATTTCCACTGGAGCTATCATGAAAATATTTATGGCGATTCTAAACGTCGTCGTCGTTCATTTATATCAATGTTTACATAGAAGACGATTTAAATTATCGGAAATGGAAAAGAAATCGATATTTGAAGCTGGATTACTTTTAAAATGTAGCAAATAGACATTGCTGATTCTATTTTGTCGCGGAGTCACGGAAATGGAATAGATGAAAAAAGAAAACTCTCCTCTTGCCATTCGCAAAGAATTGTTGATTTTTTATTTGAAATCGAACACAAAAGATGAAAAACAAGTAATCCTAATATTTACCGAGATGAACGTCATGATTATTTTTGCAAATATAGATACGTGATTGAGATATGTTTGTATTTTTCTAAAATAGAACAGACATTCACCCAAACCAATTTCTCTTCGTGTCCAAGTAAGCTAGAGACACAGAGCTATGTATTTTTATTATTATATTATTAATAAAACACGTATAAAAAATAATATTGTAATGGAGGACGCTATCGATCAAAGTTTCCTCTTTTAATCTTGTTTGATAAAAATAGTGGGATCAGGGTGGATTCAATATACGAATATTGTGAAAGGGAGACGAGAGAAGCAGGGAAATGAAGAATTATAGGAAATTGAGAGAACTCTAGGAAAATATATATTAAAGCATTTCATTTTGTCTTATTTTCACTTATTGTTTTATGCAACTGTAAACTTATAGAAGTTTCGTTAGAGATTAATTAAAGTAGATGATTCCTCGGTGTTTGTATTTTGAAATCGGATTCTAATATTTATCTTGATGAACGTGACGATCATTTTTGCAAATAAAGATTGTATTGCATTACGTACACCTGCACTTTTTCCTATATATACAGACACGGAAGAATTTATACACAGTGCAGCGACACGGTACTTGTCCAAAACATCGGTTGTCAGTTTATAAATAATATAAATTTTCAAGTAAAACATCATTCTAAAGGGGACTATCTGTTATTTTAATGATACGAATAACTAATTCTTCTTCCTTGTGCATTAAAACAATGAGATTAAGTTCTTTGAATAATAGGGAAGAGATACAAAGAAGCATAATTGGCAATTTCTGCAGCATTTTATAGGATTTTTCTATACACAATAAAATTGTAAATATAAGCGTTAACATTTATTTATGAAGATGATTTAATGGTTCCTCTAAGTACATGCGCACACATACGCATGTATTTGCATATTTGTATTAATTCGCGAGGCACGTGAAGCTTAAACGATTTAAAATAATATTAGTGAACAATATATTTTGTCCACGCTCTCTTAAGCAGTATCAGAAGGAAAATATAGACTAATAATGTAAGTTAGCTTATATAAGGTAGTATAAACACTAATTTGAAAAAATGCACAAATATAAAAATTGTCAGATATGGTAGACGCTCGAGGAAAAAAAGAGGAAAAAACGTTTAAGAAATTGTGAGGTATTTGCAATGATTTCCGCGATAATACTTTAACAAAGGGATAGAATTGAAAAACGATTGTACATTCTGTGACGACCACTTTTCAATAATATAATATTATAACAATATATACATATATATATATATATATATATATATATATAGGTATATGCATTGAAAGATTCGATAAAGACTCTCCACGATACTGGATCACACTGTGCTCTATAGTAAAATAAGTTACATTCCACTGTTATAATGAAAACCGTTACTACGCAATTATCAGTGAATTTCGCACGTGCCTGAGAACGAGATTTCTTGTTTCCCGTCAGAAATGTGATAAGATTGAAATTACAGTAAAACGCCATTACCATATATAACAATAAGACAATGATTGTACCGATAGAAATTATGAGTTTTTTGCACGATCCTCTACTCGGAAATAGTAAGCAGCGCGAGTAATAATAGTAATTAATAGTAAGTCATGGTAAGCTCGTACAAGAGAAAAATGAGTAATTTTGAATAACCAAATATTTATGGTAAATTTTCATTGGATGTACATAATTGGTGGATTAACGAGAACAAAATTAAAGGAAAATCTTTCATTTTACACACGCACACACACGCGCGCGCGATAAAGAGTAATCGTAGAAAAATAAACGGTGAAAATCGTTAAAATTTCAGTTACCGATTGAAGAATCAAGACGCTGCTAGTGGTCTCCTTTGAGTCGTTCTTTCATTGATAAGAATACGAAAGAAAAAGAAGCAGAGACAAAGAGGAGCTAAGGAAAATCTGTCGGTACTGAAAATACAAGGAGAACGTCGGCATCGGGCAGATGCGAAAATTCGCAAAAATCGCAAAAGCATCGGTAATCGATCGACGAGTCGGTGCACCACTCGCGTTCTCCACCGAATTATCTATCGATTTTTCGAAAAACAACAAAAAAACTGAAGAAGATTCGTCACGATCGAAATACAAACGACGCGAGAACGGCGCGAACGACGCGATAATCGAGCGGGTGTAAAAGATCGAACGAAGAACCGCCAAATTTCCAGCGCGTAGTATTCAAGAAATTGGTACCGGAAGCGATTGGTGTATCCTCGAGCGACCCGGAGGATCTCGCGGGAGGCAGAGAGAGGAAAAACACGCTGCTCCGATATTTGCCACGTGAACGCTGGTATAAGTTTTGCTAGAACAGATACGCGTACGCGCAATATGCGCGCGCGCGCGCGCACACACGCACACACACACGACACACGCACGCACATACACAAAGATGTAGTTTCTCCAGATAGAAACGCGGACGCACACCGACTATTTAACCGGGATCTGCTTAAGTACGCGAGTACGTGCAAGAGGATATAAGATAGAATCGCATGCAAAGAAGCAGATTCACGAGGAACGCGCAAGTTGTGTGCACGTTTTACGGTCTTGCGTCTGGACGGAGCAGAGTTGGGTTGGTTGGTTGGTTGGTTGGTTGGTTGGTTGGTTGGTTGGTTGCTTGGTTGGTTGCTTGGTTGGTTGGCTGGCTGGCTGCTCGCTGCCGACTGGGGTGTCCGGAGGAGGGGAGAATTTGTTTTCGGCGATCAACTATAAAGCCACGACGATTCGATCGATGAATCGTAGTCGTTTCTGCAATCGAACTCGCTCCCGTCAGCTGCGAAACTTTGAAAATGGCACCGGCAAGAACGAAGAGGATCTCCCGCTCGGAGATGATGAAAATGCCGCCGCGCAAACCGACAGGTAGCTACACTTCCTTCGCCTTTTACGAAACCTCCCCCCATTCCCCCGACAATCTCCCATGGGGAATCCCCTGCTTTCCTTCGTAGAGACCTCGCCGATCCATTTTTTTTTTTCCGATACCGATCATCACCGCGATCGTCGAGTTCTCGCACTTTGTCGCTCGAAAGATTTTCCATTGGAACGTGCCGCGCGTTTTCGTCGAGTCGTTTCCGTTCGCGAAATGATTTCCGTTAGCGAAAATCCATTTTACGAGCGGTCCCGAACGATCGCGGGGGTGAGAGGAAAAAATCGAGGGAGGATGTCTCGTCCTGTTCGTGTCGGGAGAGACGGTTCGAGGAGAGATCGGTAGTTTCCCTACGAATAAATTTATGGGGCTGATGAGTTAAACAGGATCTTCTTTTTACTCTATACGGAAAGAGAGAGAGGAGAGAGAGAGAGAGAGAGATGATGATGTATAAGAGAATATTCAACGCACTCGTCCAATTTTGTATTTTTACGATCGCGCGCCGTATTTAAAACGAGAGACTTTGTGAAATGTGTCAAAAAAGTGAAATCCCAAAAACTAAATCCCTGAAGGGACTTTAAGTTTGAGTTTTGCCGGATCACCATTGCCATCGTTGCTTCCACGCTCGGCGTCAGTGTATTTTAAAACACGGAGCAACAATATCGATGACCACCAATATTGTTGTAACTAATGCTAATGTTATTGTTCTCCGTGTCGGAGCCAGAAACTCAAATTATATCCATAGATACGCAGAGACGATACAAATTTCAGTTTCAATATACAAACCATTCCTCTCCTCTAGTTTCGTGAATATTTACTGGAGAACAAAATACGGAAAGAAATTCAAATTCGCAACCTTAACAATAATAGAGAGAAAGTGAGAAAATTCGATAATGGTATTTTTCCGCAAGATTTACTCCTCGAGGGGGAAACGAGTGTGGGGGTTTGCGGTAAGAGTTTCCGAGTGATTTTCTTCCGGTAATGGAAAAAAGAACAATCGACGTTTGCCGGGTGGCTTTTTCAACTGGAAAAAAGCCTTGACTGCGTTGTAATTGCTGAAAGTCCATATAAGGTTTACTATACGATAAAGCTCGATAAGATTTGCCGGGAGAATTTTTGTCGTTCGATTCATCGTCAGCCGCGAAGAAATCATTGTTATTCCTCCGATTCGTCATTCTAAAACTTTTTATTAGGCTCGTGAAAGAGGCGAGGGGTGGGGGGTGGAGCGAGGAGAGAGAGAGAGAGAGAAGAATCGAAAGTAAAATTGGCGATAAATCGCGCGATATTTCGAAAAATCGTAAAAAATTCCGATCAAATTTTCTTCATCGAGACGTTGGGAATTTTGAAAAGTTGTCGAGGATCTTCCGCATCATCCCCACGTGCGTGGCGATGCTATCGATTGTGTTTGTTAATTCATCGCGCGATGCGTCACTCGAGTTTCGCTCGGGTCTGTCTCACTCTCGGAATGAAATAGTTTCCCGAGAACAATTTGCCACGGGGTCCGGATGAGACTCCCGTAAATTGCGATCGGTAACATCGAAGTCGGCCGCCATATTGTTCCGCTATGGAGACGATCCTTCGGGCGATCCTTCGCGATCGTAACTCTCCTACCCGATTTGACGCCATGATCCAGCCATGAACTCCGCGCAACACGATCCGATCTATTCCTCCGTTCACCTTGAAATTTCTCGGACGACCATTGCACTCGCTTCAATTTGTCGTCGAATCTCTGCGGAATTCCGTCGGCAAAAAACTCTCTCTCTCTCTCTCTCTCCCTCGACTTGATTAGCGATCTTTGCCGATCATCGTTCGATCTCACGATTGAAAGATCGATCGTACTCGATCTTCGAGCTCGATTTATTTCTCAAATTTCTCGTCGAGTCCGTCGGAAAATCGACTTCGTTAACGATCTTCGCTTCCACGATTGGGAGATCGCGCGAATTTGTTTAACGATTCGATTCCCGTGGAACGAAGTCGCTCTCACGCCACGCAGATAATATTATTGACACATCGAAGCGGATTCATCCGATCCGTGTTTCCCCAGCAGCCGCCATATTTGCCGATCTTTCACGCCAGTTGATCGACTCAATGGGCGATTCGATTCCCGGCTTTCCTCGACGCTCCCGGTGTTTTCTCGAGAGGGTAAATATTCCCTCCTCCTCCTCCTCCTCCTCCTCCTCTCGTTTCTTTCCCTCCGCTCGGTTTCGCGGGCCGCGTTCTCTTAACGATCTCGTAAGTTTCACGTGTCAATTGAGCTGTCTCCGGGCAATCGAACACGCTCAAATATTGGCACGAACGATTCACCGCCGATACTAGAGATTAAACCCGATCGATCAATATCGCAGGCGCAACACGCCAAGCTTCATTGAGTTTCGCACATTTTTCAACAGTTGCGTTTACACGCCGTTACGTCGGAATTGGTTGTTTTAATTGATTAACGCGACTCCATCGCGAATCGGTGGAAATTCCCTGCTGCTTTTACATCTCCCCCCCCCCCCAACTCACGCGATCGTTTATTTTCGCTAATTAACGCAATTGGATCGAGTCAATAGTAAAATCTTCCGCGATCCTCAAATAGAGACGGAGTGCGGAAACCTGTTGCTCCCCGATGATCAGCTGGCCGATAGAATCGTCGGCAATGGTAACCGGAATGACGAACTTGAACCGGTGACCGAGTTGAAATAAAAATCTCCCGCGATCCTCAAACAGAGACGATACCGATACCTGTTGCTCCCCGATGATCAGCTGTGGCCAATAGAATCGTCGGCAATGGCTACCGGAATGACGAACTTGAACCAGTGACCAAAGTCAATTAAAAATCTTCCGAATCCGTCATCCGATCTGCCGATTCCTTCGAGTATCGGCGATCTTTTTGTCGAAATTTCGTCAGGATCGCGACCTGCGATTAATGCTCCGAACTTCCTCGATCTCTTCTCGAACCTTCGCGGTTAAATTGCGGAGCTTTTCTACTCGATTGCTTTAATTAGTTTAACGATTAAAAAATCAGTAGAAAGTTTCTTGGAATAGTCACTGGAAGGTGTGTGTTTGATTCCTGGAAGGTTTTTATTGTTCAAAACTTGGAAAGAAAACGATGTGTAGCCATAGAAAAAGCCTTGTGGTTTTATGGGATCGGTATGAAGGAAAATGTGTAATTGGGTGCTATAAATTAAAAGAAGTGAAAAAAACAATCTCGCGTGCGATTAGAAAAAAGTCAATCGTAACGATGAAAGTGGTCGTACCACAAGTAGCGATATTACCAATATCTAAATCGCTATAAAATCGCTATTGGTCCGAAATCGTTGTTTGCTCAGGGATTATCGCTCGAATCTCAAGTTTTCGCTCCACATTCGCACTTTTAATCGCGCTATCGTTAAATCAACGGAATAGTTCGAAGATGAGAATAATATAGTAGTGTAGCAATGGCAGTGGTAGTATCGGTAATGGGTCTCTCGTTGCAAAAATCCCCTTATCCAGAATTTCGATAAGGTCATAAAAATCTCGAAAGTTGAGTAGAGTACGACAGATAAAGACTTTGGGAATTCAAGATTTTCAAGATTCTCAAGATTCTACGGAATGACACGGCAGATCGGATCTTCCATTTTACGGCGGCAAACTTCCGATTTCAAGATCGAAATCTCGACGATCCGAGAAGGCATGGGAAAAGTTTTTTGCGGTAATTTTCGTGAAAAGTTTTTCTCCTCCTTTCCTCGAACTCTCGTTGAGAATTTTTCATTACGAGAGGAGGAAGGGGACGGCGGGAAGGGGAGTGATCGTCGATCGGCAAGAGGCGGATCTGGTGGGATTCTCGGAGAGATCGTCGTCCGTCCACAGGGCCAGTTGCCCTGGACTCCGACAGGAAGTTCCTTCTCCCCGCTGAATTCTCGCATCCCGTACGTGACGAATCTCTTTGAGTTTCAAGCGTGACGAGGTTCGATGCGGACGAGAGTATAAACGTCAATGCCAACTGCCGATTTCTCGGATTTCGCGTCCTAGAGAAGTGAAACGAACGAATCGCCGCGGCTCGTCCGCATTCCGTGGATTTTCCCGATCGATAGATCTTTCCAGCGAGAGAAAAAAAAGCGACGTTGACGTCGTAACGAGTTGAAAAAATCGGTAAAATATTCGATGCACCTCGCGATATTCCACGCGACTTCCACCGCGCGCGACTCCTCCGATCCCGATGACGACGATGACGTTCGTGACGATCGGAAATCTGCCCCCCTCCCCTCCCCCGTCACTCGCGCCCTGTTTAAGCAAAAAATCGACAAATCGACCTGGTCGCGCGACGCGATCGATGACGAGACGGAGAAAGACAGGGAAAAATCGGGATCGGTTTTCCCTAGAGTTTTCTCGCTTTTCTTTGGGGGAAATTGAAGAAATTTGTACGTATCGGTCTGAATGGAAGGAGGAGAGGAGGAAGGAGAGAAAATCGATTTTCCCTGCACGATCGCGGCGTAGGAAAAATTGCTAGTGAAATTCTCGACGGATAAACGGATGAGCTCGAGCGATTCATCGAAGTGTCTGAAAAAAACGCCAAGTTGCATTTCTCGATTTCTCACCTTCCCTCTGCTCCTCTCGTTCCTCGATTCGCGAAGAGTCTCCGCGAAGTGTATCGAGAGAGACGATCGTTGGTTATTTCCGAAGAGACGCAGGAATTTTCCGGGGAATCGCGAGGGGGTTCGATTCCGCCGCTCCGATGGCGAGGATTACAGGCATTTCCGGTTTCGGTTCCTGCCCGAGTGTTTTGTACACGCGATCATTTCGCGACGTACGCGCAATATACACGCGTACACGGATTCTTCGACGCACAGTTTACAAATAATCTCTCTCGCTCTTTCTCTCCCCCTCTCTCTCTCTCTCTCTCTCTCTCTTTTTATCTATCTATCCGTCGAGATCTATAGATCTCGGCGCGTTCTCAAGGAGCGAACGCTCCACGAGGACGAGAGATCGAAAAACTCGAAGCAGCCGATAACGGCGCGCGGGAATCATTTGGAATTGGATCTATCTCGTGCTTCTATCTCGTGCGCTCGAGAATGATAAAGCGCGAAAGAATATCACACGACTCCGAGGAAAAAATGTTTGTCTCGGCAAAAATCTAATCTCGAGATTTGCCAGGAGAGTTCACGTGTCGCGTTCTTCTTCTTGTCTCGTGCTCTTGTGGAAATTCAGAAATTTCATTCCCCGGCCGAGTCTCTCGTCCCTGTTACAACGAAAGTCCCCGTATTATCGCCGGATGAATGATAGATGGACGGACGGACGGACGGACGGACGGATAGATGGATGGCTAGATAGATAGATAGATAAATAGATAGACGGAGTGCGTTAAAAGTTACCACGCGCCGTGTCTCGATCCACTGAAATTCCTCGATTCTTACATAAGCCAACGTTTTTGCATCGAGGAATTTTTCTACGCATTCCACAAATTATGTTTAATTTCGTGGATTTATCTCTCCCACCGCCGCACTCGCTCGCTCATTGTCCCTGATGCAAAAATTCCCATCGCTGGAACAGACTGAACTTTGTTCAAATCCCTCGCGCGAGTTACGCGCGCGCGCGCACACGCTTTCTCGGAAACTTTGTAGTTTGTTGCAAGATGAACAAACAAATAATCATTTCGCGGTACCGCCTTGTATTTTGCCCGAGGAGAAACATTCGACGATTCGTTTTGCTGCTCGGCAAAATGAAACGCTTTGTTTTGGCCGTTTCGTTTGGCCACTTCCCCACTTCCGGTTCTCGCTGACAAAGCTGACGGACGCGTTGCATTACGCGTGATTGAAATCGCAAGTGGAAGGAGGAGGAAGAAATGAAGCGAAAATGCGAAAAATTAACAATCTCTCTTCGATGTGCGTACCCACCACGGACGACGAGAGGAGGCGACGATGGTTCAACTCGATTGTCCGATTGGTACCAAAGGGACGAACCTTCGCCACGTGGTCGGCAATGAGGAAATTTGCGAGACTCGTCGTTGCAACGAGACCCGACGACGATCTTTCGGTCGATGAATAATAAACTCGTGTTCCATCCGGGGTCGTTTGGTGTCCGCTCGGATTCGCCATAACGTTCCTACGTGATTTTAAAATGCAACGTTCCAATGGAACATACGCTGTCTCTCTCGGTGACATAATAGCGAGGATTAACGTGACCCGTCTGTCTCTCCCCCTCCCCTCCCCTTTCCACAAGGAAACTTCTTATCTTCCCGCCTGCCAGCAACCTCTGGAGAAGACGAAACGAAGCGAAGGTCACAATGGCGTCTAACGTCGAATTGCTTATGATTTTTAGCCCTGTTCGGATGCAGACACGTCCAAATTCTCATCATGACCCTCGGCTTCCTCTCATGCTACGCCGTCAGAGTCACCATGTTCGTGGCCTTGGAGGCGATGACCCACGCATCGAGCGCAAACCCCGACTTCAAGGTACTTGCTTCTTCGATTATCTATTCTCCTCCGGTAGCAGTTCTTCCCATCTATTCGTGACATTGATCTCCTTCTCTCCCATCCATTCGTCCATCCGTTCGACACATGACCGACCTTGAAGGAAGGACACCGCGAGTGTAGCAGCTCGCTAAATCGTCATTAGCTCCTTGCTCCTCGATTTCATAAATAATTTCGCGATGTTTATTCTCTTCCGGCAGCAGTCTCCGTCCATTCGCGACATTGGTCTCTTTCTTCCATCCGTCCTCGTTCGACGCATGGACGACCTTGAAGAAGGAGCACCGCGAGTGCAGCAGTTCGCTGAGTCGTCGTTAGCTCCTCGCCCCGCGATTTCATCAATAATTGCGCGATATTCTCCATTTTTTCGCAACATCGGTTCTCTTTTCTCCATCCGTCCGTTCGCCCACTCGACGCATGAACGACCTTGAAGAAGGAGCACCGCGAGTACAGCAGTTCGCTGAGTCGTCGTTAGCTCCTCGCCCCGCGATTTCATCAATAATTTCGCGATATTCTCCGTCTATTCGCGACATCGGTTCTCCTTTCTCCGTCCTTCGTCCATCCGACGCATGAACGACCTTGAAGAAGGAGCACCGCGAGTGCAGCAGATCGCTGAATCCTCGTTAGCTCCTACCTCCGCGACTTCATCAATAATTTTGCGACGTTCTCCATTCTTTCGCAACATCGGTTCTCTTTTCTCCATCCGTCCGTTCGTCCATTCGACGCATGAACGACCTTGAAGAAGGAGCACCGCGAGTGCAGCAGTTCGCTAAACAGTCATTAGCCGCCTTCTCCTTCCCCGAATCTCATAAATTCCGCGATGGAGCGGCCTTTCCGGCGATGACACTTCCCTCGCCATTTTCGACGCCATCCACCGTGCGATCCAGCGGATCTGGGTCAAGAGACAAGAGTGTCGCAACACACGCGCGTTTCCACGAGACCCCGGTTGCATATCAATCGATGCTCGATCACGCGCACGCTTGACCTTTCCATCGGCAGATTCCTTCGGTTCCTCACTCGTGCTCTTACTCACACTCGCGCACTCGCACTCAGCTCCGACTCTCTCGATGGCTCCTCCGATGCTAATCGCCAGGTGCTCTCTTCCCCTTTTCTCTCTCCTCTCTCCCTCCCCCCGCGGGAAAAGTCGACCAGGACACCAGCGTGAAAGATACATCGCGGATGCTCCAATTTTCTCGATTTCCGCCGTTCTCGTTCAGTTTGTGGAGGAATTCCACTCGGAGAGCCATCGCGCGCTCTCTGGTTCCTGTTTCTCACTCTTCTCTTTTCTCTCTTCTTCCCTCTCGCGCGCCTGCAGGAGTTCCCGTGGGACGGCGGCATGAAGGGCCTGGTATCGAGCTCGTTCTTTTGGGGCTACATCTGCACGCAGATACCAGGAAGTATGATAGCGTCGACGATCGGGGCGCAGAGGATGCTGTCCACCTGTTTGGTCGTCTGTGGACTCTCCACCCTCGTCATCCCTCTGGCTGCTGACTGGGGTGGTTACATAGCGGTTTGCGCCGCCAGGTTGATCGCCGGCCTCTGCCAGGGGACCATTCTTCCCACCTTGCACATCTTGCTGTCGAAGTGGGCTCCGACCGACGAGAGGGGAACTTTGGGTAAGTTTTCGCGGGGACACATTCTCTCGTGGAACGCAACGCCATATCGACGCTCGCTCGTTTCGCGAAAGCGGAGCAAAACCTCGCGGAAGTTTGGGGAACGGAATCCCTAAGGAAGTTTGCCATGCTCGCGCGTGTCTCTGAATTCGTCGATCAACGCGATTTTGTCATCCGCTACGCACGTGCGCGTGTGTGCGCGGAGGATTAAATCGATAAGGTTCGATCGCGATCGCCGCCGATCGAAATTTTGAAATTCTGATATTAATTTTCACGAAGGTACAATTTGAGATTTTTACGTAACTCGCGGGGCTCACGCCTATTTTTTGTTTTTGTTTCCGTCGTCGTCGTCGTCGTCGTCGATGAGACCGACGATAGATCGGTAAAATTTTTATCGCCCTCCCTTCACCCCTTGTCGACGCCTGCACCGCGAAGTGCGCAACTCGCGTATTTTGAAAATAGCGTGGTTTCTTTATCAGCGGCGAAACGATCGCTTGTTCGAAAAAAATGTGATTTCGCCGATCTCTCGATTTTTCTTCCCCTCGGAGTCGAGACGCTCGCGCCTCGCAACTTGGATTTTCGTCGCTCGATACGCGCGATCTTCGCGATTGCACTCTGTAACGCGACTGCACAAAACGGCGTGGACTTTAATAATTTTGCATTGGCCGCGCGAGGGAGTTTATATTTAACATCCGATGTACGAGGAATGTTTGTTACAGCGAGTTTCGTGTACTCCGGAGGCTGGATTGGCAATGTCGTAAGTCTCCTAAGCTCCGGGTTTTTGTCAGCGTCCATCCTCGGCTGGCCCAGCTGCTTTTATTTCTGGGGCGGAATTACCACGGTAGTTGGCATAGTCGCATTTTTCATAGGCAGTGAATCCCCCGCCGATCATCCGACGATATCCCTCGAGGAGAAAGTCTACATCGAGACCAGTTTGGGAGTGACGGAAACCAAAGAGGTGAGATATCGGAAGATACAACGAAACCGAGGACTCCACCTCGACGATCTCGGCCAATATCAACGAAACATTGCCGCGGCTTTTTATCGAGATTTATCACGCTGTACTCCACAAAGTTGCCTGAAAGAGATAATTCCAAATTATTCTCGTCGATTCCTCGCGCGATTTCTAGATACAACGTCGGCCATTTTGCGACAAGTACGATCTCAAGCTGAAATTCGACTCGTCGTCTTTGATGTTTTTGCTGAGAATCTTTTTGATTCCGCGTCACCTGTTGTACTTTATTGCGTTTAAATGACTCGCAATATTAGCCGATAAGAAGCTTCTTATGTAACGCCGCGTTGGCCCGATACGAGAAAAGCGATCAAAATTGATCGATCGATCATTTTTCTCTTGCAGAGACTGCCAACGCCATGGATCCAGATGCTGAAATCCGTGCCGGTTTGGGCTTTGCTAGTAACGCAATGTGCCCAGAACTGGGGATTCTGGATGCTTCTGATGAAAATTCCTTCCTACATGGCGGATGTTTTAAACTACAATATCAGCGAGGTACTATTACCTTTGTACACTCTTTTCTCCTTTTCTCTTCTCTTCTCTTTTCCTCTCGCTGAATGCAATTCTTCGAATATTTCGAAGAGCCACGATTCAGTGATTAAACGCAAATCAAAATTTCATTGCAATTAAGAGACAGGAATTGCTATACGCGTGCGTGCGCGTGACAGTCCAGACTAATTTATTTATAAAAATCGATTTCTATTGTAATATTGGCGAAAGTGATGTTTCACGGGCAAAGAGAATACGCTGGAAGAATACAAGTATCCGCTAATAAGTTCTCGAGTCTATCGCGTTCAAGGTGTACGTATCTATCGATGATCAAGGTTAAAAACAGAGATAAATTGTAAAGCGAATACCGAATACCGTATAAATCACACTTTTAAAAATTGTTTATTAATTAACAATTACGATATGAATGATTCAAGGAATTTCAATACTTTTCGGAAAGTTTCATAAGTTGATAGTAATCGTTCTTTCTTGTTTTATCAAAATTTAATTATTTTCTAATCAATGAAACAAGTATATTGATAATTTAAATGAGAAATAGATAAAAATGTACTATACTGGTTCTTTGGAAAATTTATGTCATTGAAAATGCTCTCTTAACAATATTTATCATCAACTATTTAGATTTTTAAGTTCTCGTGAAAATATTTACCTTCCATTACATAAGGAACTTGTATGCTAACAATGATCTATCTATCAAAACTAAAATAGATCATTTTTATAATAACAATAACAATAATAGAGTAATTGAGATATTTTACTTTTTTGCTAGAATGGAATGATTTCCTCACTTCCATATCTGGTCGCGTGGATCTTGAGTTTTCCACTAAGTCTTATCACGGATTCCTTAAATCGACGAAGGATCATCAGTACAGGATTCTCGAGAAAAATGTGTAACACTATCGGTCAGTGGATTCCAGCAATTGCACTAATTGGTCTTGGATATATTCGTAATGATCAAAGGGAACTGGCTATAACAGTTTTGGTCATTGCTGTGGGCACAAACATTGCGATTTACTGTGGTCATAATTTGACTCACATAGATCTTAGTCCAAATTTTGCTGGACACTTGATGGGTATTACAAATACCGCTGCAAATGTTTGCAGTATCATAACACCAATGATTGCCAGTGCTATTATTAAGGATTCTGTAAGTAATCGAACATTCTCTCTTTTAAACTAGCGTAAATTTTGTGCGTGCGCGTGTCACATATGTTTTAAATGGCAAAAAATTCATAATTTTGTTTCGATTAAAACATTGAATTATTTTCATTTCAGGCTGATGTATCACAATGGAGGACAATGTTCTTCTTATCAGCCGGAATTTATTTCTTAGGAAACTTAGCATTTATTCTTTTCGGTACGAGTGAGGTACAGAAATGGAACGATCCTGTGAAACCAAGTGGAGGTGGCATGATATACAACATATCGGAAGTGTCAATCAGTTCGCCCGCAAAAACAGAGAAGAAAGATGAAGAAAAGATTCCATGACAGTATAATGACAAAATGAAATAATTTGTATAGTTATAGTGTGTTGTGCAAGATATGAATGTCAGAACTATAGGCAATAAGTATGTTTGGTGCCTAGCTCTGTAGTTCTCTTAAAGTGTGAATGTGTGGTATGCTATTGACTCTAATATAGTACTTAATATTTATTAGATAATCAAATTATAAATAGTTATGTTAGGATACATATTTATTTTTAAATTAATTAAGTTTGCCTATGCTACGAAAGTAGCTTCCTTTTTACAGTTTAAAACTTACGTACTGTAAATCTTGTTAAGTCTATTAATAGTAGTTTATAAATTTAACTATTTTGTATAAAATATTTGTACTTTTCACTTGCAATGAACGTACTTAATTATATGTACAATATATATGTAGGTACGTACATAAATTGTACATTTATATTTTAATCAGTCTTGTTTGTAATGCAATAGCCAAGTGTTTATAGTAATATATATTGTACAAAAAAAAGTTATAGCTATAGTAATATGGGTAATTATGTAGTCGTATGTTGAGTTTCCTATCGGTACTGTTAACGTACAAGTATCTTCTGCCTTTATATAGATTTGTAAAATAGAAAATTTATATTGTAAGATTAACATTCAATGTTAAATTTATACTAAGTAGTTATTTTAACTTACTGTATAATAAGGAATCTCTCTCCACTTTGCTTTAAAATCAACACACGGCGAACACAGATCTATTGTAGAAACCCTGTATTCTTTAATTCGTTCTTCGCAACCTAGTAATAAATGTGGTTTTTCTAAAATTACAGTCCCATAACTACCACCCTTCATTGCGTGCTGATATCGTAAATGAACTGGAATACTCAAATTAAAATATCTATCAGTTAAGTTAGTACAGATAGTAATATTCTGAGGTTTTGCATATCTTGCAAATATCTCAAGATTTGTTTCACCCACAACGCAAGCTGTATTCTGTAAAGTTATTCATAATTATATATATATATACTGACACTATTTAAAAATACTAATTAATAAACAGAAAGTCACATACTTCTCCTCGTCTTTGCAGATCATCTAATTCATAAGAACTTGCAAATAATTCTTTCGGTAATTCATGGTATATCGCTATAATACAATTATTTACGTTAAAATCTCCAATGTCTATATAGTAATGCAAAACCCTAAAACAAATTGAAAGTTTGAAAATATAAGTCTATACTTTTTCATTTATAAATCCATTCCTAAATCTATTATTATATTAACTTGTGATAGCCCTCATTTTCTGGCCAAAACTTTATTGTTGCATTAATCTCTTTAGAATAAGAAAATGATAAAAGTGAAAATGACACAAGAGCCAAAACTTGAAAATTATATTTAAAGAGTGACATGCTTTCACATATCTTTCTAAGATAAAAATTGTACTGGACGTAACACTTTTGACAAGTAGGTGACAAACTCTGCGCGAGCCCTTTAACAACGTGGGAATCGCATGGGCACAATTTTATCATTTCCAGATGGAGCCACATATTTGATGCTCCAAATTCAATTGATGAATAACATTCCAGCTAATAAAAATTATATATTGTCATATATTCTTGACAATTATACCTTCGAATGTCATAAAGATTCTACTTAAAGCTTTATGAATATTTAAAAGCTTACAAATAAATTCAAAACCTACGAGAAAACCTAAATAAACCCATTAAAAAGATAATAAAACCACCACACTCGTAACACTCATCAGCCTTGCGCTACTATTTGTTCCTCTGTTCATTTCTTAATATTTATAAAGAATACTTATAATTCATTCGCGTGAAAACCAAACGAGATACAAAAAGACTCTTTTTTCTCGCTCGTTCCACATTGGATACATTTCAACGAAGAGAACGAACAATTAACGGAAGAGACATGAAATTTTCATAATCGTTCACGATCGAGTGTCAGGGTGTTCGGGTGCCAGGGGATGATGGCTAGAAATTTAAAAAAATTTCCAAAGAAACCACGTACGAAATAATTTCAGGACTTTTCGAGGGAAAAACTTGCAATTCGAGGAATGTATCGTTTCGCACGGTCATCGAGTTTGTCCGCGTTTAAAGTTGCTTTAAAGTTCAGCAGCAAACAAGCTCGTAAAAAGAAAGAAATGCAGTTGGAAGGTCCATGATTCATTCTTGTCAAAAGTAGAGTACACCAAGAATGTGTCGGACACTTAAAAGGGGCGTGGTGGATGGTAGTTGTTGGCAGTGGGGTGGACCAAAGAGGCATCTTCGTAGGCAAACCGCGAGCTCGATGACTGTCTTTGACGTCATTCTCTGCTCGAGTCACGAGCTAAGGGGAAAACGACGACGTCTTACGTACACACGCAAACCCGAAGCCACGCATCGTCCTCGAAATAATAGACGATAGAAATAATGGACGCGTGTACCTGTGCGTGTTCTGAGCGAGCCTAAACGGTTTCTCAGCGAAAACGGAACCTCCTTGTCCCGCGGCGAATGGACCGAGCAAAGGGAATTGAAGAAATTAAACGATGCGAACTGAAGGAACGTGCACGCGTACGCGCAAATGTCATTAGCGAATGAGCGAATAAAAGCAGAGCGAAGAAGAAACGAGAGAAAGAAGAGCGATAGAATTCGAGCAGCCTCCGCTGCGCTTCCGGTTGTTTGGAAAGTTGAGCGAATTGACTTTGCGCGAGTAGAGGGAGAGAGAGAGAGAGAGAGAGAGAGAGAGAAAGGATGTAGGTAGAGAAAGTCGTTGATAGTCGCGAGTTTAAGAGAAGAAATGAAATTCCGAGCAGAGTGGAGTGCAGTTGCGCGATTTCCGGAGACTCGGAGGATCCAAGATGGCGGAGCGCTGGAGAGTAATAAAAGAGAGATTTGAAGAAAAACTTTGGGGTGTAGCGAGGGTTGGCGGGAGAATGGAAGAGAAAGAAGAGAAGGGGAAATAAGGAGAGATGGCAATAAGGTTTCGAAGCCGAGGCGTAGGCAGCTATATTGTCGCTAGGACACGAAAATAGCTGCTGTCAGCCCAGAAGCTGCGGAAAGGAGGTAGCCAAACAAGAAGTAAGGTGCTGCACGCCGTTTAAACTTGGAGGGAGAAGGAAAACGAGACTGAGACGAACGACGGTGGTACAAACACCGACGAGACATGGAATGAACAACTCCCAGCCGTACAGAAATTATGTAATCCGCTTTTAAACGCGCTCCAGACTCGTCGCACATTGTCCTCCTTACTCAACTCTCTAGCACCTTCGCTACAACTTCCTTCTTCGCCACCATCGCCTACGACTGCTCGACGAAATCCCAGGAAATATTCCTACATTCGTTTTGCCGTCTTATGTAACGATGTATTATTAATGTATTCCCGATAAAGCGCTAACGAATCTCGCGAATAAACCTCTCTTCTAAAGCAATACACCTCGGAGAAGAAGAGGAAGAAGAAGAGGAAGAAGAAGAAAATGAGTTATAAAAAGGAATCGGCGAAGCGTACAGGGGAGGAAGTAAGAAGTAGAGTCTTTAATGTTTTAATTTGCATCGAACCGTATCGAGAGGGAAAGAACCGAGAGTGGTTTGTCCCGTTAAAAAATATTTTCGCGCGTGATACTCGAGTGTAAGTTTGCGAGAGCGTAGGACCGTATTTGTTGAAAAAGGAAATCAATGGACGGGAAGAGCGCGTAAATGCACAAGCGCACAGGCACGCGTGCACACGTACACGCGCGAGCGATCTCGCGCAATATTTTGGGACGTTTTCAAAAGCATAATGCACATTCGCGTGGATTTTACAACGGCAATTACTCGCGAACGGCTGCAAATGGTTGCGGAAGTATCGTATTCGAGAATATTAAGGTTTCTAATAATCGCGCCTGCCGAGTTCCCCTTATTCAACGTTTCCGCCAGGAATTTTGTGCCAACTATGCGCGGATTTATTTGGCCGGTGCGCGAACTTCGGTTATTGGCATTGTCGCTTCGCGCCACCGTCCCGGATGATTTTTGCAAGTTTTCCTTCCCGTTTGTCAGTCGTTCAATTATCGACGCGACGGCAGATTCCATTTGGCGCCAGAGATCGTCGCTTCGTCAGGGCGGGGAGGGGAGGGGTGGCCGTTCGTTCGACGAAGATCCCAAAAATGGACGTAAGGCCCCGAGGAACGGAAAATTTCCCGTCGGTCGTCGAAAATTTGAAAACAAAAAAAATGCAGAAAATTTCAACGAAAATCGAAGCCACTTCCGTTTCCTCTCGACTACGCGACGATAAGTTTCCTCGCGCGACGACAAATTTTCCATCGATCGATCGTCGAGTCCAGGAGGTTCGATCAACGTTCGACTTGTCGAATATTCTCGAGTCCCGAGGAGAATCAACTTCTTTCAACCGAGAACTCGCGGCAGTCGTTTACTTGTCGTTCAACGACTAATACTTCAACGATTTTAGAACGGAACTTCGTGTATCAGGCCACTCCTGGCTTATTAATAGCTCGGAGATCGTCTTGCGTTACACAATCGTCCATTCATTTGTACTCCTGTAAAACGCGTGATATATTTCGTGCGTTTAATAACGGGGAGAGATTTCGGGTGGGATCGACGGGAAATCGCGGCTCCGAGTGGAGACCATCGAGAAAATTGTCTTTTTCACTCCGGGGAAATGATGGGAATCGTTGGAGGAGAGTCCGCAGCGCTACGGCTAAATTTGGCCATAGATGCGTGCGCGCTCGCGCGTGTGTGGGCATGGATTAATTTCTCTTATAATTTAAATATGAAAATGCTTTCAGCAGCTTCTTTCGAGTGTTGATTTCAGTGAATTTATGCAGTGGCCGGGATGCGTTGGCTTGGCGAACATAAAAGCGGTCGTTTGACCGACGGTAATTATCGTTGCGGCCCTGGCGGCCAGTGACGACGGCCAAACTGACGAATAGCTGCCATGTGTATGCGCGTGTGCACGTATGCATCTACGTGCGCGTAAAAATGTGGACTATGGAAGTTGATGCGTGCAGGGGGATGCGACTCCAACACCTTCTCGGAACTCTCGGCTGACGACCGGAAATCCAAAATCAACAGAACTCTCCGCGTTGTTCTTCTCTCCTCCGCCTCCCCCTTCTGACCGCGCGATAGAAGAAATTTTATATTGTGCAAGGTTTTTCCTCCTGGCCAAGGGTTTCTTGCAAAATTCGCCAACGACGCAAAGATAACAATGTTGTTTATCCGTGAAATTTTACTCCGAGGAAATCTGAGCGTATCAACGCGCAACATCCATCGTACTACAAGCGCGCGTACATACACGCGCGCGCACACACACACACACACACAAAACACGCGGATCCATCTTTGGAAGGATCGATAAACCATGGAAAATAAATAAATGTGCACACGCATAATGGATGTGCTATAAACGAATATCTGTTGGCGTAGGTTCTGTCGCGCTTTTTAATGTTTTTTTTTTTTTTTTTTTTTTTTTTTTAATGGTAAATTACGATTTTGCGAATAGACTCACTCTTAGGGGAGGAAAAACCGAAAGAATCTCAATCAGCCGGAATTTGACAGTCGAAGTTGAGGATTTTGTTCGACGGACGAAATGTGGCAAACGAACGAGTTCCGTTGATTGGTCGTCATGTTCCTTGTACATGTCGACGTGCACGAGACGGATAAAAGCGACAGTGTATTCGATCCTTCGAATCCTTTAGTTTTACTTCGAACGCGCGCTTTTTCATGGTAAATTGCGATTTCGCGAACAGACTCACTCTTAGGAGAGGAAAAACCGAAAGAATTTTAACGAGGCGCCGTTTGACGCTCGAAGCCGAGGACTTCGTTCGACGGACGAAATGTAGCGAACGAACGAGTTTCGTTGATCGTGGTCGACATGCACCTTTTCCTCGTACATGTTCTTTGTGCATGAGACGGATGAGAGCGAGTGGGTCGGTCCTCGATGTTCAGCGTTTGGTGGTATCTGGCGTCAACTTTGACGTCGATGGTGTGCCGTCGTCTCCGCCTCCTCAGCAACGGAACACACGAGTAATGCAATACCCTGCATCGTTTCCCCCCCCCCCCCCCGTCTAGCGGCCAAATTCTTCTGCATTGATCTTGAACAATTTCTTCTCGTCGACTCGCAACGTCTGTAAGTCCAGCGCGTTTGCGATCAACGAGAACGTTTCCATATTTTTCTAGAAAA
Source organism: Sclerodermus sp. 'alternatusi' (assembly GCA_037305995.1). NCBI lineage: Eukaryota > Metazoa > Arthropoda > Insecta > Hymenoptera > Bethylidae > Sclerodermus > Sclerodermus sp. 'alternatusi'. The sequence continues at coordinate 1,093,321 of CM074553.1, forward strand.
AGCGAGCGCGCCAAATCCGACCGTAGGAAGAGACGAGTTTCACGAAATTCTTCCGCGACTCTTCAACGATTTCTTCCGATCGGCTGGCAAGGTAACCTGGACGGGTCCGCGACGTTTGCGACAAACGGACGGAAAATCTGTTGGTTTTGTCGGAGAGTCGAGAGAGACCGAGAAAAATCTTCGAGGAAGATAGCGAGTGAAAAATAACGATAAAGCGAAACACGTGCGCGCGCGCGCGCCAAAGGTTTCTCTTCCTCCAAAAACTCGCGTTCGAGCGATACGATCATCGGCGATTGGATCGCCGGACGACGAAAAGATTCGTGGATCACCGACCGTGCGTGTGGATCATAGATCGAGCCGAGGAATCGCAATGGCGCGGCACAGCGCGATTCTTCGGTTCTCCGGAAAACTGACGTTTCAAGTTCGTAAAAGGGTTGGCCATCATCGGGAATGAGAGGCAGCCTTGGAATCGGTCTTTAAATATCGCAACCACCTCGGAATGGGTCAACCTTTCCGCACCCAAATTCCTGCAGAATTATCCCCGGAATCTTCGAGAAACAAGAACGAGAGAAGTGCGAGAAGCATAAGTCAAACGAGCGAGAAACAAACGAGCGAACAAACGGAGAGCTGCTCGTTACCGCCGAATTCCCCGACATAACTCGCAAAAATATCGCGACCTGACGTACCTAACGCAACCACCCATCCACCCACTCGCGCGCGCGCGCGCGCGCAAGCTGTTTACCAGAGACAGAAACCATTGAAATTCCAACGAAACTAGATCAATCCTTCAGATTCGCGAGTGTCCGAGTGGAATCTGAAAATGAGCGGCGGGTATGAAAGGGAGGAAGAAAGGGAGGAAAGAAGGAGGGAACGAGGGAAAGGGCAAGGAAGAGGTAGGCGAGCGAGCAAAGCGAGCAGCCTTGGGGATGGCCTTTAAATATCGCGTCTCCGGTGAAATGGGTCAGCTTTTTTGCGAGTGTTTATTATGGGTCGCTATGGGTCCCGGGCGCAGGGTTTTTTATGGAACGGAAAGAGAAAGAGAAATAGAAAAGCGAAGTGGAGGAGGCGCGTAGCCGCGGCAGCGTCGGCAATAGCATCGGTAGCGGCAGCGGTGGCAGCGGTGGTAGCGGTGGCAGCGGTGGCAGCGGTGGCAGCGGTGGCAGCGGTAGCACGTTGCTTATTACGTTGTCATGCGTAATTCTGCGAGGGAGCCAAATCCGAACCGATGATGATGACTCAAGCCCGAAAGCTTCGTTCACTTGGTTTCGCTTGGTTCGCTCGACGTTGGCCCGGTTTATCTCTGGCCGTTCCCGAAATAATCTTAGATTCGGTCTCTCCTACTCTTACTCTCCGATCTCCATCATCCACCCCGCTCTCTGGCTTTCTCCTTCTCTTTTACTCGCTCTTCGCCGCCCTTCCCTGCCCATCCGAGTGCAATCTTCTATCCTCCTCTATCCTACACCCTCACCATTTCACTCTTTTTCCTTTCTCTCGCTCTCTCTCTCTCTCTCTCTCTCGCTTTTCTTCTTTATTCTTTTCTCTTTCCTCGCGTCTTATCATCCCCCTCCTCTCCCTTCAACCCCTGGAGAGAATCTCCAACGACAATCCACGGTTACTGGACGATGCGTTGGACGAGTCGAGAATTTTGATGATAATTGTGGCAGCGACGACGATCGAGATGATTGCTGCGATAACGACCGCGCTGGTGATGATGATCTTCAAGGACTGCTGCTCTTTGCCTTTTCTGGGACCTTCGTTAAATTGTTGATGCGCGTGACTTGTGGCAAGTGCGATGTAATTGTTTGATTATTTTTTTGATTTATCGCAAGGGGATGGGGAGAGATCGTGCCAATTTGTTTTCACAGTTTTGTTAATAAATAAAGAATTTTAACGGAGTGGCCGTCCCTCGTTTTATTGCTTTTAGTTTTTAGTTTTCGCACCTCCTCTGTGTTTGTTTAAATAGTTTGCATAAATGCGGGGGACTTCGCGTCAGGGGGGATCGTAGGAAATTTCAACCGGGACCTTCGAAGCGATCGTCGTTTGCGTTGGCGTCGGTACATCTCTCTCTTTGAAAAAGTGAAAAATTTATCTAATTTGCACAAGACGCGAGATTGAATTGATTTGTCACCGGTGATTGTTGGCAGAAATCAATACGATTTAATAAAGGGCAATGACACACTCGCTTATTTGTCAACGATAAGAATTTGTTTGCCATTGGCCTATATTCTTTCCGCGTGAGTAAGTTCTGAGTTTTTTCCAAGTTTTAACGAGACGACTGTATTTACCGGTTAAAACAGAAATAGCCGAAAGGAACACTTGTGATCAATATTCGTGTGTGCGCGTAAGCGTGTAAGCCTCGTAATACTTTATATAATTTTTTAAAAAATATACGACGAGGAGGAAGCGGAAAATAATCTCTCATTAGCCGAGCAAAATAATGCGCGATCGACTAAATTAAATTCGCTTTTTTCTTTTTTATTGAAAGATAATATCCAGCTTTTTTGCTCTATTAATATAAAAAAATGTATCGAGTTTTATTGAAACTGACGCGGAGCAAATTGTGCGCCGGTTGTTCTCTGTTTGATTTGAGGAACTGTACTATTTCCAATATTGAAATGCTCGTTTTGATAAGATTTAATTAATGGCGTTACCAAAGATTGAATTTTTAGCGAAATATCTAATATTAACTTGGCTTCTATATTTGCATTAAATGTATGTAGAAGGTTGTACGGTAACTTCGTTGAGAATCAGTTTCACTCGAGATTATTTAAGTTAATATCCATTTAATTAGATGCAACGACGCGTGAGGATAATTTCCGGCGATGCCAACATTTTCCAAATTATAATCATTTCCCGGACACAGCTGATAGTTTCAGTTTACCTTGACAAGGGACCGAGCAACTTTGCCACGGCAATACACAAAAATGACCAACGAATCAAATTAGAATATTGAGAATTTTAATCATTTATTTATCCTTTTTCTTCTACGTATATTATATGCATTTATATTAGGAGCTATATTTCAATATTTTAATATAACGTAACATATACAACGCAATAAATATATAAAAAATAATAATTAATTATTGAGTAATAAACAATTGATGTAACAAACTTTTTTGGCATAATAAGAGAATCATGGTTAAAGAAATAATAAAGCGGTTCTCATCGATTATAAGATTTACAGTTATGACGTAAAGTGATAATGCGTCGATTGAAAATGAAAAAAAAAAGAAAAATGAAAATCCGAAATGCAAAAATAAGCGCATTGCTTCAACCGTCTACTTTTTGATGTGAAGGACGGCAACGAAACACTAAATAGTAGGGTGTTAGGGTGTTATAGCAGCGAGCACGCCTCGAAGGTCTATGTACTCCATGCAATGCGCCTAAATTCTTTGATTTGGAAATCATATATAAAGACTCGCAGCCGGTATGGAGAACTAGCGAGAAAGTTTGCAAAATATTTGGCCATCTAGCGACTAATATGGATAGTATTCGTACCCTCCCTTCTTCTCCGTCCCGCGCTTACGTAATTTAAACCAGCGAAAAACAGAACGCACGCACGCACGCACGCACGCACGCACGCACGCGTTTTTACAAGCGTATATAAACTAGTAGCGCAAAAGAAACAAACTATAAGAAATCAGTCATTTATAAATATTATTCGATAAAGACGAATAAATAAAAATTACTCGTCGATCGTCGAATAAGATTTTCACGCGCATTCGCGCACGCCTCGGTGTTTTGACAAAAACTTTGCAAAGATGATTCTGTTCTTGCTTCGGTGTAAAATTGACAGCTTTATAAAAAAAAAAACAAAACACTTGATTTGTAAAAATTTCTTTAGCTATTTCAAAACGTTTTAAGCGCGCGTAAAAAAATATTTCACGAGACGCATCCGTAACAAAGTGCTTTTATATCGGCAAAATTTATTTACGGAAACGTTCTTTCGTGGAATGCAGTGGTGTACGGAGTGCATCTAAAATTTAATTCATTAATTCGGCCCAGTTCACGCAGGGTGGCACACACCTGGCAGGTATTACTTTCTTTAGCTGGACGTGTTATAATTCGCTGACTGTCGCTGTTCCCGACAGCCGTAAAAGCCGGAAGTGATGCATCATTTCCTTAAGTCAACTGCTGCGAGTCCTCGCGTAATTTTCCTAAAGTGAGAAAATCTGTAAAAATTTCTATCGACCCACCATCGCGAATCCCCGGTCTGCAAAATCCATCATTGCAAATCATCGATGCGCGAATGATCTTTCAGCCTGCGAAGACAATGAAAATAATTATACATAAAATCGCTGACACGAACGATCATTTTGCCGATTGACAATCTTCCGATAGTTAAAACGCTACTTTTTGTGAAACGATTGGAAAATGGTGGACGGGGGGGGGGGGGGAGGGGCTTTAATTTATGCGGAGAGCGCGTCGACATTTTTCAATATTTAATGATAATGATCGATGGCCGATGACAATGCTGAGAGAGAGAGAGAGAGAGAAGAGAGAAAAGAGAGACGGATAGACGGTAATAGAAATAATAATGATATTTAATAAAATCAGTAGTGAGAGATTTTACGCACGGGACGAGAGATTTAACAGAAATCGGAGTATCTGGAGAGAACGATCGTTGCCAAAACGCGATATAACTGAATGATTGCTTTTAGTGCTTGGATCTCGACAGCCGAGGAAGCCGGAAGTGATTTATCTTTTCCGCAGCGCCTCCTGGAAAAGTCGCTTTTTCCCGAGCTCGGAAGAAGCGCGACAAGAAGAAGAAGAAGACGAAGATGCAACGAGGGGAAAAGGCAAATTGGCCGTTTAAATTAATAGGAATATTCGCACTAAATTCACTCGGCGAGATGCACCGCGTGTCTGAACTGTCTCTGGTCCGCTACGAGTTAAAAATAATGAGCGTTAATTAATTATAAACCGCTGCGGCTCGTACATTTGGACAGAGCGACACTTTGCTCCTACGATTCGTCGATTCCCATCGAATCCATCCCAGCGATACGCGCGACGCGATTTTCTAAATTAAATTTATCGATTTTCAATTTGCTGCTTCCCCCCCCCCCCCCTCCAACCCACCACCCACTCACACTCGCCTGTCCGTTGATAAATAAATTTTAACAATCAACTGCAATTTCCATTTGATTCGCGTTATGTTCCTTACGCGTGTACGCACAAAGTCTAGTCGATCGACGAAAAGCGTTGCTGAAGTCTCGATTCAAGGTCCGACGAGCGAAAAAGATCGAGATAACGGCAAGGTAGGGGTCGTGACAGTGGGTCAAGGTCACCCGAAGGAGAGGAACCTCAGGAGCGAAGAATTCCGCGGTTTACGAAGTACGAGAGAAACGAGATAGATAGATAGATAGGTAGATAGAGAGAGAGAGAGAGAGAGAGAGAGAGAGAGATACATAGATAGAGAGAGGGAGAGAGAGAAAGAGAAAATTGGGTTTAGTCGACGTTAGGAATATCAGGTCACAGTCGGAAGGTTGCACAGGGCAATGAATGGAGGGGTTTCCGTTGTTGGTTGACTCGATCAATCGAGAGGTTTGTTCGATCATGCCTGCGTTGTTCTAACGGCCTCGCAATGAACATCGCTATGGCATCCGCCCTCGTCAGAATCTTAATTTATCAACAAGTTGCCCAACCGATCTATTTTCGCGCATTCTGGATCCTCCTGCCTCTGCCCCTCCCTCTCCATCTATCCATCTCGCGGGATTTCTAATTTACAGAAACTGATTAGCATCGCGTTAACGGCTGGCCGAGGTAATTCACTCATGAAAGATGCGAGTGGCAAAACCTCCCGATACTCGAAGCTAAAAATTGGCTCGTTTTTGCGGTTCTTCGTCGTCGTACCTTTGGAGAACTCGTCACCTTGCGAGAGAAACCGCCGCAAACTCGAAACGACACCCGACCGATCTTCAAACTACGTCGCTCCGTTACCTCGTACCGATCATCTGGTTCGATACAACACTCGAAGCTAAAAATTGGCTCGTTTTTGCGGTTCTTCGTCGTCGTACCTTTGGAGAACTCGCCGTAAACTCGAAACGGTACCCGATCAATTTTCAAGCTACGTCGCTCCGTTACCCCGTACCGATCGTCTGGTTCGATACAACACTCGAAGTTAAAAATTGGCTCGTTTTTGCGGTTCTTCGTCGTCGTACCTTTGGAGAACTCGCCGTAAACTCGAAACGGTACCCGATCAATTTTCAAGCTACGTCGCTCCGTTACCCCGTACCGATCGTCTGGTTCGATACAACACTCGAAGTTAAAAACTGGCTCGTTTTTGCGGTTCTTCGTCGTCCTAACCTTTGGAGAACTCGTCACTTTGCGAGAGAAACCGCCGCAAACTCGAAACGGCACCCGACCGATCATCAAACTACGTCGCTCCGTTACCTCGTACCGATCATCTGGTTCGATACAACACTCGAAGCTAAAAATTGGCTCGTTTTTGCGGTTCTTCGTCGTCGTACCTTTGGAGAACTCGCCGTAAACTCGAAACGGTACCCGATCAATTTTCAAGCTACGTCGCTCCGTTACCTCGTACCGATCGTCTGGTTCGATACAACACTCGAAGTTAAAAATTGGCTCGTTTTTGCGGTTCTTCGTCGTCCTAACCTTTGGAGAACTCGTCACTTTGCGAGAGAAATCGCCGCAAACTCGAAACGGCACCCGACCAATTCTCAAACTTCGTCGCCTTGCTTACCTCGTATCGATCGTATCGTTCGATTTTCCGACAGGGTGAGGATCGAGGGATGCCGAAGATTCCATAAAAATCACCTTAGTGACGTTCTATGGTGTTCCCAGCGAGTTCGAGCCACTTTTGCGATTTTTTCGTCGTCGTCTTGCGAGAGAAACCGTCGCAAACTCGATACGGCACCCGACCAATTTTCAAACTACGTCGCTCCGTTACCTCGTACTGATCGTCTTGATCGATTTTCCCACAGGGAGAGGGTCGAGGGATACCGAAGACTCCGTAAAAATCATCCTAGTGACGTTTTACGGTGTTCTTCCCACAGAGTTCGAGCGATTGGTTGCGGTTGGTCAAGCTCGCGAATCGCTTCGGTTTTGCTGATTTTCGCTGCTGATACAGCTTTCGGGGAGTCACTTTCCACCGTTTGCTTCGTTTCTTCCTCTTCTTCTTCTTCTTCTTCTCGTCTTTGGCCTGACCTATTATCGACGCCATGGACCGCTGCTGCTGCACGGTGTGCTTGCTCGTGTTGGAGGGAGCGCGAGATGCTTTCCTGGAACTGCATCTGTTTTGGTGACAGCGCAGAATTTGCAAGCTCGAGCTCTTACGTTATTTTAGGTCACACATGGCTCGAATTGCTGACAAGACGTGAGAGACTCCATTAAATTCTTTTCCTCCTCCTTTCTCTTCCCCACCCTCTTCCCCGTATCCATTGATACATCGATATCTCGAGTCTTCTTCCGAATCTTGAAAAATTATCGTATCGCAAAACTTTATATTCTATTTATATTCACACACACGCATATACAATATTGTACGATAAATTTTCTGTGCGCTAAATAACTCATTGCTACTGAATATTTTTTACTAGTTACGATTGTAACTTAAAAACAAAATGTCCGCCTTGCTATTTTTGTTTGCCTCTTTTTCTTGCGAGAGATTCGCGCGCGTGTATTGGCTAATTTATTAATAGCGAATTTAATTTCGTAAGGTTATTGTTTAACGAGGTAATTCACAGGGCATAAATAATTGAAGCGTTATAAAGCTCTTCGTTAATGTAGTGTGCGATACAAATTTATCCATCTAAAAATGTATACCATTTCAGCTAGTAAAAGACGAAAGTGGCACTAAGCCATTGAGGATTATATAGTTGATGTTAACAGAAGGTTATTTATTCATCGTACAGAGCAATCGAGAATCCTCTGGCATTTATTGTTGAAATTTTATTAAATAACAGTTGAGAGATTTTTTTTTACGAATCCATCCGATTCCCCGCAAGTTTTTCCAGTAGGACTCTTTTTACAGTTTAATTAAATAACTGAACGAGCGACGATGAAACCATCTAATCAATTTCGATTAAACTCGAAATATTTCAATTTTGCACCTTCTTCGTTCTACAAAAATAACCAAATAACGTTTGTAACCGATAGCCAGGCATTCCATCAGAATTATTTATCTCTCGTCTATTTATAAAGCAAAATGCTTATCATTATTATTTCGCGTTACATTTTCGCAATTTCGTAATAATTAATTTGAAACATTAAAAAATTACGTTCTTAGGAATCATTGAAGCAATATCCCATCGAGTACTTTGGAAGAGATAGAGAGAGAGAGAGTTGAATCAATATTAAGTTTACGCATCACCTACATATTTCATTGATGATGTTATATCGTTAATTATTTCATCACATAATATCGATCACACGCAAAACAAACGTAAGCCGCTAATGAAGCTAAATCGAGCCAAGCTCGATGATGAAGTAGATTATTTTTTTGCCTATTGTGATTCAATCATTCGTTCAAGAAGTTTCCATCATTACTCGTTCAGAGTGACGTAACGGAAGAAGAACTCAAATTAATTTCGATCGTTGCAACCGAGACTGATGAATAATCACGATTAATCATCGCCCTAACAATTATCGGTGGCACGTGGAATTTAAAAAATTCCTCTTGAAATTTTTTATTTGCAAAACAGAAACGAGCGAATCGACCGTAATTGAAAAGATCACACAAATTGGCAGTATTGAACCTTAGGATGAAGCTTCTTATTGAAAATTCCTGAGAAACAATTATCGAAAACAGTTTAGATAATTCTTACGCGATTCTCGAAATTATTATACAATTGTTTCTCGCCAGTCTCATTGGGAAAGAATGACAAAGGAATCCATGTCGGCGTGACTGCGGTAGCAAATAATTTATTTCACTATAAATAATGCTAATGCTACCAGTGCAAAGTGGTCATATATATTTTCATAATATTAAACTTTGACGAAATAACGTTCTACTCGTGTAATAATATAATAATAATAAAATTATGAATTTCGAGTTACTTAAGCTTAAATATGGCGCGTTCGAGTTATTTTTAGAAACGCGGATTTAATTCCTCGGAATTTCGATCATTTCTTCTCACCTCCTTATCTTCCTCCTGTCCAAATTCCTCTATTTATAATCGGAAACCTTTTCGCGTTTCAGTGTCGCTCCTCCAAACGAGCGCGTTTATTTCAATTTTATCTGGAAATTCCATCAAACGCCGAAGGATTTCACATTTTCAACGCAGAGCAGCGCCGCTCGGAAGCTTTAATCGGGTCTCTCCCGTGGCAAGTAGAAAAAGACGCGTTTCAAAAGGGACGCGATTTTCAGTATCGAGTTATTAATAGACGTTCGAAAGGGGCTTCAATTTCTGCCTGACTGTTGCCACGAACGATGTGGCACGTTGACGCACATCGGGGAATGCACCGACTGTTGCTCGTTTAACGCCATGACTCCAAAACTCGCAAAGAATCTCTCGATTCTCTTCCCCCTCTCCCCTCTCATCGTCCTCCACCCCCTCTTACGATTTCATCAACGTCGATTTCTCTCGAGAGAACGCTTGAAACATCGATTCGCGCGAAAGGAAGATACCAGAAATGACAAAAATTACAAAAAAAAAAAACAAAAAAAAAAAGAGCCACCGATGCGCGAGAGGGGGTTGTAATTTTTGGATCATCATCGCGAGCTTTTTCCTCGCGATTGTCTCACTCTTGTCGCATTTTTGAAGTACACATTTGGCACTCTCCAGAAGATCGGCTCTCAATTGTTGGTCTTGGCAGGAATCATTCGATTCTGGCCGTAACGCCGCTCGGCAGCACCAAGGAGAGACGCGGATCGAGTGAAATTTTATCAACTTCAATTTATTCTTAACTCGACGAAGGCTAACCGTATCTGATAAAGCTTTCCTCAGGATTTGGCCGAGGTCGCGCTCGAAAGTGGAAAAACCCCGTGCGTGGGGCGTCGGACGAAAGTTCGACTTTTTCCACTTGCTTCGCGCGCGAGCGATCGAAGGATCGTCGTCGCATTTTGCAGAGGTCGTCGTTGGGTTTCCCCGGGAAGTTTCGCGTATCCCGCGGGATCGAGTTCCGGGCTAGATTCGGGTTCGCGGAGGCAAACTCGAATAATTCGCTGCCGAGGACGCGTCGCGCTTCTTCCTGTTGTTAGGGAAAACTGGAAAATGTCCAATTCCCTCGAGACGCTGCAACGACCGTGTCCGGGTTGCATCGGTCCGTGGATCTCTAGAGATCACTGGGATCTCGCGCATTTCTCAGACCATTGGAATTTCACGGACGTGCCTAGAGGCCGTCGATGGCCGCCGTCCACTCCAGGAAATTCGGCCAAGTTTTTCCGAGGCGGAAAATCCATTGGTTCCGGTGCTTCGTCGTCGTCGTCGTCGTCGTCGACCCTCGGAATTTTCCGATCAATTCCCCGGAGGATTTAGATATCGATCCGGATCGACAATTGCGAGGGGGAGGAGAGGGGGGGGGGTGTGAAAGTATCGATCGGGATGACTGGTCTTAATGGCGTCGTGCAAACTTTTCTCACGGTCCAAACGAATCGACAGCCGCGAGAGTCTGCCGAGCGGGACCGGAAGTGTCGGAAATTCACCGGGAGTGCATAAACGTCGAAAATTTCAACTTCTAACGCGCGGATATTGCAACGTGCGAGCGCGTTGATTTATGGGATCGAGGGAATGACGAGGGCACGCGACCGCGGGGAGGGGGTGGTTTGTTTTTCGTCGATTCGCGAGGTAGCCTGACCGCATCGAGCATTTTCCAGACGATGACGTCACGAGGTTCGCTTTAAAGCCTTGCTCGTAGATAAATATTATTCGACGGCCGGGATGTTCCATGGAACTGGCGCGTCCGCCCGATTTTACCCAGTCACCGTGTCTGACTATGGTCGGAGCAAATGGCGTTTACTACTCGAGACTACTACTGCTGCTGCTGCTGCTGCTGCTACTACTCTGCTCGAAACGCACCGTTTTTCTCCTTTCGTCGTTCGCCCTCCCCCCGTTCTCCCGACATTTTTCATCCACCCTTCGTCGCGCTGTCTCCTGCGATTCATTAAATATCACCCAATCGCCGCGTCTGAATCCGTAGCTGATAACGCGGTGTTTACTACTTGAAAGTACGACTACTACCGCTGTTACCACTGCTGCTTGAAACGCGTGCTTTTATCTCTATTTTTATTCACCGGACTCGTAATCGTTCTACTCGATGACTTTCTGGATTCGAGCTTGAAATCATTGCGATACTCGATGACGTTCACCCCCCCCCCCTTCCCTCGTTACCATTCACGCGTTTCTCCAGCGGATCGAGCGGAAGATGCGACGATTCTCGACGATTTCGTAGGCGGGGAAGACCGGAAGGGGAGGTGAATTTCCAAGGTCGAATCTGGAGAGTCCACGGGAGGACCAATGGAGTCCAGTGGAGAACGCGAGGATCGGCCAAGCGACGGTGGAACGAGTCGCGTCGGAGGCTTCCCCTCGCGTGTGCCTGATATGGTATCTGGCACGGATCTCAAGGTCGCTCATATTCGTCCACTTCGACCTTGAGGGAGTAGTTGAGAATAAACCAGTGACTGTGCGGTAGACGGGCGCACGACTTCCGGTTTGGGCCTCGGCTGTTGCCAGAGCGGCACTTCCTGAGGTTCCGAGTCCTCGCACCGCACCATCCCCGGAGAACCAGCCAGGTTGGCCGCATACTTCCCGTCCCGTTATCAACCAAGGGGAACCAAGACCGGAACTCGTGCGCGCGGCCACGTGCTCCTCCTGCACGTGGAGCCAAAAAGTCGAAGCCGTAGCCAAAACCGAAGTCGAAGTCGAAGTCGAAGTCGGAGGCACCTCGACAGAGGCGCCATCTTGAATTCCGCCATTGCCCCCCGCGACCTCCCTCATCCGACCCCGCAAGAAGAAGGCAGGTCCGCAAACCCAACGCGAGTAAAGCGATGCGACCTCCGTCGACGCGACCGGGGCGAACGACGGGGGGAGAGGGAAAGGGTAGCCGGAGGATCCGGACCGGAAGTCTCCAGGTTCCTCCGAGTCCTCCGGGTCTTCCGGTACCAGCGGCAGCTGCTGGATCCGGAGCTGGCGCGCGCGGGGTTCCCCGAGTCGCGACGAGGACAGCCTCTTCGTGGCGTCTACTTCCATTTTCATCCGAGTCCGCGCGATTTCCCTCTCTCGGTCTCTCCCTCCCTCTCCCGCTCCCCTCTCCCTTTCCCGCTGTCCTTCTCCGTTCTATTTTCATCCTGCTTTTCCGCCGGTGGCTGGAGGGAGCGCGAGCTATCGGCTCGCGGCTTTCGGCGAGCCACCCCTTGTCACACTTTCGGTATCATCTCCACCTAAAAAGGTAGATTAGCCCAGGAACTAACGCGCCGCGCGATTCGACAGTTCCGCGGGCCAATCCGAGAGCTCGTTACATTCTAGGATCACGTTGCACGCGCTTATATTGGGAGCCCCCGCTTGTTTCCCCGACAGAACGGCTCTCTAACGTAAGTGCACCACATCGGTGGTAGATTTTCTCGCGCGAAGTATAACACGCACGCGTACCCCACGGAAACTCTCTCCTCCCCTTCCTCCCTCCGACCCTCCCTCTGGTCTGCCACCACCGCCGTCGATCTCCACCAACGCCGCCCGGGACGAACACCAGCGGGGAAAAAGTTGAGAAAAGGGGGTTGAAAAGCGAAAGAGAGGAGGAGGAGGATCTCTCCTGCGATTAAAATTGCCGCCGATTCACGGGGGATGATCGCGCGTCTGTGATTGCAATTGCGCCTAGGGAATTTCACCCCGAGAAGTTGCCGGCTATGGTGCTGCATAGTGACTCTTCTCCGAGGCGCCCGGGGGTTCCCCGGGTCTCATGCATGGACTTATTAGGCGAGAAGTTCCAGTGCGCGGGCCGCCCGCCACCTGGTGGAGTTACGAGCAACTGCCTAGCCCGCTGACGTCACTCACGATGCTGTGCTACGATCCATCCGATTGGCTCTCTCCGAGAAGCTTTTCCGATCCCGCTGGACTTCACGTGATCTACTCGTTTTCTGTGTGTGGGCGCTCAAAGCCTCCTGGTGAACGGATTACGGGACACAGTGCTCGTTTGCTCCTGGTTTTTTTATTCTCTCCCTTCTTGTCGTTCGTTTCGCCCACGCCCCAACCACCTCGACGCTTTCGGGGAATCCCCGTGACTCCCGAGTCTCCCGCCAGAGGGACGCGCGGGACTTCCCCGTGAGAGAAAAGCGAGGCGTCGCGATCTTTCGGGAAAGTTTCGCGAAATTTTTCGCCGTTTCACGGGCGTGCGAAACTCGGCGTCTCGAGACCGACACCCCTCGCCTCTCGTCTCGTATTTCGCGTTGGATTTCATCGCTTGTTTGTGCGAGGAGAGGGGGAGGGAGGGGTCGGTGGCGGAGGAGGATCCCGGAGCAGAGCGACTCCATATAAAACTGCTCTTATTCCGTGGTTACTTTTAGTCGAGTATCTTGTTACAAGCACATTTCACGGTTCGGTGTAGCGAGTCCTTCTATTTTTAATCGGGCCTCGGCCAATTAAGGTGAAAGCGGATGGAAAGTTTCGTCCAACGCCGCCGCCCCTCTTCCCGCGGTTGCTTCTCAAAACAGCCTCCGAAACGCAAACTCGTTCGCAACCGCGACGGGAATCGCTCCCCCGCGAAAATGCAAAAGAAGATTGGAACAATTTCGAGATAGGAGGGGGGATTAGCTCGCGTTTCGCGAGTTTCGCAAATTTTTTCAAGGAGAGTCGAAAAATCCCTCGGTCTCTCCGTCGAAAAGTCCGACGTTCGCCCGGAGTTCGCTCGAGCTTTCGAGTTTGCGATTTCGAAAGATCGCGAGAAAACTCTCGACGAGAGTTCCACGGGGTCTCGTGGCTCGCGCGTTAAGGGGTAGCGCACGCACGCTCGCACCTGGCGCCATCTTTGCGCGAAAGAAACGCGATACGTTTCCCGGTGTAAATAGAACGCGAATCGCGCACGGTCGTATCGCGGACCTTGCAACTTTTCTCATCGCCGTGGTGCTAGCTGGACGACGAGGAGAATCCCCCCAGGTCGACCTTAAGGGAGTCTCGTTTCAACTATAAATGGGCCACGGGCGAAAATACCACGACGCTGTAAAACGTATCTTGAAATAGTCGCGGGAGCAGTGGGGTATTGGGTAATGCCGACGAGGACCTCGAACGGCTCCTCGGGAACGTCCACCCCCTTGCCACCCCCAAGAAAAACCCTTGGAGAACGTCGCGAGAGTATCCCCCGGTCGTCGGTTCGCCCTTCGAGGTCAACCCCCTCAAGGACGCTCGCACCCCCCGGACTCTGGACCGACCCTGCTCGAGGGTCCGGTCGCTCAACCTCGTACGGACCATCGTCCCCCCTCCCCCTCGGACTAGCAATCGCCATCTTTTCGATCCAAGGAGAAAAGTCCGGGACCCATTAATAACTTCTGAGACGGAGGCTGAACAAGTTCGATTTCCTGTCGGTCCAAGAGGTTCGTTCGATTCGCTCGAAAATAGAGTAGAGCGCTCCGCTAAAATTAAACGTCGTTCAAAGAGGGAAGAAACTAAACTAGGCTCTCTCGAAGGCGTTGGAGGAAAAAAAAGAGTTGCCGTAGCTCGCGGACTCTATCGCTGGTGGTGGTGGTGGCAGTGGAGGTGGTGAAGATGGTGGTGGTGGTGATGATGGCAGAGGAGGGGTAGGGTCGGGCAGGGGTGGAGAGGGGTCTTGAGGGGAAGGAGAAAAGTGTTAGAAAGAGAGAGAGAGAGAGAGAGAGAGAGGATTGGATTAAGAACGGTTGATCCTCTTTCCGCAGGGCCGCCCAGATCGTGCCGCCAGAAGTAGTCCGTCCGCCGCCGAACTCTGCGAGGAACGCAAAGAGGAGCCAGCGAAACGGAAGTGTGCAGAAGACACCCCCCTTGTTCCAGAGCAAGTGGAAGGCTGGAATTTCCGAGACCTGTGAGAAGAGAGAGACGGACGGCAGAGCAGGGAAGGAAGTAGAAGTTTGAAAATCTCAAGGCCACAGAAGGTTAATCGAAGAAGATGCCGAAGCCGGTGAAGCAGGAGGGTGAGGATCCCGATCCAACCCCGTACCTCTTCGTGTCCCTCGAGCAGAAGAGAATCGACCAGACGAAACCGTACGATGCGAAAAAGGCGTGCTGGGTACCCGACGAGAAGGAGGGCTACCTCCTGGGAGAGATCAAGGCCACCAAGGGCGACATCGTCACCGTCGGATTACCTGGCGGCGAGGTACGTTCACTCTCCCCTTTTCCCTTTCCCGTTTCCCCCCTCTCACTACCACCGTTTCCGGCTATGGGCGAAACCGTCTGACTCGTTACGCGATCCACTACTCGTTTCTCTCGTTTTATTCCACTGAAAAATTCCGTCGTTCAAGGACGATCGGGAAAATACCCTTTTCGGTACCTGCGGGATCTCGATGGATCCGGAGGGTCCTTGGGATTCACCTGTTTCAAGGTTGCGGTACTGGTAGCGCTGGTACTACCGTTGGACGCGCTATTTTCGCTCTTTACTACTTACTCCGCAATTGTTCTCGCGTTTTTTCCTCGTTCCTGTCTTTTACACTCGTTATCGCGCAGTTCTTTTGTCTCTGTTCGTATTTTACTATTTTTTCGGTCTTTCTTTTTACCCGTTCGACTCTCTCTCTCTCTCTCTCTCTCTCTCTCTTTAAAATTTTCTTTTCGGATTTTTTAATTTTTTCCTGATGATCGACCGACTTTTACACGTTGATCGGTGAAACTTGTCGCTATTGGACCTCTCGATCAAATCCATCGATAGAACTAGGTCCAAACTATCGATGGAAGATCATTAGAACGCGTTAGAAGTTTACGATCGTTCCGCAAAACGCTGATGTCTCGCTTCTCTCTCGCGTTGACTCGCGGTAAAGAAAACGGAAATAATTCGCCAGAGACAGAGTCATCGAGTGATCCGTCGATTCGCGGTATCGTTTTATCGAATCGTACACGATTCGCACACAAATACACGAATGTAGAAAATATCGTCTCACGCCAAAGTAGAAAACCGCAGTACTAGCCTAAATTCTTCGCATTCGACATTTTTTCGTCCTCTCGATCATTTTTTCGTCACGCGCGTTTTTCTCTAAAGATAATTCGATTTTTCAAGGTTCCTCTTTCGATGCATCCGTTTAAATCCAATAGTCGAGTTTCACTCGTGCAGCCGTGGATGTAGCGTGAAAAAAATTAAAAAAAAAAATTTTTGATTCGTCGAACGAGGACAATTACAAGTTTTGCGTACGTCAGATTTTCGCCGATAGCCAATACCGGGGGGAGGGAGGGATTCTTCCCGTATCCCTTCTCTCTGAATCTTTTTACGAAGTCTCTCCCTCCCGCTCTCTCTCTTTCTCTCTCTCTTTCTCTCTCTCTCTCTCTGCCTCTTACACTTGATATTATCGAGTAAAATTTAGAAAGAGTGGGAGTTACTTCGCGTGAAATCAGCCAGTAGCAGCTTTCTATATATATAAAAAGAAGACAGAGGCTTCGGGGCCTCGCCGTATCAGGCTGCTTCGATTCTATTTTTGGGGAATGGAACGGAACGGAACAAAACAGAGGAGAAGAGAACAGAAGAGAAAATCACTCGCGACAGATATGGCCTTCCGTCATCGAGCCTGCCAAGATTCCGCGGATTTTTCATTTTTTCATCGCGCGACTGGAATCCTCCGGACGTTCCATCGACCACGCGCGACTCGATCGACGTAAAACCGGAAGTCGACTCGGTTTTCGGCGGTTCCTGACGCGAACTTCGCTCAAATTCGGATTTTCGCTGATTGGACCGTATCTCGACGACTCGTCAGCCGTGCTAGCGACCGAGCGATTTTCCGGCCATCGCCGGAAGTCAATGGCTCCGAGACCCTGGAGGAAAATCGGCTTTTCTCATAAAAATAGCGACGAACTCACCTCGGCTCGGATTTCAAAGAACTGTTCGTCACGCGGAGTCAATATTTACTTCGTCGAAATACCGATAATAGCTCGGACTCGAATTGGACTTTGCAGCAGGGCCCCCGCACACATGTGCAGCCTCGGACAATGAATCGTTCGAAGATCGTCGGGAGAGGAGAGGAGAGGAGAGGAGAGACTCTTCTCTCTCGCTCTCTCTCTCTCTCTCTCTCTCCGTCACCCTTCGATTTCGACCCCATCCGATTATTTCCGTAAACCTCCCTAAACTCCCAGTTGGGACATCGTCGTGGGATCGGTCGGAAAATCGCCGACCCCCCCTCCCCCCTGCAAACTCACCCCGCGAGAGCAAACGGAACCGGAAGTGGATCGTGGACTCGGGGATGCGCTGGTCGGTGACCTTGGAGCTGAGAAAATTCCATCGGGGAGGGTTCGAAAGGGCGAGAAGGTCGTCGGGAATCGCAAGATGGCGGTCGGAACGGGGGTGGGGGTGCGGGGGAGGATTCGCGCTAATCCACGGGGCGAGCTGTCGGGTTTTTTGAGGATTTCGGTGCCGCTCCGGCTATTTCGGGTGCGGAGGTCCGAATTCCGGGGCACAGGAGCGCGTACTTTGGGCGCAGTCAGCGGGGGGTTACATAATGGTTCAGCAAACTCTGCTCTCTCGCTCCTCTCTTGTACGGGCGACCGACGTCTAAACGTTATTGTTAGCATCACCGGCGACGACGGTAATAATAAATTGAAACGCCACTTCTCTAAACACGGGTCAACGTATTTTTAGAGCATCGCCAAGAGCGGGAAAAGGATGCTGCTGCTATAAGGGTTGGCAGCAGGTGGGGGGTAGCCCGAAGGCGGAGAGAGAAAGAGAGAGAGAGAGAGAGAGAGAGAGAGAGAGGGAGAGATACGTAAGAAGAGAGAGAGAGAGGGGAGAGAACCTTCGAATACCTTGAAGCAACATTACGCAATAGTCGTGACGAAGAATTTCTTCATTTTCTCACTTTTACTACTTGCCACCCCCACGCGTATATGGAGAGGAACCTCATCCGTGTCGAGGTCTTTGATTTCTAGAGTTACAAACACTGTGGAAATATTTGTAATCTGCGGGAGGTTCGTGGAATTTGAAAATGTCTCTTATCGGAGGTGATGACTCCCCTCTGCCTTCCCCCTCTTTCCTTGTATAGAGATTAAGCGTATGATTGTTCGCGCGGTTGATCGGGATTTATGGATTTTGAGCGAATTATCGTTTTTTGAAATAATTTTCGCGAAGAATGTACAGTTTTCCGAAGGTTTGGACAGTGACGGGTATTCGGTATAAGCGGGGGGGTTTATGAGTCAATTTGAATAAGATTCTAGTGAAATTTCGCGATATTGATCAGACTGTGAATTTTTTCCTTCCGACGACATTTTGAAATTGTTGTAGTATCTCTTCGAGTATTTTCATTCTGACTGAAACGCAAGGCTCACGCGTGCGATTTTAACGATATTTGGACGATACAGTAATATAAAAAAATATGAAAAAAAAGACAAAATAATAAACGAGAGAAGTCTGAATAGAATCGACGTCATTATTAAGAACGAGGGTAGTTTATTCTCACAGCGTGGAAAGTCTTTAAAAATTTTTCACAAGGCGGAAACACTCTCGAAAAAGTCAACCCCCCTCGAAAAAGACTCCCCCCCTAGGGAAGAAGCTCCAGTAACGCGAGGTTGATAAATTTTGGAGAATTTTCCAAAGATTTTCACTGAATTTCCCGAAAGAAGAAGGAGTTTTGCTTCGGGACGTCCATGGACGACGGGAGGGGGGGGGGGGTTGATTTTGGATCGAGGGTGTTTTCGCCAACGGGATGAACCGTCACGGTTCCTCCCGTTGGGTTTGGTGACCGGCGAGAGAAAAGAGAAAAATTCGAAAATGACTGCCCGCGCAGACGAAACAGTTCCGCAAGGAGCAGCTGTCCCAAGTGAACCCGCCAAAATTCGAGAAGTCCGAGGACATGGCGGACTTGACCTTCCTCAACGAGGCATCCGTTCTCCACAACTTAAAACAGCGTTACTACAGCAAACTGATCTACGTAAGTGTCATTGATTACTACGACGATTAACCTTCTTTTTTCTTCCTGCGGTCTCTAGAGCAAAGACTTCAAGAAGGACCAGCTGCAACAGGTGAACCCGCCCAAGTACGAGAAATGCGAGGACATGTCGAATTTAACGTATCTTAACGACGCGTCCGTCCTCCACAACTTGAAGCAGCGCTACTACCACAAGCTCATCTATGTAAGATTTAGGAATGCGCTGGTCCCAGCCGGTGGAGTGACCCTTTGTCGATTTTCTTCTGTGTCTCTTCTCACACGTGCACGCACACACCCGCCCCCACCACCCCCAAAGTCATAACCCTATATGTGTACATGGATTGCCAGCTTTGTCCACGTTGGCCTGGTGTTTACAGTACGAACCCAGCCAAAGCTTCTCCCTTATCGGGGAACTTTCGAGAGGTGTCGCCAAAAAGCACAAGGACGTGCCGGCGACCTTCCGCGAACCCCATCTGGACCACTCGGAGTTTCCTCGAGTCTTCAGCTTCGCAGGAGCCAAAAAGTGTCGAAGGGACCTAAAGTTACTGGACCCACTGAGTTGTGGAGCCTTTGGCAGGGACTGGGGACCATCGGTGCTTCTGGTACCACTTTGGTTCTTGAAGGACCACCGGTAGCCCTCGGGTCTCTCCACTACCACTGCTTTCAGATTCAGGAAATTTTTGGTCCTCGACAACATCGTTAAGCCTGTGCATCCTATTGGTCCCACTCTCAAGGACAATGCCAATGTCTCTAGCAAAACTTTGGGATGCAGAGGGTTAACGTGGACACGACAGGGAAGAACTCGAGGACCATTCGTCTAAACTTTGCGAAGGAACCAGGATATTCCGACAAGGTCCGTTGGAACCGCAATATCCTGGTGGTCCCAAGGTCACCATGGAACATCCCAAAAAAACCACGTTACTGGCAATGGTGGCGTTTCCCGGTGACCTTAGCTAGTTTTTCTCTGTCTTCTTTTGTTTTTCTTTATTTTCTCATTCTGCCCCGCTTCCCCACATTCCCCCGATGTACATACGGAGAATTTCGCAATGGACCATTGCTAAGAACCTGCTTTCTTCATCTTTACGTGGTGTTCCATCGTTGGCTTGTTGGTGTTCGGAGGATGTGTGATAACGCGTGCCATAATGCAGCCAGGATCATCGACGGCATCGAACGCTCGTCGACCCAGGACACCCTCGGTTCGGTTTGACCTTGACGCTACCACCAGCCACTTCCCTTCCTCGACGGACACTCTGTGTTCGTCGGAAGTCCGTTCGGTCTCGATCCATTCCAGTTTCCAAACTCTTGCCCCGGGCAATTAGGGGTGAGATGGACGCGTGCCACCAATGGAAGCCTCGTTTCGAGACACGAAGACACTTCCGGAGGAACCGAGCAACGCTCGGTGCCCGTGCCAGCAGCATCCAGCCTGGTTTTTGTTTACCCTGGATATTTTCTCCGTTGCGTCCACGTTCTCGCTCCTCCGGCGTAAAACTCCGTCGAACCTTCCAAGGACGAGGGGACACTCTCGCCGAGAATCGCAGTGGCAAAACGCGAAAAGTCACCGACGAACCAAGGTTCCAGTGTGTGGTCGTTTGGAGTAAGATGACCTTGGAAGGGTCTCCGGAGTTTCACGCCCTCGGAGACTTTTGTCCGTGCCCGCCGCGAGTTTCATCCTTAACGAGGTCGTCCGACGACCGAGTCGAGTCAAGGTCAAATCACGGAGAGCCGCAAAATTGAGCGGACCAAGGCAGAACGGGGGAGCTTCTTGGAGTTGGTCGACGACCACCGGGACGAGGATGAAACTCGACGCGAGGCTGTTTTTCGCTTGCTTGACATCAACGTTCCTGAGGAAGGAATCGCACGTTCAAGGTCCTCTGGTTCCCGCAGACCGGGCGAGCCGAGAATTTCTGCACGAGAATTTCTTGTATATGTTCCTGATTGTCAAGGTCGTCTCTGATTTCCGTGCTGAGTCCTTTGCTCGTCTTGCAGACCTACTCCGGGCTGTTCTGCGTGGCCATCAATCCCTACAAGAGATACCCCGTGTACACCTCCAGGTGCGCCAAATTGTACCGTGGTAAGAGGCGTAGCGAAGTGCCACCCCACATTTTTGCCATTTCTGACGGTGCCTACGTGAACATGTTGACGAGTGAGTAAATCCCTCCTGGTACCGCATCGACACCCCTCTCTGATACCCCAAAGATCGAGTTTCTCAACCGTGTGTTCCTTCGCAGATAGCGAAAACCAGTCCATGTTGATCACCGGTGAGTCTGGTGCCGGAAAAACTGAGAACACGAAGAAGGTAATCGCGTACTTCGCGACCGTCGGTGCCTCCACGAAGAAGGTCGAAGATGCTTCCCAGCAGAAGAAGGGCTCCCTCGAGGACCAGGTCGTACAGACCAATCCGGTACTGGAAGCCTTTGGAAACGCCAAGACTGTCCGTAACGACAACTCCTCCCGTTTCGTGAGTGACCCTCATTTTTCTCTTTCTGCGATCTTCGCTGTGGCTTTTGTGCTCTGAGAGGGAACTTCTTCCACAATGACCTTGCTGCCTGTCCGTTGTAGGGTAAATTCATCCGTATCCACTTTGGTCCCTCTGGAAAGTTAGCCGGTGCCGACATTGAGACCTGTAAGTATCGCCCTTCGACTTGCAATTTTACAAAACTGTTCAAGGTCATCCTTGGGAGCGCCTTTCTCGTTCACGTCGGTTGTGTTTCACGTTGTAATTGCAAAGTTTGGCGCTTGCGTTAAACCCGACGACTTAACGACCAATTCAACGTGATCCAACCCCACGAGAGAGTCCCAGCTCGATGAGTAATCGTCGACCTGTCGCGTGTTCCAGATCTACTGGAGAAAGCCCGTGTCATCTCTCAGCAGACTCTGGAGCGTTCCTACCACATTTTCTACCAGATAATGTCAGGATCCGTTCCTGGTCTTAAGGGTAAGGTCATCGACGTAGCAACGACGAAAGGGAAAGTGGAGCAGGTCTATCCTGAGATACACACACCCCCACCCGAATAGCCCTCTCGCAATACCCAGAAGCTCCTCGAGAGTGAATCAATCCCCCACCCCACCCCACCCCACCCCACCTCAACCCAAGGTGATTGGAAACTTGCACAACTTGGCGCGCGACACGGCAGAACCCACCAGCTGCTCCACGCGTAATTTTAGAACTCCACGAGACATAGCCACCCCCAAGAGGAATCATCGACTCTCGACGACGATGACCTCGAACATCGATGATTGCTCTTAGGTCTTGGGTGGAGAAGCAAGATAGGCTCCCCTCCGAAGGTTCGAGCATCCGAAACGGCGGAGCTTGTGGGTTCTCCGTGAGTTCCATGGTTTTCCCCATGGTCCCTGAGTTTGGTTCCTATGAGAAACCCCATGGTCCCCGAGGATGAGGTTTAACGCGAGGATTTGAGTGGACTCCGGCAGGAGTCCGGCGGTCCAGGGGTCTATGGATCGGTAGATCGATCAATGACCCTGAAGACACCCCCGGATAAGTAGGTGGCTATCGTGTTGCTAAACCATTTTCACTCTGAGCTCCTCGTTTCCACGCAGACATGTGCCTTCTGTCGAACAACGTCAGCGACTACTACTTCGTCTCACAGGGCAAGACCACGATCCCGAACGTCGACGATGGCGAGGAATGTCAGCTAACCGACGTAAGGACCTGACGATGACGATGTCGCAGGGCTCGCCACCCCGCCTCTTGCACCCCCTCTTGTTTCTTTCTTTTCCCCGTTTTCTTTTTTTTGTATTTGCCTTCGATAACCTTGAGGCGACTTCTCGTCAGCCAGAACTTTGGCCGACGACTGCCGTGCGAGCACCTCCCCTTGGACGGGGACAGCGGTGGTAGCTAAGCGTGGGTGTGTTTACGCGTCTCGTTCCGTTTCTTCTCCTCTTCGGCTTCTTCTTCCGCTTCTTCCGCTTTTGGGCTACTTTATTTTTGTCGGATTCCTCCGACTCGCGTCAAACCACGGGAATGTCGTAATGTCTTTCGAGCATTGAGTAATCGCGAGGGTATTCGCGAATGGGCGCCCCGATGTATTTTCAACTGCCTTCGGATTCTTCAGGGGGAGGGGTGGGGGGTAGACTATAGAAGAGGGGTTCGTTCGATAATAAATAATGTCCTATGACGCAGCAAGCACGCCCACTGTAGCTCAGTAGTGCGTAGATGCCCTGAACGTGTTACGTAGTTTAGGACCTTGTACATACTTTCACCTCCTAGGTACTCTGGATGGAATTCAGCCAGCTAAGCGGTACATTGGAAGACTATGCCGTGGTATAGTTCTCCTCCAGTAGAAGCCTGTTTTTGTAGTTAGACGCGGAACCTCGTCCCTGAAACACCAGTCAGGTTCTGGGTTCAAGGTCGAAAGCGCCCCGTAACTTGCTCGAACGCTGCGCGCCCGTTGCGTTCCGTTTCCCTCGGAAGTGGAGGAACCGGAACCGGTACCAAGACCGGAAGTGGACGATACCCAGCTTGACCTTGAGGTGTTTGAGGCACGAGTTCCGCAACAGCCACCCCTAAGATCGGGTGTCGAGGATTTCGAGTAGTTACTTCGACGGCGGGTTGTGACCCTGTCGTCGATAGCTTGATGAGACCCCTTGCTCCCCTTGGCCCCCAAAGGCCCACGAGGGTCGGACCCTGTAGAAAGATCCCGGAAGCCCGAAGGAAAGCCACGAGGAAACATGGCCCATCATTCGTGGTTTCTTTAACACCCGCATGTTTTCTTTGGCAATCGTAGAGATCTTGCTGCTGTCCAACAATGTCAACGACTACTACTTTGTGTCGCAAGGCAAGACCACAATACCCGGCCTCGATGACGGCGAGGAACTTTTGATTACCGATGTAAGTGCATGCCTGTGTCATTGGTGGGTCCTAACGCATTGAACCGAAACGGCTCAACGGCTGCTGGGTCAAATCGCGAGGTTCGACCTTTCCCCCTCCATCCTCGACCTCTTCGACAAAATCCATTCGTTCCAAAGTTCATTTGGACCTGTGGAAGCCCCGGGGGATCCGCTTGGGGGGTCGTTGACCGGCGCCGTTGCTGCTCCTCGAAGAGAAGCAGATTTTCCAGCGAAACTCTGGAAAGCCTCGAAGACCGATGGACGTTCAATGCTACTACCCGCTTCTGACCTTCGTAGAAAACAGCATCGCGTTGTCCTCTTGTTCACTCTAATACGATGTGTCGTTGTAATTTATTAATTCTTTGAGAATCTGTCTCGCCTTTTTGCGCCTCCTGTATTTTATGGTGTGTCAATGTTCTCTTGCTCTATCTCTCTCTCTATCTCTCTATCTCTTTTTCTTTCTGTCTTTCTATCTCTGTCTTTCTATCTCTATCTGTCTTTATCTAACTACGTATCTCCATCTCTTCTATCTGTCTGTATTTCTATCTATCCATCTATTCATTTAGCTATCTACGCATCTATCTGACTCTACTCTCTCTCTCTCTCTCTCTATCTCTCTCTAGATCTCTTCTTTTTTTTGTACTTTGCTAACCCTGTGTCTTTTCAGCTCTACAATCAGAACTCTACGTGCTATCTCAGTAGTGAATTATCGTGATTAACCTTAGACATTCTTTCAGCTTACTAGGAAACACTTGGAAATCTCTCTCTACTTCCGGTTTCCATCTCCTTCATTACTCACGTCATGCTCTACTTTTTCATAATTTTCATTTTCTTCTTCTTCTTCTTCTTCACTTCTCTCTCTCTCTCTCTCTCTCTCTCTCTCTCTATTCTCTTTCCTTTCTACATCTACTTTTCCGTAGCTACCTCTCTTTCAGTAACTACTATTGCAAATAATTTCGCTTTTCTATTGATTCAAGCGACTTAGAGAACTTCTTTGCTAGAAGATTCGATTTTTTAATACGCATACACAAGTAGAGTAGAGGAAAACACGAAGGGAGGTTCTCTTCGTCGTGGAACACTTTTTCGATCAACGCAATCGTTTTCGATGGACGTGGAGAGAGTCGCGAGAGACTCGTCCAATTTCACGACTCGAATCGAAGCGAGTACGTGCGAAAAGAAAAGAAATCGCAAGAACGAAGGACGAGGCAAAGTGAGAAAGGAAGAAAGAGCAAAAAGGGGAAACGAGGAATCGAAGCAAGAAAGGGTCGCGGTACCGGTACCGGTACCGGTGTCAGTATCAATAATAGTAGTGGTTGTAACGAGAGACAAACACACACACACACGTATCGATCGAAATCGATTGCTTGGCGATGCTGGTTCGAAAAGCACGACGAACGAACCCTTTGCAAAAAAATGGAGAGATAAGGTCGTGAAAACTAAATACAGAAACGACCCTGCTGGGCAACCGGATCGCCGACTACACGTTCATTAACCAGGGTAAGACAAGAATTCCGGGAGTCAACGATGGCCTCGAGTTCGACAAGACGGACGTAAGTCCACGATCCTTCAGGGTGTTCTTCGACCTCTCGGAGATTCGCAGCAGCCAGTACTTCCGGTTCGTCATTGAAATTTTCCCAGACCCAGGACTCGTCCGATTTGGCTTCTCCTCCCAACCCCGAGGTTTCCTTCCCCTTCTGTTTCTTCCGTGGTTCCGCGGGAACCGTCTCGAGATCAACCCCCCCCCCGCCCACCCCACCCCGCACCACCCCCACGAGGGGTGCGCTGAGAAACTCGAAAACGAACTCGAGGAACTTCCGCCCTCGATCATTTCAGTAACGAACGCTGGCTACTGCGAAAACTGCCTGGAGGTTTAAGCACCCCCTCGCCCCCCGCCTGCGAAAGCTTCCCGCAGCCGCAATCGGGGGGCGGGGATGTTGGGGGACACCGAAGATGACGCAGACGCTCGTCACGTCGGTCCAGGCGAGTCCGGGAAATTCGAGCCTCTAGCGGGATCCTCTAGAGAAGTGGATGGATATCCCCCAAGGACACCCGCTCCCCGATCAGCTCCACTCACACTCGTTGTCTCCACTGCGCCTGCAAGTGCCGTTTTCGCACACACGCGCAAAGCATCCGCCATTTTCCACCAACGGCACCTGCGAGTAATCCCCCTGCTACGAAACACACGAGACTCCAGCCACGTTCGGCCACTGCTCCTCCAAAACACCATCGTCACCACCATCACTACCATCACCACCTACCACCACCATTGCACCGACACAAACCCTTCTTACTACTCGCCCTGTCTTCGGAAAAACTGTCGATCTTAAGTCGATTTTAAATCTACGCTCTCCCGAGGTCGATTAGCCGCTTCGCGCGAAACTTTGGTAGTTTCGTCGGTAATTAGGGGAACGTCGTTACCGACGAGACTGCGGAAGTCGTCGAGTTCGAAAGAGTTTGGAAGTTTCGACCGAGATATGCTTCCTTTTGGGTGTTTCTTCGTTTTGGTTTGTCTTTTTGTTGTAATTTTTACGAAATTAGCTCTTTGACGGGTGGAAACTGCAACGGGCGGTTATTCGAGAGGTTATTCAGTTTTTTTGGGGGTAGAAGGCGGGAAATTTGTATGGGTCCCGGTTAATCGATGGAGGACGAGCCGTAGGTATTATCATCGATGAGTATCGATAAGGATGGTGGTTCTGGAACTCTGCGCGAAAATCTCGCAAAGGAAAGAACGAAAGAACGAACGAACAGCCTTGGAAGATCATTGACGGTGAAGATAATTAAAAAGTTGCTCTTGTTCGAAATGCTTCGCAGACATGTGTTACTTGTCCAACAACATTTACGACTATTACAACGTGTCTCAAGGAAAAATCACGATCCCCAACGTCGACGATGGCGAGGAATGTCAGCTAACTGACGTAAGTTTTTCCTGATCGGAATAAGGGTTGATCGTGACCCATACCCCTATCACCACCACCACTATTGTCACCACCACCTTCTTTTTCACACCCAGTTGAGGATTTGTAGATTTGGTCACCCCGTATCAGATTGTTGGTTACCCTGAAATCGATGAAACTTTGTCGATCGCACTTTTCAATTTTGGCCCACCCCACACACGAGTTTTGAAAAATTATCGGAATTTTATCACGATCGCTCGAGCGCGGAGTAAAATACCAATAGCGATAACATTCATTGGTGGAGCAGCAAATTTTTTCTCGGAAAATTCTCGAATTCTCTTCTCGTATCTTTGGTGAATGTTTTTCAGGGGAATCCGAAGTTTCCCCTGTATTTTCAAGTAATCGGCGGAGTAAAAATCGAAGATTTTGGATTTGCTGCAACCACGATAACGTTTATTGCTATTTGTTTACTGTTGTCCGTGCAAATACCATGTATATATGTAGTTGATGGATTCTCCCCTCGAGGATCCAATGGATTAATTAATGGAAATTTTATATTCCAGTGTTACCTCTCCCACGTAGTTTGAACTCCGTTCTTTTCTAAACTCGACTGGAAAGTTGAATCAACGTTTCTCCGGACGTATTTTTCGATAAAGCTTTTAATTGATGATCAACAACGAATTTTCCCTCGAGTATCGAGATACTATGAGATTTCAAGACCCGACGGAACGTGACGTAATTTTCGGACAATCGAAAGCACTTCGAAAAAATCGAAGCTCGGCAAGGGTTGCGCGAGGGTTTTTTGTAAACAAAATTTTATCACGCGTTTTCTTTATTTCGCGATAACTTGGAGTTTCACGGTCGAATCGCAAGATATCGCTTGATTTCTCATATCCAGTCGAGAGGAGTCCCAGTAGTTAGTGCCAGTAGTTGGTAGACTCACCCCCATCCCCACCCCATTTGGTCCAACCCCTGGTAGTCATCGAGGACTTCGAGTCCCCCCCCCCCCCCCTCCCACCCAATTTCAAGTAGTTAAAAAGTATCTTTGGTATCCTCGATTTCGATTTGGTAGCTGCATTTCCGATTGATTGGCTCGTCGGGGCAAAACCGGAAGTGACGTTTCGGTTACCTCAGGAGGGACACCTCCCGACGAGAGAGGCTTGCGTTGGGAAAGAAAGACAAAGAAAAACCACAGAGAAAAACGCAAAAAAAAACGCAAAAAAAAGAACAGAAAAAAAGTACGAGAATTTGACGCCACGAAGAAGATGGCCGCTCGCCCCTTCCGGAGGATCCGAGAAAGAGGAAGTTGATCCTCCTTCGACTCTCGGCTTCTTTCGCACCCTTTACTTCCGCCAGCACGCGTCGTTTTCACGGATTTTCTCAGGCAAAACTCTATCGTTCTGCTGTGCTGAAGCCAGAGACTTCCGGCTCGCGTAACACAAGAGCAGCTTTTCCGCTTGGAGCTTTCTCGCTTGCGGCTTGAAATTTCCGCGCGGCAAACGCAATTTTTCTCGCTTCTCTTCCAGCTACGGCGGGCATGGGGCCCCATCAAAGTACGGGCCGACGAAACCATGGCTGGATCTACCTGGAGGAGCGCGACTTCCGGTACCACCGGAAACCACCCCCGGAAGAGGATTTCCGCCGGTTTCCGGTGCGCTCCCATCACTTCCGGAAGTCCAAGGTCGCGCGAGCTTTGACCTCCCGACCCTTCCCCAGCCTCGGACAGGCCCGCCCGTACTTTGAAGCGGTCTTCCGCCACTTCCGCTTTTGACTCTTCCTCGTGTGCTTCCTGGCATGTGAAAACTTACCGCCGATCCACGCTAGCGATATTACGAAGATGTTTCTCGCGAGAGTCGCGCCGGAAGCTTCGGGTCCACCTCGAGGAACGAGTCCGGGTGTCTCCCCCCAAGGGAGGACTCGGTTTCTTCCGGGGGAACGGAAACTTCCGGTGCGAGGAAAGACCTAAGTCTCGGAGTCTAATGAGTTTTGTTCCGTGCAGCAAGCCTTCGACGTTCTGGGATTCACTCAGGAGGAGAAGAACGACATCTACAAGATCACTGCCGCCGTCATGCACATGGGTGGCATGAAGTTCAAGCAAAGGGGTCGTGAAGAACAGGCCGAAGCCGATGGCACAGAGGTAAGTTCGTCTTTCATCGACGTGATCCGGAGGATCTCTTCAAGGTCTCTCGAGGACCTTCGTCCAACACCCTCGCACCCCTGAAACCCAGCTCCTGGAGCGATTGCTCCGTGATCGGTCCATTTCATCCTCGTCTTCATCTTCGACTTTGTAGCTAACTTCGCCATCCTCTTCATCTTCCTCTTCGTCTTCCTCTTCGTCTTCGTCAGAATCCTCGTTCCCCCGGACCCATTAGTTTGGAAGTCTACAATTGTTGAGATTAACGATGACCTTGTACTTGCAGGAAGGTGAACGTGTCGCGAAATTACTGGGTTGCGACTGTCAGGACCTTTACAAGAACTTGTTGAAACCAAGGATCAAGGTCGGTAACGAGTTTGTGACCCAGGGTCGTAACAAGGATCAGGTAGCCTACTCCGTAGGCGCCATGTCGAAGGCCATGTTTGACAGGCTCTTCAAGTGGCTCGTGAAGAAGTGTAACGAAACTCTAGACACCAAGCAGAAGAGACAACACTTCATTGGTGTACTGGATATCGCTGGTTTCGAAATCTTTGACGTAAGTTTCATCAACATCCCACCAGCACCCCGCACATACCACACCACCACCACCACCACCATCACCACTACCGCCACCATTACCAATTATCGAAACTCTTTTAAACGTCGATGATTTCCCAACGAAAATACGCCGTAAAAAATTTTTTTCGAGTTTTTGCTGTTTTTTTTTAAAAGTACTACAACAACTGCGGTGCGCCTTGCTCGAAGCACCGGAATTTGATCGGTTCGCACATTTAAGTTCTCGAAGAAGCGACGAAGGTTCGCGTTTAGCGAAGAGCAGCTTCGTCTCGGTCTCCTGTTGGTTCACTGACCCCTCTCAAGAAATTAGAGACCATTGGAAATCATCGACGTGCACCACTTACAGAAACAAAATACAGAGACACGAAAAGTGTACGCGCGTTGAATCGAAAATCGAGAAGGAACGTGGAGAACCGGAAGAAGTTGCATTTCGGTAGCATCGTCGTTGCGAGGGAACACAGTCGAGGTTTTCGATTCATCGCGTTGAAACGCACGGTACGACCCCTACGATCGCGAAGAAGCGCGAGACAACCGGAAGCGCGAAAATGGGCGCGGAGCAGAAACGCGGTCCCAGCGACCGCGACCTCTTCAGCTTCGAGAGCCACATCCTGACTATCGCAGGATCCTTTGAGAGAGGCTTTCGGCTTTCGGTAGACACCCGTTCAAAATCGAAATTTCCTTTCGGCCCTCAGTTCAATGGTTTCGAGCAGCTGTGCATCAACTTCACCAACGAGAAGCTGCAACAGTTCTTCAACCATCACATGTTCGTCCTTGAACAGGAGGAATATAAGAAAGAGGGCATAGTTTGGCAGTTCATTGATTTCGGAATGGACTTGCTAGCTTGTATCGAGCTGATCGAGAAGGTAGCCATGAGTTCGGGACCTTCGTTGTCCTTGGAACTTTCTCCCTCGAATGCCACCCTTAACCTCTCTGTATTGTTTGGGAACGCACGAGTCCCGCCTGTCATTCGCCCTGTTGTACACCGTAAGAGCCGTCCCACTTTTCGGTAGAGTTTTCGGACTCGGTGTTTCTCCTCCCCACCCCCCAGACGAGTGGGTCCACTTCTCGCAGGGAAGTACTTTCTTCCCTGTTGAGAGTTCCCAAGGTCATCGCTTCCCACGAGTCCTCGCAAAGCACAGACTTCCCATCTGGAGCGAGCAATCGCATTCTTGCACGATCGTAGTCACCAGGACCCAAAACTGGTCCTCCTTGAGAACCTCGTTGGTAGCAACGACTTCTTTGCGATGCCTTCGTTGTCAAACCCCCCTGGAACGCGTGTTCCCGTAGTTTGCTCGAGGAACGGCATGTCTCGTCCTTGAGAATAGCCAGTTGACCCAAAGTATCGTGGAAGCATTTCGAAACGCATGGTTTTCACCCGGAAGTCTCTTCTGGACCTTGAGAATCGATGAACGGACCTTCCGCAGCTGACGAGACTCTGCGAGTGACGAAGCAGGCACTTGCACCCGGGTACTCAGGTATGAGGGTCGATCTCTCGATCGATCATCGTTGGAGGCCATAAGAAACAGTGGACGTAGAGAGTAGACCCAAGTATATTAACCAGTTGAGAACCCCCAGTTGTCGTACAACCGCTCATAAACGAACGTGGCGGCACATCGTAGAAGAATCCCACGAGGTTCCTCGAGGTCCCTCGAGGTCCCTCGGAAGGTTTGTTATCACTGTGACCCTGGTACGATTAATGAACAGTAGTTGTTGAAAGTAGACTAATCATGTTGAGAATCAACCTTGGTCAACGGGATACTCGAGAGTTCCGCGTGAGAACTTGCCGTCGAAGTTACGCGATATTCCATGAAGGTTCTCGAGGATCCCGATGTTGACCAAGGCGGCGTTCTTACCCAGTAGAGCAATTCGCACACGCAAGATCCCCACGTATGCACCAGAAAAGCCCTTGGTCCCATCGACGAACGGTGCTAGTTACTCCACCGAGTCGAAATTTCCACCGAAGGAAAGAGAAACATGGGTCCGAAGGGTTTTTGAGACCTTGCGAATCCTTGCGGAGTTCGCGCACAGGACCATATGGACCGGGACTGTGCGATCCTCGGTCATTGAACGGAGTCTCTTGTATCCTTGAAGGATCCAAGTCAAGTAACTTGCACACCACCGTGAGAGCCAGTACCGTAATGGGTCATTGCTCAAGGTCGAAGACTGGCTCCGTCCGGTGACCGGGGAGAGAACCCGTCGTTTGTTTTGGTAAATTCACGAGGGGGCTCGAATACCGCGAGGTTGAGAGCCCCGGAGATCTTCGAGAACGGACGGATACAGATCCGTGAGTCCCGGTAACCGGGAGATCGGACCGCAATTGCGAAGGAACCGAAAACTAGGCCGGTTGAGCGAAGGGAAGATCAGTTTAGAAGATCACTGACCACTCGCATGCCTTTCTTGCTCGAACAGTTCAACAGCTTCGAGCAGCTCTGCATCAACTTCACCAACGAGAAGCTTCAACAGTTCTTCAACCACCACATGTTCGTCCTCGAACAAGAGGAATATACGAGGGAGGGCATTGAGTGGGCCTTCATAGACTTTGGCATGGACCTGCTAGCTTGTATCGAACTGATCGAGAAGGTACAAAGACACGATCGATCGATCTCGTTGATCGACAACCCCACCAGGGCCGAGATTTCCGGTAAGCCGCGTTCCGGGCTCCAGTTCCTCGGCGGGACGCCTCGTCGTTGCCATCGCCCCGATGACGATCCGTCCTCCGGAACTCTTCAAGGTCGCATCGGGTAGCCATCCCCGAACCCCTGGCAACCCCCACGGGACCCACAGCTTCCGCTGTCGTTGAACTTCTCGTGGTTCCGGGTTGGACTCGAGTGACCTTGAGGATGAACCTGTTCAGACCCACGGTGCCCTGAAGGGCGGGAGGTTTGAAGAGGGTTGCGGGACCTTGGAACGCTTGGCTCACCGACCACTGACCGAGAAAATCTCGTGGTCCGGACGGTGGGCAACCGTGAAGGGACTACACGGGATATGTTGACGATTGTCAGCGAACTGCGGCTAACTGGCAGCCATATTTAACGCTTCGTTCATGAAAAGTGATCGTCCACTGTTTTCTCTGTGATCGTCAGACAGTTTTCTGTGTTGCGCACCTTTTCCCTGTTTCTCTTGGTTTGTTCTCTCACCTTTCTCTCGACTTCTCTTCCCCTCTTCCAAGTGTTCGTCAAACTCAACAGTCTCAACGTTCTCAGTCTCAAAACTCCATCGTCCTTGAACGCGCGCTGCATCCGGTACGCAAGTTTACCTCCCTCGAACCGCAGCCCGAAACTGCTCGTCCTCAACTTCCCCATGTGACTCGTCTCTCAACCCCGTGGTACAATCTTGTTTGTGCTTCCTTTGGACCACGGCCAGAAACTCCTGGCTCCCCGCTTCCCCGTGACGTCACGCTCGCATTGTAGGTTTCGCGGATCATCCTGGTCCAGGTTTGGCCCGGCTCGTTTCGGCCAGGCTCCTCGATCCTTTCGCAAACGCGAGCTTTCACCCGGACAATTCAAGGTCATAGCAATTTCCGCATCGCGAATCGTCGCGCGCGGTTCACCGAGGTAGCCGGAGCTCGCCTTCCTCCTCGTCTTCCAGGTCGTCTCTTCGAGGTCCGTCGACGAACCGGAAGTTCCCCGACTCGCAGCTCGCGAGCTCCAAAAACTTTTTCAGACAAGTCGGGAAGATCCCGAGGGACGCGAGTACAACCGGAGGGTTCGGAATACCGTGGGGAGCTTCAAGGTCACGCGTCTTCGAGGCCTCGGCAGCGGGTTGGAAGTTGACAGACGCGCAATACCGACGTGAATGGGATGGGGGGACGTACCCGAAGGCCTTCCCCGTCGGACACGACTCCCACAGGACACAATCCGGGGAAGCCGCTCGCTAGCGGACCCTAGGGACTCCTCGGGATGGACACTCGGGATTAATGAAAATTTTCTTCTTGGCCCCATGGCCGTTGTTCGTCTCTCCCCTCTTCGGCTGCGTTTGCCTCGCGAAATCGCACCTGCACGAGCAGTTCAACGGGTTCGAGCAGCTGTGCATCAACTTCACCAACGAGAAGCTCCAGCAGTTCTTCAACCACCACATGTTCGTACTCGAGCAGGAGGAGTACAAGAAGGAGGGCATTGATTGGGCCTTCATTGACTTCGGAATGGACCTGCTCGCTTGTATCGAACTGATCGAGAAGGTATTTGACGAAACGATTGTATCGCTGCTCCGGTCCGTCCACTTCCGCCCTGAACCGGAAGTGGCGCCCTAGTAGAGACCCCCGCGGACAGCGGAGCGGGAGCAACGGGGAAACGGAAGGATCAGGACCTTACCGCCCGGACAGTCCTCGAGGACTGTCCAGATTGTGGTAGATTGGAGCTTTCGTGCTTTTATCAGCTTTTCGCGCCATCCACCCTCTGGATCTACCAGTCAAGATGGCGCCGGTGCTCGTAGTCTATCGCTCTCTCTCTCTCTCTCTCTTCTCTTCCTTATTCGCGTGGTAGAAAGAGGATCAAGGTACCTGGATACGCGTACCTCTCATCCATGTGTCTGTCCATTTGTGCACGTATCTCTACGTCATCTCCGTTTTCTTCTCTGTCTACTTCTGTTGTACCTCATCAACCTCCCTCCCCACCCCACCCCCATCTGCGTGACTTGCCTGGTTTACCCTCTTCGACGCCTAATCATCGCGCACGCTCTTCTCTCTCGTCTTCTCTTCGGCACTCTCATCCCTCTCGCACGATAGAGCCTCGCAAGGTACTTTCAAGGTCACCATGGTTGACTGGAAATTTCAATCGAGCGAATCCGCGCCGGATTCTTTCGGATGGAATTTTGCTCTTTCCACCATTGTCCTTCGCGTTGGAGTACCCGCGCGGGCTTCCCCGACCGTTTGTCGCCCCTCTTGTGAACGTTCTTCCAATCCGAGTGTCTCTCCATCTCCCGTTCCCTCGAATCGAGGCACTTCTCACCTTGGGAGCCTCGGAACGGCACTGCTGCGTGACCGTGAA
Organism: Sclerodermus sp. 'alternatusi'; assembly: GCA_037305995.1. Lineage (NCBI taxonomy): Eukaryota > Metazoa > Arthropoda > Insecta > Hymenoptera > Bethylidae > Sclerodermus > Sclerodermus sp. 'alternatusi'. Next base: position 1,127,734 of record CM074553.1, read on the forward strand.
CTCTCCCCCGTTCCAAGCGAACGTTTGACATCGTTTCGTGGAACCTTCGTGATCGTCCTCATGCGAGTGGAACGATCGTCATGGGAAATTGGGAAATGATCGAAGAGTATCGAGGAACGACGAGAACCTCTCGGTGTATAATTTCGTCAGGGGGGAGGGGGGCAGTATCTTGAAATCGGTAGCGTGGTCGCGCGATCGCGTTATCGATCGACCGGGCAGAGATGAGGAGCGGCGAGAATGACACGTGGATCTCAAGGTCCAGATTCCAAGCAAGTGTCGCGCGTCGCGATTATCCGGTCGATCGATGGACGGATCGATCGGTAACGACGGGTCAGCGAGCAAAATGTAGAAGAGTAGAAAGAGGTGGAAAGAAACAGATCTTTTCTCCGTACTCTGGATAAAGCGAAGAGGGGTAGCATCGATATCGTTGACGGTAAGACCGGTGCTTGAACCATATCGATGGTACCGAACGACCTGGCGAACCCCGCTGGGTCTAGATGTACCGCAGAAAGGCATGAAGAAGTGTCCCTGCCATAATGATCATACGTCACGTCATGGGAAAACCGAGAGATCACATTTTTCGATCATCGTCCAGCCCCGGTAGTCGTAGAAAATCACCAATCCTCCAAGGCCACTGAATGTGTATGGTCACTGTGTGTTACGGTCACCTCTGAATGTCTCCTCTGAACTCATGTAGACTTGACTTGGGACATCCAAGAGCAAGGTGCACTTCCGGCTGCACCAGAAGGAGCCCTTGTGTGTTTGCCCCAGACCCAGACCCAAACCCAGACCCTGACCCAGACCCCCCGAAAGACCTACCAAAACCCCCTGACCTAGACCCTGGCTTGAAAGCAGTAAGGAGACGCGGCTCTACCTGCTGTTAGAGCTCGAGGACCACAAAAGCAGCATTAATGACAGCTGTTCTTGCCTCTTTTCTGTTGTTCGCTTTCCCTCCTGTGCGGCTCTTCGGCACGAGTAGTTCAACAGCTTTGAGCAGCTCTGCATCAACTTCACCAACGAGAAGTTGCAACAGTTCTTCAACCATCACATGTTCATCCTCGAGCAAGAGGAGTACAAGCGCGAGGGCATTGAGTGGACGTTCATTGACTTTGGAATGGACTTGCAGCAGACCATTGACCTGATCGAGAAGGTACTTTAGAAAAGACTCGAGGGCCAGCCGCGAGAGGGCGGCCGCCCCGGTCGACGAGTTTTGGAGAACCGAAGGGGCAGCGGGGCGAAGGTCGAGTGGACCCGCTCGAACAGCCCGAGCGGTCCGACCAGCCTGGGGGAGCTTGCAAATGGCCTTGGAACGTGGAAACTTAACGCCTGAACAACCCGAGCGACAGCATGCCGCCGGTTTCTTCCGCTCTTTTGACTTTGACTTTTCCCCCTCTGAGTCCTCGGCTTAGAATGCTACTAACCTTTTCCCACCTCCTCAAGGTCACCGTCTCTTCACCCTTGTTCCTCCTCGTTGTCGTTGTCCGTCCTTCGCATACCCGGCCTCTCTTCATCATCGGCATCTCACCCGATCTCGCGACTAGGATCGCGCAGGCTTCGAGGTCACTCGTGGTCCGGATCCCTTCAAGGTCACCGGATTTTCCGGACGCCTTGTCCGGATGTGGTGGTCCGGTCGCTCTTCTCCGTAATCGAGACGATCGACTAGCTCGCGCGATCCTAGTCCTGCCTGAATGGATTTCAAGGTCATCGAGGAAAACCGAGGTAGAACCGGAAGTCCTCGAGTACCGTCCTTAAGCGTTCTTTTCTTTCTCTATGTTTGTTTGTGCGTGCGTGTGCTTCGCTCGGGCTCTTTGCCTGTGGCAGTTCAACAGTTTCGAGCAGCTCTGCATCAACTTCACGAACGAGAAACTCCAGCAGTACTTCAACCACTTCATGTTCGTCCTCGAACAGGAAGAGTACGAACGAGAAGGGATAACCTGGACCTTCATCGATTTTGGTATGGATTTGCAAGCCACGATCTCGTTGATCGAGAAGGTAACGCTTCCTGTCCTGGAACCTCGGTCTACCCGAGGTCCCGTCGGGTCGACAAGCTCCTCCGAGTTCCCGAGCGACCTCCACCTCCCGGTGGGGCCATCGCATTGAGATGATCCTCCTTGGTCATAGCGAACCTTCTCCGGAGGATTTGTCGACTCGACTCGTTGACTTCGGTCTAGACCGAATCGGGAAACCTTCTGCCGTATCGGCAGTAACCAGAGTCTGCTCGCAGCTTGCTAAATGCTTCCAGTATTTGTGTGTGTGTGTGTGTGTGTTTGCGTGAGTTTTCCAAAGTGACTTTCTGTTTTGTCGTGTGAACTTTTGTTCGGTGTCTCCGCACCATTCTCGCCCCAGGACTATCGCCGATCGAGGTTTCCGCGGATTTTCTTTCGTTCCGCGGAAAACTCGATCGCGATATTACGAGGGCGGGGGGGGGGGGCCTCGATGGGGTCGATCTCGTCGGTCGATGATTTTCCGAAATGGGAAACCGTGCGAGATCGTCCGATCGAAGCTGGGGAGAGGACGTTGCACGGATCGGTCGATTTTTGTTTTCCACGCGCTGCGTTCGTCGTAAGGCGAGGAGAAGCAGAAGAGAAGGAAAGTAGACGAACGTGCAGCGTCCTCCGCTCATCGTAGTATTAATTTTCATCGGCTGAAGAAACACTAAGAGTAGCGTATTTCTCTCATACACCATCCGCACGGTAATCGCAATTTAATAAACGTAATAAACGTAACGAGCAATTCAAGGTCGATCGATGCAGTTGATCGGCATAACGATCTCTCACGGATTGTCGCGCGTATTAAAACTTCGTAGGCTAAATCGAGCGCAGTAGAGCAAGTAAATTTCTTAATCAGTAGAGATAACGCGTTGTTCGATTAACGGGACGATTGTTCTCATAACGGCCGCAAGCGTAGAAAATTGTTTAACAAGGCACGCGCGAATCGTCGTTTGCCGATTTTGGTTGACGTGTGTGGTAAGCAGGCTTCTTTCTCCGCAAGACCGCGTCAAATTTTAACCACGGAGAGACGCGTAAATTTCACTAAAACTGCGACAGATTTTCTAGACTAAAAGCCAAAAGACGCAAACAAGCGATTTGACGAGAATCCGCAAAGCTGCGCAGCGAACGCTACTCTTGGAGGCAAAAAAACCAAAAAAAAAAAACGGAAAATTCGCAAGAACGTGGAATCTAACGATTTTCAATTTCTCCGCTTTAGCCCATGGGTATCCTCTCGATTCTTGAAGAAGAGTCTATGTTCCCGAAAGCCACGGACAAGACCTTCGAGGAGAAGTTGAACAACAACCACCTGGGCAAGAGTCCCAACTACTTGAAGCCAAAACCACCGAAACCAGGCCAGCAAGCGGCTCACTTCGCCATTGGCCATTATGCCGGAAACGTGAGTTCTGAACTGTCCACCCTTGACACCCATTGACCCTGGCTCCTAGATCGCGGATCGATGATCCAAGATGATCGAGGACGAGCGACGCTTCTCGAAGATGAGCGAGGTAAACGAGATTGGTCGACTCCTCAGGTACCCTACAACATCACCGGCTGGTTGGAGAAGAACAAGGACCCGCTGAACGACACGGTGGTCGATCAATTTAAGAAGTCCACCAACAAGCTGCTGGTGGAGATCTTCGCCGACCATCCGGGTCAATCCGGTGACGCCGGTGGTGGTGGTGGTGGCAAGGGAGGTCGTGGCAAGAAGGGTGGTGGCTTCTCCACCGTGTCGTCCTCGTACAAGGAACAACTGAACAACCTGATGACGACCTTGAGGGCCACTCAGCCTCACTTCGTCCGTTGTATCATCCCCAACGAGTTGAAGCAGCCTGGCGTCATCGACTCCCACCTGGTGATGCACCAGCTCACCTGTAACGGTGTACTGGAAGGCATTCGTATCTGTCGTAAAGGATTCCCCAACAGGATGGTGTACCCCGACTTCAAGCTACGGTAAGCCGCCATCTTGTTTGAGTCGAGGGAAGGACCCTCGTCCTCTCCCTCGAGAACTTTTAAGTTCGGCAGCGCTAGAGAGCTCTGAGATTCACTGATCCGTCATCTCTCGACCGATTCTCTCGATCCCGCGATCGTCGAGAGTCTTCGGGGTCATTGCACTCGTTGTTGCGTCTTTCGCGCACGCGTGCGGATGTTGCGCGAGAGAAGAAGACCTTGAGGATCGATGACAAAACCTTTGGTAACCGAAGTTTCTCTTGTGGTCGTGCAGTTACATGATCTTAGCGCCAGCCGCGATGCAAGCGGAATCAGAGCCAAAGAAGGCGGCTGCGAGATGTTTCGAAGAGATCGCTCTAGATCCAGATAGCTACAGGATCGGTCACACCAAGGCTAGTTCAAGTTCCCCGTTAGAAAGAAACCGTAGCTTCCCGTGGGTCTTGCGTTGTTTCGCACTTGCTCCCCCGTCGAGACTTGCAGTTTTCACCTTTGACCTTGACGTTTTACCGTACCTCGAACTTCCGTCTCTTCGGAATTGACGAGTCCCCGTCGAGGGTGCTCGTCGGCAGACCCTGCAGTTCATTGATCATCCAGAGCATCAACCAGTAGAGTAGCACGTGGTACCCACAGAGTGAAAGTATCTTTAGTACCCGAAGTAAGCGTTGCCCCGGATTTACCCCGAGTGCCCAGTAGTAGACACTTTGCTCGCTCAGACCCGATCAGAGATTCCCGTCATTGGTAACACGACCCTGTGACCTTCATTTTCATTTGTACGGGACGCGTCGATGCCACGTGTCAATGTCGCGCGACGCGTTCAGCTGGAGATGCGACTGGAACGGGATGGGATGTCGCCGATGTATCTGCGAGCGGAGGACAAATTTATCCGTGGATTCGGCGACGGTGAGATTTGCTCCCAGAGATATGGTCCTCCGAGAATAGTTTGCCCATAGATACGCCGCTGAAAAACAAACCCCGAGTATCGTCGGAAGACGAGTGTCATCGGGCTCTAAATTTGGAGCCTTTGCCTCTTCGGTTCGAAACGAGTCCTCGAGGATGGAACCTGGTTTAAAATAGACTCGGAGTTGTCCGTTGGTGCTCGATTGGGTATTGTAGCGCATTGTACCACCGACGGTCCATCGACAGCATCATCCCCATTGTGGTCCGAAGGTCCGCATGGAGAAAACCCTTCAATGGATGAACTTTGCCTCTTTCACTTTCGTAGTACCACCGTAGTCCATCCCACTTGGTAGTTCCGATCGACCGAAACCAGAGAAAATTGCACGATCCGGACCTGGTGTGACCCCCCCCCCCCCAAATGATTTTCGAGTAGTAGAGAGATTTAGCGTAAACGACCCCACTGCCCACTGTTGGGTAAGAGACCCTCGAACCCTAAAACTGAAACCGCAACTGAGAGTAGTCCACGTCCTTGAACGAAGTTGTACGAGCTCCGATCAGCGTGACCTTGACCAGTAAGAAGGATACCTAGAGAAACGGAGGCGATAGCAGTGGATGCGAACGGCCCGACTCACGAGCGAGAGATCGCGCAAGAGACCTTCTCACCCACCCCCACTTTCTGTTACCCTGTAATAATTAGTGGTCCACTTGTTTGCGTGATCCCGAACCTTTAGGTACAAGATCCTGGCGCCGCAGGCGGTCGATAAGCTGGGAGGAGAGCCAAAGAAGTCCGCGGAGGCCATCTTGGAGGCCAGTGGTCTCGATGCTGATCAATACCGTCTTGGACACACCAAGGCACGTCCTCTGACCCTTTTCGTCAGAAGTCATTTCCACCGATGACTTCCGTTGCTTCCTCTACTTCCGGAAGTGGCACCCGTCGAAACACTCGGCTCGTGCTCCCCGCTCGTGAATTTTTCGGCATTTCTCGCTGCAATCGCGAGAAACCGGTTTTAAGCGAAAGTTTCTCAAGTACACGAGTACGGTGGCCGAGCGAGGTAAATCCGTCAGGTGCTACGTCCAGTTGAGCAATTGTACAAAAGTTGGCAGCGTTTGTTTGATCAGCGAGTCATCGATGCTTCTTCTCACTATTGGGTCATAATCACTTGCAACGCGTGTAAAACGATTTCCCCCAGGTATTTTTCTGAAGGGAGCAGTCCCCCTCTTGTTTCCAAAACGAGTCACGCGCGCCAGTATGATCTCTCGCGGAACAGAGTTGTATTTCCGAGTGTCGCCGTAGCGTGCGTACAGGAGCGTCGAGCACTGGCTTCGAGACTCTTTTGGAGGCTCTTCAGAAATCTACGAGAGTGTGATCCCTCAAGGCCGCAGGCCCACTGGACCGGAGGTCTCAGAACCGCTTGTAAAATATTTTAGAGGCAAAACCAAGTGTGCTCCAATTAATATCTCTCCCCGTTGATGTCGTTCGATCGCAGGAAGGGGAACTCTACTACTTCCTTATGTGTGTGTGTACATAGTTGTAGTGTAACATCGATGGGGTACCCTATCGATCATCCACCATTCTCGCCTGTACTGCGAGAAGAATCTGTTTTCTTTTATACTTTTTGGTACCCGTAGCAGACCCCTGTAAAAATGGAGAACCTCCCTCCCCCCCCCCAACCCCACTCTCGCTCACGCAACGACGAGAAGTTTTTCAGTCCTCTAACCTTGTGTGATCATCTTGTTTGTTTTGCTCCCGTACAATCACAAACACATTATCATCATGACACCGCCACAACTACCACGGCAATCCAGATACAAAATTCTGTGTGCCAATGTCATCAAAGAGCCTTGTGACCCGAAAAAAGCCACTCAACTGGTACTCGATGCCATCAACCTGGAACCCGACCAGTACCGTATGGGTCTCAGCAAGGTATCAGACACCTCTGCCTGTCTACAATCTACCATAACTCTCTTGGGAGAAAGAAACGGATGTGTCGTTTTGACACTTCTTAAGCTTTCTCTCTCTCTCTCTCTCTCTCTCTCTCTCTCTCTCTCTCTCTCCTAATCTCAGCAATCTTCTGGAAATATCACTTGTCACTAATCAAAATCCAAAAACTCTAACTTTACTCTTAACCTTTTTTGTAAATATTCCATAGATCTCATGATTATCACTAGGATTTTTTGCTTTCAAGTACACAGAGATAGTCTAATTTTTCTAGCATGCGCATGTCGTTCCTCCTCTCACACTTTGCCAGATTGGCTCATTGACGAGAGGATCGTTCACTCTCGGTCGTCTTGTCCGCCCGGAGGAAGTTCCAGTAATTTCCGCGGGAATCCGAAGGTCGGAGAGTGGCGGTTTGCTCAATGGTCGACTCGTACCACTGGAGGAGACTTTTTCGGAGAATGGAGACGAAAGGGTCGCTCGATTCTTCTCTCGTCGTTCTTTCTCGCTCTTGACGTTGACTCGAGAAGGGTGAGAAGGGCGAGAAGGACGAATATGACGAAGTTCGAGCGAGTCTCTCTCGCCCTTCGAGAAATTTCGGGAGAGGAGAGACAAGACGATCGAAGCGGACGGTTTCTTCGCGGGTGGAAGTTTCGTGGCTGACGAAAGGCGTTTTTTTCCCCTTGAAAAACCTCAGGTCTTCTTCCGTGCCGGAGTCCTGGGTCAGATGGAGGAGTTGCGTGACGAACGTCTCAGCAAGATCGTGTCCTGGATGCAAGCCTACATCAGGGGTTACCTCTCCCGCAAGGACTACAAGAAATTGCAGGAACAACGTCTGGCCCTCGTGGTCGTCCAGAGGAACTTGAGGAAGTACCTCCAACTCCGCACCTGGCCATGGTGGAAACTCTGGCAGAAGGTCAAGCCTCTTCTCAACGTCACCCGCATCGAAGACGAGATGGCTGTGAGTATTTTTTACAAAATTCAAGTACCAAAACGAAAGTACCGGCGCAATTTCTCTCGCGACTTGTGTCATCCCACGAACGAACGTTATCGGTATCCATCGGTATCTATCGGTGCGATCCACGTGACTTCCGCCGCTGACTTTCGATGATTTTAATCGAAACCAAACATGTTCGTCGGAACGAACCAACATCGGTATCTATCGGTGTCGTGCAATACGCGTCATTCCAATGATTTTAACCGGTAAGAAACATGTTCGCGAAAGAATGAACGCACTCACGGACGAACATGTTCGTCTCTGAGAAAACTCGTAGCGTTCGAGTTTAAAATACCGCGAATTATATCGTGGGAACGAAACAACATCGGTATCTATCGGTGTCGTGCGACACGCGTGATTCCAATGATTTTAACCGCTAAAAAACATGTTCGCGAAAGAATGAACGCACTCGCGGACGAACATGTTCGTCTCTGAGGAAGCTCTCAGCGTTCGAGTAAAAATGAAGACAACTTAAAATTAAGATAACAAATCAAGACGAGTATAAAACTATTATTATTATTCTCGTTATCGTTAATATCGGTATCTCGCTTTCGATGTCTCTCGAAGATTCGAGTCGGAGAGGAAGACGCTCGCGGATGATCGTGCTCGTCGTCTTCGGGGAGATCCTCTACTACGAGAATAGACGCGCGGAGTTGAATAATGGCCTCGTCGAAGCCTCGAAGATCTCTCTCCCCTTCAAGTTCTCGAGCGCGACATTTGTTTTGGCGGTGCGCTCGAGGTTGAGGTTTATCGGAAGGGCTCCGCGGTCGATTCCGCGAAGGATACGCTCGATTCGCGCGATGGCAAAGCGGATTCGAGCCGCGCCTCCGCTTTGTCCCGGGCATAAATAGCACGTAATTATTTTGCCCAAGCTCTCGCGAGTAAGTAAAACGGTATCTAGCCTGTCTAAAGGATAAACAATCGTTCCGGGAATTTTCGGGCAATGCCAGCAGTGATCGTTCGCCTGGAAAATATACTCCGAGAAAAGCTTCGATTTCCGAGTGATTTATGTCAGTTTACGAGCTCCTCCGCCATTCGCGCCTGCTGGAATTCGTAGCTCGAGCGCGTTCGTAGCTACGAATTTCGTTTGGATCGTCGGATCGTTCCAGTTTTCGCAGATCAGAACCGCGCCATCGTTTATTTATACGCCTCATTAGGGACTTCCCTCCCCCCTCCCCGTCCCCCGCCGGCCACTCTCGAGCATTCGCGCGCAGAACCCTATGGCGAATCTCCGAACGAGACGCGATCCTCCGCGAGATCGAGATCTCTGGATCTCGATCGACGCGATCTACCGGACGATCGGAAATTAATCGGATCGAACTGCACGTCGCGCGCGCGCGCGCGCGCGGGGGAGCTCGAAGATTCGAGCGAAATGTACAGTTTAGCGAAACTCGGGTGAACGATCTACGGGATCTATCAATAGACTCGTCGATAGATCCCGAAAGATTCCCGCGGATCGATGGATCCCGAGATCGTTCGCCGGAAGATCGTTCGGCTTTGCGAAGAACTCGGATCGGCGAGTCGATCCCGGATATTCGATCGGTGGATCGAACCGATCGATGGATCCTTCGATCTTTCGCCAATGGCGGAGGGACTCGGCCTCGGACTCGGGGACTCGCGCGTTCTTAATTTCGAGCGACGCGTTGGAATTTGGCCGGTTCTGATTTTGAAAGGTGCTTTTGGACGCGGTATTAAAAGAAATTACTAAAAGAATCGGAGAGAGCTATTTCGGTGACTGGTCGGACTATAATTAAATCGGCGCTATGACTTTTCACCCGCGTGTCTGAATCGGGCCAGAAGATTTTTTCTCATGTTCCACCGCGTCGTTCGAGGAACTTTCCCATGGAAATACAACACCGGCGGGACGCGTCGACGAAACGAAATCGAAACGTCGATCGATCCGCCGATCGCCGATCGCGCGCGCGCAGTACCGGAAGCGACCGAAACTGACTCATCGATTCTCGTCCATCGATCGACATCGGAGTTCGATCCGGTGGAATCGACGACGGGAGCGTTTCCTCGCAAACTTCACCGGGGAGCTACCGCCGATTTCCGACGTTTCGATTCTGGCCGATTTCGATCGTGAAATCCCAGCCGGGCGATGGATTCCTTTCTAAATTAGACCCGAGGGTGTTCTCGACCTCCGAAGAGATTCGAGCGGAGGTGTGCCGATCGTCGGATCGATCGGTCTATCGATCGCTCGAACATCGCGTGGGTTTGGTCCGATCGAGGTTCGCCAGTGATCTCTGGAAGTCATTGGCGCGGCCCTTCTGGAACGTCTCGGCTTCTAATTTGGTCCGTCGACCAAATCAGCTCCACCCCCACCCCCTCGCGGTCTCCGGCCACGGGTACCCAAGATCGGTTATAAATATTTTTATACGAGGGCGCCACCACTGGAGTGGGGACGCCCACGGCAGGACACCTCCTCTCTGCCAGGAGGGATTTTCAGTAGAAAAGTTCACTCTCGGGTAAAGCCACTTCCAGTTGAAGACGCGATCTCGCGCCGACCCCCGCGACACTTCAACACTCGAACGCGAACAGTCCGACACCTCCCCCTAACCCCGCCAGCAACAGCAGCAGCAACTTCCAACGAGAAATCGGCGGATCCTCTAGATCTCGCGACCTTGAGGAGTTTCCCGTTCGTCCTCCGTTTCCTCTTCTCGTTCTTCTTCGGGTTCCACTCGAGAACTCGAAGATCGCTTGGAATTTTGGAATTTTCGAATTTTGACTCCGGTCCCTCGCGATCGTCCGGACTATAAACGGTGCGAGTCCTTGGTGCGAGTCCCAGTGCGCGTCGGCGTTCGAAGTTGATCGAATTGAACGAGAGCGAGTCGAGTCGAATCGAACCGAACCGAATCAAAGATCGTCGTCATGGGTGACACAGTGGTGATCGAGAACGCCTACCTGAATGGCGCACGTATCGATGGCGAATTGCAATTGCAGGCACTGGAGGAGAAAGCGAGAAAGGCGCAGGAGAACTTCGAGAGGGAGGAGAAGCTCAGGAAGGAATTCGAGGAGCAGAACGCGAAACTCACCACCGAGAAGAACAACCTGCTAAGACAGTTGGAGGGTGAGAAGGGATCCCTCTCCGAGTACCAGGAGAAATCCCTGAAATTGGCCGCCCAGAAGGCCGACCTCGAGTCCCAACTCCAGGTGAGTCCGACCGCATATCGATTTTTCCACTTGATTCCGAATTTCGTCGGAACTTCTCACGGCTTCGTTCGGAGCTGACTATCAACGTCTACCGGAAGTCTCTCCTATTCGTCGAGTTACTCGGTAAAAGCATTCGAATCGCTTTTTCTTCCCTCGCATCTCCCGCTTCCACGATCGTGGCAGTGGTGCGAGTTTTAAGTGTCTCGAACGAAGGGTGGAGGGCGAGGGATTTTCATATTTTGCTACGGAGAAAAATTTTCGTAAAAATTTCGAGCGAGTTTTAAGCGACGATGCGTGCGAGAGATGCGGAACTTTCAGTGGAAAACTCTACGGTATGGTCAGACGTTCCAAGTAACCGCAGCCGCGATCTCTCGTGCTTCGATTCTAGAATTTTAAATTCAAGCAGGATTGGATTAGAAATTAAATTTTAGCAGGAATATTTTTAGAGGGATGCGTTAGGCCCGGTTGTATCCAGGTGGGGAGGGAGATCGGTCCGAGCGATATCACAGGGAATTTTGAACTCTGATAATTTTAACCTTCCTGCATCGGGGCGTGCGTGTGTAGCGTAGGAATTAGAGAGATATTTTTGCAAATTCTCGTAGGAATATTTCTGCAAAAAGTGCTTTTCTAGGTTAGGTTAACGGCAGGCGCTTGGGCATCGCTCCAAGTAGAAGCACTCCGTTAATGGTCAGACGGCTTTAATAAGTAGTTAAGCACGTTTTGGTAGATACGTACACACGTACACGAGCGGGGAAGCTTGTCAGCGAAACTCGCTGCTGATACAAGTGCAGCACGGCTCTACCATAATAAACGAGCTTTCCTATAAATAAGTTGATTCGTGATTCGCCGGGTTATTAAAGAAAATTAAAGTTCGGACCGAGACTTAACGGCCGGCGAAACGTCCACGCGCGAACGTAAAATTTCAACGACCACCGCCGCGAAACCAATTAACTCCTTTCTATTTTGTAAATACGCTTCTGTTTTCGATTATTCCAAAAGTTTAACAAGCCCCCACCGAACTTCCGTCAGGATTATTTATAACGATTCCTCCTCCTCCTCCTCCTCCTCCCACGGTTGCAGCCTGGAGTTCGGCAGGGGTGATTTCGGGTATCGGGGGTTGGAGTGGGGGTGAAATAAAAATCTGACCGGAAGTACGTCGGCAGGACTTTGATTTCTCTCCGAGACTTCCGTGGGGGCGAGAAGGAGGAGGAGGGGGGGACGCTTGGAAATTGACACGTTTCTCCACGCGTGTTCGTCCTTGACGGAGTTCCGTCTGACTAATCAGCGACGAATTTCACTGCGTGGACTCGTAGGAATTCCTCTGGTTTCGCCGGAGAAAGAATTGTTCGGAAATAGAGCGGCGTGGGGTGTGTCGAGAGAGCGTGGAGTTGTGGAGGGGTAAACGGGCGAAATTCCAGCGAACAGCTGAGATCTTTTTAAAAAATGCGCGAGTATCAGAAGACAGTTTAGAAAAGTGAAAAATAGCAGCCTCCTGCCAGCCAAGAGCCACAACGTCCGCCTGCCTCGAATCCCGAAGTTGTGGAGGAACGACGGATGGGGTGGTGGTGGTGGTGGTGGTGGTGGTGGGGGATTGCCTCGGCGTAGGGTTCGGCGCTATTTTTCTTCGGGCCGAATCATCCGGTTACATCGGCGCTTATTCGGTCATCATTTCTGCTTGCATTCTAAAATTACGTGTGCGCGCTGAGCCGACGACGACGAAGAATCCTCGGGGCTTTGCTCGCCCACGAGCGCAGGTTCCCGCAACGGCGGCAGCTTTGGCTTCCTCATCGGCCAGAAATTCCACGAAAAATAACGGTCGGCCTGGAAAACGTGGCATTAGTCACTCCCTGGCCCCGGAGAAACTAGTCGCGCCTCGGAGACGCTCCCTGGCTCAGGAAGGGGGAGGTTCCCTCTCGCAAGACGAAAAAATCCAAACGCGAAGATTCCAGTCAGTGATGCGTCGTCGTCGTCGTATCTCTCCAGATTCTCGCGCTATTTTTAACGGGAGTATCTCTTAAACGCCTACTTGTCTCTCATATTTTTCTCTCCCCCCGCCTCCCCACGACGTCCACCCTCTTTCCACACGCGCGCCACCCACCCTCGATTCTCGCCGAAATTTCGCGCGATTCGCTTGGATTTCGTCTCGGCGGTCTCCTCCTCCTCCTCTTTCAGGAACTTCCGGTTCTGCGTCTTCCTGAGAGAGGATGGGGAGGGGTAGGGGTGGCTGAGGAAGAACACACAAGGGGGATTTGGTAAAATGTGTAAGAGAAATTTTTGCCGGTCGAGTCGGCTAATTTCGACGATACAACGGAATAGCCGGAGATCCGGTTAACCGTTTGTTGTTACTATTTTTCGGACGAGGGGGAGGGTAGAGGGGTGGTGGTTCATCGTGGGAGTTCAAATAAAGAGAGAAATTCTATACGCGCGTCGTTCCGCGGTCGTGGATTGGTACGGAGTCTCGTTCCGAGTGGCCGTGAAAGATTTAGAGCCGTGTCTCGTCTTCTTTATGATGCCATTCAACCCCCCGCCCCCTCCTCTCCGTCCCGCGATAGAAAAAATAATAGGAAAAAATTCCAGCGAGATCTCTCCAGTCTCTCTCTTGCTATTTTTAACTATTTTTAACTAGGATCTCGCGTGATCGCACAGCCTCCGATGTCTCTTCTTCCCCTCCCCCTCCCCCACCCTCCATATTCCTCATTGGCTCTTGGCGACATTTTGGAACCACTCTCGTTCTTGGACACCCCGTCACTCCACGGCTACTCCAAATTTTATCCTCCTAAACATTTCACCTGTCATCGAATCATACAATTTGTCATCGCACCACTTAATATTATTTTCGTCGTTTGAGAACCGACCTAACTTGTTTCTTCTCCGTGTTCCTCATCGTCGTCGTCGTCGACGTCGTCCTCTTCTTCGTTGTATTTCTTATTATCGTTTATTTGTCGAGAATTTCGGAAATTTCCGCGAAAAAAAACTAATCGCGAACGAACGAATCCGATCTTCAGTGATATTGAGAGATTTATGCCAGCCCCAATATTATCCTAGTCAATCGTTAGAGGCTCGTGATCGCGAGTCTTTGTGCTTTTCTTTTTTTTTCTTTTTTTTTCTGCTATTTTCCGCCGCGTATTATTCTTCGCCTCCGACCACCTTCGTGTTATTTTCTGCGCTCCAGGAAAGCTAAAAAATGAAAATGAAAATTGGAAACGTCACCCATAAATTTGGCTTACTGCTATAAATGAGTCTATAAATAGATCACTTAAAGACCTCCAATGAAGAGAAGGGGGAGGAGAGGGGGGGAGGGGTCTAACGTTACGAATGAAATTTCCGATGGAGAAGCAGCGAGAGATTCGGCTCGAATTCTCGACGAGCTTATTTATTTCACGCGAGCCTATTAAGGTTTCGACGCAAAACCGTCTACCTCGAGAAACTTTTCGAAAACTTCGCTCTCTCGATCTCCGCGATTCGCCCGTAGTAACTCCCCCCTCCCCCCTGTTACCAAGGATCAACTTCCGGAGGATCGTCGAGTCTCCAGAAATTTGCGTTGAATTTTCATCGCAATTTGCAAATCTAAGATAGATAAGATAGAAAAGCTCGCGACGAACGACTCTCTTTCGCTTCTCGCGGATATTCCCTTTGCCCTTTGCCCTTTGCCCCTTGCCCCTTGCCCCTTGCCCTCTGCCCTGGAAACCCAATGGGCCGATCGGCGGTCGCTCGAAACCTGATTCTGACTCGCGAAAATCGAATCCCCTGGACCGGTCGAGTCTATCGATCGTCGAGACTCTAAACCGGGGAAAAAAATCACGATTACCCGTCGTGCCTTGGGGTTTCGAGGTGCGACGGAGTATCGCGTCTCTCCCGTACTGTTCTCGCCCTAGAAATCCAGAGCTCCTCTTAGGACCCGTGATCTCTCTCGGCACCTGAATTTAATTCGAGAGATCGAATCTCGCCGGTACAGTTCCTCGCAAAAGTATCTTGCGCGCTAGATGCCTCTCGGGTTTCTTATCTGACATCGAACGGCGATTATGCAAGGATGATTCGGAGTGTGCGGTCTAAATATAAGAAGATGGCCTACAGAACGACCGGCGAAGCTCCTCGTTCCTCGATCATGGGCGTCGCCATTTACGGCGAATGATCCAGGGGTGAATGACGCGGGGGATGGGGTGGGACGGCGCGTGCATGCGAAAACCGAGGGAAGCTTTTGAAAGAGGATGGACGAGAGAAGTCGTGAAAGGAAGGAACGAAGGAATCGAAGAAACCAGAAAATCGAATGACTCGTCGAGAGCGGCGGGGAGAGGGGGGGGGGATACTCGATGACCCCCATTCGTGACTCTTCCGGATTTAGCTCGTGGATCCTAGATTCCAGGTTATTAAAAGTGGGCGTGGCTAACTGGAGGAGGCAAGAAACTAAGGAGGTAACAGGTGTAGGGTGTATTTATACGTTGCAAGAACGTGCGTCATCGTCATGCAAGCGAGCGCGCGCGAGCGTCAGCTTGGCCGGAACTATCGTCCTCGTCATCTTCATCATCGCTGTCTTCCACGACTCGTAGGCGAGCTCGCTGTCAGTTTCGAGTACCCGTGGTCAGCTGTTCGAATCCTTCTTCCGCCCCTCCCCCCGACCCCCTGTTTTTAATTCCACTCAGCTGCAACCGCAACTCCTACTCGAGATGGCCCCGTTATGCCCATTCGTCATCGACTTTGCCCAGGTGTCTTCTCCCCTTTCGTCGCATCCCCACGCGTGAGCAATTTTTGTTCCCCGTTTATTTCAGGGTTTTCCCCGATTGGTCCATTTTCTCTCCCTCTCGTCGCATCGATCAGATCGTTGCTGCGATCCTCCCGATACTCGTACAGGACCTTCGGCTTCTAGATCTCAAAGTCGGTTTGGCACCTTGACGATCGTTGGCCAAGGATTTAGGGGATTAGACGTTTTTTTTTCTCATCTCGCGTTGACCGTCCCCCCCCCCCCCTGTTCTCCGTTTGTCTCTCTGTGTCTCTCCTTTTTCTTCACTTGGCTGCAACGCTGCTTCCGCAAGCTGTCCTCGTCTATGACGAATGGCAAGACCCCACGTGACACCTGGACAGCCGCGTGCCAAAACCTTCCCCCTTTGGATGCTCCTAATATTAGGCATCGGCCTCCTGATTCGGGCGCCGATTAATTAGATCGAACAATCGCGAAACGAAACCACGAGAGATCTCTGGCCATTGGGAAAATCTCACGATTTATGTTACGACATCGAGTCTTTGATCTTTTCTATCATCGGCTGACCTATGATCGATAGCGACTAATTATCTAGCTCCGCCGAAGTATTCTTAGAAGAGAACCTTGTTGTAACGGCGTAGGTCGATGTTGAACTTCTGGACCAGGAGCGATCACTCTTCTCTCCCCGCTCGGTCTCCTCTCGACGAAGGGAAATCATTCTCCCTCGAAAGTACCGCGAGTTCCCTTCATGGTCCGCGCGATCGTGCCGCGGTGTAGGTCCATCATACCCGTCAACGACGGTACCACCGGAGAGTGCCGATGCCTCGTCTCTTGGCACTCGACGCTCGTCTGATCTTAGACACTTTCCAGGCTGCGAGGTGGTGATTAGCTTCGGCAGCCTCGCGGAGGGAATTTTCCAACTGTGTCGAGCTACCGCGATACTCCAGAGCGCGTTGGGTCCGTGTGGATAAGATGATGAAATCTCGAGCGACGACTCGTCGAAGCGCCGATGTTGTTCCTGGCATTATCGTCTGACCTTCGGCGCGCGTATCGCGTGGACCGGAGCGCGTAAGCGAACGATGATGAGCGCCTCGGGGAATCACGCGATAAGAATTTACGGTATCTGGCGAATTCCTCGAGCGATGACTTGGATGAAATAGTAGGAGGGTCTTGCGAGTAGAGCACCGTCGATGACACGATTTTCCGATAATATTTACGTTGCAGCGGTCGGCGAAAAGGTCAGGGGACGCGAGGGAGAGAAAACGGTCGATGTTTTACGAAGGGGTTTATAGATAGAATTGGCTAAATCCCGACGCTCCGACGGAATCGTGAGCCGCGAATGACTCGTCGAGGTCCGAACGAAGCTTCCCCGAGACTTTGCGATTCCCCGGTTAGCGGTCCCTTGCGCGGAGATGACTCATGGGTTTTTCACGGGGTTTCAGGACATCAGCGATAGATTCAAGGAAGAGGAGGACGCCAGGAACAACCTCTTCCAGAACAAGAAGAAGCTCGAGCAGGAGGTCGCTGGACTGAAGAAAGACGTCGAGGACCTCGAGCTGAACCTGCAGAAGGCCGAGCAGGACAAGGCCACGAAGGACCACCAGATCCGCAACCTCAACGACGAGATCGCCCACCAGGATGAGCTCATCAACAAGCTCAACAAGGAGAAGAAGAACCAGGGCGAGGTCAACCAGAAGACCGCCGAAGAGCTCCAGGCTGCCGAAGACAAGGTCAATCACCTCAACAAGGTCAAGATCAAGCTCGAACAGACCCTCGACGAACTCGAGGACTCTCTTGAGCGTGAGAAGAAATCACGGTTGGTACAAGTTTACGAATTTCTTACGAGTTTCTTCGTCATCTCTGCGGAACTGAAACTTGGACCGCGCGTTTTACAGGGCTGATGTGGAGAAGGCAAAGAGGAAGGTAGAAGGTGACCTGAAACTGACCCAGGAAGCTGTCGCTGACCTCGAGAGGAACAAGAAGGAACTGGAACAGACCATTCAACGCAAGGACAAGGAACTCGCCTCACTGACCGCTAAACTCGAAGACGAACAATCTCTCGTTGGCAAACTCCAGAAACAGATCAAGGAACTCCAGGCCCGCATCGAGGAACTCGAAGAAGAGGTAATTGCCGGATCAACGTCGTTGGCGTCTTCGGTCTCTTCGCGCAGTTCGGTAGCAGAACTGTAGGGGGGAAGGAACCGGTTGGAAACTGGAGGATTCGTCAAGGTCGCGATGACTCCGGGGAACCGAGAGACTTCCCTCCCAGAAGAGTCCCGGGGATCCCGATGGGGATGCCGGGACTTCCGGTACTGATCGACGTCACCTTCCAGATCGAAGCTGAGCGCGGAGGTCGCGCCAAGGCTGAGAAGCAACGCGCCGACCTCGCTCGAGAACTGGAGGAGCTTGGCGAACGCCTGGAGGAAGCCGGAGGTGCCACGTCCGCCCAGATCGAACTCAACAAGAAGAGAGAGGCTGAACTCAGCAAACTCCGCAGAGACCTTGAGGAGGCCAACATCCAACACGAGGCTTCCCTCGCCAGCCTTCGCAAGAAGCACAACGATGCCGTTGCTGAAATGGGCGAACAGATCGACACCCTCAACAAACTCAAGGCCAGGTATGCTCGGACCAGTCATCCGGTACCGGAACCCTCTCGCGGGAATTAGGCGAACGCACCCCGCGGAACGATCGTCCTTAGAATCGGAACCACTCGACGTATTCGTTACCCACGTGGACGATCCATTGGATCTATGGATCTCGATTTAGCGTTCGGTAGACTCTGCCCGAGACAACCATGGCTGTCGCGAGTTCGATGACCCAGTAGCTCTGGTAGTTCAAGGTCTCCTTAGAATCTGACCTCGCAGCGTCCAGAGTAGGAAGTAAAACTTGATGTTTTTCTTAGGGCCGAAAAGGGCCGTCACGACATCCATGCCGAGCTGAACAATTCTCGTGCCACCACCGACCAAGTTTCTCGGGAGAAGGTACAAGGAATGAGTCTCGACTGTCGTGTTGACTATCCGTACTCTATCCCTCAACCCCCAATAACGATCAACCCTCCCACGGTTCTCGAAGAAGGTAGCACGATACCTTCCGCGGTTTGCGAGTCTTAAAACCGTTTTCCACTCCCAGTACCCAGGGAATGTTCCAGAAGCGTCGATGGGTTTGGCACGATGAATGTCTCGATTTTGTCCACTCCCAAGGTCACGCTCTAGATAGAGATCCGTGCATAGACGACCCACCGTCCCTAGACAATGTTCTAACGTCGAACCCGACTAATCCTCGCGTGTCTCTATTTTGTTCCTGGAAATTAGGGCCGAGAAGGAGAAGGTTCAGTACTTCAGTGAATTGAACGACCTCCGCGGATCCGTGGACCACTTGAGCAACGAGAAGGTAAGGTCCTCTCCCGAGGAATCCTCGTACCTGGCAAACTAACGCGACTAACCAGCTTACGCAGGTCGACGGCGAAGCGGAACACCTCGCGCGTGGACCGCGTGGAAAACCCTGCTCGTTTTTTCCAGAAACGAACCACGAGTGAGTGAGTCGGTGTGCGAGTTCCGTAACTCCCCGTCATCGTCCCACCCCGTCCCGCTTGCAAGCTTGCTTCTCTTAATTGTTTGGGACCGCGTGACCCTGAGACCATTTGGACCGACGACGAGTTCGCTCCTCCGCGTTGAATTCGACCGTCGACCACGGGCGATTCACCGTCGGAAGAATGTGGAAGTGGGGGAGGTCGAATGGTTTCAAGGTCGCGCGGGTCCTCGTCTGAGCGCACCGCTGGAACGCGATGGTAATTCGATCAATGACCCGCGCAGGCTGCCCAGGAGAAGATCGTGAAGCAGTTGCAGCACCAGCTGAACGAGACCCAGGGCAAATTGGAGGAAGTGAACCGCACCTTGAACGACTTCGACGCGGCGAAGAAGAAGCTGTCGATCGAGAACAGCGACCTGCTGCGCCAGCTGGAGGAAGCCGAGTCGCAGGTGTCGCAGTTGTCGAAGATCAAGATCTCGCTGACGACTCAGCTGGAGGACACGAAGAGGTTGGCCGACGAGGAGTCCCGCGAGCGAGCCACGCTGCTCGGCAAGTTCCGCAACCTGGAGCACGACCTGGACAACATCCGGGAGCAGGTGGAGGAGGAGGCCGAGGGCAAGGCCGACCTTCAGAGGCAGTTGAGCAAGGCCAACGCCGAGGCTCAGCTGTGGCGCACCAAGTACGAGTCGGAGGGTGTGGCGAGAGCCGAGGAACTGGAGGAGGCCAAGAGGAAGCTGCAAGCCCGCCTGGCCGAGGCCGAGGAAACCATCGAGTCCCTCAACCAGAAGGTCATCGCCCTCGAGAAGACCAAGCAGAGACTCTCGACGGAGGTCGAGGACCTGCAGATCGAGGTGGACCGTGCGACTGCCATCGCCAACGCTGCCGAGAAGAAGCAGAAGGCCTTCGACAAGATCATCGGCGAATGGAAGCTCAAGGTCGACGACCTTGCCGCGGAGCTCGACGCCAGCCAGAAGGAGTGCCGCAACTACAGCACGGAGCTCTTCAGGCTCAGAGGTAAGAGACCGGTCACTGTCGAGGTCGTCCGTTCGCGCGTCTCACCGAGGAGCCGCTGAAATGTGTCATCCGGTACTGCAGCTGTGCCCCACCCGCGGGGTTTTGGGTGCCCGACGTTGGTTCTGACGCAAAGTTCTCTTCCCCGTGTTCCGCAGGTGCGTACGAGGAGAGCCAGGAGCAGCTGGAGGCTGTGCGTCGCGAGAACAAGAACCTCGCCGACGAGGTGAAGGATCTTCTGGACCAGATCGGCGAGGGTGGCCGCAACATCCACGAGATCGAGAAGGCCAGGAAGCGGCTGGAGGCGGAGAAGGACGAGCTCCAGGCCGCTCTCGAGGAAGCTGAGGCTGCCCTCGAGCAGGAGGAGAACAAGGTGCTCCGTAGCCAGCTGGAACTCAGCCAGGTCAGACAGGAGATCGACCGTCGCATCCAGGAGAAGGAGGAGGAATTCGAAAACACCAGGAAGAACCACCAACGCGCACTCGACTCCATGCAGGCTTCCCTCGAGGCTGAAGCCAAGGTCAGTTTTCTAAACCCCGTATCTCCGGTGACCTTGGGCCTCCGGATCTCTTCGCGCCGTCGAGAGACGCCGTGGGCCTCGATCGCGTTCGCGACGATTTCAAGGTCGAAGGGATATCCAGAGTCGAAAGTTCGAGGGTGACCTTGATAACGGGATTGAGACTCGACGCTTCGAATTGCAGGGCAAAGCGGAGGCGCTGCGCATGAAGAAGAAGCTGGAGGCCGACATCAATGAGCTGGAGATCGCGTTGGACCACGCGAACAAGGCCAACGCCGAGGCGCAGAAGAACATCAAGAGATACCAGCAACAGCTCAAGGACGTCCAGACGGCCCTCGAGGAGGAACAGCGAGCCCGTGACGAGGCCAGGGAACTCCTGGGTATCTCGGAACGTCGCGCCAACGCCCTCCAGAACGAACTCGAGGAGAGCCGCACGCTCCTGGAACAAGCGGACCGTGGCCGTCGCCAGGCTGAACAGGAACTCGCCGATTGCCACGAGCAGCTGAACGAACTCAGCGCTCAGAACGCGTCGCTGTCGGCCGCCAAGAGGAAACTCGAGGCCGAATTGCAGACCCTCCACGTGAGTATTCCGGTCCCAGGGGGGGAATTCGCCGGCGAAATTCCCTTCGACTTCCTCCGCCCTCCGATGGGCCGGTAACGACGCCTTGACCTTGACTCGATTCCCTCCGACAGTCCGACCTTGACGAGTTGTTGAACGAGGCGAAGAACTCCGAGGAGAAGGCGAAGAAGGCAATGGTGGACGCTGCCCGACTGGCGGACGAGCTCAGAGCCGAACAGGATCACGCTCAGACCCAGGAGAAGCTCCGCAAGGCCCTGGAGACTCAGATCAAGGAACTCCAGGTACGCCTGGACGAGGCCGAGGCCAACGCGCTCAAGGGCGGCAAGAAGGCCATCCAGAAACTGGAGCAACGCGTTCGCGAACTGGAGAACGAACTCGACGGAGAACAAAGGAGACACGCGGATGCCCAGAAGAACCTCCGCAAATCCGAACGTCGCATCAAGGAACTCAGCTTCCAGGTGAGGATCTCCCTACTCCTCCCTCCCCTCTTCCTCCTCCACCATCTGGTTCCGCTTTCTTGGCGTTGACCTCTTCAAGGACGCGGACTTCCGGACTTCCACTCGCGCGATCGCGAAGGGTCCGAGTCCGGAAGTCTCAAGGTCGTTTGTCAAGGTCGCGGAATTTGGGTGTGGGAGGAGGCAGAAGTTGGAGTCGCTCGAGGGGTTGGAGAGTCCAACGTGAAATTGGCCGTTTTCAGGCGGACGAGGACCGTAAGAACCACGAACGCATGCAAGACCTGGTCGACAAGCTGCAGCAGAAGATCAAGACGTACAAGAGGCAGATCGAGGAAGCCGAGGAAATCGCCGCGCTGAATCTCGCCAAGTTCCGCAAGGCACAGCAGGAGCTCGAGGAAGCCGAAGAGAGGGCGGACCTCGCCGAGCAAGCCATCACCAAGTTCCGCACCAAGGGACGTGGAGGAAGCGCCGCACGCGGACTTAGTCCAGCGGTAAGGACTTCGGACTCTGACGCAAGATCTTAGGAATTGCCGAATTTTTCTGTTCTTTTTCGAGGTTATGTCGATCCGATCGATGAAATCGATGAAATTCCGATCTTGATGATGGCGCGGCCATTTTGTCGCGAACGAATCTCCTCTCCTTCGCTTCGACGCTGAGAAAAAAACTTTCGCTCGAGAACCGTCGAAAGCTCTTGGAGCTTCCGGTGGATCTAGTGGATCCGCTAGATCCGATCCAGAATTTTGTGGATCGATGAAATCGATGGAATTCCGATCTCGATAATGGCGCGGCCATTTTGTCGCGAACGAATCTCCTCTCCTTCGCTTCGACGCTGAGAAAAAAACTTCCGCTCGAAAACCGTCGAAAGTCCTTCGAGCTTCCGGTGGATCTAGTGGATCCGCTAGATCCGATCCAGAATTTTGTGGATCGTCGAAGTCGATGAAATCGCCGCGAATCCCTCGAAGATTTTTCTCCCTCCGCCGAGTTTCCCTGGATTTTCTGATTCTCGAAACCCCTCCCTCTCCCTTTCTCAAAATTTCGTTTTTGAATTGGCGAGTTCCTCGCGACTCGGGCCGGAACCACGCCTCTCGACAACTACGGGAAATTTTTGGCGGGAAAAATTCCTTCTTCGGTTGGAGAGACGCGCGACTAGATGGAACCTCGCGGGTTCGCGGGGGATTGTCGTTCCAAGGTAAAATCGTAACTCGCGAGAGAGGAAGGAGAGAGGCGCGTGCGAATGGAAGGTCAATTTTGGCGGATTTCATGAAAGCAAATTTAATTCCATGTGCCCCATGTAGCCTCAACAGAAGGCTCGCAAGGCTGCGCCCTCCGCGTTGGAGTAAAAACACACCGCGCTGGTCCATGTAAGTCCGTGTACCCTCTCAACACGTTACGTGTGTGTGCGCATCTTTACGTGTACATACATTTCTCTCTCACACAAATGCAACAACCGTCAATCGAAAACTGTGTCCCCGTCATCGTCAGTACACCCCACCGCCATGTCACCCTTGTTTTTTACATACATGTGTGTGTGTGTGTGTGTGTGTGTGTGTCTGTGGCAAAGCCACGTAACATTCTCGAGAACGAAGCTCGTTCTTCGTCATTAATTCTTCGCACCTTCACACACCCCCCCTCACACACACCCTCCACCATCACGTAAATCGAAATACTTTTCACGCACAAATTTCATTTCTTTTTTTCTTATCCTGCAACATCGCGCGTGCCCACGGGCACCGCCGGCACTTTAGGTACCGAGTGTCCCACTTCGCTTCGCATTCACCGCAGTATCTGTGCTGACACTTTTAATACCACCCGGTAGAATAGTGAAATAGTTTAGAATCTCCCTCATGATTGATCTGTATCTGTGTCTGTGAAACGTTTCTTGGCGTAACGTAGCGATTTGCTCGGGCGATCGCTTCGGGGGGTGCGGGAGAAAAATTCGATTCGTCGAAAAAACGTAAGATTTGCCCGGTGAAAGTGGGGAAGAAACGATTTTTGAAGAGGCAGATTCTCGTTTTTACTAAAATATGTTGTTTAGAATAGAGCTTTGCTTGTGTTCTAACGATGTTTTTTGGGGGGAGGGATGGGACCTGGTATCTCCGTTGGGTCAATCGCGTCGGATCGGAGAAAGTTGACCGTCGAAACGACGTACCCTAGCAAAACCGGTACGGACGATTTTTTTTCTTTTTCTCGCGTCAATTTTCGAGATTCGTTTTATCCAGTTTGTCTTATCAATACATTTCCGTGTATCTTCTCACTGTGATACGAGGGGGGTGCAATTTTCGCGAAAACCGTCGAAACGACGTACCCTGGCAAAAAATCGGTCGTTTCAAACTGTATCCGCGCGAACCCTCCCCGCCAGTTAGATTTATCAGGATATTCGCGAAATTAATCGTCGGTGTAACGAGTCAGGAAAATCGTACGGGCGCTCCAGAAACTTAAAACCTGTTTTCCTGGATGAGTCTGTGAAAAGTGACGTTTAACAGATTCAACAACGAGTATTCGCACGGTCGCTCGTGAAAAACGACTGTAATTGCTGGTTGTTCGATGGTAGTGGTACGCTATCGCGAGGTGTCATGGCCCTCCAAGCATTGAAATCTCTACGTGAAAGTAGATCGAGACGCAAGAGTGCGCGAGAGTCACAGAGAACGTGTCGATCTTGCCACTCGCGTTGTCACCGTAGTTTCACCCTCTGTGCGTCTTTCAGTGGAGATACGGAATTCGACTGTCCAATCGCGCAATTTCACAAGAAGAGCAAGAAGAATCTTCCGCTTCTTCTTCCGATCGAATGATCCTTGTCATCGTCCTTCATCGCGCGCGCGCGCGCGCGCGATAATCGATCGTTCGAATCCAAGTTCGAATCGACGAAATGGACGTTGACTCTCGTTATCTCCACTGGAGGAAGAGTCCTGATGGGGGTTGGGAGTGTCGGGGGTTGCGAGAGAAGGCGATTAACGGAAGTTTAATTCTTTGCAGCCACACCGGCCTGCGATAAAACCCCAGTTCGATGGTTCCGCATTCCCACCACGCTTCGACCTGCAGCCCGATGGTGAATTATTGTAAATCTAAGCCGAACAGGCGAAAACCGCGGGAAGATCATCATCAAGCCAAAACAAAACAGCCTATCTATCTCCATCATCCTATAGGAAAACGAGGATCGACGAAGAACTTTTTTGAGCAAATCACCGTTTGCCAGAATTATGATTACTAATGAATTATTACTTACACATACAAGCGCGGCATCATCATCACGTCTAAGGAAAATAAGGAAATTGTTTATCGTCATTTAGGCACTGACGCATCCTCATACAAACACGCTCATGAAACACACATCCAACGCTACATATATAATTAAATTAAATAAATAAAGTAATGAAATCAACAACTGAGTGTAACCTATACATATTTCGAAAGACCTAAGAATTAAACGAACACGGGGAAAGAGTATTTTAACACGGAGTATTTCTCGAAAATGGCGGCGAATCGAGTAAGCGCAAGCTTATCCGTTCTTGCTTTGTCTTCGTTCGGTCTTCGCCATTCGCGCTGGCGGTCGAGGAAAAGAGAGAATCGAGAAAAAGAGAGGGAGAGACAGGGAGAGAACGAGCGTGAGACAGTTGCGTGAATCTTCGCGTGCTTGCGCGCGCGCTCGCGTGTGTGTGCGTGCGTGTGGAAGAACGAGGAAAAGGGGGAGAGAAAGTGTGAATGTGTGCGTGTGCGTGTGAGAGAGAGAAAGAGGGGTGGAGGGGGATGAAAGTTGGAGAGCAAGTAGAAAACGAGGTGAAGAAAGAAGAAGAAGAAGAAGAAGGGGAGAAAGAAAGGCGAGAGCCTCAATGGGAGATACACAGCGCGATTAACGAAAGCAATTGATGAAATCTTGTTATTGGTTGCGAGTAATACCGGAGGAAAAGTTAACATGGCGCGAGAATTCCTGAGAGTTACGATCAAGAATTTTCAACAGCGCATATCAATACACGTGTCGTCCAGAAGCTATCCTATCCAACAAATTTAAATGTAATTTATAAAGAAATCTCTATAATATGTATTTATTAAAGTAAATATATAATAAATATAGTTAAGAACTTATGTGTAACGCTGTCACAGTCACTACCTAATCGTGTCAGGATAGAGTTCCCGAGTCGGGCAAAGTTTTCCCTGGGGAAAAGAGACGAGTGACTTTGCCGGTTGAAGCGTCGCCGTCGCTCTGTCGACGTTTTGCTCTGACTCTTGAGAGATCCGAGGGGGGTGAGAAAATTCGTTGGATCGTTATCTCGACTGAAACTTTTTTTTATTGAAATTATATACACATACATACAAAATATGTATCTCGTACACGCGTTGCCGTGGAAGAACTTTCGATCCTAACGCATCGCTATTTACAATAATCTTGATGAGACCTTTCCGTTTTTCTTCATTTTTGCAAGATCTGGATCGAGACTGCTATCGTTGAGAGTCTCGTTAAGTAATATTTACATGGAAGACGGTGGTGGTGCGCTTTCTTCAACCACGCGTCCTCGTGTACTCGATGGCATTTCCAGCGAGAAACTTCGCGCAAGAGGAGAGATTTCGCGTGATAATCGAGCTGTCAACTTCCATCGTTCTCACCACGGAAGGTAGAAAGAGATATTCGACGCGTTGATTCGCGGAGGATTCTATTGGGTTTCGTAGAGTTTTGCTTTTTCAAGTATCCGAGGGGTTGGAGGACTATGGAGAACTAGGGATGGGGAGGGGTGGGGGACTAGGAGAAGTTCCTCTTGGGTTCCGTTCGCACCAGTTGACGGAATTGACCCTTCATCAATTCCCATTGAGTGAATTGTTCTACTCTCACGTTGAATTCTTTGCAAGTCTGATAGAGCGCTGGTACGCACAGCGGCAAGTAGCAATGGTCGACCGTAGGTAACAAATGATGGATCACGTGGGACCCGAAATTAGTCAACACCAGGAAGTCGTTATCGTCTATCACCTGGCGCGCTCGCACCGCGTCCATCTCCAGCAAACCCCAGTCCAAGTTTTCCCTAAAATCAGAAAAAACTGGAACGTTATACGGCGAAGTGCGCGCGAAGGAGCCTATTACTACTGCATCGCTGCTTAAACTATAAGTTTTATTACTACGGTCACTACTGTTACTACTTCTGCATAACTACTGCTTCTTTTGCCAAACCATTACTATTGCTACTAGTATTACTACTACTGTTGCTACTGCTACTACTACTGCTACTATTACCACTACTACTACTGCTACTACTATTACCACTATTACTACTACTACTACTACTACTACTACTACTACTACTACTACTACCACTACTACTACTACCACTACTACTACTACTACTATTACTACTACTACTACTACTACTACTACTACTACCACTACTACTACTACCACTACTACTACTACTACTATTACTACTACTACTACTATTATTATTATTATTATTATTTATGATCATATACCTGTAAATATCGCCATCGTGGAATATATCTGGATGATGATGGGCCGCGTTAACTCCAATCAGCATAAACACAAAACTACTAGTCAGAACGATAGCCAGCCAAGTTTTGAAAAGGACCAGAACGCTGGGTGCTACGAAACTCATCGCTATCGGCAAGAAAAACGGCACTACGTCACGAAACTCGAAGCACTTGTACTCGTAGTACGCGGAGAAGTACCTGGGACAAAAAATGTAGAGTCTCGTTAATAAGAGAAGACGCTTTCGGTGAAGAAACGGAACTGACTGACGATGCGACGATCGAAACTGCAAAGGAATAGTGACCTCTTGACCCCTTGCTCGAGGGTGACCACGGACCACACGAAGGGACTGTACAGCTGACTGAGGAACCTCGCGATTTTCGACTTCCTGTCATTTCGCGGAAACCACGTGAGGAACGGCTCGAACGCGTGGATCTCCAGGTCCCACGTGGTGTTCGGATACATGTGGTGGCTCATCACGTGCGAGATGCGCCATTCCTTCGAGGACATCAGGATCAAATCGAAGTAATACATCCTGAAGCTGTCCCTCGTATGAAAATAATTGTGGGCTATTACGGCCGTCCACGCGAGTAACACGCCTGAAAATCATTTAGGTTTTATCTTCGTTGATCAAAATGGCTTGTCTTCTCTCTCTCTCTCTCTCTCTCTCTTTTCTTCTTTTCGAGCCAATCGTGCAAGAGAGAGAGAGAGGCGAAAAAATACGAGATGGGAAAACCGACGAAAGGTGGAAAAGGCGAACGTGGGATGAGAATTTTGCCTTTTTTTTAGAAGAAAATACCTGCGACGAGGGCGATGGTCCATAATTGCGTCGCCACGGCGAGTAGCGCGAAGACGAAGGTACTCGTCGCCAGGAAATCCGCGATCAGGTCGGATTTGGCGGATGACCGGTGAAAGTTCACATCCTTCAGGGCCTCCAGCGCTCGCTTCTTGAAGGTCGAGTAGAATCCGTTCGGTTGAAAGGTCAAGGGCACCGTTCTAGGGGTTTTCGCCTCACGCACGTAAAATTTGGGCAATAGTTTTTCCGCCTTCTCGGTCAAGTGGTGGGTCTGCGCGTGTGACGGAAGAGAAAAACTTTTTTGTAATCGTTGCACTCTCGGATCAGAGTTTGATCGAGAAGCTGGAGGAATGGAGGAAAAAAGGAGGAGAGGGGTCGGTATTTGCTGCAAGTACCTCGAATACTTCGGTGATGTCAGTTCCTTGGGTAAGACGAATCCACTCCGCACCACCCGGGTGATTTTTTGCAAAACTCTGCAAATCGTAGAGACCGTTTCTGATTCTCCAGAGTCCTTCGGCGCCATCTTGCTTCCGACGACCATTGAGAAAAGCAGAACTCGTCTTCAGCTTCTCCGTGGCAGCTGGAGTTTTGGCCAAACCAGGTATGGTACTCTTGAATTCGCCCATTTTTTTTTTCTTCTTCTCTTCTCCTATCTTCTCCTTTGATCGATTATCACTTACTCGCGCGTCTTTTTCAACCTGAAAGGAACGATTTATTCTAGTTTTATCGACGCAAACCAGTTTCACTCGTGCTCTAACAAAGTCGAGAAGACGTCACACGACGAATTAACTATTCTTGTTTGCTTCTTAGACGGAAGAAAAAGAGGAGAAGAAAAGGATTAATGTCCATGAAAACGTGAAACGTTCGCTTGTAATTGACGTGTTACGAGTTGTCGTGAGAATTTCTACAAAAGAAATGTTTTGTAAATAACATAGGGAGAAAGGGACAGAGTATGTGTGCGCGTGTGTGTGTGGGTGAGAGAGAGAAAGAGAGAGAGAGAGAGAGAGAGAGCTCTGTCAGAATTGAAATGAAGAAATGAAGAAATGGTTTGAGGACTATTGTATTTTATGAACTACTCAAAAATGAATATTTAATTTCGTTATTAGCATAGTATTTGTTAAAGATATCCCGATAATAATGCGTTATTTTCGCTCGATAAGTTTAGCTCACCTGATGAATTTTATTAATATAATTATTACCGTTCGCCATATCAAACTAAAGATCGGGGAAAATTTCAATAGCATTTACAAGTAATGAAGTCTACGCGCGAACGAATAATTGATTTTCGTTTTTGTCACGGTATTTAATCATTTTTATAACAATCCTCTCACGACAAACAATTGTTCATAATTGAATAATTTTATCGATCGCTGAATTTTTATTAATTTTTCACAGCAGACGTGCGCGTGATATAGCTGGCGAATAATTTTGCTTTTCTCGCGCACTTGTGCTCTCTCTCTCTCTCTCTCTCACTCTCTGTACGCATGTGTCTGCGGTTTTTCTTATTCTTCTTTTTCAACGCGCATAAACCATTTAATAGATGTAAAGAGGAAACTCGTTTTTCAGATTCAATCTACATAGAATTACACTTCAATTACATAACGTTTCTCATCCGGCAGTTGAAGAAAAATGTCAATGAGATCAGAATAATGCGGAATCTGTCAGTTTAACAATCGCGATGTAATCGACGTTCGTATATACGCGATTCGAAAATCTACGCGAGAGTAGGTAGAAAATGATGAAAAAGTCGTGTATTGTCTTGCGATCCGTGTCAATGTGAGCACGAAGGGAAGCAAAGTTTAAAAGGCGGAAATGGAACGAGCGTAATCTTTATCAAGACTTATGACCCTTAGGCGAATTCAATGATTTTCACCTCGGTCCACGAGAAAATAATATTAAAAAACTTGATCAACGCCACAACGCGATGAATATTCTATTGTATGATAATACTGTTCGCGCTTCCTATTTAAATAATTCGCCGTGATAAGTTCGCTTATCTTTTAAGTGCTAAATTTAGTATTAGCTTAACAATGCATGAATGTATCACTAATAATAATAATAATAATAATAATACTTTTTTATGGATCGCGTTTTATACTTTCCATTATTCTTCAAAAATGTTTTCCCCGTGCCATCGTCGTGAAATCTAAAATCAACGATGAAACCCCCTCCCCCCACCCAAAAAAAAGAGGCAAAGCGATCGAGGCAAAACAAACCGGAAATTGAAAAGGATCGTCGAATTTTTAAAACTCGCGATAAAAACGATAAAATCAGAAAAAATTATTAGAGAAAAACGGATGGAAATTCTGTAGGAAAACGTTGAAGGAAACCCACACAGTGGGGGAATTTAAAGGAAAATCCAAATTTTCACACGGAACATGCCGAGGGTTTTGACAAAGATAAAACGAACGTACAAACGATTTAGGATTAGAAGTCGATCGATTCTAATCCGTGACGATAGTGCCTGATTCGTTAGAGTGGCGAGATCACTGACATGAGCAGCACATTTTGTTGGTGGATCGGTTGTTGGTTAAACACGGACCACAAGAAGGAGAAAGATTTCAAAGTGAAAATCAGGCGGTTATCGTACCAGCGCGCCAGTTAACGAGATACTGCGGAGGAACATGATCGCTAAGACTTATATACGTGGTGGTAGCCGTGTACGTGTGAACCCTCAAATCGTAAAATATAAAACGGACCGGCGTGCCCTTTAACCCGTGCCGATAACCCCACTCCTCTGACAATCGATAATTTTACATGAGAAAATAAACAGCGATTGATAGATGGCTGTCAGAAATTCTCTCGCGCGCATACAGGAAGTGGATACGATCCTCCGTGTGGATCCACGCGGGTTTACCCGCGATTTATTCGTAGTTCCATCGATTTTGGCTGATCAATCGTTCAGTTTTTCGGCAAGGAGAACGCATTTGCCACGGATGAGATTTTCCAGAAAATCCTGACGGACAGCGTGAAAAGAATTTGAAAAAAATCCCTGAAACCCCCGACATTGTCATCGGCTGAAGCGTGACGGAAGATCTTGCGATGGGGGTGGAAAATCATTCCAGAAATGTCAGGCCGATGTATCCGCGTTAGGTCGTTCAGGGAAATTTTACAAGTTTTTCGAAAAGTTCGCAGGAAGAATAGAAATTGATATGTCGGGTGACCAACGCGGCGCGATACTGGCATTTTTGTTTTAAAATATTCTTTTGTTTATCGACGATACCACCAGGGTTTCTTTTTCACTTGGTGTTTTAGTCGAATATAACAGAAAAATTAGCGGTGAGGGTAGTTCTTGCGTGAAAAAATATTGGAAAGTATTCTTTCAATATTTGGTTGAAACAGTACAGTATTGTTTAGTTCAATATTATTTTGTTGTGAGTCTGTAATTATATGGTATTATCTGGAAAATACCAATGAACTGTATATCTCTAAAGAATCCTCTTTTCTCACTCTCCTTCTTTCTTTCTTTCACAAAGATCATAATGATTACAGTATTTTTCATGAAGAATTTGTATGCCGAGTTTTTTTTATGCTTTTCAAGTCAATTAGTTATGCTTATATTTAAAGCGTTTTCAAATGCAGATTAATCGTTTTGTTGAAAGCATGTGAAATCGTTTATTAGCTGTATTATCATAAATTGCTAAATCTTTCATGATAACATGGATCCACATATTTAGCAGCGTCACTTTTATTTTTCAATCTTTCAAAAGACCTCAAGGTTTATGCGACAGGAAACTTAAGGGAAAGAAATTGATTATCATTAAAGTATTATTATTATTATTATTAAATTAATCGTATATTCGTATTATTCTGGTACAATTAAAGAGAAAAAGTCAAAGAGATTAAAAAAGGTTTTTTTCCACTTTATTAAATGATATCAATTTATCGTGCGGTATATGTATACGACAGGCGATTAAACAAATTTACGATATTTTATTGAATCGAAGGATAACGTCTTAAATAATAACCACACTGGACTTGAAAATTCATTTGTTTTTATTCAGTGAAAAAAGGTTCTCTGGAAATTATAATCATCCTTCTTTATTACAATCACGATGAATTTACAGAATAGTAAATTGAATCGAGTGAAAGTGAAAATGAACAAAAATGATATTAGATTATGTAAAATGCCGGGTAAACACTTATCTCCCATTACGAACTTAGCGCTGGTTTTTTACTTGGGATTGAAGATTAGAAGAGACTTCATATACATGTGAATATAGTATGTATGACTACATGTGTGCTTTCGTATTGAGATTCGAGAAGGAGAACATAAAACGTTTCGGTAAATAAATTAATGCAAATACACTAGCAAAAATAGAACAAAGACACAAAGTATAGGTATAAAAACGAATTCGCAACGCTATGCGTCCTCTAAGCAAACCGAATTGCAGAACGACGTAATGCACATAATAATGTTCCACGTCGAGTGCTGCGTTTGATTTCTTTTTTACAACGAACGTATGTGCGTGTATCAAAATTGTGGTAAAAACTGTTGTATTTCCATTTTCACAATTTTCAAGCAGATGTCTTTATATCTGGTACAAATATACACGAAACATCCAAGAAATCCGTAAACACTTATACGCAAAAACACTAAAGTTACGTATATTAATTATTAGAATTTACAATAGAAATCAATGCTGTATAACAGTGGTGTACTCTTAAACACTTAATACATCTATCAAATAATAAAATACTTGAGAAACATTCAAGCAGGTAACGAGTGCTCGAAGCAAGGTACTGATTAAAAATCCAATAAATTAAAGCTACACTTTGTGAAAAACAATGAAAAAACATTCTACTTCGTACTCCGCTATCGTTAAATTATTGGATAAAGCTGTTGTTCCTTTGCATAAGCTGAAATCCACTCAAAGTTTTTTCAACAACACTAAACACGAGATCTCCGCACCTTCGAGAAATTTAAAGCTTTTGGTTGCAAACCACTAAGATTGTTTAGAGATAGAAGATTTACATGAAATGTATCGCTAGTAAGATATTTAATGTAATTAGAGCGAGGAACGACTGGGAGGAAGCGATGGCCGACGAACCCCCGGGTCTTCCGTTAGGCGTCATCTTCTTCGACATTGAATTTTCTCTCTCGTCGAATCTCGTTGACACTGTCACCGTGGAGCAAACGCTTCCCTTGATGGCCTCTTGAACGGATCCTGTCAAGATTCTAAAATTGTAATCGTTTAGATCCAGTTGCGAATACATAAAAGCCGGAAGTCTGTCGGATAAGACCCAAATGTTGCCGTTCGTGTCCACCTAAAATTGAAAGACATCCTTTAGCTTACGAATGGGATAGTTTATGAAATTTTCCTCAAAATTTTTACACTCTTGCAGAGAGTAAAACAATCTTACCGAACAAAACGATACGCTAAACTTTGCAATTACGAGAAACTGCAAAACGAATATTTGATCTTCGAGTATAATCTTCGCGGGATAATCGACAATCATTACGAAAAAAAAAAAAAAAAAAAAAAAAAAGCGTATTTCTATTCCAGAATGTCTGCGCTATTAGTTAAAATTAGTCCCAAAACAACTTTCACGACGAAAAGCTAATCTCGCATAGAAATGTCAAGCTAGCGAGTGCACGAGCTATTTGACGAGACGAATCGGACGAATGAAAGATTTCGCGTGGCATCTCATGGCAAATTGTAGTAGTTACTTTTAAGTCATTGGGAAACACCATGGTGACGTTGTCCGCATAAATGACCCCCTGCTGAGGAATGGCATATTTGTTCCTGGTATTCCAGCAGGCGATGGTATTCATGTTGGTCAATGCGTAAAACAAAACTCCCGTTTTCTCATCCAAAAAGCTGACGCTGCTTTGTTGATTTGGACCTCGAGTTCCGAGGGGTCGGAATTCGTGAAAACTCTCTGCAAAAATATTTCACCGAGATTAGTGCAAGCAACTCTGGAAAAGAGCCAAAGGGCAAAAAAAAAAAGAAAACAAGAAAAACCAAAAAAAAAAAAAAACTGGAGATTTACACCCATAGTTAAGAATCGTGCGATAATCGAGAAAATGAATTTTCCACGGTCTACCTCGAGTTCCCCCGCTGTCGAATATTGTTAGAACTTTGTGCCACAAAAGTGAGCGATAAGATTAATGCTTTTTGCCTATAAATGTAAATCCACGATGACGGAACGCGTATAATAGTTTCGATGGACTGTGTGAAAGTAACACCGACGAGCGATAATTTATCAGTATTCGATGATAAATCCATAAAAGGGAAACAGAAGCCAGGATATAGCGTGTCAATAATTTTCAAGCATATCGCTTATTAGCGTCTGGCTTCGCTCGCCATGATTTTCCAGTCGTCCCATTGGAGGACCGTATCGGTATCAACGATTAAAATTAATGATCGACCAATGAAACATTTTACGCGGTGACGCATACCCGGTGTATTGACGCGTTCCGGATCCCGCAGGAGTTTGGTGCTGACGGCAAATTCCATCGTGCTCGACAGAGGATGGAAGTACAGAGTGCTGTAGCCATCGTCGGTAGGTTTCAAGGCCATCCCGAAGAGACCATCGGTCCATTGGAAAGCGATTCCATTGACATTGAACTCGCCACCCTAAAAAGATAGCGCGAACTGTAATGACATAATGGCTGAAACAATAAAAATTGCAAAAAAGCAGAAGTTGGCTACATTCGGCGAACACGCCGCAAAACTACCCCGTGCGTACAACTGTAATCGTTGATACCAACGCACCACCACCACCACAATCGCACCATCCCTTTCGTGTCTGGAAGCAGGTACTTTTATCGCGTTTAAAGTGGAAAATTCTGCTAAAAGCTAACATTATCGTAATTCTAGTTTTTGCTACTATTTGCAGACACACGCACACACACACACACACACACACATCTTTAGCAAAGCTAAGAAATACCATTACACCACTTGGTTGTAAAAAGTTCTTTATATAAGGTAAGTGCGTAAACGCGATCCTGTTTTTTAAAGAGCGTTCGCACCTGCGGATCAGGATGGAAGTAGTGATGTTTGACGAGCCAAGATTTGTCCTGTTTCCAGGAGTAGACGACGAGTCCTGGACCACCAAGGTCACCGAGGTATCCGTAGGTATCCTCGCAGGATCGGTCCTCGACGGCGATATTAGCGAAAAGGGAGTCCGGAGTCCTCTGGTCCGAGGGGATGACGAACTTCCTCAGTAGCTTGTCGGAGGTCAGGTCGTAGACGAGGAGGGCGGGCGGTGCCTGCTGCTCGGGGCTGCCGAGGATGTCCACCAACCCCGTGTCAAGGACCCAGAGCCTGTCGCATTTGTCGGCGCGGACTCGGAAAGTCGACACCACTTCCGGTACCCCGGAAGCGCCGTATCGATGCGCCTCCCAGGAGGGGAAGGGCTTCAGCGGTGGTGACTGACGGCTGTCTGCGGAGTAAATTGCAAATTATGAAATACTTTGCGAACGAGCGAAAGAGCGAAGGAATGAAAGAATGAAAGAAGGAGAGAAGGAGAGAGCGAGAGAGCGAGAGAACGAACGAGCGCGTGAGCGAGCAAGAATTAACGCCATTAAACGCCTTTAGCATCGCTTTTATTCCAATTACACCGGACTCCTCCATTCTTCGCTGGCTGCGCTACTTCCGCTTTTACCGGAAGTGCCGCCGTCCACCCGTACAACCGTCGTCAACTTTTAGAAACGCGCACACCATTAACGAAGCCTCGCGATAATTCTTCTCTTTTTATTGATTTTTCTGACGTCTGCGTATGCGTGTGCTTGCGATCGTGAAAGCAATTTGCTGATTAGCTTATTAGAGCTCGGTAGAATTCGCAGTGGAAGATCACGGATGCTTTTTCGACGGGGAATGACCAAGGATGGAAAATCCAAGATGGCGACTGAAAGAGGGTACCGATACTTCGCGACGTTGCGCAGATTCTCGAGGAAAAAAATCCGCAGTGAAAGATCACGGACGCTTTTTCAATGAGGAATGACCGGGATGGAAAATCCAAGATGGCGACTGAAAGAGGGTACCGATACTTCGCGATGTTGCGCAGATTCTCGAGGAAAAAAATCCGCAGTGAAAGATCACGGACGCTTTTTCAATGAGGAATGACCGGGATGGAAAATCCAAGATGGCGACTGAAAGAGGGTACCGATACTTCGCGATGTTGCGCAGATTCTCGAGGAAAAAAATCCGCAGTGAAAGATCACGGACGCTTTTTCAATGAGGAATGACCGGGATGGAAAATCCAAGATGGCGACTGAAAGAGGGTACCGATACTTCGCGATGTTGCGCAGATTCTCGAGGAAAAAAATCCGCAGTGAAAGATCACGGACGCTTTTTCAATGAGGAATGACCGAGGATGAAAAATCCAAGATGGCGACTAAAAGAGTGCACGGATACTTCGCGGTGTTGCGCAAATCTCGAGGAAGAACAACGGGATCATCTCGCGTGCACGTAGACCATAGTAGAAGTGAGTTCATCTCCATCCTGGACCAACCGCTTCCTTACGTAACACGCGATCTATCCGATCTCTATGCTCGTCTAGTAGCCTCCGCCTTCGAGGAAGAATTAAAGCGAGCGGTAGCTCATGAATATTTGAGAATCATGCGGTTAAACGGTAGACGATGATTTCACGCAACACGCGCCTCCCAATGATGAAACGCTTCGAACGCGGCGATTGAACGGATCTTCGGCAGAATCCCAACGGAACTTGACCATCGATGATCTTCCATTCGACCGTTCCTCCGCAATTTGACTATTTTGACGTATCGACTGTACGCCGATCGTTTTTCTTCCGATCTACTCCCTTCCAGCTCTCTCCCTCTCCCTTTGGCGCGTTGTCCGTTTTAAGATGTCACGAGGGATCTTGCGCGATCGGAACCGTATCGAGTCTTGTTTTGCAAAAGGAGGAAGAACCTTTTCCGGAGATCGACGATGGTCGACGATGAATATTCGAGAATCACGAGGGAGTCGTGCAAAACATTGCAAAAATGGAGATAATTGATGCAAACTGGAGAACCACGCGATATCGTGCAAAGGAGACCATCGGACCGGTTCCAGCGAAATGACTCAGGGGAATTTGGCGTAGTTTCATGGAGGGAAGATTAGGTCATCGCGAGAGTCTCTCGGATCTCGTTCGCCTTATCGGTACGACCCAACCTTGCGTAGACGCGTCAGGTTCCTCCTTCTCCAGTGATTTTAGCCGGTCTCGGTCCTTTTCAGTCGAATCGCACCACGGGAAGTCGAAGGACGCTCTTTGACTTCCTCCGCGTGACATTTGCCAAGGTCAAATCAGAAAAATACAAAGAAACAGAACAGGGAGAGGAAGAGGGGGAAGGTTTTGGGGGTTGGAAGGAAGTGAGAGAGTTTGCGCAACGAGGGTCGATGAGAGAATTTTGGAGAGAGCGAGAGGAGAGTGGGAGGGGATGAACGGATCGTCGATCGGTGGGAGACGACGAGTGACTTCCGGTTTCCGGGTGGAAAACCGTTCGATCGAGTTTTGCGCGGGAATAGTGGGATCCTTGGAACCGAATGCTGGAAGATACGAGCGCCGTTGCTTATTAGAGGAACATACTGACCGTTCAGATTGATATAATTAAGGCTCGCGGCAACACCTTGCCGCCATCTTGGAACGGTCACGAAGATTCGGTTGGAGGCGACTTCCAGACCCAGGGGTAGGTTGTCCTCTTGCTTGTAACCCGGAAATTGTTTCTTCGTGTCCTCGTTGGGCCAGTCGTAGTCGATCTGCTTCCACTGGAAGGCCACGCGCAGTTTCCCGGAAGCTTCCGCACTCCCGAGGAACCAGCAGCAGCACAGGAGGATCTGCAGCAGCGCGGAGGGTCCGGCCAGGCTCCTCATCTTGCTCTTCTCGCTATTCTCCTAGGATGACCTTGAAATCAGACGTCGCGGATCAGTGGGTAACGCTGCGTGACCAAGGACTCGCTTAATTCCCCGTTATTACGCAATAGCCACTATAAACGGGATACGCTGGATGCGAGAGATTCGCGAAAGAGGTCGGGAAAGTATAATGACTTGGGAAAATCAGAGTTCCGTTTCTCATTTCTCTCTCTTTCTCTGTCTCTGTCTCTCTCTTCCTCGTTGTTCATTTCTTCATTTCTTCATTTTTCTTCTCTTTATTTATATTTCCTTTCTTTTTTCTTCGACTACTTACAATCGGGTATCTGATTAACAAAAGAAATT
This sequence comes from Sclerodermus sp. 'alternatusi', assembly GCA_037305995.1. Lineage (NCBI taxonomy): Eukaryota > Metazoa > Arthropoda > Insecta > Hymenoptera > Bethylidae > Sclerodermus > Sclerodermus sp. 'alternatusi'. The sequence goes on from CM074553.1 coordinate 1,165,871, forward strand.
TGTGTGTATGAGCGAGTGTGTATACGTGTGTGTGTGTGTGTGTGTGTGTGCCTGAGCTACAATCCAATAGAAAGTAGACGACCGCAGGTATATACGTCTATCCTATTTAAGCCTCGCAATTAAAAGTTAAATACGGGAGAGACATCTTTTATTTTTCTTGACGAGATTCGATCAATCGTCCGTGGCAAAACGGGGCCACCAGTTTTCATTAATTTTACTTTCCTCCTTTCTATTCCGTGGCGCGAAATTCGCCGGAAATACTGACGGCTCGCGATACGATCAACCACAGGAGCTGGGATTATCACAACGGCTAAAAACGGAGAGACTGCGATAAAAATTCATGCAGCGAAGAGTACGCGCTCTTGTTACGAACGCTGAAAATATTCTTCCATTTGATTTCCTCTCGTTCTCTATTTTTGCCCCTTGCTTCTCATCCACGCCACGCGAATACGCAACGACGAGAATTCGCTCCTAGAAGCGGAGGAAGAACGATCCTCGGTTGGTTTGGATGGACGCTCCTTCGAAAAATATACCACGCGCGCATGTGTGCGTACGTGTGCGCGAGCGTGCGAAAACTTTCGAAGAGACCAGTCCATCATAATTTATTGCACTTTATTACAAACAGGGGTGCGTGGAGGAGGAAGAGGCGGTGGGGGAGAAGGAAAGGGAGAAGGAAAAGGAGGAGAAGAAGGAAAAGGGAGGATGAGGCGAGGCAATAATTCCAATTAAACCGCTCGTAAATTGTAAAACAGCGAAGGTTGCGAAATCTCGCAGGTAAAAGAATGGAGAAGACGAGAGGATTGGAACGCAAAAGTGTGGGGGGGGGGAGGGGAGAGACAGAGAGAAATCTCATGACATTTCTCAGTCGATTACCGCGTGGATGGATGGAAATGCTGCATTTGCACCGAAGAATAAAGTTCACGAAGAAAATGAACCATTCTTGACCTTTGCTCGAGGTAGGGCATGCAAAAATCACCCCCACTTCCGCGGTAATGATACGCGTTAGATTTCTTCGCGTTAAATTTGCTCTTAGAATCCTTCGGGCGCTCGTTCGCGTGAGATCCTTTCAAATTTCTTTCTTCGAGTAAACGCATTGCGCAATGATAACGATAAACAATAGAGACGGGGGATGGCAAACGGTGCGCGTGTGCGTGTGCGTGTACGCGTGTGCAGGTTCGCCACGCGACACCCTCGCGAACGCAATAGCGTATAACGCTGTAATAATGCGTTTTGATATTTGTCAATATCCACGAGGATGTCAGTTTTTTCGTTATTAGAAACACTATGCAAATGCGCTACACGCATGCCGCGCGCGCGCGCGCGCGACGCGCTTGCAAAATTAGAATTTTTCAAATTGATTCCCCGCATTTTGCGAATATGGCGAGTGAATAAATCCATCGGAAGGAACGATAGGTTTCCGGCGCTCGTCGGTTTGTTTGCTTATTTGCTCGTTTTTTGAAATTTTTAATAATTGCGAAATATCGAGCGGCGCGCGTTAAAAACGCCATCGAACGGACTGGTCGAGACTGCGATGGAAATTTAATGGCGCGCCTGTTGCGGCGTCGAGGAATTATACCATTTTGAGAATAATATTGAAATTAAGCGCGGGTATTATAGCATTTTCATTGAACGGTCTAGTTCCTTTTACCGATTGGCGGAACAATTTGCCGGTGAAACCCACTCGTCGGTAAAGCCGTGCTGAAACGTGAAACGATTTGCCGGAGAAAGGAATCGCGGGACGCGTAGTCGAGAAAAAAAATCGCCTGCTCATGCCACGGCGACGACAAGTATGATTCGACATTGTTTCCATTTTATTTTGAAAAGAATACTTGATTTCGCACAATGAAAGGAAACTGGCCCTTATCGATAATGCGTTATTAAATGCGAATGGCGGAAAAGCTGAATGCAGGAAACTCGAGAAAAGAAAAGAGGAGGAGGAGGAGTGAGAGAAAAGGAAGAGAAAAAGAAAAAAGAAAAGAAAAGAAAAGAAAGGAAGAAACGAAGAGAAAAAAAAGATCTATCGCGTACGAATCAATGACTCTCCACTTATTCCAGAAATAATTCCCGGCTTTTAACAACAATTACATAACAACGTACACCGTTAATGCTTTTCTTTCTGGCTCCGAAGCGTTATTTATTTCGTCCGCCATTAAACACCGAACTCTTAAATTTGTATGCCTTGTCTAATAGTGTGTAAACTTCAATAATTTATTTCCAGCAAATAATGGCGCGCTTAAAAAATTGATCTAGATAAATGCGATCAATCGGCGGATGATACCACTAAAGTGGAAATAAATATACACAATAGCAATAAACTCGAACAATAGCAGTAATGACGATAAAAAAGCGACGATAAAAATAATGAAAATAATAATAATCATAGTAGTAATAACGATAATAGTGTCCCTCTGCAAATGATTCATTACATTTTCCGTTTAAAAGTATTTTAGTTTTAATCGTAGTGCTTTGTTAAGAACTCTAACTGTGTTTCGCTACATTTGTCTCCCGACAATTCTCAAGTGCAATTTAGAAAAATTATAACAATGCTCGGTTTTGCCTGGTGCACATTACAATGAATCAGCTGACAAGTCATCACAGTGATTAGAATACTGTTAGGATTCTAATTAGGAGCGTTCCACGAGAGATAGTAACAGTTCGAGAACGCAGAGAAAATCCGAAAGTAGTGATTTTTCAAATTTTTTTTTTTTTTCTTTTTTTTTATGGTTGAAACGAGAAATTTAGGCGTTTCTCAAAATGTATGGGAAATTCGAGTATGTGTTTACGAGAGAAAGGAGAGAATCTCTCACGTGACCTAATCCTGTTTTAAGCGGAAAGATTCTCTCTCGATGAAAGCTAAGAAGTTTATGATTACCAAATGAAACGAAACGGAAGTTGAATATCGAGTTTTACGTAAGCATTGAATCGCCAAAGATTATGTGACCGAGCGTGGATTCCTTGTGTACGTGAATCTATTCCTAGAGAAAGTGTTTCAGCTATTAGATTACATAGCTGTGACTTAAGTCAATTTAACAGCACACGTTTCCCCCGAGTCCATTGTAAAATTGATGAAAATCGTGTGTGTGTGTGTGGGGGGGGGGGGGAGCGCTCAAACGAGGATTGATTTCTGGAATGTCATTACTCGTCCTTAAAATCTCTTCCGAGGATTTAAAAAATTTCGCTAAAAGCGAGAACAAGCGAAACCAATCGCGCGATCGCGAGGCGATTCTGATAATTCGAACGTCGTTTGATAATTTCATCTCGCGGTCTCTAAAATCCCTTTTCGCTCACTCCGCCTCTGCATGTTACGCATCCTGCATCGTTTTTTTCTCCTCTTTCGCCAATTCCTCTGATTTATACGAACGCGTCTCCCTCAATCGCGCGCGATTATTTCCGTTCGTTTCATCTTCGGACCTCGTATTTCGCGGTTCCGTCGTTATTCGGTTTATCGCGTCTTCCCTCGCTCGTCTAATAATTCTTCTCCCGCGCCACCTCCCCTTACCCCTGTGTGAGAGTCGCCACGTTTTCCTGAAAATTATTCATGAATTTACTCGAGTACTCGGAGCTTATATAACTGAAATGTCATTTGCTCTTCCGCTCGTTTTGTTTAGCTCGTCCGCGACTCCTCTTCTCCGTTATTTATCAGCGTTCCCCCCCCCCCCCCTCCACCTCCCCTGCTTTTCCCCGGACGTGTCTCGTGAAAAGTAATACGTCGAACCTTTCGCGATATCGAACTTTCAATCGGCGGAGAATCGAGGAGCGACGGTCCCTCTGAAAAATCGCGCGTAGAGTTCGCCCGATAGAAAATTTCCACGTCCGTCTCGGATCAAGGGCGAGGGGGAAGACGGAGAAATTTGGATTTTCGCGGAATTTTCAGCGTCGCGCGTTGTCGACGAGAGTCTGAGCGGATCGGTTTTAAAATTGGCAGACCCGTACGGGGAGGGCGAGTAGAGCAGTCAATGTCCTCTCTTGGAAACAAAGTGGTTTTTACGCGACAAACTAGTTTTTCGCTGCTAGACCGACTTTGTGCCATCAAAGTTTTCACTTTTCAATCTCGGCAGTGGCCGGTCGCAGTTCCGAGGAGAGCAAATTCCTCGATCGTTCGATCGTTCGTTCGTTTCTTTTTCCGCGGCGTCCGTTGCTGCTTTTACTTTCGGACGAATCGATCGAATCTCCGGCGGCAAATCCAGCGGGAAAACCTCGCGTTTGGCGCGTGTCCTCTTCGTCATCGCGCTGACGTAACGGACCCGCGGGGAGAAACGGTACTTTATTCAACAACCGTGAAAATTCGGAAGAATTTCAGAGCTGCCTCTGCATGCCAGACGGCTCTATGAAACTGCACGTTTTCTTTCTTCTATTAATATACCAAACAGCTACTGTGAGCTAAAATCAACAAATTTCTCTATTCCACTTTCCTTACATTTTATACTAGAAAGAGAGAGAGAGAAATTGTTTATCCGTAACCAGCTGGTATATGTTTCTTCGCAAACTTAAAGATTGGGAAAAAAAATCTGCGTTTTATACTGTACGATTAAATAGAATTATCTAAAGAAAGAGAGAGAGAGAGAGAGAGAGAGAGAGGGAAAGGGAGAAAATATACATGCCTGTATGCACATGGATAATGCGGAATTGCTTTGTCTAAAATATCCAACACCCATAGAAATGCCACGAGTAAATCAGATGTAATTGAATACCGTGAAATTCCATAGTTGCTATTGCAGGTGTGAGTTCTGTATGTGTGAAAAGGTGAGTAAAAGTAAACTAATCGACTAAATTATTAATGCGGAGAAAAAGATGGATATGTACGTGCGTTGTGTATATGTACGCAATAGTTGTACGTATAATATATACGAGAGATAGATAGACGGATAGATAAAGAGAGAGAGAGAGAGAGAGAGATTTTCATTTATATTTTCACACACAAATGTGCAAGAGCTTGAGAACTCACTGGCAGCAGCCTCCAGCACGTTTATTCCATGGGATAAATTGACGATGGAAAATTTAACGATACAATTGAAGCAGCTGATTATCTTTTGGTTGCACCATATCCGCTCATTTAAATAACTATTCAACCGTGTTACACGTACGTTAATAAATTTCCGTCTGAAACGTACGAGTATCCCAAGTTTTTCTTCGCAAATTGGAATTAGCAGCGTTAAATGCGCGAGTTTCTTCCCCGTAACCCGTTTCTCAGTGATTTTAATCGAAAGAACTCATTTGGCACAGATGTGTCAGATATTTTTCACACACACACACACACACACATACAAGAAGAGAGAAGAAAAAGAAGAAGAAGAAAAAGACACATAAATACACAGAGAAACACATGAACAAATATAGATAAATACATAATCGAGGTAATTGTGCTAAAAGAGAAAAGAAGAAATACATTTGTTATCGCTGATTAGTTTTGTCCTCTCCCTAATTAACTGGCCTACTAATTGCGTTAGCCCCATTCCAACCGTTGGCTCTCGGTAAAGAGTCTTGAACTCCACTGAAAAATGACAGGACTCGCTGTCTCCGACAGAGACAAACAAATAAACAATGGAGAGCCTGCGAATAAATCGAAGGGGATGCAAACGTTTTGATCTAATTAGATTATTTTCGAGAACGCGAGGAGGGGAAGAAAATGGAGAAAATGGAGAAGAAAAGCTCTGTTTCAATTGCGTCAACTAAGAGAGAGAGAGAGAGAGAGAGAGAGAGAGAGAGGGAAAAGACTTTTATTTATTTATATTTAAAGAGACGCCATTGCACGTAACGAGTAGATACCAATACTTTTGACTATGATCCCAATGAGTTGATCGGTAATGATCGATGATGATCGATGATGATCGATAATGAGAATTTCCAAATGAATTTCATTAGAAATAGAAGAGATCTCTGCAGCAGGCGGAGATCCGTCGAAATTTGCAGAAATTTACAGAAATTTGAGGAAAAATTGTACTTTTGCGCTTGAATGCAAAACGACCACGACAGAAGAACAATGTCGGACACGGTGGGCCTAACGAAGGTAATCTTGGTCGATAATGTCGGTTATAAAAGTCCACTCGTTTAAGCGCATTAACCTTTGCCGCGGAGGTATATTTAGAAAAAGTTGGATGACAATTGGCACACACGCGAGCGATTATTCAAGCGGATGTAATTTCCACGACTCTACGTTTCATCGGAGGGACGGACAGCTCGACGGTCTTCGAGAATATCGACGCGAGGAAAAGCATCGTTTAATTAACGACACGTGCACTCGATCGCGCAATTTCTGAATTCCGAAATGCCGCAAACTTTTCTCCCAAACTCCGCTAACCGTGCAAAGACGATCGAGAGAAGGAACGCGGAGGAAGAAAATGGAGGAATGGAGAGGGCGGAAGACGAAGAACCAAATTAAACCGATCTTTCGCGTTCGTCGTCGGCAACGGTGATGACGTTAACGATCGTTGGAATCAGCGATGACCCACCGATGGACGAATGACGACGACGCGCAACGCGGCGACGAGGATCGATGAAAAATTAACGACGATCAACGAACCTCGCTGGATTTAGATCGAGGGTGTCTCTCGCGGATCCTCCGGCGCTTCCGGCGGCCATTTTGGATTTTTCGTCAACCGATTGGACCCGCAGTTTCTTCCGACGACGATAATCCGATTAGCGCGGATTCTCCTCAGTAATACAACGATGGCGGTAATTTAATAAAAATAACTTCTACTCGCTAGAGAAACGACGTTAATAATGATAATTATTATTATAATAGATCAATGGTTGTGCGTGTGTGAGTGTCCGCGAGATCGGAGTCTCGGAGTCGCATTTTCCATCCGTGGGAATCGTGGCGAACCAAATCTAAAGATAAAGAGTCAAAAAGAGTCCGGAACATCACGGCCAATGACGGATTTCCCTTTTTTATCTATTTTTGTATTTTTCAATCGACGACCGAGGATCAGGGGGAACCAGGACACTTCCGGTCAATCGGAGAAAAAATGGAGTAAACGCGCATACGTACCTACTACGGTCGACCGGGGTAATTCCGGAAAAAGAAATTGCTCGAGGAAAATGATTCAGCGATGTAAGGCAGATTCCATCCGTTCTAGCGGGTGAGTGGGGGAGGTGGTTCCACCTCGGCTTTCCAACCCTCTTCTTCCGCCTCGTTTCACGAGATCCTCGAGCAGGCGCGTGGAAGGACGAGATTCGGACGGATCCTCCGATCGGGAGTCCGGTCTGACGTCGAGGATGCAGAACTCGAGAGGACGAGGACAGAGAGCAGAAGACGTCGAAAGAAGTCAAGGACGAAACTCTTAAATTTTTGAAAAAACAAGCGGGAACGAGCACCGGCAGTCAAATTGGAACTGGTGTTTGCTCCTGGGTTCGCGAGGTACAGTCGAAGGTGTTCGCGCTCCGGGCACGCGCGACGGACTGGGGATTCACCGAATCGAGTCGAGTGGAGTGGAGTGGAGTCGAGTCGAGTCCAGTGGAGTAGAGTCGAGTCGAGTAGAGAAGCGAGAAGAGGAAAACCAAACCTGCAACGAGAAGCAGAAGAGGGAGTCGTCCAGGCAGCGCTCTCGGGACTGGATGGTCGCGTCGAATAGACTAGAGTAGAGTGGAGCAGAGTAGAGTAGACTAGAGTAGACTAGAGTCGGCCGAAGGACATTTTCCTGCGTTTGGTCCCGTTTGGTAGCGTTCAAGGCTGCGCGGCCAGCGATCCGCTCGGCAAATTTTTCAACGCTACAATTTGTCGTTTCTTCTGGACAATCTCGATGACAACCCCCCGTCAATTTCATTCCAATCAGGCAGACCCCTTACCCCGATACGACCAATCCTGCTAATGTCCGACGGGTCGTCCAGATAACAGGTCGTATCTTCACGGGCCAAAGCGACCGATTCTTTTATCAAGATCTTTTGCGCAACCACCACCATCGCAACCTTTTTTTACGTTTGTAATATTCGATTCTACGGTTCCACCAATTTCGCTTCTCGCTCGCTTCTCGCTAAATCCAATTTTCATTAGATCTCTCCCAAGTATTTTCATGGACTGAATTGGCCGATTCTTTATCAAGATTTCTCCCCCGCGACCCCACCTCTCGCTGTTTCCGGGTCTACCTCGTGGATTTTCTAATTCGCTCGGAGTCTCTTTGCCAATTTCACTTCGCATCGGAATCCCTTCGGACTCTCGTTACTCAAATTACCGGAAACGCGTGGACGGGACTTCTTCGTACTGGATTGATAAACTCGATGGGAGAGAGGGGAGGAATTGCCGGGAAATTACGTCGCTTCGAGAAATTCGAAGTAACGATGGCAAGAGACAAATTGAGCGCGCGGTGGAGAATTTTGGTGGAAAAATGTCGGATCTCACCCGGGAGGAACAGCGACTCCACCACGGTGATCAAACGCGTTCGAGACACGAATATTTCTTTTCCGCTGGCAGCTCTCGACCATCATGAATCATCGATTTCCGGTAAACCTGACATCGACCAGGTAAGAGGATGATCGCTCGGGTAGAAATTCGAGCACTTCCACTGGTCATCGTGAAAGTGGCACTTCCGCTATTTTCGAGTCTCGTCGAATTTCAATATCAGCATTTTGACATTTGCTCAGAACCCATTGAAAGTCCCTGGACTGTGAGAAAAGAAAGCTTGTCGCGTTTCTACTCGACAAAAGTATCGCTTCGATATAAAGAAGCCATCGAGTCCGGCAACCTTTATTATACTCATTAACGAAATCGTCTCTAGAATTTCACGTCAACCGGATGTGGCGGTTGCCGCCGCTATCGAAAGATCATCGAGAGTCATCGGGCTTTTCGGGTATACGGAAAAAAAAAAGTAGAGCGAATACAAAATTTCTTCTTTCTCTTTTATCTGTTTTTTTTTTCTTCTTCTCTTCTCCAATCCCGCGTGGCATCGAGAGCGACCATCGAACTTTCTTCCGAGGAGCCAAATTAGAATCTACGAGCTTTTCACGGGAGAGATCGCGCGTGTACGCGGGCACGTGCTGTACTTTGATAAATTTGCCGCTGGTAGCGGCGAGCAAAACGACGCGACGACGAACGAAGCAAACGAGCCGAGGAAAGTCAAGAGGCAGAGAGAGAAATTTGAACAAATAACCAAGATGGCGGCGCGGCGCGGCGCGACGCGAAGAAAAAGTATCGAGCGAGATGATTTGCAACGATTCCCCTAGATTTAATATCCGCGTGAAGGGAAAAGAGGAAAAGTGAGTAGCTTATTGCAGAAGCATAATCAATTATATAATATCGATTAGCATTTACGACAATGGCTATTGTGAGGTGGCATGGATGGCGCGATGGATTCGGTGGGTGCAGCGAAGAAGGAAATGCAGCGGCATGCCACTTGTATTCCCCAGCCTTTTCCATTGCACAATATCCCCGCCGAGGAATGCCAATCGCAATAATTCTTACGGCGAATCCTCAAAGTCTCCTTTCTTCTGAAATTATCTCGCACCCACGCTCGAGTACCGTCTACCCGCCGCGCGAGCGCTCGCGCAAACTTCCGGTAGGACGAGTCGCTTCCACGTTTTCTCGCGCAAGATGAATCTCCATGGAGAAAATCGATCGTTTCATCAATTACCGATCGATGCCACTCGCGCCCGACGGGCGTCGTAGAGAGATCGGGGATTCCCAGGGGATGACCTCGGCGCGGAATCCAACATGGCGGCTGGAGCGAGATCGGTTTTCGGCGATTCTCCGATTTCCCGCGAGCCGCCGAAAGGAAAGTCCGTAGAAAAATGAGGGATTTTTATCGCCGCTGGTGGTTGCGCGAGGAACGGGCGACACATTTCATCGCACGATCGTTTATTTATGGCGTGCGGTGAAAGGCTCCCCGCTGAAAAAGGTAGCTAGACGGCGTAAAGTCGGTAAAGACCGAGAGACGCGGTGCTTTATTTATTAAAAGAGCACGGGCGATGATAACGGTCGAGGAAGATTTCCCCGAGCCAACAATGAGGAAAAACCGCCACTCATGCAGCAGCGGTCGCAGGCTGGATTGCGTCACGAACGCACGTCGGATTCGCTGAATTCAGCAAACTAATTTCTTATCGAGAGTCCTGAAATTCCGATCTATAATTCGACCGACCGACCGACCGACCGACCGACCGACCACGTGCCTCGCCGATATCCATCGAATAATTCCAGAACCGATTTCCGCGTTGGCTTCCAGCTCGATCGATAGCGGGACCAAGCGCGTCATCACCCGCGCGAGAAGACCCCAAAACCAGCAGAAAAATCCAAGTGACCTTCGACTCGGTCCCCACCGGCTTCCGGTTCTCCGCGATTCGAGGGAGGCGCAGAGGGTGAAATTGCGTCGATGGGGTGTTTCCTCGGTACTCTTCGTTGGGGGGATTGAAGGTTTATCGCGATGTGGACGTTGTCGACGACGATGACGAGGCTGCGTTGACTTTGACGGACTCTGACCTGGAGGAGCCGCAATATGGCGGCTGAATCTCCAGGCGAGTCTTTAACATCGCGCAATATCTCCCGGAGAAGTTTAACCGCAGTCCGCGGCTTAGCCATCCAGGCTAGTTTAGCCTAGCTTAGCCTAGCCTAACCCGACCCCTCTAGCGCTAGGTATTACATGTTTTCGAGGTCGATTGGACAGCCCTGACTTGCCGAGAGTGCATTATGCCGAGTGTGCTTTCACTTTCGTGATCGCCAGTGGCGCAGCAAACCTCGAACCGAACGAGCCTGTGTGCCACGGCAAATCTCGAGAAAATGTCATCCGCCATTACCGTACACCCTGGTGAACGGTTGCGCAATCTCCATAACGGTAGCTCATTCACGCGAACTCGTTGATTCGATAGCTTCTCAACATTTGTCGAATTTTTTCCTTTTCTTCCTCGACTCTTCTCTCTCGAAACGATCGCGCGCTTCTCGATCCTCTCAATCTTCTTCTTCTTCTACTCTTCTCTTTGCTCCTGTCAAAAGTCAGAGGAAAACGCGACCAACGCGAAATTTCAAACGTTCGTAGCGTTTCTCTCCTCGATTCGCTATGATTTTCTTCTTTCTCTTTGCGCACCGATCGCCTTCGAAGCGATCGGTATCGCGAGGCAGCGAATGCACGCCGCAGATTTTTGTAAACTGCAGATGCGCTACTATACTGACGCGAAGATATCGATGAGGCGAACGATCGATGGTTTCTCTCTGTTTTCGCGATAAAAATTGCGATCTGAACATTAGTCGCGGATCTGGTGAAAGTGGGAGAGATGAAATCGGTCGACGATCGAGTAGATCGAAGTGAAATACTTTTGTGCCAAGGGTCAAATTTATTTATTATAATAATAAGAAGAAGAAGAAAAAGAAGAAGAGTAGAGCGACGATGACGAGGAGTAATCGAAACGAGGAGGAACATCAGGAACTCGACTCGGTTACAAGAGGAGAGATCGTTTGTTGTCGAGTATTCCAGTGGAAAGGCTGAAAATGAGTTGGATTCACCTCCTCATCGTTCACCTGCGGTAACCTGTGATCGATCGCTTGTCCTGATCACCTGTAGCCACGAATAGTCGCGACCGCTTTAGTCCCTTTTAAGATTTATCGTCTTGTCCTCGAGTTACCCTCGGATTAAATTCAACGGCGCTCTAAAGAAGTTCTCAGCGATTCCTTATTTGCAAATGTCTCGATCAAGAGAGACACTTTTAATGGAATTTTAATATTTCTCTTTTTTTATACACATCTCTCTCCCTCTCTCTTTGTACAATCGTTCAACCAATTTCGCGCTCCTTCGTGTTTTTTATTTATCGATCGATCATAGTGTTCGTGCGCGCACTAAAAATAAAAAAAAAAAACCATTTATACACATTGCGTTACACAATACCGTAGAGCACACACACGTATACATATTATTGTGTTAATAAGATAATCCATCTCTCTCTCTCTCTCTCTCCCGAGGAAGGAAGTTTTATGAAGATTTTAATACGCGTGTGCTCCGAGGAACGAGAATTTCACTTTGAAGGATGAATTTAGTAAAAGTCACATGGAAATTAGTCAGTGAATATTACTTAACGAGATGAATTGCTCGACAACGAGCAATTGTATTGTTCATAAACTTTATTACTCTATTTATTAGGTTCGTTATGCGTACACGCGTTCCTCTCTGAAATCTCTCTCTCTCTTTGTCATCGTGGTAACTGCAATGGTGGTTTTTCTAAATATTATAAATGTCTTTGTTATAATTGTCCAGAAGAAATATCATAGTTTCTCAATTGTTCCCAGTCCTCAGCAATTCTAAATTGCTGATCGAAACGCTTTTTTCCTTAGAAAAACTGCGGTTTCACCGGCGGCCAAGTCCGCTTGGAACATTATACTGATTACACTAATCCTTTATTACAAGGTTGAACAAACTATTAAGCGGCGTATGACACACATGTAACTGTACCTTATTATTGCGACTGCTGTACGAGTATGGGATTTAACTGAATGAATGAAACTCAGGATTACGCGACATCGTCGGAGTGTGCCACAAAAACATTTTGTCCTTAATAATCTCGCGCGTTCTTCGGTAGAACCGATACTCTCCTCTATCTTAGGAAAAACTCTTAAATAACTTCAAGACGTTTAAGAACGTATTTCATTCCCTTGGAAAGCGTTATTTCTAGAGAAACTTGTGTGTGTGGCTAACAAGGGTAGTCCATCAATTTTTTTCCTCTTACGAGCACGTATGGCGTAGACCTGTATATTTCCTTCGGTGATAATACCATGCTGCTTTTCAGAGTTCACTCACACATTTCACAGAAATTCGCTGTCCTCATTTCTTTGACAAATCAATAGGTCTATGTATATGCATATAAGTTTTTTTTTTCTCCACTCATATTTAGGATAAAATCGAATCGTTCAAGTCCATTAATAATTGTCATCAAATTTTTCAACATGGAAACTATTTTGCAATCGAAGGACAGTTTTTATGACAAAAGTTACCAGTATGGCGATTTACGGAACTTTGCGATAAATTTATAAGTGCGCTGCAAATTTGTGTAAGTTAAATTTTAATTACTCGGTTGTTCGAAGTTTGTTAGAAATTTCATTCATTGTGCTTGGTATTGGTTTCATGATATATATATAGATCCTTCGGCTATGACGTTATACCTTGCAATGCCGAGAAATAGGATGCAAGTCAGCGGTAGAGAAGTTTATAGGACGCATAAGTCGTATACCAATGTCAGCCACGGTGTCGAATTGATTAATGATTTGGCAAAAATATACAAATTCGTGAACAATTGCATTTTGATGCATCGGAAGGTCCCCCGGTGGTTTTCATTACTGTCGACACGATAATCATGATGTTTTTGCGAAGACTCGAAGAAAATTGAACACATCCTTTTCAGCGATGACCTCGTTCAAAGGAACTTACAATTCATTGAAAACTGTAGACAATTGCCTGGAACTTCTTCATTACAAATGCTAATGAATTCCAAATACAAATAGTTAACTGCAATGCAGGGACCCTCGGTATTAACAGTGCAATGATGCAATAAGGTAACGACTGACATTGATCAATTTAATACTTTCTATTCAGAGAAGAATTTAATGATATAACACAAGCATTGAAGTTCAATCTTTTATTATTAAATAACCGAAGGCTATTAAAAATACATAATGCATTTGATAAAATCAATACCAATTAGTCGTGTCTCCGCGTAATAATGTAGAAAAAATGGAATTTAATTGAAAAGTACAAAAAAAGAAACATAAAAGTAATGTATCAGAATCTTATTAAGCATCAAAAATCTCTGGAATCTAATTGCTAAGAAGCACCATTAAACTTCCTTTCAAAAAGGGATTAGCACAGAGTCATAGTTCTATAAGAACTTTAATAAATGTTTAATTTATTGGATCTCTTAATTCGGTAGTTCTAATCGTACAAGAAATAGATCTATGAGGAATAAAATAAGATATGGACTAGCAATTTAATTCTGACCTTGCTCAACCTTTGATAAGAATCGTACATTTAAAGAACTAAAATTGTGTCCGTGCCATTAAACCTCAATTTGGGTAAATCGAAATGTAAGGTGAGAGATTAAATGATGTAAACCGTCACTACGATCGAAATCATCATACTCTTCATTAACAAATGTTTGCGGTGCTCGTACCAATAACTTTTAATACCCTTTAAAGAAATGAACTTGAAAGATTAAACAGAGTGTAACAGCTTTTACGTCGAATATTTGACTTTCTAAATGGGCAAGCACTTTAGCATTATCAATGGATGATCTCGATCGCAGAAAGACTTTTATCAGAATTAATCAAAACAAATTTTCTTTATTGACCAAATCGGTAGAGATTACACATGCGTGTTATATCTCATTTATTTTTATCTTTTGTTCTTCACACATTCAACGTTTCTGTCGATTCTGTTCACATGGAGTTGGCTGAAAACAACAATGCTATAGAAAGGTAGATAATATCTTTTGTATGCACGGTAGGTCCATAGAGAGACAAATTATTTCAGCAAGTCCTTTTTTAAGAAACAATATTAATTCCAGAAACCTTTCACTCTGTCAGTTTCTAACTCTATCACTTCTTGAAAAGCATCAAACAGTAAACTGACAACTCATAACTGATACTTGGAGAAGTTATCCCCATTAAGAAATTACTCTCTAATGAAAAATCACCAAATAAATATAGTATTTACAAATTAAATTATAACCACAAATCACTATACAATCATAAGTCGTATCGAGTAGAGCTAACAAACAATAAAGAAAAAAAGATTTTAATGAAAATCAGAGTGTTTCAGAGACATATTGCAACGAATAACAATGAAAGAACTATTTATAAAAAATACAATAGGGTATAATCAAATATTAAAAAGCAGGAGAGATTCTTCCTAAAATTTCTGTTAAAATATTAAAAGCATCATTCGTTAAACGCAAGGAAAAGATTTGTAAAAGTTTTACAAGATTTGCTAGATAAAAATGTGGAAAAACTAAAGAAACTGTTGAGAGTGCAGAGGTATCTCGTTCGTTAAAAGAAAATTTCTTATTCGATACGAATTTCTATTAATAAAAACAGCTAGTTGCTCATATTTAATGAGGTATACGGACCCGCAAGGCCAACGAAAGAAAGAATCGGATAAAATAAAAGTCCAACGTAGTTCTGACACAGTTATTTGCCTCTATATCGAACCAAGCCGTGTCATATGAGTGTATTAGGATGACAAAGAGCAACCGTATTACCGGTTCTTCGAGCAAAGCGATCCCCGCCGAGCGAATCGTGCATCCGCTATCACCAAGTGTGAAAACATTATTAGCGTAAAAGGACAGGAAAAATGAAGGGATCCTTGCGCAACTTAAGATACATATGTATCGAAATATACACACAGAGCCAGCTAAGCATTCTACGAACAATCGAATTGTCAAACTGAGAGACAAGAGTCCTTAAGAGATTTTTGATTCTGATGTAGCAAGGTCAAAGCAGCAACACGAGGAGAAAAGAACTTGAAAAATACCTTATTAATTTATCAATTTCATTTTCATGTATGTATATATATATATATATATATATATATATGTACATATATATTCATACACGCTATTGTAAGATAAAATTTAACATCTACGTGCTCTTTAAGAAAGTTTACATTCAATATCTAGAATAGCAAAATATTTACAACTTTGTGTATATATATATATTTAATATATATATATATATATATATATGTATGTATGTATATAAATATAATTAAAAAACAATAGGTTTAGCCATGATTCTTTTAAGAATAACCTTTACCTTTCTCTCGTTTCGACGTTCCGATTCAATCCGTTTTGAGTCGGTTAATACACTTTACCCGCAACTGATTACCGATTACGATTAATATTGTTTCTCGGTCCAGCCACGCGTCCAATGAGCCGAGACTTCAATTATTCCACGAAGCATCCTAGCTTGAACAAATAAGTCAGTTACTTCTCCAATATATTTTCTTGTATAAATCTCTCCCGGTATTAGATTCCTTCTGTTTCCTTGGATGGTGTTATACAACAAGTATCCAAAACTTGATTCTCTTAACGCAATTCGTAATAGGATTGATTGATTGATTGACTGATCGATCGTATTTTATGAATCGGATAACGGAGAATTGATAATGAAGATCGAGAAGTACCTAAACATATGCAATAAAATGATTTGAATGAACAAGTATAGAATTGATTGAAAAAAAAAATAATTGTTGAATCGCAACTGCTTAAACGGGTCCTTAATGCGTTACTACTTGGGTTGATGATGTCGTGAGTCCCTCTCTAATTACTTAATTGAACTTTTACTTTCATTTGACTTAGGTTTTGCAGAAGATTCAACACCTTCTAAGCGAGAACACAATGAGTACTCCTGAAAATCTCTGATATAACAGATTGTTGCATAAGACCATCCAACTATAAATTAATTAAGCCTGGGAACAAGATGCGTATCTCGACTCTAGGACGGTAGGTCCAAACAATCGCCTGCCTTGAGGCAAGGGACCCATAAGGTCCAACAGCGGTGAGAGCTGTGATTGGTTGAAACAATATGTGGCTATCGCCCGCCATTCTGGGATGTTATCGTTTCTCTATTAAGAATCACTGGAGGAGCAAAGAATCGGTAAATTGAATTAAAAACAAGAACCTGATGAGTATTCAGACCTAATTGCTATAGAATAGACACTTCCCAGAACCGCAGGCTACGCCCAGTTATTCGAGCTTTCCACAGAACGTCTTTATTCGGAACAGTCGATAATATGACACTCAATAAATAACAGAACTTCTACATGTCCAATTCTGTCATCAGATTGTCCTGCCGAATCGGTAGACATGAAGATGGATCGCTGAATAAAAAGGAAAATTTCCAGAAAGCACTATGCTTACTGATGACGCACACACAATCAATTATACTCTATCGTATATTATTACGTAGAGAGAAAAAGGAAGAAAGAGAGAGAGAGAGAAAGAGAAAAGTTGATTCGGAAAGACAATCCCTGAAAATAAAGTATATAATAATAACGATGCGTAGTTTAGGTACGTACACGTTTGGTATCGCACGGTATGCTGTTTTGTTTTTGTCGGAGTACAAGTTGGAAGTCGAGTGAAAGAAGAGACAAACAGGGTGCCTACTGAGGTGAATTTCTCATGGGTGGTTCCTGTCGGCACCCCCACAACACCTTTCCCTCCCCCTTTCCCTCTCGTTCAGTTCAATGTTCAATTAACGCACAATTCTCGACAGAAATCGACATTCTGCACGTTAGTCTAGTGATTATCGGTACTCAACGTATTTACAAATTTTGCTTGGAGCTCCTCTTGCACCGTCTTCGCCACACTTTCGCTATATTTCGTGCCGACTTCGTTTCTGAAAGCATGAAATTATAAAAAGATCGTGCTTTGATGTTAGAATATTATTCTTCCCACGAATTAGACGTCGAGTCATCAACCTACAATGATGATTATCACATAGCGTTAACACTTTTCAATTGCTAAACATCTCTTGTAGGTTGATCGCTTATGATTGAAATATTAATTTAGTTGCTTTTGCAACAAGCAGAAATTATACGTTGATAACATATTTAAGTTATTCTATGGGCTTAAATTTAGAGTTGTGACTTTTATCAATAGACACCCTGAAGTATATTAAGTGAAATAGAGAAAGAGAAAGAGATAGAGATAGAGATAGAGAGAGAGAGAGAGAGAGAGAGAGAGAGAGAGAGAGAGAATATAAGAGGATAAATTAGGATAAGGTAAGAAAGAATTAGAATAGAGAAAACAAAGGTAATTTGCAAATTTCATTTATAGGATTCCATTCACTTCATCCAATTGTGGAGTTCGTCCGAGTCTAATTTCCTTTCATGAAGTCAATTTTCAATTAATTTGCACAATCTCAGAGTGTCTTTAAATAAATTCTTTTATCTAAATCACAATCTAATTAAAATTCTAATCTTAGGAATTGCAGTCATTTGGTAATATAATAATTAATAATAATAATTACTAATACCACTACTACTACTGCTAATAATAATAATAATATTAATAATTAATGACGAGTCTCCACGATCAGAGAGAGTTAGGCGAAAAGGATAAAGTGAAGAAAACGGCGTGAGTCGAGTGTAGAGAGAGCTGATGTCGGTTTTTATGAGCACCCTCCGTACTTACCACTCACTCATGCGTCGCCAACATGTTCCTTGCAAAGGAAGAGTCTTTCTTGGTCGAGCCGATTCTTTTGCAGATTAACTAATTAAAAGTTAATTAATAAATTACATTCAATTTCTGTGAATACTCAAAGAATCTTCACTTGCTAGAAAGCTATAAATTATTTTTTATGCAACCCAAACAAGCTCATTTTTTAAATATCTCAATCACCTCTAAAGTGTTTTAAGCTTTAATGACGGACCACAAAGATAAATCGGCTCGACCTGAAATTTTAACAAAATAAAATCTTCCATAAACTAACCTGAGGCAACATTACCTCCACACTGCTGCTAGAATCATTAATATACTTTCAATCAATTTCTTACTACAGAGTATATAACATTTTTAATTAATTTACATATATATAATACATTTAAAAATGTAATAAATATATTACTAGTAAATACAAGATATGATGAGCGAAATAAGAACATTTTCAACGACACAATATTTATCTATATTGTAATGATAATCAAAATAAAAATAATAATATTTATTTAAATTATAGTTTATAAATCTTTTTATCTAGCTGCAGCGTGAAGCGCCACCTGTTTACGATCGCGTCTCTCCAAGAGAACACTGGTACAGAGGCTGAATCGATGCTTGGAAACGATTGTTTCTAAAAATATTCTAGAAAATGTATCAAAATATTGAGTAGCAATGAAAATAAGTGATATCTAATTTTACGTTACAATTACTGGAGTTTACGAATGATAAAATCATCATTTATTCAAGTTATTAATCAAGTGATAGATCAAGTTTCTCCATCCTTGAAATATTAAGACTGTAGTAGAATACAAATATTACTCCATGCCAAAAAATTCAAAGAAAAGTCCAAGTAGTTGCAGAAATTTTTGATCAAACAAAAAAATAAAACTTTTTAAGAATTTGCCTTAAATTTTAAGAAATATTTATTTAAATTCAAATTTATCAAATATTCATAAAAATTTAACTCTGTCCAAGTAAGTTATCTTATTACCTAGTGTAATTGTACATACGCAGGGTGCTTCAGTGAGGTAGATGAAATTCTGAGGGGTTATAAAGGAAGTGATTTTAAAACAATTTTCATTCATTATATTTTAATCTGAAGCTAAGTTTTATAGATATTTGACGATAAAGATACTATTTTAGTTAGAAACAGTCAATCGGTTGATTTGAGAACAATGCCAGTCTATCTTTCTTCAATCATCTGCCTCTCGCTGTCTAATATAGTACCTTTATCATTAAATATCTCGAAAACTAAATTTCAGATTAAAATATAGTAAAGGAAAAATCGTCTTGGAATCATCCCGTTTACAACTCCTTAAAATTTGACCGTACCTCACTGAAACACCCTGTGTATATAGAAATGAAAGCCTTGTACTTCCGAGTACATTGTAGCTTGTAAGAATCGTTTTCTTAAAATGTCACTTGAAAAATAATTTTCAAATCATGAGAGAGAACTTGATGAATCATCTTGTGTCATAATTTATGGTCAATCTTCTCGAATCTTAAAATATGCAATTTTCTTTATTCTGTAGTAAAAGAAATTAATATAACACACATATTTAATCTATAACAGCTAGTACAAATTTTAAAACACTTGCTATATTTCTTCCTTTCATCTCTTTCTCTCTACCTTTCAGTTATATAATAATAAATTGTTTAGAAAGAATATTAAACAGAGAAGGGATGAAAAGTGAACGTTACTCGTTTCCATAGCATCTGATAGCGCTCTTGGGCATGGTTTGCCATGTTTGGTAGCGATAGAATAAAAAAAAAACAAAGATTTTGCTAACTTCGTGTAAACTTTGTGGGAGAGGATGCATCAAGTGCAGGCGCGGCTGATCGATGAAGTTTCTCCACGCGATTTTGTGTGTGTGTAGCGTGTGCTTCTTCATCATGTCGTTGCAGGTCCGTACCCTAATGGAATTTAGGGGCGGGCCCAAAGCACAAAGTGCAGCGGCGGATTGGGCCCGTCCATGGGAGGTGATCATCTAAATCGAGGATGCATCATTGGAGCCAGCATTGGAGCACCGGGAAATCCCATGGGCGCAGCGAACGCAGGATGCATAGCACCTGGTGGCAACGCTCCTATCATACCTGCAAATCATAAGCATCTATCAACACCACTCTATCCCCCTTACGTATTTCAATAGCTGAAACCAACACATTTTCAAGAATCTGCCTTATTACATGTAAATCAGCCTCCAAGTATACTTACATTCACTGTGCATTAAAAATCTCGTGTGTTATATAATAACTTATGCATTATTTTTTGTAAGTTTGATTGTTTACTTCGAAACTAATTATCCATTTTAGACGTGGTGCATTCTCTAGTTAAAACGCTGATTGTGAAATGAGTTTGAAATGGACCATTAAGAGTGATTATTGATTTATCTATTGAGATATTCATCAAGGAAACGCATTAATAGTATTTTAATTTGCAATCGTTGTTAAGTCTCGCCGAGTGAAATAGTTACGTTTCTAATGCAATAGCGTATTTACGGAAAGAAGTTGGCTGACAGCCGATAGAGATTTCTACTAGAATTTTAGGTTTTAATCAACAATCAATTGTACAGTTGAAAGAGCCAAGCGCAACGGAAAGATGCTTGACGCGTTAGAGAGTGAAATAGAGATTTGACTATTTACCACTTGGACATTTCTCGTTACGAAGGCAATTGGAATCAACGGTAATCAATAAATGAGATTAATCACGATAGACGTGTATATTAAGTACATTGAATTAAATCTCGAGTGAAATTCTCAGTTGAAAATGTACAATCTTTTTGTAATCAACGAGAATCTATTTCAATCAACTTTACATGGCACAATGAAATTGATGTGAGAAGTGATGCATCACGGTTGATACTAGGACTACTCGATATTCTTAAGACTTATCAATGGCAGTTCACCTAATATCTATCTAGTAACTTTATCAACATGAATCATTAAACTAGAAGGAATTCAGCTGAGCATGCACAGTGCGGCATATGCAGTACAAGTCACAACAAACTGACATAGGTGCTACCACACAAAACCTCACACCATACAAAAGGTCGGAAAAACCTGATTTTCGAAAGAACGTGATCGACTGCCAGCCGACTCTCTATTATACCAATCGATTCTTTGACCAAATTCAAATACTATCTTGATCCAAGAAAGCAAATGAAATTTTATGCATTGCTACCTTCTCTTGTTAAAAAGCGTGTAACCAAATAAATGCATCACGAGTAATCTCATTTTGCTCTTCTGACGTGTATCGTTCGAGCTCAATTCTCTACAGTTACGACTGGTTGAACTCTGCTAACGGGTTAAAATGAAAACGACATTACAACGTAAATGCTTAATACGTTGAGCGAGTAATTTGACAAACGACCGTACTTACTCCCGTCACGATCTAATCGAGTGATCTAAAAAAAAACTGAAACTGTACATTCGAATCGATAAAATAATTCAAATCGAGTGATCCCTCTAACATACGTAGTACTCGGATCTAAAGGTACCGCACAATCAGTCGATCATCACGTTTCTCCCTTGATAGCAAAACTGACCGACCCTGATCCTGAGTGCCTGAACATCCGATTATAAAGAGAAGACTCCTCGAGAGAGTTCTACTGGAATGTGTGAAAACTTTGAGAGGCTTTGAGACAGTTATGGAGCAGTAACGTTAAGTCGTTTACTTACTGTCGATTGACTCAATTTACAGAAACAAAAAGTAATGTAAAGTCGTTTACTTACTGTCGGTTGGATCGACTAATGTAAAGTTAACTCTGATATAAAAGCTATGCTATGGTGTGAGGAAGATACCTTACACGCGTTCGTTCTTGTTGCAATTTGATTTCTCCATTAAAGAGAGTTGTACCAATTGAAATGTACGATCATTGAAACATACAGTCCCTTCCCTCTTGCAAGTTGAACAAGAAGAGTTACACATCGCGTCCATTCATGAAACTTTCAAGTGGAACATTATTAGGGTCAAGTTTGATCGGAGCAACCACTCCCACAGACTGATATTCATAATCAAATCTTACGGTGTAAGTCAATTGTTAGCTGTTACCGCTAAGAGATCGCACGACGTGAGATCATCCGATAACACGGATAAGATTTGACGATGAGCACCAACCTTGCACCTGTCCAATCAATCAAGCAAAGACCTTGACCTTTCAAGGGAATGAACGAAGAAGGAAGGAACAGCCGAAATTGAACAATCGACACATCATCGGTATTTCAGAACAACTTCGAACGCTTAATAGTACCGTGCCCAAAGAAGCGATTTCTTTACTACTGTATTACAACACCAGGAAGTCAAGCTATTTGGGTAATGTGGGTAATGTGAGAAATAGGATGATAACACGACTGGCGAGGTAATGGCAAGTGAATCATAAGAAGAACTTGCTTAAATCGATACATCTTAAATAGAGACTAACAGAATGTAAAAGGAAACCAAGAAATGAAATTGAAAAAGCGGCCGAGCGGCCGAAAGAAGAGTAGTCCGAGAATGTCTCATCAAACTAAGTATTAAAACAATAGAATGAAAAATAGACAAACTTAATATTCCGTATATATTGTTATCTATAGAATATATAATTAAGAAGCAGTAGGGTGTAGTCGCGATCAGAATATAAATGCAAGAGTCTAGAGTATAATCGAGTCCTGATACCGGATATAGTTTATAGTATAGAGAGGTAGCATTTCACGTCCAAAGAGTCGTGATGTGTCCAAAATCAAAGTGTAGCTGTCCGGCGTCGGAGAAATCGGAACGGATGCGATTTCGTTGGCCGCTCGACCCACCTGCCCAGTGATAATCATATAAATATACAGAAATAGATATAAATGTAATAATATGGCAATTTTTTGTGATGACAATAATAAATAAGATTAATTAATATAATAATAAAAGTATATAATAAAATAATATATTATATATATGTGTGTATATATATATATATATAATATAAAAATATTATATATATAGAGAGAATATATATATATTTAGGCCTTGTTGGCGCATGCTATTTGCTAAGGACCAACCTTGTTGCACTTGTATAAAACACGGTTTTAGTAACCAGACTGGGTTCGTTCAACACTCACCAAGGAGTGACTGACTGGGCGCCCTGTAAACGCACCGTTAAAACATAAACGTACGAGACACGTTGTCATCGGTTCTGGTGTATTGGTGAAACCTGAGAGTGCTAGTCATATTATACATAAAATCTTCATCTCTATCTGTATATACCCCTCTCTTACATTCTTAAATTCTTTTTTTCTGTCTCTCTCTCTCTCTTTCTCTCGCTCACTCACTCATTCACTCATTGATTTTTTTCTTTCTTTCTCAACGTTGATGCACGATCTCTTTCTTGCATACTTTACTACTTTACACAGCTCCTCTAATCTTTAGTCTCTATTTTTTAAGTTTCATTCACTCTCTGTATTATAGAAAATTCCTAATCAATGCACCAATACAAAAATGATTAATTCTGTGCAAATATCGCCCGCATGTGTGTAAAGAACGCTGAAGGAATAAGACAAAGAGGAGTGAGAAAACTAAATAATACAAATAATGGATACGCAAAAAATGGTGCAAAGAATCGTATATCGTAGGTCAGATGGAATTCTTGATTTATTAATTAAAGTACAATTATTGTTTCTTAATAAAGTCTAATACCTATATATAATTTGCGTATAAAATATATATGTATATATATCTTGATACTTCTATTCAAAACATCTTTATTTAGCTAATTGTTATGTTAATCAAAAATTAACAAATTATAGACTAGACTATTCAATAGCTTTTCGAATTAGAAATTCATAACAGTTCACACATCCATCAGACATACGAAATAAGAACTGATGCTTGTATTACATACAATAAATAATCGAATAAAAGCGATAAGATTATCAGGAACTTAGCTGTCTATAAATCATGAGTGAACGTGACTATGAGAATAAAATATAGAATTTGATGAGACAGATATAGAGTATTTAAGCCTTACTCTTACATCACTAAATTATATAAAAAAAATTATCAAAACCTACAATCATAGTTCCCATGGAATAATAAACTAACAAAGAGGGGCTCAGGAAAAATTGAAGTTATCGAATACTCATTTAGGGTAAAAGAAAGTAAGGGAAGGGTAAAAAGTAGGCATAAATGCTTAAAATGGCCAAGACTTACCTGGAGGTAGGCCCATGGGGGGCGGACGCATCATGTTACCTCCATGAATGAGAGCTGGTGCAGCTAAAGTCATCGTAGGTCGCATTAAAGGCGCCATCAAAGCTACAGAGCTCACTGGCATTGCTGCTGATGCTGGTACCATTACCGCCTGTGCTGGTCTCTGAAACCGCTGTTGCTGTTGAAGAACACTAAGCGCTGCTTGCTGTCTTTGCTGTTGATCCTGAAATGCTGCAGCATTCGCCACTGCTTGTTGCTGTTGCTGCTGTTGCAATGCAGCCGTTTGCTGATTTACTTCCGCCTGTGCGGATCGAGATTCTTCATTTTGCCGACGTTGATATTTCGGCAATCTTGCTCTAATCTCCTCCTATTCGTGCACATGTATATTCGTTAATTACAGTTATAATTGTAAATTTTTCTTTGAGTAACTTACTAAGCTGAGATCTTCAGGAGGATGAATAATTTTACTAGTTGCTCCTGTTGTTGCAATAAGATTAACCTTCTGATCGCTACCTAGATTACTATTACTTGTAGCATTGTTTTCAGTTCCGCTGTAAGCAGGGAATGTTGGTTTTACTGGTCCAATTGAACCACCAGCAACCGATGTTATTGGTTTAAAATCTGCTCCCAATGGAGTAGATGCTGCGGTTGAACATATAGAAGTCGAAACAGCTGCAGCACTAGGAAACAGTGGCCTTGCTGGTGCCATAGATGCACTTGAAACAGGAGGTTGAATACCTGGTGGCATACCTGGCATTCCTGGCATCATACTACATATAAAAAAATAAAAATGTTAGCATA
Organism: Sclerodermus sp. 'alternatusi'; assembly: GCA_037305995.1. Classification (NCBI taxonomy): domain Eukaryota; kingdom Metazoa; phylum Arthropoda; class Insecta; order Hymenoptera; family Bethylidae; genus Sclerodermus; species Sclerodermus sp. 'alternatusi'. The sequence continues at coordinate 1,190,958 of CM074553.1, forward strand.
GTACATGCGTTTACTCATATATAAATTCTTTAGTAGGTTTCTCTCAATATTAAAAAAAAATTTTAAATATATACCCAGGCCCCATAAAGGGAGGTCCTACTGGACCCATGTGACTCATCATAGGATGCATTGGTGGAGGAAACTGGCCCATCTGTTGCATACTAGGATGTGCTGTCATTCCTGGCATCACACCTGGTAACATATTTGAACCTGTTGGCATTGCTCCCGGAGCAGAGCCTAATAAACCTTCTGGTTTTGCTTTTTTTTGAACTGGTTCATCTTCGCCAGAACTCGGTGAACCAGGTCTTCCACCATTTCTTTGTCTTTCATGTTCCTTAGCATCATTTGGAGGAATACCTTCCATACCATATATTTCTATTTCAATATTGCTACGGTTAGGTAATGAATTTGGTACTTTGTCTATTGCTTCCTTATGAACCTATGAATATTGAAGATTTGACAATTAAAACTAATTTATCATATTAATTAAACAATTTACTTACCTGCATACAATGTATACTTAAACCTGGCCCTGTGTATAGTTTTTTGTGACAAATATGACACTTAAAATGTTTAGCTTTTTGATGCTGAATAAGAATCTTTTCATCCTCAAATTCCCGATTGCAATACCTTAAAAATTGGTGTTAAGGAAATTACTGTTAAACTATTAACTCTATAAATGTCAAAAATTTATATATATATATATATATGCTCTCTCATACCTATCAATAAATATATGAAAAGCATACTTATACGCAATCAAAGAATTAAAAGATTAATAAATTATTATATTAGATTTAATAGTTTCTTTGTTAAATTATAAGTTTATTTAACCACCAAAATTTGTCTACTTAATATTAAAAATGTAATTTATAAATACTTTTTATATATATACACATGCACATAAGGACAAATATATATATATATTACTATTGTAGCATATGTTAAATAAATTTTAATCATTTCCAAATTACGTATTTAGCTGTTATTAGAATGTAACATTATAATAAAAGCATAATTGGATTGAAATTAGTCAATGATTAAATAGTGATTTAAAAAATGTGAGTTGTAATATTTTTCATTCAAAATATTTGCCATCAACATTAAACACAGTATCGATTTCTTGCAGAATGTTAACCCTTGAAACATTGCAAGTAATCTTTCAGATCGATAATAAGAATTGTTAATTATTATAAAGAGAAATAATTTTGTCAATAATGATGCAAAGGAGATGAAAAATATTTATAAATTTCTCTCTTAAATTGCATTCGGATGATTGCGAACGTGAGAGCTTAGTCTAAAAATACAGTTACGTAAAAATTTCTTGTCAGTAAAAATTTAAAAGGATACCAGCACCAAGGCCTTGATTGCTTCTTCTTCTTTCGCCCCATTTTTCACAATTATGTTACAAGGAATTAATTACAGTACAAATATGTCAATTAATCTGATAACAGCTACGTATAAGTTCACTCATTCACTGTTTAGAGACACACTTGTAAAAACTGATTCACAAATGGCTGACGTATCTCTTCCGTTCATACCGGATGTTACTTTATGGCAGAGGATATTAGTTTCCCTCCAAAATTCAAAATTAACATGCAAAATTCTTGATCATCAAGTTTTAATCATAAAACGTGAACTCATTAACGTCTTAAACTTTTTGATTTTGCACATACATTTATTAATAAGGGCAGTAAATATTTATATAAGGGTATATTAAATAAAATATAACTATATTATTACTAAAATAATTTTATTTATCTTATTAGAAAGAGAACACACGCGGTAAAAAGATAAAGCAAGAAAACCTTTCAAAGATCATTCAAGCAATTTTCTATTTAATATAAATATCTAAAAAACACAATTGTTTTTATTCCATTCAAGGAAATATTATACATTAATTTAACAAATGTGCTAGTCAAATACATTAACTTTATCATCTTCTAATATATTTACAAATATTTAACCATACGCTAATAAATTTGAATTGATATTATAAAATTTCATTCATCTAATAGAAAACAATACGCAAAGTTAAATATGTTGGTAATTATTAAAATTTGTATTATAATTACAAAATACTTTAAAAATGAGAAACTGTTGTTCTGTTGAATTGTATGAAATGTCATTCCGTGCAAAATAATTTGCCTATCAGTTTATAATGTAAGTCAGTACTCGTATTACGAATAACAATTTTATATTATAATTTTATCATAAATAGTATCATTAAAATATTGTTTTAAAGACACTGTATATCGTTTATAATTTCTGCTAGCATACTTTTATCTTGCAATACTGAATGCAATTCTTCTTGATCCCATTGTAAACTTATTTTAGTTAAACGGGGTTCTTTCTTACTAACTAATTTTAGAACCCCACGAGTTTCTATTAATGTACATAAATTAACAAATTCAGAAATATCAACTGCATGTATGTTTCGTTTTTTACATACATTTTTGTAAACTTGATGCAACTAAAAAAAAATAAAGTAATTATATATATATATAATATATTCAACTTCACATATTGTGCTTTTTGTAAAATAAGTTTGTACCTTTCCAATAGTGACATCTTTATTTCGTCCTTTATTTAATATTAGCATTAATGAACATAACAATAATTTTTGCTGTAATGGGAAGCTATCTTCTTCTTTGTCGAGATTTTGAGACCCACCATAAATAGTATTCAGAATAGAAACAACATCTTTTAAATCAACTGGTTTCTCAGATGCAGTAGATTGTTTTCTTGGACTTCCTTTATTTATATATAATTTAAAAATAAAATTTTATTTATTAAATAATTTAAAAAAATTAACATTTTCAATCACTCGAAGAAATATACTATACCATTATTACTAGATGGTTGTAATATTTGTGTTGCTTTCTGACATTCAGCAAGCTCTACTACTCTTCTACTGATGTCTAATGCCCTCCTGATATCTCCAGAAATTGCAGCAACTTTACCAGCTAACATTTGCATAGCATTTCCAGTAAAAATATCAGTTGCATTAGCTTCATTCAGTCTTGTAGATATAATATTAATTATTTGTTGTTTAGTATAGGGTGCAAAATGCATTAACTTTGGTTTTAAATCACATCTTGCTTGTAATCGCGGTAATATTCTGTCAGTTAAATCTAGAGCATTGGCAATGCCGATTAAAATTAATTTGGAACTAGGTTTCGATGGCCATTCAAATATTGAATATAAAACCACCTGTTTTTTACTTTCTAATTGATCAATTTCATCTAAAATTAGTAGAAGCATTTTATGTTTGGAAACTAAATACTTTTCTATTGTTGCTTTGGAATTTTTTCCTTGTGCTTTTATGCCTAATTCTTGTATAATTTTTCCATAAATTGCTACTGCAGATTTCATTGTAGTACAATTTACATAAACTATATTAAATTTATCTCTGAATTCTGATAATTGTATTATTTTGGAAAGTGTTGCTGTTTTACCAGTACCAGGTGGTCCAGATATATAAATAGATCCAGAAGTTTCTTTGTCTAAATGCTGCTTAATAAATTCTTGCAGCTGTTGTAATTCTGATTCTCTACCAGGTAAATTTTCTGGTGCTGAGCTATGTAATGCTTTACGAGCATTACGATACTTATCAGAAGGAAATAAGCACTTTGGGACAAATTTTTCTTCTGCATCATCATTATTGTCTAAACAAAGTTTGTCAAATAATGTTGATGGAGTACTTGGTGTAGAAGGAGATTGCAAAATTCGAGTTCTTCTTTGTTTTGGAGGGGATGAATCTTGATCTCCTAAGTAGGAAAAAAATCATAAACATATTAATAGGCTTAAGCATATAATGTCTTTTAAATAAAAAATTATAACTAATCTTTAATAACAAAATTACCTTCTGATTCACTAGACTTTCTATGTTTAGGAGTACTAAAATTATTATTTGTTATTTTTTTCCTAGAGGATAAAGAATTACATTTTTGTAAAATATTTTCAGTATCAGAATCCGAATCTGATTCGCTGCTACTTAAAGTCACTAGCTTCTTAACAGTTGGCTTATATTGAGGAGTGATCTTTGTAGTTGTCGCATTAGTAAAATCTTGTTTTAAAACTTGTTCTTTCTTCCCATAAAATGAACACTTTTTTCTTATATTAAATGGAATTGTCGTTTGTACACTTGTCATTTTACTGCAGTATAATATTATTTCAAAAATATAAAACTTATTTTAGAAATATATTTTCTATTATGTCACAAATATATAATATTTTAAAGGCGAGAAAAGCTTTGTATAACTTTGTTTATTTTAAAGAATTTTAAATGCCACGTAGAAATAATAAACTGCGCTATCACCGGTAACTAAGCAAACTGTTGTAACTGCCAAAAACACATTCCGTCAGGTGAATTTCTTTTTTCATAGCTGACTTAACAAATTCTGTATACCTCCATTTTCGCGGGAAGATACAGGAAGCAATTTAAACGCGGGAAAGTGTAAAATATACATATATGTATATACAGAGGGAAAGACAGAGAATGACAGAGAGACAGAGAGAGAGAGAGTGAGAAAAGTCAGAGAGTGTCACCTGTGGACACAAAAAGCAACTAGTACCTTAAGGGCTTTCCTGCGCAAGATAGATCCTCCGATATTTTCGCCCTAGATCATATAATACGATCGCAGTTTTTTCATTTTGATGATCTAAAATAGATTTTTCGTTTTTTACCCTTTACAGAAGAATCGCATTAAAAACCATCTGATACGTCAATCAGAAAAGCCTAACAAATATACGGACGAACAACCCTTTTCTTAAAAATAAGAACAAAATGATAAAGAAAAAGAACTGGTTTGCGTTAAGAATTTATTCTTTTGCGAGGAAAGGGGAAATTTTCTGGGAAAGAGGTACCTGTATAAATTAATATTCGATTTTCTTTAAGGAAGCAGTTTAATCTAATTTCGATTGAAAATTTCAAGAAAAATCCAAAATGTATAATGATCTTGCGAAAAATATTACCCTGTTTTACCTGGAAATATATAAGCAAGATAAAAATTAGTTCATCGCTTCTCGTATAGATGGGCAAGAAGAAATTGTCAATAAGTGTGACAAGAAAAGAAATCTCTTTTTCTTTTATTTATATATACATATATCTAAAAATATCTTTATGCGTATATTCTAAATTATGTATTCATAAATGAAATGCGCGAATATAACTATAAAATGAAAAGAACAATATAATTGAAACATTCAAAATAAAATTGATTTTTGAATGCCCCTAAAACATTAGGAAAGCTATATTATTAATTAAGCATTTCGCTTATTTTTCATTGGCAAATACCACGTTGTTTATAATTATTGGTAGTGATAGAAACGATCATAGCTCCATCTGAGAATCATTCGGTTTGAGATCAATTGAAAATTTTAAGTTTTCATCTTATGCACGCATACGGATGCGCATGTAAAATATTTTCTTTCGTCTAAATAGAAAATGTAACGCTAGCTTAAATAAACATTACTTGAAACATTAAAGATTCTTATCCTGATGCGTGTAAAATAGGCAAATTTTGACCTGGCAGTCACCACGCCCTCTGGTGAAATTTTTACGTCACTTCCTGCTCTTATATACCTGGAAATACCAAGGGTTCCTATTCTTCTGAAATACTTCTGCGGAGAGATAGCGTCTTGCTGCAGCAAGTCCGCAAAAATCAAAGAATTTTAGTTTAATCTAAAGTTCTTTTTTCTTCAGAATGAGGGCAAAGGTAAGTGCTTTCAATCTAATACAACTATTCGATAATATTTTTCGATAACTCTTAAAAATAATGCAATCCGGAGAACTTTGTAAAATGTACTTGAATAGCGTTGCCTCGTGAATTTTCTAATTCGTTAAATTGCTGTATTTCTACATATTTTCCTTTATGCTTTTGTACTTTTTATTATACTTCTTAGAAAAAATACACTAAAGTTAAAGATGGAAAATAAGTTTTGAAAAAATAACGATGTCTTTGTATTTTATCGTTTTCAAATTTATCATAACCTCTTTTCAACATAGCGTGGTGCATCTGGAAGTTTCACTTCATTATCTTTAATATATCTCTTTTTCTTTTATTTTATAGTGGCGTAAGAAGAGAATGCGCAGGCTAAAGCGTAAGAGGAGGAAGATGCGTGCAAGGTCCAAATAAATTAATCAATTTCTGTAAGTATCAACTTATATATATATATATGTATTAACAACTTTATTTTTTAAACCATCATGAAATAAGGAAATTGTTTAACATGCTAATAACTTTATGGTTCTACAATTTCATCAATAATTTTCAATTATTTTAAGTATTTACAAAAGCAGATTATTGAAAATTAAAATATTTGACTTGTTTAATGTTAAAGTTTCTATGGGAAATGTTATATTCTGCAAGTGTATAGAACTACTTTATAAGTTGTTAGAATTTAGGTTTTTTGAAATATTTTTTAAGTTTAGTTTTTTCTAATCTTTGTAAAACTTACTGTACCAAGTTCTATAAGTTTCGCAGGACACTATACAATAAAAATGTTTGTTGCAGCTGTGCGAATATTACACTTCCAACAATATCCTCTGGTATAAACATCTGCCCTAAATCTATAGATGACAACATTCAACATTGATTAAAATAGAAATACATTCTCAGAAGAAATAAAAGTTTTGTAAAATCACGCAACTTGTATAGGGAAATAAAAGGACTAATCGAAATGAAAAAGTGGTTAATTATCTTTATCCTTAAATCTATCTTTGATACTTTTACATTAATTTAAAAAGCCTTACTTTAAACATTAATATAATTAAATGGGAAGAAATAATCTTAGTAAAAGAATTTAAGTTTAATAAGTATAGAATGTTTATTAATTCAATATGTTTACCATTAAAGCATACAAGGTTGTACCACATACAGCTAATACAGGCTATGATTGAAGTATACTTTTACATTAATTTCAGAGATATTACTTATAGTCGTCATAATTAGCCAACTCCTATGCTTATTAACATATAATTGATAGAAAGAGTAGATATAAGTAATTAGTGTTTTGCTATATCATGTCGAAATTATTTGTAACGTATATGGCTGTTAAATGAAAAATAACTATTCTTTGACCATACATGTTCTTACAGTAATATTATATTGAACAATTAAATGTTTACTTCTAATATATTAATAAATTTAACAAAACATTACATAATTCTATAATAAATAAGAAAATTTCATATAGACATTGTTATAGAGATCAGTAGAACCATATATAAAATGCAGCTATGTATTGCATTGGTATTACTTAGGTATATATAAAATGCAAGGCATACTGTCGATTTATAGGAATTTTCAATAAATAGTACATAATGCTTAAATAAGATTTTTCTGACATTCTGTAAGTATTTAGATACACATATATGCATATTAACTAGTTTATATAATATAATAAATTCATGCTCATTTAGTAAAGCTTCTAATATTACACGAACATTGGTCATATGGATAATTTTTATTAAATTTGGTATTACATCCCTAATAAATTTAGATATTTAATGTTTTTTATCGTGGAATGATTAATACCTTTGAGAATGTGGCTTTATATAATGAGAACCATACATCCCTGTTATACAAATTTTCTTTGAATAGTCAATATTTCAGCAGACAATAATGTCAAATGAAACAGATAAATAATCACATTTTTATGTATCAATATATAAAGCAAACACTTTTAGTAGCCTGCAATCCATAACATGGTACATCATCAAATTATTAACAAGATCATTTCAAATGATTAATATCAGTTGTGGCTGACCCATAAGAAGCAGTGCATACAACTGACAGAATTATCCCAGGTCATATTTAGTATGCTTATTAATTGTTACATATTGAAACTTCAGATTTTTAAACAGTTTGTGTCGAGAACTGAAAATTCATTTTTTGGTGTGCGTTTATAATAATGAATCGTGAACGCTATATTTCATTTATTGCCGCCCAGAATTTTTCGATTCTCTCGATCCTTTAGCGCAATTAACAAATTCTCTCTGATGGTCATTTGAATTTATGTCTTTATTGTAATCGCGACGATTATAGCGATGTTCCGAATCTCTACGATCTCTGTGTGACATTGGTTCTTTATTTTTACGGTACTTATAAATACCAGGGTGTCGAGAAAATTGTGGTTCATAAAATGGAGAGTCAGGTTTTGGTCTGTTATTTTGTAATTGAGGCAACAAAATATTTGAATCTGAATTATGATCAGACTTGTCATGTGGATTTCTTCCATTTCTATGGAATTCTCCGTGTCTTCGATGCCAAGTGACTTGCGTCATTAGAGGTGGAAATTTGTAAGTATTGGGTGGTTCGTGACCTGCAGTTGAAGGGCCACGATCATGTCCACGATAATGGTAACTACCATTATTAGTGTCACGAGATCGAGCTCCTCTGCTATTATTTCCAATATTTGCAGAACTTGCCCTTAATGATGCAATCTCCTTTTGTTGATCAATATTTTCTTTCCTTAATCTCTTCATCATTGCCTTTACATCTTCTAAATGAGCCACAAGATTTTCTTGAGTAGCGTCCAAACCATTTCCTACCTGTATACCAAAATCTACTTTCTTTGGTATTTGTACCGACTCTATCTTCCTATAATAAAATAAAAGCAAACGACTGATTACGTATAATTATTCTTTATATTTTATGTTAATATATATTTACTTCTTTTGCTGCTCAATAATGTCTGATAAACTTTTATTATTTGCTTGTGATTGTTGTAATAAAACTTTGGTTTCTTCTAGGTCTTTTTCTAAAAGCTCCACTTGAAGAGGCGTAATGTTCATACTTGCTGGGCTATCCTGTATTAAAACAGATATTTTATATTATTTCTAATTTTCTTGTTCATACTCTTAATATTCTTTTCAATATATAATATTCTATAATACTACATTAGAGATAGAGAGAGAGAGAGAGAGAGAAATATACAACCTCTGATTTTTCAAACCCATAACCATTATCTTCAGGAGAAGAAGGGCTGTTAAATGTAGATGCATTTCCTTTGGTAAAAACTAATTGAAATTGCAGATCTATATTAAAAGATGAGTAGTGTAAACATTAATAATATTGCAATATATTCCATTCATTATGAAAATAACATTTGTGCATAAATTTCACACCTCTATTTCTTTGTCGTAAAGATTCCACTTCCTTGTGTAAAGCCATTAATGTGGCTTGATGTTGATCTTGAAGAAACTTCATGTTTTGCTCAAGTTGAGCTGCTCTATCTGTATTTATATTATTTTGTCTCATTTGAATTAGCCCATCTTTCCTCCCAGGCAACGTTACTATATCTGTTGGTGTCTTTTTAGTCTAAAAAATTTAAGATAAGCAGTTAATATTTCATGAGAGTTTTCCTAAATATACAAAAACAATTAACTTACTTGAGAGAATGGTACTGCTGGTAATTTCATAAGTACTTTCGAAGCCATTTTAAAAAACACTTAAGTTAATAATTATCCTCAATTCTTCTGTTGAAAATGTATAATAAGAGCATTTATTTAATTCAGCAGGTCACATCCATATTATAACTTTATTAGATTAAATTCTCTAAAGGGGATTTAAAGTACAGAATCGGAAAGTTCAATGTTACGTGGGAAAAGATTGTATCTAAAAGAATGGAATTTACAGATTACTAACTATACTTTAATTAGGGTATGAATACAAGTTGATTATATACATTGACATACAAGTGACAAGTGAGAGAGGATAATGATATACAAAAATAAATTTAAACTTAGGAAGGAAAAAAAGCATTTAATAAATTTCTGATAAAGTAACAGACCTACAAAGGATTATGCACATTAATTAAAAATAAGGGAAACACTTATAATACATAGTTTAAAAATTAAATTTATAAACAATACAAGATATTAATAATAATGATAATAGTAATAATAATAATAATAATGATAACGTTAATAACAATTTTACATAAAATAAATTCTTCAAATCAATAGGAAAACAATACAACAAGTAATATTATCGTTTTATAGTTTTTCATGCAAAATGATGTAGTCTGGTATTTCATATACATAAAATTCGTATCACCAATTCGTTGACACCAAGCAAACAACCGAGTAGCGCAATAAACTAAAAGAAATAAAATTCACTTAAATACACGAAGTGACAGAGAGTCAGCAAGGCACGCGTCAACATGAGATAATAATGATAATATTTGAAAGCAACGTCCATTACCCAGGTAGAGATACGTTAGAAATCATAAAAGCTTCTCCGAATATCGAGGATAAAACTGGGCTATAACTGGCATAAGGCTTGTGCCGTGGACGTTTTGCGCAAGGCAATTTTGACGTCACTCGATTTTCTTAATATTAATCCCTGCCGAATATTTCCACGCTCCCGATAGAATAACGAAGCGAGACAGCGTTCTTCCCCCAGGAATTTGCACTGCTGGAAAATTAATTTTCGTGCATTCTCAAAATTTTCTCAGGATTCTTCGTGGGAGGCGCCCTGGCAAATTTAAAAGTCCCACGCTCTTACGTTTTTTCCGGTAGCACTGGGGAAACCTTTATTTTTCAAACTTTGGAGTAATGTCCTTATATATGACCTAGCTGAACCTGGCAAATATTGATCTGTCGGGATCCGTTCGTTGGAGTGCGCCTATGTGCATTAGTGTTGGTGTTTCGCACATGTCTATATACAAGTAACGTACAGCTGCTCCAACGAAACGGATTCTAAACGTAAACAGAGTTACGACTACCAAAAATCCTTTTTTTCCATCTTTCTCTTATGACTAACCTAACCTGACGCAACCTAGCTTAACCTCTCATTTGTTTGTGTACATACGCGCTAGGTATTGTTTGCACGTTCCCGTAAACAAACTATTTGAAACTAATGCACCGAGTAGTTTTGCGCTTGTTTTTTTTCTTTTTTTTTATATTGTTGTGTCACAGACTGATTTGCAATATGCGTGTGCGCATTACCGGTTGGCTGCTGTTACGATACACTCTGAAATGTTTTTGAGAATCCTTGGAAAAATGATCGGACTTGACAGGCTTGAAGTTTGAGTTCATTTGACAACTCAACCTTTCACACGAATTGTGAAATATTTTAGTTTATCTTTTTCGTGAGAATCTTTAAAAATATACTGGTTTTAAAAAGTTTTTGTTTCTTAAACTATGTATCTCACATTTGTGTATCTCTTAAATTATTGGGAAGGTAAACAGCTTTAGAAGACTGGCAACAAAATATTGGCTATAGGACAACTGCAAAAATGTCATTTTTAGTGAGATCTCCAGTAATGAGTTATTTGTCCGATGAAAAAAAAAATTCAATGTTTCCTGATGATGACAATGATCACTATTCTTTTAAGGTATATGGTCTGCTAGGTACAAGGTTTAGAAATGTTTTGTACTGATGCTTATAGTTTATGTTATTTTTTCATTGTCAGTACATTCCGGTAAATCAATTTGAAAATGTTGTAAAGAATGTGAAGAGAAAAAGAGTAAAAGAGAAGGAAGAACGTCTGTGGTCTTTGTATGTTAAAGAATTGAAAACACAAGATACTAGAAGTGGTAATAAAAAAAATTTTAGTAAATTTGTAGCATATAATGCTGATGAGCCTTTGTATGAGGAAATGGATAATTTAGACAGTGAACTACAGAGATTAGATAAATTCAATCTTCCTGAAAAGATCAAAAAATTATCTGTAAAAACTGATCAATATTCATATAAATATCCACATGCTCAGGTATAATTGACATTTAATAATATTCTTGATATTACCAGTAATGAAAAATTTAATTTTTTAGTGTGCATCTGATGAAAGTAAACCAATAAAGAATAAGCCAGTAACAAGAATACACAATGATAATGACATTAAAGCTGTTAGTAGTGATAGTACTAATGAAAATACAAATGTTTTGCATACTGTCTCTAAAGAAAATAAAAGTTTATTAGAATCGAAAGTGGATGATGAAACAAATTTAAAAAAATCACATTCTGGTTATATCAATATTACAAATCATGCCAATAAATTCCATTTTCCATCGAATCATGTTGAATGTAATTCTCCTTTAGAAAAAAGCTGTAATGAAAATAAAGATTTGACAACTTATGTAAGACCTGATCCAGATATAACATACAAGGTCTTAATAATACAAAAAAAGATATCTGAACTTTTGGATGATATATTTTATCAATTAGGGAAAATACCATTGCCAGATGGCGAAAATGATTTTAAAAGGAGGGAGCAAAGAGCATTTGAATTTGCTATTAGATTTTCCAGGAACTATTTATATGATCTTAATCGAAATATTACTGAGATTCAAAGAAATTTACATGCTATTGCTCCTGATGTAAAAATAAAGCCAAATAAAAAAAGCAATGCTTTTTATATGCAAGCAATTGAACAAAAATTACTTATCACCCATCAAATATTATTAAATGCATTAACTGCATATTATAAACATATTCCAAGCTCCATTTTAAAAGGTCACCCAGAAAAGCTAAAAGAAATATTACAAATAACAACTACTGTAAAAGACATATTTTATCAAATTCAACCCAATATAAATTGTACTGCTTCAGGAGATTCAAGTTTACCACCCTTGGTATTAATTTTATTATTTGAACTCTATGTTTGTAAACTAAAAATTTAATAAATTCATGTTACAGGGTGAAGAAATACATAATAAATGTAATGCTATTCTAACAAGATTGCATGTAAGTTCAAATAATGATCAGTCATTTAAAAATTATACCCCTTTTATAGAAGATTCTAAATTATCAACATATTGTAATAAAGCTCTTGCTAATGACAAACAAATTTTTAACCGACTTAGCATGTATAATGTGGATACATCCTTATCCAAGCGTTTTTGTAAAAAACTAGGTATTTTGAAATCTTCTTGCTTTTAGTACATATTTTACTTCTAAAGTATACCTTGTGGTTCATGAATATTTTCATTAGAGCGATCTCAGAGGCAGGAACGTAAACGTAACATTACAGAATCTATTAATCAAATATCTATTAATCAATCAACATCTACAAATTTGATACCATCTTATAATTTAATTAAAGATGTCCCCCATTCTGATTCAAATTTAGCATTGAAAAAAGATGATATCCAAACTGTTATGGATACAATATCAATATATTCTGATGATGTAATATAAAATATTTTGCAAATTAAAATACATTATTATTACAAGCTTAGAAAATAAGAAATTAAATTATCAAATAAATAACGTATTTTAATTTATATAATAGGAGATCAGTTTAAGAAACCAAAAAAAATATAATGGGTCATCGTTAACAAAGAGGAACAAAACTCAGAAAATGCTTACTTATAGATGGAAAGGTTCAACACACTTAAAAGGCGTACAAAGACTAGATAAAAAAGATAGCATAACAAATCAAAATGAAAATCAATCTAAACAGGTTGAATTGTCAAATTTAGTGCCAATTATAGCCAATTTATTATCGATTGTAAACAATAAGGTAAGCCTGTTCAAAATAAAATGAAAATATTGAAATTTATTCGTATTTTCAATTTTTGCTTATATTGTATTCAATAATAGACAGTTAATGCGGATTCAGTTCCATTGACATCAGTAGGAAATTTGCTTGAATTGTTAGAAAAATATCAGCATTCTAACAACTCGGACTCAAATGTTATTTTAAGTGCAAGACGTAATTCATGCATAGAAAATGATTTTAAATCTATGCCTTCTCAATCGAAAAGGTAAAATATTATTTTATTATAGATGATAAATACATTTATATATGTTTATTATTCAATATATAAACTTATTTTAACTGCAATTAGGAATATTAAATCTGAGAATAAAAGCATAATGGACAATATGCAATTAATAACAATATCCTCTGAAATGAATGACAAGATAGAGCCTCAATTTTGTAATGTCTCCTGCCAAGCTAGTTATGATAAATTTAACAAGGTAATGAATTTAATTTTAATTTAATTTAATTTTATATTAAATCTTAATATTTTATATTACATCTTTCTAGGATAATGAAACTGAAGATATTCATATATTTAAAGAAAACTCGAAAATAGCCATAATTATTTCAGATTTGACAAGATCAAACTTATTAAGATATCGTGACGAATATCAATGCTTTCTGAAGACCGATCCAATGTATTGCAGTAAAACACAAAATAAACCATGGGATGTAGTTGACTGGTAATATTGTTAATAAAAAAGAGTAGACACATTTTTGCTGATAAATATTTTATAAATTTTTGCTTTTAACATCTTTTAGGATTTCTGACACACTTGTGAATGAATTAATAAGTGATATATCAAACAAGCTTCAAATGGATGACGTAATTCAAAAATTATTTCACTTAGAATTTCAAGAATTCTAGATATATTTATGTTTTTTACATATATTAAATTAATAAATATAGGTTTATAATATATTTATATATTTGGTAATATATATATTTTAAAAATCTATTTTTTTTAAAGTGTTTTAAGTCATTTAAAGTAGTTACTCCAAATAATTTTTATATATAAATAAGAGGACGGGAAGTAAAAGGAGCTGGAAAATAAATATATGCATATACAGTTCGTTCAAGAAGTTCTGGGATTAACGCTATAAAAGCATAATTTTCAAAATAAATGAAATATCATTGTTATACAATATACATCTTAAAACCAGTGATAACAAAGGAAATTTAATACATCAAATTAGTGATTCTACTAATTAGTTTGTTTAATTGATACAGAGAAACAGAGAGAGAGAGAGAGAGAGACTCACTTATGTGTCTATAATAGCACTAGTCCCTGAACTTTTGGGACTGTGTTTTGCACTGTGTATATATTCATTAAAATTTGTTTTAATATCTAAAAATTATTAAAAAGCATATTCTTTTATTTTTATAATAATAATAATAATAATAATATTTTTTATATACAACTGGCTTGAAAACTTCTTTTAATAGAGACGCGTGGATACTGCTGGCGCCACTCTTGAATTAAAACATCACTAATACCTTCGCAAAAACTAAGATCAATCATTTCTAATTTAGGACAGCATAATAAAAATCCATAACAAATATCTGCTGTTAAGGACCTAGCACCTAATAAATCTAATTGCTGTAAACTTTCACATAATAATAGGGGTTCCAAATCTCTATCCGTTAATCCTCTTAAAGCAGCCAGATATACTTTCTCTAAGTGTCGACAGAAAGAAAATAATGACCTCATTGAATCTCCAGGTACTCCCATACTACCACTATAAATTAGAAAAGATAAAAATTCAAAAGAGATACGGTGAATTATTAGATATATATTTGGTTTATATTAGTATTATTTATACTCAATAACGTACCACCATCCAAAATCTATTTCTCGTAGATTTGTGCAACAAACGAGAGCTCTTACACCATGTGGCGTAAGAGTGTGGGATTTCCAGAAATCAATGCTTTCTAAGTTTGGACAAGAATTTCCTAATTCAATAGCAACTTCATCCATATTAATATTTTCATGCATACCAGCAAGATTTAAATGCTTCAGTCGATTATTTTTTCTAAGTATAGAACATAAAGTTGACGTTCCAATAATTGTTCTATACAGTTCCAAACGTTCAAGATATTCTAAACTTTCAAGATATGAAAATCCATCAGCTGTAATCCCCAAACAGTTTCGTAAACATAATTCTGAAATCAATTTCCTTAGTATTAGTATTAAAAAGAATATATGTGTATAACCAATATTACTAATTTTTATCAATAGTTATTTATACCTTTTAAATTTTTACAAATATTACTAATCTCAGAAATAATTAGATCATCTACAAATTGACAACAGTTTAATCTTAAATGTGTTAATGAGCTGCCGCACATGGAAATAAAACTGATAAAATCATTACGACTAATCATATTGTAATTGCCACACCATGATAAATCTAATTGTTGTAGATATTGACATCTGGGTAATAAATAATTTAATGCATTATTATTTAAACAATACCAATATGGTTTTAGATTTAGACTAGTATAAAGTAGTGCATCACGTGCAATATTATTAAAATGCTTATTTACTCTACATAAACGACACAATGACTTGATATCAAGGTTTTTTAAGATTTTTAGAACAGTTTCATCCTGTAAAATTAAAATTGTAATTATATGTTTGTAATATAATATAATATAATATAATTAGATAAAAAATATTTTACTGGTAATGTTGAAAAACTGCCACATGTTTGATTTCTAGAATTTTCAATATTTAGTAAATTTGTTTGATTACATGTAGAAAGTGATAGAAGATGTATGTCTCTTGTAAGTCTGGGAAAATCTTCTTGTAAAAACTGCTGTAAGCTATTAAAAGCTTCTTCAATGGGTGGAATGCAATGGCAATGTAAACCAAGTTTACTAATTAATTTACCCGCAGGAATATCACTTATTAAATCACTGCAATTGCATATTTTTTCATCAATATGGCTTTAAAATAATATCTTAAAACTAATAGATATATTAACCTACCTCTTGTACAATGTACAATATTTATGAAGTGCGCGCTTTAAAGCTATTAAATCATTGTTTGCTTTTAAATAATCTGGTGTTAAATTGTAAAAATCATCATTGTTGTTATATTGTTGACCTAACTCTTTTAGTACATTATTTATATTATGATTATATACATGATCATAAGGTATTATTAACTCGGAGGTTCCGATAAGTAACACAGCATCCAGTTCAGTGTAATAGTCTAATAAATTATGATTAAATTCCAATCTTAAGAATTTTGTTTTAAAGTCACAGAGTTTTAAATGTGGTGAAAATATACGTGGTTTATGTGGAACAATTTGAGGTGGCCCACTCCATAATTGAAACCATTGTTGATTAGAATCTTGAACCCATATTCCAATAACACTTCCAGGATTATAAGTTTCATATATAGATACTCTAATTGGATATACTTCTTCATAATACTCTACATCTTAGTAAAACAAATAATGTTTTGCTTTGTATAAATCTTAGTTGATCCATGCACATGTTTTTGTTCATATAACTTCACATACCTATATAATCCTGACTAACAAATTTTCCATTATTCTGTGGCATATAATCAACTAGTTTGGAAGGAGCTTTATCCCACCATTGCCCATATGTTCTCTGAAAATTAAATTATAATTTACATATAACTTCAGAAGAAAGAAATATAATTTAGTAATATAAAAATATACCATGACAAATGATTGTGGGAAATCTCCATAATCTGGAAACTTGCTTGGATTTCCAGCAACATTATACGCAGTATATGATATACTGATATTACTGCCATATTGCGAACTGAAGTCACATACATCTTTAACAAATTGTTCAATAAATGTGACACATTCTTCTTTACCTTTTGTTCTTTCAGAATTAAAACGTATTATGTCAACTTTGGTTTGATTATGCGGTATCATGTCAAGTAGGATTTAATAAATAAACTGCAAATATAAAACACTTATATATCTTGCAGATACAAAGTCACATATCATTTAATACATTTTCCTTTCTACAATAAAAAATTATAATTATTTGAATAAATACTTATTGATGCATTTAATTATTAAAGCAGAATAAAAAATAAATAATGTTTAATCACATAATACTTATAGATACTTTTAGAAAAAAAATTGTATAAATACAGTTTAAATATAGTTTATTCTTTATAATTATTTGATTTTATAAATAATTCTAATTACAGTGTGTACTAATGACTACAGGATAATAAAGAAATAAATACCAATTTATTTTTTTTTATATCAAAATTCAATAAATAAGTTTATTAGATTAATTCTGTTATTGGTCATGACAAATAATAATAAATTGGGTTAAAAAAAAAAATTAGACTCAATGAGACACAACGAAACTTTTACCATATAACATTTACCGACATTATTTTTCTATGTTATGTAGTTCCTTAAACAATCACTAGGAACATTTCGATCAATCTGAACAGATCTCCCAGGCATTGAGCCTTAAGTTAAAGAGGTTATAAAGGGTTATGTTTAATTAAGTTTAACAAAATGCTTAAGTGATGCATATCTTGTTAATCTTAAAAGTGTGTAATATTTAATTATTAATTATTATTATATTACAAATTAATTTAAAATTGAAGCTAAACTGATTTTCAATTATATTGTTATTTTTTATTTTTTATTAATACAAAAATAATTTTATACATATAATTTTTATCTAAAGTACAAGAAATATATTCATTAATTTATACACAAAGTTTATGCACACCATACACTTTAGTTGTTTTATATAGATGATTATATTAAAATAAAAACAATGAATTATTCATTAAGGATAGCCTTATTTACTATCAAAAATGCAACCTCAAGATTATCAAATACAGTTTATAATAAAGACTGTCTTTCATCTCAATTTTTATTAACAAGATGTCTTTCACAAGATTTAACAAAACAATTTATAGAATTTAAGAGTATAAGTGCAAACGAAGCACAAGAAAGACTGGACAAACTATTAGAAGACTCAAATTATGAAAAGAAGAAAAAACTAATAGAATTAGAAATAGATGTTCTGAGTCATAGACGATGTAATGTTCCCGACAATATAACTCCAAACATGTGGTTACATTTACTACATGAAGAAAGCCCAAATCAAAGAAGGTAATGGTTTAGAAAAATATTTAAATATTACAGCTATAATTTTTAATTGTTAAAAATGTAATTTAATGTTTATATAGGAAAAATCTTGATCATTGGTTCAAAAATCAGATGAAAGCTGTATCGGATTTAAACAGAAAGGCAAAACAGAAAGAGCTTAGAATAAAGTTAGAAGAAAATAAAGATACAACGGGCCACAAGTATGGACTTCAAAACAATACTTTATTCTTACGTATATATGATCAAATAATGGACACATTTTATAATAATCGAGTTATAAGTCACTCACGATTTTCACCAAAGATTGTTTTTGATTGTTCTTATGATCAACATATGAATTACAGAGAATTATCTAGTTGTGCAAAACAAATCATGATTTCTCTTACATATAATAGAGAACATCCTTTACCATTAGATATGTACTTATGTAGTGCTGAAAAGTCTAATCCACTCATGAAACTTCTTAACAAATTTATTCCAACAATGTATGATGATGGCTATCCATGGAATATAACACCAAAATCATATCTTGATATTTTTGATAGGGATAAACTTGTATATCTTACACCTCATTGTCGAGAAGTATTACAAAATTATGACGAAGATAAAGTATATATTATTGGATCTCTGGTTGACAAGGTAAGTTAAAAAATAAATTTTATACTTTTATATTAGTTATTAGAGTTTATATGAATTTAATAAATTATATTTCTATTTTTCATTATATTATTAAAAAAAAATAAACAGAGTGTATCACATCCATTGTCATTAGCTAAAGCAAAACAAGAACGTATAGCTATGGCAAAATTACCTTTGGATTATCATATGAAATTTGGTTCTGGCTCTGGAAAAAGTCTAACATTAAATCAGGTTTTTGCTATTATGGCTGATTTAAGATATACTAGGGATTGGAAGAAAACATTAGATACTCATGTACCTAAAAGGAAATTAATGGAAGCTAGAATAGCAGATATGAATAGAAAATTTAAAAGATTTGCTGCTGAGACTGTAATTGATGAGGATGAAACACAGAATAAATCTGAAATTTCTAAAATAAACGAATTAAATAAAATGTTCATTCATAGAAACATGAGAAAATTTAAATAAATAGTTTTTAAAATGTTTATAAATTGTAAAATAAAGAATTTAGAAAAAACGGTCAAATGAAATTCATTTTTTTCGTAAAAATCGAAGTATCTCAGAATCGCTTGTAATTGCTTAGGGAATTAGTATTCGTTAGATAGAACGCAGTACAGAAAGTCCCATCCAAATATATTAATTTTTCTGGGAATGGCGAGACTTTGAAAGTCGAAAAAATTATGAAAATCTTCCAAGGGGTACCACTTAGATTTTTCCTAAAAATCTTAGTATCACAGAATCGCTTGTAATTGCATAGGGACTTAGTATTCGTTAGTTAGAATGCAGTCCAGAAGGTCTCGTCCAAAAATATTCATTTTCCTTGAAATGGCAGCACTTTGAAGGTCGAAAAAATTTTGAGAAAACTCCAAGGGGTACCACTTGGATTTTTCCTAAAAATCCTAATATCTCAGAATCGCTTGTAATTGCATAGGGAATTAGTATTCGTTAGATAGAACGCAGTGCAGAAGGCCTTTTCTAAAAATATTCATTTTTGCGGAAATGGCGTCTCTTGAAAACTGTCATGCAGTTGTTTGTGGATAAGAAAAAACGAACTGCATTTTTTGATTTTCGAAAAGTGTATCGTTCTTAATAAATCACCTGATTTTTCTGCTTTATCGACATTTTTCCTGGATCCTCGTATTAATAAACGCGGATTTAGTGTAATTCCGAGTTTTAAAAAAGGCAATTTTCTGGAAACCTGGCTTAAAGTGAGGTGCCTTAGGTCTGCAATAGCCTTTTATTAGGGTGTTAGGATGCCTAGTCAAAAGCTAGGTAACCTTCTCGTACCTAGCCAAAGGCTAGCTGTTTTTTTTTTTTTTTTACAGGTGAGGAGAATCTGAAATCAGACACCCTCAACCGCCGAACCCTGAAGAATGAACTTCGGAGATCAGCTGGCCTAGGGTAGTGTGGGGTTCGACCCACTAAACTCCTCACCTAGGCATTTTATGATCCACCGGATGATATCTCCGCAAGGCTTACTTCACCTGATGATTCTGCCTCTATTATGTACTTCCTGATCTCTAAAGAGATTAGGAAGTGCCATAAAAACATGACTCGTGATTCTACAAATATTAGGTTTAATATCCGAACAATTAAAAAAGAAAAACCTCATAAATAATATTTATATATTTAATAAGTTTGTATAAGTTATATAAATAACAAGCTTTTAAATTACAAATGGATAAATTATGTATAAAAACACAATAATTAACATGCAGAAAGCATGTTTAACCATGTACATTTATCTATCAATCTGCGAATAACAATTAAAACTGATTTAAACTTTAAAAGTATATTCGTTTTTTTACATGTTTCAATATTTTGTTACAATATTAGGTCCGTTCGTTTTACCTTTTCTGCCTACATTTTTTCTATTTTGGTAATATTTTGTGTCCCTTCGATTGTACATATGAAAAATACGAAAAGTGTGTTAAAGCACAGGAAATACGAACAGACCTATTTGCCGGTGAATGTACATCCTCTTAATTGGAAAACTGCGAATCAGATGAGAGTTCTCAATTCTAACTTCTATTCCATGACATAATCGGGCCTAAACCTAACCTTACAGTTTTGACATTTACAGGGCATAATAGCATAATGAATAATGTGCTTTAAATGTTACACATATAATGTATCATATGTGATTTTCTTTCGCTTAATTTGATACAGTAAAATAGAAATGCTATTATGTGTAGGTCTTAAAAAACTTTTTATTGGCATTACTATTTAAGTTTAATTGTTTATAACGTAAGTAATTTAGAAAATAAATTATTTTTTACTAAGGCTATGTTTTTTATTATTTCGCTACGTGAATAAATCATTTAAAGAGCAGAAGACCTACCAAATGATAAAGTATATAAAATTTACAGGAATAATAATAGGAAAGCTGCTGTTGTAAAATTTAATATGAATGAAGGCAAAACTATAAGTGGCGATAAGCCAGAAAAAGATATATATGATGAAAATTTATTTAAGCTCCAATGCCTTATTAAAGCAATGGATATACAGCAATGTGCTTATTGTGAAAAAAGAGAATACCTTTTTCTAGCTTTTACAACACGAAATGCAGATCTTATTTTGTACATACAAAAACATGCAGCTAGTGTGCCATTAATTAAACGTGTACCTTGGTTTCAAGCACCATGTAAAAGTATTTCAGCTTTGTGCTTTGATGATTTAGGATCATGGCTTTTATCTGCAAGCATTGATGGCTCATTCCACATAATTCCTGCATTGGCATTAGTTGATGAAACTTATATGACTGATAAGAAATGGAGTATAGAAGACATTACTTGCTTTCCACCTATTAGTACTCTATCTGGTTATTCTAGGTATTAATGATATTTAATGATTTTGCATAATATAATATTTTAATATGTTGTTTCACTATTATTAATACCAATGTCATTAATTAATTATATGCGTAATTGTGCTTAGAGTTCATATTTTCAGTAATGTTAATTTTTTATTTTAGACCTACCGCAATAGTATGGTGGTATGATATAATAACATCTACAAATGTAGGAATTATTGGGACTGAATATGGAGAAATTATTTTTATAAATTTAGAAACTGGTCTAAAAGTTGATATGGTACATGTTAATGGAACTGTTACAGCATTAAATATTTATCCTGAAGAAGATACTAATGTTGTAACTTTACTGATAACAAGTCAAACAAAGCAGCAATGGACTTTATTATTGTCAGAAAATTCATATAGTTGTTTGTGCATTGAAAATGATAAGACACATTCTGCTTTGCATTCAAATGATTCTTTGTGTGACAGTTCTCAAAATTCTTCTACTAGAGCACGTTTGCAAGGTCTCAAGCAGCTGTCAGTTGAAAAACTTACTCTTCTCAGGCAGAAACTTGTTGAGACAAAAAATCAAAATCTTATTGACAGTCTTCGATTTAAAGGTAAATTTTAGATTTTTTAATTGTATTCATGTTTAATTTATGTACATTGAAACTTCCGATTTTTAGATTCAAAACAAAATAATGACTCTGAAAAAAATGGAGATAATAACTTAGGCACATTTCGTCTTAAGCAATTACCTTGCGATACTTTTATTATACCTCAATATTTTAAAAATAATCAACATTTACAAGTTCTTTATCAATCTGATAATTACCAAGTAACGGTAAGAAAATATGATTTTATAAGTATTTTTAAAATACTGTTATTTAATTAAGTAATTATATTTCATTACAGATATGTAAATTTGATCGTTATATCACACCTTTGTTTATGCATAAAATACCACTTGTTTGTGAAAATATTCTAATGACTGAGAGATTTTTATTTGTAACTGATGCCACGCATCAATCAGTTTATATGATTTCTAGTACATTGTCTGATACTCTGATAAATAGAGAATCTACATTAAATTCAGAGAGCATAATTGCCAAGTTTTGTTTTAAAGATAGTAAAGAAGTTATACTTGCTATTTATGGGGCAAGAGGCTCAGAAAAATTATGCTCCGATAAAAAAAAGTTATGTTATGATAATGATAATACGTTCAGTTTTCCAAAGAAAATGCAAACTATTGAAGCTGAAGTACCTTTTGTAGAAACTTGTATAATTGTAACTACCCATTCTGTATATAAAATAGTCTTAAGGTTAGTATATAACAGTTTTATTTCTCTTGTTTAATATTAAAATATAAAATTTTGCGCGCGCGTGTGTCTGGAAAAAGAGAGGATATACAATATAATTTAGACGTTATTGTCTCTTTGTACTGCTTTATATAATAATTTATTAAACTTTTATAGGAAATCATTATTGACAGTGTTTATGCAATTAATATTAGAAAATAATGATATTGAGAAAGCAATAAAAATTGGATTAATATTTGGAATGAATACACCACAATTGTTAGAATATACTGGAGATGTACATTTATCAAATGAAGAATTTATTAAGGCTGTCTCTTTATATAAATTATCAAAAGTAATTGACTATAATATAAGTTAATTTGATCACATTTTGCTAATGTGTGAAAATATCTAAAGAAATAACTTATTTATAAATTGTGTATTATTTTTAGTGCAGGCCGCTTAAGACAGTATTGAAATTTGCTTCTGCAGGCTACACTTCTGAACTTTTGAGTTGTTTAACGCAATGCTTGATATCTCCTGCAATCACTGAATTGCCTATTGCAACAAGAATACATTTTTCAAATTTATGTGTCCTAGCTTTTATTGAAGTAGCTCTTCGATCAACTCCAAGACATTCGAAAGGACTTTATAAAGAATTTTTGTAAGTTTTTATATATAAAATTCATCATATTCAAACAGGAAGAAGCTATTGAACTAAAATTATTATATTTCAGGTATTTTCTTTCAACAAATAACTTTTACGATGAGTTATTAGCTATAAATGTATCAGGGCAAACTTGCTTGTGGGAAATATTACATTATTTATCTGCTCAAAGAGGTCTTTGTGCACAAATGTTAGAGATTGCTACAAAAGCAATATATTCTTACAACTCGTGTGATATGGAATCTATTCCATGTAATAAGATATATAATTTACATTATATTTTCATTATTCATAAAAAATACTGAGATTATTATTAATTTTTAAACAATATTTTTTATACTAAAGAAAATTTGTTATAGATGGATTATTAATTTGCTTCAGCGAGGTAAACTTGATGCAATCAATGCTATTAGAACCTGATATTACTAAAAGTCATATAAATTTTGTACTTGAAAGTCTTCCGAATTCTCAAAATTTTGTGCTACAAGTAAGCTATAAGTAAAACAAACTGCGTTTAATTCATTAATCTTCTTAAAGTTAAAAAGCCAATAAATAAATCATTATTTTATAAAATGAGTAGAATATATTAATAAATATT
Organism: Sclerodermus sp. 'alternatusi'; assembly: GCA_037305995.1. Classification (NCBI taxonomy): domain Eukaryota; kingdom Metazoa; phylum Arthropoda; class Insecta; order Hymenoptera; family Bethylidae; genus Sclerodermus; species Sclerodermus sp. 'alternatusi'. The sequence goes on from CM074553.1 coordinate 1,215,590, forward strand.
TTTTGCAGAGACTGGTAACATTATATGACCCAACAAATTCTATACTAAGACCTAAATTAATAAAGTGTAGGGAAAGGAATAAGTCTATATCATACAGTTCTCAATCTAGTCAATGTGAATCTATGGATCTTATTGATAATATTGTAAGCCTTACAATTAAACGCACTTTTATTCACTTTTATAAAAATTAAAAACCTACAATTATTATTATCATCTACTTTTTTACAGGATACCACCGATGCTTTAATAGAAGATATTGTTGATACATTTTTATTAATTTTACTTACTTTTATATATAAAATGCCTTCTCCAAAAAATGATTCTGTTTCGATGTATAGTATTTGTTCATTAAGAAATAGAAAGGTATGCAGTGAGCTATAGAAAATTGTAAAGTATTATGTACACAATTCTTTATTTATTAATCAGTAATTTATTGAAATAGGAAGAAAGTAATGCAGTAACTAATGTGGACTTTAAAAGAAGACCGATAAGTGCAGGTTTTTCTCACGTGGCACTTATTAGAAATGGAACTGTTTACACTTGGGGAAGTTCTGTGCATGGTTCTTTAGGTAATACTATTGATTAACTTTGAACTTCTCTTATTTTAATCAAATTGGCAAGAGATTTACTTACATATAAAAAAGATGTATACTTATGTTATTTAGATCATAGTATTAAAAATGAATAGTTATTTTAACTCAACAGTATATTTTTTTTCGTAGGAACTGGACCATCGGTATTGAGATTTGGTTCTCCTCAAGCATTAAGTTTCTTCCAACTGATGGAATTAGAAGTTCTCAGTGTATCCTGCGGCTATTGTCATACACTAGCCTTAACGAATAATGGAGTGTATGCATGGGGTGGAAGCCAATACGGTCAATTGGGCCTTGGCAAAATGATAAAGAATTCTAGTCCTGAATTGATAAAAGCATTAGCTGAAGAAATAATTGTCGATGCTGTAGCTGGACAATACCATTCTGTTGCATTAACGAACGATGGTAGGGTTTTTACATGGGGTTGGGGTGTTCATGGTCAGCTAGGTCACGGAAACACAGACGAGAAGACAACGCCTACTCTGATTGCTTCATTACTTGGAGTTGTTATACGTCATATCAGTGCTGGGCACGCACACACATTAGCGCTTTCGGCGGAAGGTGTTGTTTATGCCTTTGGTTGTAATATCTTTGGTCAGTTAGGCACAGGTGACACTGTTAAAAGCTCTGTTCCGCTGAAAGTATCTATGCTGCCAGAGAAAATAGTTTTAATTGCTACGGCCTATTTTCATAATGTAAGCTATTGGCATTTATTTGACGCTTGAACATTACTTTTATCCTCAATGTCTTTCATTTAATTACTCGTTTTATCTATCTACACAATCATTAGCTTTTATCTTAGGGTTTACATAGTTTTTAGATGTTGTAGAATGCTTCGCATAAACTCTTTATTGTTTGCACCGATACCTATAGTAATTTTAGACAATTATTTAAATTTAATACAAAAGAGAGAGAGACAGTTGACATAATAAATTTACAATTGAATTAAAAGCTAAAAACTAATATAACTATAATATCTCAATTCCATGAATTGCAATAGTGTATTGATGATTAATTGTTTTATTTAACCATACAGCTTGCAGTTGATCAATCTAATAAGTTATATATATGGGGTGCGAGTCCTCATGTATTGAAAATGCAAGCTCACGCACAAAAGAATCGAATGCTAGAACAAATAGATATAAACGAAAAGAAACAAAAACTTGAAGAAATTGTAACACAGCAGCAAGAAGAAGCTACATCATCGAATCAAAATAATGCTCAAGAACCATGCCATACTGTACAAAATAAGCATAAAAGGAAATATGAAGGTACGAATAAAAAATATTTAGGGATGCTGGAAGAAGTTCAAACACATTTAAGGCCTTCTTTAATTAATACGAGCTTTGTGAAGGGGCAAATCATTCAAGTTCGTATTAATGTTTACATAAATTATTTTAAGTTATTCTAAGTTAATAAATTAATTTTAATTAGATTTTCCTTTAGATATCCACTGGCTGTCATCACAATGCTTTATTAACTAAGGACGGCTCCTTATACACTTGGGGTCGAAACCTAGATGGGCAAATAGGAAATAATAGTAAACGTGAAGTTCTTGTTCCTATGCCATTATACAACAACCCTGCATCTATTTTCGTGAAAGTACCGCCTAGGCAAAAAAAGAAAGATGCGGACAAAACTACCAATGACAATGACAATGACAATTTAGATGATGTTAATAAATTGAATACAGAGGAATTTGAAGAATCATATGAGACAAATGCAAATAATAATGAAATAACGGTTAATCCTATAATTAAAGCGATTAATATTTCTTGTGGCTATGATTATACGGTTGCCATACAACCAGGTAATAAAACTCTTTGATTTCCTTGTTCTATACTTTGAAATTAATATTGAATATTTTGAATGATATAAAAATTGAATATCTCTCATTTAATTTGTTTTCTCTTTTATAATACCACATTTCAGTTGGCACGGTATTAGCATGGGGAAATAATGGTCGTGCACAATTAGGTCGGATACCTGCAAAAGATCCAAATATAGGGGAGGAAAAACTCGCTTTGATCAAATCTTCGAAGCGAATCGTACGAGTTCCTCAAGTATCTCTTGTTTGTATGGAGGTACCTAGTCAAGTTCCTAATATACCTTCACCGATAATTTGTTATAGAAGTTATGATATTTCATCTCTTGCGGGTACTATTAAACCTTTAAGTTTAATAGAGCGATCAACTGGAGAAGTAACCTTGCATTATGTGCTAGAACAGTTTCATGGTATATATGACTCTACAAAAATAATGGAAAAGGTTAGTATCTCCATCTTTAATATAAGTATTGTTTAAGATATATTTCTTCTATCCTATATATTCCAGATATTATAGGTAGTTTTCTGGATGAAAAAATGAATAATTAAATTAAGGTAAATCTTTTCGTTACAGAGTATTGAATTAAAAAATTATCAAGCATGTTCAAAAATCGCAGTCCTTCAACACAACATAGGAGAAGCATTTCATTATCAATTAAAGCATATACATGCATTAAGTTTAAAATCTCCTGAATATTTAAAAAATGAATCACTAAGTGATCTGCCAATAAAGAACGCTGACTCAAAGCAGCAAAATAATAATGAAAATTCCCAGTCAGTTGATGCGGTACAACAGTTAAAGAAGAATACAGAATTGTTTAACAAACAGGTGGAGAAAAATCTTATAGAGTCTGTTGAAGACTCTGCTTTTAAAATAAAAATGAAAGTGCCAGCTAGCAAATCATTAAATAGTTTACAATCGATAGAGCAAGATTTATATTCATTTGATTGTCAAGGGGGATCTGAACAATTATTTAAAGATAACTGTGATGAATCTAGTTTAAATTCTGAAGAATTAAATACTGAAGACTTTGATGCTGAAATTTCATTGATCGATTCTATTTCTGAGATGGCACCTAAAGAGAATTCTTGTAAGTCTCCTAGTACTATAAAACTCGATTCAAATTCTAGATCAGAAAAACATTTCGAAACTTATGAAAATATTAACAATGCCAATAAAAATATATCAAATTTGTATAAGAATAACATTACAAATGAAGCTGTAAAAGTTTTAAAACATTATTTAAATGAAATAGAACATGAATTAGACGAAGTAAAATGTAAAATAATATATAGCGCAATTGAATTTTGGCTAGAAAATTGTTTACCTATACAAACTCTAGAAAGTGTATTTACTGAACATATACAAACTATTTATTATTCATTGGGACTGATCTTATTTTGGTAAGTTTAAAACTCATTAATGGTATTAATTTACTGTAACTGCAAACTAATTGTACTCGATAAAAAATTCTAAACTTTCACTTTACTTTTTAGTAAAAATGGAAACAATTATATAGATACGAATAAAAACAACGAGAATATGAAACATTCAAAAATATTAGATATATTTTCATTCAAATTTTGTCTTCAGGTGTGTTCATTGATTTTGCAATATATTGAGCAAGGTAAGTTCAATACAAGAAAGGGATATTACTTTATGATTGATCTACTGCATAAAATAGGATGATATCAGTTAAAATAAACCCTTTTATTGAAGGTCAATTTACACCGGAGTATGTTAATTTGTTATCGTCTATGATGGCAGATCGATATGGACTACCATTAAAGAATTTTCCAAGTTCAAGCAATGCTAGTACTACTGAACAAATAATGAAAGGATTCATTAGCATATTATCTTCTGAAAACAGTGAATCTAAACCTTTTGTACACATCAAGGTACAATAATTTTACAACTTGCTTATGCTATTTTGTTCATATTTATATTATTATCTTGTAAAAATGTCTTTAATCTAACTAGGATCCGGCTGATGTTCATCGGTTGCTTTCTAATAAAGAGGATAGTATGGTGTTTACTTGTGGACATCAATTTCCAATTTCAGTTTATCATAGAGAAATACTTCCAAAGATGGAGACAGAGCTTTTGGCACTTAAGCAATCAGTTCTTCCGTCTACCGCACAATTTTTAGACAAATTATTCTCTCAAACTAACAATCCTGACACAATTTGTCCAGTATGTATTCCAAGTGCTATACAAAATTTGTTGAAGAAGAATGATGATTGAAACATTACGTACCTGAGTCTTTGTTATTGTGTAAGTTTTGAGATATATAGTTGACTTTAGAGAAGTTTGTATTTTATTATAGGATTATAATTTTTAGAATAATTCATCTTTCAAAAATGATAAATGCTACTGATCAAAGCATATTAATTTATAATTATTGAAATTTATTATACAGGGCATTCTAAAACTCACATGTGCTCCTTAAAGGGGTTAATCTTGAGAGCAAACCGAGTCAAAACACTCTTCACCGCTATTCGATCTGGTGCTTATAGTTTTTGAGATTATGAGCATATTTATTAGCTTCAAAAAGTGGTAAAGATCTTTTTAAACCGATTTACTTTCAAGAGTAAAGACACTTAAAGGACGTGCGCGAGTTTTGGAATACTATGTGTATACACAATTGTTTAATGAAACTTAAGGCTACTAAAATTAGTAGAAAATAATTTACAGATTGATAAAATACATGTATTTTCTAATTTGTGAAATACTAATACGGGAGTACGATACTGTGTACTATATTAAATAAAAGTATACTAATAAATAATGTCTAATATGATATTGTATAGAAAAATATAGTGTGCTGTGATAGCATTATTGAAAATTAAATTTGAATTGATTTTATTCTCCTTTAAATTTACTTACTTAATTAAAAGAACGTTATTTATAATTTAAAAAATATTTAATTACAAATAATATAGAAATACGATATTCTATTTATTTACGCAATAGAATAGTTTATTATAAGAAAGAGAATATATATGTATCATATTTGTATATAACATAGAATCAGACTATACATTGGTGCGAGTATAGGCTTTGTCTCATAACTTTTTACAATTGAAATCAACAAAATTTTTCAGGAATTTTATTTGAAATATGCGTTTGTAAAGATCTTTATAATACTATTTACATATTTACACGGTACATTTTTTACACTGTGTCTTATTAAAGATTTCAACACATTATGAACTGTGTAAAGGGAGTTTCCATATCTTGAAACCTTTAGTTATTACTTAAGAATACTCTTAATTTAATTTGCTTCTTAATCAGCTTTGATTAAAATTGTAATCGATGCAACGTAGAAAAATTACAAAATTTTAATTTTATAATTTAACAATATCCTCTATTATTCATCTGTCAGAATGCTATATAGAAACGTTTACTTCTTTAAAAATATTCTAATGTGCCTAGAAAATCAAAGTAATATTGTGTAAATAATTTCTGACCAGGGAACATTAAAATATTTTACTGCTTAAGTTATCGCTTAAGTTTTACCATTTCTTTTTTCTTTTTTTTTCTTTTTTCTTATATATAACGTAAAGGATAATATTAGTAAACGATTAAGGAATATTCGCTTCCACCTCTGAAACGTCGGTAACCAAAAATACTCTTGGTCCAGCATGCGAGCAAACCACTTACAAATTAGCAACATTGCGCGCCAGTTGATCGAGTTCAAATCGAACGGCTTCCGGGAGGTCCTTGCCAACCTGAGCATCGAAGTACTCTCTTAGGTCCTCCACCTCTTTCCGCCAGAATTCCTTGGGCAATCTGAAGAGTTCGTCGACGTCAACTTGGTCCTTCAAGTTGCTCAAGTTGAGCGAATCGGTCTTTGGCAGGAGGCCGATCGGGGACTCCCTGGCGATGTCTTCGCCCTCGATTCTGCGCAGGATCCAATCAAGGACGCGCGAATTTTCACCAAATCCTGGCCACAGGAACTTGCCATCCGGTCCTTTCCTGAACCAGTTCACGTGGAAGATCGCGGGCAGTTTTGCATTGTCCACCTCTGCCATTTGCAGCCAGTGACTCAAGTAATGGCCAAAGTTGTATCCGAAGAAGGGTCTCATCGCGAATGGGTCGTGCATTATCACCTTGGCCTGAGGAAGTATGAAAAAGCAGTATGATTTTCAGGTCCCTGTGGATCTCCGCCGATAGTCGCGTCACAACGACCCAAGAAACTTGATCCAACGAACCTTGTGTTCCGCAGCTGCGGTCGCTTCCGAGCGCATGGATGCACCGATGAAGACTCCGTGCTGCCATGATCTGGCCTGGTAGATCAAGGGCACGCCTTCCGGTCGTCGTCCACCGAAAAGTATCGCGTCTATCGGCACCCCGTTGGGATCCTGCCACAGAGGGTCGATTATGGGGCACTGGTTCGCGGGTGTGCAGAATCTCGAGTTGGGATGTGCAGCTGGAGTCTTCTGGCCACGCGTCCACTTGCTTCCTCTCCAATCCGTGATCTGCAAAAGCGAGTACCATCGTTAAGATCGCGAGATCCTGTCGCGTTTTCCGAAGAGCTCGAGGACCAAGCTCTAAAACCGAGGATGAGTTCTCGATCGCGCGAGACAACGCGCGTTGCTCGATACGGACTTTTTTTTTCCCAATGGTCGAACAAACAAGGACGGTCGATGCTCGCGACGATTGGCAATTGTTGCAGCTAGAGAGTAAAAACACCTTGCGCTGTCAAACACCTTGCCTCATACCCGTGACGTAGATCTTTATCATTATCCGTTGTTTGCTCGCGCACTCGAGTATCCCTGGCGGTAAATATTTATCGAGCAACGCAAAGATCGATGTTTGCTCGCTATTTGGCCCATTCCGTAAACCGAACGGACGACGCGCGTTCCGACGAGAGTGAAGAGAAAACCTGACGTTGGTCCCGAGTTCCCCGATGACTCCTCGACGAGGTTGTTGTTCGACGTCTCGACTGAAATTACCTCAACGTCCTCGGAAATTTCCTTCTCCATTCCCTCCCAGAAGACACCGCCGTCGTTGGTAGCGGCGACATTCGTGAAGATGGTGTTCCTAAATATCGTCTTCATGGCGTTTGGATTCGTGGCTTTGCTGGTACCGGGCGCAACCCCGAAGAATCCATTCTCCGGGTTGATCGCGCGGAGTCTGCCGTCCTTGTCGAAGCGCATCCACGCGATGTCGTCCCCGACGCACTCTATCGTGTACCCTGGGAGAGTCGGCTGCATCATGGCCAAGTTGGTTTTGCCACACGCGCTGGGGAAAGCTGCCGCCACGTAACGTTTCTTCCCCTTGGGGCTGGTGATACCCAGGATCTAGAAGCAGATGCAGCGACGTGTCAACGTGACGTCGATGATCGAGCGAACCGGGGGAGCCAGTCTCCCGAGTTACGGACAGGACCATTTGAAAGAAGCACACGTGGGATTGGAGATGGGTCTGTGACCAAGGGTGTTGGACCATCGGGACTGAATTCGAAGAAGCTCCGTCGTTGCTTCGCACGTACCAGCATATGTTCAGCGAGCCAGCCTTCGTTCCTGGCGATGGTGGACCCGATTCTGAGCGCGAAACATTTCTTGCCCAATAGAGAGTTGCCCCCGTAGCCACTTCCGTAGGACACGATCTCGTTCCTGGCTGGCCTGTGAAGGATGATGGTCCTCTCGGGGTCGCAAGGCCAGGATGCCACCTGCTCCACCTGCGAGTCCTTCTTGGGCACACCGACGGAGTGCAGACACTTGACGAAGTCATCGTTGCCAAGTACCTCGAGCACCTTGGAGCCCATCCTCGTCATGATCCTCATCGACAGGACCACGTAAGCGGAGTCGGTGATTTCGATGCCGATCTTCGACAAGCGGGACCCCACCGGACCCATGCTGAAGGGAATCACGTACATGGTGCGTCCTGGAATGGAAACCGAGAAAATGTCAGCATGAAATTTCCCGCGTGTCTCGTCTCGCGCTATCTCGAGTGGTTTGTAAGTTTTTTTGTTTGTTTTTTTTCCGGAAAAGGAGGCGCGACGACGCCGAAACACGACTGGAGCTGTCGCAGACGACGAAGACGAGTTCTCCAAGTTCCCTTCGACAATCCCATCGAGAACGAGACGCTGTCCCTGTCCGTCGATACTCACCTTTCATGCAGCCGGGGAACCTATCGACGATCGCCTTATCCATGTCGTTCGGCGATATCCAGTTACCAAGTTCACCCTTGACACCTTCCCGGGGGGTGGGGATGGTGTCACCCTTCGAGTCGGTGCTGATAAACGTGCGGCTCTCCACTCGGGCCACATCTGCCGGGTTCGTTCCGGCCAACCAGCTGAAACGACGGATCGAGTACCTGAGTGTCTTGTCTCTCTCTCTCTCTCGAGCGATTCGGACGGAGTCGCTGCGAGGGGTAAATTGATAGTTACCAGTTGTAGTATTTCGGTAGCGGTCGAATCGTTTGGTTCTTCTCGAGCAACTTGAGCAACTGCGCGTTCTCGGCGTCGCTGCCGTTGCATATGTAGATGTCCTGCGGTTGGCAAAGGGCGACGCATTCCTCGAGGTACGAGCGAATCTTCGGCGACAGAGAGACTGCGGATCCATTTAGAATCGGCGTATTCCCGATGTAGTCGTAGGCACTCTCGATGGTCCGTGGAGTCTTCACCGCTCGAGTGGTGTACAACTTCGTGAATCTGCGAGAGAACGAGGAGAGACGCGAGAGATGAGAACGATGATCCGTCGGGGAAAAGATTCCTCCTCTCGCGTATTTCAAGCGATCGAACTTTCGAGGTTGATGCGATCTCAGAAAATTTTTTTCAATCAACCGCGTCTAATCCCCGACTAATCTACGATGATTATCTCCCTTCTTTGGAATTGCGCTCGGAACTATGATAGGAGGCAGGCACGCACACGCGCGCGCGCGTGTACTTCGGGTGAAGTACCAGGCGCGTTTTCTTTTCGGGGAGGTGGATACCAAAGTGGAAGATTACGTCATTTATGAAATAATTTTATATCGGTTGGAACAAAGTACTCGCTGGAAACGGTGTGAATTTTCTCTTAGACTTTGAAGTGTGACCTGTCGCACACGAATGAGTAACGGTAGTGGTGGTGGTAGTTGTAATTACAACGGTAATTGGTAGTGGTGGTGTATCAATAGTGGTGGTAAATTGCAATTGCGAGTACGAGGGGGAGGCGACGGGTAGTTCTTGTTTTATTTTCCTGATGCAAATTGAACGATCGAACGATGATCAATCGGACCTTGCTTCGGTATCGAGCAAGTTCCTTCGATGAAAAAGAGGCCGGCTTCTATATGATCTTGGAAACGTCACCGATACTGACACACACTCCAAAGTACGCGCCAAGTCCGCACCGGGAAAAGCCCGTTTTATCAATCAAGCCTTTCCTCGCTTAATCTCTAGCGTGGTCTCGAGATTCGAAACCTGGTGATTTCCGAGGATTAATATCCTACTCGAAACGATATATCAAACTGGACAGAAGTACCAAAGTACAATCGTTACATCGAGTACAATGAATTTGTACAAAATCTTTCTTAATTCTATTAAAATAAAAAAGAAATAAAAAAAAAAAAAAAACAAATTTCACGTACGTAGGTAATACGCATAGGTAAAATTGAAGAGAAACCTTTCAATATATTTAATACGAATGGAAAACTTTGGATGAGTTCTGTATTGGAGGAGTCGACGAATAGTTTTATTTCAACAAAAATCATGCATTATGCAATCCACTCTTTGTTTCGTCAGAAGAGGTCTGACCGTACACTGTGGTCGACTATTCTTTCAAATTCTCTGACGAAGGAGGGTCGGTAAATATTTCTATTTCGACGAAAATCAAGTATTATGAAATTCACTGCTCGTTGCATCAGAAAGTTTTACCGCGCACTATTCAATTTGTCTTTTTGACAGCCACGTTAATAGGTCCGGGGTTGTGCTATCGCTCATTGCATTATATGGAACACCCGATTTTTTCCCTCCGCATCAATCGTATCCCACCACACCATTTTCAAAACAGATCACAGAATTTGGTAACAAGTTGCATCATCCAAACTAAATTTCTTGCCGGTCCATTCTTAAAATTCCCTGCCTCTTCACGCGTCTCTCTCTATCTCTCTCTCTCCCTCTCTCTCTCTCTCTCTCTCTCTCTCTCTCTCTCTCTCTCTCTCTCTCTCTCTTTTTCCACACGAACACTTTGACCATCGTAGGATAAAGCGAAATAAGTTTACACCCGTTAGATACCCGAGAGTTTCTAGAAATTGCCAATGAATTTTCGATAGACGACGAGAATGCGAAGAGAGAGAGAGAGAGAGAGAGAGAGAGAGAGAGAGAGAGAGAGACGAGCAAACTTAACGAAGGGAGAGACGCGAGCAAGCGAGAGACTGTTAATAAAGAAGCCTCGATTATGGGACAGTCTAGGGTGTGCGTTAGGGTGAGGAAGAGAATTGCTATGAGAAAAAAGGCGTGTACTCACGGTGGATAGACGATGTCAACGGAATGAGGCATTTTAGCTCCTGTGATTCTGGCGAGTGTCAGGAGGGAGAAGTATTTCGAAGGTTTTGGCGCGAGAGCACCACTCGAGTTACACCTCAGCAAGGGGTTGTTCGTTGAACATGTGAGACCAGGTGATAGCCGCGGCGTTACCGAGTAGCTTCGCGAAAACTTGGAAAATTGCGAAGAATATCGGTTGACAGAGGCAGGTCGAATTGTCATGATGCTGGTGGAGCCGGTCCTGCCTTTTATAAGAGTCTCGCCAAGAAGGTGAAGTTGAAGTCCTCTGGACGAGCCCTCCTATTCTCGCGATCTGATTGGTTTGCGTAAGACACGTTCTTGGCTTCCGGAGAGAAGTGGGAGCCGTCCGGATACGACCAGCCGTCTGCTTCTGGTGAATTCCCCGTTACCAGTGAGAATTCTTCGGGCCACCTGGATGGACGTGGTCGTCCTCGACTTCTCGGAGCTCTTTCTTCAACTTTTCGAACCTGGTCAATCAGAAACGATTCGTTAGATTTATCGCGTCCATCCACCATTTCGCTTAAATTCCCACAACCCCCGTCGAATCGACCGCCGATCTTTCGTTCTTTCCTCTCTCGAATTTTGCCCCGAATTGCACACGATTCAATTGGCCGAACGAACGAACGAACGAACGAACGAACGAACTCTCCGTTCGTTGAAAACGAGAATCTCTCTCCCCCTTTTTCAACTCTTTTCCATGATTCTGACAATTCTCGGAGTGACGGTGAAGCTCCACGCGCTCTATCTGATTTTCATGAAAAACGCGAAAACTCCGCTAGAAATTTATTCCTCTCTCTCTCTCTCTCTCTCTCTCTATTCGTTGTAGAAGAAATAATAATGAGTAAGTATGTGTACAAGTGTGTTTTATTCCTGTCAATGTTGATCTATACAGGGTGTGTAAAATTGAAACGTTCCGTAAATGTAACGGGTCGCGAAGAAAATGATTTCGAGTCGATTTTTAATTTGTCACTTCTCTGCTCGACTGTTGTTTGGCTTTCGAGATATTCAATCACGAAGGTACTGTTGGTTATGGACGAAGACAGTCGGGTAATTTAAATGAGATAACGCTATGCCGTGTCTCGCTACGACTATCTCCGTCCAATTAATACAGTACCCTTACAATTTTATATCTCAAAAACTAAGTTTCAAGTGGAAAATTTTAAGTTTATGGAAAGTTCTCATTGTTGCGCTCTGTATAAAAAAAAAAAAAAAAAAAAGAAAAAAGAAAAAAGAACTAGTTATCCAGGAGTACGTATAGGTCCTTGCGACTAGAGTTCTTCCTCGTTGTTTAAGAATTAATCGCGATAAAAAATATCGTTCGTCAGCCTGACGAGAGATTTGATTTTAGGTATCCGTCCCAGAGCGGGGTCCCGGAACGACAGCCACTAACGATCGAGCGAAACTTTCAATATTTTCCCTCGACGTCTCGACTCTCGACTCGAGGCTGGAAATTCCAACAATCGAGACGATCCACGATCAACGTCGTCGAGTCCTTAACGATAATCTACGTTTCTCTCTTATCGATATCTATATTTTCCTTCAGATTCCAGCGCTTAAATTTCATTGACAGCGATCGATCGATCGTGAATTAAGAATCGTCCGATCGATAGGGTGCCGGAGTGCCGTGAGATCTACGATAGATCGCTCGAAAGTTTCCGATCGAGATTTGGCACGACGATCTCCGCGACGTCGTCGAAACGAAAGGATTTTCTCGAGAACTCGACGAAATAAAACCTCTAGAGTTTCTCTCCTCTCGAAGCGAGCGCGCGAGAAGCATGAAACACTCGTCGGAAATGTTTATCTAACCGTGGCAGCTATCGCCGGTTTACCGACTCCAACGTTCAGTAACAGATCTCAAAGTTCAGCCACCGATACCGAGAAGAGAATACCAGTCGGATCCATAACTTCCTCTCGGTAGCCTTCGCCCGCTTGTATCGCACCGTAACGAGGGGTCTCCTCCGATCAAAGGTCTTAGAAATTTCAGGCCGATACCGTTGGTTCGTCTCGTCGAACGCGTCGATCGTTATCGAGCCCACTTTGACCGATCCCACCGATTTTTCCGAGTACCATCTTAGCCTGCACTTACCGTTCTCCGGATGATTCCACTCGCCTGCACCGCGCGATCGCGCGTCAAGGTCGGAACTCGAGAGAAGAAGACGTTGCGGACGTTTCGAGACGTTGCGGACGTTGAGAGCGAAGTTCGGATCGGCAACCGGCGGACGATCGAGACTGCGTCGGGGACTCTGCGTGGAGTTTGTCCGATCTCGATGGAACTGCTTTCATTGAAAGTTGGCGCTGGCGAGGGACGGTGCACCGGTGTGGCACTTGCGGTTCGGTTCGGTCGAGTTCGGTTCGGGTACGGAGTAAAAGCTCTCGGTAACTGCCCGATTGGCCGGTCGCACTAAATCGAAATCGTTGCCAGTCGGGTTTTATAGCGGAGCCTTAACAGATTACTTAGCTCTTCTATTTTTCTTCGGGCTCTCTCTTGCGCTTTCCGCTATCTGAGCGGCTACAACGACGCGCGCGTGCGAGTCAATTATTTGCGCGTTGCACCGAGAGAAACTGCTCATCGTTATCGTCAGCCACGATTGGCCTACGTCAACGGCCTTCGTCGTTTCAACTCCGACGCATTTCGCGCGCTCCTGCTCGGCCAGGAGGACTCTCCTCCGGTCTCTCCGCTTCTCCGCCTCTTGCGCTCCTTCATTTTCGCCGCTCTTTTTCCCCAGGTCCACCCGGACCCTGCGGACGAGGCGCGGAACCTCGTTCGCGCCCTATTTGCCTATTTGCTCGTTTCTCGCCGCGACGATCGACCGGTACGACCGCTCCGCTTGCTCCGCCGCCCGACACTTTCATTTTCGCGGCAATTCCGTCGGTCGCCACGACCGCCCGTCGAATTTCTTTTCGCTTTGGCCGAGGTCCGACGACTTCTGGGAACCGCTCGGCGCGGCACTTCCGGTCTCTTATCGCGGACTTTTCTCCGTATAACGGTGACGTCGACGTGGTGGGACTGACGTTGATAGTGAAAACGGACGGGTCGGTCGCGCGGTCGGGGCTGTCGATCGCGAGAAAATCGAGCGGTTCTGCCTTTATCCGAAGTCAAACGTGGCATGGGAACACGCTGGGTGTCTCAGCTGCAAACAAGATAGCGCTCGAGGTCCTTTCGTAGATAAACCGTACACCCGCTTCGTTGCGAGCAAAACTCCTGTCGCGGGTACGCGAGGAAAAAGCTAAAACTTTGCCTTTGGATTGGAAATGCGACTCAAGGTTGTGTGCGTGCGTGCGTGCGCGCGCGCGCGCGCGCGGAGTTACGTTTTTCATTTTAATTATAGAGTGCGAGCAGTCGCGCTATAGCGAATGCGCTAGTCAATATTGGAACATGGCTGATGAAAAATCGCGTGGAATTGGGTAGGAGAGCTCGACGACGATACGTTGATCCATCGCACAGGTGGATCCCACCGGGAAGCGAGAAGGGAGAGAAGATCGAGAGAAAGAGCGAGCGAACGAGCGGCTCTTATCTATCGCGAGAGAAGGATCGAGCGAATTTATCGGATTTCATTTGAATAATCCGTAAATAGTTTTGCGAGTAGGCCTGGTCGGACCAGACCAGACCAGACCAGGCCAAGCCAGGCCAGGCCTCTGCAGCTTTGTTGACTGCGAGAGGCTCGCATGTGTCTCCGGGTGATTAGAAGATACGATTGGTCGATGCGGACGTGGTGAGAACTCATCGTGGGGGAGCCCGAGAGCTATCGAACTGAGATAACAGCTCGCAAGGACATTCCCCTCCAATCCTCAACCTTAACCGACGATGGTGATGATGATGATGATGATGATGTAGCGTCGACTCTGCCACGCGCGACCTGCCAAATTCAGCCACGAGCAAACCTGTTTTGGTCGAGCCCACCTTGCTGTTTTACCTGTCACTTTCTAATCTCCGGTAATTTCCACTTGCGAACCCCCCACTTATTTTCTTGTCAACTTTTTGCCGACGCTGCTACTGATACCGCTGCTCCTGCTGCTGCTCCTGCTTCTGCTGCTGCTGCTACTGCTACTGCTGCTATTGCTAAATATTACGGTGTCACTTTTTCTTTAGAATCTCTCGTGGCTAAATTTTAATGTTATCAACTTTCGGTTCCTCCAGGTAAACCTGACGCAACGACATTTTTTTTTCTGGCCTCTATTTGTCGAACGGACGGGATATCTCAGAGAAATGGCGTCCTCTTTTCGAACGGACGCTCCTCGGGAGGTCAAAACGAATGGAAAATCCCTTTGTCGCTTTTTCGAAGGTGGTCGATTGGTCGAGGAGAGACAGTCGGATCGTGGAAGTGAGATAATAGGATTCCTTCTCGCTTCCACTATCTGTGGCTTTCTCTGTTTGTCGCCAATGTACCAGAGTTATCATTGAATATCTTTTGAAATTCTACTTATGGAAAGTTATGGGTGCGAAACGACGTCGAAAGGATTTTTTATTCCTTTTGTCCCGAGAAGAGTGTACCATTTCGAAAGAGATTGCCATTTTTGGGACACCTTGTATATTTTCTATAGCCCGCGTGTAACACTAAAATTGTTCTTCTCGATTTCATTTTGAGATTGATCCAACTCGACGAAACTAATGTAACGAATTGCGATTGTTTCGATCGCACACTCTCGTTTTGTTTCAATTCTTTTCTCCTACTTGTATTCTTTCGTGTTTGTGCATATTATTTCCCCCTTGGTACGAGTTAGAAAATTTTAATATTGAGATAATTGTTGGTTTACCTTTCAAGTTGCCGCTGTAAATTATTTGCGATGTCCAGGAGGGGGGTAATTTGGAGTGAAATAATGTTTAATCAAAGATACCACTGGAGAAGCGTGTAAATTTCATTGAAGAAAGAAGAGAGAGTCCAGAATTTATCCAGAACAACTTTACTGTTCGGAGTTCCGAAAAGAAATGATGACACCTCGCCTGTGGATGACGCATAAAACTTGATGATACTGCGTCTCTTAGTGTGATGTTAGAAAATACCTGTGTTTAATTACCAAGGTCTATTCGTTTAATACGTCACGTTATTGTCTGTTAAAATTTATTAGATAAATAACAAGTATTTTATCAAGCTTTACTTAAGACACTACAGACTGCTGTAGTAAAATTACTATTGGATATAAATTTCTTACTTTCTTTCTGCGTAAAATTGGCCTTCAGATGTTCGTTGTATACTAAATCAGTATCTTCGAAACACAGCATAATAAACTGTAATGTTTGCCAATCTTACCTCAACGAGATAATAATGGAAGATTATAGACTAATATCCGGAAGAAAACCATATCTTCAATAAAATTATGTAAAAGTTCTTAAATATCTCCAGCAAAATAGATATTTTTGCACTTTTTTAAGTACATTTTAATCTTCCTAAACACTATTATACGTAAATGGCATAAAGATCGAGAACTGCAAAATTTATCATTATGTTACAAGTGTAAAAACATAATAAAAAAAAATAAAATATTTTGAAATACTTATTATAAAGAGTTACTGTATCAGAGGAAAAAAATGGTATCAAATTAAGTGTTTGAACTGTTATCAGTATTAAGTAATTTATAAAAGGAGGAAGAATGTATGTTTGAAAGTTCTATAAAAAGAAATAACTTAAACGTGTAAGAAGGAAAGGAAATAATTTAATTAGAAAATATTCGTATATTTTTCTATTGATTCATAGAATATGTATATAATATATTTTTGTGATTAACACGTATTACCGTTAATTTATATATTTATACACATTAGTTGATTATATTCCTTAATAGGATTGATTATTATTATACTTGAGGAATGTAAATTGTTAAAACAACAATAATATAATTGAAGAGTACTTTGTTTATGTTAAATGATGACGTCACTTAACTGAAGATAACAATACTCTTCAGTATAATCTACGATACGGTACTATCTTCCAAATAAAACGTAATCAGTTTTAATTAACGGTATTCTAATTATTATAAAACCAGTTCGCATTGCAATAGAAATCAAATTCGCATAGACATGATAATATCTGATAGAAGTATTATATATAAACCTAGATAAAAAATAAAGAAACATGTGTCATTGCGAAAGTTAAAAATAGACTTTCTCTTCCCATTTTTACGATTAAGAATATTTTTTAATGTTTCATCTAGTTTCGTACGCCAAATATTCATAGCGATTGGAGCTCATTTATTCCATTTAAATCTGTGAAACAATCATCGGATTTACATAATACAACCTGTAAACAGTTTAAATAGATTATTGTTATGCATAATGAATTATATTTATTTTGGTATTTCTCGATCAAAGATGTGATTTTATCCATTGATTATTCATGAAGCACCTGATAACCATTGCTTTATGATCTAAATAAAAAAAATCTATAATAAAAATAAACACTCGTGCTTCATTTATTTATTGCCTGAAATAGAAAGGGGATGTGGAGAAGGTGGAGAAAAGAGGTCAATGATTTTTTCTAAACTTTAATAGCAATATTAGGACTCGTAAAAGTTTCCAATGATAATCATTACATATATATATATGTGTGTGTAAAGAAAATCTTCTATTTGACTATTTATAATACAAAAAAAGGATATATTCGTATCAGAAATATAAGGAATACATTAATTATATAAATTTTAATTTGATTAGTCGTGGTTGTGTCCTCTGCGAGGGAAAAATTTGTATTTTATTTATAAGAAGATCCTCTTGATACATGTCCACATGGCTCGACACGGTTGACCTTTGCATCACATCGGTTAAAACCGGTGTAAAAAGATAAGCAAAGAGTTTAAGATAAATATTTTTAGGAAAAAGTATCCGCGCGATACGATTCTTAACATCCTGAATGCCTCGTGAGTACGAACTATGCGGTATCTTTCGGAGTTTGGCGATTCTGCTGAATTTGTTTTATTAAATAGAAATTATTTAGTCGTTTGAATGAAAAAAATTGCACGCCTAGAGGATTAGTAAGTTCGCGTGTTTAACCGCGACTACGAAATCCATATCTAATCAGCCAGCCTTATTAGTTCAAAGTATAAGTGTCGGGCCACGAATATTTCCATGATGGCCGCCAGCTTTCACATTAATTATATAAATATAAACACTTGTACTTTCGTTGGGTCGTACGTTTCCAGAATTCGGCTCTTTTATCACATTACGTTGTTAAAGTTCTCATGTATGAATGAAGCAATATTCATCTTTCCCGTATACCTTTTTCTTGGGTTTCCCTATTACGCCTTCTCACTGCCAAGAGGAATATTCTTATTTGAATGATCTTCGCGCAGGTTCTACACTTATAACATCGGATAATCGTGAACTACCACCTTCGACTCAAGATTAAAAATAATATTTCCGAATACTTTGAACGATGTACCAACGAAGTATAATGGATGCGTAAGGTAGTTTCGATAAGTTGCTCATTGCGATTTAACAATTTCGAAAGTGCATTGAAATGCATTTTGCAACATTGTCAAGTTTATCGATGTTCGTTCGATAAAATTATGTGTTTTTTGAAAGATCGTTGGAGCGTTGTACTGCCGTATGCTGGTTACTACTTACTATCCGTAGGATTTTTGCTATTGGAACTTACTGCTTGTTGCATTATTCAATCATTAATTGCAGCACACGCAACATGTGGACCCTGATTGTGCGCCCATTTATCTCTTTCAGAAAAAGAGGAGAGTCAGTCAAAATAACGAGTTCGTATACTTACGAGAGCGTCTTAGAACAAAGAGTCTCTAAAGCATATCATCTCGTTACAAGCTAATTAGCGTGCAATCATCGGACATTCCAATTCATATTGTACTTAATGATAAATATTTCCTGGTTCTGAGTGTAAAAACTCTCGCGGTACATTTTTAATTCTCTCCCCGCTGCCTGTAACTGAATTAATAATAATTTCGATAAACAATTTCACAAAGAGCACAAAAATCGAACGCTCGATTCCTCCAGGTACGAGAGTCATTAATTTTTCCTGATACGCGCGCGCGCGTATTACGAGTCGTATTAAAATTTATTGGTGTGTGAATTATCTTTAAAAATGAAAGATTTCACTTATCTTCTCGCCAGGCAATTGAACTCCGGGCCAAGCACTGGCAAGAAATCTTTTGTAACTGAACTATTAGATCGTGGAAAATATATCTATGTATTTCTCAAATTTTTGTTATTAGAAAATTCGCTACGTGACGAATTGCACTAAAGAAATTGCATTTCTCGGAAAAGTACACAAGATTAAAGCGCTTTATTTATTTCCTCGTAGCGTTTTATTGACTGGGAAGGCTTATGAAGTATCTACGTGATGTACTTTGACCTATCAGAGTACTACTAGTGCATGTGTATATGCTTCATTACATGTATGCAAGATCTTTTACATGACCTGTCTGGGTCATTCTCTAGTGTCCTTATTATGAAAATTACTAATGGAATATAAAATCACGTAGGCTTTGTACTACTGAGCTTTGCACAAAAAAGGAACAAAGAATTTCATGACAAAATGCAAAGATTCCTGAAACTTTGAACTACACTTTGAATTATTGAACTGCACCGTTCTCGATGTTTCGATGCTTTATGGTAAAATCGATGACGCAATAAATTCAATAAATATCATTATAAGCCTTCATCGAGAGCACACTCCTATGAAGTCAAATATACAAACTGCTATTATTAATTGTACAAGAAAATGTAATTTTCAACTCTTAAGAGTAGTCTTTGTATTCTACTTTAATAATTAATGCATCAAGGTACAAATAATTTCATGCAAAGACTCTATCTTATTACAGAGGGAGGGAGAGAGATTTTCTTGAGTAAATTAATCTTTACTTATATTTCACATATTCACAGTTGTATATCTTATTCTCAATTAATTTAGCAACATGATGTATGATACATTGTATATTTGTTGTTTTTTATCAAAAGAGAATTTCATATTGGAATTGGAAGGCAACAGGTGTCAGGGTGTTTGTTCGTCCACTTCTTGACAAAAAAAAATATTTAAAAGTAATTGATGAAGTAAGCTCTCTTGAAATCATAAGCGATAGTGGAAATTGCATCCGCTATTGGCTTCATTAACCAATAATGATTCCAGCTTTCAACCGTCCCCGACATTTTTCATCCAATCATCTCGAGTGTGTCTGCATAATTTATCGATATGTGTCAGAGATAATAATTATTCTACGAACTAAATGCCTATATAAGAAATTATATTTCGCATTGATTGAAATGGCAATAATAATGATCATTACCTGACCTTCTCGAGGTCTTTAGGAATTTTTCGGGGGTGAAGTACTCGGATCTTGAGAGCAACCGAGGCTGATGATAAATGAATCATGCGATTCCAAAGTATCTCTATGCGTGCGAGCACTCTCAATAAACAAATTATTATTAATTCTATAAAAAAACGAACGTTAATATCTCGAGAAGTTTAATCGTTCCTCCATTTCCTGCCCTCATCTTCGTCGTTTCAATCTTCAAAGGCAACGATTCTAACGAGTTTTTCGCGTATCTTGTAGAAGCTCTCGAAATCTGTGGGAGGAAACCTGGTGATTTCATTGCAAAAAATATTGAACATAAGTTTCGATTGATACTGCGAGCATTGCAGGGGAGATAAATGTCGTATGTATGTGTGCCATGTGCTTATAATTCAAACGATAGTGGAGGCTTATATCTTTTCTAGAGAGTTTGCACATTTTCACCACTCATACGCTACAAACAATGGGTGCTCTTGCTTATCGGAATATCGGATAGAAATATCATTGATTTGGAACTTTCATTCTCTGAAACTTGTATCTAAACATTTCTTTCTATTAAGGGTGAATCCCCGTTCCTGTCTCACCCTTCCCACCTTAGAGATCGCTAGAAATGTTGCAATTTCTTTATTATCGTAGAGAACCTGTTGATTATAAATAGATCGAGGATGTTGTTGAAATTTCAAATCACGAGAGAGATATTTATAGGATTAAATTTCAGATAAAAGTTCCTGGTATTGGTAAACAGTTTGTATGTGTACTTTGTCGCTAATTTTAATAAGATGCTATTAATAAAATATAAGCAAGATTCTAGGCAAATCGAGAAGCCGAAGAAGAAGAAGAAGAAGAAGAATAAGAAGGAAGAAACTTTTTTTTTGAGCTAATGAATTGCATTTCTAATAAAGAGTCGAATTGTTCCTAATGAATCTTCGATAGATCTTCCTTATCGGCGATTGTGAACATTATCTTTGTTAATTATCATCGATAATGAGTAGACGGATTATCGTAGACTTCCTTCTAAGGTGAGCAATATAACGCATCTGCTTGTTTCCAGCGCATGAACAATAAAAGTACACATGGCACTATAAAGTTCCTTTGTGCGGAATGCAAAATATTCCAAATTGTTTATTTGCATGGAATCTTACTAATCGTTTAATAAATTGTGCAAGGTGCCCCGGTGGCTGGGAATAAACACTTTTCCAGCGGATCAATTTTTACGTAATTTAATCTTTACTTGTTTACCAGATGAACAAGTAAAAATTTTGTTTGATTTTATATTAGTGATTTCGAGTGATCCTATTAGTCATTGTTCGCGATTACTAATACTAATTGGTCGTGGCCAATTTCTATCGGGGGAATTTTTTCGATCTCGCAACGACGAATCTCTTCTCGTTTTTTCTTCTGATTTTCCATTTTCCTTATAAATTGTCCGATCCTTCGAAGATAATGCCGCATTTAATTAATCAGATTTTCAATTTCCAAGACGGTGCATGACCTGACGCATACGGGGGCTCGCCTCGTGGCCTCTGATAACTTTATCAAAGATGATTGCATAACTGAAGGCTCGTCTGTATTGCTTCTCATAATCTATAGCACACATTATTAACACTTTTATTAATATATCTAGCGAAGATAATGGAAAAACTATATTTACCTGTCTTTCGTGAGAATGTCCACATTCTACTCGATCCATGGAAAAATCTTGTTCTTTTGTCGAACTTGGCTGTGCTCGACAAGAATCACAATTATTTTTCATTACGTAATGCGATAATTACTTCTTTAGGATTTTACGATGATTGTGGGGTTTATCATATTTCAACAGACTAGTAAGGCTAACTGATCCGGATGCTGCCAAATCTCTGTACTTTGTTCAAAACTGTAGTTTTCCATTTGAAACACGTGTATTTTAGAATGGCTATAGTGAAGGAAAACATTAATCATTCGCACATGTTACAATAATTTCTTGAAAATCTATATTGCATGATAATTGTTTTGACAAGAGGTAAGAAATCCTTGCCTCTTTGTACCCACTTCCTACTTTACCTCATCCTTCTTTTTATCCTCTCCTTATTCTCTTCCTCCTATTACTTTTTGATAATTTTACAAAAGTTTTTCCAGGATGAAAAAAACTCATCATTATCGAAATAATGTCAGTTTTGTCAAAACATGCCATGTTTATGCGATATTTATCTAAATTTTTTATTAGCCAATCAATTTCTTACGATCCAGTATGCTTAAACGAAGAAGATTTGGTTTTAATGAACATTGTAATAATTACTTTCCTCATAATGAAGAGAGATAAAAATAATTACTATATCTGTGCAAGCGGTATCCCATAGGCACTGAAAATATTTGGAATTTATGAATGAAATAAATTGCATGCGGACCATTCTTCTTTTCTTTTTTGTAAATTAAAATTATTACGAAGAATACTGTTTTCTAATAAATATATTAACGGAGTAATAATATTTTTAGTGAAATTTTGTTTTTCAATTATTGAATTATTACAAAATCTTTATTATTTTTCATTGGACCGCAGAAGAAAATCTATGCATGATTTGTGTAATCTTTATATTATTGTTATTAGAGAAGAGTAAGCTGATGAATATTTTTGCAAGATTGTAGCTTCTAGAAAGTTGCTTCATGTATTTACACCCAAAGAACCCCTGCGATGCATTGGCCAACTCTTAAAGAATTATTATCGAATGGTCTTTAACCTCGGTACTTCGTAATAAAAGCAAGAATTGTATCATTCAGCAGCTTACTTGTTTCTACTTTAAGAATTGTTCATTGCGAAATATCATCGTATTGATTCATACAAAAAGTAAAATGTTATTTCTCCTATAAAAGAAAAAATCGTAAAGTCCCAAAGAATTTTTGAAAATGACAATACCTTACACGAGATAAGAAGAATCAAAGTTATTTAATAAACCCCATCGATCGAAAAATTTTCAATAAATTATTTTAAAAGAAATCACCCTCTCTCTCTCTCACTTGTAATTTATATTAAATTTTGAGTATCGTATAAAAAATCTGCGCGAATAATCATAATTATAGAAACCTTTTTGAAAGAAAATAAATTTTCTCTTTTCCTCTGAACATTGTTGGAAGAAATACAAGTTCCCGCCAAAATTTTATGTGAAGTTGAACTCGTGGCGACATCCATGTACTTTTTGGTGAACTAGAGCAATGGCTACCTGAAAATTTATTAAGTTATCCAATCTTGCATATATTTAATTCAATGTTGAACATCAGCTGTTCAGTGACAGTTTACCAGCCGTAGTAGGGGTGTTGAGGTTTATTGTTTGGAAAGTAATATGGCTATGTGGTGACTACAGAATTAGCGTGCTACGTAGACAAAGAAACGTCGCTTTTCTCATGATATTCTGAGCTGTGCTGTGTGCTAAAACTTGTAGTTTATTTAAATAAAATAGTAGAGAATCCATAGAAAATGTTGGAACTCGAAGTAGTACCCGAAAGATCCCTCGGCTGCGACCAGTGGGAATTTATTTTAGGCAAGTGACGAAATACTTATCACGTATCGTAACTCTCTTATTACGCCTTATTTTATTTCTACTGGAAATTCTTTTGCAAAATGAGATATTCGGGAAAAACGGGTTATCCTTAATGCATCTCTTTAACTGCATCAATCAACATCCATCGCTCACACTATTACTTTCTATTAGTAAACATCTACTCTGACATTCACATGTAAACAATCAAACTGAGTTTGTATGTGAACACTTAGTTATGCATTATGTAATGAAATTTACTTCTAAATATTACTTTTCAAGTAAAATTGAAAGATATAATTTGATATAAATCACTTTTTCTTGTTTATAACAAGTTTTTTCTACACTGTATATATGTATATCTATCTATGTGTATATGTATATATATATATGTATACATGTATATACACATATATGTGTGCATACATGAATTTATGAATGTGTGCATAAGTATTTGTGTACGCACTTTATTTTGAATACAGATATATTTATACGTGCATGTTATTAAAACTATGATTTGCGAATAAAATTTAAATAAGAAATTTATGCAAAGATGATTTTTAATTAGAGTGTGATATAAAGGTCATAAGATGTTTCAAATTAAATTGATAATTTTAATATTTGATAAATTCATTCGTAATACCTTCAGTGATTTAAACTGATTTGTTTTTCTCACTTGTGAATAGGTATGCATTTTTCTCAGTCAGTTTCAATTATACAGTCACAAGTGGGCATTATACGAGGAGTACAAGTTCTGTATAGTGATAATGTAAGTCTTTCATTTTTGAAGATTTATTATTATATTACTAAGAACAGATCTAAAATATAATAATCTTAATTTCTAATTACATAGAATCCATTAGAAGTAGACCTAGTACTAAATTTACCCCATGATGGAGTAAGGCTCATATTTGATCCTATTGTACAAAGGCTCAAAATAATTGAGATATATAATATGAAATTGGTAAAGCTTAAATATTGTGGTTTACCATTCAATTCACCAGAAGTTCTACCGTCGATAGAACAAATTGAGCACTCTTTTGGAGCCACTCACCCAGGAGTTTATGACAGTGACAAACAAGTAAGCTTCCCATGACATTTAAAAATTACAAAGTAAAATATATTTATTTATATATATATACCTTAATCTTATATAAATAATTATTCCTTAGGTCTTTGTCCTAAACTTCCGAGGATTGTCATTTTACTTTCCAATAGACTCAAAATTTCAACCAGGATATGCACACGGTTTAGGTTCTTTACAGTTTCCAAATGGTACTTCACCTTTGGTATCAAAAACTGCTATTTACGTTGGTAATATGGCTACTGGAGCTAATAATGAGGAGCACAATTTAAAAACACCTGCTCCTCCCTTACCTCTTGTAATTATCGTCTATTCATTTTTAACTATTGATCAATGATCAAATTTTTTATTTTAAAATTTGTCTTACACAAGACTTAATATAAGATAATTTTTACAGGTCTGTTTCCATAATAATTTATATTTAGAGAAAGCTGAAGTTATAAGAGATAAAAATCGAACACGGGGGCTTAGATTGCATCTTTTTACAGAAGGTAGTTCTGTCACAAGAGTACTACTAGAACCGAAGAAACTTTCTCTGACCAAAGAGGTTATTGTTTTTATTAACTAGATTAACCATAAAAGATTATATACTACAGCCATGCAAGAAGATTAACAAAAAATTAATCGTTATTGCAGGTACTGTTTGGTGAAACCTGTGAAGATGTCTTAACTGCCCTTGGAGCACCTTCTTGTGTATATTTTAAGTCTGAAGATAAAATGCGCATTCATAGTCCCAATGCACATAAACGTGATAAAATTAGGCGATCCGATTTTTTTTACAATTACTTTACATTGGGCTTTGTAAGCATATTGTGTTTTCTTGCTAAGAAATATTAGATATTAAACTATGATTAGTGCAGTTTTCTCTATATACAAATATTTCTTAATAATTCTAATTTTACTTTCAGGATGTTCTCTTTGATGCCAAAACTCAATGTGTCAAAAAATTCGTTTTGCATACTAATTATCCGGGACATTATAATTTCAATATGTATCATCGTTGCGAATTTTCTCTTACCTTACCTTCTGAAAACAATTCCACGGAGTCGGGAAAACTTATAGATGTTTCTCCTTCTCCAGTTACGGTAAAGATAAAGATAGTCAATCTATTTTCAGCTTTAAATTAAATAGGCGCAGACTTTAATTGCAAATTTTATAAAACAACGAAGGAAGTGGAAGAGCTATTTCTTATTTTCCAAGATTTTCTTTTCTTTCGCTAAAGTTTCTAAAGTAATATCTCTTCAATGAATTCCTTCACAATTTTTAATTTAATGCCAGTAGTACAATGAACCTGATTATAACGATAATTGTGTTTTACTTCAATGTTTATAGATTACTGCCTACACAAAATGGGATAAAGTGAACGAGCAATTAAAAGCAAGTGCGCGGCCCGTTGTGTTGAACAGAGCGTCCTCAACAAACACGACAAATCCGTTTGGGTGTACGTTCTGTTACGGTATTCGCGACGCAATAGTAGAAGTAATGGCAAATCAACACATTGCCAGTGTTACACTCTACAGAGCAGCGTGACCTTGGTAAAGAGAACGTTTGGTGCAAACATATAGCAAACGGAATCTCTTGATGGGAAAATACGTTATGCGCAGCTTTGGAAGATGAGAAACAAATTTTTTCCACCGACTATCACAAGTAGTATCTGTTACAAAAGGAGCGAGCGAGCGAGCGAGCGCGCACGTGTGAGTGTGTGTATGCATCAGGT
Organism: Sclerodermus sp. 'alternatusi'; assembly: GCA_037305995.1. Lineage (NCBI taxonomy): Eukaryota > Metazoa > Arthropoda > Insecta > Hymenoptera > Bethylidae > Sclerodermus > Sclerodermus sp. 'alternatusi'. The sequence continues at coordinate 1,242,053 of CM074553.1, forward strand.
GTGAAATCAGAAAAGTCTACAAAAATGATTGCTACAGATTTCATATATTGAATAAATTAATAATATGAATATGGCATAGAGCTCAGACAAGAAACGCGATATCATTTTAAAAATAAAAGTTACCTGTAAGCTTGACATTTTCTTTAAAACCTTATACGGTAAGTTTAATAATCTTAATATATGAATTGTAAAATAAAAAAAAAACAAGTATCTGCAATATTTAAGAAAATATCTTGTTTAGTACTCATTGACACTTCATTGTATGTACAATACAAAATATCGAAATTTGCGGGATCTAATTCATTACGTGTCGCGTAAACACAATAATGAAATATAAAAAAAAAATGATGAAAAATTATAAATTTTGATAGCTTATAATTATAATAATCATAACAAACGTAATGAATAATAATCATAAAGTAAACGATTGAAATATTAGATGAGACAACCACTTAAATTTCATGAACCAAATTTTATAATACATGTGTTGTATACAATTGGAAAGTAGACAAGATACAAAAGGATAATTACACTTTAAATAAAAAAAAAGTAGAATATGAATGGCTTTCACTATTGTAACATTGGATATAATTTTTCATATATGTGCTACTACTACTACTACTACTATTATTATTATTATTATTATTATTATTATTATTATTATTATTATTATCATCACCATCATCATTAGTTTATAACTTATTGTTATTTAAAATACCAATATAAATTTTTATTTGGATGGGGGGAGGAAGTTGATAGAGGTTTTAAATATTAAATAATAAATCAGTAAACAGGAGTATTTAATTATGTCATTATAGAAAGATTTTAAGTATTTGTCCGATGCTTTATGATGTTTAAAAACAAAAAGCTATAAAAATAATTTTTTTTTTTAATTCTTATTACGCAACTTATTATTTTTATTTAGAAATATTATTGAATAATTGAAAAGTTTTATTATCCTAATTTACATAATGCTATTTTTTTTAAAACATGAACAGAATATTTTCAAAAATCTGCGCACACTACCTTATTAATATTATTAGAAATTTATTACAAGTATGTACTTTTTGAAGGAAATGCGCAAATTTTTGAATACCCTGCATATTAAACTTTAGACTTAATCAAAACACCATGAAATTGAAAGTTTTTCACATTCTTAAGCAGCTAATATTAAAGTTATTAAATTACTTTAAAAAAAATATATTTTATCATTTAAAAATTATTATTAAAAAAAAATAATTAAAAATTTTGATTAATGGAATTGTAACTATGCTTCATAAATTGTGTTCCGGGTGTTTTATTTTTATATAATTAACTCAATACGTTTCTTGTACTGTGCACGTTTTTCTAGATAATAACTTACAGTAAATATAAGGACTGTAATGCTTATTAATCACAAAATATAATGATAGAAATCAGAATTAGAAGCTTAGAACTATTTATTTTGGTTAACACTTTCCATTTAAGTACAATGTTTTATTAGTAAACTTAATGCAGTTAATCTATATATATACACACACACATGCGTACGTACATTATACGAACATACAACATACATACACAGTTGTATGTGGTTTAACAATAATTATGGAGAAATCTGTAAGATTTATAGAGGAAACGAATCAGAGATAATCTTTTCCTATTTTTTTGGTTTGGGACTCCATCTTTTCAAAATATTTTTCCTATTTTTATTAATTTATATGTTGTGACAAATTTTCAAGTGTTTTATCTGCTATTTATTTGATTTAAGCCGATTTAAATGCAATCATTGAATTTTTATCTTTGCAATATTTAATTATTTATTGTTATATTAAAATGTGTAAAAAATGTATAAAAAAGCTCATAACAGGTAAATTGTCATAAATAGATTACAATTAAAAAGAGCTATCTATATTTTCACCTTATACTGGAATGTCTATTTGTCTTTTGTAATTTATTAATATTTTTTCATAACATGTGCAAATTTATTGATTTATATTGTGTAGATATAATTAAATGTGTTCGGACTTATGTTTAAACAATTAATCTTTGCTATTACATCCAAGAAATTAAATTCCTATTGATTCCTTGTGAGAATTACGCATATAATAAATAGTTCAATATTATTAATTAAATGTTATTAACTCTGTATCTAGTATTGCGCAGTTTGAATGCATAATAAAATTTGAACTCCGTTTAAATCTATTTCTGCGCAATGCATTCTTTAGTTTATATCGTAGAATTAGTTATTTTAAGATGAGCGCTAGTAACTGCGCCAGATGCAGAGTTAAACAATCGACTTGTTATAAGAATAATGGAAAGTGTTAATTGACGAATTGGAGTAAATAGGAAATGTTGATTGTACGAAATTTGAAGATACATTTAATTCTACATTATAAAGATAAATCTCTCTCTATTTAGTTTGTAAAAAGTTATTTTGTATCGAATTGACTATAAAAAATTTTTGTGTAAAATGTTTTCTTATAAATTGTTTTTTCCTTCTTCCAATATCAGAAGCAATTATCCTTGTTTGCCATAAGAAATCAAATTCATTTTTTTATATATATAAAAATTAATCAGATATTAAGGGAGAATTAATAAAAATTGCGTTTGAATTTTTATTAACTTTTATCGTTTTTAAGATTATATTTGGGTAATTGAAAAAATCTTTCTACACATAATATAATATTTTAATTTTAATTAGTCTTATAAATAGTTTTATTAGCATTATGGTTTGCGGATGATTGATTTTTCTTTGCTGTCTGTTTCGATGTGCTTATAGCAGGGTTGTTAGCCCCTGTTTTTCTCTCTCTCTTCAATTTTATCACATTTAATCTGTCACCTTGCGTCATCGGCTGATTTTCCTTAAGTGAGATTTTTATCGCACTTTCGGTTCTCAATTCTCGATTATCTTGTTCCCGTGAAGTTTCCTCTGAGGAGACATGCAGATTTCTTAATTTTGCTATGAAATAAAGAAAATTTTGATTTATTTTGAAGCTCGCGTTACTCCAAAGCAATATTACAATTACTTTGCACAGAATTATTTGATTTATCTCTGTCATACAATTTTTACACGGTTATTATTGTGATAATACATACCAAAAATTCGTGCAAGTTTTCTTTTATTAATTTTCTCGAAATTAGGTTCGTTAAATTCTAAATTAAATCAATATTTCATTAGCTGAATGAATAAACGACAATAGTAAAGAAAAAGAAAATTTCTAATGTACGATAATAAGAGAACGATTGACGCATGCTTACGCTCATACAAGCACAGATGATAATAATTACCACATTGGTTTTTGGAACATTGAAAATCTTTTTCGAATTGTATGTGCCTTTCAACTTTGTCAGCAATCGAATATATTCCACGTCTGTGATGTAATATCATATCTCCATTCCCATGATACTTTTCTCTGAAGTTGATATATAAACTTTTGCGATGTACATTTACCAGGATATAGATATAATCTACTTTCTCTGTTTATTGATATGCTTACAAATTGATATGTGTATGATAATGATTTATCTAACAATTTATATTGACCTGTATTGTTGGCCTGCTTTCCAGAGACTATTTTCCATATTCTCAAGCCAAGTTTGCTGATGGCCAATCACAGAGCCTGGTCTACAAATTCTTATCCAGGCAATAGCTTCCCTAGCTGTCATTTTGTAATGTTTTATCAGGTACGCGGCTATGAGAGACCCTGTTCTACCAAGACCTGCCTGAGAAACAACAAAATTGAGAATTTTCACGGATAGACTGTGCGAAGCGATTAAACCCCACGATCGATGCGTTTGTCTCTCCTCAGTCTTTTCACAGAATCCACGAGAGATCCATACGTAAAAAGATAGCGGCGACTACGATTGTACGTATAAAATAAGGAACCTTGCAGTGAACCGCAATTGGACCATTTGTATTTTCCGCGAGTTGTAAGAACTGACTGAGTATTCTTCTTGACGGAACTGACCCATCGGGCAAGAACATATCGTAGTGCATAATCCCTGCTTTCCTAAACCTAAAGCGTCATAAAATATCGATGCAAGATTATCGTCATCGCGCTTCTGCTTTAAGTGATTCGCCTTAAATGGAATCTCACGGATCTACCTGGCAGCGTCGTACGTCTTTTTATTTAATCTGACAACAGCGATAACGTTGTTTTTAATGAAATAATTGATGTAACACTCTGGGGGATGATAAACGGTTCCTATTTCAGTGCTGGGACCAAGAAAGGCAAGGAACTTTTGTGGAACCATCCAGTTCAAGTCACCGTTCTTCATTTGGTCGTATTTGTCGAATTCCTCCACGTCAAAATCTTCAAAATCAAAAAATCCAAACGCAGCAGCTTTGTGAATGGCATTTAAACAATCTGCAATTATAACGATAAGTTGTAATTACAGTTTCTCTTCTTTGAATATGCAACTACAAATTAACCTGGCAGAAAAATGTTGTGAATCGAAGTTCCCATGGATGCATCTTGAAACGGTTTTAAAGATAATTCACTTCCGGTGACAAGGGTTTTATAAGCTTCCTTCGGACTCTTTTTTAAATATAAAATGGCGTAGCAAGTTACTAAAAATGCGGCGTTCGCTCGCTTCTGATCGTTTTGCGAAGTGTAGTGTATTATTTGTTTATTTTTAAAGGCTGAGCTATTTAATTTGTGATTAACTTGCCAGCAATACCTGTTTCGTATTTTCATTTTCAATGAAATTTTGATGCACTTGTGAACATTTGTATTGGATCCTTACTTGTATACACACGCGAGGTTCAGTGGTCCAAAATCATTGTAAAAATTATTGTAAATTAATTCGTTGTCGGTGGTAAAAAAGTGGATGGTTGGTGAACCTTTTGGAAAGTCCTTATTAGCATTCAAGGTAACAAAATAAAATTTGTTTTTAATATATTCTACAATTTCAGTGATATCTGGGTGACTGTAAACTACGCTTGCTCCTTAAAAATTAAATTAAAACGATGATATTATAAGTTTTTAGTATTTTCTTTGCTCTCTTTGGTCCAAATGTACTTCAGTATCTTTTATAAAGTAATTTCAAGAAATTGGAAACAGCGTAATGCGACGCTTTAGTAATTTTTGTAAGAACGGTACAGTATAAAGATTTGATCATTTTATAAAAATCATAATAAAGCACAAGCGTATCACATTTTAAAGCCATACTACCTTCGGACTTTTGATTATTCTTTTTGCCAACGATTTCAAATTCACGCTGAGAAGTTGAACGGGTCCTATTATTCATATTGTTGAAGGTACGTGAAGCGTTTCTACTTCAATCTCAATTGTAAAAGTCTCATTTGTTTTTCATGAGTTTTAGGATAGACAATTGGAGTTCACCTAAATACACAAAATTTTGCATTCGTCTTACCAAAGTATTCTTACTAAATTTTTTGACTGGCTACAATTTATTCTTAAAAGTCTTTCCGCGAGCTACATTATCTCCCTAAATAATTTCACATGAAAAATAAAGAGAGAAGAAACGAAAACTCCAGCCATTGAATCGTCAAAATATATAAACAGAAAAATCGGAGTAGGTTATTTTTAATGAAAAGATAATTAAAGATGCAAAATTTTGATGCTGCGCGTCGATACATCTCATACCTTGAAAGTCATACATACTGTGGATGATTTTCATTTTATTTTCATTTGAAATCACTATGATTTAGCATGCCGAAACGATCGCTTCATTTTTACGAGCAAGCGTTAGATAAATTTCTACAAGACGTTCGTCACATTTTTTTAATTATTCCATCGGAATTGAAGTTGCATCAATGGCGAAAACCCAATCGATCCTCGTAATCCCAAACAATGTTTTACCCGCGGCAGATAGATTTTAAGGCGGCATACTTTTTCGAAAAAAGATCCTAACGATGACCATGAGAAAAATCAAAAGCCAAGTCAACCGTTCGGTATCGATGGTTATTTTTCAATTTCTGATGATCGGCAATTTTGAAGATAAGAAAGGGTGGTCGTCCCTCAAGGTCCCCTCTCATTGGACGCAAATTATCGAGGTCCTCGAGAGACCCTTGGATCCCGCGTCAAACTCGAAGGGTCCTCGGAGGACCCGGACTTCGCACCCTGGTCTCCTCGCGGACATTTGCATTTTCTTCGCAGGAAATTGCACGGAGAAATAAAAGATATATGGTTGCTTCCGAGAAGAATCCCGTAGAATTCGTCGATGCACCGGGAAGTAGTTTAACATGCAACGCTGGATGAGCGGTAAAGCAAGCAGGCAAGAAGGCAGGCAGGTAGGAAGGCAGGCGAACAGGAGGGTGTGCAAGAAGCAAAGAAAGAGAGGAGGGAAGAGGAGAGGAGGTCGCATCGCGTGCGAGTGTCCGATCGGTGTTTACCATTCAAGAGAAATCCTTCGAGCAAGAGCCGCGCCGACTCTGTCCATCCGTTTGTCCAGTCTTCCATGCATCCATCCATCCACTCTTGCGTCCGTCAATCCGTTATAATTTCTTCGCTAATAGAATCCAAGATTTCGTAGCGATACGTGTCCGCCATTTAAACAATATCTTTCTATCAACCTAAGGATTTATTTCTCTCTTTTTCTTCTTCTTCCTCTTCCTCTTCTTCTTCGTCTTAGTCTTCTTCTTCTTCGTCTTCTTCTTCCTCCTCTTCTTCCTTCTTCGCTATCTTATCTTCTCTTTCGTAATCTTCCACTCTTCATCATTGTTACTTTCTTCCTTCCTCTCTTCCGTCTTCCTGTCTTCCGTTGTCGTTCTTTCTCTCCAGCACTTCTGTTCCTCCTTCTACGCTTCTTCTTCTGGTTTCTGCTTTCTTCTCAGGTTCCTCTTGCTCTCGCGTCTCCGATTGAACGGTAGCGTCGCGTCTTCCTCCGCTTGGCCAGCCCTTTCCAGGTTTCGCGGCTATTGCTGAAATTGTCGTTTTTCCGTGGTTTCTTCAGCGTTTGCCTCTTCCTCCCGTTTCTTCCGCAGCTGCATTATCTTCGCTCGCGTACGCGCGCGTACGTGTAACGCACAGCCAATCGGTCCTCGTCTCCTTCCCACTACGCGTTGCGCTACTTTGCTGGGACCATCTTGCGCTGACGCCTTGATCAAGCATTGATTCGCCTTGTCCAATCGTAAAACCCAGTCATGTACCACTTATCCTCCCCCCGGGGCTTCTGATAAAAAGAAACGGACGAGTCCCATGGAAGCGAACCTCGCCACTTGACCTACGTGACAGATTAAGAAACTAATACCACTACTTGCACCTACACGTTAATAACTAACGGACACACTCAACCCAACAAATACTCCACTATGTATTCCTAACACTAGTCTCGGCCCATTTATACATTACCCTTTTGGAATAGATAGTGGATGAATAATGGCTGTGTTTACGAAGGAGGAAAGTTCTTCGTTGGATACATTCACCATAGAAAAATCCAGTTAGATTCCCGAAGCAGCGGAGAGACGCGAGAGAAGCAAAGGGGTTGAAGAGGAGTTTTCTGTCGGGGTTTTGGTACTTTCAGCCGAGTGGGCGAGCGGGGTAGCGCATTTCGCATCTGCGAAGGCCGCCATATTTGTGTGAAAATGAGCCAGCAGCATTGGTATCCAATATTACTCATCGCGCGCGCGCGACTCCAAAACGGTTGTTTATATTGTTTCTCTAATGAATATTGGCTATCAACGGGGATCCCATCCCTTATAAGCGTAGTTATGGCTGCGTCACGTCCTTATTCGCCAAGCGTCCCATTGCTTGCACTCATCTTCGAGGCGCGTCCATATTTGGATGGCTTGTCCCACCCACGGGCAATGCCAGTCGCATTCGTAAAATCGTCTGTCTCCTCGGCGACCGAAACCAATCGGCTCCATCAACATGGCGGCGGACACCAGCTGCTGGCACCAGTACCGTTCTCTTCATCTTCATCCGAGTGAGACCGTCAGACTCCGCGGCTCCGAGAATCCGCGAGGTCCTGCGAACGATTCGACCCATTGCGAAATTTCACCCCTCTCGAGACCACTTCCGGTTCCGAGGAGTCGAAGGTCGTTTCGTTCGGAGGTTGGTCCTCGAGGTTGCTAGGGTTCTGGATGGTTTCGCTGGCGAGTTTGTCCGGACGCTTCGACTTTCGGAGGTTTTGGACATTCTGGAGAACGCGAGGACGCGAGGAGATGACGCGGATGCACAGTTTAATGGCCGAGGGATCGGCTCCGATCCCAGGAACAGAAATTGTTACGTGCCCGCTGCTCGGAGCTCGTGATCGGCGTGCCGATGCGCGAGGAATGATCGCGCGGTCATCCGGAGAAGAGAAGAGAAGAGAAGAGAAGAACGGGAAAAATCCGAAGGGAAGCCAGTGCGTTATTATGATGCAAAATTTGGTTTGGCGCGAAAGCGGGGAGACCACCAACGAGCGAGTCTCTTGGCTAATTCAATGCCAGGACCATACCATATGTTTCTTTTTAGGGTACGTACCACTTTCGGGACACCTTACTTCGATCAGGAACGCGTGTTCTGTTTTCATACCGCAACGATTAAAAGTGAAACTTCGCCGACACCTTCGGGACCTCGAGGTGTTCCACAGTCCGATGATGGGAACCGATCGTCAGCAGGGTCCACAACCGGGAGTCGCTTGGGTCTTGGAGATCGTTCGGTCGCGAGACTTTATCGCGTGGATGTTGAGAGGAGAGAAACTCGAGTGTGCGTGGATGTGAGAGCAACCGAGAGAAAGAAGAGTCGACACACGCGGAAGTTAACCCCAACTCTAAAGAATCTATAGACTCCTACTCACAGGACACGTACGCATTGTGTCCTCGTACACGTTCCTGCCTTTCGCATTGGCGTAAGCTCTTCCCGTAAGAATTTTTCGATACGGTCCCATTGGGTCCCGTGTGCCGATGGTACCAACGCTTACGCCATTTTCTCTCTCTCTCTCTCTCTCTCTCTCTCTCTCTCTGTCGCTTAACTGTTAACCATGGAAGCCTGTGGACCCTCCGCGAAAGATTCTTCAACGCGCGGTTGACAATTTTCAGACTCTACAGCGCTATTTTTCCGACGAATCTCCCTCGAAGTAAGAGAGAATCGCCGAAGCTGCCGTGGACCCTTCGAGAACTTCCCCGAATGCCGTTTCTCAAACACGACCAAGAGACAGAGAGCAATGATCTCTCCGCAGACATCCCTCGCGAGAATTCTCGAACCGAAAGTCCCTCGAGAGCGGAGTTCGAAAAAGTTCCCTCGACTTTTACCCCAGTGTTCTCCAAGTGCTTCCGGGCCCATCGCCCCATATTCCACGAAGGGCCAAACTGCCTTTGGTCCGACTATCACCGCGGAGTCGAGCTCTCGTCGAGAGGAAGCGAATCGTCGATGGTCTCCGACCAGGTCTCCGGTCGATGGTTTCCGGAAACGGAAGGACTCGACGGCGACGATGGCGTTGGCGATGGTCCCGTTCGTCGCGATTCTTCGGTTTCTGGAGCTCGGGGTGTGCTCCTCCCCCCCCCCACCCTCGTTTTAGAGATTTCGATCGTTGATAATCGGGGGGGGGGGGAGGCTTTCGACACTCGGCTCGATCACGACGCAAGATTTCAGTCTTGATTCAGCGGACTCGACATTGACAGGCGCATCAGGTACACGCTGAATTCTTATGCTAATGCGAGAAAGGAGCCGAGAAGACAATACGTCCACATCCCCACGGGCGCACACCACATCCAAGCCGGTCATCGCGGTGCCATCATCTGTATACACCTTGCGTCCCGTATTCTGTATTCCGTCAGGCGAATTAATACAATCGCGAGGACCGCCGAGTGATTTTAGATGCGTGGCGAGATCCTGATCTGCGCGCTCCCTCGCACGAGCTTATGGAGCTTTCTCATCGTCGAGGAGGAAAGGGAGCATCGACGATCGGCCGCCAGTCGCTCGCGAACTGAAAAAATTATGAGCCACGTGCCCACCCGGACACGCACGTTCGGTTCGGAAGAATACCCTTCGATGCCGTCATCGGAAACCTGCACGCTTCCTCTGGGAAACGTGTTGAACCGACACTCTCTCTCTCTCTCTCTCTCTTTCTCTTTTTTCTTTATGGTTCCTCGATCTCCGGCGCTCTTTCACCGATCGACGAAAACGATCTTTCGATCCAAGAATACGAAAGGGAGTCGACGACGAGGCGAACCATGGAAAATACCCTCCCCCCACCCCCCAACGTAAACCTCGCGATTTCTCACCGATCGAATCGATATGGAAATCGGCGTCGTCGCTATTTATCGCTCTGCTGTTTTGACGAACGACGTGGCGAATTTTGTCGCTATTAAACGGCAAAATGGCGGATGCTCGCGTCCGCGATCGAAGAACGTCGATTCGTCCGATCGTTGCCATCGGTAGCGCGGTCCTTTCGCTCTTGTCTCGATCGGATGCGAGAGGGAGCCCGGATTGGGCACGAGCCTGGAGTTAGGTAGGGGGCCAAGTTTTCTACACGGTCGTCGCTTTAGAAACTCCGAGCGAGCATTTAAAGGAATTCTTTTGCATCTTAACTATTCTAACACGGAACAAGCGCGTTAATTAATAACCGGGCGTGCATACGGATGAAAGATCGGCTGCGTTTCTTTTACGTGATCGATTTATTGAGTTGCTTGGTAGGAAAGTATAAAGTGGCCGCTCGCCTCTTCCCCCCACCGACGGTTCGCTCGCGCTCTTCTGTAGCATACGATACACGTGGAAGTTACTTCCGGTTGGCTGAAACCCGAACGTTACGGTATCGGTCACTTCCGCTGATCACGGGTTGCGCCAACCTTTGGAGTCGTCCGGCAACGACAGCCAGCTCCTCCGCGGTGGCCAGCGCCGTTGGTTTCTATAAATCATTCCATTCCGATAACGCACGCTTTCGAAATTCTTCGAACGAGTTCCCCCGAACGAGTCGAGCTCCTGCTATCCGAATCGTCGACTTCTGCTCGCTTCAGAAACTGGACGTCTAACTTTCCAACCGTTGACCGCTCATCTTCCCGCACACCGACGTGACACGATCCACGGATCCGCGGATCCATAGATCCATCCGGCAAATCGAATTCTTCCCCGGAAAAACCGAGATCCTCCCCCTCCTTTTTTCCACCTTGTTTCGCAAAGTATCGACGGATCCATTTTTTGGCGAGTTTCTCTGGGGAAAATCGGAGTTTCGTGGAGATTTTCATCGCGATCGAGGCGAGAAAGGATCTACTCGAGGATCGAGGATCGAGGATAGAAGGATCGATTCGCGTCGAGCGACGTTTTTCATTTTTCTTACGGCCTCCGTGAGAGAGAGAGAGAGAGAGAGAGAGGGAGAGAGAAGTACCATTTCTGTCTGACGTAGGATATCGTCGACGAACGTTTCAGCGAGTTTCTGCCGAGTCTTTGCGCGAGTCTCGAGTGAGTCTGTCGTTTCTGCAACGATCGGATCGTTGCTGCAGAAGGGAGACTACGACGAAGAGGATTTGCGATGTAACGGTCGTTCTGCCTGGCCAGGATGGATGAGTGTAGCATTTCCCGTATTGCCATCGTAACTCGCAACTATCTGCTAAACGGCAACTATCGATCCAGGGGTTCTCGATGGTCTGCCGAAGAGAAACTCCGTCTTCTCGAGACCACCTCGCTCCGGTAGCTTCTTCCAAATCGACAACCTGGTTCCCGCGAAAATTTCATTTCACCATGAGCGGACGTGTACGGTTGTGCCTCGAACGCTCACGGTTCCTGCAGCATCGAAATTTTTTTTTTCCTGCAGCATTTTTTTTTCGAAAATCCCTCCTCCTCCTCCTCCTTCTTCCATCCGTGAAATTGTCCCGTGAAGTTGTTGCGTCGCTCGAAAAGCGAATTTTCCAGCGACGCGTCGATTTCGCGGGAGTTTGGCGATCGAGAGAACCGCTGAAACAAAGTACGGCCGAAGATGGCAGCGAATGAGCAAGCGGTGATGGGCGTAACGCAAATCCTCAACTAGACAAAATTACATGCCTCCCGGTGAGAGACGCGAGCTCGGAGAAAATTATCAATTGCGCTCTTCGTAGTGGAGCGTGGCCCTACTTAGACAGGCAGAATATGTTTCGAGTAAATTGTGACATCGGACTCCATGCGTGTTATTAGCTGAAATGCTGATGAAAATTCTCGGTATCTGCGTTAGACGCAACGGTTTCCGAGCAATCGACCATTCGCCGTGCTCTCGCCATAAGATTCGCCATGGGAGTTCGCCATGATTTTGCTTCCGGTCCATTCCCAAGCAATTGGCTCGAGCAATTGGCTCCAGTTTGTCCTTCCTACCTTAAACGCAAGATGCTGGAAAACCGTCGACCCTTGAGGGGGGATCCACCCCCTCCCCCTTCCCACCAAGCAGAAGATCCAGAATCAGGTGGCAAGGAATCTTTATGGGGTTTTCGACATTTTGCCTGAAACTGAACTTGGCGGTTCGCATCGAGTGGGAGAATGTAAGTTTTAATGGGATCAAGAGGTAGAGAGAGGGTCTGAGCGTTTTCTGCGGAGGAGTGGAGAGCAAACGACGAAGATCATCCCCGGCGAGTGGTAGACGAGCTGACGCTGCTGGCGCACTAGAGGAGGAAACCGTAGAAGGTGGGAAACCTCTCGGAGACTCCTAACTAGGAATTAACGTTGCCTCTCCGGCATGGCATCTCTTCTGCTCTTTGCTTCGCTCTCCTCTCCTCTCCTCTCCTCTTCTCTGCTTCCCCTCCTCGAATGCTCGACTCTTACTCTCGACCTTCCACTCCCTTTCTTGCTGCTGTTCCTCCTCCTGGTTGCTCGTGAAAACAAAGTTTCTCGTAATTATCTTATTGTGTCGGTGGTACTCTCGGCTTTCAGTCCACTGAAAATCTGCAAGTGCAATGATGCCGGCTGACTTGGTGCGGTGCCGTCGAGGAAAAACAAACATTCTCGCCACTAAGCACGATGGGGAATGCTGCAATTATTCCAGACCGCGGAATGGCCATAATGGCATTAGTAAATGCGTTTATTATCTGGTACATCTACGTGGTCTCTCCTCTCCTCTCCTCTCCTCTCGTCTCCTCTCCACGATTAATTAGCGTTTTCGTCGCGACGACGATGTCCCGTTCCACCCTCGTGTTTTCGCGAACGCACGAAATTCTCTGCCAAACCTACTCGCCTCCGCGTTTTCACGAACATCCCTCAATGTTTTTAGGGGGTTTTTTCAACCCTGTTGTTCCTTGACGGTTTGTCTTTGGAGCGCTGAAAATACTGGCAGGAGAAGAAGGGAGAGAGAGAGAAAAAGAGAGAGGGAGAGATCGCGAAGTCTTCTCTACTAATTGGTATTTTATGGGGTTTGTTGGAAGCTTCTATTATAATTTTAATGGTTTTGCGCAAATGTTGTGGAGGAGTACCCCGTGAAATGCCTCGTGAAATGCAAATCGATGAAATTACATTTGTCTCGTTTATCGGTTATATCGAGATCCCTCGGTGTTCACATTTCGATGATTCGAGCTTTGCGAAAACTCGCTTTCTCATGATTATCTCATTGCCGGCGCTCTCACTCCTCTATTTATTACGCATCTTCGCAACGTAACCGGCAGAAAAACATATTCGTGCGTGCTTGTACGCATTCGTGTTTATGGCATAAAGAATTACTGCTGCGCGAGTAATTAATACCCTGAAGAAAACACAGTGGGTGATTAACTCTCCGCAAGCCAAATAGGAAACTGTAGCATTTATTTGCTTTTCATTATTTTATTGCCAGCGCACGAACCCCTGACCCTAAAATTTGCATTATTCTCTTGTTAAAAAACAGATTTTCTTTCGCTTTTCTTTTTTTTTTGCCCCCTTCTTTTTTTCGCGAAACAATGAGTTTCCCATCGTTCCTCGTTTCTTTGCTCCGCGATCATTTACGTGAAAAATTCTCGAGTGTATTGGCGTTTTTATGCTTTTCCAACGATGGCGGATTCGGCGATCGTAGTCTCGCAGACTCCTCTACCTTGCCTGATAGGATTTTGTTTCTTTGCCCAATACTCGAGAAAGAGAAGAGACAGGAATATGATTAAAAACGTCGATTTTAGTTGTTCCGCGAGCCGATAGTTTCGATTCTTATCCACAAAGTTTTTGCGCGAAGTGGCGTGGACCCAAAAAGAGTTTTCGTGGATAATAGGAAAATATTGACGGAAATCGGATCAATGGAGTTTCACGTCCGTTCATCCATCTCGATATCACTTTTATCGAAAAATTCCGAGTTCCCTGACTTGTGCGAGACAGTCGACGCTCAACATCGATCGCCTTTTGTATCTCATTATTCGGCTACTCGGGGTTTATTCGGCTACTCGAATTATGGCGCTTACAGGAAGTCGAGCTACCGCCACTACCACCGTACACTGTCGTTGAATTCTTAAAATTCAACGTACCAGAAAAAAGTCATAATTTCCTGCGATATCCATCTAAATTATCTCGTAATCGCGCTTGTTTCATGCTTTCGTTGAGAATTTACGACATTTCTTTGCTGGCGATTGATTCCTAATTGATAAACTTGTCATCGATGCGTCTATAATCATCCTGAAAGACTATTCCTCGCATTTCTCCCGCGATGCGCGTATACGCGTACGTGTATTCTAACGAGTTTCTCCGAAATGGGAAGGGAACGAGAGAAACATTCTCCGATGGAACGATTCCTTCCCGTCGATCAAGTATTACGATCGATCGCTTCTCGAAGCCTCGCTGCATCCACTCCGGTAGCGTTGGTAGAATATCTAATGAAACTTTCACGGAATCTTAGAAATCCAATTGCGTTATAAGAACCACTACCTTTCCCGAGAATAACGAAGAAATACTTTTCTCTGATTACTGCTCGCTTTTCAGAATTTCCACCTCTTTCTCGTCTATCCTATCTATCCAGAGCTACGAACTAGCAACGAAAATTTCCTGAATTCCATCTCCACCATTGACAATTTTACCAAACGCAATTTTGCGAGAAGGCTGAAAAAAACAGGAGATCCTCGCGTACACCGCGAGAGAAAAATTCGATATTTTGTAAAAGTTCGGCGATATCAAAACTTGGAGCAACGCATTTATCGAGTAGATTGCGACGACGCATCGTCACGCAAATGGGCGAAAAACTTTGGATCGCGATCTCGGCCGAAAGATTTTTCTGCAATTTGTCCGTTTCAAAGACACGTCAGCTGTTCCACGAGAGTTTGCACGGGCCACGGAGAGATTTCCAAAGTTTGAATATCGAATAACGAGAGTATCGAAAGGTCGGATTTCACGCTCGAATAAATTCATCTAGCAAGTTCGCCACTGCTCGGGTTGGTCATGAGGGTCTGACGGTTACGGAGCAGGTGGTGCATGTGTGTTAGTATTGGGCCAGTACACGGTGCATGTGATACAGATAGAGTCACGAGGAGGAAAAGGTGGAAGAGGAGGTTTTGTGGAAAGGAAAGGTGGGAAGGGGAGGTGAGGGAGGAGGACGGATCTCCATAGCGGAGAATCGTGCAGGGGGAAGGTATCGTGAGTTACGTTACGTACGGGTGTTATGCGTGTGTCTGGATCTGCGCGTGTAAACTTTAAATTCGACTAATTTTCCTCGTAAACGAGTGCGCTAGTTACGGGGACGTCGCACACACGCGCGCGCGCACACAGACACACAGACACACGCACGCACGCGCCTACGCGACACTTCTATCGCATAGACACGAACTAGGGAGGATGCACGTTTCTACGCACACGACGCGGAGACACGCACGCGCGCGCGCACACTACCTTATTTTATAATTTATATATTGCAAACATAAGTAAGAAAGATTTACAAGTACGACGAGTGTGTGCGTACGTGTGCACGTGCGCGTGTCTATTTGTAAATATGCAAATGCTCTTTACATATTATCTGCAGATAAATGTGTAATATGAATTACCTGCGTGTGTAGGTACCGCAGATATTCATGTTAATGTGTTTATGTGGCGTTTGACGCTTTAAGCATTATAATAGTGTTTAGATGTTAAACGATACAGATAAGCGCAACATGTTTATTGCTATAAACCCCAAGAAATATCGCGTTTCAAACAATCCATCACCGCGAGATTCCCCCGACACTCGCGCCGTGTCCTCGTCCACGGTCTCGAAAAATGCAATTTTTTCAGAAAAATAGCTCGTCCGGTCTCTCCCGATGGGTCACCGGGAACCCTGGGATACTCCGGCGGGAAATTTGCAAATTTTCCTCCAAAGGAGCAGCGGCAAGAGCAGAAGCGACGGAGTCTCTACCCAAAGTCCGGATCCCCTTAAGGTTTCGTTAGCCGGGGAATCCCAGAAACTTGGGACCAAAAGAGTTTAGGACAGGGAAACAGCTTGAGAGAGGGGAAAAAAGTCTCTATCGATCCACGGCAGCGAGTCAGGATGGTTTTTACCGAATTTTACAGGTACGCGTACACGCACACACGCGCGCGCTCCGCCAGTAGTTCCAGGGGAGCGCAGTTGCGTACCGTCTGACGACGGTGCGTGCGTGCGTGCGTGCGTGCGTGCGTGCGTGAGATGCGTGGATCGTGGGCATGGGGGCATAGGGTTGTGGTGAGACGGACACACGCAGGTACGGTTGCGAAGGGGACAGGCCGACAGAGATAAAGAGCACTTCCGGACGCAGCAGGGAGACCAAGGTCCGCGCGCACATATCGTATCTCTGGGCTGGCACCGTCGTTGCCGTCGCCGTCGTCGTCGCCGTCGCCGCTGGCAAAGCAGCCGAAGCAGCCAAAGCAGAGAAGCAGACACAGGAGAAAACCCGCGGGAGAGTCACACCTGAGTGCCCACGCTTCCTCTTATCCGTCTGCCCCTGTGTGCTTGTCTCACCTCCTCCCCCTCCCCCCGAACCTCCCACCCTTTCACCTCCTGCCTTTACCGCTCGCCGTTCCCTTCCCTTCCCTTCCCTTCCCTTCGGTACCCCTCCTCCCATGCTATCTTTCCATTCCCTTCCCTTCTCTTCTCCTCCCTTCCCTTCACTTCCCTTCTGTTCCCTCGGTGCTCTCTTCTCGTTTCCCCTTCGAGTTCTCCCTGCGCCCTCATCCTTGCCCCCTCGTAACGTTTCTCGTGCCAGCCACACCTATCGCTCTCCTTCTTTATCTACCTCTCCCCCTGTTTCAGCCGGCAGTCTCCCCCGCATTTTCCTCGTCGCTCCTCTTCCCTTCTCGGCGCATTCCCTCTTTTCTCAAACTCCCATTTCGTCCTCGCTGACTTATTCAGTGGATTTTCTTTCTCGCTCGCTGGCTATGCATCCCTTGGTCTACCTTGAGAAGAGAAGAGAAGAGTAGTGAAGAGAGGAGAAGAGGAGTGGAGAGGAGAGGAGAGGAGAGGAGAGGGATAGAGGGGCAGAGGAAGAGAGAGGAGGTCTTTTCCTCCTTCTCTTCCTTCTCGGTAGCCTCAGGCTCGCACTTCCCCTCGCAATTGGCCGAGGCTGGAACCTCCCGGGCCGCTAAAGTATTCCTCTGGAACTGGCATCCAAAGTCACCTTGAACATAATTGCGGTGTAATGAAAATTTTCTTAAGAACGCGCGCCGTCTCTCTCAAATTGGCCGAGTGTATCCACGAGATTGCTATCGCCGGCTCTCCCCGGCTCTCCCCGCTGACTTTTTGCCGAGACTTTTGCGCTTTTCATTTTCTTTCATTAATATATCGCCCGGAAGAATCTTCTCGATGGATCTCGCACGATCGTCTCTCTCTCTCTCTCTCTCTCTCTCTCTCTGTCTCCCCATAGTCTCCGAAAAATTTCTTCAGGGTCGAGCGTCGCCGCTCGATCTCTTCGATGTATTGTCAGAGAAACCCTGGCGGAACATCGCGACGACCACGTTGCACCCTGAACCATGCGGGGTAGTCCCTAAAGTGGAAAATGGCGTTATTTCTTGCCAGTGAGATAGAAAAAACCGCGAAGGACCTGGAGAAATTCCAAGGACCTCGATCGAACTTCGTGGGACTGCTTCTCTCGACGGTACGCCGTCCGCCATCTTGAATCCGCGCATTCGACCAAATCAAGGACTCGTCGATCGGTTCCGGGGCAGCCGATTTGAAGAATATTAGTCGAGAGTTATTTCGAGTTTCTGCGGTGCGCTCAAAGTCTGCTGCTTGCAGATATACGGCAATGTCAGATCTATGATGGCGGTATCCAGAACTCGATCGAATTCGAGATTTTGCAATGTCAAAAGGTGCCTCCTTACATGCAGGAAACTGCGGAATCAAGAATCAGCAAAATCGTATTGCTAAGAATCGGATCGTATTGCTAAATACTGGTCATATGATTATTCAGATGTTACCAAGAATCAGCTTACAGATCCTATTGGCACTTGCGAAGCCGCGAAATTTTTCTTTCCGAGCGTTCAGACGATCCCCCGAGACGCTTTACCGCCAGTTACCATCAAATTCCCCGGTGTTGCGCATGAAAAACTCAAAGTATCGCA
Organism: Sclerodermus sp. 'alternatusi'; assembly: GCA_037305995.1. NCBI lineage: Eukaryota > Metazoa > Arthropoda > Insecta > Hymenoptera > Bethylidae > Sclerodermus > Sclerodermus sp. 'alternatusi'. Next base: position 1,260,385 of record CM074553.1, read on the forward strand.
CTCTCCCGGCTGTTGCCTTATCATCATCGATCACCATAAAGACGTTTACCGCTGGTTCCGAGAACTCTTTCGTCTAGTTTAATTCGGAATAATAGCGGTATCGCGGCGATACGCTCTTCTATTCTCTGATTACAATTGCAATTGGGAGGGTCAAGCGGCACAAACGAGCGTCGCTCTGCATTATCGACCGAGTTAGCGGGGGAGTTTACGGGCTACGAGAGAATCGCGTGGATCGATTACATTGATGAGACCGAACAGTGGGTTTGATGAATGCGGACGAGGTAAATTGAGAAAAGAATAATAATTACGCAATATTGCTAACGAGGAGAAAAGCTCGAGTGCGCATGCACCGGAGGCTCCTGCGGTGGAAATTGCAGGTGACGGGGGAGTTAGCGGAGGAAGAAGCGAGAAGTCTCACGTGTGGATGTGGCGACACGGATGACCCGCGTGTTCCGATTAGGCGAACGTATCGGGTTTCTCTCGGTCGAGCCGATCAAACAATGCCAGGGAAAATCCTCCTCCGATCGGTTCCAATGAAATTGCTTCGAATTTCATTGGAAAGATTCCCTCCGAATTCGCTAAAGTCGCGCGACTTCCTTTCGAGTCTCTCCCTCCCCCCTCTCTTTGCAAAATCATTCTCCTTCGCTGGAAAAAGTTTTGCGCGAATGCGGAAAATCCCGGAGTTACTCGCGCGTGGAAATTTCGTCGGAAAACTTTTCTGCGAGTTCTAAAGAGACGCGCGCGCGCGCACCATCTTTCAAAATTTCTCTTCCTTCGGAAAATGATTTTCCCCCCGTTGGAAACTCTTCGCGCTACTCTCGCGAGTAGCTCCATCTTCTCCAGTCCAAGGTGTCAAAGTTCCAAGGTCATGGGATCGTTAAAAAAATCCTCCTGCATTCGCGAAATGACCTTCCCAGTCGTTTTGGGAAATTCCTCGCGCGAATCTCGCGGTTCATTTTTCTCGCGGCTGGGGGAGGGTGTGGATCGAACGAAAGCAGGGAAAATCTCCGGATTGTTAGCGAGAGGGGTACTCGACCGGGGGTGGGGTGAGGGGATTCATCGCGCGAGAGAAAATCGCAGCATCGCGGGAAATTCCTCGTTCGTCCGGCAAAACGATGATTTTCCCGTGGCGTCGTGGAAAATGTTTTGCGCGAGTCTAGCGTGGGAAGAAAAGCCGCGCATTTTCGCATCGCGTTCGCGCGATGACTTTTGCGTGACTCGCGCGAATGGACACGGCGGTAGCGTTTGGATAATTAAAACGCGAGATACCCGAGCGAGCTGACGGGTCCATTCTTCGGGGAGTCATTAAAATTGCGTCACTCCTCGAGGCGGCGGTTCTCTTCTCTCGTCATTTGCGTCCGATCAGCGAAGACGCGTGCGAATTTTTACGAATCGACCGCTTTCGCAAAACCAGAGGATTTTTCTGAGGAACTATGACGAGGACCGCGCGCGCGCGCGCACGGTCCCTTCAGTCTTAGGACCTTCGCGTTTACACGAGAACCGGATGTCCGGAATTTCGGACGGCCACAGCCTGAAATTATGATGAACACTTGATCGAAATACCGTATTTTATTAGTCCTTGAATTCAGCGATCACGCGATATCGCTACTTACACCGTATTTCTCCAACGTAATGTAATTTGGGCTGTAATAACGCGAGCAAGATGTAACGGATACGCGTGCTCCACTTTTCGAAAGCGTCCAATTTTCAATATGGCTGAAATATCAATTTCTAGGATAACAGTAAGATCCGCTTCTTTCGAGAAATGCCGGACGAACGACTTTTTAACGATTATTAGATCAAATAACATACTCTGTCTCTGTCTCTCCCTCTCTCTCTCTCTCTCTCTCTCTCTCTCTCTCTCTTTCTCTCTCTCTCACTCTTTGTCTGTCTTTCCCTCTTCTTCTTTCAGAGTGTTCCACTACATTGGTAACGCCTAACGATCCCTTTACCCATTTTTATGGCAAACGAGTACAAAGCAAGAGCAACGATGAGCGAGTCCACTCGAATTCTCTTTCCGCGCGAATCGCGCGCGAGAGCGGCTTGATCCAGAAATGTCGTACGATCTTCACGATGTACTTCAAAGCGCCTGGCATTTACGGAAGAGTAATAATTTAATTATGAGATGCACGGCGGGATAAGGGTAGAATTTTTTCTGGAATAATCACATTTTCCTCGTTACTCCCAATTAAGTTGGGATAAATTCTTGCTTTAATGACTACTGCCGCTAGTACCGCTACCACCACCGCCACCACTACCACTACCAACAACACATGCGATCTCCACCTCGATTAATACGATGCAAATGTCCGCGCCACGTTGAGTCTCCCGGTAATTTGAAAGCTTGATGTCTTTATTACTGCAAAATCAAGCTTATTGCGTGCCGCAATTACAGCCGCGGGGAGAGAATCAGGCACGTCATTAGCCAGCGCCGGATGATAAGGCTGAGGATGATTTTCGACAATTTCTTCCTCATAAACGAAGACGAGCGTCGTTTCCACTTCTGCGGCAAGACCTTTAAAGCTGAATTATGCGCGTGGTCGATCGTATCTGATTTTCATTCATCGTTCACCGAGTTCGCGACAAGATCAGTTTCGTCTCTCCCCTGCCCCTCTCCTCCCCGACCGCATTGAAATATCGATTGTATAAGTATATCGCTCGCGCGTGAAGAGAGAAGGAGAGAGAGAGATACAATCGCGATTAATTCCCGAGACCGCCACACTCTCTGGAAGGTGAAACGTTAAATTGGACTAGGGTCATTCCGAAAAATGGAAGATAAGGTTTCTTTCGAAGGTAACGATAGAGATCCCATCTAGAAAGGGATGGCCGCGCACCGGGGCCACAGACCCATAGAAATTCGGAGGTTGGAAGCTAAGGTCAATCGGGGGGAGAGGAGGTTGTTGAAAAAGGGTGACGAGTCGGCGACTCTCGACGGGGGAGGGAGGGAGAGAGGTGCTCCGGCCACGGGAAGGGGGATGAGTAATATTAAGTCCTCATCCTCTGCGGAGGTTCTCCGGACGTAGCTCTCCTTAATCGAAGGAGGATGTGGAGTCGGTTAAGCCGAAGTCAGTCAGTCAGTTTCATTTGAACGTCAGCTGCCCGGATGTCTCCCCCATCTGTGGGACTCGTGTTGCAGGGAACAGAAGCACCCATGTGAGACACCTTCTCCTCCGTGCTCGCACTAACTCGCCAACTCACTCAGGTGGACCCAGACACACACACACACACACGCACGTAGCAAAACGTGTGTGTCGTTGAGCCGCGTTGAGCGTAATGCGCGCATATCTCGTTCTACGTAACTTTAATGCTCTACACCCTTCCTTTTAGCTTTATCTTCGCCTTTACCTTCACCTATGCCGCCGTCTTCCCTTTTGTCTTCGCCTCCGCCGTTGACTTTCATTTTTGCCTTCTCTCCTTCCTCGTCCGGACGCATCTGCGACTTTTAATGGTCACTCCTTGTTCGAGTTCGCTCTCCGAAACAGTTGAAACCCTTTCCCCCTCCCCCGCCGCGCGTTTCTCATTTCCCTTAGCTTCCTCTCTTTCCGCTCAACCGTCCTTAATTCCCGGCTATTAGAACCTCTTGGAATCCAATAAAGGGGGAGAGAGAGAGAGAGAGAGAGGGACGGGAAGGGAGAGAGTACGCGTGGCTTTTTCCTTTATGGAGAGAATCTTCCGTTTCGAGGAAATTCCGATGTTACCGCGAATTTCGCGAGTTTTTCGCGTTCGGCGGGAAAATATTCTCGTTTTTGTGCCTTCCCTCGCCCTTACTCGCTCCTTCCAAGGCTAGTCGAGAGATTTATTTTTCTGTCCTACTGAATATTTCACGTTCAAGTTTGCATTTTGTCAAGCCATTCCCGAGGATCGATACTCTCTTCAGGAATAATGCAACGACGAAGACATCTTCCTCCGTTTCGTTGGTTCGGACTCTAGCCGGTTGACGCGCTTTCCGCGGAAACGTCGACCACGGCATCGCGTATGAATCTCGCGAGTTTGTCCGAAAATCTTTGCGATCGATCGGAGACGGTGAGTGGATCGGTCGATCGATCGGGCGAAGATCGAGCACTTTTTTCGAATATGCGCGCGGCTCTTTGGTCCAAAGTTTGTACTTTGGACTTTGGACTTTAGTTTTTAAGAACGAGCGAAGAACAGGGTAGCCGCCGCGAGGAAAGCTTAACGAATAATTTAAGGTTCGTTAACTTTTCTGCCGAGGGTCGATCTTCGGGGGTCATCTTATGCATAAAGAATTTTGTCGATCGTCCGATCTTTCGGGTTAGATCCGTATACCGATCGCGCGAATGCATATGCATGTTAATTCATTTAAAGAAACGGTCCTGGCTCGCTCGAGAGTCTCATTGGTCGACGGATGATTCCGAATGACGTTATTTTGTTCGAGCGGTAAAGAGGAACGACGATAAATTTCGATCAACCTCGTCCGAAATGCAATTGTTTCTCGAGAAGGACAAGCGGCGCAGACCCGGTCCGCGCGTTTCGCGAATGATTTTCGATTTTCGCGCCAAAATCCCACTCTCCTCCCTCGAGGTGCAAAAGGAGCGTGGGTGGAGGCGCGAGGCCTCTGTTCTATTTATGTTTTTGAGACTGCGAGAGATAAAGGAGCACAGCTCGTACCCCTCGAGGTTCTAATCAACGGAAGCGAACGTAATTGGACTCTCCCATGAATCATTGCATCTCACCGAGTCGCGAGGTGAATTCGAAGTAAAAGATTACACTAAAATTATTTTGGACCACCCTCGATACGCGTATCGACGCACTCTCCGCTATCAAGTTTCTTCTGCCCCTCTCTCTTTTTCTCTCGTTAAGACCGCAAATTTCCTTTATCTCGCGACAATGCGCGGACGTTCCACATCCTCCGACTCTGCGAGACCCAGGAAGATTCCTGGTGAAAACACGGAGGAAAATTACATCGATGTAACTGTCGTCGTACAATGACACGATGACGAAGATGCGCGTTTTTGCCTTAAGAGAGAACAGCAGAAGCATTTCGTTAGCAGCTCCGGAGAACGGAAGTGAAAGTAATCGGACTCGTGCACAAAGTATATCATCATCCAGCGAGTTCAGAGATACGCGAGTTCAGATACGGCCATTTTCCACGGAAGAAGAAGATACGAGAAGAATCTCTCGCACAGCCTCCGAGTTCTTATCAGACGCAACACGAGATGCTCTCAGCAAATTTTTCTAAGATCTCGCGCGTCGGAGTCCTTGGAAATCCATCGTGAAAAAGTTTCCAACCACTGAGTGTCTTTGTCTCGCTCTCCCTCCCTCCCTCCCTCCCTCCCTCTCTCTCTCTCTCTCTCTCTCTCTCTCTCTCTCTCTCGCTGTCTCTGTCTTTGAGATATTTTCTTGGTGGAACGTGGGACCATCAATGGCCGCTGGAACATCAATTCCGTTATATAAGTCCCGGGGCTCTGGTGGGCACGACTGTGATTCTCTCGCAATCTCACTATCAGACTCGTGCATTCTTTGGCACTTTTCCAAGCTTTTATAACCTCCGCGCACGGTCAAATGCACGAAAGGAGTAACTGGAACAGGCCTGGAATGCCAGACACGAGAAACCACGCTGGATTATCGCGTGATTTCGCGCAAAACAGTCTCGTAGTTCCTCCTGTTCTCAACTGTAATAGATCCAGCCGGTCCCTGCCGACGATTCGCAACGAGCTACCATCGTTGTTTTTTGGTCCCATCGTTATTTTCCGTCGATCGACGGTCTCTCCCTCCCTTCCTGCCTCCCTCCCTCTATCATTGCATTCCTCCGAAAAGCAAAAATCTCCGAAATAAAGTGAAAAAATATTTTCGAGCGCACGGTTCCGATCGTATCGTTCCAAGTATATCGCATCACCTTCCTCTAGATCCTCCTCCTCCTCCTCCTCCTCCTCCTTCTCCTCCACCTGGCAGATTATACTCGCAGCGGTTCAACTCCGCTGGACTAACGCGAGGCCGATGTCGCTCTTGTTCGGACTTCAAAATGGTTGCACTCGCTCGACTATTTAACGAGGGGCTTTGCATCGCATTTGCAATTCCTATGGGATCGCCTGATAATATTTGGAATGAATTCTTCGGGAATCATAAAGCCCTTCCTATAAAGTCACAGTTAAAGCGTCAGTGGAAATTTATTAAGTTGCTTTACGAGTCTGCGCTCCCCCGTTCTCGGCGAGGGATACAACTCGCTGATCTGCAAGTAAAAGCTGCCGGTGCGCTAGCGATTCGCTGGAAGAATTAGCCCGGAATCGCGTGATCGTTGACGTGCACCGTGCGGCTAGATACGTTCTCTCGTGGAATTGATGAAAACCGACGATTACCGGGATCAGCGATTACCGGAAGCGATCCGGGTAGCTTCGGCTTGAGAGATCGAAGCTCTTACCACGGGAGAAAATTTTCCATGGATTCAGGAATTTGTCCCGGGGGGAGGGGGAGAGGGGAGAGATCGAGCGAGTCAGTCGCGGAGGGTCGATCGGAAGGGTGGAAGAAGGTCATCGGGCGAATCGCGAATAATCGCGAAGCTATTGGACCTGATCGCGCATTGCACAGGTGGTGGTTCGACACAAGCGAGTTATCTTTAAAAGGAGTAGATGGGCGATATCGGGTTTCGAAGAATGTGTCGATGCCAAATATCTGGGTATTTAGTGGAGAAATTTCGCGAGATCCGCAAGGCGAACGATCACGTTGCGTCTTACACGTGGAGGTCGAGCAGTTGGCGATTTCATTCGATTTCCTCGAAGCGTTCTCGAGTTATAACGCCAACCTGCACCAGCAACCGCCTACTCTGCCAAACCAGCGGATCGTGTGACACGGAGGTCGCTCGACAAACGAGTGGCACCAGCTCGCGAGATCTTGGTCGTTTCTTCGTTGACCATCGACGACTGCTCTCTCTCTCTCTCTCTCTCTCTCTCTCTCTGTGTCTCCTCGTCTATTTTTCTTTTCCCTCTTCTCTAGCCAGAGGAAAATCGCTCGTTCTCCACATCCACGCGCGATACCCGTGGCAGCGATGATCCCGCGAAGGATTCTCTGGACGAGCGTAAGGACGTTCACTTCCGGTTTGGCCGGAAACTCGAGTTCCGGGAGGGTTCCCGTGCCTGGAACACATTTTCCTGGGGGTTTTGGATGAAAAGACGAGAGAAAAGTTTCCGCGAGCTATCGGAGGACGAAAAGCGAAGCTGTGGCAAGTGGAGGAGCGCATGTGCAGGCTCCCAGACAGGTGGACGTGGGTGAGGACGAGGGTGTAGCTGCCCGAGCCAACTCCGAGTGGGGATTCGGCAGAAGGGGCGAGAGGCGAGGGGGTGGGGACTCGCGTCCTGTCAGCACCATTTCGAGTTCAACGATCTGGGATGCAGCGACGCGATGACACTCGTCGTCGAACGAGGATGCCAACTTTAAGATTCGTCCATTTTGAAATTTCCTCATTGAAATCGAGGGGTTTGCCTCTCTTGCATTATTGAAATCACCGAGTTGTTCGTGAACGCGGATGTCCGCGAAGGTTCCCGAGAAATTCGCCGTTGATCGGAATGACGATCCTCCCTCTCTCTCTCTCGGCTCTCTCACGGCTGAAAATTGCGATCTGCGAGCGACGAACGATCGATCGGATCGGATCAAAAACGAACGAGCAAATCGCGATAAAAAGTAATGACGATCGCGGGAAAATTAGCGAAAAGTCGATCGATCGACTTCTTCCTGGCTCGATACCCGTGATAGGCTCGTACCCCCCGTTTGGAGAATCTACCCTTTTAACGGAAGAGCTTAAAAATTTTTTTCGACTCACCGGTGGACGGTGCAATTGCGTTCGGCCGTCATCGAGAGCCGAGGGAGCTCCTGTAGTCGGAGCATCTTGCGTATATCGTACAATTAACAGGTAGATATCAAATTCTCGAAGCCTTTTTCATTTTCACGCAGCAGATTGCCAAGGTAGACACGATCTAGTTTCGCTCGTAAGGTTTCCTACAAGATTATTCTCTGCACGTGGACGAATCTAGCTCGTGGAAAATTTCCTCAGCCTTCGCGTCGATGTATTTGGGCAATTGAGAAATGGCAGAGTCCACGAAATTCTGATAGAAGCCAGCAGAGTCAGCGGCATTTTGGGTTCATTGATCTTGGATGCAGTGCACATACGCACCGTCGTCTCCGATACCGGCGAGTCCAAAAGAACAAAAACTACAAGTGCAGCAGTCGATGCCAAAAGACCCGAGGGAGAGGAGGGTGTCGTAAAAATACCTCGGAGTTTTTCTGTTTAGCAGCTTCGACAACGGGCCTCGTCGTTTGTCCCACGAGAAGATTCCCTCGAACCAAAAAATTATTCCCCCCCCCCCCACCCCGCCCCGCGTTCTCGCTACCGTTGAGTCACACTGTCGCAACTTGCTCCGCACCTTATCACCGTTATCATTGTCGTCGTTGCGCACTGTGAGAAGCAAAAGCGTTTTCCAGTTTTTGACTCTGATTACCGTAAAGACCCTGAAGACCATATGGGGTCACACTCCTTGCGGTACCATCGTCGCGCTTTCACGGGGATAGAGAAAATCAGCGTGGAGCTACGAAGGACGTCACGTGCCTCGAGAAAACTGAGAAATCCAGCGGGACATCCAGGGTGTCGCGATGGTTTGAGCTTGGAGCAGGAAGAGGGGGGGGGGATGGTTGGAGAGAACCATTAAAAATCCCGATCGAGGAGAGCCCGGGCCCAGCGTGAAAGCAAAATACTGACCGTACTAGGCAAACTCGTAACTGGCGCGCAAAGCTCGTAATGACTTTCCGATAGAATCGACTCGTTAACGCGGAAATCTTCCCGAAAACGGATCGTCCGAAGAATTCCAAAATTCTCCCGAGGGCAATAATTACCGTTCCGCCTCATAATTTCCAGAGTGTTTCTCAAACGTCGAGAACTCCCGAATTGCACACAGCCCGAATACTTTCCAAATGAAAAATCTCTCCCCCTCCGCGATCTCCGGAGAGGAGGGTGCGCTTTCACAATTCCTCGCTGGTCGACGACGGATACTTCGAAAAATATTTAGTTGGCAAATTTCTCGGAGGATTTCCACGTAAATACTTTGTATCCGTATTGCGGAGGGACCATCGCGCGTCTTCGATTACAGGGAAGATCGATAAGAGACCGAGAAAGAGAAGGAGGGAGCGGTGGAGCGGAGAGGGGAGGGGGATGGGTGAGAGACGAGAGGGGAGTAGAGGGGAAGGGAGAGAGCGGTCTCGAAGAGCGAGTCGTTAGAAAAATGTAAATTAAAAGAATATTGGGAATGGGGCAATAAGGGGAAGATAAAGTGTGCCTCGAGAGACATACAGAGAGAGAGAGAGAGAGAGGGAGAGACGCTAATTTGTCGTGAAACATTCGCAGGTCGAAGGAAGGGGACGGTGGACTTTGCGGCGCGGGACCGGAGTCTAATGTCTTAGCCATTAGGCATCATTAGGCGCACGTCCTGACGCGGTTAGGTGAAAATCGGCGGAGTCATCTAGTTGAAAAGCCTTCGGGGAGGAAGTCGAAGGGGAAGCAGAACGACGTGATGCAGACAGAAGTCCGGCCCTCCCACGCTAAAATTAGCGTGCAGGGGATGAAGGGGTTGTCGGGATGGGGAAGGATGCGGGGGTGGAGGGGGCCTTGGCAGGGGCTTCGCGTGGCTGCCCCACTATGCTGCGGTTCCGAGAACCACTCGTTCTCAAACAAGCGCAATATACATCTTCTCCACGAGTACGAACACTCGCTCACACTGACTCGCTCTTACCTGGCACACGGGAACTCGTACAAGCACAGGCAGATCCAGCCGACGCACACGCGCGCACACCCCCTGAAACGTATTTGCGTATACCCGCAGATGCGTGGAATATCGCACGAGTTTTCGTGCGTGTCCATCGATAAAAACCAAAAATTCACAAACGGATGCAACCGCATCCAGAGAAAAGCAAAACGAAGGGTGTGTGCTGCCGTTTGCTCGCGCGCGCGCGTGTGTGCCGACTTCAGATAGCACTGGTATTCTTTAATTATACACGGATTTCTGCAAATATGTTTAGCAAACGTGCGAGACACGTATACGTGTTCAGCAAACCGTGTACGTTTGCGGAGTAACGCGCGCGCGCGCGAGATCGTTGGTGTTCGCTGGCTAGCAGAAGCATTCGGTGATACGCGCGTCGAGGAATCTCGTGATATTAAATTATGGTACTTGTGTTTTCGCGTAGAAACGTACATTTGAGAAGAGAGGTACGTAGGATGGCAAATTGAAAACACGTAGAGACGTTCGCCATTAGATACATGGATTTGCAGGGGAGTGTGCGTGAAAAGCATCGCACGAGGTTATCATAGAGGTTGGACGAGCACACCCAGACATTGACCAAACAAATACAGAGAAAAAAGGATGAGTCGAGTCCAAAGAGTGGTAGCCACACGTGGTGAATATCTACGACATAAAAGTAAAGAGAGAAATAAAAAGAGAGAGAGAGAGAGAGAGAGAGAGAGAGAAAGAGGGAGAGGCCAAGGGAGAGTCGTAGGGGTAGTAGCGATGGTGTACGGCCAAAAGACTAGGGAGGATCCGAGCCGAGGGGTTGCAGAGAGGATGGGGGTGAGGAGGACCGTTGGGGGATGATTGCGAAGGGGAAAAGTAGCAGCGAGAGTAGAGAATTTAGGGATAGGCAGACAGAAGTGGGGATGGATTTTAGCGACGACGCCGGTGCTGCTGGTGGTGGTGGCTGCTGCTGCTACTGCTGCTGGTTCTTCTTCATCCCCATTTGCCGGAAACCGAGTTCAGGGGGTGGTTGGTAGCGGTGGACGATGGCGGGAATGGTTGGGGTGAAGCGCTGGTGGTGGTGGTGGTGGTGGTAGTGGTGGAGGTGGTGTTACTGCTGCTGCTGGCACAGCTCTCCTTCATCCCCTTCTGCCGGAAACCGAGTCGAGGGTTGGAGGCGGGGGAGGGAGAGAGAGCAGCTCTCTCCGCGTTCTTTGCCGGTGACGTTTTACCTCATGCGGAGGTAAACCAGCAGCAGAGCGAGGTATTGACCGGTTGCCTCCCTAACGGTTGCTCGGCAACCGTTTGTAGCCAACACACCTATGAAACCTTGGAGATCTGACTTTAGCTTGCGAGCCACCCGCCTATCCGCCGTGCCACCCCCGAGCCATCAGATTCCCCGGCTTCGGGGAAGAGTCGATCATTAAGGCTTCCGGCCAGGCCAACTCTCTCTCTCTCTCTCTCTCTCTCTCTCTCCGTCTCTTCCCGTCTCTCTTTCCCTCTCGTTTCACTCGCTGGCCCACCTCATCCGTACAATTCTCCCTGATTGTCCGATAATGCTTGTACCTCGTGTGGACTTGATGGAACCGAAAATTTCACGCTATTCCTACAACCCCCGAGCGAATTTTTTCCCGAGTCCCTCCCATAACGCGCGTTACTTTCCGAATTGCTTTCTTTTCTCCTATGGGAGTGCCATGGTGTTTTCGCACACGCGCGCGCGCGCATACGAAGCAAAATTTTGAAACGATATCTCGAGGCTCCGCGCTACGACATCTTCGTGGTTGCGTAGCCGCATGGGGTGGCACCACCTGGAAGAAAAAAAGGGTGAGACTCTCGCGGATTAATTCCGCGATCGGATCGAACTGTAGGTGGAGGGAATCCCCGAGTCCTGGGAATGGTGAAGATCGAGGCGGGTTCGACAGTGTGCCACGGTTCGATGGTGGAAGAGAAAAACCGGATGTTCTCCATGGGAAAGATAATATTGCATCCACGAGTAATAATCCCGATGCTTTTTACCGTTTGCGCTATATTTAGCGAGAAGAGGAGTCCACCACGCGTGTATCGTGTGCAGTCGTCCAGCTTTGTACACATCGCGTTTGTGTACGTGTATACGGGGGTAAGATAAGTTTACAGAGGAAAATACGTCCAGGGCACGCGATGCGATGCGACGCGACGCGACGCGATGCAACGCGATGCGACGCGACGCGCAATTATTCGATCATCGATTTCCGCCTTTGAAGTACCGGGATGGAGAGTCCTGGAGCGTCATCGACGTCATCCCCCATTGGTTTTTTCGAATTCTCCCAGATGATTCGCAGCTGTCTGCCCGATTTCGTCGGTTTGAACGTATCGCGTTGACAGCCAGCGCGAGAGCGAACCTCGCGAAAATGCGAAAGCGCGAAAACCCTTCCGCCCCGCCCCCCCCCCCCCCGGAAGGGAGGAATTTGTGGAAAAATCAATGGTTTCCCCCGAAGTGGATTCCCAGAGCTTTTCTAGAAAATCTCCCGCGATCAATAACGCAGAAGCACGCGTAGGACGCGAGTCTAAAGAGCTCGTTCCTCAACCTCCGTCCCTCCCCGCCGGCTGGCTGGATCCTCGAACGAAGCTTCAGGAGAGCTCTCGGTTTCGAGTTGGAAGTCGACGTAATTCGACGAATACGCGAGAAGGTCGATGAGAGACGATAAGGATAAGTGCAAGGGCAAACCGTGAGAACACCCCGGCGACGACTGTGACGCCGAGTGCCCGGAACCCCGCGAGCATCGAGATCGGCCAGGTACTATCGAACGGTGCAGCGGGAAACGTCGATTCAAGGTTACCGATTGCAAATTCACCGGAGAGGAGGAGAGAGAGAGTCTTTCCGAGCGTTTTGCATTAATCTGGGATTTATTATCGGACAATGGAGGAAGGACGCGTCGTTAACAAGGACGTGGCTTCTCCTTAACGAGATAACGATGAATAGTCCCTTTTGTTAACTAGCAGAAGCGAAAATAGGTCATCTGTCAAAAACCACATCATCGACTAGGCGGAAGAAACGTGGCACAAAAGCCTGGTCCGCCGCATCGGCTCGGTGTGTCATTATCGAATGAATAATAAATTGGTGAATGGAGGGTGTGGCCACGGGTAGAACTAGCCCAGGTTGCCTAGCTACCGAAGCACCTACACGCCGTATCCTCCGACCTGCACGAGCCTCCTCCTCAGCACCGGTCACCCGCTCTGCAAGAACCACGTGTTCGTGTGTGTGTGCGTGTGTACGAGCGAGACTATCGTCTCGGTATTCGCGAGAGACGCGTGTTGGTGTGTGGTACCACCGCCACCACCACCAACGCCATCACCACCACCTTCGCAACCATCACTGAACCATATCTACCCAGCGAGCAGCTTGCTAGCCTATGAGCAACTTTGTCCATGCGACTATACCTATACTGCCGCTACTACTACTACCGTTGCTGCTGCTGCTGCTGCTGCTGCTGCTGCTGCTGCTACATCTACGTCCACCGCGATCTTTTCCCCTTTGCCCTGGAAATCCAATACGATCGAGGAAAAACCTACCCTGCAAAATTACCCGGGGGTGTTTACCCGAAACCTGCGCGATCCCAGATCTTCTCATCGAGGTGTACCGTCGTCGATTCCTCCCGGAGGAGACCCGGGTCTCCCTCGCGTGATTAGCGGACGCGCGACGTTGCTCTCGATCCAATCTGGTGCGCGTGACGTCACAGTTGCGTCACGGAATTTTGGGCGAGTCCCGTGGGAGCCGACGAGGATTCCAGGAGGCGGAATCGCGGAGATACCGCGCGAAACGTTGAAAGGTGTATGTATGGAAATGGGCGATGTAATGGTCCGAGGGGTGGTCGAGGGGAGAGCAGGGGGAGGAGGAATAAAAATGGGCGGCAGTTGGTACGCAACCGAGCGCAAGCAACGTTGCCCATATGACTACACATCCAGCATGGTCCTCCTCTGGTCGGAGTAAAATCAACCGACGCTGAGCCAACCGCGATCAATACCTGGGGAACCTGCCGGGTCTCATTCTGCTCCGTCAGTGTCTCTCATAAAATACACCTTCCCCCCCGGCTATTCCCCGATCCGAAGCTTCCTCGTGCTATTTTTCAGCAACGCCCGTACACGTTCCTCGTCAACTTCGACTGGAATCAACGACGTCTCTCTCTCTCTCTCTCTCTCTCTCTCTCTCTCCCGCATGCACAGCTGCACAGACGCTAAACTCTCGTGACCTTCGAGCCTTCCCGTCGATAGCCGAGAGAAAAAATTCATGAAAAGATGCCATTGACGAGGGTTCGCTCTCTCGCTTTGGCTCTAGACAACTAATTGGATCTAGGCTAAAAGCTTTCGTTCGACGGATCCAGGTAATATTTATCTTATGGTTGTTGCAACGACGATCGATGTTCCAAGGGGGTTCCCCGCGAGAAGACGATTCTTCCAGGCTATTCCGGTACCGCCGCTCCTCCTCCTCTCTTCTCTCTTCCTCTCCGCTAAAGACAGTGGATCGTTTTACGCGAGTATATTTCTCGAGACCGTATCTAGGCGCGTGCGACGAAGGCGCGAGTATATTCCACGCGTTTATCCAGTCCAAAGGCTTTTGGCTCGGCGTGACGAGACGGCAGTACAAATATTTGTGCGATTCGCGCGGGGCCGGCGGGGGTGGTGGTGGAGGCAGGCAGGCACGGAGAGAGGAATATGATTATCGCGTAGAATAGTGACCACGGGGAAGACAAAGCATCCACATCTAGTGGAACAGTAGCAACCGGCTGCTGATGATCTTGAAGCCAGCGATGCGAAACGGACACCGACAGTCCTCGGCATTGTTCCCCAGCCTGAATAAACACTAACACTGCTAACCCACGAGAATGAAAAGTACCACACACCATATTCCCACGATGAGAAACACGCGAATTCGCCTACCGGTACATAACGCGATCGTTCTCCAGAGGTACGCGCCGCGTCTCTGACGTCAAGGAAACTTTCTCGCTGGATCCGCATCCCCCGCACCTGATCCGGTCCCGCTACCCCCTCGTAACTGCTGCATCGTCCTTCAAGGTCGCGTCATTATTCGAGACCCGTGCACCGAGTGTGGGTGAGACGAGGAGCTTCGACCTTGCGCCAATGGGAAGCATCGCGAGGAAATTGGGTGTACGCGAAGGGGGAGGGGGGGGGGGGAGGAGAGCATTGTCGCGAGAGATACCAAAGCCGCGCAAGGTGTGTCCCCGTGGAAATAGCGAGAGAATCGGTGGAAGCAGCGATGGATGGTGGCAGCTCCGTTAGGTTGGCCGATGAAAAAGTCTCGTGGAACCCGGGGATCGTCGCTAATTGACGTTCCTCCGTCGTGGTAGGTCCCAAGGTGAAACGCTCGTTCGGTAGTCGCGCGCCTATTTCGAAAGGGTCTCGGGTCCTATTTGAACGTCGCTATCGCAGATGTGGCATAATCGCCGAAATGGCAGTGGTAGCATTGTGCTGCACGGCGTATAGTTACGTTTCATCCTATGCGAGAGAGTGTAAGGACTCATTAGCGACATTCCACGCCGTTCCAGGTTGAGTCACCGGTATACTTCCACGGCTACGCATACCTGCGGCTAGAAGCTTGTATTGTGATTCGAATCTCGCATTGAAATCAATACGCGCCCGTAGCGTCTTGGATATTCCTCGAATCGCAGCTATAGCGATCGTGCGCTCATTTGCATGGAAGTGGCCGCGATTGCGACGCTCGTAGAAGCTGCGAAGACCCGACAGAGACCACCGGAAGTCCGGTGCCCCTCCGAAGCTTTCGGACCTTTCGCAGCTTCGAAGGTCACCGGAAATGACGGGAAGTCGAGTCCTCGCGGTTAGGAATCGTTAGGGATCGTTAGGGATCATCCCGGATAGACCCGGATCTTGTACCCGGGTACCCCTCGATCATCCGGACCAATCGGCGATTGACAACGGAGACTCTAGGGGTTCGTCACCGAAACCTTTTTCCAGTTCAGCGAGACACCGCGAGACTTTATCGCGATCGAGTGTAATATCCGGCTTTGCTGGATGTCGCGTGATTAACTCGAGTATTCGTTTTGCGATAGAGATAAGATCGTTCGAACGGAATCGGAGACTGAAGGAAATTTGTATCCGTTGATAGGTGAAGCGGTTAAGTTCAGCGGTTGAAAGAGGAGCGGATGTATCGCGCCGAAGAGGACGACGCGCTAAAACGGAAGATCGAGATACCGGTCGCCTCTGAATTTCGCGCCTCCAACCCCCGGGAGATAAGGGAATTCGATTCCTGATGGAACCTCGTCGCTGCTGCCACTCGACTCGCGGGTTTACGCGAGAGTACCCACGTTCCAAGGTCACCGGTTGGACGCGAATCCCTTTGCACCGTGGAAGCAGCGCGACGAGTCCTAGACTCGAGGAACCGCGAGAGAATCGAAGAGGTCAAGGTCGCAGGATCCAAGGAGTCGATCGCCGTCATTGTCGTCGTCGGAATCGCAGCCATCGTCGTTGTCAACGTTGTTAGCGCGATCAACGTTCGAGTTGTCATTATTACCGCAACTGTTACCGTGGTTGCATCGAGATTATCGCTGTCATCATCGACGCTATCGTTCCGAGGGAAGTTTTCGGTCGAGTGTATCCGGTCTGGTACCGAGAATCGGTACCTCCTCCTCCTTCTCCTCCTCCTCTTACGGAGAACTCGGAGGTTGAAGCGACGAGTGTAAGAGGAGACACGAGAGGTTGAAGAGGCGCTGGCGGAGCTCAAGAATGAAAATGCGAAGTTGTTATGGATTTTGCGTCGTGTTGTCCCGCGCTAGGCCGAATAACAGGATACGCGGTGTCCGGTGAACATCCTACCGGCCTTAGCAGCCGGGGAGCCGGCGGTATCGACCACTCGTGGACGTGGTGGACGCGTTTGCACGTTGATAGATACACGCGCGCGATAGCTATCGAACGATGCTGCTGCATTCTGCTGCCGGTGGAGGCCACGCGCCTCGCAGATTTCCTCCGGGCAAAACCGATAACGATAAGCCCGCGCGACTCGTATCTCTCGATCGAGTGCCGCCTCTCGCCAAGGTCACAGTCGGAGTTGCCTCGTAATCACCCGAGGACACCACGCGCGCGTATCTGCCGCGCGGGTACTCGCGAACCCCCTGAAAAGTCGTCGAGTTCGCGCGACCGGTTCACGGATCGCCTTAATTCGCGATCGTCCTCGCGCATTCGCTCGACCGGACTCTCTCGCTATTGAAAAAAAGCGCGTACCTGGCGCACGGGTACTCGCGAACCTCCTGAATAGTCGTCGAGTTCGCGCGACCGGTTCACGGATCGCCTTAATTCGCGATCGTCCTCGCGCATTCGCTCGACCGGGCTCTCTCGCTATTGAAAAAAATCTCATTTCTACGCGATGATTCGAGCTTCTCGGGTTTTTCTCTCTTACGAGATTTCCCTCTTCAAGGTCAGTGAGACTGATTTCGTGAAAGCGCGTCATCGATCGATTCCAGGGACTTCGCCGGTTGGACCTCAGGCTCCTTTCGCGGATTTTATCCGTGCCCCCTCCCCCTGCCCCTCAATCATGTTTTTCCTGACACCGGAGTAACGCATCTACGTGGCTAATGCGCTTGCTTAAGCATGGGAGAGCAACACTGCGGGCGAGACAATGTCGTTTCGTCATTCCGAACCTACTTGCGAGCGAGCGAAGAATGAACCGCCTCCTCGAGACTCCATCATGAGAAGCACCTGGGGGAACTCTTGCGTGGCTGCGTCTCGATAAGGCGTCGTGACACGGTCTCGGGACCTCGGAGTCACCCCGCGCACACCTTAAGGGAACTGGTCCAGTGAAAGCGAAGTCGCTCGAGAAACTTATTCGGAATGGCACGCGTTACTCATCGGATCCCGCGAGTTCCAAAGCCGAAGAACCGAAAACCATCCGAAACTCGTCGGACACCCGGGGGACCAGCCAAGGTACGCACCTCCGGACCGGAACGCATCGATCGCGAATTTCTCCGACCTCCGGTTGCCGCCGGGAGAGCGCGAGGATTCTTGAAATTGAAAAAGTACTCGTGATCCCGATGGAAAACAGTGACGTCATCAACGTCATAATCAACTTAGGTATTGGCTGCTGCTGCTGCTAGCGATTGCGCTTGTAATTGCGGTGATTCCTGACGCAGCCTTTGAAAAGGTTAAGGAGCATAACGGAAGCTGACGGGGAGGAGGGGGTGGAGGTGCGGAGGAGGAACGCGGGAAAGCCGCTCATCCCTCGACGGGAGATTACGGTGAAAATTTGTGCCGGTCGCTTTGGAGAATGAGCCCCCGATGGTGGCGGCGCCGCTTAAGTGGTACCAACCGGTCTATTAGAGGTTGGAAGGGATGCTGCTTTGACATTTTCGAGTGTGGCATTTAACTTCGGCGCTCCCCCTCGTTAAGTATCCCTAAGCAATTTCCCATCCGATCGGGGGGAGCATTATTAGGAGGAGAGAACATCTCCCGCCTTTCCGGGTGACATAATACGGTGGTGATGGCGACGTGGTGATGTTGGTGGTGGTCTCACCCCATGCTGTATGCTCTTCCCACACTGACTTCGATAGCAACGCGTGGCCAACCACCCGGATAGAATTGCGAGGGATGACGCAGGACGGATCCTTTAGCAGCGTGTTGGCAAATATTTGTTCGCTCACCGACTTATCGATGCTCTTCCACTATCTGTTCAGCGATAATTGTTTCCTAGCATTATGCTACCGGCTCCTCCCGATCGTGTCCCTTCCGTTTTTCCCGTACTCGTTTGCAGCGTCCGGTCGATGGTCTCCTGCGACCGGCTTGCGCTTTTCGCGATATTCAGGAGCAAATCGATCGGGACGAGGTCCGGTCGTTGTCTCTCCCCGTTTCCACCCTAAACCCCCTCCCCCAGGGTTCAAGGACACTCGTTGAAAATTCGGGGGAGCCGACGGTGCCTGACGCGACTGCAGGTACCGGAAGTAGCGGGAAACCGCGAAAGGCGGATACTCGAGGATTTTGCCGGAGTTTTCCCGTTGTTCCCGGAAAGTCCCGATTCTTCAGGTTCGGGACGCGGGATTTCGATCGCGTCGTTGCGCGTGCGCCAGGCAAGGTAAGGCAAGGCAAGGCAAGGCAGGGCAGGGTAAGGCAAGGCTCGTGTGCATTCTCGACAAATAAGTTCTTAATGAAACGGATGTCACGAAAGAAAACAGCGAGGTGACGTAACACTTATGCAGAATGCACGCTTTGCACGCAACATTATTTTCTCCCATCACGCAGGGTTGATCAGCCACGCTGCTCTCTGAGTCAGCTGTCTTCTGAGTACCCACCTTCGACGATGATAATAAATATCCATTAATGCACGAGGGGTGGGAGAGACGGGGATATTTATCGCATCAGGAGCCCCGGAGAGGCAGATGACTCGAAGAAGGTCCAGCTGCTTTGGCCGGTACCTCATCGGCCAACTTCGGCTCCATCCATTCACTAGAAACGGGAGGTCTCTGACAAAGCGGCGACTTTTTTAGGCGCTATCGCCAATGATCCATCATGTTGCATCGACGTGTTTATTTTCCTCGTAATTGGAGCGACTCTCGCTTCTCACGTTGGAGCGGAAGAGAGGAGAGACTCGGGATGATCCAAGTTTTCCCTCGTGCTCCGATCTTCGGCGAGGATTTCGCGATCTACGAAATTTCGCTCTTCCTCCGTATCGACCTCGATGAGTGTCCTTGAGAATCCAGTGGGAAACGGTACAAGTACATCGCTGGAAGCTATTTTGACTCGGAGAGGGTCCAGCTGCGGTACCCAAAACCGCTGGCTCCAGTTTCAGACCTCTCGCAAAAAGCAGACTGCTTTTGATCGTTCAGTCTTGATCTTCTTTGATCTTCTTGACACGCTCGTCGCTTCTTGATCGGAGCGAGTCCTCGAGAGGTCGATTCGCGCGCGATTAATCCCCGAAGCTTCGAGTGCCTTGACGTTCCGAAACGTCGAAGCTAATTTGATGTTAGGTTCGAGTACCCGCGTACCTCGCGTCTCTGCGTCAAGGATTTGCAGCGCTAGCGCGCGGTACTCACACGCACGCGTGTAAGATCATCCACGGTGTAGCCCTAGATTTTTCTTCAGCGGGGAAAGTTTCTGTTCCGTCGTTGCTTCCGAGAAAACGGCGAGTGACCAGGAGAGTCTCTTCCAGTGTCTCCTTTTCTGTTTCTCGTAGTCGACGGTTCTGACGTCCGAAGGCCATTGACAATCGAAGAGAGAAATTTAGCAAAAGAGTGGCCCGAATAAAATTCTTTGTCCGTAAATGTTTAGCGAGTAAAGGGACCCGTATGCTGTTGGCAGCAGCAGCAGCAGCAGCAGCAGCAGTAGGAGCATCAAGAGCAGCAGCAGCAGCAGCAGCAGGAGCAGCAGGTGCCAAGTTCTCGCATGTGTATTCACCAAAACAGGTATTCCGAAGAAGAGAAACAGATGAGAGATGTGATCCTCCTGATGCTTATCTCCCCGCAGACGCCGTGCCCTAATTCGCTGCCTCTGATAGCAGCGAATCATGAGAGCTCTCCGTCCTTCTTCGGCAACTCTTCGAGTCTCCTCGCGACTCCTTTCGCGTCGGATAAGAACTCTCTTACTCCCCCCATCCCAAATTGCAACCACCATCGAATTAGGGAGAAATGACAGCGCGCGATGTCGAGGAAACTGTCGAGGGAGATGATGGAAGTTCGACAGGTAGTGGTGTGCCCGTAAAAATTTCAGGAACGAGTCGAGGTTACGAGTAGCCACTCGACAAGCGACTAATTACGGCCGAGAGGAAAGTAAACAGAATTTTGACTTTCTCTCTCTCCCTCGCTCTCTCTCTCTCTCTCGCCTTCTCAGGCGGAGGACCGGAGCTCCAGCCTATCGGCTTTCGATGAGAGACTTTCTGTGAAGGCTCATCCGGTCGTATTGTTACCTCAAGTAGCAGGTGCCTGCTTCGATGCTCTTTCCGTCGAATTCCATCCAGACCCGATCCGAGTTTTTTCGTGGCGCGAGAGAAGCACGACACGAACAATAGCGCGAGCGACGAGAAGGGACCGACGACGGTAGGAGCGGAGGTCCTGCCGGACAGGACCTCTGGGTCGCCAGAGGTCCTCCGGGATCCTTCGAGGAGCGCCGTCTCGTTAATAATTTATATTATTAATTTTATCTGCGTGAAACTTCCCCGTGCCGGGGCTTCTTTGCATATACATCGAAGCTAATTAATAAGATAAGAAAGAAAGGAGCAGGCCCATCCTCGCTTATTATCCTCGATATTAATATTCATGTATTCATCCGGAGAAGGCAGTACCGATACTCGTAAGATATGGAAATGTTACATATTTTACTAAATAAACACGCGTCCCAGCGAGGTCCGGACTCCGGAGAGTTTCCTCACCCCCGCGCGCCTGCGAGATCCACCGAGCCTCCCTCAGGTTTTCCACGACGAAGAGCGTGCACGAGTGTCAGATGAAACCGGAGGAGCTGAACCAAGAGAAGGAAGAGACCTCGGTACAAAGACCTTGAGAATTCCTCGGGTTCCTCGCGGTTTCCCGCGTACTCGCGTCGAGCGCTGGATTCGGACGTGGAGGAAGCAAGGCGGAGAGTTTAGGAATTTTTGGAAAACGAAGATCGGGAGCGGATCGCTGGGAGAGGAGAGGGGGGAGATAACGGGGAGGAAGAAAGGAAGTAAAAAATGAGACGGGAGCAACGGCCAGACAGTGGAAGGAAGGAAGGAAAGATGGAAGGAAGGAAGGAAGGAAGAAAAGCAGAAGGCTGGCGAGCGGGGCCGGAGAGGCGAGGGGTTGGGGGGAGGGAGGTAAGCAGGCAGGCAAACAGGCAGGCTGCGTGGAGGATCTCTCTCACATCTTGAAAAGTGGCGGCACGCGTCTGTAGCAAGGTGTGCCTCTCACTTATTCATCCACCTTCGGTCTCAGGAGCAGCTGTTGCGAGCGGCGGCGCATGGCGCGTGCCACCAGGTATCTATATAATAAACCGGCAGATAATGTCAGGGTGCGTGGTACCACGCTACCAAAGAACTTGGCCCCGAGGGGGACACCGAGAAACCGGCTGAGGAACTTTTTACTTCACGGACCAAGAGATAGGTTATTTATCCTACCCCTTTTTTCTCTTTTCTTCTCCTCCTCCTCCTCCTCCTCCTCGTCCCTCTTTTGCTCTCCTCCTGTCTTCGCTTCTCTTCTCTTCTCTCTCATGGCCTTCTTCTTGCAACTTCTTGCCCCCTTTCCAAAACACCTTCCTGCTCCTCCCAGCCATGCCCTGCCTTACCACTCGATACGGTCATGTAGGTGGTCCCGATGTTTCAGGGACTCTCCCTTTCCGTTTTATCAAGGAGACACTTTCTTTGAGCGAAACCCCTCGTCTCGCAAACTTACGGACGCTGGACCCGTAAGGCGAATCTTCCAGCTTCGAAATGGAACACAGCTGCTGGGTGTAGCAGTTAAAACTTTGTATCTTCTTTTATCTTTGCTGCTGATGGATGGAAGTGTCGATGGCTTGGAGTTTCGATCGTAAAGGGCAGATTGTAGAGAGAAACAGAGTGTGTGTGTGTGTAAGAGAGAGAGAGAGAGAGAGAGAGAGAGAGAGAAAGCGTTTTCTATAAAACAATTGAGATTTTCCAATTGGTAGGGAAACACACGCGTACACGCGTGTAACGTTCGTGAGGAAAAATCACGGGTCCTCTTAGCATAGTCGAGATTGATGGAGCGCAACTGAAGTCAGGGGTTGGCTGCCTCCCCCGGTAACAATAAGCTAATAAAAGTAAACGTGGGTAGTAATCATCTCTCCGCACCCCCTATCCCATTCGCTATCCACCCAGTCTGGGATTAATTATCTAATGCGGTGGTAACATCTGTCATCGTGAACTTCATCATCCCGGGCGCGCCTTTATTCGCGTTATATCGCAATCTAACGGCTTTCATCTCCAAGAGCCCACTGGGCGAACGCTTTGAAAGTATTGTTCATTTATTAAGGGAACCTTGCCCTTTCACCCCAGTCAACTACTTGCTCGAGAAATTTAACAATGAAATTTACAAGGATCTTCCCTAACTTTTTTGATTCCTCGTGTCTCGCATCCTCTTACCGGAGGAGTCTCTCTCTCTCTGTCTCTCATCGATTATTTGTTCGTACGCAAGTTTCCAATTTCGTCGAGATGCGAACGATACTGAATCAGCACAGGTGATCGTTATTGAATTTTCCTGAAAGGAAACTTTGCCATTCTAAGCCTTCATTAGCTGTCTCCATGTAGCATGATGGTGAAATTACTATGTGCTGCTAGAACCTCGTATTTTATTCGGATACGAGTCTTCGAGATGGAAGTCCGTGGTTACAGACTAACTGTAACGTCTTTCTCTTCACATTCCACTAACTATGGGGATTTTATCATATTTTCTATTTTCATGATAAAATTACGAAGAGTTTTGATTAATAGCGAGAAAGTAGAGAAAGAGAGATAGAGAGAGAGAGAGAGAGAGAGAGAGAGAGAGAGAGAGAGAGAGTCTTGGTTCGGGCAAAGCTTTCAGTTGAATTTGCAATTTTTTCGTCTCCAGCTTTTCTCCTTTTACCGGCAGTTTGAAATTCCCGATGGTAGGATGAAACGCGGCTGTTCGACTTGAGATCGGTGACCCGCTGACCAAGACTCGAGTTGAGAATTGATCGAGAGACTTCCGTCAAGGTGCCGAAGAAGTAGGCCCACGGTGACAGCGCGCTCCTTCTATGTCGCCGAGTCCCATGGCACCTGCCATACAAACCAGATGAGAGTACAGATCTTCCAATAGAATTGACAAAATGATCACGCGTATCCTGTTCGTACTAGATACCCCTTGGTATTCCATCGGCCAAAACCCATAAAGTGCCAGAACGAAAAGCACTCGTCGTCACCTAACGCTACTACCGCCTATAGAAACCTCGTACGAGCTATTGTGTCGAGAAGAAAGAAGACACCCGATTAGACCCAACGACGACGAGACAACGCTGGAGCGAAACTCTCGTCTCTTCCGACTGACGAGTCTCCGTTAATTGATCGAATTCACCCTCCCACCCCGGTCGAGTCTCCAAATCGCTCGATTGATACGACAGTCATCGCAATGTCTGAGCAAACGCTCGAACTTGGTTGTTCCGATGGTCCTCCAGTGATTGATATTTCTTGTACTCATCTAACAAGCTTGTTCGATTAACGGACGGCCATTAACGAGTACATTACAAGCCACGCGCTATCGATAAAGGAGAGAGCGACGGCCAGAAGGAACAAACGGAAGAAGCAGAAGAAGAGGAAGAAGAAAACCAAAATAATCAAAGTCAAGAAAAATAGTCCAGACGAGAAGATGAAGTGGAACGACGCGTGGAGGAAAGAGAGAAGAATAATCGGACGAGGAGAGTACGAATGGAGATGGAAGTGGAAGCAGAGACAGAGGTAAAAATAGAGGTAGAAGTGGGAAGAGGAGGACGAGGAGGAGGAGGAGGAGGAAAGAGAAGCGGAGGATGTCGTTGAACGTTCGCGATAACCATTGGTTGTCTTCGGCACGAGGTGCTTTTCGAAGAGTGTGCTAGAAGCACAGAAGGGGAAAAGCGAAGAGAGATTGGCCTTTAAATCCCGTTAGACTTCGTTTCGGCTCGTCGTTGTTTACCGGGAGAGACACTCGTGACGCGTGCCGTGCGTGCATATGCGGGTACCGACGACGACGACGACGACGACGACGACGACGACGACGACAACGACGACGGTGCCTCGTCGTCGATCATCGTCGTGTACGTACAGTAGCTACTGGTGTCTCCCGGTACAGTATTGTCCCAAAAACTGTCTGCTGCCTTACCCCGCCACCCCGCATCCAGCGGTGCACCTGCGAGATGAGGCACACAGGCACACAGGCCGGTGCTCCGTGCAGAAGAAGGAGGCGCATTATCATTCTTGGCGAGTTCCCGGAGCGAAGGGACTTTTCCAAGTGGTCGCGCCGGCGAACCTGGCGAAACGCGCGAGAGAGCAAATTTATTCCATGACCCAGTGGACTCTGGGTCGACCGGGTAGGATCTTCGTCGGGAACGTCATCCGCGCGAATCGTCGGAATCTCGTGGTAGACTAGACAATTTCTTGAGCTAGAAAATGACTAACTCTCTCTCTCTCTCTCTCTCTCTCTCTTTCTCGAAATCGCAGCGGGTGCTCGAAAACACCGGTAAAAATGTAGCGACCTTGAGGAGGTACCAAGGATCGTTCCTTCGCGACTCTGATGGTCGGCAAAAGTCGATGGGAGGCACCAGCTCTCTCGATGGGTCTTGGCCGAGGGTAGTTCCGCGACACGTAGACTACCCCTCGCGACTCTACCGCACCCGCACACCCCTAGATTTTGATTTTAGCGCGAAAAGCCTAAGCCGCCATCTTGGAATTTGCGCGAGTAGCGACGGAAAAGCCTCCTCCGTCGCGGAAAAGACGAGGTCGGAGCTTCGAGTCTCGCAGGTCCGTTGGTAAACGGTGAAAGATGCGAGGGGTGACGGGTGAGGGGTGAGGGTAGAGCGGGAAAGGGTGGAAGAGGCATTTCGCGTGCAGCGGATGATGGTCGCGTATAAAAATACAGATAGTGGGTAGGGTCGGTGTAGGTTAGCGGGCCTGCAATCGGGCAACGGGCAAACGGGCGACGTGGTAGGATCGAAAGAGAGAGAAAGAGAGAAAGAGAGAAGGAAAGAGAGAAAGATAGAGCTAGCAGGCGGGCAGGCAAACTGGCGAGCGGGCAAGAGGCAGGAGGCAGGCAGGCGGGCAGGTAAGGAGGCAGGTGCAACACTGATGTTGCCTCAGGACTGAAACAGCTGTCGTCTTGGCCAGTTCAACTGCAGGCGCACGCGCCAACCGCATCCACATTTACATTACGTTACATTTACCTTTCTCTCCCGTTCTCGTCGCTTTTAATCGCCATCCTCGCCTAACGGTCAACGATCCCGCGCTGATCTACGGGCCATTCTCAAAAATGTCCTCCCGTCCTCCTCGCAATTATCCCCGGCAGCTTGTCCATCGCCAAAATTAATCGCCTTATCGCTCATCTCCTCCTCCATTACACCGATATCCTGCTAACTCGGTCGGTAACGCGTAACGGTCTTCCGCGCGCCATGTGGCCTTGGACGCGGGACGTTATCCTGATCACCAGGTCTTTTTTGGTCGAGCTGCCGCACCACCGCTGCGGCCGCAGTTGCAGTTGCCGAAGATCGAGAGCGATCTGGTTGCTCGTGATCGATACCGACCTTGTGTTCTGGATCGGCAATGTGCGAGCGGAACCTGTTCGAGGCGACGATGAGTTTTCTCTTGACGATTCCGCGCACTTTTTCGTCTTCCCTTTTGGTTGCGCGAGACCGAGGGCTCGGTTTCGTTTTGGGTGATTCGTACCTGTTACTCGACTAATGCTCGACCTAGTCAACCTGACGCGACGGTTCGGTTCGGTTCGGTTCATTGGCCCTTCGTTGATGACGGGGTTGCTAACGAGTGGCAGTCATCGGCTTTTTCAACAGGACTTTGGACTTGTTGGGAAAGAGAACTTGGTAGATTTGAAAAAGTTATTGGTACCATTACTACTACTACTACTACTACTACTACTACTGCTGCTACTACTATAACTACTACTTCTACTGTTACCATTACAACAACTACTACTACTACTACTACTACTGTTGTTACTATTACAACTACTACTACTTACTACCACTCCAACTACTACTACTACTACTGCTGTTGTCGAACTCATCGATCTGCAATTACGTATAGAGAGAATGATCGGACGGTTAAATTGTACGTATAGTTCTCGCTCAATTACCTAAAGTAACTTATGTAAACCTGAAATTTAATCCAGTTTCGCGAGGATCAGGTAGGAAAGTCACGTAATTAGTTGTTCGCTTCCTCGAATCCTTCACGGTGGTTAAGAAGGTAAAGATGGAGTTTGAGGCATGTTATTAAATAATCATTTCCTCGGGACATTCCGACCGACCAATATAAGCACGTGCGAATTAATCTGGTCGACCCGATTACCGAAATAATTGCGATGTACCACTCGAATGACTGATACGATGCTCAAACGTCATTGAAACCTACATTGACCCTGTTCACGCTCAAAGAACGTGATCGAATTGCTCTCGGACTGTTCGGGTTCTAAAAATTTGTTGAAAATGAAAGAAGAGGAAAGAGGGGAAAGGGGGAAAGAATAGACAATCTAAGCGAAAGAGAGGGAGAGAGGGAGAGAGAGAGAGAGAGAGAGAGAGAGAGAGAGAGAGAGAGAGAGAGAGAGAGATTGAGAAAGACGGTACTACTCCACTATTCCAGTGAAAAGGAAGAGGGGAGATACCGCAAAAGTTTCTATGGAAGGTAAATTAATAACAATTGAAAGCCAATGGAACGAATAGCAGTAGTATCGTAATGCTGAAGTTTACTGTTGATGGGGGACGACTCGAAGTATGGGGAAGGCCGTGCACTAGCGGATTATGCAATGTGGTTCGTCAGGCAAGGCAAAGCAAGGCATGGCAAGACATGGCAAGTTATGGCAAGGCAAGGCAAGGCAAGGCAAGACTCTCGTGACAAGGGGCGAAAGGAAAAAGGGGACGACACTACGACGATAGGTTTATCGTTATCGGGAGCCACTGCCGATGTCTTCTCCTCCGCGTCTCCTCACTGACATCCGCGTCCACTAGCAAAGTTGTCAAACGAGAATACGACGTCGATCCTATTATCACTACCCAGACAACTACAGGCTTGCGCGTTTTACGGACGATAAAATTCTTTTTTTACTCTCGTTATTATCATTATTTATTACGCCATTCTCTCCACGACGGGAAACTATGGGACTCCATTCCAGGGGAGGAGTGGCGAGGCGGGGGGAGGGGGACCCATTTCCGAAATTCGACCATCTCATTGCTATTTTGTCCGGTGACGGAACGCGTGTGACAGGTACGCTTTGGGTTGACGTCCGTCCCCTATTTTCCGGGGGATCGATAGCGTGTTTGCATGGGGTGGACGAAGGGGTGGCTCGGGAAAGCGGAAGGGCCCGTCGTTTTTCGGTACTCTGGCGATTTTCCTACGACATCGATTGGAATTCCACGCTATTTTTGAAGGGAAATTTTTACGCGGAAAGAGAAAGAGAAAGGCCGAGTCGAGTTCTGCGTTGGTCGTCGATACTCGACTTTTTTGTCGCCCTCCCCTCGGCACCCCTCGTCCTTAATCGCCTTATCGACGCGTTCTCCGTTTTCCACGATATTTTCCTCGTAGAGGCGAAGCGGAGCTGACACTCCGATGGCTGGTAGCAGGCGCGCAGTAAAGGCAACATCTTTCTTCACTCGTCATGCTTCCAGTTCGTAGACTCGCAGAAAAGAAAAGCAAGACCACGCGAACGGGCACAGGCGCACAGGTGAAAGTGCAAGAATAGTTAGATGCGCCTTGGTTAATGATTGGCGCAGCCAATAAGTCGTAATTGTCTCGATCGACTGTCTCCGCAATAGCAAATTCACCGAGCATCGCAGACCCCGCTCTCCCGTTGTTTCCCGAGGACAACGGAGGGATCCCACGGGAATTCCAATTTTCTCCATTTTTCTCCATCCAGGTTCTCTATCTCGAAATAAGCTCGTTGCAATAGGGTCGAGAGAAAGAGAGAGAAAGAGAGAGAGAGAGAGAGGGAAGTTTTCTTTCTCGACGGTCCGCCGCCATCTTTCTTCGGCGGAGAGACGTCGAAGCTGTTGAAAGATCCGAGCGAAACAGAGGAGGAAGATGAAGAAGAAGAGAGGAAGCGCGGAGAGATAAACAACGGGTGAAACGAAGAGATAACGAGAAAAAGAGTCTCGAATGATTTATCCAAGGGAAAAAGAATGTTTTGCGTCCCTGCGCGTAAGCGGGCAGCCATATTTATATAACAGTCGCAGATCACGTAACCGTCTTGGGCGACGTGTTCGTTCGTTTGTCCGTGTGTACGTTTCTCTCTATCTGTAGGTGTCGCTTACCGATACCTGTGCTATACGCGACTTGGAAAGTCAAGCAAACGAACGGCCCTCTTGCGCGATGTCGTTACTCGAGCGAGGAATAATCGAAAGTACGTCCGGCGAGAGGAGCAAAATCATCGCGAAAACTCCGCTCGAAATTACTGGCATCGATTGCGCGGAAACGATTTCTACCAACTCCCATGATGCACTCGTCCCATTCGCTACTTTTGCGGGGAACTTCCAAATGCAAAAGTTTCGCCGCTCCTCCGCCGCGCCCCTCTCTCCTACTTTAGCCGATTCGCGCGAACGTTCGTACCAGCCATACTTTTTTTTTTCCAAATTTTCCCAAAGATTCCCCTTTTCCCCCTAGATCGCGAAAACGAGATCGGGAAATATGGCGATAACCAGTGCGCGAGCTCTGGTTTGTTCTTAAATGCAACGGGGGTGACTCGGGGGGGGGGGGGGGGGGGGGTGGAAATTCTATTTCGCGCTGTACTCCTTCTTATCGGGGGGAGGTGCGACTTTCGTATTTGTTCGCAAGTCTTTTTTCCATCGCCTCTATCCCGGACGCGCGGTATATCGCACTTACGGTACCGCACGTACGTACGTACGTATATACCAGCAGGCGAAGAATATCGCTCGAATTGATGAAACTAGTTCGCACACGGAGAACTAGCCGCGATTTCGCGGAATAGATTAAGCCGATGGCTTCGGTAGCTTCGCGTCGATGGCTACAGGCTACCTCGACTGTACGATGAAACTAGATCTTTGTTCAGTAATTTTAGAAAATCTCCTAGATCAATATTAACATATTACTCGAAGAGAGTACAAAGATAGAAACCCGACGAGAATATTCATAGAGAGAATAATCGATGAATAGCGGTGATGCAACCAAACAGTTTTGTCGAAACATTGAATAAATAATTATCTTTTTTTGAATATTGAAGTATCTCGGGATTTCCTGAAAGTTCGGCACTGCTTCCAATTGAAAAACGAAAAAAACCAAAAAATAAAGTATAAATTTTCTATCGAAGACCCATGCATTTTCCATCGAACTCTCATATGGAAAGAGATAAGATCGGTACTTGCAACGGTGTGCGCGTGTACTGGCGAGTGTCGCTGAAACATTCTTAGCGTTTGGCAGTAAATTTGATAAAAATGCAGCGAAAAGCGGAGGGGATTGAATATATAAGATTTTAAGTGGGAACGGCACATAATGCCACGTGTTTGTAGCATCGTGAGCTTGAACTTGGGAGCATTACACCTCACGTGTTGTAGGCAGACTTAAATACGGGTATGACGTAGCAGATACGGGTTTATTGCGCGGCAAGACCGAGTCGAATCACAAGCGAATCGAACTTGTTTAAATGAACGATGCAACACCTATAAGGACCACCTGTGCACCGCATAATGTACGCTGCATTAATCTCATACTTTTGTCCGTGCGCAAAAAGTAGGTAAAAACACGCGCGAGCGCGCGCGCAAGAAAATGCACGGATATAAAATCTCGTCGAGTATTCGAACGAATTAAAAGTTTCCGCTGCATCGATATATTATCCTTGAATATTTGATATCGTCAAATTATCCTAATTCTCCTGAAGAAAAATTCTCGAGAGTCCGCGACGGGGTAAAAACTCGACTCGTGCTACCGAAACGGTTCTTCCCTGGTAATAACGCGTCTAGAATTTACAACGAAGAATCAAACTGTGGAAGAACCCTTATTTGAAAAGGAAAAATAATTTCGACACAACCACGCGACTATAATCATAAATAATTATAAGTGAAGAGATAAATATCGTAGGGAGCGCATGAAGAGAGAGGAACAGGGAGACAGAGACAGAGAGAGAGAGAGAGAGAGAGAGAAGTTTCAGCATCGGATCTCAAAATGGAGCAGTTCTTCAAAATTGATCAAAATTCTTCCTGGATTCCTCAAAACGAGATTTTTCGTCATCACGCGATTTCTATCCAGCCTGTAAACTCCCGAGTTCGAATATTCCCATTTTCTTATCGATCCGCGACACGCGTGCGTAAGCGTCTGTCTCTGTGCAAGAAGAAAAACTGTGACAACGTAATTAGAGCGAACAAAAGAATATTTTTGTGGCAGGAGAGGAATCGGCGTTCAGGGGTTGAAGTAGAGGCAGCGGCGGCGGCGGAGGTGGTTCGCGTGCGGTCACAGTAGGGAAGAATAAATAGGATAGGGGTTGGGGGGGGGGGTTGTATATTCGTATATACGTAGATCGGGTAGGCCCGAGGAAATGGATGAGCGTACATATCGAGATTAGGACGCAATAGCGCAGCGAAAACTGGCCGAAGGTGGCAAGGCCCGGTACAAAAGTGCTTTCCAAGGATATTAAGCTGGAAATGGTGACTGGCCAAAGGGATTATTCATCGCACGCTCTTACCTATGGCGTGGGGAAATTGATTCTCGCGTGGCATCAATGGCCCCAAACAAATCGTCAAAGTGATTTTATGTTGTGCCGGGTATCGCGATGACAACCGCACCACAACGGCAGCCATGGCAACCTGGCACCGCTGGCTCATTCGGGCTGGCTAATTCAGAACCTGGCGGGTACGTTCGGACACCCCCGGGAACTCGAGGCTTCGGCTGGTTAATGGCCACGCGCCAAATTTACGAGTTGCCCTCCCCCTCCCGCCCCTCTGTGCCTCATTCTCTTCCTGTCTCTCCTGCAACTTGTGTGTGTCGTTTCCCCGATAAGATCGGTCTTCCGGGAAATCTTTGAGAAAGAGAGAGAGAGAGAGAGAGAGAGAGAGAGAGAGAGAGAGAGAGAGAGAGAGAGAGAGAGAGAGAGAGAGAGAGGGAGAGAGAGAGAAAATTTCTGTCTCACTTCCGGAAGACGTGATGGAGACCGGAAGTCCTCGCTGAGATCAAGCCTGCAGTCGAGTCTGTGGAATTTTTACGAATAGGACAAGACGCGCGCGATGGCCGAAGGGATATAGATCAACGAAGGTGCCGACGTAGCCCGAGAGGTCCCCGGTTAGCGGTCCGCCGAGGAAAATGAAGGAGAAACGAATCTCTAGCGAGGGATAGGGATAAAGCGACGCATCTTTCGAGATCAGAGTGAAAAAATAAAGAGTTCGAGAGAAATTGGGCGAAATTGATGGAACGGAACGGAACGGAACGGAACAGAACGCAACGCAACGGTTGATGAAGCGTTGATGGAGTTCCCTGCTGGCAAATGACGCACGCAGAGGGCCACCGGGTGAAAGAGGTCGAAGGGCGAGAGAAAAAGGAAGCGGATGGATGCAGAGAGAGAGAGAGAGAGAGAGGGGGGAGGGAGAGAAAGGGGATGAGGAGGAGGAATGGAGGGGAGAAGAAGGGGGAAGTGGCCGACTAGCCAAAGGGTACGCGTGGAGGATGTGGTTCGAGGGGAGGTGAGGAGTGTCATGGAGAGCGAAGAGGAGAAGAGAGGAGAGGAAAGGGGAAGAGTGGAGAGGAGTGCAGCGGGGAGGGAAAGAGAGAGAAAAAAACGAGAGCGGGCTACTACCCCGCGTGTGTTTCTCTACGCGTTGTCATGACGACGCTTCACTGTTCGTTATAGTAATGGGTTGGGAGTATTGCTGGGAGGCGCTCGAGTCTCCCACGCTCGTTGAGGACACCTGCTTTAACGATTATCCTCGCGAAACACACGGAGAGACCGGCTAGAGAGAGAGACAAAGCAAATAAGCAGTGCCTCCCTCGGCAATTCGTGTCTCCCGAACTCACCGGGGCACGGCGTTCATTTCATTTCAGAATTTCTCGATTATCGCTCCCGGATCGCACACTCTCTCCTTTCGACATCTTTATCGCTTCTCGATGATCACGCGCACCACCAAACACTCCCTTGATGGACTGGTGCGCTCACCCTCCCTTGGAAGGAGGGTTCTTCCTCTCCCCGCAATTTCGATCGACTTTTCATTTTTTCCAAAAACAAAAAGAAAGAAAAAAAATTGTCGCGCTCCCCCTTCCGCGCTGGCATTTTCAATTTCGCGCGGGAGACTCCCGCGAATGGCCGTCACCTTCTTTAAATCGCGCACACACGCGCGCGCGATCTCTCCCTCCCATTGAGAGGGGGCCGGGATTTTATTGGGAATTTTTATAATTCTCCGATAGAGTATCTTCGACGATGAGTCATCGCCGGTGTTTTACAGGGAGCAGTCGCGCGCGGTTGCTAAGAGAACTTTTCACTTGACGCAAACTCGCGTGGAAGCCGCGCGTAATCTACGGCTGCTCCCGAGGAGGTGGATGCGCGATTTCTGAATTTTGCCCTGGCAAATCGCAATGAGCGCCCATATCTCGCGGGAATGGACGTTTATATCGGCGCTTCTCCTCTTCGCCGACTAGATTCCAATATTTAGAGCCTCCTTATCACGCGCGTTTAATGGCTGTTTGCGAGTAGCGGCGGCACAGTCAAAGTCAAATAAAGATATCAACCTCTCTCCGTTCCAGTAAAATCCGTCTTCCGAAGAATTCCGGCCACTCGAACCTATCGGCAATTACGCCAATGGACGTAACGCGCGCGCGCGCGCGCGCTCCATCATCGCTGGTCATTGCAAAATTCGCTCGTAGGGTCGACGCCAACCGGACGAAGGGTCCTCTCTCTCCCTCTCTCTCCCTTTCTCGCCTCGAAGAAAATTTTCGACGGACGAATCGAGCGATTCCCCCCGCAAACATTCGCGGAAGGCAGTCTCGGACGTCGTTGTGTGAATTTTCACGAGTTTCCCCGATTGCCATGTGAAATCAGTATCAATTATGTAGTATCAGAGAGAGAGAGAGAGAGAGAGAAAGAGACACACACAGAAATAATCCATGGTATATTTTTTCGCGCGAACGTCCATAAATTTTCCGTATCGGTAGAAACTCTGCCATTTCTGACATGAGTTTGACTTGGCCTTTCCCACACGTGGGATTGTTTGCAATGACCTCTGACCCTGTTCGGTGCGCACATCGCAACATCATCGTTACATTCACGCAAATAAACTGGCCGATGCTCGAGGCTAAAACTGAAAGACGGGAGTCTCTGCTCTTCCTTTGCCCCTGGTGGCTCATGAATCCTCATGAATATGGATCATCGATCGAAGACTTCGATCACTCATTGATCCTTGGGTCATGAGGCTGCTTACCGACGGCTGCTCCGATTAAAACTCGTGCGGGCTCGACTCTGCCCAGACCACTCGCGCGCGTTCCGCGCGCTACTTTTATCCGAGAAGGCCGAGCGAACCGGCGAATCTCCGAACCGGAAGCGAGTTCTCCGCTTGATTTACCTGCTCCGCCGAGCCAGCGCCTAGCGGCGATGCATCTACCGGAAGTGCCATCGTTTTATCGCCCATAATTTACACTCGAGGCCCCTTCCGAAAGGGCCTAATCAGCTACGTCGAAAAGATTCATAAGTTAGCGATTCTTTTCGGTGGTTGAATTCTCTCCCTCTCCGTCTCTCCCTCTCCCCCTCTCTCTCTCCAGCATAGGACCAGCGTTCTGGAACCGCGTGTTCGATTCGTCGGCGAGAAGCTCGAAGTTGCTTCGCTCGAAAGTGGAAAAGTCCCGCGGTCTTCCTGCTCCTATTACAATCATTAAGCGATAACATTCGCGCGATTCATAAGTTAGCAGTTGGTCGAACTGCCATTAGCAGCCGGACTTCTGTTTCTCTTACAGGGGGCTCCTGTACTTGAACCTCGTGCATGGCAAACGACGCGAATCTGCCGGGTTCCGCGCAACGATTCGTGTGGGGGGTGGGGGGTGGGGGGTGTCGAGGAAAGTTGGTTTGCTCGGGAGTGGAGAAGTACATCGTCATTCCGCTCCTGTTACAATCATCGCGAGTGATAACGCTAATATTATACAAAAGACTATCTGCCGGGGGGCACTTTCGTCGAGTGATAGAATTACATCTGTGGACTCGGCCGGGCCTGTGCGTGTACGAGTGCCTCTCACGTTCACAAGCGAGAGAGGCACATCTATATAAATAAATATCGCTCAGGGATCAAGCGTATGCAAAGCAGACGGTTACCAGGCAGATAGCCAGTCGCACAGGCCACTGTACACCGGACGTTCCGTCTGTAAATTTATGGTAATCGTAATGTATCAGCAGCTCCGGACACCTAAGTTAGCTAACTCGATGCCCTTGCCTGTGCTTAACTACGAGCCAGAACTTCCATCCAGCTCGATTAAGACCACAGAAGATCTTAACTGGGTGTCGCTGGCCCATTGGTCATTCGACGCTTTCGCGACACTCCGCCGAACGCACGATCTTGTTGCCTCCTCAAAGCGGTACCCCCCTCCCCCCTCGGCATACTCGAGGAAATTTCGCGATTCTTCTCAAGGACATCGAGACTGCCGGTTTTGGTACCGCTGACGGATGCCAATTGTTACGGGGCAAGAAACGATCGTATCGGTCGTTCCATTTCTCGTCGTCGTCGTCGTCGTCGATGATGCAGCGAGCAGCGATTAGCATAAATTCGTAGCGACATTCGCTCGAGGAACGATAATTTGTCCAAAGCAGGTACCGGAGAGGCGAGCCTTCGACGCCACGACGATGATAGGAGAGCGGAGAATTCCCACGCGTGTGTCAGCCGACGCAAGACGCCGCCGGATGTGTCGAGTTTCCCATGTTCCAAAGCTTCTCGGCGATGGACCAATCGCCGCGGAGACTTTAATGACAATGCTGCAAACGCTGACGAAACAAGCGAGAGGGGTACCGCGCAAAAGATCCCCGATGGACTTCCTCCTTAATGTATTCGAGAACTTTCGACCGACCCCGCTTCGACGTGGTCAACCCCCGTGAATTCCCATGAGTCCCAACGGGGAGATACCTGGAACGCGATCCTGACGACGCGCGATACCTTTTGCCCACGAGGGACCACTGGTCAAGGGTGGTCCAGGAGAAGATCCTGTCGCTAAAAATCTTGTAGCTGCGAAACTCCCTTCCATTCGAGCAATTTCTTTTTTTTTTTTTTTGCCACGAGAAACGCGAACTCGTCGAGACAAACCAAACCACCCCCCTAGCGCGAGGATTTTGCTAATGCGAAAGGCGCGTCGAGACCTTGGGCTCGTCCTTCGGGCGAAGCGCCGACGCATCGACGGTGGTCGGTGCATCGTGTGACTTTGCTTCCTTCTTATGGGGGGAGGGGGTCGTTGGCCCCTAACGCTCGACGAGATACGCAGGAAAGTGGATGAACGCGCGCATTGTGAATACTGGAGCAGCGCCGAGACCGAGGGGGATGATTCTGGAAAGGGTTTCAATGGGCCTGTGTGCAAACTACTGCCCATGGAGATTGCAGTGGTCAATCGCTCTAGATTCCCATGGACTTTTTCTACCTGAGCCATTTTTTTTCACCGCGTGATAGACGAGCGCCGGTCATCGCGTGCTGCTCGCATAGGCTGGCCCAAATTTACCTGGAAGCCTATTTAAATCAGGTCGAAGAAATCCGTTAGACACAGGTGACCTTTCTTCGTGTCCAGCACCATGAGTGTCCAACAACATCTATGGGAAAGCATGTGCTGATACGTCCTTCGACGCGAGGCATCGCCTGCCAGTCCTTTGCTGGCCGTTGCGCCGATGGCCCACACACCTGGTGGGGTGGTCAAAGGTATTTTTAGTTTCACTCGATCTTTCGAACTGGAGCAACGGTCGATCCTCCATCCCCACCTCAAACCCCATTCGCTCGAACCTAATCTCTCGTGGTCTGTACTGGAACGACCGCGAAGGTTCCCCTCTTCCCTCGCCGCACATTTAAAATTTTTCAGTAACTTCGACTCACCCATCGACCAAATTCCTAAAGATTGCTTGCCAATTAGGGGGATTGAAAGGCGCGTCATCAAGTTCGGCGCGGTATCATCGAGCAACCGGAGCAATGATCGATTCTATCCCCACCCCGCCGAGTACCCTGGAAACTCTAGCTATTGGTGAGATACCGGAACGACCAAAGGCCCTTCCCATCTCTCACTTGCTTAGGAAATCTTTTTCTCGAGTCACTGGGAAAAGAAAATGGCCGCTCTGCCCAGTCCATTCCTTCTGCGGGTCATAGTCCACTTTTCCTCCTGGTCGAAATTTCATAATTCGTTGGAACGCGACGGCGGCGGAAGGGGGAGGGTGTTTTGAAAAATCCGTCGAAGGGGTGAAAATCGAAATTCGTCAGACGGCTGTTGGTCTCCCGCTGATGCCTGAGTAGGAAGGGAGGATTGTATCTGGAAAAATGAGAGATATTTCCCGAGTGGTGCGAGAGATTCGTCGAAGAGACGACGGAGACGTTGCGAAAGACCGCGTGGAAGAAGGAAGACCCTAGTGCGTGGGGTACAAAAGTGGAATGTGCATTACGACGTTGTAGCCGGCAAGAGAATATAACGTGAACCGCTTGTTTGCGTAGTCGACTCCCCCCTCCACCGTCGGCGTGATTTATGTTAAATCAGTTTAGTAGTAATGCGATGGGCAACGGCAACGAGACTTTACCGTAGCGCGGACGGACAGCTGGCTTTCATTTTATGTAACCGTTAGGATGCGCGTTAGAGACATTTTGAGCAAACTTGATTTCGTCAACTAGAGCAACAACGGACTGCTACCTACCCCCACCGCACTTTCCTCGTCACGAGCGACCGTTTCGACGAAAGTTGCACCGACGACACGATTCTCCATCCATTTTCGAGCGGAACGACCACGGTACCTTCGTATCCGGACTCACGGACTCCCCTAAGAACTTTTCGGGCCACGCGAATGAGAAAACGAGAGAGAGAGAGAGAGAGAGAGAGAGAGGAGAGAACGAACCACGTATAAAATTTCGGAAACTCCCCGCAAATTCTCCAGGTTTTTTCCACCGTTTACTCGAGGTGTCGCGACACCCCCAAAGCCTTACGAGAGGGTGGCGGGGGGTTGATTCCTTCGCGGTAGGCCGAGAGCGCGGGGAAAAAAATGAGAGACATTACCGGACTATTCTTGGCGCACGAGCCGAGTCGTCTCGTAATGATATAGCAGGAAATGTGGAATTACGGAGTTCTTTAAAATAATTTCAACGACGTCCGCGGGGGTGTTGCGGCCATCGCGTTTGGTACTAACGTCCGGTGTGGCGGTTAGACACCCCGAGACCCCGGACTTAATTCCCGATTAACGATTCCTCTTTCTATTTTCATTCGCGAGTTTCGAAAGACGCCGCCACCCCCTCCCCCCGTCGGAGCGGAATTACCAACGTCGCTCGGTAATTGTTTTTGTAATTGCAGCCCGCGTGCACCCGGCACAGTTTTACTTTCCCGCCGTGCAATTCTAAATATTTTGACGGATGTCTCGAGACCGTCGTTGGAAAAAGCTTTCGAGCCCGAAAAGGTGTAAGAATATTACACCTGGAAAGTGGTCATTTGCGAGTATCATTGATCGACGTGGAAAAAGGAAGAAACTACTATAGTACCATGATTACCCTCTGAAAGTAATTGGCTATTTCACTGACTTCGGAACACGAACCTTGAAGTACAAGTGACACGTCAGTAAAAGTTTATCGTCGCTTATCAAGAGTGCTGTCCCACCGCCATATTCTTTGCATTATTCAAGAGAAACCTAGAAACGTTGTTCACTCGGAGTATTTGCGTCTCGTGCAAAATTTCAGCAAAAACATCGTTTCGACTCGATTCCACCCCTGATGGCGGCGTCCTCCTCTCCGGGATTGGAGGGAGGGTGGCGGAGGGTAGGTGAGATGGAATATCTTTGGAGACGTTGGGTGGGAGGGGGGAGGGGGATGATTCTAGCCAGGCATCGGGAGGAATCAGGGTGAGATTTTGGACCTGGGGGAGAGCAACCCCCGGAGCGAGAGGCGAATCTATTCTTCGCGAAGGGGTTGTTCGAGTTCGGTTCCGGGGTGGTAGAGCACGGCAGTACCGAGACCCCGTTTGATGTAAGGGCACATTAGTTATGGCACACCACTCGGTAATGCTCTCTGTGATAAGAAACGCTCTGGTCGACGTTATGCAACGCGAGCGTGACGGGTCTGCTCACCTTCGAGGAAAATTTGTTATTGTGTCGCGAGTCCCTATCACAAAAAGCAAATTTCTAAAATGGGAATAAGTAGAGGGTCCCCAATTACGTCACAATTATGCATCAATTATTTCCCTGAAACCATGAAACAGTTACGCGATAATTGAGAGTCAATTTCAGCTGAGGAAACTCGCGACTAGACTCTAATCTAAACGTTGTCACAGTGTCGTCGGTTCCTAGCGATAATTTGCTCTTTCCACCGTAATGGATCGAGGACTGTTGGTATGTCCAGGAGTAAATTTTTATTCTGCACGGGCGATTCTCCTTCGAGGATAATCGCGAGCTTCGCCTCGAATCGCAAAGGTCTCTCCCTATCGGCCACGAGAGGTTCGGCAGAAGCTTCGCTTTCAGGTACCCGGGGATGTCCCTGCCTTGCTGTCGATATCATCGAAATTAGGTCGTCGAGAAAATATGGCGGAACATCGATCAGGAAGCAGCGACTCGATGCTGGACTTCAACCGACCGGCCAATTTGCATCGCGCATGTTCGCCATTGTTCTCATCGCGATCGCGTGGCGAAGAATCGCAAGGTCCGAAAGAAAAAATCATCGACGATCGCGAGTGGAATTCTGCTCTTGGGTTGTGGTACAAAACTATCGAGCGCAAGCGTGGCGGTTCGAAGCCTGCGAGGTTCGAGTGACCGGTGAGTCACGTTCCTTTTGTAACGGTCATCTGGCAAGGATAAGAGAAAGAGGAGGAGAAAGGAAGGAAGTAAGGAAGGAAGAAAGGAGCGGTCATTGAAATTGGGTCGCTGAAGGAACAGGGTGGGATCTATCGGGAGCGTGCAGTCCGCGAAAAAACCGCCAACGGCCATCCCGGTAGCCGGTGCTAAGTTGGAATAAGGACATTTAAATAGGTCCCGAAAGGGTTATCTACCTGCGTGACCCGGGGTCACCGGCGATTCACCCGCGGGTCTCCTGGCGACCTGAACCATCCGGGACACCGTGTCCCTTCTGACCCTCGACTCTAATAATCAGGTTTTCCTCCTGCGTACACGCACGCACCCCACACATGCAAGCACGCAGGTAGCGGAACTCTCCCCACCACCACCACCACCACCACCACCACCACCAGGTACCGGCAGACCCAAAAGACATTCGTGAGAAACGTCTTCGACGAGAATCTAGCGTTGGCCGGAAAATTGGCCGCGTTCGAAAAAACTCGATAAAAATTTCTCGCGTATAGGTTTCGAGACTCTTCGTCGCGATTTCTGATCGCGCGAACAACGCTCTCGGGCATTTTCCCGGTGATTCTGTACGGATGTCACGCGCGATATACGCGAATCTCCCCGTGATTCTTCCAAGGTCACATGGAGAAGTTTCCTCTTCCGTTTCTTCTTCTTCTTGTAGAGCAGGCCGCGAAGAGAATTCGAAGCGCGAGAGTACGCGCTACTCGCGTCGCCCCTCGTATTGGTTAGGAGCGTGCAGGTATACGACCTTTGCATCCTGGCGTTTCGCGGGCGCGGAACCGGCAGCAACGGCAGTCCCTAAGGACGAGGTGGGCCGTCCGGAATACGTTAGGCCTCGGACCTCGCTCTGGAGCGTCTGACGTGCACCGGACGTGCGCCTGCTTTCCAAGGGGTGCGAGGGGTGCGAGAGAAAAAAGCGACGGAGGGTCCGGCGTTCTGTTTTTTCCTGTAATTTCCGCCCCGCGATGAGAAACCGCCAGGTTGCGCCTGGCCTCCGGTGACGCGTCCCGCTGTTCTACGGATGCGACGACGATCGCGCTCGCAGTTTTTCGCCCTGTTCTCCAGGAGCTTTGACAGCGGTGGACCCTCGTGGTCGAAGGTCGCGTCGTCGTCGGGAGATTTTGCAGCGGCGATATCGCAGGGTCGTGGGCGATTGCTCGGTGTCGAGGAACATCGGCTGGATTCTCCGGCCGGCGGCTTAGCCTTCGTGACCCGACGAAGGAGAGTGGAGGACACGGACGGCGTGTTGGAAGCTGCGCAAGCGTAGGAACTTGTTCTCCATTGGCCTCGGAATTCCAGCCAACTGTGATTCAGATGCCCCCCCCCCTACGAACATCTCGCGGCGGTGGTCCAGCCTTCATCTCGCTGTCGTCGTCGTTGGCGGACTCGATGGTTCCCTCTCTTACGTAAGCCCGATGACCTCTGGAGGAATCCTCTCCTCCAACGAGTATTTCCTCATTTCCTCTATTATGGCAGTACTGGAACACCATTAGTACTGGACAGTGCGTGGCGTCTTTTCCTCTCTTATCTCGTGTCCAACGACAGAGAGGCATCGCTCTCTAGCGGTTGGGACGCCAACGTATGCAAAACACGCCATTAACGTACATGTTCTTGAGCTAATGCGAAATATTTTTCGTCAAGATCTGCTCCGCCACGCTCCCTTCCCCGACCTAGCCCATTCGCCGGCCTAACCCACGTCTGTGCGTGCCAGCGTGTGTGCGTGGGATTGTGCAATAGGACTTTGAATGGAAGCCACGAAGTTTTGGACGCGAGTTTCTCGCTCTGGAGTCCATCTGGGGTACCGAAACTTCGGGCGAGTATGACTTTGCGTGGAAGTTGGATTAGCTCGAAGGGCTCTTCAAGGGCCGGAGATAAGGAACCGCAGCGCTCATTTTGTATTTTGTTCCTTTAAGAGGCGCCGTGCCCTTTGGTAAACCGAAGCTATTGCCGTGTGTTGTTGTAATAGGTCGGCTTGTTAGCTTCGGACTAACGATGCCAAGGTACAATGTGTGCGAGAGAGAGAGAGAGAGAGAGAGAGAGAACGCTAATTTAGAGTCCAATCCTTGTCTGTATCTGTTACAGATAAAGAAACTTTCTTTTCGCTCAAAATGATTCACAGTGGGCACGCTTCGTTATTCCTCTTCTCATCCTTTGGGAATTCGTGCTTTCGCTCAAAATAAAGAAAACTGGAACAAATGGCGCTCGTAAAGCGAGGAGACGAAAGCTTTATCTCTCGAACTACGTAACGAGTACGCGCATCTCTTTGCATCCAAGGTTCCTGAAAATCTAAATTAAGACTCTCGAAATGCTCGGGGCGCACCAACACTCGAGTTTGTTGTCGTTAAATTCGAATTTATCGTTTAGAATTCGTCGACTCGTCGTTTGGATAGCATAGAATTAAGCGAGAGCTTAAACAATTGCGAGCGATAAATTAAACCAATAGATATAATTAGTGGGAGATGTATTCGAGGGAGGAGGAGGAGGAGGAAGAGGAGGATAGCCGGTTATGATCTGCATTTATGGGCTATTTTAAATGTAGAGCGATGCGCTGACTTCAAACTGCATAATTAGCTTTAACTAATGACTGCCGGAGCTTATCGTCTTGTTAATAACAAGTCCGCGTAAAGCGGAGCCGCCCAGGACTATTCGGGACTTGCAGTTTCCTAACTAAGTGGAAAACTTATTTTTCCTGGAGTTATAGTTATGCAACGCTCGACGTTCTTGGAAATTTATACGTTTGTCAGCGCCCCGTGCTCTTACGGTGCTTTCGCGACGATAATCCATCTTCCATTACAACTTTCAGGATACGCGAGTCTGACGAATGCGTCTCTCGCGCATCCAGCTAAATCCCTGACCAGGAAATCATTTCCATAGCGATCGACGGATAACTCGAGCGACACGGGAACTGACTATCTCCCCACCGTACTTTTCATCGGAACAACCTAATTTTCCAAAATGTGTTCGAAAAAACTCAAGTTTCCCTCGATGGGAGAGAAAGCTGGAGAGAGAGAAAGAGCGAGAGAAGGAAAAACTAACGATTTATCACGGGGTTTATCGGGTCTCGGTTTTACCAGAGGAGAATAGGACTCTTCTCTCATGGCCGGAAGTGCGACGGAGAAACGTTGGAAAGTTCCGGCTTCCAGGTAAGTCGCTCGGAGTCGCTCGAGTGTTCGTTTGGGGCGAATTTGCATAGAGGAAAATTTGTCTCGCGCGTGGTATATCGCATTCGGTGGAACCAGTTGCGGAGAACACGTGAGAAATCGCTTGCTCGTGGTACCCTCTTCTTCTCTGATTGGTCGGTGTACGTCGAGGCTTAGCCTACTTGTTGATTTGCTTAACGGCCTCAGCTCACTGAAATTACGCGAAACCTGGATCGCCTTGGTACCTCCGCGATAATGTGCCTCGCCTCCAACTGCATATGCACTATTCTTGGAAATATTATCGCTTGCGCAAATAAACTACCGTTAGACCGGAGCTCGGAAAAGTGCTAAAAGCCTTTTTTCATCTTTACATCGCGCAAGATTGTCCGATCGCATCTCCCCGATTAGCTGCACGTTCGAATCTTTTCTCAGATCTGAAGCTGGGAGAAGAGGGGGAGGGGGATGGTGCAATTCTCGATTTTACCCTG
The DNA here is from genome assembly GCA_037305995.1 of Sclerodermus sp. 'alternatusi'. Lineage (NCBI taxonomy): Eukaryota > Metazoa > Arthropoda > Insecta > Hymenoptera > Bethylidae > Sclerodermus > Sclerodermus sp. 'alternatusi'. The sequence continues at coordinate 1,303,347 of CM074553.1, forward strand.
CATTTCACGCGCGTCGATCTCGCGGATGGATGATCGTTCCCGATCTCGGAATCTCTCTCCCCTGATTTTAATTCTCAGGTTTAATTTTAAGGTTTATCGTCTCTCTCTCTCTCTCTCTCTCTCTCTCTCTCTCTCTCTCTCTCTTCAAAGAGAGAAATTTGCCAAATGGGTGAATTTGCCGATTCCTCTCATCGTTGAAAATTCCACCTCTTGAAATTTAACTTGAAAGTTTTGCTCACCTTTTACTTTTGCTTCCGGCAGAAATTCATTGGTTCGAGTGTTCCCAACGTTGCTTAGTTTTTCTCGTGTGTGTCCGGAGTAAAGAAGTTACCGATTATGATGATGGTGGTGTTGGTTCGATGAACGTTTCTTGGACGTGTCATTTATTTTGAAAATTCCGGTTGCGCGATACGTTGAAAAGTACAAGGACGCGTAAGGAAAGGAGGCCGTACCCTGAGGGTTGTCCGAAGGACAATCCCATTGGTGGATAACTGGAGCAGAGCGGAAGGGTGGATCTAGATTTTCTTTTTGCCGCTGGGGAGGCTGACAGGTTCCAGGTCAAATTTTTTACCTGGAGCACTGGTAGATTCGAATCTGCAGATTTTCTTCTAGACGCGGTCCAAGCGGTAAACGCGACGTTTCGATAGAGCACGCGCGTACGAAGTACCCGAGATAAACTCGAGAATCATTTCCGATTTGCGACATGAGTGCCTCCATTCTCGTGTCCAAGTGGTTGGGAGTCCTGCGAAAAATCGGTAAGTGACGTCGTCGTCCTCTGTTTGCTTTATCACGGGGACCACCCCCTCCTTCTCCCTAAGAGAGTTCCTTATCTGAAACACAGAATTTTCCAATTTGAGTGGAAATCCAAGTAAAATGCTCTAGAATTGAATTTCCCACCCTTCTCGAGAAGGACGAGTGTCCTTCTCATTTACGAAACGAAGCGAGACTTCGTTTTTGGCAAAGAAACTCTGTAAATCGCATTAAGACCCCGTGCGAGAAACGTGACTCAGATGCGAAGGAACCAAGGTAAGTGGCATGCATTTCTCATATTATGATTGGCTATAGTATTCTCGAGAACGTACATTACGTCGGCGCACGCGTGTATGTGTGTGTGTGTGTGTGCACCACGAAAATTACTTTTAATAAAGTTTTACAAGTATATTGCGCGATATGCGAGTGTTCGAGGTGTTCAAAGTGCGGATGAAAGGTAGCGTCCTTGAAAGTGCTAGTCTAAAACCGTATCTATCGATCTAGAAACTATCCTAATGTTAAATTGATATTAGCTCGCTGATACCGAGCGGCAATCTCTTTCGTCGCGCGAACTTTTTTCATCGTGCAGCGAAACGATGATCATGCGATCTAAACTTCCCTGAATCAGTTTTTTTTTATCTCTGCCTGAAAACATCGAACGTACTCACCTTGGAGCGATGGCCTTACTCTCCTCCCACTGAGAACTTATCGATTAGTTCCGTCACCATTCTTTCAGACATTTTTATTATAATCGATAAACTTTGATTGTTTACTTTAAGAACCTTTGGGTTACCATTAGGTTCATTTAGGTTTTGTGCATCAAACTGTAATAGGCGTGGATGCCACGATATACCTTATCTATTTCAGTTTCCGTGCTAGATTTTCTTTATAATTTTAGCAAATTTTCGATCCACCGAGCTGGCTGACGCGCTCTTTTAACTCAAATTGCAATGACTTTTTCAGAATAATGCACAAAAATGCGTGCGCGTACTGTGAAACAATCCTGGAGTTTCAGAAATTAAACCACTGTCAAATTTTTTTTAATTACATACCATGGCTTACGAAGTATCGTTAATCATGGGCGATATTAAGTTTTCCTAGTTTTTAATAATTAACTTTAAAAACCGTTGATTATTATAATTTTCTCTATAAATATGTTGATATTATGTTTGCTTCAGTGATTAAAAGTATTTGCTTACAGATAAAAAACTAATAAAGAATTATTTTAATTTGTTGTCTTCTTAAATGAATATCTTGTTGATAAGATAAAAAAAAACTGTTAAATATTTATACGTATATGTATACATACAAAAGAAACTCTTTTCCTTCTTCATACGATCGCAAACAATGTATGTAATTAATATTGTTTTATTTGCTACTCGTTAATATTATACATAATAATAACAATAATAATAAATAAATAATAATAATTCGATAATAAATATTAACATTAAAAAGGTCGCTGATCCACGAGCCATTTATTTATCTTTACGTGTATTCGGTACCTAAGCTTCATTAGCCATAAGCATCTCTTTTATCTTTCTGCCTATCTCTTTCGCTTTTGTCATTAAACTCTACTTTGCTCTGCAAAAAACAAAATTCTGAGGATTTATCTTTTGAAAAAGCTTAAGCTGGTTGGTGAAAATTACAATGTACAGTCTGCTTAAAGAGTTATGACATCCGTCCCTCCGAGATGCGAAATCTGATAAACCTATAGATTTAGTTTTTATTGAGAAATCTTAAGAATGACTTTTGAGAGTGAGACTGCGCATCAGGGTGCAAGAGATTTTCGCCCGAACACGAAACTACCGTTTAAAGCTCGAGCACCTCTTAAAGAGTTTGATAGGTTAAATAATGAATCATCGTCACTAAAGTTTAAATACGTGCAAACACGTACTCCGGAAAGCAGCAGGTGATTCACCCAACAGAACCGATGATCGAACAAACTGCATTAGAGATTCACTTTGTGGTTCTTCATACCTTCTCCTTATTATCATAGTCGTCTTTCATCTCGCTTCCCCTTTCACGTGATCTCATATTCCACGCCAACCTTCGTTGTTCTTTCGCTGTACGTATCTCGTCGGTTCTTCGGTTCCATCCCTGCCTGTTCACGTGCAAGATTTATTTCAACCCCCGTCTCCTCCCAGATTATCGATCCGCTCCGACATCAACATCTGACCGATCGAACGATAAAATTCCTGAAATCTCCGAAGTCCGTACCAATGCAAAGTTGAAGAAAAACGCAGAATCGGGTAAAGAAGCTTCTTTTCCATTCCTTAACCTTCAACCAGATCCCCCCAATCGCAATTGTCGACGAGAGCGAATGATCGCACATATACCACGAAACGGTTGACTCCAATACGGAAGAATATCGTCCACGCGGTATTCAACAGCGGATGGAGCAAGTGGATGTCGATGAGAGAGTGGGAGGTAGGCAGACGCATCGAATTTGGAGTAAAACGCTTATCGCGCGGATTCTTCGGAGAACGTGAGGAAACGAGAAAGAGAGCAACCGGAACAGTCGGAAGGAAAAAGAGTAAAAAAAAGGGGGGGAGGGGAGGGGGAAACTGTTGAAAAGATGGAAGAGTATCGCGACGATTTCACACATTCGAGAAGTAGCCGAGGATCGGTGGATGTTGAAGAGCAGACGGATCGAATTCGCGTCGAGCAGCGAGAGAAGAGAAGTAGAAGAGAGAGAGAGAGAGAGAGAGAGAGAGAGAGAGCGAAAGAGCGCGCGAAAGAGCAAAAGACGCTTATCCAGCAGATTCTTCGAAGAAATGGGAGGAAGAGGAAGCAGACGGAGAATGATCGGCCGGATACGACGCCGGCAAAGTAAATCGTGTAACGTTAGGTTAGGAGAGAACGCTGGCTCTCTGACGTGGAGTCTCGGAATCGGGTGTACCTGCAGATTCAACAGCTGCATTGTTCGGCACGTGGCAAGGAGACACTGCGTGCCCGGTACGAGAGATGATAGAAATCAAATGATAACGCCGAGACTGAGATAGTAGTCGGCACACGAGACGGGAACAAAGCGTCACCGGACCGAGGTGTCATCTTGCCTACATGTCTCTACCTACATCTGCGTCTTTCCCTTCTGCTTCATCATTCGCTCGCGCGAACGCCAATACCTGAGAACTGTGCCAAAACTTTTCTCCCCCCCCCCCGCCTTCCTCAGCAAAGGTCCGCGATCTTCGCTCGCCTCGTCGAAATTCCTCTCGACGATCTTCCTCGACGCGCGAATCCTGCGGTGGAACTTCCAGAACTCCACGGAAAATCGACGAGTTTGACTCCGAACGTCGATATCGAAGTACGTTTGGGGGGGGGGGGGGGTCCTATCGGTGCTGGATGGACGCTCGTTTGCCAATGGCTTTCTCATGGTGGAGCTGCGAGTCGTTTTTATGGGATTTAACTTTGTCAAATCGAGACTTTGGGGCATGTCGATAATGACGCGCGAGAGATAATGCGAGAATTTTTCAGATATCGATCGTTATGACACTCGTGCTTTTGTATGTGTGTATGTACGCGTCTGTGTGTGTGTGTGGAGAGTAGGTCTTTGGAAAATAAAGAGAAAAAGAAAATTATCTTTCCTGGAAGGCGACATAGAGAATTCACGTTCTCAGCAAATTTTTTTGTTTGATGATCCGTCACCCTTCCCCCCCTCTCCTTACGAAAGTATCCGTGGATTTACTCGATACCGCCGTGTGCGCGAAATTGGCGAATTCGATTTTTGAAATTCCTACGCGATCGAGATGACGGGCAGAAGCCCTCGGATCGTTTCGAATTCGCTGTGCCAGATTCCTCTCGTCGAGAAGTAGATTTCTAGGCAAATATATTTGACGGGGGGAGGTGGGGGTGGGGATCGGCACACTCAAGATTATAACGAGTGTCATTTAATTAACGTAAAAGCATTGTGAAAGGGGTATATATACATATATGCATAGAGAGAGAGAGAGAGAAAGAGAGAGAGAGAGAGAGAGAGGGGAAAGAAGACCCGGTGCGCCAAGAAAAAAAAAAATTTCTTCTCGAGTGTCTTTATAGGGACCCAGAGGATAATTGCATCAGGCGCGAATTCCATAGCGTCGCTTAGGAATTGTCTCGAGCGGATTTCCACAAGAACGCGATTCCCTCGCGATGAAAGTGGAGGATCTCCCTATTCCCCGGATGGAAGAGAATGATTTCTGAATCGCAAACGAGATCGCGTCTTTCACGGAATCTCTCGTTCGCGCGGAGAAATTGATACGCGATGATATCACACGGGTGGAAGCGAAGGTTATCCGAATGAAATATTTCGATCGAGAGGAAGAGGCAGGAAGCGGAGGAGGAGGAGGAGGAGAAGGAGGAAGAAGAAGAAGAAGAAGAAGAAGTGTGCGCGCAATATCAGCCTTAGTCGCAGACATAGCGAAGCAGGATCGTAGATCACTTATCGTATTACTCCAACGTAATCTCTGTCACGCTACACCACCTTCTTATCTCACGTGTTGTATATACTACTGTTCGAGTTTATAATCCAATTTGCCATTCGCCGCAAGTCCCCGATATCGTTCCAGGTTTTTCTTTCATCCCGCGATTTCTCGAGAAAAGCGAGAACGCGCGCCTCGCTTTCCGGCCCCGGTCGCTCTTTCGTCGAGACACATTCTCTCGCGGAACAGAGTATTTTCCGGCAAGCGCAGAGAAAAATCTGACGTCCGGGGCAACGACGACGGCGACGGCGGCGGCTGTGGTTTCGAAAGAAAGCGAGCCGGAGGTCGCGTTCATCTCTCCCGTCTCCGTGGATCACTAGAGAAACTAGAGCTATTAAACGAGTCCTGCTACACCCCATACTCATAAATCCCGTAAGGTTCTCAAGCGGCGAGCATTATGACGCACGCGTCATTTCTTTCGTGCGTCTGGCCTGCGTTTCGTCGGGGCAGACGGCGTTTGCCCATAAAGAAAGTTCAGTGGCATGGAATCTCCTCGAGGAATCTAGAGACGCGTCTGATCTTGGCGGCGATACGCGCGAGGATCTAGGCCGTCGCAATTATTACGTGACTGGTCTTCCAAAACCTCGTCGCGATGCCTCCAAACGGAAAACGAGAAACTGGAAAGCAGCGACGTTCCCTCTCGAGAGACTCGCACCCTCCTCGCACCTGCAGCTTCTCCTCGCCGTCGTCCCCTCGCCCCCCCTCGTCGGCGAACTTGTAAAATTCGAGAGACCCACACCCCCTCCGGAGGTAAGGAGGACGGGAGGGGGAGGAGAGACTTTTCGAGTTTCTAACGAGATCAACGGCAAACGGGACTGCCGGCCAGGCGATAGCGCTTCTAATCTAATCTTGAGTATCTCGAAATTCAGAATAGGATCCTTCAATTTTCCCGTTGCAAAAGTGTCGAGGCGAGACTCGCCTGAAACTGCCGCGTCATTTGCGCGCGAGGTGTGTCGTGACACAAAAATTCTATCGCTCCACTTTCGCTCGAAGAGATATCCTCGGTATCAAACACGAAAAAAATTTTAAGTCTTTCATAATGATACTCTACAGATAGTCCGTCGGAGACAAAAGCATCTCCGCGCCTCTCTCCTCCCCTGGGTTTCTTTCCGGATCTTCGTAGTTCCAAATTTTTGTTTTGTTTTATTTTTTTCAGCATTTTCCTGATTCCAATCGATCGCTCGCGCGCACACTTTTCCTCGGATTCGAAAGCCTTTGTCTCAAATCACCCTTTCACCGAAAGTTTCCTAATCCCTCTGAGAGACATCGGACAAAGAGTAGTGAGTGTCCACGAGTGGAGAATAACGAGAGAGAAGATTTATTTCCCAAATGCAAACCGAACGAGAAGCTAGGTCTTTTGAAGGGAAAACGTAATGAATGGTAAAAATTATACTTTGTGTTCGCTTAATTAAATACATTCTACCACCGGTGGCTTATTAAGTGGTTTAAAAGGATCATGTTGTCATTTAAGGTAATGCATGGGTGCATATTATTATTTAATATATGCATGTAATCTTTACCTGATAGTTACACATAAAACATTTGTTTAACGATGCATTACCGAAAAATACTTGAAAAGTAGACGGCAATTTTATGATAACGATAAGGATTAAAGTCTTTAGTTTACTAACCAGTTCTCTTGTGGTTATCATCAGAAATTAATGGTTTTTTTTTTACACGTGCAAAGCGAGAGTACGAACTATTTCAGAAAAAAAAAAAAAAAAAATTAACTCACAGAATAATAGATTTTCCATCTGCGAATATTCATTTTTCATGAAAATTTCACGAGATTTGATCCTTATCGCGAAGGATTCACAAATGATTGGTGTACCTCGCTTAAATTTCATATTTTCAAGTATACATTTTGTTAAACGAAAAACGAGGTGAAACCGAATGCAGTACTCTTGTATGTGGAGTGTCTTGAAGATAGTATTTTCCTCCTTTAATGGCACTGACCTTTAATATTGAGGTAAACCACTGGAAAATCCATTTGTCTTTAACAAATTTCCATCGGACACTTTGCAAGGTCCGATGATGTTTAGGGTGCTCTTAGGAACTTTACACAGATGTTTTCTCATAGATATAATTTTTCACTTCGGTCACTCTCCAGTTGACAAGAAAATCCTTGAAAAATGTACTAATAAGAAGTATTGCGTCCCTCGTGCACACCTTACGCTTAAAATAATCTTCTCGGCGTGTTTTCTAAAACCTGTCCTCAGTTTTTAGGAAACTTCGCCGAAGCGAAGCGTCTCGATCGCGCGCGCGATGTGTCATTGGCTTTATATGCAAATACCACTGCAAATACACTGCACCAATAGGTAACGAAGTGTAAAAGCAGAGCTAAAAGTGCTTGGATATGGTTCGTCATGCAAATTGCCATAATTATCATTCATAACAGTAAAATCACACAAGCGTAACGTCGTGTGCTCAACGATACAAGAGAATTTGATACGCGTATAGCGCTTTCATTCATGATACTTATAACTAGAATCATTCCTATATATAGAAATATATCTACGTAAACAAACGCACTCACACACGCGCGCACGCGCACCCACACGGCAAAGCGCTTTTTATTAAAGTCCAATTCGTATAAATTTAAGCGTCGAATCTCGAAGGTGGAAGCCGAGCAACGAGAGAGTAAATTCTCCTTCTGACATCTTAATCGGGAAATCACGAGGCAGATTTTTTTTTTTTTTTTTTTTTTTTTTTCAAAGCAACGGAAAACTTTCTATTAATAATGAATTCGGATTATAAGCGATAGATAAGGATGAGATTTCCGTATCTTATGTTGCGCGTAAGACGAAAGTGCGAATCATAAAGTCTAATGTGTTACACGTAGAAAACATCTCCTTGCGTGAATTTGGATAAGAGATTAGATTAAATAAAAACTTATCGAATTTGTAGGATTTTAGGGAATCTTGCTTCGTTAAGCAGTTACATAAATGTACAATTGCCGGCGGTGATGCAGTACGCATACGATTTTTGGAGTACAGCAAAAACAAAAGCTGAGAATTACTCGCTCTCGATGAAAATGACGTCAAATACTTGTTAGAGGGAGGGAGGGGGGGGGGGGGGCGATTGGAGAGAATCCACGAGGATCCAGATTATCTCCCTCTTCGATACACACCCCGATAAAATACCAAGGGAGACAGTGATGGGAGATGATTTGCTTTCGCACTCTCGCAAAATTTTTTTTTAACTGGAAATTGACTATATCCGCCATCATTGAATTACGATTTGCGTGAAATCTTTCAATGCGTCATTTCGCGTCGTTATCCAAAATAGTTTATCGTTTTATTATGCGCGCGAGAGATTTCTCGCGAGTAGTAGGGTGGACACTGATGTCGGCGAGTGTATTGGTCAAGTACAAACTTCCTCTTTCTCGGAATGAAAATAAATTCATAATTAGATTATAGAGTAGTTCTTTTTGCAAGCAGATAATCTCGCAAAATGAGGTATTTCTTCGATGATAAGATATTTCTCGTGAAACGAGCATGAGTACGATATTTACCGTAAAACTCTTATTAATCTTACATCTGTTGCTTCCATCTGAGATCGAGACCTATTAATGAGTTCTTGACACAAGGAATTCTTTAACAAGCAGACTCGACAAACAATTTTTCACCAGAATGGAAAAAGTGGAAGGGAAGACGCGACGAAACTCTCGACGGCACTCCAGAGGCATTGATTCTTCGTTTCCTTTCTTTTTTTTTTTTTAATTTCTTTTTTTTTACGAATTCAGCGCATTTTTAGACGAAAGGCCTATTCTCGTCGTTGAACGTTACGAGATCGCGTTAACATTGTTGTTATTATTGATTGCTGTATCTACAATATTGCACGAGCCGCAAAATGACACGTGTTACTCCGTGTTTGCATACATCTTTGTACTTGCGGCACACACGCACACACAAGAAGTTTATAGATAATTAGTGGATCGTGCAAGATGTAGTTTATAAAAATTATATTCATCGACAATTTATGTAACGCGGAGGAGGAATTATACAGGGGGAAATTTCAATGCGAAGAAAGAACGGAGTCTATATTTCGTAAGAGAGACGAGAGAAAGAAAATGATAAAACGGATACGGCTGCGATAGGGGGAAAGTATTAAAAGTGACGAGAATCTCGGATAAGAGGAGCCGTCGCGAAAAAAGAAGAAACCCGCGTCTCTCACGGGTCCAGAAGGACATTTCGCAAACGTCGATCAATGGCGTGGAGAAATTTTTATCGATCTCTCTTTTGCAATTGAAAAACGTAAGAAAAAAACGGAAGAGACGAATGAATGACGCTCAGTCAAAGCGAGCGGGACAAACAAACGGAACTGAAACGGTCCAAGAACAATGGGACACGGGAAGAAGTTGTAAAGTGAAAAGCAGGTGATTTGTAAAACGAGTAAAAGTCAGGTAAACGGATTGGATAGGAGAGCAGAATAGGAGTAGTAGGTACGAGTAAAGGCGGCACAAACAAGCGGAGAGTAACGAGATAGGCCTGCGCGCGTGCGTATGCGCGTATTGTTTCATGCGACCGAATCAGGAAGAGAGAGGCTGTCTGTTTTCTCCGGTGATGTTGGTGCACCAAGAAAAAAAAAAACAGAAAAATTTGCCAAGAAAGAGGATGAAGCAGAAACAGAAGCGGAAGCAGAAATAGAAACAGAAACAGAAACAGAAGGACAGGTAGAAGCAGAGGAGCTGATGAGGAAGGAAGTAGAAACTTTTTCTCCTTCGGGAGATTGTTCGCAGGTATACAGGTACGCAGGTGCGAGTGTGTTCGCGTGGAGCGCGTAAGATACAGAGAGACTTCCAGGTATGTACAATGGTGTGCGTTGTAGCATTGTAATGGTGTTGTGGCAAAAGGCACTCGGGCGCAGTTGGCTGCATATCCAGCGAGGATCCGCGCGAGTGTCCAGTCTCTTACGTAAAACTAGACGCGTTTATTGCACGGCAAACTTTTGCTAATTAGCGCGGGAGAAACCGACGACCAGCCAGCCGAGATACTCGGCGAAGTCTGGCCGAGTGCACGTCCGAGTTTTTCACCTGTTTCACTTGTGTTGTGCTCGCCCGCTTTTTCCTTCGTCGCTCGCTCTTACTCCTTTGTCCGCCGTGAATCATCCTAACTGTCAAAAAAGAATCTCACTTAGAACACATTAGTTTCGAGGATTCGCGTCTAACTCTCTCCTTCTCGCCCCCTCCCCTCCCCCGCCCCGGGCGAAGACTATGAAACAGGCGGAAGTGGCTTCCACGACGAGTTCGGTCGTTTCTTTTATTAGTTCCACGTAAGAATGTACGTGAATAATAATGAACGTGGCGATGATACTCCGGAGGGAACAATGGAGGATGGGAGAGATTTGTTTGCAGGACTTCTTTGAGTTTCTCGGGGAACGAAGGGATAAAGGTTTCTCCGCGGAGAAAGAAAGTCGACCGGACGAGAGAGAGAGGGAGAGAGAGAGAGAGAGGGAGAGAGGGAGAGACTTCTTCTCGTCCGTCGAACATTCACAGGTAGTCTTCGTAGGAATCGAAACGTCGCTATTATCTACGCAACGGGAGACTATCGGAATGTTTTGACAGATGTCGAGACGCCGCGAGGTGTGGCTATAGACGGAGTTTCTCTAGCCGCGGAGGACTTCCGGTCTTCCGGTCCGGCGAACGTCGAAGGAGTCCGGGAGGAACTCGCGGCGGCGACGGCGGTGGTGGTGTTGCGAACGTTCGGAAGCTCGGGGAAAAGTTTGACGGGAAAATCGGGATGAATTATCGTTAATGTAATTATTCGCGGAAGATCGTAGATAGTCGAATTACCTAACGCGTAAGTGGCATGGCACAGAGCCGTACGTAGAAATGAAGCAATAGATTCGTCACGGCAGATTGTTAGAGTAGGGCGAAGCTGCAATAATTTCAGGGAATGCGTTCAGTCTGGCATCTATCAATTCTCGAGATATCTCGCTGCTAAATGACAAGGCGCAGTTGCTGGAAACAAATGGAGGAACTATTATCATGAATTATTATGACATAGTTGCAGGGACAATTCTTCTGACAGAATAAGAATGCGGACGATTTATTTTTCTGATGTGACTCACATTTTCCACGAGCACGTGGAGTCCCGATTGTGTAAAACTTATTTTCGCGTCAGGCAGGACTGCCTGCCTGCTACCTGCCTGCTGCCTGTCTTTATCTGACCGAAACCACGGCTTATCCGTTAAAAATTAATGAGCGGCCCGCCGGTGAAACCCGGCGAAGAAAGCCGCCATGATGGTATTTCAATGTTAATGAAGAGTAGCCTTCTTATCGCCGCAATTAATTCTTTTCGCGATTAGCCCTCCGATGTTTCTCGATGGGAAATGGATGGACGGATCTTGTGGGATCGGTCGTCGTCGTTTCCTCGGACATTAGCGATCAGCGGTGGTGAATTGGACTTTGCACGCGCTTTTCCAATCCCCCCTGCCTCCGTTGCGCTCGTGAGAGGCTCGTGAGGAGGAGCCCCTCGCAACGCAGCACCTGCTGCGTGTTGTGTCGATTTGTGTTTCCATAATAAAACTATTAGTTTTCGGAGGAAAGTGTGGCGTAGGAGTGCCGTATACGTAAGAGCATCACGCAGGGTGGCTCATCGGAGAGGAACACTAGGAAAGTCTTGGAGGATAAGGAAGTGCTCTCTTATTTATAAGTCGAATTTGCCCAGCGATGAAGGCGCGACCCGTGATTACCCGATAAAGAGAAAATCTCCCCTCCTCCCCCGTGATTAATAACGAACGAGACCCACCTACCAATTATGGCCGCTGCTAATTGCAATTAAATCAATTAGATCAAATTTAACCAGCGCGATCTACTTTTTCACCGCATCATTCGGATCGACCTGGTGCGCGCACAGCCTCCTCTCCTCTTCTCTCCTCTTCTCTTCTCTTCGCTCATCTCCTCTCCTTTCCTCTCCTCTCCTCGAACCTAATCTCAATCCAAGCAATTCCATTGATAAAAAGCAAGCGATCGACCAATGAATCTGTCGTAGGAATCTCGTGGAACACACAGCTGCGTTAACGATTATTCACAGTCCACCCCCCCCCCCACCCCCTTTTTCTAATCTCTGGATTTGCATAATTGAGATTACTCGAAACGAGTCCCGAGCATCGTCGGAGCTCCGTACGAATTTTTTGGGAAAAAGTCCCTCGAGAAGTTTGATTTTGAATTAGGCTCGCCTGTAAGTTTGTTTCTCATTTCTTTTCTCTTTTTCTCTCAGGGACGAGGAAACGCAAGGAAATGCTCTGATTTGCTAGTTTAGTTCAGTCTGGTCTAGTTTAGAGTGAAAAGGAAATTTTGCCAGTGGTAAACACGGAGATAATATGTGCATTTGCGATGCGATTTACGTGCGCAACGCTACTATGCAATTCATGCTTTTAGAATATTACTTCCCTTCCGGTAAAGAGAAGGAATCGAGCCAGCCATCTATCTCGCGCGTTACTCATTTCACTCTCGCTCCTGTTATGCACTTCACGTGTGCACTCCCGCTACCTACCGTTTGCAATTATTTCGCTGAAAGCCAGAGCGCCTAGCCTCTTTTCCATAGCTTCTCGCGCGCTCCTCGGCACTCGGCGAAAGATTTCGCGTAACCTTCGGTTTCCTCCACCTCCCGAGCTCGACTCTCTCGTCGCCCAGATAGCATCGAGCTTGAGAATTTGCTGAAACATTAATCGGGAGCACTCGTGAGGAGGCGATTATCGAATCAGCTGGATTTTCACCGGCCGGAGAGGGAGAGACCGGGATCGATGGAATTTTAAAAATGCCCCGTCATCCGGCGAACGATCGTCCGCGCTGGAATAAGAAAACCTGTTGAAAGGCTAATCATAAATTAGTCAGCGAGATCTCCGGATTTTCTAGATAAGACCGCGTGGATCGTCGCTAACAATATGAAAAACGAGCCTATCGGTCGTACGACAAATGTTTCTCGCTCCTCCCCACCCGCTCCCTCACCGCTCTTTCCTCTTTGTCGAAATATTTTTTTTGCGTTCGAAGCGTTGGATTTGCCTACGGAGTTGGTTCTCCAAAATCAGAAGCGATTGCTTCCCCTTTAGGCGTTAGACCACAACCACCACCACCACGTGACTTAGTTCCTGTCGACAGTGGTCGAAGCGGACAGGTCGATAGTTCGCGTTTCAGGACTTTCATCGGGGAATTTGATTATCGGAGATGATAGGCCAATCGGACGAATCGTCGTGTCCCGGATCCTTTCGCTCTAATGGAAACTTCTGTCGGCTTATCCGTCGCGCACCCACGCGCGAGGCGTCGTCGCGTGGTCGCAGTTTTTTTCCAGGAAACATCCGCAGCTTTGTCTCATGGACCGCGCGGAGCATTATCGATTATCTCGAGGCGCGTTAATCTCCGTACGCCGATGGCAAATAAGATACGGTCTTATCGAAACCTGTCGCAGTGTGGAGTTTCGTGCGATACGAACGAACCGTCGTCGCTCACGTACGAGAGCGCGCACCGACACAACCGTGCGTTCTCAAATAATATTTATCGGGATCTCTCGGCGTGTCTATTCGAGACCGGAGGAAAACTGTTTTCTCTCGGGGCCGTCGCACGGGCCTTCCCCCCTGATGCAGACGAGGAAAATGGTGCGACTCGTGGTAGGAAGAAAGAAAAAAGACAAAAAAAAAAATTGTCATAGGCGCTCTTTCGACGAGTCAGCCGCGAAGGTGCGACGCGCCGCTTTGTCCTAGCCCCGTTATGTTTGTTCCGAAAATAAATTGCCACGGGTTTCTCGTCGGCTCGCGCCGAATCCTTGCGTAATTCCCGTTCTCTCGGTTAATTACCCCGTAAGAATCCTACGTATGGACGCGCGTATTGTAAACCGCGTCGGATTTGCGCGAGCTCTGTGATAAGTATTGAGTAATCGTTTCGTGGAAAACTACGATAGTGCGCGGAGTTCCGTTTAACTCGTAGAGATTCGGTATCTAATAATAGCGACCAGTATTACTTACCGAACAATACTGCTGCTGCTGCTCCTGTTCCTGTTCCTGTTGCTGCTCCTGTTCCTGTTCCTATTCCTGCTCCTGCTGCTGCTGCCGTGCTGCTGCTCCTGCTGCCGCTGCTGTGCTGCTGCTCCTGCTGCTCCTGCTGCTGTGCTGCTGCTGTGCTGCTGCTCCTGCTGCTCCTGTCCTGTTCCTGTTCCTGCTGCTGCTCCTGTTCCTGTTCCTGCTGCCGCTCCTGTTCCAGTTCCTGCTGCCGCTGCTCCGTCACGGATTCGTCGAAAAATTCGCGTGGATTTGCCGCAGAATTTCGCCACCGAGGATTTTTCTAGGCTACGCCAGCGCGTACCTCCGCCGCGTCAGTCGCTCTCCTCTCTCCTGAATTTTTCGCTAGCGCGAAACGAGATTCGCCTGCGGAATCGTAGACTCGCTGAAATACTCGAGCGAGATTCTGCGAAAATGGGATTTTAAGTGCTTATTATCCCACGCTCGAGGATTTGACACTGGACCCGTAAAACAGGTAGCGTTTTCAGCTGAGACTTCGTATTACGAGAACACTCGCATAACGATCCCCGTCGCGTTTTCGGAGAGACGCGTTACGCGCTAGTTACTCCAGTGTCACGAGCAGATTAGCCAAGATCCTGACCTTTTTCCAGAAGTCCCCGGCCGTGCATCCCCGCTCGCTCGAGGATCCCGTGAGATTCACCGCCGCCCTTGACGCGTTCTACGGTAAAATCGAAAGTTTCCCGAAATTCCTGCAAAAATCTCTCTGGAAAAAAAAAAAACTCGCGCGCGCTAATCTCGTTCATCTCGACGAACCGGTTCGAGGAAATTTCGATCCAAACGATTTCGGACGTTGACCGTCGTCGACTCGACGAGTTGCCTCGCTGATTTTCATCGGTTCTCCAAAATTTCTTGACGGGAAACGAGAAAAACGGAAGGGGATGTGGGGGAGGGGGGGGGGGGAGGGTATGAAAGTAAAACGACGAATCGATTCTCGAGACGGAGATTTCGTCGGATAAGAGACATCTCGCAATTT
Organism: Sclerodermus sp. 'alternatusi'; assembly: GCA_037305995.1. Lineage (NCBI taxonomy): Eukaryota > Metazoa > Arthropoda > Insecta > Hymenoptera > Bethylidae > Sclerodermus > Sclerodermus sp. 'alternatusi'. Next base: position 1,318,548 of record CM074553.1, read on the forward strand.
ACATAACGCCGTGCTCGAAAGAGTTTCAGTACTGAAACTTCGTGACCTTGGGGACCACGTAGAGAAGGAGTGTGAGAGATGCGGAGACTCGAGCGAGGCGAGCGTAAAAAACCTGACGTAACGTAATTCCGTCGAATCGAAAGCGACGAAGAGAAGACACACTCGCGATTCAACAGCGATGCAAAAATTCGAACGGCGACACCCAGAAGAGATCTCGAGCGACGTTTCGCGATTAGGGTGTTGGTATTGTCAGGGTTAGGGTTGGAGCGTGGCGAGGTAGCCCCAGGGATTCTGGAGCTGAAAATTTCATTGACCCCCGTTGTGCGTCGTGGAAGGAAGCAACCGGGTCAACCGTAACGACAACGAGGGGGGCGCAACCTCGTCGCCTCGACTTCAACTTCATCCACGTCCCCGCTTGCTCCGGGTAAGACCCGTCCGACCACATGTGGAAGAGCAACGGGGGGAGCCGGCGGTGCTCCCGCTGGAAGAAGGAGCGAGCCAGTCCGGAATTTCCTGGGCAAATACGCACCTTCCGCTGCTGGGCACCTTGACTCGCATCTCGCCGGGTGATCCGGAGGAAGATAAAACCCGAAAGTGTCGTCGACTCGCGCGCGTCGGTTTGTTTTGGCGCCTCTCCGCCGCGCGCAACCGAGAGGATTCTCGGAGTCGAGAACCCGAGGACTTCCGGTACCTGCTGACGCTAGAGTCGACAAAGCGAATATTGACACGAGAAGTCGGCGGCGAAGTCCACGCGTCCGTTGGAAATCCTGCAGGTTCCTCTTGGACCTTCCAAGACCCTCCAGGATCTTCTGTGATCTTTCAACTAGGACTCGCGGGATCCTCCTTGGATTGCCCAATTGTTTACGTGCCACATGAGAGAAAGCAATTACACGCGTGAAGTGAAGAAGTCCGACCTCTTTATGACAGCAGTTAACCCCGAGTACCCGAGAAGGGTCCGTTCTTTTGTCGAAGCGGCTTTTTCCTCTGAAACCGGACAATGGCACCACATCCAGTGGTTAACACGTGCCGTTCGAGCATTTCGAATGTCGGACGTCGAGTCCCGTACCGCTTCCTGCTATCCCCGGCCCCGTGCGCGAGAGCATCTCTTCTCTCTCCTCTCCCTCCTCGACTCCGCTCTCCTCTCGCGACGAAGGAAAGACACCCGAAGGAAATGACAGCTCTCGCATAACAACGCGCGATGATCCTCCGCGAGACGCCGGACGTCTGTCGCGCGAGCAGCCGCCATTTTGGTTCCGAATCCTCCAGTCGGCTCAAGGAACGAGGGGGATCTCGGCGAATCGACCTTGAATCCTCTCTCCTGGAAGCGTTCGCCGATACCCTGGGACGGGAGAGCGACGATGATGACTGTTTCCATGAAACGAGAGCGTCGGGGACGGGCGATCGATGAACAATGTCGAGATAAAAGTTCTCTCGTCGTCTCTCGACTCTGGCAGATCGCATTGTTGCGGGAGAGGTTTGCTTGGATTGCAGTTTGCGGACTTGATAAGAGAAATGAATCACTGTATGAAGTAAAAGTGACTAACTTGAGAGACGCTTCTGGGCTGGATGTTTTTCGACTTTGGCATGAACGGCCAAGGACACGGCTGCTTTATTCTTGACCGAATCGTTTCGATCTCGGGGGGAGCCTTTGGGGAACCGTCACGCTGATAACGAGGCGAGATCAAACAACAACGGCTTTGGCTCTTGTAATTGCCCGGATTGAGAGAAATGGGTTGTCCCCGTAGATATCTCTCTCCGAGGGTGAGCAAATGCATCGAGAAGAATGCAGTGATGAACCGTGAACGGTCCCCGTAGATATCGCCTTGGAAATCTACGGTAACACGGCAAATGTAAGCAAAGGGATAGCCAAATGTCCTTGAGATAGGAACGTGATTCAGGGTCTCGTGTGCTCCGGAAATTGAGGGATCCAGCGAAATTTGCTTACGCTCCGCGTCGGAATTCTTTAGGCACTTTCTTTTTTGGGAAAACAAGGAGAGCCCGAGGAAACAATATGGACGGTTCATAGTTATCTTCTGGAAAGCAAAAACAACACGAAGGACACGAAGGAAAAAATAGCCCGGGTAATCTCGAGATAGGAAAACTCGATGCAACGCGGGTGGACGCGCGGCGACTTTCATTCTCGTTTCCGCGATTCGCCGAAGTTTCGCGAACCGGAAGTGGGGGAGGAGGAAGACGGGGGTGGTGATTCGCGCATGGGGAAGCGCGCGGTAGGGGAAGAGGGGTATTTTTTGAAGAACGAGAAAACGCGAAGAGAAAACGCGCGCGGGGACAGTCCGCGGTTATCTTTTGGGAAGAGGAGGAGAGCGCGAGGGGGGAAAGAGTCGGAGTAACCTCGAGATAGGAACGTGATGCAACGAGGTGTACGGCGACCTCCATTTTCTTCGGATGATGTCTCGTGGTCCGGAAGTGGAAGACTTGGCGGAATTCGCTTATGCGACGCGTGGCTCGTGAAAAAAATCGATGAGCGCGCTGCTCCCGGTATTGTACGTGCGCGTTCCCCTCTCACTCCCCTCCATCCTCCACCTTTTGCCTCCTTCCTTCCTTCCCGAGTCACACACGGCGGCCACTTCGATTATCGAGCCCGACCACTCGCCGCGGCACCGATAATCTTGACTCTCCAGCTTTCGACCGGTTGGCTGGATAGAAAATTTCCCGCGACTCGATCGAAACCTTCGCGGAGCCAACTCTTATTTTTTTCCCTCTTTCCTTCTTCTCTTTCTCTCTTTCTCTTCCCATTTCTTTCTTTTCTCGGTCTTCTTCGCGTTTTGAGCGACGCGCCAGGGAAACTGGAGAACATCGTTAAAAGACGATAAAACACGATGGTATATTATTTCATTTTTATAAAGATAAGACTGAGAGACGATGGCGCGCCACCACGTGCTTTCCAAACACAAGTGACCAACCGCACGATGATGGATGATGCTCTTGTAATTGTAAAATGTAACGCAACGCTTTACGTAACTACGCAGCAGGAACGTAAGATCCGCTTCTCCGCGAGTGTAGCGAGCTACGCGTTTTCTCATAGAGAATGCGCGCGCGCCATTAATTTGAGTTTCTCTCGCTACGGATTTTTTCTCGTTCTCTCCCTCACCCACGCGCTTTTCGAGAAAAATCCGTCGAACATCCGGAAAGAGACGACGATCGCAAGAATTTTTCGAACCGACGCGTGTGATTGCCCGTATATTCTTAAGACATACTTCGGAGGAGGAGGAGTAGGCGAAGGAGGAGGTCGTAGCGCTAAGAATAAGAGAGATTGTAAAATTGCTCGCGTTCATTTGCAAAAAACTTCCGATACGTTCCCCTCGTTCTTGTCGTTCTCTGTTGACACACGCGTTCATCATCAAGGCGGAACGGAGTCTACGCGCGTGTGCGTGTTCCCGCACACTTATCACGAATACCGTTGCCGAGAAAAGTATATTCGAGAATCGCGAGAGGGGAAGGGAGGGGGGTGGGGAAGCGAAAAAACAGAAAAACTGTCCCGACCAGGAGAGCCGTCCGGAGGAACTTCAGCCGGGAAAGCCTTTCTAAGGCAGTCGCGCCTGAAAGATTTCCCCTGATTGCTTCCGGTCTTGCTCGGGTCCACTCGCGAGATAATTGCCGTAAAAATCGCGCGAGAGTTTTCGTTGCGTAAGAAAAAACTGCGATCGCGCAAGGAAACGACTTGCTCCTCGCGAGTTCATTGGCAGACTCCGATCCGGCGAACTTTCCTGGGTGACGAGTCTCGTTATGACGTCACGCTCGTAGATAAATCGTCAATGAGCGTAGGAACACGAGCGAGGGAAGACCCTAGATCGTAGATCCTAGATCCTAGATCCTAGATCTCTCGTTGAGACGACACCCGAGGGTTTTCCTTAAAGACCTCAAGGGCTCGAGTCCCGAGTAGAACCGGAAGTCGATGAGTTTCGCCGACCTCTTCACGGTCTCTTTCAAAGGGATGACCTTGATCGGTTCTAAACGACGAGGGTGCGCACAGTCAACGATGGAAGGAGTCCCCTGGGAGATGCGCGCGTCGAGCGATGAAACTTTTCGGCTCTGGGAAATCTCCCGTCGAATGAACGATGTGCATTCAGGAAACTCGTCGCGGTCATTGACCTCTTCTCCATACGTAACTACCGGTCCGCATCCCGAACGACCGAAGACAGGCTCGGAAATTTGAATTAATCCCATCCCTCCGGGGGGTGGACGGGGGAGCGGACGGACGGACGGGCGGACGGGCGGAGGGGAAGGGCTTCTTCTTCATGATTCGAGTGTGCCTCCTCCTGAAATTCTTATTTCCACGAGCCGTCGTGCATTTCAACGAGGACTTCCTGTTGCCATTAAACTCCCGGGAGTAAAAGAACAGGAAGGGAACAGACTCCTCCGAGTGGGTCTCCTCCGGATTACGCGGCTTCCGGAATGGACGAGCATCGCGCGAGATCCGCCGCGATTATTTTCCCCGCTTTCTTCAATTAAGCCGGCAGTGGGTGCCCCAATTAAAAAAATGAAAGTAACCGAGAAACACCGCGCCAAGAAGTACCTGGGGCGAAGGGGAGGGGGGAGTTTTCGGAAAAACCAGGGAGGAACGCCGGAAGTGTCGCGACGCGACACGTCGCGTCGCGTCTTTTCGGAATCCGCGGGAAGCGTCGAACTGCGCTTCGCTCGGGACACACCAGGGAGTGCCTCCCAGAAGCCGACGGGCTCGTCGCTTCCGGTCGAAGCGCCGAATCTCCTCGAAACCGGAGAATCCGCGAGGGAAACCGTTAGGCGCGAGAGAACGAACGAACGAACGAACTTCCATCGCCATCGTCGTCCACGCAACGTGACGCTTCGACGGAAGTGTGGGAACGCGCGACTCCCATCGAGAAAAACACCCCCACCCCTTCTTGCACGAGAGAGAATTCGCCGACGGGGTAAAAATCGCGAGAGCGGCGAGAGACGAGAGAATCGCTCGAATCTCCAGTCTCGTCCATGGGCGACGGCGGCGGCGGCGGAAGGCGTTCGTCGGTGCCTATTGAACGAGGAACCGGAAGTTGGCGCTCGGTTCTCGATGGTTGTCGAAGCGAGCCCATGGATCCCCGGAGCGGATGTCGAGAGACCGCGGGAGAGTCTCTCTCCCGTCTTGCGTCAAATCGCGTGGCTGCTCGAGGTCTAACGGCGCAGCGCTCGGAGGTTTCGCAATTCTCTGGAACGACCTCCCGCGCCCCCCGCGAGCGGACTGGACGAGGAAGTGGAGAAGAGCAGCGGACTGGCGGAGGAGAATCTCTACGGAGAGCGGAAATCGGCGTAGCGTGAAAAACATCTTGCAAGAGTGGGTCTGGGCGCGCGCGCCCGTAGTTGGCTCCGGTATCGTTCGCCAGGCTAGAGAAGAGCAGCTCGCATGAGCACAAAGAATTATTGCATCTTCATGGTCTGATGAACGGCCGACGAGTCGGCACCGCCGCGTTTAGTCATGCCACGACGAAATCCTCACCGAGATCCAACCTAACCTACTCCGCAGCATCTCCGGGAAAAACTAGCGCGAGTTCCCTCCCCCCGCTCCCCGGCGACGTTCTCGCGCGAAAATAGGGAAAAACTAGGAAAAACTAGGAAAACTCCACGGGTGGACCATCTCGCGCCGCTCGGACGAGTGGCAACGAGGAAATGGATACGGAAATTAGGAGAGACCGGAAGTAATCAGCATAAGTGCCCGCCGCTCGAGAGGTTCGCTGGTGTAACGCGGCTGGCGTATATGGCGCAACCTTAAGGTCGTTTCACACTCCGTTCCGGAACTTCTGTGAGAAGACGCCGGACGGACTGCGCGTAGGATCGACCCACGTTTGGTTTGGTTTGGTTTGATCAATCCCCGCCTCGACCGATAACGGAGATAACGGACGCTCTCTCCCGAACACTGTGTGTTCGTGCTGCTCGTTTCGTCGCTGAGAGTTCCTGGAGGAGCGATTTTCTCGTTTCCGAAATAACTGGTGGACTCGTCGATGGAAGTATTCTCCATAGACTTCCGTTAATGGGATTGCGACAATTCCAGTCGCGCCAGAAATATCCGAGTTTCTCTTCTTATCGCCACAACTGTACGATCCGGATCCCCTCTCTCTCTCTCTCTCTCTCTCTCTCTCTTTCCGTCCCTCCTCAACCACTCGTTCGTCACGTTCCGCGAGGTTCCACCAGACACCAACACTCGATCCTCGATGGGTCCTGGAAAATCGAAAGATCCCGCGCTCTGTCTCGTACAGTCTTGACCGAAGGATGAAGCGAGAGGAAAAACCGAAGGAAAAAATAGAGTGGCGGATCGTCGCTGATGTCGGAGCGTCAGAGACGTCGTATCTGGCCGTGGCTGTACGTTCGACGGTTCGCTTCGCGTCGAGTGTCATAGGTTTTAGCGGGTGGTCAGAGCGGGTGCCGCGCGACGCGGTGGAGGATCCTCCGGAGGAATCCGCGAGGTTTTCGAGTCGAGCTACAACGGGAAGGCGTTTCCTTCCTCGACTTTGTTGCTCTCGTGGGTAGACGCAGCATCTGCAGGCACGCACGGCCTCTTCTCGGCACCTGTGTACACGAAATACATTATCTTCGTGCCGCGAAAGAACATGGCTTTGTCATCCATTTGACAAACCCATACATCGACGGCACATCCTTCGCGCGCGTATCTTCCCTTCCCCTCTCCCTCCTCCCCGCGCGTGCGCGCGTAAGATGAGAACGGGACGAATTCTATTCGTAACACCTTCACGTCTGCGCCACTCTGACGTGTGTCTAAATATTCTTTCGAACGAAACAGGCTGTGGTCTCGACCGACTCTACGTCATCGCGAACTTTTTCCTCCGGTTTGTTTCTTCGAGAGTATCGCCACCAGCACCGACATCGGAAGTGTGTCTCGAGTGCGTCGGCGAACAAAACGAAACGAAACCGAACGAAATGAAACGAAACGAAACGAAACGAAATGAAATGAAAGAAAAGTCAGTCGAGACCCTGACACGGTGACTAAGGTTCCATGGGAAAAAATCCTGCCGATTTCCTCAGCGCGGACATCCTGAGCGGGTTCGAGGTAGCCGCGACGGACCAGGTTGGCTCGCTACTGCAGTAATTAGGTTACCGGTATACTCGCGGGCTCTTCCGCTAATGACGCGCTTCCTGTTTTTTGAAGGTTCTTCCCTCGTTCGTCCTAACCAGGTCCTCGCGAGCGGGTTCCGACCGAGACTGCTTAGCCAAGGACTTTTTTGTGTGACGGGCCCGCGGCGGTAGGAATCCCCCGGTGCAGGAAGTGCGCCATTAACGGAACAACACCCCGTCCCCGAGAGCATCGTCGGACACTCGAGTCCTCGCGATTGGAGTCGAGGAGTCTCCGATACGTCGAGCGAGCGAAATCGATGGTCGAGACCAACGAGCTCCCGATAATCTCCCCGAGGATTTTCCTCTCTTCTCGGCAACTCGGCACCTCCAAGATCGAGGATCATCCGCGGCGATGCTTCGGTAGCTCGCGCACCTCGCGATACTCGGCGAATAGCTTGTAAACAAATGTAACGAACGCGTGGAGAGATAATTCGTACACCAGCAACAAGTGGATTACAGGTGTGCAAATATTTCTAGCGTGGGACAAAGTGCGAGGAAAGGTTGATGATTACGGAGCTTCGAGGCTGTGCAAACTCGCTCGTGATCATTGGCTACCAATGAAATGTGATTCAGGAAATTTCCTCTGACAGCGCGAAACTGCGCGAGTGCGAACGTCTCGGCGTGATCGCCCGAAAACCGAAAGAAACGCGTAGATCTCTCCGGCATCGGTGATGGATCGCTCGAAAGATCGCGATCTATAGCAGGGACTCGTCGATGACTTTGACCTCGAGGCAGGACCCGATCCACGTGTTCGTCGTCATCCTTAAGGCCCGCGTTTCCAGAGTCATCGCCGAGGAATCCGAGGGGACGACGCCGACGACGACGAGCCTGCGGAGGCTCGAGACAACGGAGATGTTGGAATTTGTAAAAGCGGAAGCGCTGCGGAAGGCGTGGCCGTGGAAAAAGTCGCGCGTTTAACATATTCGCTGAAAAACGAAGGAGGTATCGGTGGCAGCTGTCGTGAATTGAGCGAGAGGCTGGCGTGTTGGTACAATGGGAGTAGAGTAGAGCAAGTCGTACCATATCGCCTCTGCGTGTGTCGATGTCGATGTTGGAGTCGCGGTGTCTGTGTGCACGCACACGCGCATGCACACGCATAGCCTTGGTCACGCGTGTGTCCCGCAGAGTGGAACGCGCGCGCGCGTGCACGCACGGCGTCTTCGTGGCATCACACAATGCTCCCTAGCAACCGGAAGTCGGCTACCTGTCTCCCACGTCTCGGATGCAGCCTCCAGGATGGCTTTAATATCGCGATGCAACATTACTGGTTTTCCATATTGTTTGCACGACGCTGGAGGAGTATGCCTGGGTACACTCGCCGGCGTAAATGGCACGCGCAAATCCTCGTATCGACCTTAAGACACTCTTCGAGCATCTCCGTCTCGCTTGCATTTCGATGCCGATCGTGCACAGTCGAGGCGCTCGAAATCGACGTTCGAACATACGGTCGATCGACTTTTATCGACCGAATCCCGTAATCGTGCGTTTGTGTGCGACTTCAACGCAACCCCGAGATCTTCCGCGATTTAAACGAATCGTTAATGACGTTTAATTAATTAAGGCAGGCCGCCAGTTTGCGATATCGCGAGGTGATATCGCGCGAGTTGTACCCCGTCGCTTCTATTCCGCCACAAGGGAATTCTCATAAAACGTTTATCAGCACATTCTAATTTCAATAATAAATGGTCTTTATTAATTCCTAATTAAAATGTTCTTTCTCTCTTATACGAGGCTAATTAAACAGCCGAGTGTAACCTACGATTCTCGTGCCTCGACCATTACCGTCGAATGTTGACGGAGAAGCACGAGAATTTAAGGGTGGAATCGGGGGTGGAAACGAATTTCTTTATTCTTCGTACAAATATTACGTGCGAATTAACGCGTGAATATCCGGACGCATTATTGGTTTCTTCGTTGATACAGGTGCTCTCTCTCTCTCCCTCCCTCTCTCCTTCCCTCTCGTTAAGGGTGAACCCTCCTATAACGCGGTATTCTCGTTATACAACGCGGTTTCCTTATAACACGAATTAATCGCGTTATAGGAGGTTCGGATGTACTATCGAGGTACAAGAGTGTACAATGATATTCGTGGTAATTCTGTTAGGTTTATCGCTTGCGAAATAGATCTATCTTGGTAGAGGTGTATGAACTTATTAGGTCATTAAGGTTCGGTTTCCTCGGTTCAATGTCCAAGTTAGTTTTGGTTTCGTTCGTATCACCCAGAAATAGAGATTAGATTCATCGGATTCTCCGATCTAAACTGGATCCAAACTCGTGCTCGTTCGGCTGCATCCGCGCAGCTGATGAATCTCATCGGATGGAACAATAACGAGTCGAGGTATTTTTCGCGCGATATTCCACGTCCGACCAAAGAATTTCCTTTCGCGATGAGAGCTCGTCGGTGTTGCAGGAAGTGAGCTATCTGTCTCCCACGTTTGATGCAGCTTCCAGACAACAGTATCGCATGCAACTTTGGCTCCGATGCGATACAGATACGCGCACTATACCTCTACGGATACCTCCTACCTACAGTGTGGGCTCTAAAAAGTCATTTCACCTCGGCGAAGCGAAGCCTCTCTCGCCTCTCGGGACAAACCGACCAATTTTCTCCGTCCCTCGCGCAGACTTTGGACTTTTTCTCGCTTCGCAAATAGCTCGAATACCGTAAACAGCTTACCTCGCAATGATCTAACTATTCAAACTCGTTCCTAGGTAACTCGTTTTCTCCCTTTTTTCACCAGGTAAGGAGGTTTGTTCGAGGATCGAGGAAACATTATCGCAAAGATGAATCGTTCAGAACGATGCTCGAGCGTGCACGTTCGTCCTATTCGTTCGTACTATCCGCGGTAATAATTAAAGCGGAGCAGAATTTGCTGCAAGTCCTCGCGAAACCTCTATCGTACCCCGGTTGACTCATCGGAGAGGATCAACGCGCGCGTGCATTAGAAAGATTTTGCCGAGATAACCACCGCGCTACGTTCTCACCGATCCTTTTCGATGTCGCGCGAGTCTTTTTCCTCGAACAATGTGTTAATGCCGCGCATCGTAATACTAGATATTAACTTTATGTCCAAGTTAATGATCTTAAATTAAGCTTGGCCGCGGTATCATTAATCTTATGCCACGTCTTGCGTGCCGCGCAATAAAAATTTCTTCCAAACTGTCGCGTTCTCCAGCCGGGGTGCGAGGGGGCACCACGCCGGAGCGAGGAGATCTTCGCGAGACCGATAAAAACCACAAAAAAAAATTTGTCGAGCGCGCGAGACGATTTTGAGAGACACCCCCGAGTCTTGTCCTCCGGGGCTGCGAGGGAGACGGGAGAGGGAACTTCCGGGAGACGAGAGGTCCGTTTCCAGAAGGAAACGCTGCCCCTTTGAAAAGTGGACGCGGGAAACTCGTGGAAACTCCAGGTTCCACGACAATACGCTTTACATAAACTGTTTACGATGAGTCAGTAAATGTTGGTATAATGGACCGAGCGTCACGGAGAGATCGCGACGCCGCTATAGTCACGATCTCTCCGGGAGAGCCTTGAAATGCAGCGCGCAAAATCTCGAGGTGCTCGGCAACCACACGTGGAGGAGCGCACACGGACAGTGGCCGCGTCCCCCTCCCCCATTCCCGTAATATGGATATATCCTATAGAGCGCCGGCTCACCGGAAGTGAGCTACCTGTCTCTCCCACGTTCGATGCAGCCTCCCAACGTAACGCCATGCAACGCGACTCGAGAATTCAGAGACCGGAGGATGCACACGCGTACACCGGATACCACCACGTTGATACGCGTCTGTGTGAGATGAGGAACACAGTCGAGTGCTCGCTGATGGAGTTTCCATGTGCTTTCAGAGGCACACGCATGTACGTCGCCGGCCTGCGTTGGACCACCCTGTACATTGACTCCAACAGGTGAATCGTGACTATCATCGCTAATCCACTCCCAGTCATTTCGTTCATACACTCATCTTTTCCTCCGAGTCATTATCCGGCTTACGCAATTGCCTCTTTCACGAAATCGGTTCTTCCTCCGTCCGCCATCTTGCTTTTCCGCGGGAACATCGAGTCCGCGGGAGGTTCGCGAGGGTCTCGACGACGGAGGTGCCTCGGCGATCACCGAGGCACCGTTCCCCCGAGATCCATCCGGGAGCGACGGGGAACCAACGAAACTCGCTCGGAAGATCCGGAGAGTTTCTCGCGTCGGCCATCTTGGATCTCGCGTGGAGAACCGTGTCGCGCGCGGACGGAGTCTCCAACGGAGCAGAGCGCGGCTCTAGGAAAACTCTTGGCGGAACTTTGGTACGTGATACAGCGGAGAATCCACTCGCGTCTCCTCCAGTTCTGGAGCGTGAAGGAGTTTCACGATGAATGGAACGCGATGATAATGGCGATGACGACGACGATGACGATGATGATAAAATGGGGAAAATGTCTGAGAAATATTCGAGATCGCCTCGCTCGTTCGGTTCCAGCGATGGGCGTTTGTGTGTGAAAGCAGGCAACTCTATGGAAATCGAGCACGATTAACTGCTGCCAGATGCTAATAGAAACGCATTATAAGACGATTTTACGGTACGCCACGGCAGAGCGTTCCCATGTACGGAAGGATCGTGCGTCGGTGTGCGTAGACGCCAGAGCAGATTACGGATCCTGCAGGCTCCGCGAGCTTTTTATGCTCTTCGTGTTTCCAAAGTCTCATTCATCTGTGAGGAACGCGTGTTGGAATTACTAATGAAACCCGGCCGTTGGTCCGCGCGCTCCCTCTCCCCGGGGCCCCCATGAGGCGCAACACCGGAGGAACCCATGGGAAATTCTAAAGGATTCCCGGGGACTTCGACTCGTGTCAACGCTGTCCTTGATAGCTCCTCCGCCCCTCTCGTCGCTTCTGTGGTCCAAAAGAACCCAAAACTACGGCCGTGCGTGGATTATCCCTTCCTCCCCCCCGCCCCACCCCCTCTCCCCTCGTACACCATACGAGGAGACAATATAAATGTCACTGATTATATTCGCGTGGAATTGGATGAGTATAATTTCTCGGCGATTGTTCCACGCGAGACTCAATGCTCGATACAAATGTGTATCTCCGCAGACCGGACCAGATGGTTTTCGCTTTCTCTTTTCATTTCGAAAAATGTATACCGTCTCTTGTACGCATGACCCATAATCGTACGTGAAGCTTACGCCAATTGCCCGATGGGCTTCAGCTGGCTAGCGGATTTTCAGTGGATTTTTTCCTGCGGTCAGTAACTTCGTGACGGAAGTATTTTGGACAGGTGGTCTCCACAGCCTGTGTGCACCACCTTCGCTCCTATGGTTTCTCATGCACGTACACACTCTCGCGCGGAACGCTCTCCTTCGCAGAATGCGTAGAGCGAGTACCGTGTAGCGTCGCACGGAGGTCCCTTCGGAAGATCGGGATCGACTTTCCCGAGGCGTCCAACGCGTTTCTCGTACCGTCTTCCTCTTTCCCTCTTTCGCGCGCGGTTCAAGGTCAGAGTTCCTAGAGTCGACGAGGGCGCGAGCGTCTTTCTCACGCACGAGCCCGCTGAAATCTGGAGATCGCACGGGGTTTTCCCGTGGTACGATCGATCGCCGAGGGTGCAGAGCGTTTATGGGATTTGCCAGGACACCCGGTGCCCCAGGTACACCCGTGGAAGGACACCCGTCGATCGTCTTCCTCCGCACTTTCTTCGTCTATGGGAAGTATCGACTACTCCCGCCGGTCGATATCGCGACGATCGAGAATGATCGCGGGATGTTCGCCGGGATGATCGAGAACGATCGCGAGGGAAAACCCATGGGTTCCCATGGGGAAAAGTGGGAAACGGAGACAATGCCGAGTCCAGCCGGAAATGTCGTCATTGCGCGATTGCACCACGATGAGAGGAGGATTCGGAAAGTTATCTCGGTGCAGGAAGTGCAGCGACATATTTGTGGAATTGAGAAATTCTTCGAGTGCTGCAAATTCCCGTTAGGCATTGGCATAGGTACTCCCATTTGCCTTTTCAATGGCTCGCTTTCCAGGAATATCATTAGTGCAGCACAGATGCATTCTAAGCGCACTGCGTCTTTCCCCATAAAATTTCTTCATAAACTCGCGCGCGCGCGCGCTATGGTGACTCGATGACTCGCTCGGAGTGCCGTGAACTTTTGGAAAAGTGATAAACGCCGTGGGTACGGACCTCTAAGTGGACATAATGACGTCCATTCGCGCATACAATACCAGTTGTGCTAGTCATCGCGCACCTGGATAGAATGCCAAAATGTTATCTCGTATCTCTCCGGGTCCCCCGGCTGGTCTCTATTGTTCCTGCGCTGATACTCGAGCACTCGCTCGACTCGGCCCCGATACTGAATAATAAATCTCCCTCGCGTTGCTAGAGATACTCGGCCGTGTTTCGAATCGCGCAACTTCATCATCGATTGCATCATCGCTCGCACGATACGCTTTGGCAATTTCTCCGAATTCAGATACTGCTCTCGAGAACCAATCGCTGCAGTATCTGCCGGAATTCGCGGAAAACTTTGACTCGTCCTCGAATAATCTCGACGTCCACCAAAGTGATCCAAAATGGCGGACGGCCGCGCGCGCGCGAGGTCCATTCGATCGATGGCTCGCAGCGTTCCGCTTTTCCCCCGTGCCCCGCGCGCCCCGATCGATCGATCGATCGATCGTTCTTTCGTTCGTTCGTTCGTTCGGCTTCTGCAAACCCGACGAAGTTGGCCACCCGAGATCAGGGCAGGCGTGCGAATGGGATTCCGTTGATAAACTTATAAATTGTAAGCTAACCCGTCATTACGACGGCGGGAACAACATGGCGGCGCAGAAGTTGCGCGAGACGAGATGGTGGAAAGCGGCGAGTACTGCGGCTGTTTCGCGTGCATGGTGTACATTAACGACACACATGTTACCGAGTCGGTGGTACCCCATGGAAGGTCGCTGATGAGCATATAATGGCGTGGGGAAACTGAAGGCTAACAGTCGGGATTAGCCTAGACAGGTACTTTGCAGTTACAGAGCTCGCTGCTACGGGTGTTCGCGCGCGTATCTGTGTGTGTGTGTGTGTGTGTGTGCTGGTGGTAATCACGATTGTGGACCGCGCATGTAGGGGCGACACGCACACGCGTGTACCCACCTATTAGCGACAACGTATTTCCAGCACTATCAAACTCGAAGCTTCCTCGTAAATAAGTAAAACCCAATTGGAGCACACGACCCCCGGAGAATCTCTCCGGTAATTTCACTCATCCGACTTATTACGTAATTGCGGGAGTATCGACTGTGGACTGTCGGAAACGCGCCGGAGGATCATCGGGAGAGACACGCGGTCGATCCTCGCAAGGTTCATGGGGGGTTTTCCTTGGTTTTTGGCGACGTTCGCCAAAATGGCGAACGAAGGGGAGGGAAGTTTCTCAGGGGGCACGCGCAGCCATCGCAAGTTTGTTCGCCTCTGGACTCGGGGCGATTGCAATTGCGTGTGCAATTTGCCGGAGAGAACCAATAGGAAAATGTTGTTGTCTCACAATCAGTAAAGCTGAGACAGCGTTCCTACGATTGCCGAGCATATTCTAACGGATAACCTACATTCGGAACGAACTGATACGCTCGCGACTGTCCACGTGGATTAGCCGGGGTCCCTTTCGTATGCAACTTTCGTAGCTTCTTTCCTTGTACACCTTTATTCACGTGCGTCTGTGTGAATGCGCGCGTGTATCTACTCAGATACGCTCCGTCTGTAAGTGGGTCTCGTACCGTTGTCTCATGCTAAGTTCAGCAATGAGAAATTGCTCCGATCGGAATTTCGTCCCATTCCGATCCGGATCGTCCGTACGTATCTTCTGGCAATGTCCCCTCACCTCCCCTCTCGTAAAATCCGACTTGTTCGGAAATTCGAGGGCAGCGGATGATCCACTGCCAGAATTAAAAAGCAGCACGAGCGCGGAGAGACGCAAGCGGGACGTTGAAAATGATTCGTCGAAGGTGCTCGCTATTGCTCGACCGACTCGCGTCGTTCGCGCTGTGCTTTCTTCAAGCGCGAGTGAGAGGCTGAGTAGCTCGAACGCGATAGAAACGGGAAAAAGGAGGCGAAAAACAGGACTTCCCGAGTCGAAAATCTTCGATCTTGGACGATCCGCTCTAGTCGCTGATCTTTACTCCTTGACTTTCACGCGCATCGTTCGTGTAGAACTTGACTTTCTCCGGGAAAAGAATTTGTTTGAGCAAATAAAAGATCAGCGGGAAAATTATCCAGGCGGAAAAGAGACAGGGATCGAGTGAGAGAGAGAGAGAGAGAGAGAGAGAGAGAGAGAGAGAGATAGAGAAGCTGCTTTGAAGCATCGCGAGTGGATTTGGAAATCCCGGCGATATCGCCTAAAATTTATCAGCATTTTCTTTTTTCCTTTTCAACGCGTCCCTCCATCATTGTATTCCTTTCACTATTCCTCGCCTCTCGATACTCCGCAAATCTCGAGCTTAACCTTATCTCTCCGAGATTAACCGGAGATAATTGTTTTGTCCTCTTTCGTAAGTGGTAGGTTTTTATTGTTTTTCCTCTTTTCTCTTCCTGTTGAAATTTCTGGCACGTCTCTAACGGCAACGCCGAGCTGCCTACGCGCCGGAGTAACATCGCGCAAAGTTTCGTAGGAGAACGAGCACGTGATAAATCCATTAATACGCGCTCATTAAAGAAATCACACGTTCCGCGATTTTATCATCGGCACAACTCTCGAGTAAAATACTTAACACGCGCGCACGCTGCTCGAGTTCTCAGGATAACCGCGGCAAGGGCGAACCGGAAACGAACGGAGAACGGGCGAGTTGCCTGGGAGGAGCGATTCTTAGCGATTCGCTGGAAGTCTCGTTGCGCGATGACCTACAAGAGAGTAATAAGGTGATTCGATCGAATTTCTCGAATCCGATAGGAAGAGTGGAACTACACTTTTTCAGTGATAGTGAGACGTTCGACAGATATACTCGCATTATCTCAAAGCTCTGAGATACCGAAATGCCTACGACACGCACGAAGAGCCTCGAAGACTACGTGCCAATCTACATAGATATAAGGAATTTCAACATTTTTCACAACTTCGTATCGGGCCACTCGTGCGAATGGACTCGCGCGCACGGGTCATCGTAATTGTTCGATTCTTTCGATCGCGTTCCACACCGCGGCTGCGTCGATGTCTCTCCCTCGACAAACCGGAGTTCCTTCTCACCCCCCCCCCTCTCCCTACACATACGAACACTATCCTGAATCTATTTGAATTTCGAGACGAGAATCCTCGAGGTTTCCGAAATGTAACAAAGAATTCGACGAATTCTTATCTGACGATATTAGAGACCTATCGGAATCCACAGCCCGAGGGTTCTCCTCTCTTCTCTTCTTTCTCTCTCTCTCTCTCTCTCTCTCTCTCTCTCTCTCTCTCGCTCCAAGCAGCCTCGCGCCTAATTTCTCGTCGGATCTCGCGAGCTACGCGGCTAATCGGATCTCGATCGGCTCTCAATTATCACCGGCGATCCAGACGGACAGATTTTAACGAAAGAACTTTCCATTGTTCTTCGCAATCCGTATCAGTAGCAGCAGCGGTAGAAGGAAATTGTGTCTCGCGCAAAAATATGGACGCTTATCAGCGAGAATCGGCGAAGGTGATCTAGATTCAGCGCGCGAAACCTTCCGAGGCAAGGACCCCGTCGACCGATTCCGTAAATAAGCCGGAGTAGCCTCCGATCTCGAGCTCTAGATAGACTCTGCCGATCTATCGGAGCTTTCGCGAGTGCGCTATCTCCCCGACGAGAGATTTTTCAGAACGCACCCCGTGGGGAGGCAGGGAGAGACATGGAGAGACAGAGTCCGCGCGAGGAGGGCGCACCTCCGACACTCGATGATCATCGGCGGTCGCGGCGGTCGCGGCGGTCGTGGCGGGTCTTTGATCGACGCATCGATCGGGGAAGGCACGAAAGAAATTTAATCAGCTCGCTCGAAAGCATTATTTACTCGGCCGAGCTTTCCGAGAAGCATATGCGTCCGTCCGCGTGTGCACGCGTAGAATTTTCGATGATCTAGATGACGACGGGTAGAGGGAGATGATATCTCGGCATTATCATGCGAAAGACTTTGATCTAATCCTAACCGGATGGACCAGGGATGACATCACCGTACAAACATGGGCGAGGACTCGGAGAAGCAAACAAGAACGATCTAATCGCGCGTCACTTATCAGCGCGCGGAGTTTTACGGAACGGGAACCTATTGACGCTGCAGCATCATCTCGCCGTCGCCGTCGCCGTCGTCGTCGTCGTCGTCGTCGTCCCCGGACTGCGGGCGCTGCTACACGTGTGTTTGCCGAGGCCCCGACGATCCGATGAAAGACCCGCGTGTATTTCTTTGTGTAACTTCTCGACGTTTCAAAATCTCTCCTGCCTCTCCTCTCCACGAGATACAACGCGCGATCGGTAAACTCTGCCCGAACGAGACACCCGGGACGATTCCACGAACGATCCGCGGTCCCCTCCCCCTCCTCCTCCCCCATGGAAATCTTCTCAGGGTGGCGCGAAATGGGGTTGGTTCTTTTCGTCGTTCTCGATCGACCTCCACGAGGATTTCGAAGCGCGGCGAGAGAATTTTCGGAACTCGGGATTCCATGGGACTTCCATGGGGATGTCTCGGTGAGCCGTCTCGGAGGTACGGGAGAGGAGAGGTCCGGGTGTGCGACGGTCGCGATGCAGATTCCGATGACGTGTGGAAAATTGCGCGTGGAGATAAGGAGAAACTTTCGAGGCGAGCATCCGACGCGTGTGTTGGATTGCACGCGCGCACGATGGAACTCGGGGGAAATTCTCTCGTTCGAGCGCGATAGAGGGAGAGAGCGCATTAGACGTTTCATGGGGTTTTTCGGGGAACCATTCGTGGATGCCGTGAACCCATTAAGCGTATCGCCGCTTTTCATCGTATCCCTCGCGCGCTCAAGTCATAGCCCGACGCTCGCGCGCAAACCGACGACGCACACCATCGCACCGTCGCCGATCCTGACGTCGTTGCTCTCGTAATTAGGTGAATATTTTCAGCAGGCACCATCACCATCACCACCACCGTTACCTCTCGCGAGAGGAAAATCAAACGACTGCCGAGATTTTATCCGGGAAATTCCCGGCTGAACTTCTCAGTTTTCTTCGGGGCTCTGCGTCGTTAATGCCGTAAAAATGAATTATTTAAAAAAAAAAAAAAAAAAAAAACAGAGTCGCGCGTTGATGTTATTAGAATTGCAAGTTCGTTCCCTCCGAGTCGACCAGGTTGAACTTTGCGAAGCTCCCCTTCCGTGTGAAAGACACGCGTCAGCTAAGGAAGCGCCAGGAGGACTCTGGAAACTTTTCGTCTCCGGCGCTCGTCATCTTCGATTGGTCCCGCGTTGTCTCTCGGCGTTTAAATATCAATGATTTTCTATTGTATATTCCTTCTCGGACCTTTCGCCTCGAATCATTATTTATCACCGACCAAGCGCATGATTTTTCTAAGAAGCGTGTTCCCCGAGTTCTCGAAGCAGCCTAATTAGTTTAGTTACGCCGCCTAATGATCTTTTCTCCCAGATAACGCGAAGAGTTTGAAAACTCATCAGAATTTTGTAGATTCTATCGAGTTTCCTACAGACTGACAAGTGTCATTAAAAACTTTGCATAGTTGAAGAAAAATAGACTTGAAACACGTTCTCTCGCAAGTTTCTGCTTTTCATCGGAAACGAAGAGAGAGAGAGAGAGAGAGAGAGAGAGAGAGAGAGAGAGAGAAAGAGAGAGAGAAAGTAGGGAGAGGGGGAGAAAGCAACCTCGCTAAAGAGAGGGAGGAGGAGGAGGAGGAGGAGGAAAATGGGATCCAGACGTTTAAAAAATTATCGTGACAGATAGGAGATGCCGAGGAAAGAGGTTTCTCAGCTCAATTAAATATCAAACGATGATCGACAGTTTCCTTTGTGAATGAAAAGTGTCCAAAGGAAGGTAAAGGGTAGCCTCCGGATGTAGGGGAGTATAAAAAGCGCAAGCCACCCTTTTCAAGGCGTCAGACGGTCCAAAGTCAACTGCTTTCCGATTTTTTCTTGCCGATCCAATGGATAGCTCTCGCCTAAGGTCCAGTTATATGATTTGTATAATGAGAAAGGATGTAAAAGGGGGTAGGGCTCCAGGTTCCCGCTTTTTTCCCTCACGGCGAGGATCGGTGGTGGATCATCTGGATAGCGTCTGGTTGGGTCAGCGTCCGTAAGGTCCAGGTAACACAAATTACCATAAGTTACACGAGCTAACCCCACGTAAATTCGCGCGTCTCGACACACACACAGACACACGGGAAAGAAGAAACGTTGAGAAAATCTTTTGAGACGATGAAACCTTTCGTATTAGGGGACATGCGAGATGGTCTTTGCTAGAACAATGAGCATGTCGGAGTCTCGGTAAAGTTCTCTGACTCCAGGTATGCGCTATAAGAAAATTTGTCGCTGTGAACTTTGAAACTCTCAACCGTACCAGAGTAATCTCCTTGTGAATAATGGTCCTTTTACGCACACGATAAGAACGATCGTTTCTCGACTCTACGATTCTATTGTATTTTCTCTACGATCTCGTTCTCCGGGAGAGCAAACACTCCAAAAATCAAGGAAAACAGAGAGAATGCCACGGAGGACGGGAGAGATCGTGAATGATGAGCCGGAGAGACACGTAGGGAGCATTGTCGTTGCACGTTCAGTGTACTTGCAAGAACATCCGTTCGTGAAAAATCTATCGAAAATAATCCTTTTCCTGGTAAATTTTGTAGATTGAAAACTAGATTGTAAAAGTTTCCTTGAAAATCACCGAGGATTTTCGAAAAGAGAGACCGAAGTACAGATAGCGAGAGAGAACAGAAACGAGATTTGGAGGAAAATGTGAAAGAAATATGGAAAAACGATTATCCCGAGGATTTGCCACGTCGCAAATATCGAATTATGGACACGAAGTGTCGTCGTCTCCTGCGGGACCCGGTAAATTGACACAATTTGAAAATCATCGAGGATCCTCGAAGATTGGGACCAAGATAGGGTAAGCGGAGAGAGGGAAGGTTTGGGGAAAATGGTGCGAAGGATGCGGAAGAAGGAGGAGAATTCCCGGAGGCTTTGTCGTGTATTGCAAATGGCGGACGAAAGACGCAAAGCGTTTTCGTGTCCTACCGTAGAATTGAATTGACATAATTTGAAAATCATCGAGGATCCTCGGAGATTCGAACGAAGATAGGGTGACCATAGAAAGGGAAAGTTTGGGGAAGAAGGTGCGAAGGATGCGGAGGAAGGAGGAGAATTCCCCGAGGATTTGTGGAATATTGCAAATGGCGGACGAAAGACGCAAAGTGTTTTCGTGTCCTACCGTAGCACTGAATTGACGTAATTTGATAATCATCGAGAATCCTCGGAGATTCGAACGGAGATAGGGTAAACGGAGAGAGGGAAGATTTAGAGGAAAAAGTGGAGGATGCGGGAGGAGGAAGGATTTGCCGAGGATTTGATGTGCTACGGAAATGGCGGACGAAAGACACGAAGCGTTACCGTGCCCTGCTGTCCTGGTAAATTGACGCAAGTTCGAGCATACATTATCTATGAAACTTTAACGCTCGGTCATCCGTCCAATGACGCTGGCCTTGTGCCTTATCGGCAGAACTATTGTCAACAGTCTTTCACGATCTGAATAATGCGCTATCGCAGATTCCTCCAAGCGCATTGAAAAACTACGTTATAACGAAAAATGCCTCGAGCCACGAAGCAAGAAACGCAATATGCAAATGATATTTTACTGTAACAACGGCGTTATCTCATTTCTGTTTTTTCAGCTTACCGCCTTGTACGGTAGAAAATATTCATAGCGTTCTTTCTCCCTAATACTCCTCCAAGTTTCTTTCTCTATGAAGAAAGAGAAGCAGACGCGGAAGAAGAAGAAAAAGAAGAAGAAGAAGGAGCGGAAGATTGGTTCCATCGGTATTCCTCGAATATTCTGAAATTTCTCATCCGCCTTTGAGACGTGCTAGAAATTTTTTTTTCTCTCCTACCTTTCGTGGCAAATCCGAAAAGTTTAGCTTTGCTCTCTGGAAAACGACCGGATGATTTATTTCTCTCCGGACACCGATGCTCCATCGAACAATGGGAAGCTGTTAAGAGAGATAACAACTCTCGAAAACAAAAAAAAATTAAAGAACTTCTCCGAGCGGCTCTCGGATTTTGAAGATATCGCATTTAACGAGAGATCATATACATTTGCAGAATCCCGTTCTTGTGAAACTTTGTTACTCGCTGGCAAGGGGGGAGGGGAAGGTAGGAAAAAAATTTTCCTTTAAATCATGGTAGGCTTAATCTCTCTAAGCCGTAATGCTTTATATACTATTACCAGAGTTAAAAGGTATAGAGATAATGCAGGGAAAGTGAAAAATTCATAGAATGAGTAAAATAGATAAGAAACCTGGAAGGGAGATAAACCGAAAGGATTGTATTACCTATTCAAGGATTAGAGTAATTCAAATCGAGACGCAAAATGAATCAATAACAAAAACACACCCCAAAATTAATCGAATAGGGCGATAACCCGAATTAATGACCAATTCAAGAGATATCCCATTATCATCTGACCGACTCGAGAGATCAACGTGTCGGCTGGATAGGGGGGAGTGCGGGGGTGACTTTAGGGGTTTTCCGGTGAAAAGGTAGAACTTGTGGAAGACGGCCACTCTGGAGGTTCTATAGAGCTGCGAAGCAGGTGGGGATGATCGCGAGAGTCCGGAGAGACGAGGAGAAGAGAGTTGGATCGAGCGAGCGAGAGAGAGGGAGAGACAGAGAGAGAGAGAGAGAGAGAGAGAGAGAGTGCGTGCAAAAGCTAGAGAAAGACAAACATGAGTGAAGAGAAAGAGAAAACTAGAAAGAGAAAGAGGGAAAAAGAGAGCGTGTGATAAAGAGGTAAAAAAAAGAAGAGGGGACGGGCTTCCAGGGAGAAAGACCGCGGGAATAATAGTAAGAGAGAAGGAAAAGGATCCGAGAGACAGACGTGGAGACCGGCAAACAGGCGGCCGGTCTACCAGATAGAGAGATAGTGGAAGAAGGAGGGAAGTAGCAGGTAGCAGAGTGCGAGTGAGCTAGCGAACGACAGAGCGAGAATAAAAAGAAAGAGAAAGAGAGAGAGGAGAGAGGGAGCGAGCGCAAAAGAGTCTCGGCGGAACATGAGTCAGGTATCGTGGGAGTGCGAGAGGGACAGGTAGAGTGGGCCGAGCTGAAGGGAAGCGAGGAGAAAAGTTGTCGGACGGATGGAAAGAGCGTCGGCAGAAGGGTGGGGGGAAGGGAAGAGAAGGGAAGGATGATGAGCTCGCGCAGCCTGAGAGAAATTGTCAGAGCCAGAAGCGTCGTGTCACTTGTACGTGGCGAATCGGCTCGACGTGACCTGTTCCGTTCTCTTCAGGGATTAGTTTTTCTCCTCTCCGAGAGTGCAACTCCCTCCTCTCTCTCTCTCTCTCTCTCTCTCGATCCCCTCTCCTCCCCCTTCCATCCTCTTCCCCCGCCACCTCCACCGACTTGGACTCCGCCACCGCCACCGCCACCGCCGCCGCCCTCCCACAGGGACTCTTCTTGGGGGAGCCTTCTTGTCTGTGCATAATTTAAAATCGACTCTTGCGGCTCAGTCTCCAGTCGGTAGCCGAACGAGAAGGTTCCTTGGTGCTAACGAGTGCTCCTCTTCGAGTTCCGTGCGCTGGTCCGTTGTTGCTCTCGATCCTCCAGCGGCGGCGAACCTACCCTCCGCCACCCCTACGTGCGCACCCTCTTCCCGCTCGTGCCTCGCGTTCCTCCTGGACCGGCGGTCCTGGGAATTCGACTCTGCCAAGTGCTCCCGAGAGATGCGCAGCGGCGCCAAACTATCAGTTCCCTTTATCAGTTGAGCCGAATCACCCGCGCTGGCAGCTTTGCCGTGTTTAGTGGACTCGTTCGTTCGACACAAGCCCCGACGAACATGGAGAGTTAACGCTCAGTGCACGTTCCTCCGCGTTTGGATCTTACCAGGAGTTTCTATCCTGACTGCCAGCTGCGTGCTCCGCAGCAAACTCGACAAATCGCTCCAACATGGATTTCTCGATTAAAGGTAAGTCGACGCTCTTTGTTTTTCACTCGTCTCGTCTCGTTTTACCACCCTCCCCCCCCCCGTTCCACCCCTTCTCGCGATTTTACAAACTGCGGGGGTGGCGGACAATTTTCCCTGTCGACTGACATCTCGGTTTGTACAGGAAGAGAAAGAGGGGGAGGGGGGAGAGACGGTGCACAGTTTTCCTTGGAAAATTTCCGACACCCTCGTGGACCATTCGCAGAGGGGTTGTTCGATCTCGCGTTGGTCGGTCGGGTCGAGGGATGCGCGTTGGATGTGCGTTTGGCTTTTAATCTTCGTGGAGAGCTTTGACAGTTCTGTGGGGACCCACGCGCGAACGGTAGTCCAAGTCCAAGTAGATAAGGACCTTTTGTGCTCGCGGTATCTTCCGCCGTGCTCTTTGTCTTGGGAAAACTCTGGGTCCAAACGCCAAATACTGCGCGAGATACTCGGTGGCATCGCCAGCATCATCTACGGTTGTGGGTGCTCTCTCTTCCACTCTCTCTCTCTCTCTCTCTCTCTCTCTCTCTCTCTCTGTCTCTCTCGTCCCGTTGCTTTTTTCCGTAGTCATTTCCTGGAGAACTCGATCGATCCCGGTTATCGTACGCATCGACCACATCGACGGAGAGGCGCGAATTGAAATTCGGATTGGCTTCCGTTGCGCATAATTTGCGTCTCGACCTACGCAGAAACAATCGAGAGAGCTCAGAGGTGGCTGATTACGCGCGGAAGTGGCAGGGTCGCTTTTCGCCATGTCCCCGACACGTGTCCCCGAGCGAGTTTTCCTCCTCGGCCGCCGATTCCCCGCACGAAAGTGCAGCGTGTCGGCGGCGCGATCAACCCCCGACGAGGACGTCGCTGCAACCAAATCTCTCGGGTCTGCGGATCTCACCTGGTGAACGAATCCTTGGACCGCTTCTGCCGGATGGTCCCTCCCTCCCCCCCGTTCGAGAACACGGGGATTTTCGAGAATTCGAAAATTCATTCGCGTTTCCAGCGGGAAACCTCCGGTTACACGCGGACGCTTTAGGATGGGGATACGAAGGTGGAGGTGGAGGCGAGGATGGAGGTGGGGGTGATAGCAGCAGCAGCAGCAGCAGCAGCAGCAGCGACGGCAGAAGCGATAGCAATAGCGGTGGTGCGTGATGGAGCCTAATCGAGCAATTCCACGCGAATGTAAACAATTCCGTGCCACCCCGCAATGTGTCGAGCGAGTGGAAACTTTGCAGATTTTCCCGTTGCCGACGAAGAAGATCGCTAGGTGTCCGGTCCCGTCGTATCCTCTGGCGGCGGCTCCTCCTTGATCAACCTCCACGGCTCGAAAGTCCTGGCTCCAATCCTGCGTGCGAAACCCCGCGAGGATCGCGAGAGTCGCGAAAACCGGCGAGTACCGCGGTACTCCAAGGCCATCATCCCCGTCGAGGGTGACTCGGGAAAATCAGAAAGGGTGTGGCGCCCACGGTAACCGCTCCCTTTTTTTTTGCGCTGGGAGACTCTCCGGTAGCCGAACTAAAACGGATTAATTAGTACCATTCGCATCAACGCACGGGGTTTAATGATCCGCCGCGCGCTCCGCTAATGAAATTACAGCTCCGATTTCGCAAGACCACACACACGCACTCTCACACACACGGATGTAGCGTCATCTTATCAAATCGAATAGACACCGATAGAAACCTCTCTGTGTCGACCTTGAAGAAAAGTGGAAGATCTCCTGGAAGAGCTGGTCCCGCGGTCCTAGCGTCGCGATGTCTCTCCTCTCTCTATCTCTATCTCTCTCTCTCTCTCTCTCTCTCTCTCTGTCTCTCTCTCTTCCTGTCTAAAAGTTTGTCGTTGCCGCGACTGAAAGTTCCGAGTCGAGGTCTGAAATTTGTATAGTTGGCTTTGCACCGTAATCTATAGGCGTAGTTGGGTAGATATGACAACGGTTGAAGTACATGCGGAAACACACGGTTGGGCCACGTATACAAAAGTGCTTTATGCATACACAGCAGGCAGTCCGACAGTTTTTCCTGTATCTCCGCGACCTGGGCTTGATCAATCGAGAGTCATTACTGCGCTAAATATAAGAAGAGCGCATTAAACGCGTGACCCTTGCCGGTCTTCCGTCAAGGAGACCCTGGACGTAGATCCGAACTAATTCGGATCCAAATGGAGACGAGCATTCGGAACTCGATACCGGACGGATGGACGGATGGACGGATGGATGATTGGTTCCGATCGGTGTCGATCTCTGTTTGGAGATTCCGAACGGAATTTCCAGCGGGTGGTTTGATCTGGTCGGTCTGTTTATCCCCGGTCTAGGTCGTCCGAGATGTTTACAGTAAAATGGGCCGCTGATCCTCTCTCTCGAGAGGGATTGACCTTATTATCTCTCTGTGCTTCGTGCTTAGGATCACACTGCGAACTCTTCCGGCTGGAGAGAATATTCCACGCGTGGTTCTCGCTCTCTCGCTCTCGTGTTTTGCAAGCCATTATCGACCTTCGTTGTTTATACGCGAGAGAAAGGTTAATGTACTCGATCTGCCAATTCCGCCAGGCACTTCTGAAACGTTGAAAATATTCCTTGGTTGAAATCCAGGAGAGACCGGAGTCTCTCCCTCTCTCTCTCCTTGTGCTGGGTTGTACCGTGTGTACGTGGACCTGACCTGTAACGGCCGCCGAGTTACGGAGCAGTCCATAGACAATATAGAGCCGCTTTCCGGCTAATGATCGATAAATCGGGATGCCGTCTCGAATGACGCAGAACTCTCGGAACGAAAGTCCATTAGCGAGAAGCCTACGGAGGTGTACGTGTAGAGACGATGACGCTGTGTCGATCCTTCTCACCTGGCGCGACATTTTCGAAGGGATGGAAGGGCATGGACAAAGAGAGAGAGAGAGAGAGAGAAACTCTAAACAAATCGAAATCATCTTCTGGTCCTGAAGGACCCATCCGATATCCTGACGATGGTGTTTGGACTCTCGAATTGACGGATGTCTCTCGTATCGCGGTCGTCGCGGCGTTTTTAGCTTCTGCGAGAAACCCCATTGGGCAATGGTGGCAATCATGGCGTTTTGGTCGTACGAAACTCCGACAGTTCTCGTGGTTCTAATTACGTTGCCATTGGACGCTGGCCCTGGAAGGAATCCGAGGAACGCTGTAACAAGGCTCATCCTTCCTGCGCGACGCACACACGCACACACACACACATACGCATACTCGCGAATGGGCATAATGCGAGCAAGAAAGAATCGCTGTCAACAGCGGTCACCCATAGGTCGATGCAGGGGTGGCTGGGGGTTACGGGTGGGTAACGTCCAAGGTTGTCAGGGCTACGACTCTCGAAACACACTAACCAACCGCCATCTTTGCTTCCTCTCTGCCCGGTGCGTGGGTGTATCCCAGTGGTGAGCAGTCAGAAGGGGCATGGTGAGGGGAGTGAGCAAAATGGAGAGGGAGCGAGACGGAGAGATAGAGAGAAAGATGTGGAAGATGGAGAGAAATGGAGAGAGAAAAATAGGGGGAGAAAGAGAGAGGGAGAGAGAGACGAGTAGACAGGTAGATGGGAAAAAAGAGGGAAAATGGAAGAGGTCGATCGTGAGGCTGCAAATTTTGGCAAGTAGAAAAGTCACGTTAAACCGACCAAAGTTTTTTTTCGGGTCCTCCCATATCGCCGAGCGGAATCACGCTATAGTTCTCGTTACTTTGTTTTCGCTCTGGCCACTACTCTGTACCTCGTCTTTATCCGATAACGGTTTCCTCCTCTCATCAAGCTCAATTTAACGACGGTAAGAACCACCTCTCCCTCCCGTCGTGCTCCGATTTTTCATCAACCCGGAGGACGATCGAGATTTGCGTTTAACTCGCGAGAAACCGATCGATCGCGCGATTTTCCCTCGAAAGAAGGGGTTTCTAGGATTTGATACCCCCTTCCGGTAGAAAACATTCCAAAATAAAATCGATAACCGAGACGATCAAAATCCAATCTCCTCCTGTCAGGAAATTTTCATTAATCCACCACGTTGGATATTTCCACGAAAACAAAAGAGCATTAATCATACCGATAACCCCGCGATTTGATTTTCCCACAAAAATGATCTTGGGATTGTAGAAAATTTCGAGAAACGTTATCGAGCGTCGCATTGATTGGAAAGAGAGGCAGGAGCGTGTTGAAATCAATCGAAGAGAGAAAGAGAGAGATAGAGAAAGATATAGAGAGAAGAGAAGAGAAGAGAGGGAGAGAGAGAAAGAGAGAGAGAGAGAGTACGAAGCGCTGTCTTGCAGGGTAGTGGAGGGGATTCCGGTGAGGGTGCCGCGGGTGAGGGGGAAGGGAATGGCGTCGGAGTGGGGCGTCCCCGGCCGAGCGGGAGGGAAGAAAACGAGATAAAAGCTTATGAGATCAGAAAGCACCAATGGGCTTCAGCGACGCCCCATCCTCCCCCTTCTACCGCTACAGCGCAGCATCCTCCGATTCGTAGGAAATGAAAGCAAAGGAGGTGCGCATGTACGTCCTCGGTAGGCTGACACTGCTCCCTTTCTTCAAGGCCCTGGACGAGATTCACAGGGGTGCAATGCAGGTATAGGCGTGGCATTTTATTCTATTCCCTACAAACTGACTCCAACGAAAGTCCTACAGTTTCCGTCATTTTCTCTCCCTCGAAAAATGAAAGACCCTGCCATCGGTACCTTTTCAGGCCTCCCTTGACTCTCCTCCCCCCCCCCCTCCTTGGAATGAAATAACTCCACGTTTCGTTTCAACGAAGAAATTTCCTCGTGAAACTTTGCGGCTTCGAAAGAAGTTCCTGGAATCCCTTCGAGTGAAAATTTTCATTTTTACTATCGCATTTTTATTATCGCACTCATCGATTCTGCCAACTTTGCGTAAGCGACGACGACGACGACGACGGCGGCGGCGGCGGCGGTGGCGGCGGCGGCCAAAGCCTACGATCGTCATAGTTCGTCCAGCGACGTGACCCCGCGTAGAAACTCCGTAGAATTTCTTCGGATGCACGTGAGAACCCAGTGGGTCGTCGAAATACGTCGGCGGGAGAAATCTAATATCGTTGGGCGGCACACACGACGGTAATATACGCGACAATTGGAAATCCGCTCCTGTTCATCGTGTGCTTTCCATTTCTAACGATCGCCGACGTCCGTAGAGACCAATCGTTACGGCGCTCTGTGAACCACGAAAACCGATTTCTATTTTCCTCGCGAGCGAGCGCGTGCGCGCGCGCGCGCGCGCCTTCTTTCTTTCCTACTCGAACGAGACACTCGAACGGATATTTTTTCCCATGAAAATGTCCACCCGCTAATTTCCGCGGTTGCGGTTGTGCAGTCAGCGGCCGTTTCCGATATCTGCTGGCAGCTCTCGAGAAGAATCGAGCGATAACCCCCCCGTCCACCTCTCTCGCCGGATTCGCGACAGTGGCATCGATATTTTCGCGGAAAACATCGACGGACGAAAAATTCGAGGGCCTCCGGAAAATTGTCGCACGCTCTCCCGATCGTTTCTGTAGATTTTCAACGATTTTTAAATCCGTAGCGCGCGACGGGACAAATCTATCGTTTAGGATCGACGCGCAAGATTTGCGCTTCGAATTTGGCGCCCCGCCGCAACGGGAGCGAGCGCACGCGCCGGGGCGGACAGTCGCCCCGGCGCATGCGCACTCGTCGCTTTTTGTTTCAACGACGCGAAACGTCGGAGAACTCTTTTAGATTTTCCTCTCGCTTCGCTCTCGTTGCTTCAAGTTTTATCTATACGTCCATTGTAACGCGTCGAATATTTTTCTCTCCCCTCTCTCTCTCTCTCTCTCTCTCTCTCTCTCTCTCTCTCTCTCTCTCTCTCTCTTTGAGCCTCTCCTTCTCAATCTATTATTAAAACGCTTGAAACACAAGGAGCGAAAACGAGCTACGAGGATGTCGGTTATTTAACTCGCCGTTCCTGCTTCGCCGCGGGACTTTGCTGGCCGGCGATAATTTTTATATAACTCGCTTTCCGACAATAATAACGTTTATTAGTATTATCGTCGTTAACGACGGTGATAGTAATAAACGAAGAGCTCCTACCGCGAAACCGTACGCACGTGTGCGTGGGAGTAGCGTGAGTTTAATTGCGCGAGAATCGAGCGCGGGGCTGGCAAAAAAGGAGAGAGCGAGAGAGAAAGGAAGAGAGACTACGGACAGAGAGAGAGAGAGAGAGAGAGAGAGAGAGAAAGAGAGAGAGAGAGAGAGAGAGAGAGAGAGAGAGAGAGAAACTGTCGCGTGTTGTCAGTTGAAACGAGTCGAGTGACTCGCGAGGCAAAACTCGTTCTTCCGACGTGAGTCAGGCACACGCTTGATTTACGCGCGTGAATAAAACCACCTGCCACCTTCGGCAGGTACGTGTCTGCATAGGTGTCCGAAGAGCAGGTTCAGGTTTGGTTTGGCCCATATGTTGCACAGGTTGGCCTAGCCACGTTATTACTCTCAATCAGCAGGTTGCCATGGCAATTCGATATCCGCGTCACAACTTCACCGTGACACTCCACGGGTTTTCCGGTCCCCTTCGTTAGGCTCTGGAAAATCTCGAAATCTTCGAAAGGGGAATCCCCCCCCCCCTTCTTCCCTAGATAAATTCGATCTTTCGTTCGATGAGTCGATGACGTTTTCAGGAGCTCTTGGTCCGTGCGAGTTCGCAGGGAAGGTTTTTGCTGGTTAGAGGGAAGAAGCGTCGATTAGGCATCGATCAGGCTGCTGTAGGTACTCGCGGAGGTTCGGTAATCATGACGGTTCCTAATCTTCGGAAGGTGGAGGATTTCGACCCGCTGATAATTTCACCGGCTATATCCGCGGGGGTGTCGGCGGGAACATTCTTCGCTCTGACGCGCTCGCGGTGATGAAATACTCGAGTACGGGGAATTTTTCTCATCAGCTACATCAAAGTTTCATCACTGTCACGAATGTCGGAAAAATTCGAGATAAGTAGTCGTAGAGCAAACTTGCCACGGAGATAATTCCCAAAGTCAGATTGATTCCAGCCGATAAGGATCAAACACACAAAATACGATTAGCTATCGCACTTTCAGCATTATATAATCAGCTTTTTTCATTCGCTACTATTACAAACGAGAAAGTTCGCCGCGCAATGTTCAAACGCCAGGATTTTATCACTGTATCAATAATATTTCCTAAACTTTTCTTCGGTGTCTACCAATCTCATTTGAATATCCAGAGTCTTAATTATGGATGCGAATAACGGGACTGCGAGTATCACGGTTATAATTGCATTGAACAATAAACTAGGTCTCCCTCTCTCTCTCACTCTCTCTCTCTCACTCTCTCTCTCTCATCACTATTTGTATTATAAAAATACTTTGGCAAAAGTCAAAGGTTAAACAGAGTCTGCTTATCGCTGATCTTCCACTCTGCGATTAGACGAGCTTCGAGTATGATCTATTCTTTTTCGCGACTCTCCCTTCAATAACTGAAACAATCATCGAATCATTCGTATAAAACAGTACTGCGATTCTATTGTACAACGGTGCGACAGAAACAACAACAACAACAATAATAATCACGATGATAATGAGATAATAATAATAATAATAATAATAATAATAGCAATAAAAATAATTGCGATAGAAGATAATGTGGGTCTAGTCCTAGGGCAATATTCATTTTATAAAATATAATCGTACGTGGCCCGTGTGATTAGATCGAGATAAAATTCTCAAAATAAAGCTGATAGAACTAATTAATCGATCGAAAACATTACAGATAGATATTTCGCTATCCGTGCTGTGCTCGTTTGCGAAAAAGAGGGACCCCGATGAAATGTTCGAGTGATCTCGTCGAGCAAATTTGACTGGAGCGATCAAACGATCGATCATCGATCATTTTTAACGAGCGACGCAGGCACGTTCGAATGCTTTGCTTACGGCTAGTGTAGGAATGCGAGATACTGCTTTCCGAGGAACGATAATTTCTCTGACGAGCGCGGCGCGATCTTCTATCGTAGAAATGAATTTGGAGGAAAGCTCGAAATGCCAAGGTCACGCTTGGTATACTTGTAAATAAGAAGACCGCCACTTGCGGTTAGGACAAAGCACGAGGTCATTGATAAATGTTATTGTCCCGGCAATGCTTTGCTTCATCTGCGGTTCCGCAGTATATCAGCTTCCGGAGGAGAATACGTCAGTTTCGTGTCCTGCCGCTGACACGCGTGTTTCAATTTTTAGCTTTGCTCTGTCTTCGTCGCGTAAACGAGCCGGAGAAATCATCCTGGTTTGCTCTCGGATGAAAATTTACGCGAGAATCGGGAGACTCGACGAAATCGCGCGAAACCGTCGCAACCTCGATGAAAATTTTACAAGGGGAAAACTCGCGGTTTGACGCGCCCATAACCTAGAGAAAGATTTGAAAATTATTGCAATGACGATCACCGTCGCGCGCGTTATCGCTCGTGCCATCTCCGAAAGATACTTTGTAAATACGATTTGCCGCGTTTCATTTGTTTATTTTTTTTCGCCGAATATTAGTCAAAAATCGATAAGTGGGCCAGAGAGAACGTAAGTCACACCCGCCATCTTTGGCGAACCGGCGAGGAGAAATTTCGAGATATCTCCAGCGTGCGACTCGTTCGCTGAAAATCTGCGAGACAATGGCAGACAAGAGGCATCGTTCCACGATTTGAGGAAAAGATACTTTGTCATCTCGTTGTCGGTTTACCTTGAGTCCGATTTTAATAATTCAGCGAGAAACTTTGTCGCGACTCGCTATACGTACGATTTATCACTTGATATTAATCAAGACCAAAGATTGAGCTAATACCAAGAACTGTCTAATTTATCATAAAGATTCTGGCCTCTTTTTATACTGAATCCCGTGTTGCTATTTTATCCGGATAAACTTAATTAATTATGCAAATGGTTAAGAGTTGTCATACGATTATAGATAGTACTGATAACAAAATGGTGCATGAAATAATTCCCTATCACGTGTTTGATCGATCTAAATTTGATTTTGAAATTACTGTCAGCGTACTCGATGTGCGCAAGATTCAACAAATGATTCGAGGAGAGGAAAAATTGCAAATCGCTTCGTGCTCCCCCCTCGATAAAATAGTTTTGCTCTCTGTCTCTCTTCGGACCATAGTCTCGTGCTTCTCCGCAATGTTAAATCGCTGTTAAAAAAATATCAACTGCAACTTCACAGTCATTCTTGCTATTGATCACTGTCCTTGGTGATGATAATTCGAAATCCGTTGCTACTTCATTAAACTTGAAATATTTTTAGTGAGGTGATTATACATAAGATAAAGAGTGATGATAGCATTATGTAAAAAACAATGAAGGAAATGGGAAAGAAAATGCAAATGCTATTTAATTATCATAAATAATGATGAAGCATCAGAGGTTATGTTTTTCATATTATAAGCATCATTTTGAGAATTATCGCTCGGGTTTCTCTTTGCCATTTGGCTCGGCGTATTTTCCCTGCTTCCAGTCCACGTTCGTAAAGAATATGAGAACGGTTCATTCTCAACTCGGACTCGACATGTCCCATCGTACTCGATGACAGAAATTCAAGGTGATCACATTTTTTGATATTAAAACGAAAAGAGAATTATAGAAATAAAACTTGGAAAAGAGAAAGCTGGAAGAGCAACAGCGAGAGAGAGAGAGAGAGAGAGAGAGAGAGAGAAAGAGCTGGATAGAGAGAGGAAAAAGATAAAAAAACCAAACGGTGAATAGTCAGAGTCGGGTGTATTTGTTCCTAATTGATAGTAGAAAGATTAGGCAAACGAGAATAGTATAGTTTGGTCACACAGCGAGTACTTCCTCCAACGAAGAGTCGTGATATCAGAAGTGTAACCACGACGACGGTCCAGCTGCTCAAACCAAAATGTGTTAGCTAATCGAGCAACCAGTAAATCCATCCAGCATGAGTCAGGCAGCGCAGGAGCAGGTTCAACGTTCGGGCCAATCTTTTTTCCTGAGATAACACAAATTGATTCTCCAACCGGGGATCGGGAGTAGATGCCACAACGGTCGAATTCGACCCATGATAGGAAAGAGCGTGAAAAGCCGTCATCGTTAGTTCCCAAGTCGTAACCATACGCGCGTGGTACCCATAATAGCACCTCCTCGTCCCTCGCGTCGATGAACCCCATACGGACCACTCGAGACCAACGGAAACTTTCCTTGTTTCAGGAAGCGTGAAAAGCGAATCTGAGCAAGAAGGCATCACCGAGACCCATACCGATGCCGCATCTCCCTCATCCAGCGTAAGTATGCGATGACCTTGAGAGAGTTCTCGATCGTCGCGGAGCATCTTCGGCGGGGGTGGACCGTGATCGGGCGACCTCGGAAGGGTCTCTGGAGTGACGATTGCGTTTTCTGTCGAACAGGTGGATCTGCCGGAGAACGGTCATCCCTGTCCAGCATGTCCCACAGTGTTATCGAGTTCACGGGAGCTGACCAATCACTTGCGTGGACACAATTCTCCGCGGAGCACGGACTGCAGCGGTGAGGAGGACTACTGCTGCAGCGTGTGCCAAAAGGTGCTGAGCTCGGCCAGTTCGCTCGACAGACATGTGCTGGTACACTCTGGCGAGCGGCCATTCAAGTGCAAGTACTGTGCCATGGCCTTCACGACGAACGGCAACATGAACCGACACCAGCGCACGGCCCACGGGAACATGTCGCCCCACAGCTGCAGCGGCGGCGACTCCGACGGCAGCAGCGACTCCGACAAACGCAGCGGCAACAGGCAGAAGGTGGAGGAGTACAACAACAACGAGATAACCAAGCGGAACTCGCCGGAGCTGCTGGAGAACGGGGACTCCTCGCCGAACAACAACCACCACCTGAAGAGGAAGTACTCGAGCTGCGGGGAGGAGGGCAGCCCGCACAAGAAGCACAAGATCCTCCTGAGCAACTCAAGGTCGGAGATACGGTCCTGCGGCGAGGAGACCCAGACGATCTACAACTGTCCGGTCTGCGGTCGCCAGGACTTCGCCACCAGCGCCCTGTTGGAGGCTCACCTTGAACGCTCCCATCCTGAGTTCCCGGCCAAGTGCGACACTTGCAATCTGTCCTTCAAGAACCACCGTGTGCTGAATCTCCATCGCTTCATGATCCACTACATGGAGCACCCGTTCGGGGCAACCCCGAGGAATCTGCGGAACTCGATAGTGGGCTTCAACGACTTGACCTTCGTGGACTTCTCGTCGGACAAGTTCCCGACGATCGCGAGGGCCGTGTGCGAGCAGTCGATGCACCGGCCTGCGTCGGGCGACGTCGCCAAGTTCCAGTGCTCCAAGTGTCTGCGGGGCTTCCCCTGCAGGTCGGCGCTGGACGCCCACGAGACGGACTGCGGAAACGTCAGCCAACGCGTCAAGATGACGAATGGCGACAACGCGCGGAGGAACGACGATTTCTTCGCCGGCCTTGACCTTCAGAACAAAGCGGCGCTGATGGAGGCCAAGGAGGGGAAGGATCTGGCGGACATCCCGAGCATCCTCTCGGTGACTTCCGGTCCGATCCTCAAGAACTTCCCAAGGTCGGACAGCAGCACCCCCGACAATGGCGTCAAGTTGAACTTCAACAGCGGATCCCCCTCGACGAACCTCTCGTCCGAGAGCCTCGAGGAGGAGGCCCAGGACGACTTCCTCTTCGAGTTCCGGAAGATGAAGCTGAAGGGCGAATTCCCCTGCAGACTTTGCAGCAACGTGTTTCCGAATCTCAGAGCGTTGAAGGGCCACAACGGCCGGGCGCACATGGGGGTGAGACCGGGTATGCCTTATCCGTGCAACATGTGCCGGTACAGCAGTCCGGATAAGGCGACCATACTCAGGCACCTCAGATCTCACAATGGCGACCGTCCCTACGAGTGCAGGATATGCAACTTTGCCTTCACCACCAAAGCGAACTGCGAGCGTCACGTGAGGAACAGGCACGGCAAGCTGACGAGGGACGACGTCAAGATGACGATGATCTACCATCCGGGCCGGGACTCCTCGAACATCGACAGTATCGAGGGTGCCCAGAAAGCGCTCAAGGACACCGTCAGGAAATCTCTAGTCTACCCCAACGAAGACATGATTCACCAGGATGTGATACAAACGCACTACGCCTTCTTACCGGATGTCAATAAGGACTCGAAGGCCTCGGAGGACGGTTCGGTCCACAGCTCGGTGTCTTCGTCTCTCGCGACGACCGCCGTCGCCGCCGCCGCCGCCGCCGTGAACCAACATGAAAACGCGGAGTTGTGTCAGCCTTCGACCAGCCAAAGCCACGAGTCGATGCAGAGGAACCTCGACGAGTCGAACAAGTCGCTGGACTCGTCGATGGCCAGGAGCGATTACTCGAAGGTGGACGATGATCTCGAGTCACGATCGTCGGAAGGAAGTGTATCTCTAGTCAATGATACCAAATCAGACTCGCACCAAAGAATTCAAGCTAGTCCGATGAACTTAAAGAAATCTTTGTGTGCCTCTGAAGCAAACGGCAACGAAGACGGGCCGTTGGATCTATCGATGGACGTTTTGGATCTGAGCAAGAAGCCCACGGACGGTACCAGCGGCGATATCGACCAGCAGGAGAACTACGCTGAAAATCAGAGCGAACTGTACAACGCGACTAATCAATTGCTGCTGACGCAAGCGTTGCTCAAGGCCGGCCAGAACAGTTCACCCTCATCTCTGGGAGCTCTCTACGCGAATGCCCACTTGATTTATCGAAACCTTGGCACCTTCCCCGGAGGAGTGGGCACGGGAATTCTCCCCCCTTATTTATTTAACCCGCACGTCTTCGGCCAGGACTTCACGATAAAGAACAGACTGCAGAAGGAGCTGGTGAGAGGTTTGCAGTTGACGAGCGGCGGCTCGCTGGTGGAGGGTCCACTTCCCAGTTCCAGCTACGCCGGCTTCAACCAGAGCAGGGAGATGTCGACGCAACCCACGATCAACGATCAGAACGATTACTCGAGCGTCATGTCCTCGAAGATGATCTCGAAGAGCTTGACGCGGGACAAGCCGGACAGCGTGCCACCCCCGAACTCCGTGAAGATGGTCATCAAGAACGGCATCCTCATGCCGAAGCAGAAGCAACGGAGGTACCGCACGGAGCGTCCTTTCACGTGCGAGCACTGCTCGGCCAGGTTCACCCTGAGGAGCAACATGGAGAGACACATCAAGCAACAGCATCCCCAGTTCTGGAGCCAGAGACCTCGAGGTGGCCACTCCACCAGAGGTAGACCGCCCACCAATCACACGACCTTGCTTCAGAATCTTGGAGGCCAGGGCTCGCAGTCCCAGCTGTCCCCGCCGTATTCGAGCATCGTCCCCAAGGTGGAACAGATCGGCCAGGAAGCCGGCACCACGAAGCACTCGATCTCCGATCAGGTGAAGTACGCGATACTGGCGCAGCAGTTGAAGGCCAACAAGAACGACGACAACGACACGGAGGAGGAGCTGGTCATCGACGAGGAGCCCAACGGGAAGGACTGCGGCAGTCAGGATGGCTCCCCCGGCGAGAACAACAACGAACGCTGCACGAGCTTGCTGAGGGACCAGCTGGAAGGCATCGAGCAGAAGGAGCTCAAGGTCAAGCAGGAGATTGACGTCGACGAGAAAGCAACGCGCAACGCCGACACGCCCGACGAAGGACGCGCGAAAGCCGCGAGAAGCGACGAGATCAAGTCCGAGACGCGAGAGTCGGTAAGTAGGGGCCTGGCAATACCGACCGAAGCGACGGCGAACAACGGCAACGCGTCGGCGATACCAGGCGTAACTGTGAAAAGGGAGGCGATGGTCGCGAACGAGGACACCACGGCCGACCTCGCCAGCGTGTCGGAGTTGCTGGACAACGCGTCCCAGCAGTACCAGCAATTCCAACCCCAGGATCTGAGCGACGAGGAGGAGGAGGGTCTGATAGCGTCCACCAGCGACTGCAACAACTCCGGCAGCGACGAGAAGTCCGACTCCGTCAACTCCGCCAATTCGCTGAACGCGCTGTCGACCTTGAAGAAGAAGAAGAAGAAAAAGAAGAAGAAGTCCGCGTACTCGCTGGCGCCGAACCGAGTGATCTGTCCGTACTGCGAGCGACCATTCCCGTGGACGTCCTCGCTCAGGAGGCACATCCTGACGCACACGGGTCAGAAGCCCTATCGGTGCATCCACTGCTCGCTGCTCTTCACCACGAAGTCCAATTGCGACCGCCACCTGCTCAGAAAACACAAGACTAACCCGAATAAGATGCGCCGCATCAGGAACTCCTCTTCCCCGGAGAGTCAGCCCATTGTCAACAACAACAACACCTTCTCCATGAGAAACGTGCCCGAGAGGCCGTACAAGTGCAACCAGTGCCCGAGTTCCACGTTCTCCACGCTGGGCAACCTGAAGAAGCACCGCTCGACGAAGCATCTGCGAAAAAACAAATCCAGACCCGACACCCCGACCAGCGAGAACCAGAACAGCGCGCCGGAGTCCTCGAAGCAGAACGAGCAGAGCGACTGCGACAGCCGCTCCTCGATTCTCTCGGAGAACCTGGAGAACAACCAGGCACCCGCCGAAGTGCCGAAGAGCAACCCCCCGAACGTGGAGACCCTCCGCTCCAAGAGACCGTCCCCAAGGTCATCGCCAGGGCCTAGCGACGTGCCCTTCAAGTGTCACCTGTGCGACAACGGGTTCGCGGAGCGGCAGGACTGCCTGGAGCACATCAAGGACTACCACAGAAGGTCCTACGAGATGCTCCTGGCCAAGGGAGCCCTGGACATGGACGTCGATGGACCGGAGGATCAGCAGCCGTCCTTGAACCAACACCTGAGCGACGGCGAGGAGAAACGCGGTCGTTTCCCGGACTACAGCAACAGGAAGGTGAGCGATAGGAAGGTTGAGGTTAGGCCGACGGGGTT
Organism: Sclerodermus sp. 'alternatusi'; assembly: GCA_037305995.1. Lineage (NCBI taxonomy): Eukaryota > Metazoa > Arthropoda > Insecta > Hymenoptera > Bethylidae > Sclerodermus > Sclerodermus sp. 'alternatusi'. The sequence continues at coordinate 1,356,648 of CM074553.1, forward strand.
CGACCGGGTTCCGACGAGGTTCCCCATCGGGTTCCCGTCGATGGTCGATCGGTCGATCGTCATCCGTACACGATCGTTTCTCTGCCGCAGGTTGTCTGTGCCTTTTGCGTGAGGCGATTCTGGTCCGCGGAGGATTTGCGTCGACACATGCGAACCCACACCGGCGAGAGGCCCTTCTCCTGCGACATCTGCTGCCGGAGATTCACCCTGAAGCACAGCATGCTTCGCCATCGGAAGAAGCACGAGTCGGTCGACTCCACCATGTACATCGGGACCAGCGGCGACGAGGAGAATCTGTCCGCGCAGCCCTCGACCATCACGCCGCGAAGTCAACAGGCTCCCAGTTTGGTGGCGGCGAACGCTACCAATTCCAGGCAGATCCTGCAGGACAGAATATCCTTGCCCACTGTCGCGCCTGTCGCGACCGGGGACGCCGCCCCCACCGGTCTTCTGCAGTACAACCCTTACGAGAAGCTGACCACCTTGACGGGCAAGATCACCAGCATTCAGGAGAACGCCAGCTGCTTGGACACCGCGGAAAATACCGATAACGATCTAATTTCCAATTTGCTGGGGATCAGGGATAAGAGTTTCATCGACAAAGTCTTGCAAGCTTCACCGGATGATGCTGCGAAACTGTTGGGTGTCAATGAGAGCCACGATTAAGTTCTTTCTACCCTTCTCTCGGTACTCTGTAGTATTATGGTAGTAGTGGTAGTAGTGTCTCGTCGTCGTCGTCGTTTCCTTTTGCAGGAGAGACGCGGGAGAGCCGCGTTTCGATCGGAATGTTCATTCACGAACGTGCCTTAAAATCTCTAATCGTCATTGCTCTCGCATGATTCTCACGTTGGTGCGCGTGTAATTGGATCGTTGGATGGTCGAAGGAAGGAATTTGGTTAGTCGCGACAAAAGTTAATATCTCTCGGATGGATGACAAAACGCTAGTGACAAAAGCGTGGCTTCAACACGATATTTTTGCTATACCTTCTAACACAACACAGTCACGAATTATACGATGAATGAACTTAAAAAGTCGTAACTACCCATATCGTACGCATTATTATTAAGAATTAATTAAGAATGCGTATCTGGTGGATAACTTCCTTGTAAAATATCATATTATTAAAGACTTTTTTTTAGCGCTCGACATTCTTTCACATTTAAGCGTGTTATAAGCAAAGAAATCAATGGAATAAGAATTTGCAAAGGAACGCCTACGTATTATCGCATTGTACTGATTAATCATTAAATTAACGAGCAGCAATATGCGTTTGTGTGTAAACAAATAAAGTGTATTAAATACAAATTCGTAGGAGTAGGTTTTTTTCTCTATCTAGTTAATTTACGTGCATATAATTTTAATTGTATTTCATTGAGCTAGATAAATGATCTTGTATCTTAAGGAAGTGACTTAAAAGAATGTTGATTTATAGAGCGCTAATTTCTTTATTTACCCAAAGAATTCTTTTACACACAATTTTAAGTTAGTAATATGTATTCAATTTATTTATTAAAAGTTTGTAAATAATCCTATAAAAGTGAGAACAGTAGTTTTAAGGAGCATATATAAACAATATTACATTGTATAAGATTTATATGTCGTATGTAACAAAGTTGTTATGAAAAAAAGTTTTTAAATTCATTTATTGAAAAAAAAAATAACAGTTTTTAGATTAATTCCTGCAGCACGTGAATCCTTCGAAAACTAATTATGGATATTCACAGTCAATTTACGATTCTTTATTCAGCGGAAGTAAGATAAAATGAAAAAAAAAAATAGCAAATATTTCTAATTAAGGAGAAAAATGTATGAATTAAACTATTTCAAAGAGTTCTATCGTATTTAATCAACTTATATTTTATAATATAAGAATTATTGTACATAGATAGCATAATTATAGATCGACCGTATTCTATATGTTCTGATTATTTAACACAATTTGTATCCTGAGTTATTTAAATACAAATAATTTAAGTTTAATATTAATCAAATGGCGTGATTTAATAGTAAGTTTGTCTTTACGGACGAATCAAGTCGGCTATTGGAAAACAAAGTTTGTTAATATTATTCGACAGTAATTATATTTTTGTTTTCCATTTTATTTTTTGTTTTTGCACTGTTTCTCATTTTCATATTTACACGTCGAACATATTATTTATTCATCAATTTTCAAATATTTATTCGCCTGTAGTTTTTAATTAAAACAGTTGTATACGACTGACACGTCCATTAGCCATGTTAAAATTCGAGATAAGGAATATGATTTTTGCAACTTTGTTTTTTGATCTCGTCTTAGTGTACACATGGTTCTATTTTCATGATTCATGCTCTATACCATTTTTCAAGTTTTTCATTAAATATAAGCAATTCGATAATTGAAAATTATTTGAATTTTCCAAGTGATGATTTTTCTCTTAATACGATTGAAAAAAAAGCGGTGGAATTTTAAAAACAATTATTATGGCACACACATGTAAATGATTTTGTTGTATTCTTCTTCTACCTAAGACTAAGAATATACGATATAAAATAAAGAAATGCAATGTTCTTCTACATCAGTTTCCCTGTTTCTACAAATGAAAAATTACAATAGCAACTAGTTGCAAATAATTGTTCCAAATAGTTGCATCTACTAGAAAACATTTTCCGATAAAAAGGAGATTTATTCTAAAATTTCAACTCCAATCAATCAACTGTAAACCTTCTAAAAAGGAGAGATCCTTTTTATGCAAGAAATCATTTGTTCGATCGACCATTCATTAAAAATCAGTTAAACTTTATTTCTGCACTGACGAATATTTTCAAATTATGTCCAGAGAAGGCGAATGTTTAAAATTCATTTCCTCAACACGACGAAATAGATTCAAATAGTTTTTATGAACTCAACAAATCTAAAGAGAGAAATTAAGGAAAAAAAAAACATTTTATAATGCACACACATTTATACACCGCCAATAATCTAGATATTTCTTACTGATAGTAGTTATCGTCATTGCGAGTATCCGAGGTGGATATCAATCTAGAGAAAATAGTTTACTATCCGTGGGAAGAGCGACCAGCGTTACTACTGTCAGCGAATAACTTGCCAGGGGTAGGTATGTAGGTATGGTAGATCTCCACGGGGATCTTCGTTTCCTCGCGCGCGTTTTACCTACATAGAGCACAAGGTTCCAATGTCCAGAGATACTCCGCTTTCGAACAATTCCTCCTCCCATGTCAAAGTGGAGTTCTCTCGTCGACTCATCGACGCGAAATATGCAGATACGCGTTGACGTTATAGAGATGCGTGTTGAAGATGCGCAGAGATGCAGTTTTCAAGTTGGGTATAGCAGACCTTAAATATCCTGGTCGAATGTCCAGTGCCGTGTACGTTGGTCGGCGCATGTAACATTTCCACGTCATGAGAAATTCCGTCTCTCATGATCATCGGCGTGCTCCACTCCGCATGCTTTTATCCCGAACATCGTACGGTTCCTGGGCGCGATAATCTCCGATGACGTATAGACACGCCGTATACGCCATATACGCCAACCGATATACATCGACGGATGATCGGCGAGTATCGCAAGAGCCTCGTCGTCGCATCAACGCGCTTTTATCCTCACACATTCGCATTTCCGCATCTAAATTCATCTGGAGACACTCGCGAACTGTGTCTCTCCTCGCGACTTCAATAAAAATAATATTTTAATTCCAATATCGATCCATCCTCGTCCGACTCTCTTAATGGCGGAGACTACTTAAACTTTGATATTTTCCTCTTCCAATTAGATTATAGAGAGACTCGTCTAAAAATATAGGCTCCGCTTGATTTCTCAGCTGATTATTATAATGGGTAAACTTCTCTCAGGTCGCGTTGCACGGAACAGTTGGACAGAACAGTAATTACCGAAGGAGCGAGCGAGCTGGAAAGAAGAAGGAAAACTGAGACGGAGCTTCGATATCTGATAAAATCCTCTTTTGGACTCCGAAGAATGTGACAAAACTTGGAAGAAGTAGCGTGGAAGATAAATTCCGGCGCGGACACGAGCGGAAACATTGACTGTGCTCGATTGACATAATATTTGTTCGTAAACAAGCAGTAGGGAAAATCGAGAGGATACTAGGCTAGCGACGGAAAAAGAGAAAGAAAGAGAGAGAGAGAGAGAGAGAGAGCAGATAGGAAAGAATCGAGGTCGGTATTCGTAAAAGTTACAACTTAAAACACAAGTTGATCCACTTCGTTCCAGGGGAATTCCCAAGAACGATCCACGGATGTCGATAAAACGTGGAAATCCAATTTGTCAAGATTTTATCGATTAACAGAGATTGAAACGTTTCTGTGCTTCCGAACGAGAGTTCCAGCTAAGGGGGGGTGGAGGTGGGGGAGGGGAAATATGTTGAGATTCCAAAAACCGTGAAGCGTGCCTGCATCGTGGTCGAGGATCAAAATTAAAGGGAGGAGAGAAGAGGAGGTTCGTAGTGGGAGAGTTCGACATTCCGGTTCACGCACACACACACACAGGTATTTCTTTCGGAACTGGAAGTGGTCTGACAAAATCGGTGAGTGTCCAGGTAAGGATCTGGCGAGTGGCCAACAACGGGGTCCACCGCGGATAGTAGGCTAATAGCGGTAACTGTGAGCGGGCATCATCTGGACTGTGTGGGCCTCGGGTTCTGCCGCTTCAGTCGCTCGTCGTCTTTCGCTCAAGCGCGTGACCTTGAGGTTCAACGAAACGCCGTCGGATGAACAGGTACCTCGAGAGTTTTCCGCGTCCGGTCGTCGCATTTCCAGCACGATGCCCGTCGGTGGCCATGCCACGAAGTTTCTGGACTGTCCAGCCGCGTTGGGAGCCATTAAAAAGTGCACGACGTCGCTACTAGACCCTGGCAGTTCCCTGGACCGTATAGTCGTCGCCGTAATTTTCTTGTTTTTACTGCCGGTGCCCACGCGCCAATGGTCTCTCAGCTCATTTAATGTCTGGTCCAATCAAGCGGACGAACGATCTGCCGGCGCTAATCTCGATCCCAGCCGTTTTTCAAGGGGTAAGTTTGCCTGCTTCCGGTTGTTCGCCAGGGGAGTAGCAGATGTGCGTGATATTTCCCCTCCCCACCCCTCTCTCTCTCTCTCTCTCTCTCTCTGACGCTGTCTTTTATAATTCTCTTATTGTTTAAGCGCGTCACAGCTAAATCCCTTCGCCTCTCTCTCCCTCTTTCTCCGACACGGCTCTTATGGGGAAATTCCATTTATAACAGGGAATTATAGAATACAACGGGGACTCGCTCGGGAGATAAGAAGGGGGGAGGGGATCGAAAGTTTTCCCGATGTTTCCTTTTAAATGTCGATCGGTTCTCCTCCAGAGATTAATCAATACCGCTCCTTCGCGCTGTAATTCTAACATGTTGCTAATTTTCGGGGAAATCTAATTAATATTCTATTCCCTTGATGGCAGTGTTAGATAAGATAACACGTGTATATCCTGTGGCGTGCATGTCCTGGCAAATCCATTTTGCCGAAGGATCGTGTTTCCTCCAGGAAAAGTTCCGGAGTGTTTGTTGAAACTGTCGCGGATAGCTTTGCGTCGAGTGTTACGCGGGTCCGGTCGTTCGAGTACGAAAAAACATGGCGGTCGATGGGGTGGTGGTGGTGGGTGTGGTGGCCTTTCGCGAAAGAACCCCCGCACAGTCGGGAAGAGATTGTTATATAAAGGCATCGATGTGCACGGCGACATGGCGCCTTCCATTTGTCAGGGAGGAAATTAAAATATACTTGATACGATTTTCCACTTTAATTGACCCACTGATGACTCTATTCATCTTGACGCCGAAGAGAGAAGATCTTCTCACTCTATTGACCCACTGAATATAATTATGGTCTTATCTCGCGAACAATTTCAGTTTCCCGTGATAAATCGCGCAATTAATATTTTTACTTCTCTCGCGGAGCGTTGTTTCTTGATTCAATTTAGATAATCATTGGGAACAATTTCAAGAATGATACAATGATGAAATAGCTCCAGCCAGGAGTACACACTGGCGAGTGAGTGTGCCAGATGCATTTAATCTTGAGTCGATAAACGAATGCCGGTGCCCTCCCCCCTTCCTTCCCCCACCGTTGTATCGCACGAGTCATTTTTAATTAAAGCTCCTCGCGTGTATTTAATTAAAATTTTCAAGATAATTGCGGTTCATTTGCATCGCCGGCCAATTATTCCACCTGGTTGATTTTGATTTTAAGTATATGAATCGTAACTTCTTTGAAATCCTCGATTCGAATTACCTCGGCCGCTCCAAAGTTAAAAGCGAGTTTAACTTTGGAAGTCACTACGGAGATGCAAAAAGCTCGACTGTGTTAACGCGACTGCTTTAACGATATTACCTCTCCTCCATCGATATCGCGTATGCATTTTATAATCGATAAAGTTGATTTATTGAATTAGAAACACTTTAAATGACCGTTTACAACGTTCGACTAACTCTCCGCTCGTAACCCAAGAATTTATTACGCTCCACCGTAATTCTTTCCTGCCTTATCATTGACAACGAGAGATCTATCGAGCTGCTGCTCCAAATTTAAACGTTCGCCGCACAGCGCGTCGCGATATTAAAATCACTCGCCCTCCTCGCGCGTTAGACGCTTAAATAAACGAACATTCTCCCGGAATGCGAACAAAGCGAAGGGCAGGAGGAGAAGAGAAGAGAACGATGACGGAAGGTGGGGAAAGGAACGAGAGAATTCTCGCGAGAATGATTAGCATAAGACCGAAGCTTCGTCCCACCCCCTCTATCCACCCCCAGCCGCTGTTAATCAGATTTCAGTGATTTTCCTCGAAAACCGTGGAAGTTTGGTTGGAAAAGTGCTTCCCCGCGTTCGTCCTCGATTAAAGACGAGTCGGGGTAAGAAAGTTTCTTCGCGAAAAGGGGGTAGGAAAAGCAGTCGAGCGATTTTTCGACCGATTCCAAGTGATTTCGTCGCGCCGCGGTTGCGTGACCTTCGTCGTCGTCGTCGTCGTCGTCGACGAGCGCCTCGTGGATTTGATTGACGTGGGGAAGAGGATCAAAGAGGTCAAGGGGAGGGGGTAGAAACGGGGCCTCGCTCGTAAGAGCAAATGAACGAAGGAGAGACCGAAGAAAAAGAGGGAGAGACGATGAGAGAGAGAGAGAGAGAGAGAGAGAGGGGGGTTGCTGGACCGATAGTTTGGGACTCATCGCTGGTTGCTTTGCATTTCACTTGCAGTCTTGAACTTCTTTCCCGTGCCGGTGGAGGAGGAATGTCTCTCGGAGGACAAGCGTCGACTGGGAATATGCATGAACACGTACGAGTGCCGCATTCAGCGAGGAAAGTCCCATGGACCGTGTGCGCTTGGTTTCGGCGTGTGCTGCATATGTGAGTAGATCCTGTATTTGACATTCCCGCAAGAAGACTTCTTTAAACCACTTTCTGCCCCATTGAAAAAATCTCTGTAAACCCCACAGAAGCGGGCTCGGACTTTGCACGCCATTCCGATTGCTCGCTCGAGTGGACCCCGCACCCATTTTTAGACCCTTCCGTCCCAGGCCCTTTGCTCGGTCTCGCCTATTTTCGATAAACCGCGCGTGGAACCCTGAAACTTGATACTCCGTCACACCTTGCGCGCGCGCGGGTCTCTCCTTTATCGGCGTCTCCGACAACTTTTGGACTACCCGCAACGAAAATCGCGAGCTCGTCCCTTTGCGACAGCTGAAACGAATGGACAAAAGGAACGCGCGCGGTTGGAGAAGATAATTGTATTTTTTTTTTCTGTCAAGTCACGTGGACCATCACCACCGGTAGACTCTTCTTTGGCTGTGCGAGATCTTTCCCTCCTGTCAGGCTCAGCGAATTTTTCATGTCAACCGTATGATAACATCTGTATAATGGCTGCGATATAAAACCTACGGGATACGTGGAATAATTTCCTTCCAGTCGTATTTTGATTTCGAGTTTATACCACGTATGCGCGCACCCCCGCTTACCTTTTACACGTGTACGTGTGTTGGATGTACGTTTTGCTCGGAAGAATCGTTTAACACGCGTATTCGATGATTAGGGCTGGAATTTGACGTGGATAACGGATCAGGCTTAGCAGCGTTATTTTCTTAATCATTGATTAATATTTTCTGTTTTCTTTTTTTTTTTTTTGAATTTGCACAGTCCCTGTTTTGTTGGAATTTTTCGAAAAATTTTACGCGCTCGATACGTGTAAAAATACTTTTTACGCGCTTTCCACGGACAAGGGTCTAAAAATGCATTAAGCTTTTATTGATGTATCTGTTTATGAGTTGGAGTCAACAGTTATTTTATCTATCTATCGTATTTTAGAGTAACTGCAATTTCATGCTTAGTCATCTGTGTGGTTTAAATGGGTTTTCTAATCTCTTAATGCTTGCATAATCGTCATGTACACATTTTAATTGTATTTATGTATAGGATTATGCATCTAATTGCTTGTACATCGCGCTTATTAAATAACACGCGTAAATCCTTCTTCCGAAAGGAAGCTGATGTCCCATTCTAATATAATGATCGATGCATCAAATACGATGATACGATTAATTAAGAAAGGCTTTGCTAAAAATGACGGGGGAACGTTACAAGTGTATCTTTACAGGCAAACTTGGCGTCACTGCCAATTATCTCCAAAATAATTAATTAAAAATAGTGAAATAAAGGGTAGTCTTTTTTCTTCAGTAATTACGAGAGAGTAAAAATTGCTTATATCGCAGCATATATAAAAATGAAACATTATATTGACAAATAAATATTTTACTGTCAAGCGTCAGTTCATTCCGATATGAAATTTATGGTAAAATAATTTTCTCATGCGAGAAACTAAAATATTTCGAATACTTTATTCTCTTTTCAATTCTGCGCATAGTATATTTTGAACGTAAATTTTAATGCGACACTTTTTTTTTTCAACTAGATCAATTCCCTTTGATAAGAGTTTCTATTTAAAAATAATATTTATAGCAAAACATCGGATTTAAACTACGATAAAATAAAAGCTGTTTCGTAGCTCGAAAATCACACGCTGCTTCTCTTCGAGCAATGCATTATCGCTAGTAGTGTTTTAAAAATGGTAGCGCGGAGTACCCTGGTATCGTTTGGTGCACGATGACAGATGAAATCTGAAAAATTTGGATGGAACCTTAATAAATTAATGCTCCGTTTCGTGCAAAAAGCGCTCATTAGGAAATAAGATGATAGATGCACGCTCCTCGCATGACTAATGTAACTTTAATGCCGTCCAAATTTGAGATATTGGATATTACCGATTCAATATTGATTTTAATTTTCTATAATGGGAATACGTGTATAAATCGTGGGGAAATACTCGATTATTAATTGATAAACACAATAACGATTTTTCATGCAAAGCGACGTTTAAATTACCTGCAGGAGAAAAATAACTTTTCACCCCACTTGCATTATATTTATATAGGCTATAATTTAAATTTCTGATGATAGCATATTCAATATAAATTAACGCAAAGCAGTAACGATAATTATAATATAATTTATTCGTATACAGGGAAATATATTGTAGCGTTTATTGATTACTTAATTTGGAAACACAACAGGCGCAGCCCTCTCCTGACCTAGTATAATTTGTAGTAGTAGTTATTTGTCTGTAGTACTTGTGGGTTAAGCCGCCCTTGTCAGTGGTTAATTAATGTACGGATCTTCGTAATATAGACTATATATTAACTAAACAAAGGCGCGCACAATTCTATCCATACTCGCATTGCAAAATCATGACGCTGCACCGTAAGAATTCATGGTACTTTGGAATATAGTAAAAATGTACTCGAACTTCCCGAGTTGCTCGGTAAATCTGATTTTATTAAAATTAACGATCTCTGTTCATAAAACAGAAAAGTTGAGTATAATTTTTTCTCGCACTCTTTACAAAGACTACTCCACGCAAAGAGTGATCAAAGTTTGATCAAAGCGAAAACTTAACGTTAATTGTCAATAAAAATCATTCACAAGGTGTTTTCTTATAATGTATATCCGCTACCTCATTAAGCTTTGTTGAAAAGTTTCGGAAGAATATAGCGAAAAATCTTACAGGGAGCTGGAGAAATTGCTTTCAACGTAGCCTGTGAATATAAAAAATGAGAGCAATTTAAGTTCAACGAGGCGTGTAGAGAAAATATTAAAATGTTTCTATAAATTAATTATGTATTATCTTTTTTAAAGGGCGTTTATAATTACCAATGATTAACCGAGAGATATTAAGTTAAGTTTGTAATTAAGCTCGCTAATTATGCTCGCTAGTTATGATTTTTAGCGGAATAATGAATTACCGTGAGATATATCCAGCGGCTTGGGTTATCTCGCGTAGGTTAAATCTTTTAAAAACTTGAGAGAAATTTCTTATATTCGTCGTAAGTTATACCTAACTGTAAGAGTTTAATGCCGGCCCGTATTGCTCATCTAAAATTCACGCTATTATCAAGTACTAATAAATAACTCGATACTTTTCTTTTACGTTAAACACCTTAGCGTCGCCATAAACATCGCGCGAGACCCATGAGCAATAATAAGTTTTCCCGCTTCGTTTTTCCCCGCCGCTGAAATTCGCCGAAGAAACTTCTCCATGTTCCGTCATTAATTATTCATCGATGCGTATTTTTGTTTTGCGTTAATCCTTGCGGACACTCGGCACTTGGGAAATTTTTAACAACCCCGCCGCAAGGATTGTAATTTCCAGTGGGTTTCCAGTTGTTTCGCGATAAAAGTGTTGTAACGGAGTTGGAAAGTGGAATAATAAGATAGAAGGATGAGAGATGAGGAGAGACGATACGAGTAGCTATAATTTCCGAAAGATTTCATCAAGTATAATGGAACATCCGGTCAAATCCCGGAGAGAATAGAAATTGATAATACGTATACTGAATTCAGTCACGTAGACCGTGCGAACAGCAAGAAATGAACAGCGAGCATGGACCATCGGCGGTATCGCAAACTCTTGTAAAGGAGGAACTTCTGTAACCTACTGTTAAATTGACACACGTGTTGGGAAACGCTCGCTGAAAGATAACAGAGCCAGTAAGCTTTGAAAGTATCGCCGTGACGTCACATAGAAAACTTCTTCCTTGCACGCAAACGAGAGTATCCCAATGAATTTGCCCGTGCAACCTGTGTCAAGGTCGCTCTGGAAGGGAAGAATGCGAGGAACCAATTGTGTTACCTCGTAAATTTTTTTTTTCTTTTTTACGGGCACACATTAATAAAATTTGCATGAAAGAGTCGGCAACTATGAGGAGAATCCACTCGGGGCCAAGTACCAACGACTACTGTGACGCGTACACTGTGCATGGAGGTAGCGGCGGCACGTTAAGAGCCTCGTACTTAAGAAAATGAATTCCCTTCACGTATTTTCTAAAATGATTACTCGATTCCTGACAAAGGCTTTGAGTCCGACGGACGGCAGATTCAATATGGACGCGTAATCGCATAATCCCGGGCTATCTTGGCTGCTTTTGCTAACGGTATCGAGGCTGAGTCTCGTTCGAGTGGTCGCGAGAATCGCGCGGAAGAAGACGAAGAAGCGAAGAAAGGGAGAGGACTGGTCGAAGCGGGGGCAAGAAAGAGGAAATATCAACGCGCGATTCGCATTCGCGTGCCGAGCAAAGAGCGCGCAACACTAACAGGTTCCCCAGTACAAGTTTATGTACAGTTACTAATTGCCTTTCGGTTCCGACACGCTGTTCCAGATAAAACTCAACCGTGCAAAATCTTCTTACACGAATCGTACACTTATTTTTAGCGGGCCTGTTCGTGCTATGCTTCTTTTTCTTCTTTTCCTCTCCATTCTTAACGCGTTGCTTCTCTCTCGGTCGGTCTAAATCGTCGGATGGAAGCTCTCTCCTTTTAAGACTCGTCGTCCCAAACGAAAAGCACTTGTATTTCGATCGACGTTCGTCGCTTCTAAATCGTGAAATTCAATAAAATGGCCACCGGGGCATTAGGTAAATTCTATTTTCGATCGTTCTTGTTTGGCTCGAGCCGATAAGTTATGGTTTGCAATCGACGCTGAAGATTAACCGTAGAGAGATGGAGAGAGAGAGAGAGAGAGAGAGAGGGAGAGAGAGGTGGTCGAATTCAATCGAGAGACAGTTTAGAATGAAGCACGAGCGGCTATTGCCGTTTTAAAGTCGAATTTCTTCGGCATGCCGATAACGACGGTTCCCTATCTACCGACGATCGCGAAGAAAAATATTCCGCAATTCTCACTTTGCCACGTTTTCCGTTTCGTGTCGCGTAATTTTTCAAATGCTATTTTTCTTCTCTTTTCTTTTTTTTTTTTCTTCATAAAGTAAATGCGTTTGGTTTAGAGCGCGAGAGAACGTCCAGGGACAGAGATCGTGCAAAAATAATGATTCTGGGAAATCTAATTTGTGCTAAATATTCCATGCTTAGAATTTCGCGTTAATTGAATAAAATTCTAATTACGGTATCAACTTTTCTCCCGCCCGACATCATTCGCGTACGTGCGAAGGAGCGTAAGGTAAAATCTGGGATGTGCGCGATATAACTCAATTGCCATTGGACATTGGAAATAATTTCATCGTGGCGAGCAGCAGCAAAGTGCAATGTAGCCAGGCGCGCGTTGCCAAATTATGCGATCCTGTAATATTTGTAATCTTGACAAGAGAGCCGGGGAAATAAAATATTAACCGGCGAGGAGTCTGCGTGCATAGAAAAGGGCCTCCATATATATTTCTCTCGAAGGATCTTATTAAACGCAGATATTCGCCTTGCTCAGCAATATTATTCCCAATATTCTCCTTCTTGGCACGTTTCTCGCTTCAATTACTTAATCAATATTCCAGAATAAATCTGTGAAATAACGGCGCATATATTTTCATCGTGGCGGCTTCATTTATCTCGACTGGTTGTCGAAGGGGGTGGGGGAGGGGGTGGATATAATTCACATGGGTGGCATATCTCGAGAAAGCGCGCAAGAAAATAATACCGAAGCTGCGCGTCCATGGCTCCTGAATGTTTTATCGTCCCTCCGAGTTGTGTTCGATTTCAAGTTTCGCTGTTGGATCTTCGCGTTTATCCGGCAAGAGATCCTTCAACCTTTCGCAGACTTTGGGACGGATACTCGCGATAGAATCCCGAATACGAGATTCGCTTTATTTTCTGCCGGAAATATTCCACGGGACAGTCACTCCCGCAATATTAACTTCTTTATCAGTTAATCCTCCCTCTCTCTCTTTCTCCGGTACTTGGCAAAGATCCCTCGAATCGCGATATCGCGTTATATACGATCTCATTAATTGGCCCTAGCGAAGAACTTTTCAAGATTCCACTTGGAGTACTCGGAGTTCGGTAAGAATCAGTTAAAAATCTTGTTAGACTGCACTATTCTAACTTGGTTACATTATCATTCGTTTGAAAAGTTTCGCAGACCCGTGAAAACTCTCGGAATGATCCAGTAATATCATCCCTTTCTCGGCTGGTCGGTCGGTCGGTCGGTAGGTCGGTAACTACTAATAATCCTTAATCCGCGTTATACCAGGACTTTAATGAAATGGCCGTAAAATTAAGACGCAACATTCCTAGCTAAAACCGCACTCGCGAAGTGCGTGAACCACGAGAAGCTTTTTACTTTACTGCGGCAATTGAAATTAAAAGGGTCAGGGGGAGTTTTGCTTTGGGTGGACGGGGATGATGGTGCGCAACTTCCGAGGAGAGGTCGATTTTCTAGGAGTGTAAACACAGCTCGAACGAGAGCGACTCGCGTTGGTCTTGAGAATGAATGCGATAATGGAGGATCTTGGACATAGGTCCGAAAGGACCTAATGACCGGTACAGTCTCGGTGGCCATTAACGATCTACCATTGATTACGGTTGGTTGTCCGTCGGTACAATGGCGTCTTTCGAGGTTCTTCGTGCGGATATAATTCGCGTGGGCGGCATACATACAAGCGCACGTGCACACGGACGAGCGGGAGAGACGGTTCGCGTCCGTCCGCAGCTTCTGAATTTTTGATCTTGTCTTCAAGTTGTTCCGCCGCAATGTTGGAAGACTGGGGAATTCTCCGAGGAGGAAGGCTGGTAAATGTTTCGCTCTGGCCTTGGAGCGGGGGCGGGGGATGGTGGAAGGGTACCGACTGTTTGAATAGACTCGTGCAGTCTAAAACGGCTACTCTGAAAGCTTCAATGAGAACTCGTTACCGCGCGACTCGGCGACGACCGTCGGAGCTTACACCCGACTCATCCGATGGAAGCTCCTCGAATCTTGTAATTTTTTTTCCAATCGCGATACACCTCGCTCGGTTTTATTAATCGACTCGAATCGCTAAGGGGAAATTGACCTTCCTTCGATGTTCCTCCACCTCTCAAGGCGAGGGAGAGACTTTCAGACTCTCGCTCCGTAATTTCTTCCGGAAGGGAAGGGGATAGGAGAAGGTTGGAAACTCACTGGCGAACGTTCATCGATTTTTCTCTGAATTTTTTTTTTGCCTCTTTCCTTTTTTTCCTCGTTTTTCTCGCGTTTGGCTGGTCGCGCGAGACAGGTTAAACGATGACGACACGAAAATAATCTGGTGGATTTACGGAGTTCGAGGTAGGTGGCGCGATGCGTCTTTCGATGCGGTGGAACTTCTTGGATTATACGGGTAATCTTCGATGATCGAGACTAACCAAGCTTGGGATCAGCTGGCAAAATTGTGGATTACGGAATAATCGAGACACACGCGGGAATCCAGATCCCGCGGGATAAGCGTTGCGAATATTACGAGCTAATGAAATAATATCGGCATTCGCGTGCGATGATATCATAAATGATTACGAATGAGTCGGCGGAATAATATTAGTCCCCGAAATTGATAATTTTCCGGATATACGCAGGATTTCAAGTTTACGTGGATTAATAATTGCACGGTGATTTTGGTAAACAAAACTTTGGTCGCGCTTGCATATTAATGGAGGGGGGCCTGTCGTTTTCTGCTGGATTACATTTTGGATTTTCTCTTATTTGCTTATTTAAAATTATCGACGACTCGTTCGGCTCTCCTCCAAAGACAGTTCCTCTCTCCCACGAAACTCAAAACTGTAATCTTTCGTTCGGTGATCGATCGCATAATTTCGGATTAAAGTGAACAAAGCCAAATGATTTACTATTCGTCACCGCGCAATATGCGATCAGTGAGATTTGATTGGAAACAGAATTTCAACGATTTAAACTTTTCAATAACGTTGTTTCAATCTTTTTTCAATTTTTTGTTAAGTAAAACTTAATAACCTTTAAGCTTAAAAATGGAATTCGTTTGCTTTATTGTACTGGCAGAGAGTTGCGTAAAATTTTACAATGAAAATATATTAAATATATATATATATTTAATGGTACGCATATGGTATAATAAAAAATACTTAATAATGTTCCAGAATTTTTAGCAAAGCCTTAAATGAATAATGTTCTGCTTGTTCTAAATAAAATAAAATGAGAAATACAGTGTGTATAGCTGGACAGAGTGTTTAATATGAACTTTTTTATTTTGTAAAATATGTTGGATAGAATCTGACATGTCCTCATTGTTGCACTGCAGCTCTGTGTGTACCTATGTTTATTATCAATATTTGTATGATTTGTCAAAGATAGTTATCGGAACGCTTTAAATATAAAAATGTGTAATATAAATATTCAATAAACAAATGCCCACCTACCTTATTTGGTATTTATAAAATAATGTGAAAAGAATTGATATGGAGAGATTTATGATTTTATTTATTTTCTTATTTTCTTTTATTCCACACGAGTGCAAGAAGTATCATCAAGTCCAATTCGTATTGATTCTGTTTTATTCATGTACGATACACCGCAAAAAGCGCAGTAACGTAATAACAAACGCAATGCTTGTAAAAAAACAAAAAAAAAGTTAAAAATTTTTTAAAAGCACGGAAAACTCTGTAAAGTAACGCAATGCTTCGTTTGTGTCGGGGTCTTGCCTTTCGATTTTATCAATCCTGTCCTCCTGTGGGTGATCCCGGGTATATTTCAATTTAATATTAATTTTTATCGTTCCATTGAAATTTCGTTAGAATGCATTGTGCGACCCTACTGTAATGATCCTCGTTGGCTTCCAAAGAGAAGGAAGTTGGAACAATGGCACTTTTATAGAACTGTAAAAATTAATTGCGCATCATAGCAACGCATTATTAGAATTATTAGCCCGTCATTATTATTTTATGAATTTGCTGTTTGTCTTCCAACAAGTCACGGTAGGATGCGAGGAGGAAATCCAGAATAACTCGACCTACGTGATCAGCCCAGGCTTCCCAAATCTCATAGAGCAGCCAATGAATTGCTCCATTCGTATTCGGAAAATCGATAGACAAGTCAGCCAATTGAGGATCGACTTTGACCACTTTAACATCGTAAGTAAAACAATTACACAATTCAGCGAGTCAGCAATGAGATAATATTGTCAACGCGAGAGACACCAATGATATCGAGAAAGCAACTCTTATCCAGAGAAATTCTAAAAACCATTTTAATCTGAAACTGATCATTCTCCGAATGATGTGCAGTCTGAAAAGTTTTCGATGATGGATCGCGACGTACAAAGAGGCCTCGGTTTAACGTTAATTTATCGTTGCATTAAAAAGAAAAAAAAAAAAAAAAGGAACCAGCGAGAGAGGAAAAAATTGAGTGAATAAAATAGTCACAGTTTATAACTAGCCTGATGGATGGAAGTAAAGTGGCTGGAATATTGTAGTAGTTTATTTGGTTCCAAGTTGTTATTGGTCCCGGTATAAAGGTGGAAAGTTGATTTTTTCTTTGTCGAAGGTTTGGTACCATTACTGCGGCAGAAATATCGCGATAGATACAGCTTGTTAAAAAGCTGGATATCCATAGACGAATCGTGTTTGGATCATTGTTTTAAATGCGATTCCTATTGCGGGGTGGTTTTTGAAATAAGCGGGAGAGAGTGGGACGGATAGAGGGAGAAATAGAGAGAGAGAGAGAGAGAGAGAGCGACTCTGTAGGTAACATCTGGTAATCGATTCGGTGGCGTAATACCAAATCTTTTTCTGCTTCATAGCGATTGATCAAAACTCTGAATGTCGAGCATGAAAAGTGCATCGCGTATTTCGAGCTGTATGCATCCAAAGCGTTATTCTGACCTGAAAATCAAATCCGCTCGAGTCAATTCACAGATGGAACGAACCGTGTGCTCCGTGCCCAAGGATAAAATGTAACGGGCTAAGAAATGGAAATCGTTTGAGGAAAAGTTGAGTAAATTCGTGTAATCTTGCTCTCCCTCCAATTCTCAATTATTCACGGTTCGCCGATCATTTGATATCCGAGTTTGACTATTTGTATCACTCAATTTCCCCGCTTGCTTTTTATTCTTGATTTATACAAACGCTCTGTCACTCGATAAACTAGGAACTTTCAGTCATTAAGCTTATTCCAGTCAGTTGCCTGGCAAGTTAATTAGCTATTCAAATAGTCAGTCGCTTGGTCGTTTGCTTGCTAGGTCGGTCAATCACTCGGTTAATCAATTGATCGGCCGGGTGAATCGATCGATCGGTCGATCGATCGGTCGGTTGGCCACAGTCGGTCGATCTTTCGTTTCTCCCATCAAATTTTACTCGTTTTCTCTAATGGGTAAAATTTTAGAACGTTTTCGATACCGATCGTCGTTTTGTTTGTTTTCACGCTTTTTACGGCAAAAGGGAGCAATCGGGAATCGAACGATCGGGTAGAAACACCGATAGAGAGTCGATTTTAAGATTCTGAGTTGGGGGAGGGGGAGAGCCAACGCCGAGGACCGTAAAGGGCGTAAAGGGCGAAGGTAAGAAACAGGAAATGGGAGAGCGATTAGCAGTTCGTCAATGCGCTGTTTCCCATTTCCGTTGACTAATAGTTCGGCAGATCGGATTTTCTGGATGACCGTTGCAATCTCCCGATGAACTATTGTGACAGTTTTGATTGGACCCGTCGATATTTCGTGACAAGGTAATTGCTGGCTCGATAATTCATGCGTGAACAATTGCAGGGCCAACCGAACAGAAGAACTGGAGTGTGCGACGGGGACTTGATGGAAATCCGAAATGGCAGGTCTTCGTTGCAGCTTTGCGGATGGAACAGCGGTCAACACGGTGAGTGCTTACCCCCTTCCCCGTTTTTTTTTCTCGAGTTTCACGTAGAAGAAACGGACGATTTATCGTTCGACCGATCGTTTTAATTGCGACCAATGGAGGAGACCAAAGCGAAAAGTCTCAAGGTCCCCCTCCAAGGGGCAGTCTGGAAAAACTGTCCATTTCCACGGAGACTCTCCCTCTTTCAAGATGGCGCCGCCATCTTTGCGCGATTATCCGCAATCGCGCAACCGATTCCCCGTCGCGAACATCCCGAGATTCGCTCTCTCCAACGAGGTCCGACTTATTTCCCCGCGGTTCAACCGCGGGAATTTCCAGGAGAATCGCCGGTTGACGTCCATAATTGACGGCGGGAAATTTTTTCGACGGTCCCGAGGGTGAGAGCGGCGGCGGGCAATAAACACGTCGGGTTTTTCTGTTTCCTCCTCCCGAACGTTCTCCTTAAGAGCCCCGGGAATAGGGCCACCGTCTTAATTCTGATTAACGATTAGAACCGTGACCGCGCGGGAATGAGGTGCCCAGGGAGCCTCTAATAGAAAAAGCATCCAAATTATTGTTTCCACCTGTCGTTCCCTTTTATTTACGAGTCCGAATTATAAGTCCATCTCAATATCCATGGACAGAGCTCGGTTTTCCCGAGCGTTTTATGATTCACGCGATGAGTCAGCGTAAATCAACAATTTTTTGCACGTGGCCAGTCGAGTGTTCGCACTCGTATTGCGTTTGGGAATTATTTGTGGGGTTTAATGACAATCGTCATTAAGGGGGTGGTTTCGCGCGAAGTTGACTCTCCAACGGCGGCAGGGGAAGGCAGGGATCGGAACTTGGCAGTATCTTCGAACGAGGTCGGTCAACGGGCTGAGCTTTCCTCTTTAGCCTTCCTCAAATTAGGGTTATCAATTTGATACTGATTGATGGTCCGAATATTGTCGGAATAAGCGCCAAGTGAAGCGTGACGCTCGACCACTATATTAGCCGCTCGTTATCTCCAATTTCCCCGGACAATTGATCCCTTAGTTTTTAACCTTCGATCGGCTTCCCCGGGTTCGCCAGGTCGGAGTTCAATGGGAATTTTTCACAATCGCCTTATTCTTGTCCTACGCGAATCCGTCGGTAATGCAGCGGAGAGACCGCGGAATCACGGAGGAAGCTCTCCTCGCGCTGTTTGCCGTAGAACTTCGGCGAATCAGGTCCATGGCGTTATTTTCCGTGTCCTCGCAATCCCATAGCAAAAGCCGAGCAGCGTATTCCCCTTGCTTTATGGGAGAGCTTTATGGGCCGAGCAAATAAATTGATAGTTTGCCGTTTTGTCCCAAGTATTTTGTCGAGGCGAGTCCCCTCGTTCCGGACGGAGTTACACAGGGGATTCGTCGATTCTACGAGAATCTATGGGGATATCGATGCCCTTTCTAACATCCCATTGAATTTTGCGTCGCTTTACGCGCGCGTTAGCGACGAAATTCTCGGCTATCACCGATTTCGCCGCGGCACTCTTCGCGAGAATGAGAATATTTGGCCGAAAGTGCACGTGGTGGGAAATAAATAGCGAGGGGAATCACAGAGGCCGTGGAGAATGGAGAGAGAAGGTAAATCTTGCCGGAAGTTTACGGCTGGAAGCGGCGTGTGGTCAATGCGCGAGGACGGGGTTTCATGTTCTCTCCTCTTTAGCATCCCAGCCGAACTAGGGCTGCCAATCGATTTATTATTTTTCCCCGCGTTACGCACGACGTCTAACGATCGCTAAATGGGACATCGGAATAACCAGGCCTGAAAGCTCGAAAACCCATTTATTACAGCGTCGCATTAATGGACCTTTCGCAATACTATTACAGCAGGCACGAAAAAGTACTTTTCAACACCTAAGATTTCTCACTACGTCCAGTCGCACTCTCGTTCTCGAAGCATTCTCTTCTCCCGCGGGTAATTCGCGCGTTTCAACTTAACCAAGAGAATTATCGATGGCTACCGGGTGGAGGCTTTGCTCACCGAGCTGCGAAACTGTCCTTGAAAATATTTCACGAGAAACCTCTGATTGCGAGGTCCGGTCATTTCGAAAGGTGGAAACATTAGGAAAGGGGGTTGAAGCACGCGCGCGCGTTGTCTCAACATCCCGATTCGCAATTAATATCGATAAACCGAAAGAAAATCAATGACTACAGTGGTGAAACGCTTTTCTATTACGACACCCGATGGATTTTGGGCCTGTGTATTTTGGGTGAAAGCTTTTTCACTCAAGTTTACGCGTAGAGCGAAATTCTTTTGTTTAGAGTTACTCTACGCGCGCATGGTTTACCTCGTGGAATTTATTTGAAAATTCCGTGGCGTTAATGCAACGGTGGTGCGTACTGGTGGTGGAGAATCAGAGGAATATATAAATCCTTTTTGGGCATTGGAATATCCAGAGGTCGCTGAAAGAACGATGGATATGAACAAATGTAAAATGTTAGAAACATACTTTTTCCCATTTGCTACCACCCCACGGACCACCACCACCACCACCACCACCACCCATTGAGGACTTGGATGGATTTAACTTTGTAATTGACTTGGCTTTATTTTTCATCAAAATTCTTTTTCCCTCTTTTCCTGTTTTCTTTTTAATGACTTGTGTTCGAAGTGGAGAAAGCTTTTGACAGTCTGTAGCGGCTGAAGTTTTAGTAGAATCTAGTTTAAAAGTCTTGGAGAATCTTTTAGATAGCCAGTATGAGAGTGAGAGGAGCTAATTTTTAACTGCACTTAATTCCATGTGAGATATTTGATAGAAAGGTCAAACTGGGTATAATCACTGGTTAGTTTATTATAGACTAGTATTTTTGCTTAGTCGATAATGTTGTTGATTAGATTTTTTGTACCCACGTGTCTCACCGAAAGCTTTTTTCCTCCATTTTCCTATTATTCTTATTCTAAAAAAGCGCGTGTATTGTCTATTTTATTTATTATATATTTATAAATAAACGGCACACGGGCAAAAATAATGTAACTCGAAAAATGGAGTTCTTCTAATTTTTTCAAAAATCGTGTCTTACCATTAAAGTAATGACCGAAAATATTCTCGAGTAGTGATTTATGCATTTTTCTCTCTCCCCCTACATAAAATTAGGGGGATTTGTTTGGCTCTTTTAATGTTATTACTACTTGTCTACAACCAAAATTCAAAGGAAATATGCAAAATAAAATTTCTTGTAAAAGGTTAAATATTTATGTGGAATAATTAAAAATTCAACGTTATGTTATGAAACATAATTATATGGTGTGGGTATGAGAGAAGACTTTTTAACAACTTTCACAATGAGAACGCGTAAAAGGAATTCAAATTGTACGCACGTGTAAAAAGTGCAATTTTAATTTGCACAAATTTATTATGACTTGAAAATTTATTTTTAATTACAGGAAATCATAAAACTACAGGTTTAACTCGTTTCCTAGTAGTTATACGTGCGTATTTGTACTTTTGCGTAGATTTGTTATCAACTGATATATCAAAGCGAAAAAAGAGACGAGCACCGCCGTATTTCCTTCAACATTTGATAATGCGGATCGGAGTAGGTATACATGATATTTAAAAGTTGACGTAACGAATTAATGTCACGGTGCTCAACTATTATATTCGCCGAAGGAGCAGCATCGGAAATTGTAACGAACCAAAATAAAATTTAATCCCTTGCAACAGAGTCACCGGGGCTAAAGTTGATATAATGCTATAAGGATGAAAGTACTCTTGCAAATATGTTTACTTATTCCATCATCCAGCCGTCAGGAAGATAATACGTTCTATCTTACTTCCTTTTAAGTTTCGGTAAACGCATAAAACATATTTTTAGCGGAACATCTAAAAAGCGAGTGGGGAAAAGCTATTGGGTTTCTTATTCGTATTCGCGTATTTATTCAAAGGATGTTTTCTGCCTGGCGTAAAAGTGACTTCCGAATAAAGTTCTTGCAAGAGAACATTCGAAAAGTCTCCCCAGACGGAAGGCAGAGCCATAAGCCACTTTCCTGAAATTAGCATAATTTTGTAACAGCAAAAGTGTGCGTGTGTTCCTCGCGAGGAAACTTCCTTCCTAATTAGGACACAAATAAGAATTCGTTTGCACGGTTGATTCTTCTCTTTTAATTACTCGACTCTTTTCGTTTGATATTCTAATCGGACGATCCGGAAGATGCTAATTTTGCGCCACTTTTGCTTCCGTTTTTCGCGAAGACTCTCTTTCGAGAAAAACCAAACTTTCCCCGCACCGTTTAAAGACTCTCGCCACACCACCCCTCGCAATTCGAGTCCCCTCGAGTCCCCGAGATCAAATTTTTCTCCGAATTTCCCGAGAAACCTCGACGATCATTGATCCTCGGTTGCAACAAATTGGAGATCATCGTTTCTCTTAAGAAGAAACTTGAAGGGGGGTAGCGGGGGTGGGTGGTTCTGGCTAAAAGTGTCGATCAGCATATTAATGGATTATGCAAACACGCGAAATTCAATTTCCACGCATTGCGAATTTCAGCCAAGTGTGTATTATTTAGCTGCTGCTGCTGCTGCTGCTACTGTAATTCTGATTAATATCCATTATGAAACATCGATTATGGTAATGACGTCTCGAACGAAGGCGTTATCGGTCCAGAAGCGTTTTATAATAAGAGGCTGAGTTCCATAAAACGTTTTCAACGCAGCCCAGACATTTTCATCCTTTCCATTATAACGTATACGTGTAGGGTTGATAAATCAATGACCTTGAATTCGAATAAGAACCGCGTAAAATAGTATCACTACCCTCGTTCTCCCGTAGCGACACTTGGTGTAGCGTATAAATGGAGCGACAACCTCTTACCAAGGTACCTCAAAGTTTTCAAAAAATATTTTTCGAGAACGAGAACAGACTAAGAATCTAACGTAACCCGCTGCTCGCTTCCTTGTGTTTTAGTTTACGTTGATGTGGACGAAGGCGACGATGAAGCAGCAGTGACCTTGGATTTTCGGTTACCCGGAGGATTACAGTCACGGATGTGGGAAATGCGAGTGGTGCAGTTGGGGTTCGAGGATCGGGCACCCGCGGGATGTCTTCAGTACTTCCAATCGGCCAACGGTACCCTGAGGACTCTAAACTATCTCCCTAACGGTCGTTACCTCGCTAGCCAGGACTATTTGCTATGCGTACGTCAGGAGAGGGGAATGTGCGGAATTTCCTACGAACCTTGCACGGCCGAATCTTTCCGCATCGGACCAGAGAGGTTTTTCAATCGACCCTCCTCCACCGACATGCCCACCGACGGCGGCAACGCAGGCACCAACACAGGCATGGACGGTCAAAGGCCTGATGGAGGTACTAATGGGGGAACTCAAACGGACGCCATTGAAGGCTCAGGAGCGGGTCCAGTGGACATGGAAGTGGCTGCAACTCCAGGCTCCTCCAACTCCAACAGTGAAATGGCCAGGGCTTGCAGGGACCGGGTTCTTATACCCTGCGACTTTGAGGAATTTATTACGGTAATATAACACGCGTGTGTGCTCTCGGCCAACCAAACTTAATACCCCATAATACCCCATAACCCGTTGCAAAAAGAGAGCCAATGATCCAACTTACATATTTGTTCCGAGGGGTCTGTTCGGGTTGGTCTTACGAAATAACGCGAGTTGTATCGGTTGTTAACACAAATGAGCGTTGTTTCGCATAATTTTCCGGAGGAACATGCGAAGCCGCAGGCAGGCAGGCAGGCAGGCAGACGGGCAGACGGACAGACAGGAAAGCTACGGGGTTACGGAGAATATGACTTGTTGGTGCGCATCTAATGTATGGAGAGTCAGCAGATCTCCGAGGTAACGATCTCGGAGAATTCTGAGCTGCAGGAGCGTTATCCCTATCTCCGAGGACCCGAGTGTAACATATTAATGCGATTATAGGAACTTGCCGCTTAGGACCATCGCCCGTGCATTCATGGCATGTGCATATGCATAGCTTTCTCTAGGATTACGCGATCAGCATAAGTTGATTTTATTTCAGCCGGCGCACACTGCGTCCCTCCTGATGGACCAACGCGAATCTCGTGCCTGCCTGTGGCATGTCTGGAGAGTTCGAAAAGTAGAGACGAACGACAGAAAAATCGCGCAAAAGCACCAGAAGCGGCGAACAAGCGCGCGAAACGAGTTTCTTCGCTGTCGGTCCGCCTTATCGTTGACCCTGACTACTTAATCGCGCTGTACGCGCGTCCTGCTACCTGCTGGACTTTGACCACTCGACTGCAACGCGTCCCACCCCATTTTTACGCGTTTTACCATAGACTGTTCGACTGTCCCGTGCTTCCACGGGGTTTCAAACAGAAGAGAGTCGTGAAAAAATCGTAAAACAATTTTATTTCGGAATTACCGTCGAAAATCCCCACGACGACGCGTCACTTCGGACTACTCGAGCGTGTTACACATCCTACCGCCGTGCTCCCGCTCTTCCTGGATTCGTGTTCCGAGGTTGCGAGGGAAGTCCAGAGGGTCCACGGAATCCCGGGGAGTCGACGAGGAAAAGCGCGCGAAGGAATCGATGAATCGAGTAACGAGTGCTCCGCTGCTGGAATACTTTCAGCAATTTCCATCCAGCGGTTGGCCGCGCGAGTGAGAAAGGGCGACGTCGACGGTGACGATGACGGTGACGATGACGATGACGATGACGCCGACGGTGACGGCGACACCTCGGGCAGGGAATTGGAAATGGATAATAGCATCCTTTACTCGGAATTGCCTTGTTCGCAAGCTTCCTTCCGTTCGTAACGTTAAGGCAAGGCAAGGCAAGGTAAGGTTAGCTGCCTCGATAACAAACACATACATCGGCGTGCTATCACTGCTCTTAGGATATGAGGTAATAAAAAATATAATCGAGGGCTTTTTAAGTAGCCTAGATGCGAATGCTCTTGCAATATTTTGCCGGAGAATCTTCCCTATAAAAGTCTGGCTTTATATATGGTATTTCCTGAAAAACTTTCATCCCTCAGCCTCGTAAAAGGTTTAAGAAGATGATGGATTTTATCGTACCGCCGCCGAGTCTCGTTGATGATGCTAATAACCGATGACGCATTGTGCTTCGACATTTCAGCCCGGGAACGACGGGGCAGGGGTGTGCAATCTCGAGCACTGCGGTAGTTCCCTGTGTGCGCCAAACGAGCTGGATTCCGAGGGCAGCTGCCGGGTGGAAACTTGGGCCACGCCGTTCCGCATCAGGGTGGCTTTCGGACCGGGCCAAGATACCGGAACTTCCTTGGAGGACAACACTGGCATGTGTCTTTCTTACCAGCAGTTACCTTGCGTGCCTTGAACTTTTATCGTGTCAGTTCTAACTCTTACAACTGTTGCCGTTTTCCTCCTACCGTAAACACATCTACGCGGTATTTACGGCAAACTTTCTATTTGAAGCTTTGGAAAATTGCTAGAATGTGTTTATATGTGCGTGTGTGTGTATGCGTGTGTATCACGGATGATCCAGAACCTTGCGCGTTATTACGGAATAGCCAGATATTTGTAAAATTCATATTGCGTTGGACAGTATCATTTGTATTGTACAAAGAGGGGGTGGAAAATTATCAATCTTTTCATTGGACGTGACAATTTTATAGGAATCTCTCTATCTTGCTTATGTTCGTTCGTCCGTGTATGCGTGTGTGTGTGTGCGTTTATGCGCGCGTGCGCGTACTTGTCTTCGCGTTATTAATAGGAAACGACACAGCCCCGTAACATTACGCCATTGGCTTGTTCCGCCAAAGTTAGCCATTAACTTATCTTGGCATTCTGTTATTTTGCCCCGTTCCTTTCCCCCTTCCCACCCTTCCTAGCAGGAAGGCAAATTATATTTGTTCTCGCAAAGCCATCCTCCCTTTCATCCATGTATATTTTGTTTATTAACTGTATTTCAACATTGTTTCATAGTGTTTTCCCCGCTTGCGTTAGTTGAGTCATATTTATTTGTTTAATTTAATTTATTATTTAACGTGTGTATATATATATATATATATATATAAATAATTAAGTTAACCGATGGAACTATCGCGTATCATTGACATATCGTGCGAGAATGAGAGCCGTGGAAAACTGTGCTCTACACAGAGCGGGGCACTAAATTAGTGTTAGTTTAGTGCCCCGCTGGAATCGAGAGAGATAAATTCTCTAGCATAGTTTTAATGGGAATATACACTGTACACGTCCACGGACGCACGAGTTCTGTCTCATTGTATCATTTTCGATAAATGTTTAATCGTGACGAAAGGTGTTTTTCATCCCCCAGGCTGTTTCCTCGCTGATCTCTCCTCGATTGGCTCAAGATCTCTGGAAGGGAAGGCGGGGGTGGTAAGAATAAAAAATTCATAGCCAATGTCAGAATGTCAAAGAGTCAAATAGTCTTTATTTACAAACGAACTAGCTTAAATCTTAAACGCAGCGCACAACTCTCGGTACAATAATAGATATATATAACTCGTCTTTTTGTATTTTCGTATTTTTTTTCGAGCCCCCGTGATGACGATCGGCGACAATGACAATTTTCAAGCGTGGAGATGGAAGGAGCGAGTTGCGATCGCGTTGAAGTGCTACGCGCGCATTCCTCCTCCCCCACCTCCCCGAGTCACAAACTGGAATCGCGGGATCGAATTTCGTTCGATCGATGGATTTGCACGCGGGGGTTTCCCGCCATCTTTGATCTCGCCATGTTCCCTCGGGCAGTCGCGCGAACCCGTCACTCAAAACAATGATTCAGCACGAGAAAACTGACGTATGAAAACTCGTGCATCAACGAAACACTGGACTCAGGAATTTGCATGGAATCTGATAAAGGGCGGCACGCGTCGTGCCACCCGGTCTCTCCGCACTTTGATCGCGCAACTCGCGTTTCTCCGGCGAAATCGATCGCTCGAATTTCCGCAAACCCCCTCGCAACCTTGCCGATTTCTCAGAGACACTCGCTCTTTCATTTTTTGCGCTATCGAAACACGGTCGAAAACTGACGTAAGAAAAGTTTGGACGAACGAAAGACTCGTTTGCGAAAGTTTGCGGAAAATCGCGAGATCGCTGGATCTCGATCGTTTTGTGAAAATCGAACCGTTCCCCCTGCCCTCCGACCCTTTCGCGGGTCAAGGATCTTCCCGCAAATTCCCAAGTCCTCGTAGAGTATCCTTAAACGCTATTTAAAAGATATATCCTCTCCATTCTTATGATAGTGTTTTGTTTCTAACGTGGTATGTGTAATTTTCTCATCTTGGTGGACCCTTGACGTCAGATTCGGGTGACGGACCACAGCGACCGTGTTCGATCCGAGGGACCAGGAACGATCGTGATCGTCTCAGGGATCGTCGAGCGTAATCACGGGAGTCGCAACGATAACGATGATGATAACGATGATAATGACGGTGACGATGAGGATGAGGATGACTTAATGATAACGATAATGATACCGACATCTCATCGTGTTACGTGTTACAAGAACAAATTAGAATACTGCAGATCCAACGATGCTGGTGATCACGTGACATCGCGACAAGCCGGAGCGCAACCTCAGGGTTCGCCGGGTCGATTGGCGCGATAATTTTGCACTTTTTCACTGAATTCTTCGCTTCGACGACAACGATACGCTTCCAGTGATACCAGCGACGGTAATAATCATAATGACGACGATGATGATAATAATGATAACAATGCTAACAATTATAATAATGTTAATAATAATAATAATGAGATTTAGCGATAATGGCGAGATGCCCCAAGACATATCGCCGCGTAAGGAAAATCGTACACGTGTTTTTTCTTTCGTATGTGTATCTACAAAGTCAAAAGGGCTGGTGAAACGAGTAAAAGGGCGGTCATTTTGCGAAATCTGTTTCTGTGTTACCTTGTGTCTGCGTCCGTGTATAGGTAAGTAGACACGTGCGAGTGTCGTGTGTGTGTGTGTGTGTGTGTGTCTGCGCGCGTGTTCCAGCATTTCAGTGGTCGTGTTTTCATTCCTGCAGTGCCGGGAGCATGCAAAATTTATAAACTTGGCTGCTCCACTTTTCAAATGAGAGATAAGATTAAAAAATTTCAGCTTTCGAGCTTTTAACTTCTCTCGTTAGAGGCGAACCGCAAGATCTGAAATTTTGCGCGATATCTTACTTTAAATGTTGGGCACTGATTTCTTCGTATTTACGTACGTGTGTCTGTGTGCGTGTATATGTAAGCGTACGCGTGTGCGTGTAGGGTGGGAATGCGAATGTTTGAGTGTGAGTGTGCGCGCGGGGGAGCGCGCGCACGTGCAGTAAGCGGTTGATTTTTCTTTTAAAAACTGTGTTGTGCGTGCGTGCTCATTGTGCCCGCCGCGGATATGCATTCTTTTCTCCTTGTTCTTTCCCCTTTCGCTTTCTCCCTTTGCTACCTTTTGCTTTATAGCGCTTCCTCTATTCCAATGTGTTTCACTCTGACTTCTCTCTCCTTCTCTCTCTCTCTCTCTCTCCCTCTCCTCCCTCACTCTCCGATTCTCTCTTCTCTCTAATCCCCCTCCCCCCATTTCTCGATTCTTTTTTATTTCCGTTTATCTTACGTTACTGTCATACTTCACTCTTCGCGCGAGCCTCGAGGAACGTTTTTCACTCGTGGAACTGCGTTTTCGGCTGGCTCCGCGATATTTGAATTCCTAGCTGAGACGTTCCGCGCATCGTTCCAGCGTAAACGTTTCGAAAAGGATCCTCGAGAACCGGCAAAGTTTGGAGAAATCAAATAGTCGCTCGTGGGAAAGCGTTCCGGGGAGTTAGCGAGTTTTTGTCGAGTTTCCAAGTACGTGACTCCGGCGAGGCGTGTAAATTGAAAAATACTGAGAACTCCTCGAAATACTATTAAAAAAGACGGCACGAATCTCATAATAGGCGATATCGACGCAACGAGGGCTCTAATGAATTTTTTCGATAAGTCGAACGAGCCCTCCGGTTCCTCCACGTCGGCGCTCTCGAAATATTGCCAGGGCGCCAATATTTGATCGCGCGCCTAGAAAAATTTCATTCGCAAAATTTTCCGCAAATTCTCGCAGAACCATCGGTCGAAAGACTTCCACCAGAGTCCAGCGGAGGGACGGAAGAAAAGGGGTGTGATGGGGAGGGGGTTGAAGCAATTTCTCGAAACTTTGCCGGTTTTTGCTGAGACAATATTTTCGCAAAGACGAGGCTGCTCTAGAAAAGAGGGTTTCGTTGTTCTCCTGCGTGTGTGTTAGTGCGCGTGAGTGTACTTGGTGCGAAAGTGTACTACAGGGAGAGACAGAGAGAGAGAGAGCGAGAGATGAGCTGGGTCAGGAACAAAGAGCAGGGGACGGACAATGGGGGACTGAAAAAGTGATAGATAGGCGGCAAAAGAAATGGAATGAGGTAAAGAGATAGATTTACATATGTGGAGTACACAGGGGTGTGCGCGCGCGCGTGTGTGTGTGTGTGTGTGTATGGACGCATGAATAAAAAGGGAGGAGACGCCGGATCGGCTGTTCCCGTGTTGTTCCGCTTTACGAGAGACGCAGGCTGGAGAAAACAAAAAAAGATAGAGATAGAGAGAGAGAGAGAGAGAGAGAGAGAGAGAGGGAGATTGACGCGATTTAAAAATCGAATGAAAGTTGGTGGAATCCCTGCAGTTAATGAACAAGCACGCGAGCGAGCAAGCAAGCTTTTTCCGATAGTGCAGTGGACAACGCGAGATATCCTATAGGTTTATGGGCAACTCGCACAAAACCACATCCGTGTGAGTTCGGAAAATTTGGAAAATCTCTCGCTCGTCGGGCAAGGAGCGATTTCGTAGCTCGTCCCATATATAATTTTTCGACCATATCAATTATTTCGCCGTCTCAAATTCTCCCCGGTATAATTAGGGCTATTTCCATGTATTCTTCGCGCGCGCACACACACACACACACACACACACACGAGGTAGAATGCGAATTACGAATGAACGAGCGCTGAAAATTTCAAGCTTTCCCACGCAGACCCAGGCAGAATTTCGTTGTCGCGCGCGTCGATGGAAAATTCGCGGCGCGAAAAGAGTTTCCCACGGAGGGGTGGTTCAGTGGGGGTTGGGGTCGAGGGCGGGAAGAGCGCTGGAAATTCCTGGATAATTGGGCACTTGTTAATTCCTCGCCTTGCGCCTTGTTCCGTGGAAATGAGCAAGGCCGGCGAATTTTCAGCGCTGCCGCCGCTACTAGCGCGCTGCCAATTTTCCTCGGATGAAACCGCGCTCGTCTCACGCGTCGCGCCAATTCTTTCGCGAAGCGAATCGCTTCCTCGCGACCGCCGTGATATCTCGCGCGAAAAATAATCGTCGAAACGAAGACGGCCGATGAGACGACGACGATCCCCCGTGGAAACGAGATTGCGGAGGGGTTGAATTTCGTCGCTTTACTCGCTCGTTTCTTTCACGTTTTCGACAAAACGGATTTGTTCCGTTCAGCGTTTCCCCCGAGGCCTTTGGCTTTCAAACCGGAGCGTTTTCCGCGTTGGCCAATCACGACGCAGTATTTTCGCGCCAAAAATGTCATCGTTGCGGCCGCGCTTTGACGAACGCCGCGATCGCACGGGCGATCGATTAAAAACGTTCCGTTGTGTAATCCTGTAATTTTGCGATACTCGAATGTGTGTCGGTAGTTTTTTTTTTCTTTTTTTCTCCTTTTTTACGTAGAACGTTCGTTCTCGAGAGAACGTCGATGCGATAATAACGCGTGGGCGTATTTCTTACGTTTCTCGCAACGATTCAGGGATTTGATGCGCGCGCGCGCCGTACAAAATTCCTTTTGACAACGCGCGTGCACTGTTTTGAGTGTAAGTATGTGTTCGTCTAAACGTTTGAACGGTGCGAGCGAGTACTCGAAGAATTTGTCGAGGTCACCGAAGGGGCGAAAAAGAACAGAAATTGCTGCGGCAAACCCTTCAGGGGTATTCAGCCGAATGGTGCGCGAGTCTTTTATCGGAATAACGTATCACATGTGTGCGTGCGATATACGTATGTGTGTGTGTGTGTGTGTTCGCTTCGATATCTGCCGCCGTACTTGATCATGCAACGGTGGAACTTTGCGCGGGAAAGTGCTGTCACGCGATTGGCTAACTCGAAACTCTTACGGTTTAAAATCAAAGCCCTAAATTGAAAAAGTCTAAAGGAACTTTCTATCGTGTTTGACCTCCGGAAGAAGGAGGAGGAGCGGGGATTATGGTGGTTTAATGGAGTGTGCGAACTTTCCAGCTTTTCCCAAAGTTCACTCGGTATACGTTTGTTTTCATTCGTGTTATAATAAGACGCTTTGATCCTGGTTGCATGTTCGATATGCGAAATAGTAAGATTAAATGGATTTTTAATGGGGGGGGGAGGAAAACGTTACTGACCAAATGGGTCGTTGAAATAAAAATACAACAAAATGAACGTTATAAATATATCCGCTATAAAAATGTTAAGCTTTTTTACTTTTTATTGTTATTTATATTTTATTACACGTTAACCCACTTGAAGCGGGATGAAAAATATTTCGAAGGTTTTTACGTTATTCAATGGGTTAAGTATTGTTATTTTTTTGTCTCGTTTTACATTTTATCGACCTTTTAACCAGAAATGTTTAAAGCGAGCCAATTAAAACGAGTGACCAAGAGGCTAGAATGGAGATCCTTAACATGATTCCAGAGACTCTCTCCGTTTCACTTGTATTTATTTTAGCTATACAATTCTTTCGCGGAGGGACTTATGATAAAAGCGTATTCGCACAAATCTCTTCATCCCTCATCCGCGTATACCACGGGGTCTCTTTCGCTCAATCCAAATTCTTATCCGACAGTTTTCAATCTCTCGCGCCACGTTACGCTCAAACGATTAAAGGATAATTTTCACACTCGCCAATGAGAAACGGAATATTTGATGAAAACCCATGAAAAGTATACGGCGTATCTCATCCCCTTCGTTCGTCTCGAAATTCGTAAATATTAGATTTTCCCAACACAAATAAAAACCGAGAAATATAATTCTCCATTTTTCACCGAGGGTCCCTTTCATTTTTGTCTTGGCCTTTTCTCAACTGCTTTCGCACCCCTGCGAGATCAACTCCCCATAAGAGCGTCCCTTTATGATATGCTCGTTTCCACCCCTCCCATTCCTCTTCCCTCCGCCATTTACGACTGCAACGTGCGTATAATATATAAAATTACCGGATTTTCCTACGAGAGAAACACATGCCGCCTTCTTCGAACAGTACTCGAGAAATGGGAGATCGGAATATAGGATTTCCTTTGTAATGATAATCTGGAGATTAGGGGAAGGAGATTGCTGATTGGTCCCGGCGATATTATAGTGCATCCAGTATACACATACGTGCAAAGATATTACGTGCTCTCGAATGTATTCGCTCGTGCCAATGTTCAATCGTGCGCTCCTGTATGCGAGTACAGTTCTGTGTGTATGTGTGTGTGTTGTGTATTTATGGGCACGGATCGTATGGATGTGCGTCGGTGTGTCGGTGTGCCCGTGCGAGCCCAGTAAAAAAGCTCTTTGACTGCTTTCAAGGAAACTCTTATTCTCTATGATGAATAAGAAAGAAATTGCAAAACTTTCAGTCAAAGGACTTTGCGAATTAGGGCACTTTCTGTACACATTAGTTCATCGTCATTCTTGGTCATCTTCTTACATAAAATTTTTGGGCTTCCGTTTTGTCGAGATTATCCTATTAAAAGAGGGTAGGAGGGAAAGGGGAGAGGAGGAAGGAAGGAAGTTAAGATTAATTGGATAACAAGTTCCCTCACCCCATAGAAACGGAGAAGGTGGAAATAGAAAATTCCCCCTTCTTTCAACATTTGTTTGAGACAGATCCTTTCCGTCTGGATACCCGCGAGCAGCTATCAAGCGGTATTTGCTTGGCAGCTGAAGGGAAAGACATTTTCATATTTCCAGCATCTCGTTCCCAAAACTTTCGTGACAAGCGGCCTTGGTCGATAGCCCATTAACTCGTTCCCCACATCGAGGTTAGACGTGTGGCGTGTGCAAAGCTCCTGAGCAAATTTCCATATAACTCTCCAGCCTTCTTTCCTTCTCCTATGTACATTGGATAATTGCCGGAGAGTCTCGCGCATTTAGCGGTTTCGCGAAAAGTCTTGTTTCACGAAATGCAAGAAGGAAACAAGGTCACCCAATGGTTTCTTAATAACGAGCGCTAGACTAGAGGGTGTAGTACGCGTGACAGAATAACGTGATACGAAACGTGCAATTTGCATATTTAATTCTTGGAGCAAAATGCTTATAGCCCTCCGCCGAGGTTATGGTGGAGCATTTCGAGTTGAGAAATTAACGCTTATCGTTTAAAAAGATTCTCTCGTTGTGATATGACGCTTAGGGGGAAATTTGCAGCTCATTGCCGTCTTAGCCTCTTTCGCAAATGATAACTTGGGGTATATCCCTCTTTAATTTCAAAGTCACGTGGATTAGAAATGATCTCTGTATAAGTTATAAGGCAGCGCTACAGCTTATGCCCATGAGTGGAGGTTGTGTAAAACTGTAGGAGAGATATAAAATTTATGCATGATTTGATGGGAAAGAGGTTAAATGGTACCTCGTGTCATTTATCCATGTCACAGCTAAACTTGAAATTCGCAGGAAAAAGAATAACCACGCGCTCGTCGAAGCTTTGTTTTCCTATCGCGGAAAACTTGAGAATTTTTATACGTAGTTCCAATTTGGCCCCTAGTTTACCCTTGAGAATTCGAGGATGGATATGTCTATAGGGATGATATAAAAATGCGTCCTTTAGCGATGCGCTAGTTCTGGCAGGATGAGCCTCTCTCTCTTTCTCTCTCTCTCTCTCTCCTATGTGGTCTAAGACTTAATAATGTTATAAAAGACAGAGTGAAACTAGGGTCAATGGGGAATTCTGTAATCCCAGCCCAAAAGCCACCCCCATTTGTCCGGAAATGACCGTGTCGTCCCTTTTTTCCCTTCCCGTCCCGTCGCGTATCGAATTCCCGCCCAGCTATACGGATACGCTTGTTTCATCATTTTTTATCTTATCTTGCCGAGAATACGGTTGAACTCTGAATAGGAGAGACCGAACATATCGCGAGCGGCGCTCCTAATGCTGACAGCTATGGGTGACCTCGTTTTCTATCCTTACTCATTATTTACCGCGAATCGACTCATAATCTCGTATTCCGGGCAGGCAGCACAGCAGCGAAGGGATACAGAAACTTTTCTTTTTCGCCAGGAGGAATTTCCTCCCCTTCTATTTTCCCTGCGGAATCTTCGATGATCCAATCAATGACGATGATGTTATTTGTTCGTGATCCGCTTCTGCAAATAGTCATTTCCCAAACCTCGGGAGAGTCTCGGGCGAGCCACATCGGGCCGCCGGGGATTCCCGGAAGGTTTCGAGTGGAGGAGGCGCGCAGGGTGTGTGCGCCGATTCGAGCGTAGCCACCGCAGTGTGTGCGTGTGTTGGTGCATGAAACAGGGGAGCATCGTTAGGTTTAGACGCGCCCCGTGATTACAATGGGTCCACTCGTCTGTACGAGGGAAAAATCATTCGCGAGCTATAAATCTGGACAAAGGATCAGGGCGAAAGGCTCGGGGAAAGAGAGAGGAGTTTCCCACCCCCGTGATGGAGACCGCGCGCGCGTCTTTGGCTGGAACCAAACGGGGGTGCGACACGCGCGCACGACTGAATTCCCCGCGATTCCTTTGACTTGGAATCGCGCGAAAGATGCGGAGAATCTACGAGAGTCCTGGCAGTTTGCGGGATTCGACAGAGAAAGAGAGAGAGAGAGAGAGAGAGAGAGAGAGAGAGAGAGGAGAGGGAGAGGGATGATCCACCTTGGAGGAGCGGATCGATGCGATCGCTATTCGCCTAAGAAAATTACCAGGCTGGAAAGGTAGAAAACTGTCCGATCGGTTAATTATGGCCAACCTGAAAAATGTCCCTAGCGAAATCCGGTAATTCCCAGCCCGGCAATTTCGCGCTTTCACAAGTTAGGTCCGTTAATCCTCCTGTTAATCTTGTCAAAGCGAAATTACCTTACGAAATAGCGAGTATTAGAAGAGAAGAGAAGAGAAGAGAAGAGAAGAGAAGAGAAGAGAAGGGAAGAAGAGAAAAGAGCTCTACCGATTCTAATCCTATTGGCTGAAAAATATGCCTTTTGTCGAATGCACCGGTTTCCTTCGGCTTGTAAAATACAGAAGGACTCCGCGCGGATATTGGATACCCGAGTTTCAGCCAAGTGCTGGAGAACCGGGTATATTCCCACTGTCCGAATTACTCGGGATGTAAGGCTGCCGTATATAAACTAGCAACGAATAAATAACATTTCTACCGTAAGATATGTACCTTATATATACATATATATATATATATGCCTGGTAAAAATTCATATATTTATACGCCTGTGAAATCCCTTTTCGATATTTTAATGCATCCTGTGAGAGGCGCGCGCGCGCGCGTGTGTGCGTGTTTCCGAGCGTGTTCGATAAATCTGTTGCGTGTGTGTGCGTGAGCGTGTACTCGGATATGCAGGTGTGCGCGAGCCTAAAGTATTGTTTCATCAGTCATTGGTAGAACCGATGTTCCCTTTCGCCCATAAAAAAAATAAAAACGGGGAGTTCCCCGTTGTGCCGCACCAACTTATTGCATATTTTACGTAAGCAAGATACTAGCGCGCTACGTTATGGGCGTGTGAGATGCCGCGCGGTACTTCGCACATTCAACGAAATACAAAATAAGGCTTCGTGTACGTATTGCATATACGATACGGTAATTTGGTATATATGATACAGTAATAATTAGGTTTGCATAACTCCTTCTAGAGTTACAGTATATTCTCCATTATTAGAAATGCGTGTATCCAGTGAAGTTTTTGCGTACTGCGTGTTTCTGTGTAATCCGTGTGGGTTTGCCTGTATTTAGGAGTGGATAGAGACAGAAATTCACAGAGGGAAAGAGAGAGAGAGAGAGAGAGGAGAGTCGCGTTATACATACATCAATATCATATCGTACATATCTCTCCCATTACCCATATGTATAATGTAATAAATGTACTTTTCTATTGTACATATGCGTTCCTTCATTTATATATATATATATGCATATATGTATGTATATATAAATATAGAAGAATATCTATTTACATATTCTGTAGGGCGGGAGCCGGGAGGAGGCGATAAGAATTAATCGCATGGCGAACAGAAAAGTAATGCGACGACGATGAGTGTGAAAAGCGCGTTATACCTAGAGCGTGAAGAATGTCACATAAATTAATCGCGTTTATCCTCGAGGAAGAAGCTACCACGCTCGGATTCTAAATTTACAAGAGGGGTATCGCGTTTCGCGAGAACGAAAGAATTAATTATTTACAAGTTAACGAAGCGGATGATGATCAGTAGCGATGCTAAAGGCGTTTCACGTTCTACAAGCCAAGCAATGGGGTAGTAGATATAACATTCTTCGCTTATAGCTAGTAAAAGAAGTTGTATTCGTTGAATCTTCCATCCTTCGGACGCGATTAAGAAGAAGAAGAAGCTCTTCGATGAAAGGGGGTGATTCTTTTTCTACAAATGTACAATCGACGAGTCTATTCATCCGAGATAAATATTTGCTACACCGTAAGGGCGTTTATTTACTTAAATTGTAGCGCGACCTTAGAAAAAGCAAAGTATCGAAGGGAAACGGAAGGGCGGGAGGGTACGCGCGTGCTGGTATTCGTGTCGGCGCGCGCGCGCACACACACACACACGCACGAGAAGGAGTCTGGCGAATGTTTCGAAAGTTCTTCGAGGGATAGCCCTGAGTGGGTTGAGCTCGCCAGGGGTTTTCGCGCCACGATGAGAATAACCAGGCAAACACCATGAGCCGCCAGATAAAAGTATAATAAGGGCAGATGGAGGATTTTACTCGCGGAGGTCAGCAAGACAAATTTCCAAGTTGGGAGCGAGCGAAATTAAAGGATAATCTACTCGTAGCAGTAAGTATTTCATTGCAGTTGCGAAGATCATAAAAGGAACAATGCCGATGAAAGCTGCAAGAATGATATTAAACTCAGGCACCGGGAGAACATAAAAGAAATTAATTCGAGGCATTCTCAGGCAAGGTAGCTGCAGGTTTCATGGATTCTCACTCCGTTAGTTTCATCGCGAGGATATCGTCCGACGACGCCAATTCCAACAGCTTCGCACACACATCCCACCCCCACTCGTCGACTCGCCTCGCCTCGCCTTGCCCCCTCACTTCCCACCCCTTCGTTAAAGCTGTGACTTCCTGTCACGAGCTGATTGGACATTCTTGTTCCTTCTCGAGGAGAGCTCTCTGTGATTCAGACCCACGTATTAAGAAGCCCCGTGTTTTTTTCAAACTAGTCCTTGAAAGTGGAGGGGGGGCGAGAGAGGGTGGGAGGGATGGAAAAACTGGAGGAAAAGTGATGGATGATGAGGTGGAGGAGTATATGGATATGCTAGAGTGAAGAAAGGGGTGAGGAGAGACGGGGAAGAGAGAAAAGAGAGCGAGTGCGTAAGAGAGAGAAAGAGAGAAAAAGAGAGAGAGAGAGAGAAAGAGAGTACACATTGAAACCACAAGGAACACCTAGACAATCTCCCCCCGAAGCTCTGATATTGCGAGTGATTCTCGAAGGCTTTTCCCTACTGCTTCCTTCTCCTCCCCCGTTCCGCTTCTTCTCTCCTGCTTTTCGTAAGGACCATCCCGATATCCTGTCGGGACGCCTCGGCAGTGGAGAGTAGTCTTGGTTCCAACTTAGCCCAGTCCGCCGGCCGCCTTGGTCCCGTTGGTCAGCAAGTTAGAGTTCCTCCGGTCTTCCTCTGGAACCCACCGCACCAGAAAAAGGAAAACATAGATGCTGCCGGTTATTCCACTTGCGGGGGTGGCTTTACTCAAAAACCCGATGGTCGCCGAAAGTTACTGCGAAATCAGATTCAACCGGGTAGCCTAGAGCGATTACTCTTGTTCTCGTTATTAGACACTTCTCTACCGACGAGGAGAGTCCACGCGTCGACGGAAGCTCGTTTTTCAACGGGAGGAAAACTGCGCGCGACGGATACGACGGGACACCAATTCCCGTTAAATATTTCTTCAACGCGGGACCTGGTTGAGAAGAGATGTAATAAAATAAGAGAGAATAAATCAAATGAAAGTCCGAGGCGAAAGTTCAAAAAGCAAGGTTTTGAAGAAATATTTTACTCGCGCATGGTGTCCCACGATACCCCATGCGCAGTTCTCTTCCGGTTCCGAAACAACGCCTTATCGATACTTGGACTCTTCTCGCGAGACAGGTGCAGCTACTCTCATCTCTGCTGTTTGCTTGCTTGCTCTAAGTCCGTTGAAGCAAGCGACGATAACTAATGAGTTTCGCGTGGGCCACGCTTGATGTTGAATCTAGTTCGGGTTACGTGGCTGAGAATGATCGCTTTACAAGGTCGGAGGGGGGAGGAACGCGCCAGGGGCAATCGCAACGGACGCGATAGAAGCAGCGCGAGGGGAATCTTTTTAACAATCAACGAGAAAGTTACGAGCACTCGTCGAGTCCCCCCGTGGATAGTTCACCGGAGGATTCCCCAGGTGTCCACCTTGCGCGATTCTCCTCATCGTCAAGGTCCCACCTTCCGGCGGAATCGAATTTTTCAGCAGCGGCGAGTGGGAAAAGCGCGCGGGAGTCCCGATACGGTCCCCCGGTTGACTTCGCGCTTCTCGTTATCTTCGACAGCGAATGGAATCGAATGGAATCGAGTCGATTCAACGAAGGATCGAGTTAAAGCGGAGTTCCGGCTTTAGGTAGGTTAGATATGTCAGTTTCGTGTAATTTAGAAGCGTATTGATCGAGGCCGGAGTTTGCTTGGCTAACACGCGCGCAGCATTTGGAAAATGAAGCGCTTCAACGTTTCAACGGATGTTTCCACTTGTTTTTCGGTTCGCGAGTAGGTGGGGGAGGGGGGGGGGGGAAGGAGAAACGTGAAATGAACTATCGACTAGACACGGAACCTCGAAAGTCTCTCTCTCGTATACCGCAGTGGCATTGTACACATGTCAGATCAGCCTTCCGAACGCTAGCCGCGTGCGCGAGTGCGCGCGCGCGCGCAGGCGAATGCGATATGCGAGATGCGAATAGGGTATTATTTGCCGCTCCGCTGCTCCGACATTTTCCTAGGACTGGAGCATTCTCTCGTGGAACAAGCTGCAACTCGGAGGAATCTATCGCGGAGCCCTTAAAGAGCGATTCGAAAATCTCTCAGGGCGAGGGGTGGAGCGGGGACGAGGGTGAACGAGCCTGAGCAGACTTTGGGATGGACCCGGAGGTTCTGAACACCTGCCAAGTCGATTTCAAGTCGCGGCTACCCTCTCGCGGTCTTCGAGGGGAGCGCGAAATCTCTCCGCGCTGGAAATGAGGGAATTGAATATTCTCAGCCACGCAGCCCGTTGCTCGTGACGTTTATGACGTAACACGTATTAGCTTCCACTATACGACCATCTAGCTTTTGTGCGGAGCGTCTAGAGTCAAAAGATGTACCTGCTAACACTCGGGCCCTTTATTAGGCCCTTGCTTGCACTTTGCCAACGCTCGGAGAAGAGTGCAAATTCTGGCGGCGGCCACTGTGCGGCGTGATTGCAGGGTAGTTTTCCCCAGTTTTACCCCCGACCCCCCTCTGGTTTTGTCGCGCAGTCTGTTTTCTACCAGGTGCTTTGCCATGTACATGCGAAGGTGAAGCATCGACGCTTCGTTATCGGAGGGAATAAAATTCGTGCTGTAGGAGTCCTTGCTCCAGAGGAGGTCCTCCATCCCCTTTTCCCATAACTCGTTCCCTCGACTACTCCACGTGAAACCTTCGTCGAAACCCCGTAGAATTTTACGCGATTCAATCGCCGACGACTACGAGTGTCGTTCCCACCCTCTCTCTCTCTTGTCGGATAGAGCCTGTGATTACGTAGTAGAGGAGAGAGGGAGGGCAAGAGAGAGAGAGAGAGAGAGAGAGAGAGGGTAGGGCGCGAAAATGAGACTAAAGGGATTAAAGGTCCTCCGACGGCGGAGAAAGTGTAAAGTGACGATGCGTATGTACAATAGGGCCCATCTCGCATAGGAATTAACGCGAAAGAAGGGCTCAAAGGATTTCCAGTGAAATTAGTCGAGGACGGGAACGGCCGTGTAGATTTTAGGACCTCGTCAAGTTAATGTCCCTCGTATCTTAGGGGATGCGCGTGCTGGCTGGAGGAGCAAAATGGAGTCTCTCCTCGATAACCGGGAGGTAACGCGCGAGCCAACGCGTCTCATCCCCGTGAAATTTATGCACCTCGGGGGTAGTAGTCGGACCGCGACCAAACTACCACACGGTGGCAGCGATGCCGGTCTCTCCCGGGAATTCCTCGGGATAGAGGGGGTTCCCGTTTTTCCAAAACTCCGGAAACTTTGAAAATCGATCGGCTCGAAGGAGAAGAGTCCTCTCCGGATCTCTCTCTCCCTCTCTCTCTCTCTCTCTTTGTCTCGTACGAGCGATTCATTCGAAATCCTCGCTTGGTCAGCTATCGGAAAGAAGATAGTCAGCAGTTAAGATCTTGTCTAACAGCTTTATTCCACGCTATTTTTATTGCTCGGCTCTTTGGTTGCTCCGGCTCTCCCATTAAACCGGAAGATCCGCCTTTTATTCCCTCCTCGATCTTTTTCAATCTTCCTCCCTTTATTTCCCGCTTTATCTATCACGCGTGAAAATGCGTGTATTTATAAAGCGTTTCGCCATTCACAGGCTACCGGATAATTATTTCTCGGCAGGAGGATCGTTATTACAACACAGGAAGGCTTCAATTCGTAATTACAGCGCTGTAATAATTGATACAGTGGTTTAACATTGGTCCTCTAGCGTTAATATGTCATCATTATGCATTCATTATGAATAGTAGCTAAAGTGTCTTTCACATTTGTTGCGTTACACGAGAATTTGTCGGCTTGTTATTCGACGAAAGTTAAATTGAATATTCACATGTACATGGGGGGGCCCCTGGTAAATGGTCCATTGAAGCAGTTACGCGTACAGGCTGCTTCAAAGTGGTTCGAGTAGTCGCTTGCCAGTCCTTTGCCAATTTTACAGGAACAAGCTTGGGATTTTAAATGAGACAAGTTCAAAGCTGACCGACGCTCTGCCGGGGCAACATTTCAAAATTCAGGGAGTTGCAAATTCGTGGACCGAACTAAAATCTATCGAGATTGCTGCGAAACGTGTAAAAAGCTCAGCGATTGCGTGCAACCCGCTCCTCGTAAACGAGAGAGAGAGAGAGAGAGAGAGAGAGAGAGCGTTTATGCGTGGATTTATCATCGCGATTATCGTTGTTATTGGACGTCGGAACGATTCGCAGAATTTTTTAAGATGTTTTCACGTGGCTGCACACGATCATCGGAAAGTTTTCTCTCCCACGAATTTCGGATACGTTACTGAGAAAATGGCAAAGGACTTCGGTGGAACCTCGCCGAACTCGAGGATTAGGGTGTTTTAGGGTAAGTGCCGGGGCGTCTACTTTGAGACATCGCGTACCAGTTTAGGTTCCGAATAAGCGGAGGCGCGGCGCTATTCTGTACGAGAAAAATGGGAGAAAAGTTGTCGGTACGCGGAGAAAACATAGATAGAGAAAGAGAGAGAGGGAGAGAGACGGCGGAGAAGCGACGCTGAAGGCGCGCTAAACGGAGTTTCCTTCTCGAGCGACGTTTATCAGATTTCTCTCAAAGTTGCTAAAAACTTTTTTTTCAAGAACCGCGATCCACTGAAATTTTCGTCTCGCGAATTCGCGCGCGAGCGCTCGCCCTACGACCGACGCGAAGCGAAATACTCGCGCGAAAATCTACAAAAAAAATTCGAGTTTCGCGTCTCGCGATAGCATCACCGAGAACCCGACGCTTTCGCGCGGACGCGCCGATGAAAATTTGCACTCTTCCACTCCAAGGTCAAGAGACGACCGGTGCGTCGTCTCCGAGGATGGGGGATGGGGGATCGGAACCAAGTGCAAAGCGGTGAAGAAAATTCGAGGGAGTTCCGTCCGTCGAACTAGAAGTTACCTGATTTGGCGGTGAAGGGGTCCTTGGGGTGGTTGGGCTTGATGGCGTTCATCCTGCGATTGACGGGACCTGGACCCCCGGTCCCGGGCGGTTGCGCCGGACAGAGGTTGGCCCCTGGGGGTCCGGATCCGGCGTGCGGAGGCATGTGGTTGAGAGTCTGGAAATGGGGTCCACCCGGGGGTCCGGTGCCGGGAGGTCCCGGGGGCGCGCCGGGTGCCCTCACCCTGGGCTGCTCGACCGGCAGGACTCGTCGCCTCTTCTTCGGCAGCTTCGCTCGCGCCTGCGTGTGACTGTAATACATAGCAAAATTGCTGACGATCACGGGCACGGGCAGGGCGATCGTGAGGACACCGGCCAACGCGCACAGGGCGCCGACGAACATCCCTATGTAGGTCTTCGGGACCATGTCGCCGTAGCCGACGGTGGTCATCGTGACCAGGGCCCACCAGAGTCCCAGAGGTATGCTCTTAAAGTCATTGTGAGGATTGTACTGCGTCCGCTCCGCGTAGTAGACCAGACTGGCGAAGATCACTATGCCCAGCACCAGGAAGAAGACGAGCAGCGTCAGCTCCTTGGCCGACGCCCTGAAGGTCTGGATGAGGATCTTCAGGCCGGACGAGTGCCTCGTTAACTTGAACAGCCTCATGATGCGGATGATGCTGAGGAACTCGAGGAAGTCCGCGTTCTCCAAGTGGGAGGCGAATCTCTGGAGGGCCAAGTCCAGGTAGAAGCTCAGCGTGGCCACCATGTCGATGAGGTTCACGGAGCTCTTGATGAAGACGTACCGGTTCGGGCTTGCCGTGATGCGGATCAGGAACTCCAGGGTGAACCAGGCGTTGCATATGCACTCGATGTAGAAGAAGAAGTCGTGCGCGTAGGTCTGGGTCTTGTCCAGGGCCCACGTCGACTTGTTCCCGGTGGTGGCCGATTTGTTGGCGATCAGCGGCACGCGCATGTCCGGGTGCGTCTTCAGACAGAACGACAGGATCGACACACAGATGAAGAACACCGAGACTATGCTGATGACCTGTGGGATCGACCGGTAAGTTGGACTTTTTTTTTCGTGGGTTCGATTGCAGCGAGAGGAGAG
Source organism: Sclerodermus sp. 'alternatusi' (assembly GCA_037305995.1). Taxonomy (NCBI): domain Eukaryota; kingdom Metazoa; phylum Arthropoda; class Insecta; order Hymenoptera; family Bethylidae; genus Sclerodermus; species Sclerodermus sp. 'alternatusi'. Next base: position 1,399,881 of record CM074553.1, read on the forward strand.
GAGAGGAGAGCAGAGGAGAAGAGTTCTCTCTCTCTCTCTTTCTCTCTCTCTTTTCCCCCTTTCTCCCTTTCACCTCCTCTTTTCTCGTCTATCCTATCCGTGTAGCTGAGAGATGGCGGACGCATCGACCAAGTTACCCCGTACTATAATCTACTCAATATCGCAGCCGGTTACGAGTTAGCCACTCTCCCGAACAGAAATGTTACGTGCCACGAAGTTTAGAGCCCGACGAAAGTTGAAAGGAACGTTGAAAATAAGTTTGGACTCGGTTGAAAGACGCTACAAATGGCCGGGGTAGCTTAAGGGGGCTTGAAATGGATGTCGGACTTAATCCAGGTTGCATCCCTGGATTCTGTTTATGAAAGAGCATGGAGGAAGGGGGGAGGGTCTTTCTGCCTACTTTCGCTTGTTTTCACCAGGCGCTAATTTCTCCCGTGGACCTCGATTGAAATCTGATAGAGAGCAGTCTCTCCCCCCTCCCCCTCGGAGGAGGGAAATTATCCAAAAGCCCGATGAGTCGAATCGTAAATCCCTGGCGCGACAATCCGTTTGCAGAAAGTAATTTTCATTCGAGAGTAAATTCCCTCTAAGACGAGAATATTCCATGGAGCATGCTGAATAAATTCTTATTTTGCCCTTTGCCTCCTGACATAAAGGAATAAGGAGCAACGGCGTTTCAAGGGATCCAGTGTTTGCCATAAAAAAGATACTACTTTGATCGAGATCCGGTAAGCTTTAAGTTTAAATGAGCTTAGGCGAGTTTACGCGAATTTCAAATGAACCAGTAACTTCCTTCGGGCAGGTTTATGATAAATGTGACCAGGGAGCTCTCTATTTAACGGGAATAGATAACGCTCCTCTCTCCCCCATGTTTTTGTAATTCTCCGAGCGAATGTATTATTTAACGAACGAAATTGGAGGTAAATAATTTCTCCATTAGCAGTTACAGTAAATCTGACGGCTGACTTGTTAAGTAAGATTGCAAAAGTACGTCTTAAAGTCTGGGGAATTACTCCTGTCTAAAAGAGGGATCGAAGTGAATTTTTCTTATTACTCCCCGGAGATATCGAAACAATTTTCTTTATCGATTTTCAAGCCCTCTTAAGGTGTAACTGTTAGTTAATGGTGTTTCCTTGTTTTTCGACGATCCATAAGCCGCTTACGTGCTTAATCAACAATTTACGAAAGTAGAAAAAGTCAATCTTGAGACGTCCTCGAAATTAATGTCGTTAAGCATATTTTTCTTCTTTTTTCGTAAGCGTTGCTAAAAATTCCGTGAAATCGAGTGGATTCCTCCCATCATCCCTCTTCCCCTTTCCAAAAAAAGGATAAGAGTAAGAACGGCTTTTAACTCGAGGAACTTTTGCCCTCCCCTCGCTTTCCTCCTAACCCTCGTCCTCTTTATTTCTCCTCAAAGAGGTTATGGACAAACCGGAAGTGTGAAATGGAAAACTTTGGATCGGGAAAGCGTTACCGTGGTTATGTAACGGTTATGCTCGACTTATGTGCGCCGGGAAACTCGAGTCTATACATTAGGGTCATTAGGTACTTTGAGCGAGATGAAATTTTAAAAAATAAAGAGCGAAAGCCCAGGATCCAGGAAACAGGTTACGTTCTTTCGTTCGAAATTGCAGCACGTAAGGGGAGGACATTGAATTACGCGATACGTCGTAAAGATTTAGCATCGTATTACGAGCAGAGGACGACGTGGTAGTCGCTTGAGAGAGAAAGAGGAAGAGACAAGGAAGTAGAGAGAGAGAGAGAGAGAGAGAGAGAGTAAGAGAGGGTTCTCCTTTGGTTCTACAGAATCATCATACTTTTTTCGTACCGTTGACAGAAAATTCCTAAAAACCGTTTCTCATCCGGTGCCCGCGGAGTCTGCCGAATTCCAAAATTTTCTCCACGCCGATCTTTCGCGTCTGTAATTTGTTACGTTTTCGTAAAATTCCTCGATGCTCTCCATTCGCGCGAATGCACATTTAGCAAAAAACTAGCATCTCGCGGAGCGGAAGCTACAGTTTTTCAAAGGCGAGGCAAGGACGGACCCGGGGCGACGTCGCGAACGGTTTTTAGGAGTTTTGGTCAAGGATAGTACCGACCTTGGCAGCGGCGGAGGAGTACGGTTCGTCGAAAAGGGACCACATTTGAGGCTTGAGCTTTTGCCAGCGGCTGAGGGTGTTCGCGTAGTAGTCGTCCTCAAAGCCGAACTTCCTGGCCAGTTCCTCTTCCGTCGGCTTCTCCGTGTCCAGGTCCAACCTGTCGAGGACCGTCAGCGTCTCCTGCGTATCCCGATGCTAGAGAGCGTCGGGGAGAGGGATGTAACAACGATCTTTAGTCGCATCTGCGAAAGTCTCTGTCGAGTGCTTTTCGTGCTTTCCTCGGGACAGATAAATGCGTGCAAAAGCGTAAGTGGCGCTCCGCCAAACCACCCCTAAACACCCCCGTCTCCGACACCGCCATTCCCCGCGAGTCGTCGAGTTCTTCCTCGCGAGAGACAAATTTGCCGATCGACTCGAGTAATTAGCCCGCGATCCATCGTCAGCGGAAAACCACCACCCTTGTGGCTCTCCACAATTTACCCTCCCAGCTCGACGATCGACGTCCCGTGATTTTCGCACGAGCGAGAATGCACGTGTGCAATTTGCAATTAAGCGTTGTTGCCACGACAGTTGAAAATCAAAACAATTCTCCCTGAATCAGTATCGATTGAAAATTACTTCTTGATTCAATCGGCCTCGCGATTTATCGGGAAATTCTCTCTGACGAGAAGCTCGCGTGATTCGGCGGGGAACAGCGTCATTATTCTCGGAAGATCATTCAACGTGGATCTCGGTGTGTCATCGGGGAGCCTCGACGAATGATCTTTCGTTTTACGGTTTTATCATCGTATACCTGAGAAACACACATTTTCTAGAAAACAGAGTCAAGAATTTTATCGTCGCCATTGGCATCATCATTATTGCATTGTGTCGTCATTGTTGTATCATCATTGTTACTGGTAAGTATCAAGCTAAATAAATTGCGTGGATCAGTGTGAAAGCTGTGAAATAAATTCGCATGGATCTCGGGTAGTCGCGCGTTTTCCCTTTCTGGTATCTTGAGAAATGAGCCCTTACAGCGTTTTGCTCGGACTTCATATTTCCGAAGGATTTCGCGAAGGGAAGTCTTCTCGTCAGGGTCTTGAGTAGAATTGGACACTAACCTAACCTGTTTTACAGATCTGGTTAGGGCGGAAAAATGATTATTGCTGGCAGTTAATGAAATGTCACGCCTAAATTGGCGGTGGAGTTTGTAGTAGTGGTGGTAGTGGTGGTGGTGGCGATGGCGATGGTGATGGTATGGCCTTGCGCTGTAGACTAGGCGATGGAAGAAAAAGAGAAAAAGGGTGACGCACACAGAGAGAGAGAGAGAGAGAGAGAGAGAGAGAGAGAGAGAGAGAGAGAAAGGAGAAACGAAGACCGGCCACTAGAACGCGTCGATTTAACGAGGTCTTCGATTGACTGTCGACCGGATTTGTAGCTCGATTATCGGTCTCTAATCACGGATGTACGAAATCACCGCTTGCCCTTCGGAGACAATTTTATGTGATTCCTTCGGCGATTGCGAAAACACCCTCGCGACTTTAAAATCCTGGTACAGGGATCCCGCTTCTACCCCCCCCCCCCCCACGGAAAATCTCGAGCTATCGATTCTAAATACGCAAAGTACACAATAAATATTCATCTCGATGAAACACCAATACCACTGTGCAACCAGCTGCTTCCGGTGGTCTGGCTCCCTCCGGCTAATATTTCAATATCGATAACCAACCCCTTCTCCTCTTCTCTCATTTGCAAAGGACTTTTTGCAAATCACTCTTTTACGGAGAGAGATTTCACGGCTCCCTAGAATTTTCCCCTTGTTTATCGACGAGGAAAATATTTTCCAAACTCGAAGACTCGTTTTCTTCAAGTTTTGTCATTTCTACAAACCGTTTCGCCGAAATAACATAATTTTCCACGATAATTTTCGAACGAGCATGCTCGTTGTTTCAATTAGCTTGGAATTCTATTCGTTGATTGATTTTTCTCATTGAATATTACCACGGCTAAGCTCGTATCGCGATGTTTGCCAATGTTTTCTATCGGGAGTCCGAAATAAGTTGATCAGCAGCGAGTACCGACAATATTCGACGATAAATTTACGACAGTTCTCGGTGTATTTATGGGCGTTGCCATCCTCGATATTCCCGTGGAATTGAAAACTGCCGACAGAGTAGAAATAATAATGATCGGGATAAGACCGTTTGTTCTAATCAAGCGCGTCCAGCGAAGCGAAGTATTCTAAACTTTGCAGCCGATCGATCCTCTCATCCAAATTGATTTTTCTACTTCGATTCTTATTTCATCGCCCGCGGACGAATGAAGATTGTATTTCTTCCGAGTTGCAACGGAACTTTCTTATAATTGGGTTAATATCATCCGAGTTCCATGTATTTTAAAGTTAAACAAGCTACGCACCTATTCTCATTTACCGTAGCGAGAACTCTTCGAAAACGGTGCCCCTCGGAACTTGCGAGCAGTTCCAGAAAATAATTAATTAGAAGCAGGATTATGGTATTATTCGAGTATTAGCTGAAACTACACGAATTTACGGAGTAACGTCAAAGCGAAATTTCAGGGTTTTCGATAAAAAGACATTTTAATTCCCCTCCCCGTCTCCTCGGGTAATAACCAACCGAGTCCCCTCCTCCGACATTTCAAGAATGCAAAGTTAGCAAAAAAGTTGCTAATCTCCAGAGCTTTCGGTAGCAGCGTCAGTGGCGGCAGTTCGACGCTGTCGCTTGTTCTTGAAATCTGTCGAAAATTGTATCAAGCGCGCGAGGGAAGAGAAATATCTTCGGCGTCAGAAGTGGAGGAGAATCGCGCGAATCTGTAAAATTTTATTGAAAATAAGAATTTTCCGAAGAACACGGCGAGATTTCATTTTGGATAATATTGCAACGATGTAATATTTTCTGTGATCCCCGGAGGAGCGCGCGATATTCCTCGGCGTAGCATAGAGGGAATGATGCACCTCCATAGACGCGATTCTACACTGATTTTCAATTGAATGCAAACTCCGCGAGAACAATGAGAGCTCGCGTCAATGAATATGTGGGGGGAGGGGGAGGAGGGTGCGGTGGCTATTGCCTATTCGCTAAAGGGCTCAAATTATATATGATAGTGTTGGCCTAATATCTTGAAATCAGCTCCGGAGATTCGCTCATTCAAGTGGCGATTTGAATTTCACGAGCAGTCGACTACTTCCGGTTGACCTTGAGAAAAATACCGACGCTCTCCCGGAGTCCCTGGCTTCCAGTGGACGCGGGCGCGCGCGCGCGCTGGTGTACGGCGAAACTCGTACACCAATTATTGGTATCGGGGCATGGTGCGCCATGGAAAATGGAACAACGATGAACATTTCATGCCGATACGATGATCCAGGTTCGACATTATAAAATTGAGCCACGATTAAAGGGAAAAGCCGTTGACGAGGGTATTGCATACCGTTAGGGCTCCTTTATGCGCTCCTCGGCTTTCTCAATGGAGACGATACGCATGATAAACAAAATACCCATGGATTTCACACGCCTCTAATGGTGTCTCGTTCCTCGTTTATTTGCTGTGGAAATAAAAAGAAAGAAAGAAAGAGAGAGAGAGAAAAAAAAGAACACAGCGACGTGACACTGATGTGAAAATATCGGGAAACTCGAGTGTCCCTTGAAAATTATGAATTTAAAGGGCATTCGCGTCCTCTGGAAAGCTGTATAAATTTACTTTTGTTAAACTGGGTAAACTCTGACTTATCTAGCGGTGTCGTAACTTTTTTGCATCTCTCATTGTGAAAAACGTACTTCGCTAATACCTCAGGTATTTGCGATTATGTGCTCAATGCTGCAAAACGATCTCCGGGATTTTCCCCCGATTACAGAATAACTTTTGTCACTTTTTCCAGGGAAAACTCTCGTTGCGAGAAATGGAAATCGCGTTTGCATCGCTTTACTCGATTCTTATTCAAAATTCTAAGGGAATAACAATAAAAAGGAGTTGGAGTGGCGGGGGGCGAGGTAGGGAGAAACTTTAAACGTCACCTACGATGTTATCGAACATTTCGCATTATCCTCGTACCCTGTTAACCTCTTTTCGAATATTTTACATTTTTTCATTTTTTCTCTGCTCTGGGATATCCTGAAAAAGGCACTTTTGTTCTTAAGTTACTCTGCTGTAACGCTGGGCACCAAACTACCGAGAGATATGTTAAATGTCCACTCGTAATCTGAGACGCGTGTAAAATTAACGGGCAAGCTCGAAAAACATTAGTGCTTAACTCCTCCTTCCAGCAGCAAAATTGGAAAGATAATATTGAAAGAATCCGTGCAAGCTTTTAATCGATTATTCGATAATATGCTTCACGTTGAATAGGAGGCTGGAACTCCGTACGTCGAAGCACAGCGGTAAAATGAAAATTCAATGATACTTGGCTACGTGTATTTTGAAATGCATCGATACCCCGGGACTACGAAAATTAAATATTACAAATTTGATGAAAAAACAGAAACTTTCAAAAAATAAGAGAAAAAGCGCAGTGCTCGCGTGTGTGTACATCAGAAGAGAGTGGCAGAGAAATTAATGAATGGTAAAATTAAATACGAGGAGAACATACACATAGAGTTTGCACACGACGATAGGTTTAATAAAAAGGAAATATTTATGGATACACGTAGCACACAAATATGTTTGGGTTCTCCCTTATTTTATGTTAACAAGTTCACGTATACTTTCAGTATTGATACTTTATTTCATTTTAAAACACATTTGCGCGCTAATTAAAACGTAGAGGATATTCCACGGAACTCTTGCAAATTCTTAAAAGGGCATATTTCTAGATTCAAGTCGAGTAGAAAATTTTCTCGTTATTTTACCAGTTAGGTCTTTTCGCTTATCAACGAAATGTTTGAAACTACTTCAACGGGTTTATGAGAATTTTTCATTTGGCTCGTTAGAAATTTGTTTAAATAAGAATCGATGGCGACGACTATGACGATGATGATGATGATGACGATGATGACGATGATGAAGCCACGTGACTGTTAATATAGAGACAGAGTTAAGTTAATGGTATTATGCGAATACTGGGTGATCCAACAAAGTCAGACGGTTGTTCGTGGATGAAGGGCAGTTTGATCCTACGGCTGTGACAGAAGGATCAATAAAAGATTCACACAGAGAAAGCTTTTTATTTCATAGCGCTTGTCCCATTTGTACTCCGATAAGTAATGCATACGGAGCAAGGAATATATCAGTATTATAATTTTAATGATAAATAGCGTTATAAATATAAAGCGAACGGTGGTGTGATACATAGCGAAGGAACGTAAGGGTCTACACGGTAAATGCGAGCAGTAATGTTTTCTCTCTTGAATAATTTTTTCAGGTGCACCAAAGAGTCAGAAGGAAACGGGAATTGCCAGGTACTTTTCGGAGTAATTTCCAAAATGGTAAGTTCTTTATTAAGGAATATAGTTTTCTCCTCACGTATGAATGCACGTGTACCTATTTCATCGATACTTATTCGTTGTGATCTTTTGACGGTGTAAGCTCTCCTTTGACCTCAAAAATATGCCTTTTAATAAAATGCAGAACTTTTGCAATATCACGTATCCTCTTCGGAGTTTCTCAATATTTGAAAGAAGAAAAATAGCACATTACCAAAGAGCACCACTCACGAAATAAGAATACGTATGTATATAATTATTGTCAATGTATATATATTTAATACAGGGTAAGCAGTTTCCAGTTATTTTTCAATGAAAATTTTGCATTGTGATCCAAATAATTGAAAATAATATTGAGTTGCGTAATCGTTAAAAAGCAAAAACGAGATAAGTGCGTGGGCGAGCAGCATCGTTTCACTATACATAAAATTGTAGGATATTGTTGTAGATCCAACAATAGGTATAATACGTAAATTCTAATTTTACTTTTACGACTGATTCTAAACTATTTCCTATAAGTACCGCAGTTTATTTTACCAGTACGTGTGATCTAAATACTTTTGCACAATCATGAAAAAAAAAACTCATAAAAGTGAATTGAATAATTTTGAAAAATAAAGTAAAATAAGTGAAATCAAATATAATTCAATAAATGTTTAAATATGCATTAGGTAAAATTATAAAATTATATACACAAAGTTATTTGAAAAGTTACTTTTAAATTTGATTGATTTTTAAAAAATAAAAAATTATTTTAAAAGTTTAATTTCCTTTTATAATCTTATTCCATTCATAATACAGCCATCACGAATCTTTTTTTAAAGGAAATAAAAACGTAGTCCCTGATTCTATTCCTTCATTGGTTTATTTTTGCTTTCGCCAATTTCATGCAATTCTTGTTATCCATTCTTCCATTCGAAACTGTACATTTTATTTCCCATTATAATCATTTCCAATCAAATCATCTTGCCTCCTCCATTTATTTATTCACTGTAACTTAGTTTAGCCATTATCGTTTGAGTTAAGCTTGTTTTTTCAGTAAAAGTAACTTTTTTCGAAAAGATAAAAAGTTTCAGGTAATATAATAAAGTCATGACAGACACACACACACACATACACATTATTTTATTAGAGTATAATAAAGTAAGAGAAGAAACGTGTATTTAATTTTTTTACAAGGATAAGAGTATCAAAAGTAAACTTGATCTGGAAATCTGATATTTTTCACAATTTTGAGTAAAACTTTTCAACCAAAGAAAATAGAATTACGCGAAAGCCTTCAAAATATTCGTTCTTAAATTCGTTATCGAACTACGAAGTAAACCGGCGTTCTACGAATGAGATTGCAAAAGGTATGCAAAACAAGTTATTACAAAAAGGTAATTGTTACATAGAGGAAAAAGTAAAAAAATGATATTCAATTTATTCTTTCGCACAATCGTACCCTTTCCTCCACACACACATATGTCCACGGATCAATAGCAAATTCAAAAACGAACGTTTTGAGTCTTGTTTTATTTTTTTATCGCGTCTGGTTTAAGAGTTATAGTTAAAAAAGCAAAAATACCATATTTACAGGGATTAATTTTATTTCTTGAATACGCGACACGTGTAACAAATTACAAATATAAAACAAGTTTATTTTTTATCATCGTATTTTAATCGCGTGTAAATCGTGAAAATCGTAAAAATCAGAAGAGTCCGAGACCGGAGAGAATCCAATGAAAATTTTTCAATTTCGAAATAGCTCTTATTGATTTCACTCGGAGACTTTTCGTGAAAATGCTTACGTATTTATACGGATGAGCGATATTTAAGATGTGCTATTTTTCTCAAAGTATCGCGCTGAAAAATGGACGCGATACGGTTTTATTTTCCTCGTAACGAATAAATGACTAAACGTATTACGTGCATCGGAAAGTTAAGGAGTAAAAGCGGTGTTGCATTTACAAGTTAACAATAAAGAGATTAACCTAGAATACAGGCTGGAGGGAGTTGAATAAAAAAAAGGCAGCAAGTTTAAGGAATGAAAGTAGGGGACCGATTTAGCGAGAGAGGTGCGAAGTGAAATTTATTGAGCGTGAAACGTGAAGAGCGCGTGAATTTTTCTTCTCGAGTCAATCGAAGTCGTCCCGTACTCATAGCCACAGGTCCTAAAAAAACCGAGCTGGTCACTTCTCTCGGTCTTTGGCATTCGCGCCGTCGTCGCTCGAACAAAGCAAATCTATCTCAATTTCCTCGCGAGTATCGCGAGAATCCAAAATTGCTTTCGTTTCAAATGCGAGGGTCCGCCACAGTTCTAAAAGCAGCAACGTTAAACCCGGCCGAAAACTGCAATCTCGCAGATCCCCCGGGATTATACATAGAAATTTCGAGCGTAATTCAAGAAACGCCGCGCGTATCCTCCTCCGCTTGGAAGCGGAAGACCTCTCGCCGCTGAAAACTGGGCATTCCCAGGCAAATCCTCCCCAAGACGTTACAACGACGACGGACCATCTCGATAATTCATTAGAAAGTACTCGGCTTTTCATTCTGCACGCGTGGCAATTCTCGAGCGAAGGCAATCGTACACGAGCGATTGCCAGAGAGAGAGAGAGAGAGAGAGAGAGAGAGAGAGAGAGAGAGAGAGAGAGAGAGAAAGAAAAAGAGAGAGTGAGAGAGCGAGCACGAAGATGATGATGGGCAAGAAGCTGAATAATTGTTGGTACTGGAGTTGCCCTTGAGACCTGACTATGAATACGAAACTAAAGGGGTAGTGGGTGTGATGCGAAATGGTCGGAGAGGGGGGGGGGTGTGGTAGTTCGGAGTAAGAGCGAGACAACGAGGCTGGAGGTTTAAAGTACCTGCGTGTAGGTCATCCAGCAGCATGGTTCGACTTGGTTGGAGTCTAGGCCCCAGAAGTCTAGCTCCTCCTCGAAGAGGGGTCCGCAGACGTCGGTGGGGTAGTGGAGTTTGCCGGTTCGGTAGTAGTTGAGGACCTGGGCGAAGACTCCAGGATGCCTGTCGAAGAAGTACTCGTTGAGGACCGAGTCGTAGTTCGCGAGGGCGTCGGTCAACCTCGAGAGCCTCGTCGCCGGAATCTTCTTCAAGGTCGCCTTGTAGGTCTCGTGCCGAACCCCACCCACGTTCAGAACCACGCGGTTCTCCGCGTCACTGTTAATGTGACTCATTTTCACGTTTCGCGCTCTGCTACCGCTGCCTGACGATGAAAGAAACCCACGTGAACTGCAAGCCCCATCAATCGATGTTCTTTCATCGGCGGCCTCTTTCATCTTCCTCTGATTGCCAGCTGTAAGTTCGATACAAGCGTGTTGGTTAAAGCTTTCTTATTCTGCCAGCCCACCCCTCCCCCGTATTTTTATCCACTGCTCTTGCCCTGTACTCTTGCCTAGGAGAGGGGGAGGAGGCCGGGAGGACTGGAATGCTCTAACTTCTCTTAATAAGGGGAGGAAAGAGGCTCAACGCCAAAGAAATCCTTGTACTTGCTCTGATTTTAATTAAAAGTGCTTTCCACCGCTAAGGGTGGGAGAGGGGGTGGGGGCAGGGCAGGGCAGGGCTAACATTCAAAATAGACGGTTTTCAACGAAGGAATACTACTCTCTGGTAGCTGAAATCATTGCCGGATAATTACAAACTCGAATAAAGGAGAATGTCTGCCTGTGCCAGTACACGATCCTTCCACGAGAGAAGTGGAAGCGAGGGTAAAGTTAGAATGGATAATAAACAGCCGGTAGAGTTAGGGGAATAAAAAGTGGTGGTTCTTAGAGCGATTTCTCGAAGCTAGATGTATTCTTTCGCGAATAGTCAAAAGATTCTGGTATTCATGGTCCAATAAAGATCTTCGAAGGTACCCTTATTTGCTTTTTATGTGTCTGTGTACGTGTGTGTGTGTGTGGTAAGCGCGACTCGCGACACACGCGTGCATTCGAAGATTCTTGAAAAAGAAAGCAATTTCCATCCAAATCGTATTTCGCTTTTAGACAAACTGCATTGAACGTCGATGGAAGATAAATATTTATTCCCTTATAGGGAGTGACCTTTTCAACTGAATTTTCAGTATGCGTATAAACATTCGCAACGTGCTACAAGTAATGTCCTTGTTTATCCGTTTGCTGATAAATATTTGTTCCTCGGATTAGGTTAACATTAAACTATGAATTATTACTCGCGGAGCCTTCTAGCAAAAGGACGTGAAAAATTCCTATAATGGTCCAAAGCGGCAACACATGCATAAATACGCGTTGGAAAAGTAAGGAGCGCCGCGTATACAAGAGGATTTTCATAAAACTTTAAAAGGATCTGCTGCTGCTGCTGCTGCCGCCGCTGCCGCCGCCGCCGCCGCTGCTGCTGCTGCATGACTTCTGCTTCGATCCACAATTATATTTCGGTGCAGGTAAGTTTTTGCTTTTCAGAGTGATTCCATTTATAATGGAGAAGAAATCATACTTTCTCTCCGATAAATGTACCGCGCGCAGCGAGAAATCTCCAAGATTTAGAAATTATTGAAAAGTCCCTGCGCCACCCTCCTCCCACGCCTCGCAATCCCGCGGAGTCACTCGTATTAAACAAATTTATCCGGTTATATGAATTCTCGAGTGGAGGAGGGCATTTCTCAAGTGGAAGCGAACGTGAACCACGGCAGCAGCTTGAGTTTCATAAACATCAGGAAGACGACGACGACGACGACGACGACGACGACGACTTATGCTATAATATACGTGTAGAATAAATAATTAACGCGCGACTCGGCTCATTCATTTTTCAAGGGAAATTTTACGGTCTGGGCAGGAGACACGGTGGTTTAATATTACCGTGCTATAATTGATATTTTAACGTGAAACGAAATCACGCGAGGATAATTAATTAACGATACCTCCTCTCGCAGTGGTCCGCTATTGATTTTACCGATAGATGATATATACGAGAAGTGACGAATGGCGGGGGGATAGGGGGGTGGGGAGAGGGGTCGAGGGCAAGGGCTGAAGAGGGAAAAGAAAAAAAGCAAGCGAAAGGGGAGAGAATACGATCGAGACGATTTTCTTCCGTCGATCGCGCAGAGTCGACGGAATTGGCCGATACAATAATAATCTTGCGGAAATATTCGCGATAACTCGGCTGAATTTTAATTTACATGCAGAATGATGCGAGGGCCCGGATTTAATGCATACGAAATGTTCAATAACGGCTGGTGCCGGGGAGGTTGAGGGGGAGGGGGTGGGGTTCCCGCGCTCATTTCATTATTCATTAGCGCTGATTTTCCCCATTCCGTTAATAGTTTCATTAGAGTCAAAAGCAACGGAGAGCCCAGCTCCTTCCGTCTCCTTCGAATTTCAGTGTCGCTAAACTGCTATAACTTTTGTGCATTAGCCGCGTGACAAAGTTTACAACTTCAGCGGGGGATGGCCCGATGCCGGTGCCGGTGCCGGTGCCGGTGGTTCCTCTTGTTTCGCGCTGAAATCAAAGCCTCCCCTCCCCCTTCAGTCCCGTTCCCTACTTTAGAGATAGTATTTCTCGCAACAAATCGTTGACTTTTCAAAAACACTTGGGAAACACGAATAATGCGGAGGAAGATTACTCCGGTATTAAAAGAAAAAAGGAGAAAAAGATTGGGAGAAGGAGAGAGAGGGTTGGGGGTGGGGGGAAGAAATAGAATCCCACAGATTATACGTGGAAAATTGTTAACTAAGATATTATTATTATCGTTATTATCATTTTGTTTTTAATCTTAACGCGTTTCCTCGTTTGGACATTTCTAATCGTAGGGGAGAAATCTTAATTCCAACTCGTGACAGCGAGCAGCGCGAGTTTCGTCGCAAAAGACACCCGGGGTTTATTTTTGAGAGGGTGGATACTTTTTACTATATTTTTCTTTGATATTCAAATCGACCGTCTCTGTTTACGGTTAGTCGAAAGCTCGCGCTACGAAGGATAAAAGGCTCGCCAGTGTATCACGACGAACTGCAGGGTGAATCTTGATAATAATTCATAAATCGATGGGAATTGCCTCTGAGAGGACTTCCGGTGGTGGCGATGGTGCTCGAATCACGAGGGCTGCGATTTCTCAAGGATAATCGTAGGGTTCTGATTCGATTTGGGAGATCAGCATTTTTCAAAAGTATTAAAACTCTGGAAATAACTGTTTGTCGAGAGGACTGGGGAGGATTTTCACATTCCATGGAAGACACGAGCTTTATTCCAGGTGTGTGTGTGTGTGTGTGTGTGTGTGCGCGCGCGCGCGATACTCGGGACCTTCCCTGTCTGCCATAAGGTTAGCTTTTAGAGTGTTAGGGTTGCAAGGAAATGGTTTAGAAACGGTGTATCTCTGAGCGAGTCATATGCTTGGGAACGACTGGGAAAGCATTAGCAAGTGAAATTATCGCCATTACCGCCATTTTTATAGTCGCCGTTCTGGCTGGTATGGCGTAGCTACTATCATTTACCGAATTATCGAGTGAACCGCTAGCTTGGCGAATGGCCAAATAATAATTGCCATCCGCTCGAGAAGCGACGGTTACGACTATGCCTGTAACAGCTGCGAACACGCAAAAGGGGAAACGTACCTCCTCCTCCACCTCATCCTCAATATGGCCAGACTTTTGTCCCGTTAAGGACAAACTTATCATATACTTTATCCACTAAAAAGTTTTCCTCCCCGTTTTCACAGCCTTCGCCGATTCCCATAAGTCTCATCCTTGATTAAATCTCTCCGACATTAAAATGACTGAAATTTATTTGGATTTTTATCCCGAAACTTTTCCCTCGCTTTCCTCCCTCGAATCTTTAAATCCTCTTGTTTATTGATTAATTATTTTGTCGCGGCGGATAAGATGTCACACATTTTCGCTATCTCTTGCTAATTCGATCAGTTTGCCCATAATTCGTCGGACGAATGATTATCTTGTTCTCCTTTTCGTATTTTTACTCCCTGAAAATATTCCTACCCCCCGCTCTCGAGGTTTTGGTAGAAACATTTTTTAAATATCTAACAACAGGATGCTCGAACATCGTAATTCCAGACTACTCGAAATGCGAAGTTTCTTCATTATTGGATTCTAATCGAATTAGCGTTGTCGGTCGATTAATATTTAGCGATAAATATAGTGAACGAGTGTAAGCTAATTATTCTAATAATTAGCTAATGAATCGGCGAATTTCATTTTGAGTAAACGCGTGTATGGTAAGTGAAAATTTCTAGAATTTTTCCTACGGTGAATTTTCAGGACCAATGTTAAAATGTTGAATAAACGATCGTGTTTCCTCTATAAAGTTTACTTAATAAATTTCTGTGTTTGCGCTTAAATGAATAAACGAATGAATTCCTCATAAAATTAGTTTCCGCCATAAACAAAATACTGTCGATTTAATTAACGGATAGGAGATTCACCGTGGATCCCTGAAGTCTGTTTCGAGTCAATTATGATACCTATTTTTTTAAGGAATTGGACGAAGCCAGATTATCGAATAGGTGAATTTTCTTTCTATTAGTAGTAGTGCAGGTTTTTAGTGGATCTCCGGATCAGGAAGAATTCTATTTATAAGGGAAACAGGTCCGCGTCTACGTAGACGAGTGTATGATTCTGTTTGAATACACTCGAAACGAACTGTAATTTAGAATCAAAGCCATTCGGGGGGTATTTCAGTTTCCTGAACGTGTAAGGGAACTACCAATCGGAAGTAAGTACTGTTACTAAGAAGCTTTATGTCACAGGAAACTTCGCGTGTTTCGCATCCCAATGTATTCTCTAATACTAGATAATAGTAGTCCGGAGGACTCTTATTTTCGAAGCACATTCAAATTTTCAATTTCATTTGCATTATTAGAACACTCGGAAGAATATGAACCTCCCTATTTCATTAAAAGGAGTACAAAGATATTCCCTCGCTTGTTCCGCTCTAATATGGAATAATATTAACATCGTCGTTCTTTCTCTTATTATTTCTATAGCACCATCTTTCCAGGTATTTATGTATTCGTAGATCCTTCCCGCGTGCTCCCAAAGGAAGAAATAGACTCTGTCGTTTTCATAATCAATTAGAATGTCTTTCGTTACCGACAGCAGCGTTTTAATTTCTCCTAAATCAATGAGATCTTTGTTCCGAGTATGCTTGGGGATACCTAGCACGTTTTACATTATTGATTAATATTTAAAATTCTCTTATAATTTGAAAGCTTTTATGTCACAATCAATAAGAATATTCTACATAATATCATGCGTGGTGGTGTAATTTATCTTTATTAACAATTTTTATTATATTACGAGTTAACTGATCATGTTGTCTGAAAATAAAGTGAAATCCCAATGATTTTGTGCCTCGAGTAACGAGCTCTGTCTATTTTTAAGAAAAATGGTTTTTAATTTTAATTCGTGGAGTCGCTAGGCATAAACTTCGGTCAAATGCAAACTTGAAGTTCTCCTCTCTATGTGGTACGATAAGAATCTACTTGTACGATTAATCATTCTCTATCTCAACTTTGTTCATGAAGGCGAGGAAGACAGAGAAAGAGAGAGAGAGAGAGAACAAGAGAAGGAACTTACTGAACACACTTTGTACGCGTTTGAAATAGATTTAATAAAATATCAATCTTGTTTTTTAAAAAAGATTTAGCTTTACAATTTTTTTAATGAGATTAAACAAAAGCTAAATAAGAGGATAGGAAATGTGAACTATTTCTAATATTAGGGAAAAAAGGCTTTAATATAGATTCCTAGGGATATGAGAGTTCCATTTCAGAATATTTTTGGATATCCCAAATATGGGATAGTTTCCAATCTGTCGCATTTGTTCTATGTTCTGTATTTTTTGCTCTATTGGTGCCTGTAGTTTTTCGTTAAACCCGCTATATTCTCTGAGTATTTAGTTCTTTCTAATCGGTGATCTAGTTTTAGCCGTTGTCGTTGCGGCCGAACCGATATCCAACTTCCGTACGTTGTGGTCTCTGGCGGTACTATGCAATTTTCTTCTTCTTTTTCATCTACTACTTTATCTATCCGCCATCAACGTTAATGCTCAAAGGATTATAATCTAGGACCTTACTGAATGACACACAGAAAATTTCCTGTTTCGAATAACCATTCGAATATTAACATTAATTTTTATAATCTTTTCATAAATCGAAAACATCTTTACGATCAGAGAATAACTTTTCCTCGATTTGTGTTTTTACTACAGTCCTTTCATTTATTTTTTATTGTGGTTTTTTCCTTGCATACAATTTACACTATATGTTTATGTAGGAAATTAAATGAAACTTTTAAAAATGTTAAATTGAATTTTATTAGAATATCTGTTTTTTAAGCATTATTACATTTGAATTATTTCCTATTCTGAGCTCTCCTGCTACCTCTCTCTTTCTCTCTCTCTCTCTCTCTCTCTGCATACATGTATTCATCTTTCCTTCAATAAGAACAAAGAATCGCTAGTATGTGTTAACTATAATTGTTTTTATATTTAGTCATAAAGTTTCTAAAGCAAAATATCGATTAGATATTAATTATAAGGGTGATTGAATGAGCTCACAACGAAAATTTCTAATTATGTAGTGTACATTTTTTTCTCACATGCTGAACTAACTTCAAGCTTAATTAAAAGTTCTCTTATTTGGTTTCTTGCAACTTTTATCTTTAACATTTATAGTTTATGGGTAATTTAAGGAAGAAAAAGAAATATTTTTTAAGCTGTTACCAATATATATGTACACAGAGTATATGAATATTACAAATTTTATTGAAATTTACAATGAATTTATAAATAATGTGATTTTAAAAAATGAAGAGAATTAGAGGGAACAATGGAGCATTTATGAAAATCCAGGTGCAAATTGTAGATTTAGAATGAAATGGTAATATATCTGTGGGACACAGAAGGCCAATTTAACTGGTACAGGTTTATTTACTTTAAAAGATTTATTTAGCGGAAGTTCAACCGCAATATACACAAGACTCAGCAATCAATAAATTTTAAGCGAATTCCATCATAATGAATAATTTAGTAGAAATCAGTAATAATTTTGCATTTAAATCCGAAATAATGTTTATGGCAACTTGAGTATTCAAAAAAGAAATATTAAATATTAACATATATTAATAGGGGAGGAGTGGGGAGGGAGAAGAAGGAGATGGATTAAGTGAAACAAAAATAAAGAAAGAAAGAGGAAAAAAGGGACAGAAAGGCATAATGTAGTTCTAAGTGATGTCAGGACTCCATATCTGTTCCCAGCTATACACAGTAGCCATTCGAGCAAATGTGATAGGCACATTTTTAGAATCAAGAAACTTTTGCTCACCAAATTTTTAATAGTCAATATACTTTATTCCTAATAGCGAATGGTCTATCAAAAAAAAAAAAAAAAAAAAACAAACAAAAATTAGGATCGGCATAGTTTTTAGATTTGGAATTGGATAGGAACAATGGTAGGACCCCATTTGCTAAAGAAAGATGCGAAGGAAATTACATAATAGTAACTATCAAAGAAACGAACCAAGGGTACCTTGGATTTAGGAAGGCCAAATCTTTAACTCCAATCTAATTGCAAGGTCTCTATTGAAAGCATTACTCTTGATCCACATTCTAAGCTTTACGATGTCTTTATATGTTTTACATAGAGGTAATGGTGCACGAGCACCCACTACTCTGCTAGAGGTATAAAGGAAATTACATAATATCAACCATCAAAGAAATGAGCTAAGGGCAGCTAAAGTTTCGAAAGACCAAACGTTTAACCCTAATCTAATTACAAGGTCTCCATTGAAAATATTACTCGCAGGATCTATAGTCTTGAAACTTTGCGTCTTTGGCAAAAATACTATATTCCCAGTGTGATAAAGGACTTATCAGAAAGAGAGATCGGCGTGATGTTTAGATTTGGAATTAGATAGAGGTAGAGCGTGCGGTGGGTCCTCTGGAAGGATAAACGAAATTATTTAATATCGGCCAACGCGAAGAAACGAACTAAGGGCAGCATGAGTTTAGTAAGGCCGAACTTGTAACTGGAAGCGAGTCTCAGGGTCTGCATTGAAAATATTACTGGTGATCTATAGTCTAAACCTTATGATGTCTTTGACATACTTAAGCCCCAGTTCGATCCTCCAGACGGAGCTTATCGTGCGCTTGTCCGTTAATCTTGTATTAATAGCTTCGCGATGATAGAGTATAGCGTTATCATTCCCGTGCATATTCCGGAATATGTGTCAAAGGACATCGGTCAGTCAGCGCCGATGATAGATATTTCGAAGGACGTCAGCGACATCCTGTTTTCCTATCGCCAAATCACGTTTCACAGGTGTCACGACAATTTTTCGAAAACGCAGCGCGTTGCCGTTCATTCGCTTTTAGCAATGTCGGAATGAAAGTTGAATGAAAAATATGCTCGCGATATTCTCTACAAAACCACCACGTGTTTTTTCCGCTTCGCTTGAAATTTACTCGTTCCCCTCTCCCTCCCGCCCCGTATATCATCGTTCTACTCAAAGTTCGTTGAAAAGAATTCGCGAAAGAAAAGGAAGAACATTCGTCTCTCGTCGCAAAAAATTCGAGTCTCAAATTTGTAATTTTTGCAAAATGAATTTTGAGGGAGGGGCGTGATCTTCGGTACTCGCGATCTCTCGCCGTAATGCCGATGGCAGAATTTATCGATTTGATTATAGGAGTTCAAATTATCATCGAGCACTCTTCAATGAGATCGTAATTTCAATGCAAAATAGTAATAATAAAGCGAGCTTATAAAACGTGTGGTATGATTTATGAGTAATTGCACTCGTTTCACTTTATTTTTATAGATATTTAATAGTCACTTTTAAGACACTTTACCATGCCATTGTAGTTATAGCAGCTATTAACGATACAGCATCTCCACTTTGGTAAAAGTATCAAATCTACACAATTAATCTTCACGTACAATCGCGAGTTATAATACGTGTATTCAAATAAAATAGCGGAGTAGTTTCGGATTGAGAATTTTTATAAACGCCATAAACTTCATTAACACGCAGCCAGTGTGTGTGTGTGCCTATGTGACAAATTTAAAGCTGCAGATTTCAATATGTAATGGTAATAAGTAAGTGGAACTCGTAAAAAGCATAACGCGATATAACGTGCAAATTATATTACTTTTCAAAGTTTTATAGCCACAGATATTTAACACAGTCACTTTTAACACCATAGCATTGCGGTATAATGGTTATTATTAACGGGCCACAGCATCCTTGGTTCGGTAATGGGGTTGAAAAAAGTTGACACGAAACTTGGGCAACGCCTTCTTAAATGTTTGACCAATTTGCATAATCGGATAGTGTGGGCCAAGTATACTAGGTGTTGTATAATCCATGCCATCAAGATAGATCTTTCAATTACAAAAGAAGTATAGTCAACATGGTAGAAACAGGTGTTCCTTCCCCGCTAAAATTTCAAGTTACATGCCCCAATCGCATTATGCCATAATGCATCGTCGTCGTAATAATAAATTGCATCCAGTGATAAATGCAACGCGGAAAGTAAAAGACAATTCACCGGAATTTATTTCCAACGAAATTTCACATTCGCGAAGGATAAGGAATTAAGTCAGCCAACGGCCTGGCAGCTTTTTCCTGTCTGTCGCTATTACGTCACGGGCCTAAATTGACAAGCGCCCGATGGTCAATGAAAATTTTTTGCAACGCGATCATAGTGGACGCGCGGATGTGTATCAATTATTAGAAATTGACGTAGCAGCGTTCCAAAAAAGATTAAACGGTACATATTTTATGGTGCAAAAATCCAGTGAAAGAAAGAGGAAAAAGGGAGGGGGGAGGGGTGGGAGGACTATGAATATTTAAATAGAATCTGTGTGCGGCAAGAGGAATATTTCATTATTTCACTCAAGGTGTCATTGGACTCTTTTCACTGTCATGTAAATAATCCGGTGTTTGATTGGAAGCATTTAGTCACACGTGGGAGAAGGAGATTAAGAGGTCGTACCAGCTTGCGAGACAAAGTCAGTTTTGATATAGCGCCGGGCGTGAGGAACACGGAATTTTTGCTGCGCTTTTACTTCGAGTTTTATCGCTCGTTTCGGTTTATGTCGGTTTAAAGTGCTTAAAAACTTTTTTATTTAATACATCGCGATAAAATTAAATAAAAATTATTAGAAACATCGCTGCACGTTTCGTTTGCTTTCTCTCTCTCTCTTAACTCGACTTATACCTGATGCTAAAGAATTATTTTCTAAATTAATTTGTTATTCATATTTTTAGTGGCAAAATCATCGTCTCTCAAAAGCGATGCTTCGGTGAACGTAGTGTTTTCTCGAGAGTGACCTTTTCCAAAGTGAAATTAAATAGTGTTATTATTTAACAATTGTGACAGTGAGTGAGTGATCGCGGTGCGCGTGTTCCAAGTGGTCAAGGACGCCAGTCAACGTGGAAGGAGCGAAACGGAGGATAGAGGTGCATCTTCGCAAAGGGTGAGTTTTTTTTTATTTTTCTCTTTGTAATATTACAAATCAACGCTATTCTTCGAAAATCTCTTGATTCAAGTGCGCGCGAGCCAATTGTCCAATGCGATGCAATATCGCGCAACGCGTTTAGAATAACAAATACTTTTACCAAATTCTAAATTACCAAATCTCTGTCTTGATGAAATTTTCCGAACTCTCGTCGACTCTCTTTTTTCCCCTTTTCGGTTGAGCGCGCTAGGTCTCTCGATCTCTCATTTTCAAGTGGTCGAGTGGTTTCTCCGGCATTTGCGCTCGGTATTTCGATTTTCGATGCAAACGCACATTCGAAGCGGAGGGAAATGGCGGTGGTCGCGAAAACACCGCGACGCCATTGGCCAGTTTCGATCCTCGACAAATCGAACGCGAGCCCGAAAGAATCCGAGCTCCGAACTCGCCATATTGGGAATTAATTGCGCATGGGTAATTCGTTAATGAACGCCTACTGATTTCTGCTTAATTAACGCGAACTTTGCTCTTGTTATTAACGAGTTTTACGGGGAGGAGCTTTTTTTTTTCTGGCCTCGCGCTACACTTTGTTACCTCACACTCACTTTGTTAGCTGATATTGATGTAAAGCATCAACGTTTGTTTGCTCTGCTCTGCAGTTGCCTTGAGGTAAAACCGTTTGTCAGCTTTTTGCTTCAAGTACAGCCGTGAGTGCAAGGCTTTGAATGATTTCTATTGGATAAATATTGGTTGCTCGTGCAACAGCCACAGTAATTCACGCTAAGACTTATTGGACTTCTCGCCACGCGCGCGCGCGCACACACATACACACGGAGAGACATCGACGGAGAGTCGTTGCGCATCCTTTTCCATTTTTCCAGCGCGCCTCTTTTAGTCCCACGTGACGTCAATGGATCTCGTCTAGTTTCACGTTTAAGGGCCGAAGCCTGGCCTATAGCACACGTTGCAGCAGTATTTTTAATATTTCCGCAGGTCCGCCAAGGTTTTTATCAGGCAAAGCGTGAACCGCGATTAATGCAAGCTCCGGTTATCGATCCCGTGACCGTGATACGGAGCTTTTTCACTTTTATGTTGCAACTAATTATGCTCGCCAGCGCTATTTTTAAGCCTCGCCCCGAGAATCGTCCTATTAAGACTTTTCCTGGCCTAGCCTGGTTGGTCGGTCGGTTGGTTCGACAATGATCGCGTTTTACGATAACGTTGAGACTTGTGTGAATTATCGCCACGGTCGCGTAAAAGAAACTCCGTTTCGTTAAGGAGCTTTTTGTTCCTATTCCTAATGAGCACTTAATCCTCCAGGCATTATTCGATAATACAGGCGAAGATTGCTACTTGATGTTTTCTCAATGATGATGCATTTTCCCTTCGTGCTCCATCTTAAAGCAGATACTTTTATCACTCGCCTGAGATTGGCGTGAAGTGAGATAGACGAGATGAGACGGGGAGAGTAAATGACGCGGAGATTTATCGCCAATTATGCGTTGTTTAATAGGACTTTGGAAATATCGTCTCTGCACTTGGAATCGCTGGATTTTCATCTTTGCCCGTGAGAATCGTCCCCCGCCACTTGAGAAACTTACTTTGTCTCGCGCGGACCCCCTTGGTCTAAATACGCGTTTGCATCGCCAGGTAAAAAGCTCGATGCTCTCCCTGCAAACACATACACGCGCGCGCGCGTGTGTGTACCTCTTGGATAAAGTTCATCTTTTTAGATAAAATGCAAAGTGCTTCCCCGAGAATGGCATTATTTTGCTTACACTCCGTGAAATAAAGTCTGGGGAAACATTGTCTGGAATATATTTTACAACATGCTTGAAATGGAAAATATCAAAGTTAGATTTTTCAAGGGATACGGGGGAGAAAAAAAAAATATTTTCCTGAAAGAGAGGCGCGGACTATAAAATTTCAATTTATTACCCGAAAGAGTAGCGCGCGATCCCCCGGCGGATGATTGATAGCGCATCAAAACTTTGATTTATTCATTTCAAAGATGAAAAAGCATGATTTAAGTTGAAGATTTAAATATAATTGAAATCCGGCCTTCTGGATTCTCCATTAGAAAAGGGAGAGGAGGAAATATGAATTTTTAGGAAGTGGGAATATCATTTTATCACGCGCAACCTTTCTAACATTAAGGTTCCCGGAAAATTCCTAGATCTTTTCATCTCATGCCGCTGGCAGCCTTCCCTAAGCAGCACTCGTTCTCCTCATATTTTATCACGTCACTTGGACAAGGTAGGATTTTATATTCGAGCGAAGATTTCCATTGGAGCGTGTCATTTGGGGCTTTCCCAAGAAGGGGATCCTGTCGTGATCGCTGGAGCGGTTTGACCAGGGAATTCCGCCCGCGTGCAGGGAGAGATCGCGTGGCAGAGGTTCCTGTCCAATAATCACTGAAAGGAGCTTTCTCGCGGGAAACAGCAAGCGTTAAACGTCCTTCGGAAATCACCCTGAGTACACACACACACACACTCACACATAGCCGCAACTTTTCACTGGCGCACCCTGGAACGCGCAAGATCCTAGAGATCCTTTCAAGATCGCATCAAAACCATCCAGCTCGACAGTTTAGCTCCTAAATCTTCTGGAACAGGCTGTGCCATTCCCGCTGGATAAGGACCAACCGATTTCCAGCCTCGTAAAAAAACCAACCCTTTCGGAAACCCACGAGCAGCGGGTACGCTCCTATGGGTCCCGTAGCTCAGGTCCGTGTCCGGATAAAAAGAGGTTTTCACCGTGACACGTGACCCAATTAAGAGCTTGGCGTTTAATTGACCTCGGCGAACAAAGCAAATCCGATACGCGATCAAAGCGCCCCTCCCCTCCCACCTCGGTGCGGCGATGAAAATTCTAACGTAGATTCTCCCCTGACGAAACTCTGCGCGCGCGCGTCGCTCAGACGAGTATAATCGGAGAGAATATGGAGAAACGTCGTTGCGAGTAGTAGCAGTCGAAATTCGAGCGACGTCTCCTCGGTCCGACTCTAACGAGCTACGTTAGACCTTTAGCCCAGTTTCTTCTCGTGTCGCCAAGGGTGGAAGGGCCATGACGAGGAGCAGGTTGCTTTCCCATCCGTCGTACGTTTGCTTCGATCCATCGAGACTGCGCGATCCTAATTAGGATCTCGAACGTCACTCGAGACACAGAGGCGCGACGGCAGTCTTAACTTCCGCGAGTCAACTTTAAGACTCGCGTGGAACCCACACACCCTTTGGATCGGGTGGTGGTGGTGGTGGAGGAGGAGAACTCCCGGAACGATTCCTATCAAACACGCGATTCCTATCGGCTAATTGGCTGTGTCGTCTGAGGCGGCAAGGCGGCAGTGTGGCAAGACGAAGACACCGATAAACCATCCGAGCACGTTGAAGAAACACCTTCTCAACGTATCTAGTGTTCGGGCTTTTGAAGCAAATATACGATTCCGTGGAAAGTGGGAGGAGCCGGCGAAAAGTCCATAAATGTTCGGCGAGCGAGCTTTTTAACACGAAGGGAGAGAAGAGACGGAGGGGTGGGGGACCTTCGTACAGCATCAGCGGAGAGAATTCCTAGATCTTTTCATCCCGGGCTTCCTGGTGCCTTCATCATTCAGCGCTCCCGTTCCCCTCTTATATTTTATCACGCCATGTGCTCTCTCGAGTTTTATCGGAGCATGTCATTTGGGCTTTTCCGCCAGGAGATTTAAGGGTGACGCAGCTGCCTGCTGCTGGAGCAGGTGGCACCACGGTACCGCGGTACCGGTACCCCGGTACCGTTTTTACCTTCGAAACCGTTTGACCGTTTCAGGAGAATTCGTCGCGCGTGCAGGAAACATTTGCGTGCTGCTGCTCGAGAAAGCTTCCGGGCAGGCTCCGTAATCGCCGAATGGAATTCCCGCGGCGATAGACGAGGCGTGAAGCATCGCTCTAAAATCAGGTAGATCGCCGCTGGAGAACGGTATGCCATTACCGCCATAAAGTAGACCGTAACTGTACGGTTTACCTTGCACACTAGATCCATCCCCGTGATAACGGAACCCTAGCGCACCATTCTTCTCGCACTTTTCCTGCGCGTCGATGTCGTTTCACGTGTGCCGTTGAAATATTCATGCGAAGGAAGCTCCAGTTTCGTTGAATGCGTTCCCGGCGACGCTACTCGTAAAACAAAAATTCCCCGCGGGTTCCCGCGCGTCGTTTACCGCTCGCCTCCCGGTATCACCGGACCGAAATCGAACCGCGACGAGAACTCACGGAACTTTGCGATAGATCCCGTGAATTTTCTTACGACCGCTACGCCGACACTTCCGATAAGAGCGATAAGAAGAGAAATTTTGGAAAATTTCACGCTTCTCGCTCTTTGCGAGAAATAATCGACGGGCGTTAGGTTTATCGAGAGCTTTTCACTCGTGGCACGGGGATGATGGGGTGGTGGTGGTGGTGGTGGTGGTGGTGGTGGATCTTTGTAGGATTTTCAATAAAAAGTCTGAGCAAGTCGAATGCCTTTTAAATTCCATTTTTCTTGCAAGGATGTTACGAGGGTATTTGATATCATTGAGAAGTTTCTCGATGTTGAGGCTTGTTGGAAGAAGCTTCCGAGTGCTTTCCTACAATTGGTTCGAAGATAAACTTATTAAAAGTGTTTTCGAGTAAATACTTCTCTCACTTGCTATTGAAACTTTTGGGGGATCTTTAATATTGAGGTCTTCGCTAATCTCCGGGACTCTCTTTGCTCTGCGTCAATTTATTAAAGCCTTAGGATACCGACGTTCTGAAATCATCGGTCACTTCAATTTTCACGGGAACGCGATGGCCATTTTCAAACACTTCGTGGCGGTATCGTTTATTGATCCGAGACTCGAAGATTACTGCGGGGGGCTTCATTTTCTTATTCTCTTAATAATATAGACAAATATTCCCTATTGGAAAACAATCGGTGAACGTGTTTTCTTTCTTGGAAATATTATCGTAGGTTAATCATCGATAACTGTCGATGACACGTTCCTTCAGATCTCTCGCATTAAAATTCTATTTTAAAGTTGAAGAGCTACGAAGTCTTGTAAATTTTAAAAATAACTGAGAGAAATACGTGTTCCACCATGCTCCAGTTTAAATATTTTACATCGATCTATTAAAGCCCTGGAGTATTCCTTTAACGAAACTATGTTGTTCAAAAATCGAAGCCCTTTGAACTTTAAGGTTCATAGCACGTAACTCATGCGAAAAAATTCGTGTTAAATTCAGTGAGAATGTTTGAAGGTAAACATATTTGTCTAGTGACACTTTTCAATGTGTTAAAATACATTCACATGTAATCTATCTTTTTTCTTTGGAACGTGTGAATATTCCCGAACGCTCAAACTTCCACTGTAACGCCATTAATTCGTACTGCGTTTTAAAGAAACCGTGTCGTAAGAATACCTGTGTAAATTATGTATTGTAAATCTCTTTTTGCATTAAAAAATAACAGAATAATAGAATAGCAGAGTCTACTGTAACTGTACGACGTAGAAAGAACGTCAAACATCATTCTGCTACTTCAATCTGAGAAAGTAAAAAATAGTCCGGGTTTTAAAAAATAATATAATATTCAATAACCAAAAGTAGAGTCTTTATTGCTTCTGAAAATCAATTTTTGTAAATATCCAGATAACATATTCTAGCAATACAAAGGATAATCAATGAAATCTGTTTAGTAAAAATACTATGAAAAATATCTTTTGTTACATATTTATACGTAAAATACGATTTTTCAACAACACTATTTCTCTTTTTTAAATTTGAGTTGCTCTCCGTCTTTGTTCCCCTATCAAATCGAATTTATTTCTCTCGTTTATCGAAGCAATGATAAATATATTTAACTTTATTTTATAATAATAAAGAGTATACTTTAATGAGATAGGGATACTCGAGTGAAAGATTAAAATGTAATAGAGAGGGAGATATTTAATAATTGAAATACAATATTGAGAAACTTTAGAAAATCAAGCGTTTTTCAATACCATCAAGAATAATTGAAAAAGTTGTTAAGAGAGAAATCAAACTCTGAAGAGCTTAAACAGCTTGGTCAGTGCACGATTATCTTTCTCAAGAAATTTAGAGATTTGAGAAATTTGTAGAGCATTCGTCCTTACTGACAAACAGATGAAAGGAGAACAAATATATCCAGGAGAATCCGCGAGTAAAAATTATGTGCTTTGATATTTGCATAGAAATGAATTTTCCCTCTTGTATATATATATGCTAATATATTGATAATATTTCCAAGATTGAATTTAGAAGAAATATTAATTTGAATACATTATTTCCTCATACGTGTTATATTGAAATTGCAGCTTTACGTATCGACCCAATTCCTCCCAATGTTTTTATAATAACAATATTTAATTTAAAGTAAAATAAAATATTAAAATTACACAATTGAAGCAAAGAGCGGTTTATCATTGTACAAGATGCTACCGTAAATAATTTATCGCTATTTAGTCCCTCTAATCGTAAAATTTTATCGAATTTAAAGTAACTCGAGGTCAAAATTATGCAAATTCAAATCAGCGTTTCACGTGTAACTTGTTTGCGCGTATTTTAACATGTGATAATTATCCATGCAAAATGCAAAGTTTAATATGTGGACAAAGAGAGACTGAAATACATATTTTAATGTTTTTCCATACGTCTATTAACTATGTTATATGGTCACGCGCATACTTGCCATAACTAAAGTGTTTATAGGTGCTCCAACATTCCTTAACTATCTTGCTTGTCCGCGTCTATTGATACGGTCTACTTATCGAGAACATTTTCCTAGTGAAATTTCTCACCTAATTTGGTCAATCAACGTGAAAGTTAAAAAATAGCATTTATCGATTCCTATTGTCGGGTTAAAAGCAATTTATAAAATACTATCGATTGATTAGTATTTTAATTGTGCTAAAAGCTCCTTTGTAGATTTGCGGTAATAGATTTTTACGCTTTTAAAGTAGAACTATCGTAAATTGACGTTTGTTATTTTTTTGTAGTTTGATCGTCGATTTCGAGAGAGATCAAAAGTAAATTAACATTCACCCCCGCCATCTCCGCGCAATCGCCATTGGCCGGAGGTAATATAATTTTCGATCATTATGAAAAATTCGAAAAACATCGCCCGTCAATTATTGGAACTACTAGAAACTGATAACTATCAGTTTTTGCGCTCCGACTGGATTAAAGGGGTCCTCTCCCTTTTAATCCCTTTTTCACACGTTCGACGCTTTGATCGAGAGAGAAAGAAAAGAAAGGAATGAGAGGAAAGAAAAGTCTTAACGAGTTTTCCGGAGAAGTAGGTTGGGACATTCCAACGTCTCACGAAATAACGTTCATGGATTGTTAGTCTTTCGGTGAAAATTCGGAAAAAGCAATGGTTGTCAATTGCGAGGAATATGGAGGCCGATATCCATCACTATCGTTTTCCGCGTTCTCGCTAGATTAAAGGGGGGGAGAGGCGATTGGACGAAAGAAAAGTCTTAACGAGTTTCCCGGAGAAATAGGTTTGGGCATTCTAATATTTCACAAGTGCTGTAGCACGGTGATGGTGGTACTTGATGGTATCTTCTTTTGAGGAACGTTCTCGTGGGCCAATTGGCCAGTTTCGATACAGGCTCTTGGGACAAACTGGCAAGGTTCTCCATCTCTTTTCGCTCCGCTGAGAAACGTACGGTCGACCGAGGCATCTGCCAATTCCACCTGCGACCTTCGAGCACCGCGTGTTCCCGGAAGAACGTCGATCGAGCGCTGCTCGGTAGCCAACGCGAATAATTTCTCACAAATCTACTCCGAGCCAACTTATCTCTTATTTTCTACGTGACCGGTAAAGCAACGATAAGTAAACTTATCCAATAAATCCTCGACCAATCAGTCAATAAGTTCTTCAATAAAATCTTCCTTTAACACGATAAATATCTATTTGACTTGGCAAATCTTCTTATTGACTTTATACAGCGGACATAAAAATAAATGCGAAACAAACCTTTATTGATTTTGATAGTCGGCCGCCTACATCCGTGATTCGCGCAGTTTACTTCTGTGCCAGCCGTTCGCTTTTAATTTATTGAATTTCTTTCGGATAATAAATAATAATGGTTTTTTTTTTACGAATACCTCTTCTCCCGCGCGAAGTACGGATGTGTTTAGCTTGTTAAATTATCCAATGGGGTCGTGGATTTTTTGTCCTCTTTCTCTTAGAACTCGGTATAACTCGGTGACAGATTCATTTTCATTTTGCAAATTTGGACGGTTTTAACCCATTTGCGCGTATACGCTGTATCGTTTGTACATTCTAGAGGTAGCAGCCAATAATCGAAGCAGGTTTATGACAATTGAAGCCTATTAAATATAAATCGCCATTTCGAATTAGACTAGAATCATCCATTAGCGAATCAAATGATAAATTTTATCATTTCATACGTGTAAACAAGTTTATTAGCGGGCTTAGAGTGAATATTTAATAATGCAATTAAACATAATGCATAATGTATTCCTCGATTATCACTTTACGTAACTTTGCAGTTTTATAGCAATTCCAGTTCGAAGTCACCTCGTAACTTAAGTTTTTATGCCGCGATTTCGCTTCTAGCGCGAAACTTATCGGAAACGTTATAAAAATCGGAGCGCAAAGGTGAAAGAAAATTTATTGCTATAGGATCTCGAACTTGCCAGCTTTCAACCAATAGAAATTTATACTATAACCGGGGGGAAGTTTATATGTGTAAAATGTTGGAGGATATTTCAAGCAAGGCCCGTTATATTCCGAAAGATTTCGAAGATGCTATCTCGAAGCGACTATCGATTTCTGGCAAAATTTTTAAATTTACCACAAATAATGTTGTTTCTGAGAAAAGTACTATTTCTTTAGGAAACGATATTTATCGGTAAAAAGAGAAATATAGAAAGGTCCATGGGGGTTTCGATTCATTAATTTAAAGAACCAAGAATAATCCGCGTAATCAGTATGGGGATATAAGAGGAAAGATTATTAGGAGCTTACAGGGGATGTTCGAGGTGATTTCACTGGCAATGAGACTATAGCGTGAACGATTTAGCGTGAAATAGCTGATTTTGAGCACGATTGAATTTAGACAAGGATTTGCCTCGCCCCAATCTTTTTCCTGCGTATAATCCAAGCAAGAAGCCATTTCTCCTTATCGCGCGGCTTCTTGAAAATAAGTTGATATCTTAGTTCTGGCAAGCTCGTCTGATCATACGCTGGCTCTTTCCACTGGTAAGCGACCCTCACGGTCAGACCACCTGGAAATTGAAAATTTCCCCCTTCCTTTTCTCGCTGGAATCACCACCGCGAGCAGACTAACCCTATTTATCACTTTCGACACCATCATTCCCACCGAGATAGGTGATGGGAATTCGAGAAACGTATCATCTCACTCCTGTACCGCAGGAAACTGAGAGATACGTGAAAATTTTAATCGCGCATGAATTTCAATCTCGCCAATATCTATAAACACGCTCGAATCCTTTTGTCTCGAGCTGTCTCCAAACGAAATAAGGAGCAGCGCGGAAAGAAGTTTGGTGGATTGGAACTTTTTGGTGGAAATTTGCTGCGGTGAGAAGACCGAAAGGGATTCGTGCAAAATTTATCGCTAAAACGAAATTAGCTTATCCCGCAAAACTGATATCTGCTAATTAATAAATTGTTGAATGTTTTACGTGGTAACGTGGGCTAGAAACCGATTTATACATAAGCAATTACTGTTACCAGAATTTTTGCTTACCTAATAAAGTAATTAAGGCTATCAAATATTTATCCACGGTAAGAACAGAAGGGATTACTGAATTTGGCCCAGTTTTTCTTGGCCTACTCATTACTCTACGATAACACGAGTTACTACCTAGCGATAAATCTACTTATTACCCCCATTGTGACGAAAATAAAACGTTGTCAGGCCAATAGAGGTGATAAACGGTGAGCCCATTTATTAGTCCTGTCGTAACAAAAATAGAACGATATCCCAATCGATCGGTCCAGCTTTTTTGAATCATAGGCAATAAGCCTTTCGGTCCAGTGTTGCCAAATCTCTTGTCAGCGAAGCAGATCGTTCTTGAAATTTGTTGCTTTTCGATCGAATTGGCTAAAAAAGGGTACGAGAAACGAATAAAAAAAGCAGAAAAAAAACAAAAATGGGAAAATAACAGGAAATAGAAACGTTTCGAGTTCCGTCACTCGTATAAATCTTTTCTAACGTTCATGTGTAACGTATGATATATTCCTTGCCACTTCCGGTTTAACCAATCATACACGTAGATCAAAGTTTTCTCTACGAGAACCTATAAAGTTCCCCTCGTAAAGCTTGGCAAAATTGATTAGTATTGTGAAATGACTGCAATTATTTCACGTAATAGTAGACGTAGAAATAGCAATAGTAGTAGTGGTGGTAGCAGCAGCAGCAGCAGCAGCGACGGCAGCAGCGACAACAGCAAAATGCCAATTAGAATCTATTCTTCGATCTACGTGGGGGTTATTTCACAACACGCGTACTTCACGCGTTAAAAAGGATTTTACGTTTGTGTTATACGTGTAAATTCTCTCCCCAATGGGGAGAGGGGAGGGTCGTAAAATAATCTTTTGCCCTTCGGCTAGTTGGCGCATAGTGCGTGTAAATCCTCATTCCAACAATACTGGACTTCACCCTCAACCCCCTTGGATCGGTTCTGTTTTCAGTTGCAAAGTATAGGAAAAAAGAGGAGGAGGAGGAGGAGGAGGAGGAGGAGGTAGAAAAAAAACGAGGCGTTTATCGAACTCGAAGACTTTTAAGAGATCCAACGGGATTTTCCGCCATTTTCTAATGGTTTCCCAGGCTCTTCTAGGATCAATATTATTCCATTGCTCTCCGGGAAAGATTTTACGGGATATCCAATACAACGTTTATGAGATCATATTTTACGCTACAGGTTTAATAGACTCTATTTCATCTATCGTAGGAACGGGTCTATTAATGTCTCTCCGAGGAGACAACTCAAATTCAAAGTTGCAGGTTTTAAAGGAACTCCTCGGTAGTCGCGCGTTAGAGAGCACGCTCGAATTTCTTTCTCCACTTTCTCTCCTTCCTTTCATTTTTTACGGTTTGCATTCTCTTTGAAGATTTTTCTCATTGTCCGCTAAAGCTGATTAACCGCTGGTATTTTCTACCGCACGAGTCCGACCAGAATCTGACGCAGTTTCGGATCATGGTAATTGCACTTTGGATCCATGTAGCCTTAGGAGAATTTACCCCCTCCCGCCCCACGGCTACATTGCATTTCATTGTGTATACGACAAAACTTGGCAAAGTCTGATATAACTTTAATGCGTCTGAACTCGGTTTTGGAACAGCATTAGAAGAATTCCAGTTATCCGCTTTACATCCCAGGGTTAACCGAATTTCGCAAACTTTAATAGTCCTCCGATGCATATTTTAATTATACTTCTCGCTCTTCTTTGGAGGGGAACAGTCAACGTGCGATTCTCAATTGCGCTTTTCATGTACGAGGTGTGGAATGTTGAAAATCATCCAGCGTTAAAAATCTTCTTTACGATCCTTTCCTCGGTATCTTAGAAAAGCGTGAATTTTTAATCAAGACCCGACTACTAACGGTGGGTGGCTTTTATCTCTCTCTCCTCTTTTCCTTCCTTATGTAGAAAGGGTATTCTCGATCAAGTCAATTTCTTCCCTTAAACATATTGTATTTTTCTAACGTCTCGAGCTTACGGTATTTTCTTATGCTATAACAATACACTTTTGCGAATGTTGTCCCGTTCGGTTCTTTACGAATTCGAGCGAGGAGGAGAGCAAAGGCGACGAGAATTAGAAATATAAATTGCGAAGAATAGCAGTGGAAGATGGATGAACCTTGAGAAGGATGACTCGCACTATCCATTGTATTATAAGGTTCCGAATTCCGGAAGTCAAATTTTCACGGGAAAAAGTGTTCGCTATTTCATTAGTTTGTAAATCTTGGGTCAAATACGAGGGAACCATAAGCACGGAGAAAGTAGAGAGAAATAAACTCTGTCTCCACAGTTTCCTCTCCCAAATCATTAACAATAGAGAAAAGTATAAAAAATTCGCCCTTATCAGCTGAATATTTCATGGAAGCTTTTCTAGTACAGGGAGAAGGTACAAGAAGCTCGATATTTCATTTTCTTAAGTAATTTTTCAATAAAACTGTAATGCAGCCTGAAAGTATAACAGAGAAAGAGAGCGAGTGGAAAAAAATTAGAAAAGGTTAAGGGTGGTGAAGAAAACAAAAACAAATTCTAGACTTGCTTATAACAATAGTTGACAAAGGGTTGACGATCGAACGTAAAAAGCCAATACGCAAGATTGAAATATATCTGTCAGTTTCCGATGAACATCGGCAAATTAATGTTATGATAAATCACAAAGTACAAAAGGGAGGGGTGGGGGTGGAACGTAGATCATAGATAACCTACATAGAACACAGTATTTTGAGGATACAACTTTGGCAACATATTGTGCAAACTGTGGGGGAGCCCTCATAATTCATAGTGAGTTAGTAAATATTGTTTTTCACGAAAATTGTTTATTAACCCAATTTTTCTCGATGAAAATTGAAAATTTTCAGTAGGGGAATCCTCCTTAATTCTACCTAAAACTTATTAAACCCCTCTGAAACATAGGTTCCCTTTGTATTAGAAGTCTTAGACACGTGCTATACATTGAGAAGTTTTAGCGAGTAAGATTTTGTTTAACGTGTTGCGTGTAACATAATTCTGCTTAACATGGTTTCGCCTAACACAGTTTGGATAAAGCACGGTACAACTTTTCATACTATACCAGGATTATCTTATTACAGTATCTGTACTTGGCTAACATACACAATGAAAGTCGGAAGTAGATGTAGAGGAAGAATCGTCTAAAACAATCAAGCAAGGATAGGAAGCAAATTGTTCACTTTACGATCTTTGGCAAAAGGTTTGACGATAGAATCCTAAACCCACACACACACACACACACACACACACACACACACACAATTACTACCACGGTTTACCATTCCTCTGTAAATCTATTCAAATGGGGCCCCTTCTCTCGGAACAAGCAGGGACTCTGTCTTGGCTTAAAAAAAAATTCATTTGCATGGATCTACATCCCCAACCCACTCTCCACCATTCCTATTATCAATTCCTGCATTACCGAGCGAGTCCTTAACGATCACCAGGATTCTCCCCTAATTTCATTAATAATAACGCGAAGCTTCTAATAAGGGAGACCTATTGCGTGGAATAAAATGGAGACGTATTATACAGTGGCAGCTTTCCAAGCTAATGAAATTGCTCAGCTGATACGCCATTTGCAAGAAAGACGTAGCTGTAAAAGAGTGTTAGTGCGTGGAAAAACCGTAAAATGTACAGCTGCCTGAAAGAAGAAGTTACTTGACTAATATCTGCTAGCAGCTGGCTTGCAAAGGAATTGACAGTGGATGTTGCAAAAACGTTGGTGTAGCGTTGCTGCTGGAGATAGAGCGGGAGGGAGAGGGGGAGGGAGAATGGATAAGAAGAGGGTGGAAAATATAGCAAGCGAAAGGTCGACGATCGAATCCCGAAAGTCGACTCGTATATGGCGCCTAGTAAATGTTCATTACTACTCTACGACTGCTACTGCTACTATTATTAGTACTACTACTGTTACTACCACTATTACTACTACTACTGGTATTAGCCACCACTATTTTCCAGCGACGTTGCCAAAGACGCCGACGCCGACGAGCTGAGCCGATCGAATCTCAGTGAGCGCCGTTAGTGACGTCACTGGCCGCTATACTCACACACGTGCAAACTCTGTGCGCGTACTCCGCATGGAAAAAATGTCTAATTAAAGGAAAGAGAAGCGTACGGGGGTAATTAGTTCAATCACACATTTTTATTGTTATTCGCGTAATGTTTAACTGGCAATTGCGGCTGTAATAATATCTAAATGAGGAGACCGAATCTCGCTATCGGCAATTGTCGCAATTATGCTTTCAATGTACCTCACGGGATATTTTTAACGAGGAGAATTTCACTCATGATGGTTTCCCATGGAAAACTCGCCCGTAATTTTATACTGGTGCGAATGGTTTTCCTCGAGGGATGTCTGAAGTTTCGCGAGAGATTCGGGGGTAGGGGTAGTTTAGGCAACGTCCATCCACCCTTTGAAAAACATCGATTCTCGCGGTTCGCGCTGTCACCGATAAAATTTTCTTAATTGATTCCCGATGGTTTCGAGGTGAGTTCTTCGCGAGGGAAAAGAGGGTGCGCGGGAGGAAGAGCAGAGGGGGTTGCTCTCGATGGAGAAACGTCGAAACGCTCTTCCTCCTCGAGTCTACGGGACCGCGAAGGAACGCGAGTTTAATTGTGGGGTGTGTTTTTGGGATTACAAAGAAGCCGGCGATTATCTCTCGGAATTAATTAATCAATTATTCGCTACGGTCGCGCGAAGAAGAACCTGCCATAATTTTAGTTAACCGGAACAAAGGGTTATCGTCGTCCACAAACACCCTGTGTTTTGTTTCGAATAACGCTTATACGATGCGTGCTACACGTATATTGTTCCAGCGAAATATAAGTCTCGGGAGTTTTGGAAAATTCACTAGAAATGTTTCAATAAGGTACGACGAGACGGGGGTGGAAGTTGATTTTCCTTAAGAACAAACGTAAACATAAGAGAGAGAGAGAGAGAGAGAGAGAAAAAAATTTCATTAGGTGCTGGGTTCACGCTCGATTTACCCCTCCCCTCAGTATTATCATTTTAAGATATTTATTAACGGGGTTTACCGAAGAGCCACGGGGGAGGTTGATTTCCGCAAAATATTTCGTTCGGTACAGGCCAGCTGGAAAATATTGTAGCGCCGATGATGCTTCCCCCTTTAAGCGCCGCTTCAAACTGATTTAAACCATACGAGTACTTTGAAAAAGAATCAATAACATTCCCTGTAGACTCGCATTCATTTATCCAGAACGGGAGTCGATATATTAGTTTCCTAAGCACAGTCTCGTATTTATTTTTGCGGAACCTCGGAAGATCACTCGTTACACATACGTAAACGGCAAGAAGCCGAATCGAACCCGGAGTAAACTCCGACCGGTAAAAATAGACGTACGTTCGTGTAAACCAGCCGCGGTCCCCTTGCCCCTCACCCCCGCCCGCAAAAAGCCAATTATTTTCACAGAATCGGATTGGAGGATAACACCGTCGTCGGAAACCGTCGTCTCGCGCAACCTGCCAGATTGTCGTGGTCTCGCTGGAACCGTAAAGTAGCGCCAAAGGATGACGGGGAAGGGGTTGGCGGGGGTTGTAAAGGGTGGGTTGTAAGCTCCGAGGGACGCCGCGTGGGAAAATAATCGCGTTTCTCGAAACTGGGGAAGACGCGTTAAAACAGAGTCCGCTATTTCATTTGAAAAGAGTAAATAAGAAGAAACGGGGGTGGTGGCGGTGGGTGGGGGTGGGCGATGCTGGCAGTGGCATCGATCCCATTGCAAATAGCGAAGAGCGAGCGACCGTGCTTCACGAGGTAGGAAGCAATGAAAATAATGGGTCGAGTGAAAAAAACGAGCAGTTGTATCCACGCCAGGTGGTGGTGGTATTGGTAGTAGTAGTAGCAGCAGCAGCAGCAGCAGCAGCAGCGGTGGTAGTCGTGCAAGTAGTAAAGGTAGTGGTAAGGGCAGCCGCAATCGCGACAATGGCGAACGGCGAAGAAAGATGTAATCGAGGGCTTCTGAAAATAGGAGTGGTTTCTCCGGTTATCGGACCTGGGGATCGCGACGGGAACTGCAGTCACGTCCGCGCAACTTTGCAATAATAGCCAGGACGATAAAAATTAGGGATGGAGGCCGATGGCGAGGGGGGTAGTCGCGCCGCCGAGAATTGGCCAATTTTTGGCGCTATCGTCTCGTCTCCGTCGCCGTCGCCGTCGCCGTCGCCACCGGAGGGGGGCAATCATAATCGCGAGTACGCCAGCTTTGTTTGCCCATTGTGCCGGGGGAATGCGGCGCGGGGGGAGGGCGGCTGCCATCCATCCGCAGTTACGAGTGCGTGAAACTCCGGAATAGTTGCGCAAACTATATTACTAAAATCATCCTCGTGTTCCAGCAATGGGCTTTATTCAGCCATTATTCGGGGGAATGAAACTATCGTGTAACGCGATTCCCAGTGTAACTTGTAGCCGCTGCTTTGAGCACCACTAATATTCGCAGTCACGTCAGCGGGAAGTTAGGTCAACGTTATCAGTTCGCAGACTGGCGGCAGCTATGCAAGAAGCTATCAGCAGCTATTCTTATTGCTCAGATACGAGGAAGAGTGGCGGTATCTGGCCAAACGTGGCCTGAGCGCCGCGCTAACGGCACCCCAGGTACGTTGCCGTAACAACCTGTGCGCCTCCCCCCCGCCCCCGCGGAATCTCGATCGTCGATATTTCTCGAGGCAAATGGCAGCCACCCCCGATAGCATCGCGCGCGCACTGTAACTCCTTAATTGCCATGGCACGTACGGCAGTCGTGGGACTGCCGTGCACCAGGAGGTCCCCGTGATCCTTCGGATCAAGTTCCAGTTCCGAAGGCGCAGGAGAATCCGGGTCGATCGTGGGTGGAGGGGCGCGGAGGGTTCCGAGACCCGGGGAGGTATAAATTTCCCGTTAAAAGAGGATATTCCCACAAGTCCGTGCGTCGGTAATCTTAATTGGAATGCCGAGGGGAATACGTGAAACCGAACTCTAATGGCCCCGTGGAAGAGGAGAGGAGTCGGTTCCCGGCCTGTGGGTCATCGTCGGGGGTGGTTGAGGCGAGTGCAACGGCGCCAGGAACAATCGAGCTTCCCTTCGACATAAATCTTTCACTCGCGACAGGATCGGCGGGGGCATTTTTTATGGGAGGCCAAGGAGCGCTGCTGAGTAATGGGGGAAGAGGCGACGGCAGTGGCGTGCGGAGGAGGAGGAGGAGGGAGAGGGTGCGAGCAGAATTTTTACCAGAAGACCAGGGCGACGACGAGAGAACCCGGAGCGGAAAACAGAGTACCGGGGGGTAGGGTAACCTCGATTAACGGAGTCGTCGAGTCGAGTAGACTCTCTCGAGCTGACTATTCAAGGAGCGAAGTCCTCATTAATAAGACAAGCGTCAAGGCAGATCCTACAGGAGGAGAGTAAGAGCCACAGGGAAGAGGGTCCTAATCGGGGAAACCATCGTGTAACGAAGCCAGTAACCCGCTCGGTCTAGTTTAACGTGAACTGCGAGAGGGGTTCCTCTGTGGTGACAAAAGCGGGTTGCCACTGGAAGGGTTGAGGGGTGAGGGGTGAGTGGTGAGGGGGTAACTTACGATGTTTGGTTCCTCAGGTAGCAGATGTCAATTCGGCAAAGTGTGAACTAGAGCGATGCTGGGATCAGCGATACATCTGGGGATGGGCAGGTGGATACATGGCAAAGCGTAGCGTGGCATAGCATGGCAAAGAGGAGAGGAGAGGAGAGTAGAAGAGAACAGAGCAGCGAGTGGTAGAGCGTCGAGTAACGCCGAGTCGCGAGAATCGATAGTCCAATGCGTGCAAGCGGCGGAGCGATAAAAGCTCCGCAAGTCCGCGTGCTCCCTCGAGCGGACTCGAGCGCGCGCGTGCTTTCAGCGGAGAGGAAGAGAGATAGAGAGAGAAAATTTAGAAAGACAAAGAGGAAAGAGAGAGGAAAAACGATTCTTATAAAGCGGAAAGGAACGAGTAGTGTAAGAGATAGACAGAAAAAGAAAAAAGAGAGAGAGAGAGAGAGAGAGAGAGAGAGAGAGAGAGAGAGTCTGACCACCCACCCTCGTCCGCGCTCTCTGCATGACTTGGCGGGGTTCCTCGGCATCTCCACGGGGGTCACGGCTCCGCTTCTTCCATGTCGAACACGAGGGCGATGGCGCTGCTTCCTCGGAGCGATTTTCGCCACCGGCTCGGACACCACCTAGATCAGTTAGGTCCGTCCGCACCCAAGGCCACAATCCAAGTTCGCGAAAAGAGACTGGACTACCGTCGCCTTCTTCTCGAGCACTGGGATCTCAGGAACTCGTAGACACCTCCCCCCCGGACACTTTCCCCGAGGTTGTTGCTTCTCGAAGAAGAAGAGGAAGAGGAAGAGAGGGAGGAGTAGGAAGAGGAGGAGGAGGAGGAGGAGGAAGAGGAGGAGAAGGAGGATGAGGAGAACAGTTCGATCCTCCAACTACTGGCACTAGTGGTGGTCCCAAGGAACCTCCCCCAGGTCCCACCTCGAGACGTTTCAGCGACTTTCTCACTTGGACTTCGCGCACTCACCGCGACTCTCTGCTAGACGCTCTCCCCCCGCACATTTTTCCCCTCGTTCCTGAGAACCCCTGCTGGTTCTCCGGCTACTCCGCGGTGCTCCCCTATGACCCGTCCGACGCTCTTGGCGACCCCCTCGGTTTTCACTGTTGGTCGCTCACTCTCTGCTTCTCCCTCCTCGCCCCCTCTTTCAGGATCGGCACCACCACCACCGCCGCGACGGAACACGAGTCTCCAGCCCGAGCCCCGTCTGAAGCGCGAACCGAACTGACCCCGAGAGGGCCGACTCGTCGAGACGCGGCACTCGCGCCCGGGGTGCGCAGGCGTCGCGACGCCGCCGTCGTCGTCGCTGTCGCCGTCAACGTCACCGTCAACGTCACCGTCACCGGCGACTCCGCGCACCCGCACGCTACACCCCGCGAGCGAACCCTTTTCGAAAAACCGCGATTTTGCCGCCCCGCCCCCCACCCCCCGCTGCGGCCCACTCTCGCTATTTGCGTTTCCGCTCCCCCGACTTTGTCCCGGTTGTTCCCGGCCGGTAGCTTTTAAGTAGTCGCGGGGCGTTGCGTAGTCGCGCGCGATACCCTGGCGAGAGCAAACTACGAAAATGACTGAGCGCAAACAGTCGACTGACGGTGAATAGGCTCCGGCGGGGCACCCCAGGCTTCAAAGAACGCACCCCTCGCTGCGAGGGGGTGCGAACGCGACTCCCAGCCTTTCTGAACTCCGACGAACGCTTGGGAAATGCGCGAGACCGTCGAGGAGGAGGAGGAGGAGGGAGGAACGACGAAAGGAAAAACTGGCTGACAAGACCCGGTTCTGCTCGTTGTTGTCTATTTTCCAGTACTTGGATAAAGTTTAAAGCAGCGGTGCAATCAAGAAGACCGTGCAGTATTAATGGGCTAATTTCTTTAATGTATGCGGGTACTTTGCACGGGAGAAAGTTGCCGGGAACTTTGCGGCGTCTGTGATTCTAGAAATTACGCAACAGCATAGTTTGGAACAGTGGATTGAATTTTGTAGCGGCGGAAATTGCGCTTGTTTTATCAGAAAAACGCTTCCTCCAGGTCGGGGCGAAGTAACGGAACTCTCCAAAGGTGAAAAAGAGAGTCTAATAGGGTGGAAGGAGGGGGGAGTGGGAGGGGGGAGAGAGAGCCTTATTCATGAGAAGCTCGAAGTCTTGCCGCGGGTCAATCTCGCAGAGAGGGGGTGGAGGGAGTTTGTCAAAGTTTCGACGAAAAATCTTTTGAAGCGTCGAAAGTTGAACAATCAGAGTGACGAACAGCCAGGCTGTGCCGGTGCTGGTGGCGGTGGCGGTGATGGTGGTGGTGGTGGTGGTTGCATGGGGGGAACAATCGTTCAATGCTGGAGCGGAATTAATCAGTCAGGAAGGCACTTATGCCAGGCATTCATGGTGATAAGCCCCTGATTAATCGCCTTTAATTGCTTACTGTCTCGTCGCACGTGAGAAAGGTACAATCTGTGAGAAATCGCAACTCCAGTAATTAGAGGCCACCTTTGTTGCAAACGACGCTAAATTGCTCCGATCATTTTCCACAGGAGAACGCGACTGGCGCGATATGGGAAACAAATTAAGGGCTGAGCCCTCTGGGTTCTGCACGCGGATCATTTTTCTCCATGGAGCGCTGCAATATTTTCATCGTCCATGAAAACATTGCGGATTTCTGGGAAACAGTCCCATTAACGTGGAAAAATATCCCTACGGAACTCGATAGGGGTTGCAGGGGAGAGGGGGATGAACAACCCCTCGGTATTCGCAGATCCATCGCGTGGGACCTCGATCGAGACTCCATGGTTTATGGTTATGGTTGGATCAGTCTCTTCCCGAACACTCCGGAAAGATTTCAGAACCAATCAAACGGAGCTAGTAGTAATGGTCAATGCTTGATCTCCCGCCGACCGATACAAATTTCCTCGAGCAGCAGCTTTCTCTCTACAAGGGTGGGAGGGAGGGGGCGACAAACGAGGGACGTTCTAGAATTCCGGAAGTCGTTAGCCAAGCGAAGTCCGCGAAAAATCCCCCCCCCCCACCCTTACCCTTCAACACCGTGTTCGTCTCGTTGCGGGAGGATTTGATGCTCACCGAGGAATTTTGCACAGGGTGTAACCCACCGGAAGGATCCAGAAATGTCCTATGATCCTTCCGGTGTCCTGAAACGTCCTGCGAGATCGGCGTGCGGATTTGCTCGTTCGATGGAGGATCCAACCGACCCACTGGCCGAATATCTCGAGTACGCGTTCATCCAGTTTGTTTCAGGGCTTGCTATTCCAGGGGTGGCGCTCGTGTCGCGACGACTTTGTCCCCGATGGAGGACGTTCCACCTGGGTTTCGACTTTTCGCGGAGGGACGATCGAACCCGGGGTTGGAGACCTGACCGCGGTGGCGAAGGTTTGTGCACGCTTTATGGCTCGTAAAGTTTGCACGAGGCGTCAACGTGTCAAAGGAGCTGCACGAACGGCCGCGTTCAGAACGTCGACGCCGACTGCGATCGATTTCAGGAATTCTCCTTAACTCGGCCATGCGGCATGCAGCACCTACCCCTACGTGGATGGCCGCTAATTATTAACAGCCTCTTCCTTTGTGGGAAACTGCCGGGGCCATTTGCCAGAAGCCGTTCTTCCGGAAGATAAACTCACCCCCAACCCTGATCCTCGACACCCCGTATGCTCCTCTCCACGCGCTCTCTTTTGGCCACTGTGATATTTGCTACTTCGACGAGAGAATACTGGAGTCCCCCCTCCCCCGCGCGTCCCTACCCATCCGAGTTACTCCTCGGGGTAATAATTGGAATGGACAAGAGCGAACTTCCGGT
Organism: Sclerodermus sp. 'alternatusi'; assembly: GCA_037305995.1. Taxonomy (NCBI): domain Eukaryota; kingdom Metazoa; phylum Arthropoda; class Insecta; order Hymenoptera; family Bethylidae; genus Sclerodermus; species Sclerodermus sp. 'alternatusi'. The sequence goes on from CM074553.1 coordinate 1,441,926, forward strand.
AGCGGCTACAACCCTCCCCCTCCCACCGCGCTACTCCCCGTCGGATATTCCCGATGAAGATTGGATTTTCATTCCGAACTTTGCCAGGACGTACCCGGGCCATCGATACCCGAAGGGTCTTGCCGCGATATTTTAAGCGCTGGACCGGAAGCGCAAAATTTTTCTGACAGATGTTCCGGAATATCGGATTAGGCTTCCTCGCATATTGTACGCGCTGGCAAAAAGTAGAATGCCACTGCATCTTCGATATTCCATTTTTCTTAGTTTCCAGCAGCTGGAATATACGATGCGGCTTCCCTGCGAGATGAGATGAAGCTTATCGTGGATTTTGATGATGCGTGTGGGATATGCAAAGCGAGGTTAGGTCTTCGACATGTTTGAAGCTAATATTCCAACGCGCGCGGGCGCCCGCTGGAATTTACTTTGGAAAGGTCGAACCACGAACGGTTATTACGTTTGCCATAGCCCATAAAATGTTCAATTTATTCATTCTCCATGTGGAGTCGCGCGGGGTCATAATGGCGGCAGCCAATCGCCGAAGGAATTGCCTGGAATTGATTTGAGAAACAGCTTGGCTCAAGCAAATTGGATATATTGTGGAGATAGCCACTAATTATTAACGGACGCTCGCTTTGTAACAAGGCAGAGACTATCCAGGAGAGCTATTCTTCCAGAAGATAGATGGAAGGTGGTAGACCTCCCTCCCCCACCCCCTGTACGCTCCTACGCAACAATACAGCTTGTTATTACGAGATATTACGAATTTATCGAATTTCCCCAGAATCGAGAAAGGGCGATTCGATAAGGCCCCCGGAGGAATCGAACCACCACCCCCTTGATCTTTGTTCCAACCCCCGTCATTTCCGGAAGAACAAGAAATACAGTTTTGCATCATCGATTAGCGCGATTGCACCCTTTATTAACAACGCCATGTTTTCCGTCGCCCTTTCCAATGTCTTGTCTCTATCGGAAGACCCACCCCCTCCCCCACGAACGAGAGATTCCACGTTCACCCCTCGTTCATGCACGGAATTTCAAGACCGAGAGATTTCAACCCCCTCCGAGTTTTTGCTCGTGGCATCGATGAAATTGTCGATGCCACGGAATCGATCGTCCTGGTCCTCCTTGTTCTCTTCTCGCGCTCGCTCGCGTTGATTGGTCGAGGAGGGGAAGAAGTTTGCGGATGGGTCGGTGACGTTGCAAGGACGCTGAATTTTTAGCGGGCGCACGGCTTTCGGTGGAATCGGCAGCGGTGAATGCAATTACAGTCATTGTTATTATATTTTCATCGATCACCCCCTGCTCTTTTGTGTAGGCAACGCATCCCGCCTCGCGTATCAAATTTAGTATTATAACGCAGCACTTTATCACTCAGTTAGTTAGCTATTTCCCACTGGATGAGTTTATCGTGACAGTCGCGTGGAATGCATATAGTTACAATGCAAACTGGGGATTATAATGATTACGGGGCAATCGCGTGTATTAATAGGGCAATTAATAAAACGCTCCCGCCAACAAATATGGCGGTGCCGCGTCAAATTTTGAGCCGCATCACTGGAAATTTATCGCGTTCGGAATTTCCTTTGAAAATTCGAAAGGGCGGCGGAGGGGACACGGCGGGGGCAAATCGGGAAAGTTTGTTGGTGCGAACCAGCGAGGGGGGAGGAGGGATTAACAAGGTTTGATACTGCGAGAAGGCTACTTTGCCGGGGATGCACTTGCTCCAAGACAATTTGAACGCTTAGACCACGGTGAATGGGCAATGATCGATCGAATTTTATGGAACTTTTATTTTCCAATTTCGAAGGGATGGTGCATTTGAAATAAGTAGCTTAAACGGGCTGTCTCGGGGGTTGGAAGCGTGGATAGGACAGGGGGGGGGGCTTCATCGAGAAAGGGCGTTACTAGGAATCAGTCGATGGTCGGATGGGCGAAAGGAAGGTGCTCGACACTTTTTGTACAGACAGTCTCGAAAAGTCAGTCGGTCGAGCTAGGAAATTCGCACATTGTCGTGGACACTCGCGTTCCTCGCCAACCAGCGAACCAGCTAGCCTGGTTTCCACTCGTGGATCCTTCGCGTTTCCACTGCTAAATCCATTTCGCGGGAATTGGATGACGTCTCCAGCAGGACGGTGCAGTAATCCACTTTTGAATTTCGTCCCTTAACCGAGCTGTAACCAATGGCTACGGGGATTGTTTCCCCGCGCGCGCTCACTTCCGGTTTCTCTACCAGAGTCCCTAGGTTTGTATCCCCGATTTCGAGGAGGATCACGCGTGATACGTGGAGAAATTATGCAGAAAGAGATCACGCGGGCTAAGCAGAAAAAATAATAGTGATTTCGATTTGATCCTCCCCTTTTCCTTCATTCTCCCCATTACCACCACCACTAATGCACTCTCTTATCTCGATATCGTTCTCGGAGTGTAATGGATTTCCCGTTCCGGGGATTCGAATGAATTTCGGTTATGTCGGACATCGGCCTTGACGAAAGACGTGCGATATAGATCGGGACGAATCGCTGAAGCGAGCTGTAGCAATGCATACCAATTTGGTGCAAATCTCCTGAAAATGTTCGATCAAAGCTTGTCGGATGTTTAGCATCCGAAAGAAGGCCGATTGCTGTTCAAAGAATATTATAGAATCCATACAAATCATTCAGGAAAACAATTTTGCAATAAAGAACTTTTATTTCTCAACTGCATGTGTTTGTGTGTGTATGGAGAGGGTGTTACAATTTCATATTTATGTATCTAAAGAGATATATTGATAAATTTGTGTTTGATAGCACGAGGAAAAACATTATTGTACGGAAGATTCCTATAAACAACTCTAAAGTTGGTATTGCCTTTCTCAGTATTTAAAAAGAAAGGGATGAGTTTCCACTGCATTTCAAATACTTCAATAATTCTATAATACTTTCACAAACAATTCTATGAAATGATTTCAAGTAATAAATAAATAACAAAGTTTAGCAATAAAAACTTGAAATTATTGAAAGATTTCCTACTTGCATTACCAGTTTTGTTTGCTAAACTTTTTTTCTACAGGGTATATCAATTAGAACTCCTCAGAAATACTTTATTTAGGTTCAAAGGAAGAAAGCACTTTTTGCCGTTTGAAAATCGGTTCAGTAGTTTTTGGAATGTTGGCTTTTAAAGTTATGACAACAACATACCAAAAGCGAACCTTTCATCTACTATTAAGTCAAATTAATGGACTAAAGGTTAAGAGAACTTTTTTACACTTAACTGTCATATAGTTTAGTTTAAGATCAAATTATGTAGGTATATAAATACACAATTTACCTTGGATGAGATATAAAAAGTATTTAATACAATTAAGACTTGCTTTTCTAGAACTCCATGCACACTTTCAAACCAGTAAAGAGAGTGACTGCATAGAATTTTTTCATACTTATAAACCTTATAATAGTGTTTAAGATGAACTGATTTGTGTCTATAAAACCCAAAGTTTAATTGGTTAAGGTATTTATACTGTATAAACCATAATCAAGATTCGTAAACCGAACACTTGATCTAGTATTAACTCAAACTAACATAAAGGTTAAGAGAACTTTTTCAAACTTAGTTGTCATATAGTGTAGATCTAGACAAAATGATCCATGTGCATAGATCTACAATTTATCCTGGATAAGCAACATAAAAAGTGATTGATTTAATTAAAACTTGGTTCAGTCGAACCCCATGCATAATTTCAAGCCAATAAAGAAAGGTATTGTATAGAATTTTTACATACTTATATACCTTATAATAGTACTTAAGATGAAATGATTTGTGTATATAAAACCCAAAGTTTAATTGGTTAAGTTATTTATAATGTATAAACCTTAATCAAGATTCGTAAACCGAACACTTGATCTAGTATTAAGTCAAACTAACATAAAGGTTAAGAGAACTTTTCCACACTTAGCTGTCATATAGTGTAGATCTAGACAAAGTGATCCATGTTCATAAATCCATAAGTTATATTGGATAAGCCACATAAGAAGTGTTTGATAGGATAAAGACTTGTTTGTCGAACACCATGTATACTTTTAAATATTGCTTATCCAGGATAACTTGTGAATTTATGCACATGGATTATTTTGTCTTGAATTAAACTATGTGACAGCTAAATGTGGAAAAGTTCTCTTAACCTTTACGTTAGTTTGACTTAATATTAGATTAAGTGTTCGGTTTACGAATCTTGATTATGTTTTATACATTATAAGAAACTTAACCAATTAAACTTTGGTTTTTATACACACAAATCCTTTCATCTTAAGCATTATTATAAGGTAGATAAGTATGAAAAAGTTCTATACTGTTCCTTTCTTTACTGGCTTGAAAGTATGCATGGGGTTCGACTGAACCAAGTTTTAAATGAATCAATCACTTTTTATGTTGCTTATCCAGGATAAATTGTGGATTTATGCACATGAATCAGTTTGTCTAGATCTAGACTATATGACAGCTAGGTGTAGAATAGTTCTCTTAACCTTTATGTTAGTTTGACTTAATGTTAGATTAAGTGTTCGGTTTACGAACCTTTATTATGTTTTATACATTATAAATAACTTAACCAATTAAACTTTGAGTTTCATATACACAAATCATTTCATCTTAAGCGCTATTATAAGGTAGATAAGTATGAAAAAATTTTATACAGTCCCTTTCTTTATTGGCTTGAAAGTATGCATGGGGTTCGACTGAACCAAGTTTTAATTGAATCAATCACTTTTTATGTTGCTTAACCAGGATAAATTGTGGATTTATGCACATGGATCAGTTTGTCTAGATCTAGACTATATGACAGCTAAGTTTGAAAAAGTTCTCTTAACCTTTATGTTAGTTTGACTTAATATTAGATTAAGTGTTCGGTTTACAAACCTTTATTATGTTTTATACATTATAGATAACTTAACCAATTAAACTTCTGGTTTTATATACACAAATTATTTCATCTTAAGCACTATTATAAGGTAGATAAGTATGAAAAAATTCTATACAGTCCCTTTCTTTATTAGCTTGAAAGTATGCATGGGGTTCGACTGAACCAAGTTTTAAATGAATCAATCACTTTTTTTGTTGCTTAACCAGGATAAATTGTGGATTTGTGCACATGGATCAGTTTGTCTAGATCTAGACTATATGATAGCTAAGTGTAGAATAGTTCTCTTAACCTTTATGTTAGTTTGACTTAATATTAGATTAAGTGTTCGATTTACGAATCTATATTATGTTTTATACATTATAGATAACTTAACCAATTAAACTTTTGGTTTTATATACACAAATTACTTCATCTTAAGCACTATTATAAGGTAGATAAGTATGAAAAAATTCCATACAGTCCCTTTCTTTATTGGCTTGAAAGTATGCATGGGGTTCGACTGAACCAAGTTTTAATTGAATCAATCACTTTTTATGTTGCTTAACCAGGATAAATTATAGATTTATGCACATGGATCAGTTTGTCTAGATCTAGACTATATGAGAGCTAGGTGTAGAATAGTTCTCTTAACCTTTATGTTAGTTTGACTTAATATTAGATTAAGTGTTCGGTTTACGAATCTATATTATGTTTTATACATTATAGATAACTTAACCAATTAAACTTTTGGTTTTATATACACAAATTACTTCATCTTAAGCACTATTATAAGGTAGATAAGTATGAAAAAATTCCATACAGTCCCTTTCTTTATTTGCTTGAAAGTATGCATGGAGTTCGACTGAACCAAGTTTTAATTGAATGAATCACTTTTTATGTTGCTTATCCAGGATAAATTGTGGATTTATGCACATGGATCAGTTTGTCTAGATCTAGACTATATGACAGCTAAGTGTAGAATAGTTCTCTTAACCTTTATGTTAGTTTGATTTAATATTAGATTAAGTGTTCGGTTTACAAACCTTTATTATGTTTTATACATTATAGATAACTTAACCAATTAAACTTTGAGTTTTATATACACAAATCATTTCATCTTAAGCGCTATTATAAGGTAGATAAGTATGAGAAAATTCTATACAGTCTCTTTCTTTATTGGCTTGAAAGTATGCATGGGGTTCGACTGAACCAAGTTTGATTGAATGAATCACTTTTTATGTTGCTTATCCAGGATAAATTGTAGATTTATGCACGTGGATTATTTTGTTTTGAACTAAATTATATGACATCTAAGTGAAAAAGTTCTTTTAACTTTATTCTGATTTGACTTTATACTAGATGAAAAATTCGTTTTTGGAATGTTGTTGTCATAACTTTAAAAGCTAATATTTCAATAACTACTGAACCGATTTTCAAAAGGCAAAAAGTGATCTTCTCCTTTTGACCTAAAGAATATATTTCTGCTGAATTCTAAGTGATATATCATGTAGAAAAAAAGTTTAGCAAGATAAACATGAATAGAATTAAAGTTTAGCGACAAAAACTGATAATTCAAGCAGTTTTTCTGGCTTCACTTTTTTTTTCATGAAGTATATCGATTAGAATTCACCAGAAATACATTTTTTAGGTCTAAAGAAGGAGAACACTTTATGTTTTTTTGAAAATCTGTTACGTAGTTCTTGGAATGCTGAAATTTCAATTGTGGTCTTAGAATTGATTATCTTCAATGCTCATTATTTTAAACAATATCAGAGAACTATTGTTAAAAATTTGTATAAATCTATATAACTTTTTGAAATGCAATGGGAACTCATGTTTTTTTGAAATACTTTGAAAGGCAATGCCACCTTCCCGGTGGCTTTCTATAGATATTTTTCGTAAGAAGGAACAGGCTGGTACGAGATTAAATTTTTCGCCAAATGAAGGGGTGAATTTCTTAACTAGTGTGGAATTAGAGAAAATTTTTAAAGTTTACTCAATTACGTGCAAATTGTCCAGAGTCGCGTAAAATTCCAGGGAAACTGTGAATGGAATAAAATAGGGTGGTATGAGGGGAATGGCGAAAAAGCGAACTGTCCGTCGTCCTCCTCCGCCACCCACCCCTTTAACGCGGAGAAAATGTTTATTTTCTGCAGAGCTCGCGAATTTTAAAACTACTGCAAATATGACCTGGCTCTAATTCTTGCTGGTTTTTATGCTCGTAGCTTAATGTATCATTTGTATACATTATTGCAGAAGTTTGTTGAACGGGTGAAAGTTCAGGACTAAATCATAGTGAGAAGACGTATCGAGTTGCCTCAGCTATTCTTGGGGGAGAATCCTTAAACACAAACTTGGAGGAATTGCATAAATAATTAACGTGAAGTACACCGCGCTCAAAATTTTATTAATCTTATATTATTATGTTCTTCAAAGAAAGCTTCTTTCTTTTTCCCCATTCTGTACTCTCTCTCTCCCTACCTCTCGCCCTCCCTTTTTTCATAGAAAGTACAAGAGAATATCGTGTAGAAACTCCGCAGTGCATATTTTACCTCCGTCCCGGTTTTATCAGGAAAAATCAAGAAGCAAAGTCCATACGTGAGAGAGTCTAAATGTTTTCAATCGCGCACAGAATTTTTCCATCCTACCCGAAGTTTTCCGCAGTAAACTGGTCGTGGTAGATTCGTCCGCGGTTCTCTCCCGCACAATTAATGTCGCTCACGTAGCACAGTTTTCTTAATTAGGTAAACAGATACAATCACGAAATAACGCCAGTAGTGTGAATCGTTTCCTCCATACCGAGAATATAAATTAGCGAGTGTCACGTGTGTTAGTGCGAGATTCGCACTGAAAGAATTCGGATCACGCGTAACATTATTCCCCCTAATGGCTTTACGTGGGACTGAATTAATAATGCCCCGATTAGTCAGCGAAACATGAAGAGATTCCTCTCCGTGGAATTCCTCGATTCTCCGTGGCGAAAGTATTGAAATTTTTTCAAGCGCCTGTAAAAGTGGTGGTAAAGAGCGGAGGAAAGTGTCCTCCGAAGTTCATCGACTGGCGAAAGATCTTAATTGAATAAGAGCGGGTGTAAATACTCGACTTTCATTGGTTTCCACTTGATTTTTCTGTTTTTGGCTCGTCTCTTTACAGGAGGGCCCTTGATCATTAGGAATGTAAGAGGTTTCTATGGGAACTAAATTCGTCCCGGCTATGTCGTACAGCGGTGATAATGAGATGTGCCGAAATTATTCAGAAGTTCACTAATAGAGGAGGCGGAGGAGGCGCCTTCGCATTTCAAATCACTTAGTTACTTTGCAATTAGTATTCGTGGCATAAGCAATGCCGTTACGCCATATTGCTGGAATATTCCAATGCGTTATTCATCATCGCCATTACTTTCTCATGAATAATTGTCTCAGGGTGAAAAATCCCTCGATTTTCACCGTTCGTTCTCCTGACGAAAATCAGTTTGGCTATTCGTCGAAAAAGGGGTTAAAAGCGAAAAGGGCGAGGGCTGAAAAATAAAGCGGACGTAACTATCATTTTTCAGGGGAAGGAAAATCGAAATTTCATCAAAAGTGTTTGTGCGCGCGCGCGTGTCCGTGAGAACGAGGCTGTTGAATTTTCATCGATAAATCTCGGATTGGTTGAAATTTATTCTCCCTGTATATAGTACGGGAACATTAATGAGACGTGCTGGAATCAGGTCTAGGAGAAATTGAAATTCCTCTTATTGCTGATCTCCCGCATTTCGAAGACCGGAACTCGAGTTTCTTACGCCGTTCTTCTCCTCTCTCGGTGGAATGGACTACAATTCAGTGGCTTGCCGAGTTATTAAATTTCTGATTGGCGATAATTCAACGTTATGCGCGATAATGAGTACTCAAAATAAAATAATGCGGGTCTCGATATTCCATTCACGAGCCATTTTAGCCGCTTCGTTAGGTTTCGCAGTGATAATCTCGATCTTTAATTAACCACATCCACACGGATGGAACGGGGGAGGATCCGGAGAGAAATTCCAGCGACCTCGAAGAATCCCCGACATTGCACGATGACACGGTCGTACGAAATTTCTATCGGAACGCTATAAAACCATAAAATGGCGACTGATGGCAGGGTGGAGGGGGAGGGGGATGCAGATGAAGAATATTGTCAGTAACATTGTGATAAATCCGAGTTGATCGGCATTCTGCAGGGAGGATTTTGATTGTCTCCAGGGGGTGGTTACCTCGGGAGCCTCGGTAACGGAAGTGTCGGAAGAGCCTGGAGTTTTGCGAACAAAAGTCAAGCAACCGCTTCGGTTTACCCTCGACAACGGACCCCTAGCTGGTGGTGGACGAGAAAGTCCGTAATTTATATGATAATCGATTCGGCAACATTTCCACCCTCGCGTAACGGGCCATGTTTCAACCCCTCCTCGACAGATCCGAGGAATCCCATGAAATTAAGGTTGATTCGTAATCGCGGAGCTTTACAACGCAAGTTGAATCAGGAGAGGTCGTGGTGGCTTGATGCGCGCGCGCGGGCGGGCCCTTCGAAGACCTTAAAACCATAGAGATGGGCCAGCAGTTAAGTCGTTAGTGAAGCCGGCGCTGAATTGGAGTTGACTAATAGCGAGGTCGTCCTCGCGCGTTCCAGGTCATTCGGCCGTTTCTCAATTAGAGTGCCATCTCCCCGCCGCACCCCCTCCCATCCCCCACCGACTGGCTTCCCGTGGGCGTCCCTTTTCCTTTTCCCGACATCCGCTCGGAGGGACATCGATGGCGATCGATTTCCGAAATTCCGCCAAATTGAACGGAGGTCGGACAGCGGGAGAGGCGAGGGGGTGCGGGAGGGAGAGGGAAGATCGACACCCCACCTTGAAGCTCACGCTAGATCTGCCTCATCCATTCAGCCTATTCCTCAATGTCCAGCGGCCGCTGTCAAGTCCATTCCGCGAGAGAAGCACGCGCGCGCGTGAAAGACGAGTGTGCACTCGCACGGACACGGACACCCTTCGGGCGAGAGAGTTCTGATCGATTCCTGGCATTTTCTTCGAATCATATATCGAGCGGACACCCGCGCGCCTCTCCCTCCGACTTCCGGTCCTGGTCTCGGGATCATAGCGAGACTCGGGGCTGAAAAAATGCCCTTCATCCCCCGGCGACCGTCAATCTCGAGAAAAGGCCCGCTTTATTTCATATCCCGTCGTTGTCGTCGGGTTGCTCCACTTTCCGCTCGCGTCCTTGGGATTCGCCCGTCCTTTATGAAGAGCCCAAGCCCAAATCCGCGAGACAAAAAGAAGAGGGGTGGCTACCCCGGAACGCCGTTTTATTATTCCGATTCCTTAAAAACGTCTCTCCGGCGATATATTTCCCGTCGGTAGAAACGCTCGTTGCAAGGAGAAACGGGGGAGGTCCTTGACGCTCGTTGCGCGAGGATCAACGCAAGGGTTGGTATTATCGCGATATCGTGGTTGTAATTATCGTCATCGATAGCTCGGTAGGTCTTATCGGTGAGTCTGCGACATCGGAGGTTGACCCCGTCGATTCTTTTGGGACCCACCAATCACTCGGGCGAGTAGCGTCACGTGATTATTCCGGGGATATTATGGCGATTAATGGAGAGAGCCGGCAGGATCGTGATTAATAGGGTTATACTACTTGCGGCATTTAGCCGTGCGTGCGATTGCGTGGGAAATGGGCCTCGTTCGCGCGCATCAAGCGGAATTATTTTGCAGGAACTGGCTGTTTTCCTAAGTAGAGAGCGATCTGCTCCTCCGGTTGTTGGCCCGCAGTTTTAACTCGCTCCCCGAGGAGACGCGAGAGGGTAAGAGTTAACAGGGAACAACCCCCTGCGCAAAGAAGAGTCGGTGGTAGGGATCCAGGACGATTCCTTTCCAATAAAAAATGAAGTTCAGTCCTGGAGTTGCACCGCAACTACCATCACTTCCGGTTAGATACCAGGTTACCACCACCACCACCACCACCCCCATTACTGTAATTATCGTGAGTAAAAGCTACACGTGAGGTACCGGAGCAACCTTGAGGCGTCCAGCTTTTTCTGTAAATTACTTCGTCCCGGCGCTCAACAGGAAAACTCTCCTCCCGACCCTTATTGATTCTTCCAGATGGGGGAAATTGAAAGTGCACCAGAGTCAACAGCTTCGATTCCTAATCCGGAAAAATGAAACTATTCTCTTTGGCGAGATTCCAATCATCTGGCTGCGCTGCTCCCTGCCCGCGGGTGGTTCTGGAGAAATCTAATATACCCCTTGGAAGAAAAGTGTGTGGCCATTCGTTAAGAAAACGCGTGTCTGCGCAAATGCGAAAAGTGTCAAATTGTCGAATCCCCGCTGCAACGCAACGCCTCTTTTTCTTACATTTCGAGGAGGGCTCGCTCGCTCGCTCGCTCGCTCAGGGGGTAAGATCAACATTTGTTTAAACCTGTCCGGAAGCTTTTTCTGGACTAGGACGATCTATAATCTTAGCTCGTTGTTGCGCTACAAGAAACTCTTCTTCATTGTACGAAGATTAATGTCAAGTTCTGCTTTTAACTCGAAAGGGGGATGCCGTTTTTATTTACCCGCTCAAAAACGTATACTGCACTGCACCAATTGTTCACGGAGGAGGAAGCTATTGAAAAAGAGTGAAATTATTTCTAGCTTCCCCTTCGAATATTATTTCCTGTTACCCTACATAAGAGCTCGCTACTAATGTAGTTATAACGAACAGGGACTTCTTTATATTCTGCTGGCAGAACTTGGCTGTGGGGGTGGCTCGATTTATTTTGCGATTACATGTATAATGTTCGTCCGGGACTGAATAATAACGTCTTTAGTGGCTGCTGCGCGTGTATGCGCGCGCGCGCGTATATTTATTCCAGCATTGCACACCTCTGTGCGCTCGTGGGGGTACTCTTCATGATTCACTTATACCGAGGACAATATCTTATTCCGCGGCAACAAAAATTGATTGGATCGAGAGAGCAACGTTGAACCAAAATATAACTGCACTCCGCGAAAATTGTCTAATTTATCCTTTCCACTGCTGCTCGATGTATATCAGGCAAATTTCGGTCTTGCAAATTACCCGAGTGCGAGTAAATGCACGAATAAGGGGTGAAATTGTTATTATCATAAAATAAGAGAGCGAGGAGAATCACGTTGGAGTGTTTTTGTCGATAATAAAAGATGAAAGTTATCAGAGATGGGAACCGAGAGGAATATTAGTCATCCTCTCGGGGAAAGCTGGTAGAAATGAAGGGTAAATGTCACATGCTCATTAGAAGTCATAAACCTGATTTACTAGAAACACTGTTTACATTTTGGAGGAAATTAAGCTTAATTTATTTGCACGTGAGTTTTTCCATGGAAAAGTGGAATAGTCGCAAAAATGATACGGCTACGCGTTAAATTTGTTTTGGTTACGATGTAATATTTGTTTTGCGACGGTACGGGGGGGTGGAACGACAGGGGCAGAATTACATTTTGGTCGAAAGATTACCTTTTTCGTGTTAAAGTTACTAGAAACACCCCTCCTTTGTATCCAGTGCAATTCAATCGCCATTCAAGCGAAAGTGGAAAACCCGAATTTGTTTTCAGGGGCGGTTTCATCCCTTTAAGCGATGTCTATAACAAACGGTCGAGAGTCCCTATTTCTTACTTTTCAACATTTCCCAACAGATCGCTAAAACTTCGCCACTGGGAATCTGTACATTTTTACGAAAATCAAGAGAAAACAAGGCTGCAATTACTTTCAGTAGAATTCCTCCAAATTGATCGTACATATTTTAGTTTTGGACAAAGGAAGGCTTGAATTTCCAAAAGCGTGCTTTTCGGCGAATGCATTTGTTTACGTTATCAATTGGATTGAAATAAAATAGATTTTTACATAAAGGGAAGAAGGGGGGGGGAGGGTAGGGGGTAGGAGGAAAATCTAATATTCGTAGAACGTGTAGATAAAATGAAAAGTGCGACAGGTTAGATGGCGGTGGGGCAGCGGCTATCGATTCCTGAGGTTCTCCTAAATCAAACCGGAACCGACAATCGCCTCCATTTTTCTCTTTTTTTCAACAAATACGCAAGCACTTATCGACGCCATGCATCAGTCGTATTTTTCAATCCCACTGGCCAATGTCAAAGACATTTTACGCAGCCTAAGGAAATCGTGGCAATTTCATCGATCGCCAGCAGCTACATCTTCTCCATCCGTTCGCTCTTTTCCTCCCTCGTTCTTCGTTTTAAAGGGTATGTTTATATTGGATCAGCTAAGCTAGCGGAAAGTACGCGAAGAGCTTACGATGTCACTTTCACACCGGACACTTGTCCCTAGTCACTTACGGTAAACGTTGCTTACCGAACGCCTGAAAATTTCTCTATTTAACGCTATTTTCCTTTTTCCACGTTTTTCTTCTCTACTCGCTCTCTCCCTCCCCTGCTCCATCCTCCTTTAATAATCATTTCACGATCGATGCTCGTTTTTTCGCGAAACAAAATTTCTGCTCGACTCGAGTGTGTCGAGTAATCCCATGGTTAATTGCCCGTGGACTCTGGCAAGTAATTTTTATCGAATTTCACCCCTAAATCTTACCACTCGACTCGTTTAATCAGCGTAAACCTCCGATGGGAGAGTTTTTACACAGAGATTTGATTTATTCCGCAAACGATGCACGGCTTAATATTTCGGGCGAGTGACACGTTGTTCCGATTCTCCCATAATTTGTTCTCCGAATGATTTATGGGCTTCTGGCCGCGTATAAGATTTTCACGATTTTATGCACGAGCTCTGCGTCGTCCCAGGCATTGGTGTTTAACGTTTAAATGACGGCATGTTTATCACGCTTTTCGCGAAAAGAGTATAAGCTTCCTGCACCGTTACACGAAATAGGAATATATATCAATGTGTGCGCATCGTACGTTATCATGGGGGATGAAGAAAGAGCAACTCGAGAGCACAAGTGATTGATATGAACAAAAATAGGATGGTACCCCCGGTACCTAATCGTGGGAGGGGGGGGGTTACCTACACCAAGGGGCAACCTTCGATAGATTCTAATGAAAATGGGAGCGGACTGCGAGTCTCCCTGTAATTTGAATTAGTCGATGTAAGGTAAAATGATTAAAAAAAAGGGTCAATGCTCATCTGTAGCTTTTTAAGAAATAAGATGGATTTTGAAACGTCGAGAAAGACGGATAATAAGATCTTTTCCTGACTTAATCCATTAGAGCGGGTTCTCATACCGAATTACTGACATTCTTCACGCTTTGTGAGGTGGATAACGAATTTTCTGGATATCAGTAGTTCGGATATTTTATTTTCAAATGTGGCAGAGAGGGAGAGCCTGGAATTGATATCATTGATTAATCTAAGGTATTGGTTGCACATGATGTGTGTGTGTGTATGTGTGTGTGTGTGTGTGTGGTATGTACGCATACCCCTCGCACCGTGCTCAGTTTCAATTTGTAAATAGATGTTGAAAACGAGAAAGAAATTATTCGTGACTCGTGAATAAAATAAGTTTGAGGAAACAGTAGGGAGGAGTGGGGATGAGCCGGGGGTGGTGATCGTTATCATCGAAGTTCTTCACATCCACGTATGAATCTCGTGGCTGAATTGTGCCTCCTAGTAGCCACTGCACTCCATTTCGCATAAGTAGAAAGTATTGCAGCAATTTTATCGATCGCCATCCACCTTCTTTCCTCAATTTCTCATTCCATCCTTTCCATCGCTCTTCTATTTTTATCGTGTCTCCCCTCGAGCATAATATATTTATGTATGATACGAATTCAGCACAATTCCTCGTATCTGTATTGAAAAATAATGCAAAGGACAGGCACGGGAGGAATAGGAAAATTTGCGGATAACGTCTATGTATACGCGTTTGGTAAATGTAAAGGGAATTAGACCCCCTCCCCGTATCTCTCGATACAAAGCGAATAACTTTCTCGGTGAAAAAATTCTCTTGACCAGAATTATCACCTGAGTCATCGCTCACCACGCTCTCCCACCTCGACCCTGCCAGTCCCCGCGCTCTAGTTTTCCCCTTTAATTTGCCTTTTTTCGCATGCCACAGTATCCGTGGAAAGTATTTGAATTTTAGAAAATCGTTTGTCACGTTCCACCCAAGTCACGGAACACGCGGTGGACAATGAAAGCAATCGAAGTGAACTTTTCAAGTGCAGTGAAATGCATCGGAGGCTGAATACAAAGATCGATGATGGCTCTTTGCATTCGTCTGGAAGTGCAATATATTTATATGTGGAACCGCGCAATTGATCGCAAAGTACCAGCGAATAATTCTAACAGCTCTAACAGCTCATACAGCGTGGCACGGCTAAACGACGAATAAACTTCTTCTCTCTCTCTCTTTCTATGTACGAGGGTGTGGACGACACACGGTCCTCCCGTTGAAATTCAATTAAAATCATTATTTTGATATTGTCGATCTCGTAAATAAGTGAGACGTTAATTGGTCGTACCGTAATTAGCGCGGAATTACTTGAATTGTTATTAGGAATAATAATGATAATAATAACACGGAGTTGGGAGAATTAATTTAATATCTTGAAAGTTAGTCTGGAATTCTATATGTTATGGTCCGATACGCTTTCGGCGTATTAATAGCGAGCATTAGTGTGGATAAAAGGAACGTGAAAGCGATGAAGAATTACTTATTGTCATATCTACCGTAAAAAGGGGCACCTGGACAAGAATGGAGCTGACAAAAAGCACCGATCGATTCTTCTTGAAAAGGGACGATTCCAGTTAGGATTGATTGTGCGAAACTGTTAGTACAGGAGGCGGGATGGAGGGGGAGGGGTAATCGCAGACTTTCCATTAGAGCTATCGTATTATTTTTATTTAAAAAATATCCCTCAACTTTTCAGAATCCCGTTGGAACTTTTTCATTCTCTGCTTCAGCCATACTTTCGCGAGCTTTGCACTTTTTTTCGTAGACTTATACATACACAAGAAAAGCCTCGTGCTTGGGTGCACAGATTTTCTTTTTTAAGATGTCCTAATATATCTCGAAGCTTTTTCCTTGATAAATATCAGAAATGGTTTATGCGCAATAATTGCAGGAGGAGAGAAAGCGAGAGGTTCGCGAATCGTTTTAAACGAGAATGATCCGTTTGGCAAAGCAATCGCTAAATTCCTTTGATACATATCTCACTTTTTTAAAAAGTACGCGCGTTTTCCCGTTAGAAAAATAATCAGTTTCGATTCTTTACACGTTTTTCAGTTTCAAGAGTCTTTTGTCGAAGATCAAGGAAACGCTCCCTTATTTCGAATGGAATCAGCTCTGAATGGAAAATACGCGTGTTCCTCTATCTCAAGGAGAATATTTTCCAAATTATGAAGTATTCTCCTCGGGAGATAAGAGTATTTATTCATTTGAGAAATGGTCAACTTTTAAGTAAGGAAAAGAACCCGAGGTATTTCAACGTTTAAAATTCTCTGTACAGATAAGAGGAAGTTTCTTTGTTGAAAAATGCTCAACTTTATAGACCCCCGATTACAACCGTACCGAGAATACCGCTGTGCGATACTTTCAAATAATATTGATTCGCGGTTCGATTTTCGAAAGATATTCGCGAGTGAAGGGAAGAGACGGAATGAAAGAAAAAAAAAAGAAAACCGAAAGTGCGATCTTTCAAAGGGGCGAGATCATCGTTAACGCGTTCAGAATGAACGTATTACAGTATGCGAAAATAGATTTGCTTGACACGCGTGCAGAGTTCTGGGGAACCCGAAGCTACCCCC
Organism: Sclerodermus sp. 'alternatusi'; assembly: GCA_037305995.1. Lineage (NCBI taxonomy): Eukaryota > Metazoa > Arthropoda > Insecta > Hymenoptera > Bethylidae > Sclerodermus > Sclerodermus sp. 'alternatusi'. Next base: position 1,458,549 of record CM074553.1, read on the forward strand.
AACCCGCGTTCCCACCCCAGTCCTAGCAGCCCTTAGGCGTCGCGTGACGATCGTCCTTCATTCATTCGATTCCTCAATCTTCGCCGGGACTGTCGTGACCATGTCGCGCGAACAGAAAGAATCGCAGCGATTTTATCGATCGTCGCTCGCATCCCCTCTAGCTTCCCTCCAACTTCTCCGGGGCTCTTCCGCCAACGCCGGCAACCCTCGCCAGTCAGCCAACCGCCCCTTTCGCCGTTTGCAGCGTCTCTTAAACATAATGTGTTTACGTATCTTACGAAGCGGTATTCCTCTTGGTCCGCGCTGCATATTAATCTCAACCATGAATATACCCCTCAAAGCACCAGAATCAAAATGCCACCTCTCCCCCCCCCCATCCCTCCTTGGATACTCGAGAAAGATTATCCTCCGTAATACGCTGCATCGGAATCGTGGAAACGCGTCGTGAACGCTGACTTAATGATTTTCTGATTTCTCGATTCATCCCCTTAAGTGGTATTAGCGCGATTTATTTTTCCTTCTTTTTTGGAAAATAAAATCAATTCAGAAATTTTGTAGCGAACGATGTAATCTACGAGTTACTGCTCGGTTGCTCTGTCGTCATCGTCGTGTGTCCTCTTATCCTTACTAGGCTTATCCTTATTAGCCTCGGAGGGTTGATGCAAATTACTGTGGTTCGTTTTACATCGTATATAATTACCGATCAGCGGTGGCATTATCGATGCTTCGGATAATCGTTATTGTTAATGACCTCTAAATATACTTATTGGTTATTATTATCATCGTCCCGTGGAAGAAAAATGATCGTTATCGGTAATGATTAATGTGTCGCCCGACATAATTCATTTTCCATGATTAACGACGGGCGCTAACTATTTTCATTAATTGCTAATGACGATTCTCAATTATAGAAATTACTCGACGTATCAATACCCTCCTCCTCCACACCGTTGCTTCATACTTCAATCGATGAAATTCTCAATCGCGAATAATGACCGCGCACCCTTTATCCATATGAAAAATTCCCTGCCCTTTTTACATTCCTGATTATAATTTACAATGGCTTGCGCGCGATGAAATCAATTATACCGTATAAATTTGTTAGTTTTACATTCGTTTCCCATGTAATCAAGCATTGATTATCCATGATTAATTCTCGTGGCTCATTTAACAACTCGCGTGCATACAGAGAAAAATATTTCGGTAGATGTGCACGCAATACACACGCGTGCATGTGCGCGCGCGCGCGCGCGCGTAGAATGCATAGCTAAATATCGATCATTTGAAAACATAAATATCGCAGTGGGACATCAAGATTATGAAAAGTAAAAAAGGTTAAAAAGCGAGGTTTACTCCGGTGAGCGTAAAAGTAAAATTAGACTTATGCCATTTTCCAAAATAAACGCTTTTCAAACGTAAATTCGAATATTGGAGAGGCTTCGCTCTATGCAAAATAACTTTCACATCAATAAACTCGAATGCGCCCCTTTTTTATCAAAGCCTCCGCTGCTTTGCTCCAGTTCTCCACTTCCATTCGTACTCCCGCTTTTTCTTCCCAGCCGTTTCTCGCGGACTAATTGTTAATAATAATTTGCCTAGGCTCGAATCTCGTTTATTCCGTCGACGTGAAAGGACAACGCAAAACAGCTGCGGATGACGGACGTGCTTTGCGCACGCACGTGTTTTCATTAAGCTGCCCGTTAATCAAGGTCTTCATCCCTTTCCTAATTTTGCATCCCCTTTGGTGGCCTAATTTCTCCCCGGCTCCCAATACCAAGGGAATTTCAGCCCGTCGATTTCATTTCCATGGGAAAATGACCTCGATTCTGCCTTGCGTTATCTCCTGTCAAAAATCTCCGACAACGTGACACTCGCGTTAGTCCGCGACAGCGGAAAAGTTGTAAAATATGCGGCGGTAACCCCTTAAGTAGTAATGCCGCGGTGTTCGCTATGAAAGATTCATCGTGATCCACCAGGAGTCTGCATTTGTTGATGCCGCTGTCTCCGCTTCCGTGGCCTAAAGTCAAGCTGAGCCGAGTGAAGTGAGTCCCGAGTAAAACTGCTGATGTCTCAATGCCATCGAGGATAAAACCAATGACGTCTTTTCAAAGCTTTAGGGTACTCAACCTCTTCAAGAGGGATCTCTTAAACACCCCAGTGATACGTATCAGCGGCGTTACATTATGCACGTTAAATAGTATTCTTAAGTAGTTTGCAAAATACTTGATAAAATAACCTGAAAAGCATGTTTTCCTTCCTCTCTCTCTTTCTCTCTCTCTCTCGCCCCGTTTTGCCGTTTTATCTCTTACTCGGATAGAATCAATGACGTCTCCTAAACTTTTAAGTACTCGACTCCTTTGAGAAGGTTTCCTTGAACAGCTAGTGATACGTATCAACGATATTACAAATTACACAGATTTAAATAGTTTTCGGTATTATTCTCCCTTCCTTTATATTTACTATTTTTATTTTTTATTTTTATCGAGTTTTTTCTCCCATACTTTTTAGTCCACTTGGAATTGCTCTTGAAGTAGAAAGATTGTGATACATTCTGTATAATCCTCTTGGCATTAAGAATTCACTTTAAACCAGGAAGAGTTTACATGTATTTAAGTTGGTGAATCCAGCTTTAATTCAAAGCGAAAAAAGCCTGTATATTGCAAATTAAATTGTTAATATTTTAAAGTCATCTGGACGAAGAACAGTGATTCCAAAGTTTTAATGCTTTCACTGAAAAATTACACATTTTCTCAGTGATAAATATCAATATTTCTCTGTTAGATAGATGTGTTTAACGTATCTCTCTCTCTCTCTCTCTCTATTTCTCTCTCTCTTTATTTGTTAAAATAAAATAAAATAAAATTATTGATCTAATTATACAAACAAGGGGATAAGGGAGGAAACACACTGCTTGTATTATTATTCTTATTTCATACTAGAATTTTATGACGCATTTATTCTTTCTTTCGAGTTTTTAAATTCCATTCAGCCCAGTCGTTTTATTTTTACGATCACGCTTTTCGGTCGTAAACAGGACAGTTATTTGACATTTAAGAATTATTATACACCTTACTTTTATATTTAATTTGTTAGTACTTTTGCGTTATTCTCCGTCTCTTCGTTTATTAAACAACACTGATAAATACCAGAATAAACAATTTCATGATTCACAGTTACCTTTGCCCTTGTATATTTTTTCCATAAAATCATCCCGGTTCGTGAAAAAAACTAAAATTTTTATTATTTACGTGGAATATCCATGAAAGCAGAACGAATTTGATAAACGAGAAACAAAATATTTCTACAACTAGATTTCAATAGTCGTGGAGATTCTCTGACTAGCCCCTGATCCAACAACGAGTTTCATCAGTTTTACTTAGCGATCCGAGATGGGGAGGTGGGATAAATATCAGACTTAATCCCTTTCGTTAATCTTTCGTAATAAGGAATTGTACGTATGCGGGGATGTGGAAAAAGCTCTATCAACAGTGTTCATTATCGCAGAATCGTATATATTTGGGAATACATATTTCGCATGTCCCCGGTTCAAAACTAAACACGATTACACGTACCAAGGGAGACGTTAACAGAATAATACAAATTGATTTTCCTTATTAGCTCATACTAATTTCATAACGTAGAAAATACGCGTATACATAGGCAGGCAGGTAGATACACAGAGTGTCAATAACTGTCCACTACTCGCTGATTGCCCACTTCACCCTCCAGGTAGTGATATAGCTCATTCCCATGTGTGTCTATGTTACTTTGATGATGCACGGTTTATATGCCATGCACGTGCTTCCGTGACAGCAAACGGTACAGGCGTGTCCTTTTACCTGCATTACTTTTGCATTTGCGCGGATCCTCTAGCCCCCGTCCACCCCCTCCCACTTAGCGATAAATCTCACCCTCCTCTTTCGTCAAAGTTCCAAACCTCTTGTAAAGAGTGAAAAAACTCTGGTGAAAAACGCCCGTGGAAATTATACACGAGCTTATTGAACCTGCGAAAATTTATCCATCCTCCTCCCCCCACCTCCCTCTCCCTCTACCACCAGTAGTCCCCACAACTCCACCTTCGATCTTTGAGCGATAAATCTCAGCGGACCCCTTGTTGAAGTTTCATATCTCTTCTCGGAGCCAATAAATTAGAAAGCTCGTTGAAAATTCCTGAGAAAATTATCCGGGATCTTGTTGTTTGTCGGGAAATTTGGGATAACGATATCGATCGGGATCGAGGAAGTCTGATTTATCGGTGACACTGACCGATGACAAGCGGACTGCGAGCTTTCGTGGATCGCGGAATTACGGAAACTGTCTGCGAAGCACTGAGTCGAGTCTAATTCCTTATTCATAAGTACGTTTGAGCAAAGATCCACGTTGCTCACTGGAACTGGAGAGTAGCCGGAGGGGGTGGGTGGAGTTTCGTGAATTATGCAACTCGTCCTGAAGTGGTGGATGAATTAGTGGTGTGGCGAGTTATAAATCATAGTTCTCGATAGAAAAGCCGGTGCGATTACTCGCCATAGAGCAGAGAGGGAGAGAGTCCCGTTGCGCGAGTTCCATAACCACCATGGTCACCATAAGTATCTTCGCGGGCCTGCAGTTGGCTCCGCGCCACCACCCCATCGCGGCTGACGAATTTCGGGACTTTCTCCTTATCGTTGCTCGGGTCCTATAGCGGACCATCCGAACTTTTTCAGGGGCCGGAGGGTGTCAGGGTGCGAGGGGAGGGAGAAACTAGTGGAGAGTTTGTGGCTGTAAATCGTGAAAATCCAGGGAAATCGTCAGGCGATCGTCGATAAGCCGGGCGGAATGGGTGTACCAACGACGGCAGTTTTGTCAGGAACATCGAGCCTATCGCGCGTAATCGTCGGTCGGACCTTCTTTTGTCCACCTGGGTGACCTTTCGACCTGTTATCGATACGTCACTCTCAATGGCTCCTGCTGGAAACGTATGATTTTCCGTTCGAATTCCGCGTGTCGCGACCACGACGCTCGCTCCTATCGATTAATTTTCCCTGGCCTCCTCTCGTCGAACCCTCTCCCACCCCCTCCGCCGCTCCCTCCGCGATAAGCTTATTGTCACAGCAATTTACAAATTGTTCGGCCAAAGTTAGTCCCTGTGGTGGTGGTGGTGGTGGTGGTTGCCGATAGCTGGCGTGGCCCTTCCTGGTAATTTCGAGGCACGCGTTATCCAGAGTTTTCGATCTGGATAAGATCCTGGAGATATCCCGAACAAATTAAATGGCGATCGGGATCACCCCGGGAGGCAGAGCCGAGAGTCCCACGGGAAGAAATTGGGTAACGCGTGACATTATCGAAAATGTCGAAGGAAGCGAACTCGAGATCCTCGTGTCCGAGGATCGATTCTCGTGTTTCCGTGTAAATTCCGGATAATAACGACGGGTTAGGTTTTAAGGGTGACTCAAGGGTATTAAGAGGGACGGGACGCGGCGATTTTTTACATATTTATCTTCGTCCCGGGAAGTTGCGCCCTGGATTTGGAGCGGCGATTACGCGCCGAGCGAATACTTTCTTCGGGGAAGCCTCTCCTGGAGGACTCCTCTTCCTCTGGGTATACCCGAGTGCCGCCTCGTCCTCGATCAGTCTTCCCACCCCCACCCCCACTCTCTGTAAAATTCTTCGGGACGGCTAGGCGACGGCTATAAAATGTGTGTCCACGTCGCATCAACGGCGGCCAACTTTCCTCGGACCATCAATTACGCTGGGAAAATATTTTTCTGCCGGCGCACGATCGGGATGACTTCCGGTACTCGCGCCTCTAAAGATAAGTCTATGACTCGGGGATTCTTAACCCTTGAAACAGATTCTGTTTAATAATATCCTTCTTAGCATGAAGCATTAATCAAAACTTTACCATCCTGAGTTCATTTATCATGTATAAATCACGTGATTCCCAGCGGAGCATTTATCAAAGTTTTTCCTTAGGAAATTTCATTAGAATCAGACTATCAATCGTTAAAGATTAAGAGATTAGTTTAGTACAATGGCGACTCTCTCTCTCTCTCTCTCTCTCTCTCTCTCTCTCTCGCGCGCGCTCGCGAAATCGACAGATGCTCCAGTTTAACAATATTCTCCCACCCCCATCGGAAATCGACGATTAAATCTGTGGCCGTTTTGACTTTTCTCACCCTTGGGCATCCCCTGAAATCCTTGGGTTTTCGTCATTTACGAGCATCCTGCTTGTTCGGGAGAATCTTCCGAGCGTTTTTCTTTCTTTTCTTGTAAATTCGCATTATTAGCGCGTGATTTGTGTTTTTCTTACCCTTCTCTAGCGCACGATTTTACGTCCATGCTCCACTTATTGGGATTCCGAGTCCATGACCACGGGGTACTATCCGGATACGATTAGATGTAACGGAATTGAATTTTTGATTCCGGAACCGGGTTAGTTTTCTTGATAGCGTCTCTCCACGCATGTAGGCAACGACTTGCATTAAAATCTCCATGGAAAATTCCAAATAGTTTGCAATAGATTAGCAATAAATATTGATGCATCGATGAGGGGGCGCAATGATTTGTCCTGCTTTCCACTGAAACTCTACGGTTATCGTGAAATTCTTTGAACGCTTTTTATGCAATAACCCGGAAGGTCCGCGAAAAATAAAATGAATTGATATGCCATAAAATTTATTGGCAAATGCTATTAAACCACAGCAGACGGGAGAACGATGTACGCGGAGGGTTGCCTTCAGTTTCGCCTTCCCTCTCTACAATTTCAAATAAAATAATTAAATACTACTACTGTGTTACTGCTACCACTACTATCATCACTACTACTGCTACCACTATCGCCGCTGCTGCCGCTGCTGTTGCTGCTACTACCACTATTACTACTACTACCACCACTATCTGCATGCAGAGGTAGTATAAGGAAAGAAATATCGAATCGAAGTAGAAAATCGATTTTAGCGGTTTCTGGAGAACTCTTTGCCGTTATTCGTAAATTTAACGATTCCTCCAAATTTCTAATAACTTCTGAAAAGTTATTGCATAGTTTTCTCGCATTATTTTCCATCGCGTTTTTCGTCCAGTTTAGTGCAGTAAAGTTTTTATACCGAATTAAAAAGCGGTTCCTCAGGTTTTCTTTTTTCTTACCCCCACCACAATTTCCTCTCTTTACATCTTTATATTTTCCATTTATGCTGGTCATTTTAGTTTATAGCTTATAGAAACTTTAAGTTTATAGCTTTCAAGAATAATTTTTTTAGGATTATGCAATTATAGTCTAATCCGGAGGTAGTACCATCAGAATTTTTGAGTCGAAGCACAAAAGTGCGAAACGAGCATTTAATTTATCATTTGAATTTCTCTTGAATTTTTTGTCGTCTACTCGTAGTGGTGTGTGGTAGTTGATAAGAAGAACACACAAGCATAGATCTTGATTTCCCTCGTCATGTATAGCGGTTGTGCGATTTGAATACGACATAAACGTCCGGGTCTTTGATGGTGGGAGTAGCTTTACTCAGTCTGCGCCACAACACATCGCTCGGTTAAAAATATTGAAAAGAAATTAGTACACGTGCTAGTACAAACCGGATGAAACCTATGGAAAAGAAAATAGAAGCTATAAACTTTTCCAGTTTCCTCGTTCCACCGGCACAAACAAATCAGTCGAGTTTCTGACCTTTCGATTTATCATTTGTTCCATCTTTCACGGTATTTTATGGCTAAATTGGAAAAAAGGGAGGCCCTTAGTTTAGCCTGATTAATTTCAATCGATAGCGAATCCACCCCGTGGCATTAAGGAATTATTTGTCGGGCAATTTGACAAGGTGAGTGCAGTTTATGTGAGTTTATGATAAAAAGGACAAAAAAAGCTCTGTAGATTTATACTTTTCAGGGAAGATATACCTTCCATCTCTTACACACTTTTCTCGGGTAGATCCATGGCAGCTCGGATCCTGAACAATTTACTTTCTTCACCTTGAAGAATAAGAGTCCTTGCTGTAAGCTTCTCCTTTATACAAAGTTCTTTGTGTTAACGGCTTCTTAGTTTACCCTAGTGATTAATTATGCCAAAGAATTCTCAAAGCAGGTTGCAGACCTAAATCCGAATGAGTCATTGTAAATGTTAAATCGTTAAAAAATAAAAAAAAATAGAAGCAACATTCTATAAACTTTGCTCTCAATTTCTATCAAGCCCCCTAATTGGATTTGTGTTTCTAACGACTTTCAATTTAGGTAATAGTGGATATCTGACCTGATATCTCGTTAAGAATCTTCAAGTTCGTTTTATTCCACTTTATTTTGGAAACTCCCCTTGATAATTTGTCGAAAACTCACCTGACACAGCTGCACCGAGATAAAACTAATTTCCACGTTTCCACTGTATGTATCTTCTTTCTAAAAGCAGTAGCATTTAGAGAGAGAGAGAGAGAGGATCAGACATTGATTTTGCTAGGAAAACCCTCGACGATGTAAGTAGCTCTGTAAATTTTACAGTTTGCCATTTTAAAATAAGTCAGGGTCCACGTAAATGGGTAAGTTTAGCGCTTTGTCAGTTCTCCAGACAGGATTTCAATATAACCCGGAGACAACAAAGAGCGGAAAGTTCCAGGGAAGTAGCTATTTATAAACAAAAGCCGCAAGAGAAGCTCAGATTCCTTACTAATCCACCCCTTATTCACGGAGAGAAAACTTCACAACGTGTAATAACATCAGAGTGGCGCAAAAAATTAGGACTCTGGATAAAGGTACGTCGCATAGCGTGGAAAATGGCACGAGTAAACATTTAACCTTTTGACCCCGAACTCGCACAATAGATGCTAGAAGAAGACAAAGCTAGTCCACCCACCCCCTCTCTGTACACTTAATCTCGCCACCTCGTTCCTTCCCTACACTCGGCGTACAACGTTAATGTGTCCTTGTTGACTCTATAGGGACGTGGATTTTTCTTTGATACACGAAACGGTGCACCCTCGTCGAAATATAGCTTTTCGCTAAGTCGATTAATCGCGCTCGAAGAGAATGGAAATTCCAAAATCTCGGGTCCCCAGCATTTTTCATCGAAACGAGTAACGCGCGTTGCCTCGTGATTCGGGTATAAATGCGAAACGGTAGACAAGATCGTGGAGAACAATCAGAGATTTGTCGCCGAGAAAGGATAGACACGAGTGAAATACGCGTGCTGGAAAAAGCGAGTCCGCGGAGGAAGGAGAAAAACACGGCATAGGTCAGACAGTAACGTCGTGTTTACACTGCTTTTACGATGCAAACCCACGTGAAACGTAAAGGGTGTAGACTTTCCGCTAAAGTGAGATCTTCCGGACTAATATTTAGTATTCGGTACTCTGCTGCTTTTCTCTTATTTAAGGATTATACCGTGAGTTATCCTTGCGTCCTTCAATATTCCTGATATCTCGGAAATTCCCGAGCTGCGAGACGCGCGAGATAGAAATGCGAGAGAAAAAACCTAGGGAACCTTGAGATTAAACGTACGTGTACAAAAGGAGAGTACTCGATTAGTTGAGATTCGTTTGTTGAAAATAAATAAATAAAACGTTGTCGAGGGGAAAATGAAATGGGAATGGCGGGAGGATTCGGCAAAAAGGTGATTGATTGTGATGGTAAGAGATTTGACACCATGATGAAACATCCTTTTAGATGTTTCATTACTTTTTTATTCCTAATGCCCAATGTAAAACGCCAAGGTATCCCCACTATCGATCCGAGATGAGACGAAACTTTTGTTCGGCCCGCAAAACAATGGCCCTCTGAAATTCATTTTTCAGTGGTCCAATAAAGAATTGAAATGAAAAGATGCAGAGCGGGGGGCGCGCCCTAATCAATATTTTTCCCCAGCCTCTACCACACTTCCTGATAAAAAAAAAAAAAAAAACCCAGTTACCGATCACGCGATTTGGCAAATAAAAACGAACGAACACAGATTCCACGGGCGAAATGAGCAATAAAACGATATCGATGACAAATCGCGCGCGATATCTTCGAAAAAGAACCAGCGGAAAATTTCACGAAAACTGCCCCCTTCAATTTTTCTCTTTGCATCGCGCCCTCTCTCAAAACTTTATCAACCCCCTGTGATCGCGTTGTCGCACAGCCATAAAAATTCACCGGGTAAGCTCGCGGAAGCTCCCACGATCGGTAGCTCCTGATAAATTAACTCTCGTGACAATAATAGTAGCAAGGGTGGTCGGGAGGGGGTGGAAAATTGCTCCCTCGAAAGAAGACCAATTAGTCGATTTAGAAACTTTCCTCTCGATCCTGATCCTCGTATAAACGATCGCGATTAACGAAAACGCATTAATACACGCGATGAGGCTTCGAGAGTGAGGATGGGGGGGGGGGGAGGAGTGGGTGTCCCGCGGCTAATTAAGTTCACTGCCATACGTCGTTTTTGCAAATTAAAGAATTGGCGTCGTGCCAGTGGGGGACGAGCGGCGGCGTGTAACTCTCGCTTATGGAATTTTCCGAAAGGGTTGGGACGGGTTGCAAAGCTCTTTCGCCTTTCGCGAAATTACTTGCGTGAAAAGGTATAATTAAATACAGCGCGAAGTACATCTTAGCTCCGGCGGCCATTTATTTCCTCTCGACTGAAATATTTCATTCGCGTCCCCGCGTTCCTCGGGGAACCCATGAAAGGAGACGCGCGTTTCGTTTCATTTCGTTTCGCGAGATTCGACTAATCGCGTTAAAATGGCAATCCTGTTAATTGCCGGAGTTAATTGGTCTGATTAGTGCAGTTGCTCGTCGCTCTCGGCCTGCCCTTCGCTTATCCTTTTCCGGTTAATCGCGTTACGCGATCTTCGTTGAACGGCGCCGCGCTCATGCTAGCCACACATTCGACGAGTTTTATTCATGCTTATCTTTACGGACCTCGCCCAGCCGAGGCTTTTTTCCTTCGGCGAAACATTTGCGTGGATCTGGATAATCCCTGAATCTCCCGTACGCCTCGAAAGACTTTCGTGCCACTCGAGCGTTACGCCTCTCCCTCACCCCCCTCCCCGAGGACCTAACTCAAAATGAGAGTTTATTGATTTTTATGATTCGACGAATAACCCCCTCGCCCCACCCCCTACCCTTCGTAGAGTAAGGCGCCTCGCAATCTTTATCGAGACGCGACGAAAGTCAGCGATCGCCGCGATTGGAACGCCCGCGATCGCGGGACCCTCTTAAGGGTCCGACTTTCCACCCTCGTCGTTCACGCGCGTCTCCTCCACACTCGTAACGTCGATTCGACGAGTTTGCGCTAAGAATCTCGCGCAACGGCTGGATGATGCGTCGAACGAGCAAAATTACGAGCCCTTCGTCGAAGGCAAATTTAACAGACGCGTTGCTTGCTCGACGCGGAGGAAAACAATGGCGCGCTCGTAATATCGTTCAATTATCGAAATAAACGCGAGCCGCGCTGTGTTGGTGTTTGAAAAACTTATTATTGATATTGCAACATCCCCTCGGCCAGTGACGCGCGCGCGAAACGCCAAAGGGAGAAAGAGGGAGGTTCCATCTCGTCGTTACTGACGAATTAATGCCATTCTTCCCGCACGCCACCGGACTGAAAATTCTTACGATTCCATCGCGCGTGATATTCCGAATCCAATAAGCGGAGCCAGCCAGAGAAACATTTCAACGCGAAAACCGCACAGCCAGCTGGAGAGTCGCGGGATTTATTTTAATTGACCGACACCGAGTTCCTCGACTTTGATCGTTTTTCGGCAAATATCGTCAAAGAGCGAATATCGCGTGTTAAACGCGGATATCGGAGTGGAGGGGTAGGGGGTGGTAGGGTGGGAGAGGGAGAGCGTCCTCGAATTTCCCAGGAAGGTCAACGGAGTCCTTTCGTATCATCGGGAAACAAGACCGCATCTAGGAAGAAGCGATGAAAGCTTTCAGCGGAGACAAACTATGGCTCCCCCATGTTGGGAAATTATTTGAACGTGGGTCCTCAGTTTCGCGTGTGTGCCATCTGTTTCTATAGCACCGAGCCCCCATCTTCCTCGACTATCTATTTTCCACTTTTCTTCTTCGTCTCTCTGGTTGTCCTTTTGTCATCGTCGTATCGCGAATCTTATTACCATGAAAATTCCCGATCCCGCTGTTTACGCTCCTTCGATGCAGCGATACGTGATTTGTGATTTGTGATTGTTATCGCTGCTCGCCGTATCCGAAGTTTATATGGTACGCTCGTCGGGAAACTTCGTTAATGCACGCGTGGATTATTGGCTCCTTTTTCACAATGATTTGCCCTATCCATAAATCGTTGGCTTTCTGTGTTCTCGCCACTGTTTGCCGTTCCATCCATTCGCCCCCTCCCTCCTCTCTTTATTTCGAGTTTTCCTGTGATTTGCATCTATCATTTGTAGACATTCATTTTTCCTGGGCTCTGGGTCATTGTACTTTCCTTCATTCTTTATTTATGTTCTATCCTTTCACTCTCGCGTGCCGACGTAATCAATCCCAGCGAACCAACAGAAGCGGCGAACCAGACACTGGAATATGATATGCCGCTTGAATATGTCGCGTGGAAAAACGGGGAAAACTCGCCGCAAGATGAAATCTAGCAAGAGGTAGAAGCGACGAATAGAAAGAAATAATGGCTGGAAATAGAGAAGAAGTTAGGGAAAAATTCACTCGTAAGCAGATAAAGAGGGGAAGGAGGAAGAGGGGGGGGGTGAAGATGAGAGAGGGCAGGCTCAAAAGGATAAGAAAAATACGACGGAATGAGATAGAGGTGAAAGGACACGCGAAGCTGAAATAAAAGATGAGTCCAGGAGGAAAGGAAATCCTGGGCGTCTGAGTAAAAGGAAAAGCGAATTGGGCCAAGGGGGAAAAGTATCGAAAATGAAAAGAGAAAAAGAAAAAGAGGGTAAAGGAGGAAAGAGTCAAAGTAACTGAAAAAATAGCCAAGACGAGCGAATGGTGGGCGAAGGAAGGAAACCGCGCATAAAATGGAGAGAGTGAGAGAAAGAGAGATAGAGATAGGATAACATGGGAAGAAGCTGCGAACTCAGAAATGGGAATAATTGAGAAGTGGGGTGTGAGAGAGGGTGAGATGGAAGAGAGAATATGTAGTGGCGATACGCGTACATTCTGGCGCGCGTTTACTCGCCACGACACATAGGGTACGGTTCAAAGGTACGGCCCAAGGGAGCGTGCGTTGAATAGAAGAGGTCGCGGTGGGGGGTAAACTACCCCTAAGCTAACTGTTCCGACGGTCGATGGCTTACGCATGCGCATTGCGGTCTGCCAACTTAACGTCAACATTTCTGGCTTGCTTAACTTTTTCGTGGCGCCCACCGTCGGTAACCTCCTGAAACATTTCAGACTCCTCGCCCCTTGGTAATATATCATAAGAAAATCGCACTCATCGATCGGAACACCCTCCCTCCCACCACACCACGTTGCTACATTCTCCTTCTCTATCAATCAATGTGTTTTTATTCAGCCTCGAGACGAGCGTACCCTTTTTCGTCCCCAATGAGGTCCAATTGCAAAAACAAGTAGTACAGGTAAACGAATGGGGAGACGGTGAAACTCTCGTCCAAACATTCTGAGAATTTTTTAACTTACTTCGGGGAATTTAAGGTATCGAGCAGTATAGATCTTGCGTTCGTACTTATCTCTATGTGTGCGTGTGTGTCTGTGTGTATCCACGTGAACACACACGTACGCACAAATACAAGAAATTTCCAACGAAGTATATGAAGATGAAGCGGTTTCTAGTACGAGTCAGCTACGAAACTAGTGGTATCTCGATTCTTATTTCACAATACTCGTTTCTCGTTAGGGGATGATCTACCGATGATACCAAGCTATAAGTCAACAAAGTGGGATGAAGATGAAATTGTTCCTGATACATCGATCTGATAGAATCGGTCTTTTGACGCGTCACGAATTGCCAGTGGAATTTCTGTCAATGGAACCTTTTTTGATGGAAATCTGCAAACGAACAAGTTTCCCACTTATACAGCTGTCGGACCAAACAAGCACACACACGCACGCACACACACTTATAGATAGACGAACAGATATAATACTCGAAACGAGAGTAGCAAATCCATGCGCGACCCTCGCATTAGAATAAATATCTTACTTTTCGCGTAATCGACAGTGGAAAACTTTTTTTCTATTGAAATTCTCAAAAAAGTTGTAAAGAAATTTCTCATTCGAATAGTCGTAACGGTGAAACGATAGCGGTAAATTTAAAGATTCAATTTCGGGCTGCGTGTAAACATCCGTAAGAAATCGATTGAAAGTTTTATCATAAAATCGAGGCTTTTTCCATACACACACACACACATACGCGCGCGCGTTACGCGGCTCCTTTTATCACGGGCGCATATCGAGAATAGAAAATCAATAATCATGAATGGAGAACGGATTACTTACTCAAGTTAATTAAAACCGTGCTTTGCCGGTTACACGGTAATCCTATTAAAATCTAATATTTTTTAATTGAGAGAAAAGTTCGCCCCCCACACCCGTTCCCTTTCACACACGTGTCATTTTCCACGTCTCCCACCTTCTGCCAGAGTTAACGAGTGAAGGAATAAGAGTGAAAAGAAAAGTGTTTTCCAACTTGAGTAAAGCGTTTTCTCATTGATTTTCAACAATATATTCCATAATGATTCATCAGTATTTGTATGGAACTATTTCCATCATAAATAGAGTTAGCTGAAGAGAGAGAGAGAGAGAGAGAGAGAGACAGAGAAAGAGAAGGGCGAGGGGATGCGAATTTTCTCCCGTGGCACTTTCGAGCGAGATGAATCGCTTCTCTTCTGTTTCCATTTTCGCGGTGGGAGGTCATAAGGCATGAGATTCTCAGGTGTCCAAACAAGTAGTTTCTGCTTCATCATAATCCTTCGAAAGACTTTCGGTGAAAATAGATTCATTTGTCTTATTACTTGGCAGGGAGTGGTTGTCGCAAACTTTACTGGCGTTTATTTGTTCCCTGTTCGCAGTTACCGTCGCTCCACGTGCTCGGTGATCCACTTCTGGCAAGTTCGTTATTATACGAGGCTGTAATTGCAATAATCAAATGATTAATTTCACCCTTACGTGTAAATACGCTAAGTACGAAGGCTTATAGGGGATGCTATGGCTTCCCACACCACGGAGACACTTAAAGCTAATTTTCCCCGCCGCATATTAAACCGGAAGTTTACACCGCCTTGTTTGAATCCTCGCCCTATCCTGAGTTTTTCACCCCCTCCCCCCCCCCTCCTGAAACATTGATGGAGCAAACGATTCCCCATAAATTTTCGAGAGAGTACATTTTCGAGTCAATATTACGACGATTAATCGGGAGCTTTAACGGCGCTCGATGATTGAAAGGAAGAGATTAGAGAAGAAAGAGGGGTGTGCGAATAGGGGTAGAAATTTAGTTATAATTAATTCCCGCACGCACGTCGCTATCAATATAATTATCGTAAAATTTCTCTCGCCAGATTAGCGCGTAGCAATTAATTGCACGGCGGCGATTCGAGGGATTCAATTTGCGGCTCGTTCTAAGAAATTGCGAATTAAGGGATGGACTCGTGACGAGGGGGAGAATCGCGAAGGCTCACCTGTAGTTGCAAGACACTTTCTAGGCCAGTCGTGGCTGGTCGAGGCATCAAGGGTGCTGAAGTCTTTGAGTCCTGAAGTAACGAATGACCCTGGGAGTCTAGATGATTCTGGAAAGTGGATAGTCTCGCTCGCCTCGGTATCTCAGCCGGAAGTACCCTCCTCCTTTGTTTCGGTAGCTTGCTGCGCGCCTGAATAAAGGGGAAAAGGTTTAACCTCGCCGGCAGACCCTGCAAGCACACACCTAACCCCGAAAGTTTTCTTTCTCGCAAAAACCCTTTGACGGGGCGAGCTATTAATTTTAATCAATTAAATATGGCGCCCCGCAAGTTTGGAAACTTAGGGTTCATCCTCTCATTTGCATCCCATCCCACAAAGGGTTCCGTTAAATGCCTAGAAGGGCTCGTTTCATAACCAAGCCTTAAACTTAATTAAAGAGGCAAATTTAGTTTAGCTTCCGAACCAACGAACTGGAAATGGGAATTTGGATTCATATCGAATTAAAACTTGGCATCTCGCTCGAAACACGAGACTTGACGCGTGGTTTCTTGCCAAGGTGTTCTTAGACGATGTGCGTGCGTGTGTGTAAGTGAGAGAGAGAGAGAGAGAGAGAGAGAGACAGAAGTGGAAGAAGCGATAGAGATAGAATCACCTGCGTATGCGAGTAAAACATGGAGAAGTTACTGACGATGACGGGAACCGGAAGTGCGATAGCAAGGACCCCTGCGAGAGCACAGAGTCCGCCGATGAACATCCCCGGAAAGGTCTTAGGCGTCATGTCACCATATCCGACGGTTGTCATGGTGACCAGAGCCCACCAGAGTCCTCGTGGGATGCTGTCGAAGTCGTTGTTAGGGTTTTCCTGAAAAATCAACGTACTGGAATACCCGATACCGCAGTGTCGCCACCACACCACCACTACCATTACCAACACTACCGCACCACCGCTACTTTTATACACGGAGAGTACCCTTATGTACTGAGAGGATTCTTCTGTAGCTAGCTTAGCCGACACATATATCCCGAGTGCTTGTAAAGCAAACTATTATGTTACTACCAAAGTCACTTGGGTCTGCAGTGTGCGTGCGTGCGTGTGTGTGCGCGCGCGCGAAGAATTCATCAGAATCTCACTTTTCCCCTCGTTTTATTTCAACGAACAAAACGGAGTGAAAATTCTACAAGAATCCACTTCGCGATTGGGAGACTCCTGTACTCCTTCGGATTCCTTGAAATAATCCAGAAAAGACCAGGCGAGAGTCGGCACACGGCACTGGAGGAATATCGAGGAAAGTAATTTTTTTCGAGAATTCTTCTTGACGTTCCGACCAGCCGGAAAGTTCCTCGCCCCTTTCAAAGGGACTCGTGATTTCTTCCGCTCGCTCTCTTTTTCCCGGCTAAAGAGTCCGCTGGAAGAACTCGGTGCTAACTTCGCAGCGGTTACTTTGCCTCCTAATCTGTTTCAAAGCGCGAAAGAATGAGGGTGAATGTACCAGGAAGCCCCTCGCAGGCTAATTGCTTTTATCGAGCGTATTAAAGTCGATTTATGGCACACTCCAGGAAAAAGAACTCGAGTAATCCGTGTATAACATTTTAAGAAATTTCTCCGGGAGGATATAGCCGGAGGAATGATCCATCATCCCCTACCCTGCCCTACCCCCTCTTACAACGCGCTTACTCGTTTCCGAACTCCCACGGAACGAAGTACTAATTTCTTTCTTTTCCATCGATTCCAGAGATTCGACCATGGCCAATCACGACGAATGGGGGAGAGGGCCGACCGAACCCAGTTGCTCCCTCTCCCTGACGTTGCGCCTACCTGAAGACGTTCGGCGTAGAAGATGAGACTGGCGAAAACCACGATGCCGAGGACCACGAAGAACACCAGCAGGGCCAGTTCTTTGGCGGACGCCTTGAAGGTGTGGATGAGGATCCTGAGTCCAGGTGAGTGTCTGGTCAGTTTGAAAAGGCGCAGGACCCTCGCGATGGACAGTAGCTCCAGGTAGAGGTTGGGCTCCGTGAGGAACTCGGTGTAGAAGCTGAGAGTCGCTGCCAGATCGATCGCATTGACCGGAGACACGGCGAATCGCTTGAGGCTGGGGCTAACCTGTAACCGAATCTGCGTTGCTTCGTGGAAAAATCGACTGAGCACACCACCCCTTCCAATTAGGCTACAATTTATTGGCGCCGCATTGATCCGTCAACGGGCGCCATGTTCCCATACGTCATCGGGCTACAACAAAGCTTTGTAACTCGACACCGGGAGTGCTTCTCGGTGCGCGCCAAACGAACCCGAATTTCTTCCCTCGCCCCCACCCCATTCGTTTTCCGAACCTGCTTAAATGTCCACTCCCGCTGGCCCGTTCTGTAATTTCACATCCGCTCCCCCATTGAGAGATATCGGTTCCTGCTCCTACCGTCTCTCCGCTGCTGCCTCTGGAAATTTCACTCTCGGCCCTGTTTAACTTGGGGCTCGGAAGGTGGGAATCTCCCTAGTGTTTTCAAGGTCGACTCGTCTCTGTCAATTTTCATCGCAGACACTGCGGTTGGTTTTCTTGAATCTCTCTCTCTCTCTCCCTATGTAAGTTATCGTTTGATCGAGTTTGCAGAGTTGGCGAAACAACGGAATCAACGAGGAAGCGTCTCTCGTTCACGGATGAAAATTCGATATTTACCAGAGTAGAGCTTTCGAGTGGAAAAAGATTTGTTTCGCCGTCTCACGATGTTCCGACGGTGGCAGAGACAACGCGAGTAAACGAGTAGCGCGTCGACAGTTTCGTTTTATAATCCTTTTAACATTCTTCGGAGAAGATTGGTTTTAACAGCGAGAAAAGTTTCCCGTTGAGGGGGGGGGGGGAGGTCGATTCTCCGCTCGCCGAGAATGTTGGAATTCGAAGGGGCAAGTGTGATAAGTCAAGTAGTAATATCGGAGCTTAGTCGTACAGGGTTGCATGCGATACGGCAAACAAGCGAGCTTTCGGAAACTTGTTATTCTAAAAGTCACGTGCAACAGGCTGCAAGCTCGTCTAGGTTAGAGGATATTACGCGCTCGCAGTCACACTCGGTAGACTTCGAATTTAGAGACTTGGAAAATATGTCACGCGTTGCGCTAACTGCGACGCGCGAGGGAAGAAGGAAAAGAGACTCGAGCCCGACCCTTCCGGAACTTATGTGCACGGGAGCTTAACATTTTTTAAGTTTCCGGCACACGGCTCGTAACGTTCGCATTCAAAGGAACTGTTTCAAGAGCCGGAGTACTTCGAAAGAAAGTTCCTCGCGCGTAAACTACCGAGCGAACTTCCAATATTTCCCGTCGCAAGACCTACGCCGATATTTCTCAGGCTCGAGTGTTTCGGTATTTAAAGTATCGCTTAAAATTTTTATCGTTCGTTTGCCTCGCGGAAGCTTCCCCCCGCTGATTTCAGATCGCATCGAACCGTTCAACGAACGGGGAATCTCGCCAAAAATTGAAAATTCCAATTTTTAGCGAAATCATTCGCTTTTTCGCCAAAACCGCGCGCGTTTGCTCGCGACTGATCGTCAAACAGCACAAATATCGATCGCGCTCGAGACACACGATCAGTATGATTCTCGACGAATGTTTTTCGCGACGAGTCGATAATCGACGCGTCGTTAAGTCGCTCGCGCTGCCTCGTCGCGAGCTACTGAGAAATTTCAGAGAGATTTCAGTGGTGCAGTCGTTAGGAAAGCGATACATTACCGGTATCGCATTCTAATATCACCAGGAGTATTGTGTGGAGCGAGCGAGGGGTTTTCAGGAGAGTTATTAAATTTTTGATCGACGACGCGAAGTGTGAGGAGGAGGAGGAGGAGGACGGCGGGTGTCTCGGGGTAACAAAGGGCGGGAGGGCGGAGCATAGCGGAACAAAACAGAACGGAAGAGAGCAGCGAGAGAGAGAGAGAGAGAGAGAGAGAGAGAGTGGAAGAGAGCGGAGGAGAGCGTACCAGGCATCTGAGAGTAATTTCAAGAGTGAACCAGGCGTTACAGGTGTGCTCGAGGTAGTAGTAGAGGGCCCTGTTTGACCTGGCGTTGGTGTCGTCGCGTGACCCGGGCGCTTTGCCGGGGAAAGCTGAGCTTTTTGTCGAGGGTGCCAAGTGGCCGGTCTTCAGGCAGAAGCAGAGCACGGACAGACAGATGAAGAGAATGGAAACGCATGCGATGCACTTCGCCATTGTGGAGGAACAGGGCTCGTCGAAGAGGGACCAGATCCTGGGTCTGAGGCGCTGCCACTTGGTGAGAGCGTCCCGATGGTACTCGTCCTCGAGTCCGAAGAGACGCGCCACCTCCTCCTCGCTCAGCTTCTCCCCCTCGATGTCCAGCTTGTCGAGAATGGCCAAGGTCGCCTGGGTATCTCGGTGAACGCTGTAGGTGCTCCAGCAGCATGGCTCCACCTAACAAATCGCAAATCAATTGACTCCTCTTGCTCGCTATTTGCCGCTTTGCCACTTTGCCACCCTCCAACCCAGGGACTTCCCCCTGTTAGCTCGGGGATGGAAACTCAAACGGGCTCGGGCGTTAATCGCCGGAAAATACACGGAGCTGAATAATCGCGGGTGGAAAGCTCTTCTTCAACGAGCGAAAGCTCTCTCCTCTCTGTTTTTCCCCCCCCCCCGAGTTCTTTACGAGTGGCGCGAGGTCAAAGGGGTGTGCGATCTCGTAACTTTATCGCTTGGTTCTCGGGATGGGTCACGGGGAATGGGCGTCACGCGCGCTTCGCTCCAGGGGGTTCTAATCCCGGATCTACGGGGACCGGAGAAACGGGAGCTAATGCGTGATAAATTATTGATTAATAATTCGGGGAGTGATGCATTTAGTCTGTATCGACAGGTTTATTAGTGCGCAACGTGCGTCTGCAGCTATCTACTTGTAATCGCGAGCAGGAATCCGTATCCATGACCAGAGAGATAGACGAATTGGCTGACCGAGGGAGATTCGTTCTCCTTCTCCTGCGCAACTCGCCGTCCCTTTTTCCCTTTGGAGGGACCGTTCGGCGATGATTTACCATGCGTGCCACCGCTTCTGCGAGCCAAAATCGAGCCTCTCTCCGCGTGTACGGATGTAGGTGGCAAATGTTGTTTTGCGTATGACCGGTTTTCGAAACCTATCAAGCGACAAGTACGTAGTCCTGTACTAATGAGATTAATGATTGGTTGCTTTTATTGTCTAAATTATCGTACTCTCTCTCCCGTACAAACGTTTGTTCCAGAACGATCCATCCCCGTGGCTGCTGTGACCTTAATCACGCGGCACCCATATGTTTCAGCCTGTCTTCATTAAAAGTTATGTGGCAGACTGAAAAATTTTAAGTAGTCGTAGATCATTCTAATTGGCGTAGAACCACGCGTTTTTATCACGAGAATCCTTGATAATGCGATAATACGTGCCCTCAACCGCGTGGATTCTTGATAATGCGAAATTTCTCACGCCTGTCCGACAATTGCCGGTTTATACTACTTGAAATTGTAATATCCTCGCGTAGACTGGTAGTTAACGGGGGAATCTACGTGGTTTTAATTTATTTGGGCAATTTATTTTTGTCTTTTATGACTTTATTTCTTTTTTTTGACTTTCCACGGCTTTTGATTGGGAAGCACGGTAAGCTACCGAAGTTTACGCGGGTGTCAATCAGGAAACGGATGGGTGGTCCAGCTTGCGATTTAAAATACGTGTGAGCAACTGCGAATGGAAATGCTGTTTATGAGCAGTGTTAAGGTTAAGTTAACATGATTTTACGAGAGTGTAACTTCGCGAGGTTGATTAATTGGCTACTTACGCCGATTGGAAATAGATTCGTGGAAATCACCTGTTCTGCCTGGAGTTTTCTCGTTTTACTTTACTTTCTTGTATTATACTCTCTTTTTTTATATGCGAAAATCTGTGCTAAATCTCTGTAAATCTTTCACATTCTAATCCCAAGTAACTTCGTGCATCGTTCGATTCGACATGCGAGCTCTGAATTGATTGAATTTCCTCGGTTTATTTCAAATAATTCTAGTTACGCATTCGCTATAACCCCAGCATACTATTTCCGGAAATCTAAGATGATAAGCTTCTTCTCCGATTCTTGAAATATCCGAGTTTCATCGATGTGTATTTTGGACCAGGAGAAACGGAAACGATTTCTCCTGGCTTCTAATGTTTTCGAGTATTTATGGTCTCTCGGTCTTCGCGAAATGCAATTATGATAAAGGGAAAGGATATATATATATATATAATATATCTTATATTCTTGTATATATTAATAAAATAAGTGAAATTTTCACTTATCGGAAGATTAGTTTTAACGTGAAAATTCTTGGTTTATTAACAGGCACGATATGTCTACTTTTAAAGTAAACTAGGATGTTGAAATTTTTACAGCAGCGTTTGGTATTTGCGCTGAAGAAGCGAAATTCCTCGGTGCATTCGTTTTATTCCACAGTCTTCTCTTTCTATATATCTCTCTCACAGCGCATGGATAGTGAAGATATTTTTATTACTTTGGCACTATACGCTTGAGGAATTCAAATATCATGGAATCAGTTATACTTTGCTCATATGTGTATATATATATATATACGTGCCACGTGAATATGTACGACTTAGCATCTTATCAGCTTACGGTGCATTATAAAATTTGTAACACCGTAGAAAAATTCGTCCGGGAAAATATTCGAGACATTTCATAAGTTCGTAAATGCGTCTGTTTAAATTGCTCTGGTGCACGCTTGAATATATAATAGGCGAAAATGAAGAAAGTTTTTGTTTAAACCAAAAATACGCATTAATTTCAGGAACAAACATCCCAAATACTTTGATACTGCAGCGAGATAAATAAACGATAATTAATCGACAAATTAACGCAAATCTTTTTAAGCGAACTCGATTGCTATTTAACCGCGAAAGTACCCTCGGAGAGAGTAAAAAGTGTTAAATTAATTCTCCCATTGTGTATTGGCAATTATTTTCAGGGAAGGGTCCTGTAATTTTACATCCGAGACAAATACTTGGGCGAAGTTAATCGATGAACGAAATTCTCCTATTCCAATTATCCACATTTCAGAATAGTTTCTACTTCATCCGCAGTCAAGTCTGGTCGTGGGAAAAGGGTAATCGTTGAAGCGAATTAATTATTTCGTTGGCCCAAGTAAATCCTTGCCTTCCTCTTAAATGAACCTGGCACAATTCAACGAAGTAACTAATTCAAGGATTCAAATATTTGCCTTGAAGTCTGCGAGCGTTTCAGTAAACTCCAGTGAATTTTTCCCCAGTGCAAAAGGTCTCCGAGACATTGGTTTAAAAGTTCAGTTTCTGGCACGAGGCGCCACTGTGTTTGGCTCTTGCCTCTTGGAATACACGAAACTGGTTCCACCGGTCTTACATAAGAATCCTTTTCTACTGGCGGAGAACTCTCGGGAGTAAAATCCTCCATGATAGGCTTGACGGAGAGAGAAAGGAGAGAAAGAGAGAGAGAGAGTTCTTCCTGCGGAACGAGGAACGACGGGGGCGCGTATGTAAACACCCGTTAAATGGCGTTACGTATTTTAAGTGAGAACCACGTAAGACCAGACTTCCAGATGTCGACAATAAAATTCCACGACTCGCATCAAATTTTCAACCTTTGGAAAAGTACGCGACGTGATTCCACAGAATCTCTACTATCGCGAATTTTTATATCACCCGACAATAGCGCGACACGTGCATGACAGAAATTGTCAAACTTATCTCTGAAAGTTTAAAAAAAGAAAATAGGGTGGATGGGGGGGGGGACAGAGAAAAGAATCCCTGTTTTCACACTGCGGTTGAGTTTCCATCGTGCGAATTTCTCAAGTAAAACGCGAAATTTTTTTAAGAAACGCGGAGTTCGCTCGATTCTACCGATAACAGGGCGATACTCGTGTTTTTCTCGAGAAGCCGCGTACGTGATTTTTGCGAAGGACGACCATGGGGTTGCGATGATGAACCCTGGAGGAACCGGAGAATTCCGGAGAAGCAGCGGCAGGGTCGAGGCAATGTTAAATCGTTGCAAAGTGGCAGTTACAAGCTGGAGTTTTCGTGTTGCGTTAGCGGCCGTCGGTAATGTCGTAGTAGCAGTAGTAGCAGTAGTAGTAGTAGCAGTACTAGTAGTCGCAACAGTAGTAGTAAATGAGACGCGCGTGGTCCTAACAACGGAAGTTTCCGCTGGCTGGCAAAGCTGCCGTACAAAAATAGCGATCGAACCTGGTTGGAGTCGAGACCCCAAAAGTCGAGCTCCTCCTCGAAGAGGGGTCCGCAGACATCCGTCGGATAATGCAGTTTTCCTGTACGATAGTAATTGAGCACTTGCGCGAACACCCCCGGATGACGATCGAAGTAGTACTCGTTTAAAATCGGGTCGTAGTTGACGAGGGCTTCCGTTAAACGAGAGAGCCTCGTTGCCGGGATTTTCTTCAGGGTCGACTTGTAGGTCTCGTGGCGAATTCCGCCAACGTTTAAAATCACGCGATCGTTCACCTCCACCCTCCTCATCATCCAGGAGTCCTCGTCGATCGCATGGCGCGGGAAAAATCGAGAGTCTCGCGACCTTCGACGAAAAGACTCTCGAGGATTTAGAGCCGTTTTGCGCGAGTCGCTTCTCAACCTTGAAATACGGTAGCCTCTGCCGCTGCGACTCTTCGATCGTACGGTGTGTTCTGGACGACAGTTTAAAAAAAAGAAGTTATTCAGCCACCTGGGGAGATCCTGCGCGAAGTCGAGTTCCCGAGAAAATTCGAAACCCCCGAGATCCACTCTGGAGATGGAGGAGGAGAACAATGGACCCTCCAGCAGGACTTTCTTCGCGAACGCGCGCGGGAGGCACCTCGAAAATTCTCCGCGAGAGCGAAAATCCTTATCGAATCGTCAATCGTCCAATTAATTTTTGCTTGCGCGTTCGGAGCTCTTGGAGAGGCCCGTGGGAATCGAGTCGAGGTCAAACTGAATTTCTCTGCTGTTCCAAAGATTTCTCGTAATTCAAAACAGTTTTCGTGTTAATGGAAATATCGCGTTCAAAGTTTTCATAAATGTGCACTATTGTTCATTATTAATTTATCGATTAGCGACGACAAAGAGAGAGAGAGAGAGAGAGAGAGAGAGAGAGAGGAGTGGGAAGAGAGAGTATGGAACTGCGTCACCAGTGTTATAAATTGAACAACGAAGTATACGCATGATTTTCTATCGGAGAAACAATCGACGTGGTAACCGGTTAATTGTTTACCAGACGAACAACATTTACAAAGAGAAGAGAAAGAGAGAAGAAAGAAGAAAGAAGAAAGAAAGAAACGGAAATCAACATAAATTCTCACAGTGGAACGAAGCGACGGGATCCAAGAGTTTTCTAAATGAATTTCTCTGTGACTGTTCCATTCTCTCCTCTCGTCCCACTCGTTTACTCGCTGTATCGACAAATCTCTTTCGCGGATCAAAGGGAACACCGTGGAAAGGCTTTAATTTCTATGGATTCTCTCAGTGTCGTTGAATATAAGCGAGGGGAACCCCGCGTTTTGATAAAGTTATTATTAAATCGCGTGTACTTGCCACGAGGTGAAATTTTGCCTTTGTCCACGCGGGGGATGAAGGGGGATGAATGGATGGATGGGAGGACCAGAGTACCACCGATAATTAACGAGTTCCACTCGAAACTTATCAACAACTATTTCATCGCGAGACGAAGCACGAAAGCATGGCTACTCGGGAAAAGGAACAACTAAGCCACGTACGTGCTTTCCAGTTCTATAAATTCGAGCGTGTTTATTTGCGCTGCTAACTGCGGTTCAACTGCCATTGGCTCGCGAGCTTACGATTCTTGGACCCGCCACTTTTTCGCTCAACCAAGAGAGACGATGACGACGACGACGACGACAGGGTCCACGGATTCGTTTTACTGACACCGAATTTACCGGCCCCACCGGTAATTACATCGAAATGAGAGAAAAAAACGAAAAAAACAACAAAAAGAAAAACGTTGTTACGATCCTAGAGATTTCCACTATATCGCGATCCTTTATCGATCGTCGACCATCGATGGGACGATCGGTGGAAAAAGGATCCAGACTTTTCCAGCGAGAAATTTCTGGCTTCTGTTGCTCCACTTGAACTTGAAAACTCAAAACTGTACTGTCCAGAACTGTCAAGGTCGGGGGTGTCTGGTTTCTTGAGTTTCGGAACGTTCGGGGGTGAGCGCTTTGCACTTTGACCGAAGTCTTTCAATTGGAGATGGGTTTTCTGGGTGTAGGGCGTTGACGACTTCATTAAATCAAGCATGGTGGCAGTTAACCGGGATACCGCTTGAAAATGAATAAAGTTGTCAGCACCTTAAACCGGTCGCTTGCATTCGCCACGTTTACAGTTTCACTGTTTGACTTATGACACTTTAGTTATAATAATAATAATAATAAAGGAGCGTCTGTGGGGAGAATAATAATTGTGATATGCATATAAAGGGGTGTGGGGTGTGGTTATAACTAGAAGTGTTACAGCTTAAAATAACTGTGATAGCTGGAGCTCGCCGAAAGTCAATAATATTTGCAATTCATAAAACAGATTACAATTTGGATTTTTTAAAATAAATCTGATATGCAGATTTATGCAAGTTATTTATCTCCCCTCTCCTCCTGTCCTTTTCTTTTTCACTACCGTCTAATACTGTACAAATAGCGTTACGTATTAAAAGAGAAAATTAGTTACTCCCGCATTTCGCTAATAACCAATATGGTTGAGCGATTATAAATTTAAAGCTTTTACTTCGGTAATGTTAAATTTGATGAAAGGAAATATAGAGTATTATTACAAACGCAATTATGTTGCAGTTATTTATAATTTTATCTATATTTTATTATTCTTTATGGAAAGTTTGTACATAAAATACAATTATCTTTGAAATTATTTCTTGTATTGAGAGAGAGAGAGAGAGAGAGAGAGATTTAAATATCTCGAATAAATTAGATTCTGCTTCTAAAATTTTGGAATTTTAGCACACCCCCGGGCTGAAATCGTGTTGTAGGAGGGTGACTGTTCATCATTCTCACCGTATATTTTAGGCGAAACAACGGAAAACGACAAGAGATGGAAGATGGGGATGGTAGATTTGAATCACAATTTTTTTTTATTCTTTTCCTCGCTTAAATCCTTTTGAATTGCATACAGCTTGAAATATATTAGAAATTGTGGAGTGCATCAATTTCTATGAAAAAACTTAATGCAACCTGATACATTTTGTTTATTATGGGATATAATTGACAGATAAATTTTCATAGAGTTCTGTATTTGAAACGTTTCAAAGTCAGTAGAAGGGAGGAAAAATTTGACTTTATTAAAATTTTAATACAATTTGTCAATATTAGTTATACGCGTGTTACTGTTTCTCTTTTGTTGTAAGTAGAAAAAAATCCTTTACTGATATAAATGATTGTTAATATTCGATGACATCTGATGCATATTTAGCAGGAAGCGCCCGCATTCGACGAAACTTTCTACTTTCAGCGAACTCTCGGGGTACGTATCTATCTCCGGATAAAATACCGGACTCACGATCAGTTTGAGCATTGCCATCGGGTTTATCCCAACCAAATCCAATGATTAATCCAAAATTTGGATTAATTATTTTTCACGAAATAACAAACTTCGTTTCTCGAAGTTCAATCGATCGATCTTGATTAAATGCAAATGTAAATCATTGAGATTCGTTCCATCGTATATTTTTAAGTGAAACAGGTCGATCACGTAGCATCCATCGAGAGTTCTGGTTATCGTCGGTAAGGTAGAAAACCACAGGTAGGCACTTTCTACCGGAGTTCTCGGGGACCTTCCCTTTAACAGGATCTCTCCGACTGTCGGACGATGTTTTCCACGTGGATTTTTTATACGTAGCTTCGACACTCGCAATTTGATTTTCCACGGTCCCTTCAATTTGTCCATTATCGTCGAGTACTTTTTGCCGCGTCCACGGCCAAATTCAACAGAGTATCGGTAATGAAAAAAAAACAAATAACGAAATCACGAAGCGGTACTGTCAAATAGGAAGTGCGCGAAGTATAAAGATAAAAATTTGGAATCTGAGAGAGCAGATCATTCGCAGCTTTTGTTTTGCCCGTATCGACTGAAAATATTTGCTGAAAAACGAAAACAAAGGAGCCGGGTAATCGCGTGACTGTAGAGAGGAGTGTACAGAGTTCAGGGTGTAGAGGGCATTGGGGCGTTAAATCGAGAATATTTATCCGACGGGGATGGGGGTATACCGATAGATCTGGAACATCGAACGACGGATAAAGAGACTCTCTCGGGCAACCAGGGTGTTCCGTAGATGTTGTCCTTGAGCGGCGGTGGCACCACTTGTATTTCCTCGCGATACGTGCGTCTACGGACCTTTTGATCTTGGCAGCGCCACAGCATCGCAAACGCCATTCGTCGACGACGACGACGACGACGTCGCATTTACGAATCGCTCGAGAACTTCGACCTAACCTTAACAATCATTCCTGACCCCAACTTAACCTTTTCCACTTGGCGCTCTCCCTCTCTTTCTCCCCTCCCATGACTTCATCCCCTTCTCGCTACCCCCCGTATCGCCATCTCCGTCTGGTCCGTTCGTTCCTGCGACTTCAGCCGAAACTCGCGTACGCAATGTTTCAGAATTTTTCCCATTTCCCATGGCCGCGCAATCTACGTTTGAAATCTCTGGTCGGTTATCCCGAGAGCAGATCTGCGAGAAGCTCTCGTACGCTTGGCCTCGTCCCTCGAGAATGATATCATCCCCCAGAGTGGAGACTCCTCCAGACGGAATTCCGACAACTCGACCAACCCTCTGATTTACGCATCTTCCAATTACATCCATCAGCGATATACATATAGCAAAGATTAATCTCTCTCAGTTTTCATCCACTCCAGCGAGCATCTCACCCCTGTCCCATCCGTAACTTCTCATATTTTGGCGAGGATCCTCCCGCGCGCGTCCTCCCCAAATCCATTAGTTCCTCCAAGTAGAATTTTCCGCGTTAGCCCAATTCCCCCAATTCTCCCAATTTCCCAAGGCAAAACTCTCGCAGTGGCGTGGGAAGCTCGTTCCTCCCGAATCATCGTTCATCGGCGGAGTGCTCCATCCCCTAAGATCGCCGTGCGGGGCTGCCGTGCTGTGCGAGAAATAGCTACCCCAAGGCATTGGCGTGGAAACTCGTACATTGATTGAAGTATTCGAGCTCCATGAGGATGGCTAATGTTACGACACCAGGAAGAGGGTGCTTTTCTGAGAAAGTATGCCGAGTCGATTCCGGCATAGATGGAAGATAGCTCGATGGTGATTGTGCAGGGTGTAGAATGGTGTCGAGCTAGATGGATAAATAGATAGACGCACACACGCACATACACATAGAGCAAAGAAGAGGAAGACAGCCAAGGTGCTACATCCCATTTTAGTGAGAAAGCGAGACAAAGTCGAGTCAAGGCAAGGCCACTGGTGTCAGGGGGTGTCAGGGGGTGAAAGTGGGAATAGAAGAGAAGGGAAGGGAAGGGAAGGGAAGGGAAGGGAGGGAAGGAAGGAAGGAAGGAAGGAAGGGCGATTTCGGAAGAAGGGTCCAGGGGGGATAGGATAGGGAAAGAGGGAGGAGAGGTAGAGGGGGCGGGGTGGGGGGATTTGGGTGAGAGTGTAGTGGTGGTGGTGGAGGGTAGTAGCGTCGCGCCGACGGGGCGCGTCGTTCGCGTCTGCGTCCATCCGTCCATCCGGGCGTGCGTGCGTGGCTGCGTCGCTGGCGTCGCCTCAGCAGCCGTTGGGCTGGGTTGGCAGAGGTCCGTGGTGGCCGCCGAGAGAGAGTGCAGTGCGGAGCGATGAGGATGCTGCTCGTCGTGCAGTGCGAGCGCCCCGGACCGCTGAGGTAGTCAGCCGCCGGAGGCGCAGCAGGACAGAGGGCCCAGTGCGCGGGCCCCGGGGCCTCGTGTCGGCCGTCTGCCGTCCCCGCCGATCGATCGACCTCGGAGCCGACGTCCACGTCGCGGCCCGAACGCCAGCCGCACCCGGCCGCCTGGCCGACGATGGTCAGGGCCCCAGCGAACGCCATGGGACCCACCGGCGGACTGCCCACGAGGAAGAGCCACCAGGATGAGATCGCCATGAACCCGCGAAACCTTGCGTCCTCGCTCGCCCCAGGAGTCCGGCACGATGACACTCTCAGGACTACTGCCACTTACCACCCCCAGGTACCTACGCGCCACTCTCGTCCTCGTTAACTCGCCATCATCCTCAGGAACTCGAGGATCTCGACTACTTTCCTACGGTCTCGGTCTCGGTCTCGGTCTCGGTCTCGGTTCTCTCGCGTTTTTTTTTCTCTCTTTCCTTCTTCTTTCTTTCGCGTCTGTTTTTCCGCCGAGTTTCACCCTTGTCCTGCGCCACCCCCACCCCACCCCACTCCCGGTGATCCCTGGTGCTGCGTGTGTGTTTACATTTTCCTCGGAAGAATCCCCCGCGCGCCACGAGTGGATAATCCTATCTATCCTCCTCCGGGCCTGTTCTATTTGTGTTTGTATTTGTGCTCGGCCCCCACCCCCACCCCCGCCCCCGACCCTTCCCCGTCCCCGCCCTCGCCCCTGGAGTTGGAAGAGAGTTCATCGCGTTCTTCGAGGTTTTTCCCTTGGTCTGTCGTGCGCGGAAGACGCGGCGGCAGGAACTGTCGCTGCCCACCGGACGCGAGTGCCTCCTGGTTGCATTCCTGGAGGCACCCGGACGATCGATAGACGTGGTGCTGGATTCTCCCCCGTTAATTGATTTATCGCCGATCCGAATTCGGATCCCCGGCGCTCGCGACGACGGAAGTCTCCGCGCGCTGCCACTCTCGCGCTAATTTCCTGAAAGCCTCGCTCTCGTAGAGAGAGAGAGCAACGGAGAGAGAGAGAGAGAGAGAAAGAGAGAGAGAGGGAGAGACTCCGAAAGGTAGCGGAGCCCACCGAATTATTTGCCAGCTCATCCGGAGTGACGCAAACGCGCCAAACTTGCAGAAATTTGTTTACGCGTCGCCAATTAAGACGCCGTTTCCAAGTGGGCGACCACCTCGCGTGCACACTCGCCAATATTATTCGTAATGCGATAACCTCAAATTTCAGGATACGCGCTGAACGTACACACGTACGCGAACGCGTACACGTACACGTGAACCGAGCGCGCGCCACCGTCGCCGTTAACGCGATAAATTTCCTGATATTTAACGCAGACTTCGAGTCCCGCTATTGACAGGGTGCTAATTAAAACTGACACGTAGGAAATTATTTGAATCGTGCGCGTATTTGCCTCTTAAATTTAACGTTGCGTTAATTGGGATGTAAATCGAACTTGACGGAACGGGGGAGGGAGCGAGTCTGGTGGTAGCTACCACCGGCGCTTGAATTTCATAATATCTTGCAGTTTAAAGCAGCTGATAGGGGGTGAGGGGGTAGATCTGCGTGTGGTCGAATAGACCGAGGCGCGCGCGTTTCCTTAACGCAATTGGGACGAAGATCTATCTCTTGCTATTGGAAAACAATTAAGCGACGTTGCGGGTTTAAGGGGGAGGATTGATACGATATACGACGAGAAATATTCTGCCGTGAATGGGGGGCAGGGGTGCTTCGGGAATCATAAACGACGTTGAGTAACAGAAGCATAAAACGTTTTATTGATGCGAACGCTGGGTGACAGGTGGGCTTGTCCCAGAGTGTGGACTCGTGCTAATGGTTCGATAAAGGTCAGGGGAAAAGGACATTCCAGTGCTGGCAGAACGCGGCAGCTACTTGTCGCTGGATTCTTCGAGGATCGCGTCCACGTGGCGGTGTCCAAGATCGCCGGGAGGCCGAGGAGGGAGGGATGGACGGACGGGGTGAAAAACGCGATAAAAACATCTTCCAATATCAGTCGTCCTTCTCCCCCTCCCTCGGCTCCCCCGGTACTTTTCCTCGAATTAAATTCCAACCGGTCGATGACCCGCAGGGGTCGTTGAACTCCTCCCCTTGATCAAGGTCAGCCAATGCTTAGAATATTTCCAATAAGCGATAGCCTAAGTGGACGAGCTATTTGATAGAGAGAGAGAGAGAGAGAGAGAGAGAGCTCATTAAAGTTCCCAAGAGGAATTTCACAAGTTGTCCGCGCAATCACAGCTTTTTCCACTTTCCCATAAAAGTTGCAGCTCGGGGTAAATAGTCGCCGGGGCGCGATGCTCTCGAGTGGCCGGATATTCGATTGCTTGAAATTTCTCGCGTTTCAAGTACACCCTGGTGATCACGGGGATGGTGTTCGCGCGACGAAAATTTTCCTCCACGGAACACGCCGGGTACGAATGCGCTAAGGGTAGGGGTGGTTCCTGAATATAAGGAGCGGTCCCATTAGGGAGTCACGTGCTTGTTACAACGCGGGGGTTGAGATGTCGGGAGTGCCGAGAAGTACATGCTTTACCTCCGCCGCAAATAGATATAATGAGCTTGTCGTAGACACAATTGGCGACTAGCCTTAATTACCCATAGAGAGGGTTGCATTGTTTATGGCGACGGAACAAAGTCACTCGCTTGTTCCTTGAAACTTGCATCCATCTAATGAGTTCGCGATATTCCGGGGCTAGTTCCCGATTGGCCGAGAGACATTCCGCAAACAAGCTGGTCTTAGCCGGCGCTACGCTACACTACTACTACTGCCGTCGCCACTATTTCTGCCAATACTACTGCTTCTCTACTGCCAATCACCAACCGTGGCGGCGACCGAGCTATTCTTACTCGCTGATAAAAGAAGCGAAACTTTTTTCACGTGCGTCCTGTGCCGAGCTATTTATACGGTTACATCCTAAGGAAGGAAATTCCGCGCTATGGAAATTTCTCATTTTCCAAAGCGGTAATCTGAGCATGAAGCACGTTAAATGCGTCGTGACATAATTGAAGGGTACGTGTCAGTTAAATACGCCTGGAGAGCCTTTATTATTTATTTTATACTCATTTCACATCGTGGCTGCTGCTTTCCACCGATAGAATTCATTTCGTCCCCATTGTCGGTATGCTGAGCGGGGGAGGGGGGGGTGAGATAGGATAGGGAATTAGGGGATGAGTAAGAGACACGAGGGAGAGAGAGAGAGAAGGCGGAAGGATGGAGGAAGACCGGGACCGTACGATATGTTTCCATTGAATATTTTTAATTCAATCCGGTTGCTACGGGGGTTGTTCCGTGAAGGGAGATCGAACGTTGCGCGTTAGTAACGCTCTCGATGACCGTTATTAATGCGTTCTATGTGCATGTGCACGTTCCAAATAAGTGCAGTTTCGATTGCACTTTTTCAGGCTACCAATGCTCGCCACCCTTTAATCTTATTATCGCCGATGAAATTATTATTGTCCCGCCGCCACCCCCGCTCTCGCCCCCGCACGTCTGGATGGAATTTATTGACGCCACCGAGCGGATGCATTGAGAAAGTATTAGCACTTTTATTCTAAACATAGATCGCTATTGATTATTTGGATTTGCCTGGCCTTGCCTATATCCAGACGTATGTCATGAGCGTGCATTAAGTTCACATCATTGGTCGAGAGCGAAGGCTGCTAAAAGAGCAGCGGCAACGGGCTGGCTGCTTTCATCGAATGTTGCTCGCTCATAAATCTGTTCGGACGGAAAATCCAACGAGAAAATCCCTATAATTTTTAATCGTCTTACTGCGGAGATCACCCCCCCCCTCTCTCTCTCTCTCTCTCTTCTACATTCGCGATGGTTACGTGCCACTAATTATTTAACGCAAATCTTTTTATGTCGCCGACTAAGAAACTACTACGTCCGGTGGGAATAATTACTCGACTCCCAATTAACGCTTATATTATTATTATTTTTTTCTCCGTGAATGGGGAGTTGCGCGCGGGAGCAACGTAAAACCCCTGGCAGTTTCCGCTAAAACCAGTTTCAAACGCCTCCTTTAACAGGGAAAACGTCGACACTCTAAAACCGTTCGCTATTTCTAATTATCGCCGTTGAAAAGTATCAATATTAAAAAATTTAGGTTTTTTTCCCTCCCCCCTTCCCCCTTGTGCTTTTTCTTCTTTTTCAATTAACTCTTTTTGCCGTGCGTGCGCGCGCGTATATGTATTTCATTTCGAGGGTGAATTGTTTTATTTTCGAAAGTAATAGCAACGTTGTCTGATGCTGACTAACTTTTTCCACTTGCCATATCAATTAAAATCGCATAAAACCTGTGGTGGCGGTATAAAAATATTAGAACGCATCGATTTTCTGCTGCTGCTGCTGCTGCTGCTGCTGCTGCTACTGCTGCTGCACGGGATGTATACACAATTTTCAAAACAAGGGAAGATTTCTATTAAATCTTAGAAGAGCGACGGGGGAGGGGGAGGGGGTTGAAGCGCACATAATACGCGAATCTTCTATTTTTAGGGTGAGTTTGTTTGAGTTATACGAAACACTCTTCTTGCGAGATAAAAGCATATCGGAGAAATATCAATAAATCTATTTGCAACGGTAGTTTAACTCTATCCGTGTATCGCGACAGTTAAATAAAGAAAGCGGAGAAACAAGCTTAAACTACACGTTAATTAATTGTACGATACGTGTTAATAACCGTGAAATAAAATGACCAGCAGCCCATTTAAGCATCTTCGAAATAAAACTTAATTAATTATACACTCGGCGGTAATAATTCGTCGAGGAGCGGCGGGCGGGTTTATTTCATTGCTCCTCCACTGTAAAATTTTCTACTCTATTTAACTGGCGTGCGATGCAAGTGCTCAATAAACACCCGTGGAATAGAATTTTATCAAAGAACTTGAAAATTTAAGGGCATCCCGCGGATTTCCCGGAAACTGCGCGCGTGCCATTAAATTTCAATAGCAAAACTGCTTAATCGTTTTAGTCTTTTACTCTCATTATTGATAGTCCAGAAACATCGCGTGCAGAAACATTAATTATTAGTAATTGCCAGCGGAGCACGGGGAGAGTAATATTATCCAATTAATGAGCAACAGTTTAGCCAATCTCAATAATTCTTGAGCCATATCAGCGGGTGATGCATCGTCGGCGCTTTATTATTCATTTTCTACTTAACACAGTTCGTGCGTGCTTCCTGTTCCTACTGGGGGCGCGTATAAAAATTAAACGAATAAAACTCTGACTGGCATCCTTCTCGTGGTTAGTACACTTTATTCTCGTATTCCCATGAGAACGGTGGTGTCTGGTGGTAAAAGCAATGGTTCGATGGGAAGTACAAATAAAGAATTTTCTCGGGGATCTCGTGTTTTATTATATTTAGTTTCGCCGAACAAATCACAATTAGGAACTTGCGAGCCGTCCATAAAGCAGAGTAAGCGAGATATTGGCTTCTGGATGTAATAGTCAAAAATGCTGTGTACTCCCCAGGGTCGAACCTACGACAATGCAGTAGGCCGACGTTGCCAATTCTTTCGATGCCGCAGAAATAGGAGCGGAGCATAAAATTTCAGTTCCTCCTGCATACACGTGCAATTCGTGTAACAACATTTGTTGAAAGAAGCTCGTAAATTCTTTGTTGACCTTATAAGAAAGTAAACTATTTTTCCAAAGAAAAAAGAGTGAGCGAACGAAAGAGAGAGAGAGAGAGAGAGAGAGAGAATAAAAAGCCTAATAAAAAGCACAGGCATTCGTAAAATGTGAGAAGCTCGATAAAGCCCCGGCGACGCTTTCGGAGATTCCGATTAGACACGTGGAATTGAAAGGGAACAGATTTGATTTCGCAGTAACGTAATTTGTGTCTATACACAATGGGATCCTTTCGTATCCAATTGGGACGTGTAGCAACGAACCTTAGTCGTGTTGTACGTTGGAATCGTCAGAATCGTCTATTCATTCCTGTCTGGATCTCTTAACCCACGGCTAAAAGCCTATTAATCTTATCTCGCGTATCACTCGGTGCAGCCAATAATCACTTGGATATTTTCCACCGCTGTAAATTCCATCCAACAAAATTGAAATAAAACCATCGCATTAACCAACAGAGTAGAATTATCGCCATAAGTATTCCCACCATCCTCTTTCATGTTCAATTAAGAGGATTATCCCGCGCGTACCCTTTCCCAGTCAACGTGTTGACACTAGCGGCAAGAGTGGCAGGCAGAGGGTGGGGTGGTTGTACCTCGATGATTTTAATCATTACGATAATTCGTCGCAGTGTCGAAAACGCTGAAAGCCTCAAATATCGTAGAGACGCGCAAACGCGCGTAAACCGGGCGAGAAAGTAGATAGAGTTCCTTTCGTCTTTCCAACCCTTATATTTTCTTTTTATTTCCCCTGTTACTCTCTCTCTCTCTCTCTCTCTCTCTCTCTCTCTCTCTTTCTCCGAGCTTTCTCCGCGGATATCTCGATTCCCTGGCAAAGTCGATTCCTTTACTTTTCCCGACGCAGCGCGCGTGTAATAGTTTCGTTTGATGGCCGAGAAAAAGGAGCGGATTTCAAAGGGGGTGGTAGATGTATTCTTCGCAGGTGGACGTGTCGACCCAGGTGGACCTCCACGGCGGGCCGATTCACGTGGACTGGGACCGGCGGAACACGCCTTTGTACTCGCGCGAAGACATAAAGGAACAATACTGCATTACCAGCAGGCAACTGGACGCGGTGGAGAAATCGGGGGGTGGCTTTTTCGGCTGTTTGTCAACGAGAGGCCCGTCGCCCTGCAGCTCCACAAAGACTTCGATTCTCTCGGCTTGCGTGCGCAGTGCACCCAGCGACGAGAACCTCTTCGACGTCCCCTTACCCCGGCAGCCCCTCCAAATTATCCGGCAGCCCTACTCCAGTTTCGGCAGGGCTTTCTCGCGCTACGACTTTGACGACGACGAGGCCGACTGGATCGAGAATTCCTACGTGAGACGCCGACCCAAATCCTGCACCATTCCGGACCCCAAGAGGTACGTACCACCCCCTTGTGCTCGTCGTCGGACTCTCCGTTCTCTCTTAAAGGCCCCCGGAGAGAAAAATCGCGCGAAAAAAAAAAAACCATCCTTGATTGCTCCTTTGGCATCGAGCGCTCTGGAATTCCAGAGGGGACCCCGACGAGTCCACCGCGGTGAACGTTTTTCACCCCCGGAAAACGTAGCTCTCCCCGCCCTCCGAATGCGGTCCGGAGGAGTTTTTCAATATTTTTTTTTTTTTTTTTTTTTTTTTCATTAGGGCTCGCGGTCCTTTTCCGCTTTTTTCAAGAGACCGGGGAAAGAAGCACGGGTTTAATAATGCAGCTAGTGTAAAAAGTTGAGAGTGCATCTTGCTCTCTTGGTTCTCTCCCTGTATTTTGTTCCCTCCATTTTTGATAGGCTCCGCTGTGTTACGTGGTGGTAGTAGTAGTAGTGGTAGTAGGAGTAGTAGCGGCAACAGCAGCGGAATCCTGAAAGTTGCACATTCGTGCAAAAAGTGGCAGTCTCTAAACTAAAATGCAAGTCTCTTTATTAATGGAGAGGAGAGCCGAGTGTGCAAATGCGATTCCACCGCGCTCGCGCGCGCGGGCTTTTCTATTTAAGGGATTCCGCGGCAAAGTATTTCGCGATGGAAGAAATTTATAGGTAACCAATAATCGAGCGCGCGCGTAAAATTTGTTTGATGGAAGGATTCTCCGTGGTTATTGGCCCCCGTAGTCCTCGGAAAATCTTCCTTTTAATCAGAATGATTAATTATGCGTCTACTAAAATCCACGCCGCGCGATATACCGACTCTCCGACTATATATTATAATTAAAATTTCACCTAAGATGAAGATTGATTTGATATTACGTAAATATTATTAAGCGCGACTAATAAAACTTTGCTGAATAACTACGATCAAATTCATATCCAACTTACACTTTATAATTAATTCCATTGGGAAGGGTAGGGAGAGAGGGAGGGAGGGAGGGGGGAGGTTTAACAGAATCTTTTTACTTGAAAAACTCCCGACAAGGAAGCAAGTTTCTCGCAATTTAATATTAATATAACGGAATCAACGAAACGAAATGAATTTAGTGAAGCGTTAATACAGAGGAAATTTTAATATTAAACGAGGGAGTTTCATTGCACAGTTATCCGTTAGATATTCTTCCTAGGGCAATCTTTGCGGATAACTTTTTTCACTTTCTTCCCAGGTATATATCTTGTCCTTGTATCTATAATTATTAAAAATATCACCTTGCCTCTTTTTCTCTTTTTTTTTTTTGCGTGCGCTTTAAAAGCGCGTTCTGTATTCCGTGCTTTCAATCGTTCGTGTTTCGTTCAGCCTGAAAGAGAATTCAATTACCAATGATGATTATGATTCGTTTCGTTCCGTTATTGCTGAAACGGGAGAAAATAAAAAATAAATATTCGTATTTGTTAAAAACCACGTATCTGATGTTATTATTAATTTTGAGAAGTAAATAGATTAAATTATAAATATATATATATATAAACACTTATAGAGACACGCGTGTATATAATAAGTATTAATTTTCACTCTCGTGGATGTATTACATAATAATGATTTTACATCGATTCAAATAGACTGAACTAGTTTGATGCGCCAATATCTGATTTCCGTTTTTGCCACGCTTTTCAAAGTACGACATTGTATCATATTCCCATTTAATCGATAATTGCCCAATCGTTATTGAACCAGTGAAATTTCTAATAATTTTCATAAAATGGGGAAAAATACAGGCGCGCGCGCGCGTGTGTGGTTTCTTTGCGGTAAAAAGATTCCGAGGAGAAAGAAAACGTTTCATTTCATTTAGTTGTAATACCCTGTATCATCTTTAATATGGTTCGTTTATACGTGTATTCTTTGGAATACGTTTGCCACAATGGTGGAAACGAAAGGGATTTTTATTAAAGGAAGAGCGAAGTAAATAATGGAATTATTCATATTCAAATCCCCATTGTAGATAGACGGGGATACGGAGATGGGGTGTGGGTTGTGTGTGCCTTTTTTCAATAAACGTTCCACGGCCAATGCAATTTCATAGGTACATCATGCATAGGTCTGGCCCAAGTCTATGCACGTACAGTACTAATCCTTTATAAAGAAGCCCACGTACCCAGCTGCACTTACCGTTTATATTGTTTTGGTCTACCAGATATGCCTTTATTATTAGAGATTGCACTGCTCGTAACTTTCCTAATAAATACTGTACCTACTGGAAATATTGCTCGACGAATAGATCCTAGAAACAATCTCAATTACTTTCACCCTCGTTTCACAGTCAACTCTTCCATTTTATTTAGCATTCCGGTTATTCTTGCAGCTTTTAAATTGTTGCTTAGAACTGAAAGTATCGAGCTACGAATTGATTTTCGTCGAACTGCGTCGATATCGAGGCTTTCCTCCGAAAACTATTATTTGTTCTGCCTGAAAATAGTGATTTACGATCAAACGATCCATGATCGAGAATTGTCGAGAGGAGCTTGAACGAAGCGCTTGTATTTCTTGTCCGGGAAATCTGTAATTAAGGTTTTTTCTTTTTAATTCAATGGGGCTTTCCTTAATAATTTTGCTGTCGAATCAACGGGAGGAGTGAGATAGCGTTTATTAGTTAAATTTTCATTATTGACCATTAAAATTAGAGCGAAGTGATGCAAAGCTTTTTTCGGCGTGAACACATTTGGTTACCTACTGGGACAGGACAGGAGAGGTCATATTTACCAATACGTCATCAATTATAACGCGTCGCCGAGCTAAAAGAGTGCCGGAACTATTTGTCCCATTTTTACCTGGACTTTTTCACTTGCTTTCAACATAACAAAATTACTTGTACAGTTGTCTCTTCGTCTATTGATTTCATGCATTGTTTTCGTCGACTCGTTCTCCTCTCAAGTATCAGAGTGATAGTCTACTTTCACGATTATGCCAGTATATCGGAACAACTTGCGTGGTTTTTATATTGAAAATTTCACGAGACGTCGTAATCTGTATTCCTTGACTATTTTACTTTATGGTGCAATCCGATCCAGGGTGAATTCTTTGACTTTCTACTTATCTATTATCCTAGAAAGCTTTAACTATCTGAACTAGGTCAAAACGTATGTATGTATATGTATGTATGCATGTATGTATGCTGAGAATACCTTATTCCTGAAAGATCAAAGCTCCCGTCTTTTACGCGTAATTGGCATTTTTCGATGAAGCCTCCATCTCTTGGGGCTATAATTCTTTTAATGAATAGGCAAGTATGAAAATGATGGCGCAAAAAAAAAAATAGCACGGCAAAGTTAAATACATAGTTTTATACTGTTTTACTTATTCTAATATATTGCGTCTCCCCGCCTTTCACGTGAAGTAGAGAACAACGTTTCATTAAACTTCAACACTTTTAAAAGTAATTTTACCCCATTCGTTCTCTTTCTATTTCTCTTCAATTATATGTATATATATGCAGGGTGTTAGCTAACCGGTGGCACAATCGAAAAGGAAGCGATTCCTTGAGTAAAATTAAAATGATTTTCAAGAACGCATTTTTTTTAATTTAGACTTTTCTTTTCGAATAATTCGTAGATAAAGTTCATTGCGCGCGCAATTTTTCTAATTACTCTTCCAATTACTGTAGATTACCACGAAACAAAAACTCATAATCTGAAGATTATAACAATTATTATAAGAACAAAATGTGTGATGGAGGAAGAGATCTAAGATTTTAGCATTGCACCGATGATACGCAGTTTTGTCCAAGGTAGCTTATTTCTAAAAGACACTTTATAAAATAATTAATTCCTTCCATGTGAAATAAAGATATGAATTACATTTTCTCCTCATTGATTAATTTATTGTTCAACTGTCAATAACAGAGGGATAAACAACGTTATAGATAAAAAAAACTGAATTTTTATTTACTCGCTATAAAAAATTCTTTTATAAATTCCACAAAAGTCTTTATGCACATTTTATGGAAATGACTTTGCAAGCATGACAGATAAAATTTAAATGCTTTATGGGAAAAATACGTGTCTCTGCAATACAATCTATATACACATATATAATATATAAAAAGTACATGATATGTACATACGTATGCCAACTTTCTCGGTAATGCAATTTTTTAGAAAATTCTTTGAGGGGAGGCTAAAGGAGATTTTAAAGCTTTTTTACAAGCTCTTTGTGTACTTTCTTACAAGCTTAAAATGATTTGCAATACATTACCAAGATAGATGAAGAATTCCGCAATCTTCATCATTTTAGCTTTGCGAATAACGGAAAGCTTCGTTGAAATAAAATTTTACGTTAAACGAAGTCGAGAATTGTCAATTAAAACTTTAATTTCCTTATTCTTCTATTTCACGAAACTTGCATTAAACTGCATTTGAGAACACTTGGTGACTCATTGAATCACTATGTGCATGCTACCTTTAATAACTTTTCTTTGTATTAATAATTGATTGGAAATTTCTCGTCGAACTTATATTTTTACAGTCCTCCGCTATCTTTGCGGCTCGAGAATATTTAAATTCAATGAAAAGTCATATCGAAAGCTTATACATCCATTGAAATTTTGATCTCTCCATCCTGCTCCTTTGCTTCAAAACTTTGTTGACGTTCCTATAAATTCCCAAATCGTCCAATTTATTTCACTGTATCTTTCCTTATTACATTTCTGTTTTTATTTTACAGCCTTAAGGTTACATGATCACTTTTAAACTTCTCGGCTTCATGATAATTTTACTTCTTAATTCTCTACTTACTTCTCTTCCTAATTTTAACTTGGAAACTTTTTACTCGTCTTACATTTGGCTGCGTAGAAAAAAAAAAGAAAAGAAAAATGTATTCGATAGCAGTAAGAGACGTAATTTATTCCCGCTATAAAAGGAACGCCGGGATTCTGCATTTTAAGGAATTTTTTGCAAATTGAAAAATCGATATATAGATCTATCGCTGGTCAATGACCGTGGACGAAACGAGTGTCTCCCTTTTTGCTCCATCACCGGAAATCGTTTAAACTAATTATTGAGAGTTCTGTATTTCCATTTCAGATAAAACGCCGTCTAAAAAGAGAGGAGTTAGAGAAGCAAATTGAACACAATTTACTAAACAAGTAAACAAGTAACTTAATTGTTCCCCGATCATTTATTCTCTGACTCTCGTGTTTTTTGTTTAATGATCGTAATCCCCTACGCTCTCAAGATGAAGCTGCAATGTCCATTGTGTTCCACTGTTTGGAGTCGTCGCTGCACGGTTTTAAATAATCCCGCTTATTATAAATAATGCCATTAAAATATTTTCATGAATAATTAACGTATTTAGAGTTTACCCATTCAGAGTTTACTCTTTCGGTGAGCGTTTCCCAGTAATTGATCGCTTTTGACCACATATTTATAATTTGATGGTAGGAGGAAAATAATTCACAAGCGCGAATGCATTTACGTCGTGACAGTTTACAAAACACAAGTGCGAAATTCGCGTGATTACCGCTCTTATTAGGCAGACTTTTGCCTATCGGTAGGGGTAGCGACAAAGCACGCGATTACGCAAA
Organism: Sclerodermus sp. 'alternatusi'; assembly: GCA_037305995.1. Lineage (NCBI taxonomy): Eukaryota > Metazoa > Arthropoda > Insecta > Hymenoptera > Bethylidae > Sclerodermus > Sclerodermus sp. 'alternatusi'. The sequence goes on from CM074553.1 coordinate 1,500,537, forward strand.
AGCTCACACACCTAACACAAATATTTATTACTTTTATCTACAAACTCTCTCCACCCCCCATTCCCACCCCCTCCTCCCAATGTGTATTCAGCAGAAAATTAAACAGTTTCGACAAAGTGTTTATCTCGAATAAAATACCAAGCAACCGAGAGATATCAGCGTAAAACCTAAGATAACAATAGCGACAAACCCACGCTCGGAAAAACACCCTTATTTGATCGATTTCCAATCGCAAATAACGATTAAAGGAATTTAACAAACAAACCGGTATCGATCGCGCCCTTAATTGTTCATACACCTTTTCCGACGAAGCAGCAAAGTGAAATTGGGTAGATGCGTCAAGTGCGCGAGCAAGAGGGATGGGGGATGAAATGCGGTGCCCTAACGTGGAAAGTCCGCCTGTACTTGACATGCATTGCTTTTGGCATGGATTTTCACAAGTGCCCAAGTGACTTTAATTAACGGGGGATGATAACTATAGCAGCGTTTACGCGATACAATAACGGCTGGAATTTGTTGCGTGAACTTTGCGGCATTTCCGGCCAGCGCGGCTGGCACATCCAGCAAACCCCAAAACGATGCACCCTTGAGTGTCCCGGCCGAAAATTCAGTTCCGTGTGGCACAGTTCATTTCGGGCTGGCTCATAAATTAAGGCGCTGTCAATGAAGTACGTAATGGATTTTCGACATGAGGTACGAGCTGGCTGGTCCAGCCAAAGGACCCGCTGTATCGACGGAAGTAGGTCGAGACCACGAATTACTGCGTGCACGGCGCATCACTTGCATATCCGATAAGCATGCTATACATACCTCAGTTATTCCATTTGGATTAGATCACCGCACAACAACGCGCTAACCAGCGAAACGTTTTTTTCACCCTCGTGAAATTCTTTGGCGCGTCCTTCGAGTCCTTCCGCCCTTTATCTCGTGCAGGAGTTCCACCAATGCCGGCGAAAATTCCACCGTGCCGTGGAAAACGGTAACTCTCGAGCCTGCTGATTAGTTTCTTCGCGACCTTTCCTCTTTCCCGTGCTATCCCCCCCCCCTCCCATCGCCCTTCCGACCCACACCCTTTTTCCGCCCTTCCGTGAATGCGTTAGATCCTCCGCTGAGAAATTGCCGTAACCACCGCAATTGGAACTTTTAATCAGCGGGTGCCTTGAATTATTTCTATCGGATGACTCGAGGGTTGTTTTCACCCTGATCTTGATAATCGCGCGGGGCTTCCCGTCAGTCGGTTTTCGCCTCTATTAGTTTCTCGACGTGCGGCTCGTTCTCCGACCAAGTTGCCGGGGAGCACACGACGACGCTCGGGGAAAAATCTCGATATGGGGCTGGGGTAAATTCAATTGTGGGATTCTGTGTAATAGCGGTGAGATGTGGTGAAATCTGTTAAAGCCAAGATTGTAATTTAGTTTCCCACTGTGATGGAAGGTGAAAGCCGCAGAGTATCAATCTGGATATGCGAATGTGTATGTAGGTTTCTTCAAAATTCGACGAAATTCTCAATTTCATGGCTTAACCATGACGGCAATGTAATTTCCAGGGAGAAAACGACAGCGCGGCTTAATCCTCTTTCAGGAAATATCTCGATTCAGAAATTTATGTGCGGTATTTTGGCCGAACATCCGCTAGCCAACCAGAACCCCCCAATCATTATCATCGGGTTCAATTGCCAGTGATATAACAGAGTGGCGGCGATACAGAGTGACCTACCAGACGTCATGCTTCTCTGTACCGGAAACTGCGAGCCATCATAATTCAATTACGGCGTCACATATATTAGTTGCTAAATATATGACTTATTAATGCCCTACTCGGGAGGACGCGTTAAATTCTGCACTTCATAAAACCAATAATTGCTAATGTACGTGGGGAAATTTCGCGATAGAACGCGATTACTCTAATTGTATGAAATTGACTCGGAGAAACTATCCCGATAGAAAGTAGAAATATTCTTCGTTCCCGATAATGCATGCGCGGCGCTAAATAAATGCGCCTCTAAATAAACAGCCTGCAATTACTTGTTTGTTTAATATTTCACGGGACAAAATACTGTTTAGTTTATTACATCCAGCGAACTCTCCCTTGGATGGGGTTTTAAATCATTCCCACAATAGACCCATGAAAGTTCTACGTGAAACGTATGGCGATCGATATTCAATTTATTTAACAATACCATACTTACAATTAGTGGCTGAAAATATGCAAGAAATTCTATCGAACAGTGGTCTACTGCTAACAGACAGGTAGCCAGTTATAATCAATAATGTGACAATAATGCGGTCACTCGAATGGAAAGATAACGCATGCTTAACGTGACAGTTCAATTCAGTCAATGCATTTCCCAGTATATGCTTGAATGAGGTGGTCAATCAGATTCCTCTAGATCACGCGTTAATTCAGAAAAAAGACAAATCGCACCATGAAACAATAATATATTTTCACCTAGAGAAAGAGATAACTACTACTATTACTACTATTAGTGATAGCAGCCGATAATCGTAGTAGGAAAACTTGTAATTGAAGTTTTTCCGTAAATACAAAAGAGGAAATGGGGAAAAAGCAAAAAGAGCAGCAATAAATATCAAGTATAAATAGAGTATGCGCGAAAGGGTAAGTTCACGCTAGAGGAATTTCCAAGTGTGTTAATGTTGGTATTATAATATTCAAAGGTCAATGGTCAATTTAGTACGTAAAGCGTAACATATTCTTCTCGCTAGCCTTATCAAGACGCTGGAAGGATATAACCGGCTTTGGATAAATAAGGAATCCCTCCGCCAGATGAGTTCTTTAGTTACATAATTGAAGCGAGAGCGTGATTTTTTATAGAGAAGCCGAAGAATTTACGTCGGTTGAGTAGAAATCCGGAGACCTCGATGTTTTCCGTGTCCCGATGAATTTCACAAGACCGCGCACCGTTTAAAATATATCCCATTTATTCGGAAACTTTATGGTTGCCTTTGGATAAATTAGATCATCCGAGGAGGAGAGCCACCGCCTCTCCCCTCCCTCCCCCCACCTCATTATTTATCGAATGGAATAATTTTTCGTCCGGAATTTCGTTCACGCGAATACCGTCGGAAGGCGGAAGGTTTACGACCCTGACCACTCCTAAATGCCAATGCAAAAGCCAAAAGTAATTCGTAAAATATTTCCAGCCTGGCGAAACCTGGACGCATCCCTTGCGCCTGGAGACTCGATTTCGAATCAACCTCCCATCCCCCACTCCGCGACGCAACGCAACGCAACGCAACGCATCGACCTACCGAAGCCAATAAACAAATAACGGCATTAGCACATAATTGTTTGGAAAATACCTTCCGCGCGCGCGTAAACTAGAAAACCTGATACGATATACGAGACGCGAGTGGAAAATTTGGAGTGGAATGGAAAGCGCGCGTGTCTCTGGCCGCTTATTTATCCAAAGTTGAGTGGAAACGGAAAAACGAAAGAAGCAACGCGCGCAAGCCATATTTATAAGGACACGCGATACGCGCGATGTGTACGTGTACGCTTGTATCGGTGCGCGTGTTGAAACGTTTCTTATTTGGAACACGTCTCCGCCATTTGCATGGTTATTACGCGGGGAAGCCTCGGGGAGACCATAGCCAGTAGTACAGCCAGATGATAAATCAGGGAAGGGAGAGCAGCGGCGGCTTCGTAAGTGTTTTCGTTAGTTATTTATCGAGTGACGTAAAAATTTGTCCCGAAGGTACACGTGGATGCCGGAAGACGAGGAATCCACGAAACTGGAGGGTCCCCGACCAGTACTGCCACCGGCGCCCCCACCCCCGGCGACGCAAGGGGCACAAGCACCAAAAACGAAACACGTGAGCTTCGCCAGGTCGCACACTCTAACGTCCTTCGACGTGCCCAGAAGCCGCAGTCCGCCAAGAACGCACAATCAAGAACGCCTGATAGATTCTCAGCCAACCATGCAGAGCGCCATCCTGCCTTCGTCCATTCCGCTCATTCACCCCTACACCACTGCCGAGCCCCGCGTGCTCGTCCTAGGTAAGTTCTTCTCTCGACTCGACTCGATTCGATTCCACTTCGCTCCGTCTCCTCCCCTCCGGCTATTTTTCTTCTTCCGTCGCCTCCCCTCGTCACCCCCGATAAACTCGACTCGTCTCTCTCCACCCCCGACCCCGGGGGTTGTTTGGAAGAGCTAGAGTCTACCTGGGAGAGTCGAGATGCACGCGTACACTTGCCACGTGAAATATTCATCCCGACTAGACTACCAGACTAGGCTAGACTAGACTCGACTCTCGACTTGGCTGCTAGAATTCCGGTCCATTATGGTCGGGGGGTGGTTGGCCCATTGGTGCTCCTCGCGGTGCTCGGAGACAACTGGTCCGGAAACCGTGACTGCCACCGCCCGGATCCGACAAATCTCAAAATTCCGATGAATCTTTGATGCTGGCCGACCTGTTGCCTTCCCCCGGAACCCGTCGATAGACGGCTCGAATAGGGAACGAGCAATCGGGACTGCACAGCACCCCCTGCCCACCCCCTGTCGATACTCGATCGACTCTCCTCTCTCAACTTCGTCGTTCCGCGGCAGCTCGTCTCGTTTTCTCTCGTTTCGTCTCGCCTATGTGCATACGCTACGTTCCTGACAGTCAACCTTCACCCCTCTCACCTCTTCCCCATCCCCCATGACCAGCTAGAATCTTTAGCGTTAAATTGATTCAACGGCAGTTTTATCCGCCGTACCTCCAGCTCCTCGTTCATTCTTAAAGCGGTTGCTTGAGCTTCGCGCGACTTCTACCTTCCACCCCTGAATTCTCCGTTCCACTTTATTTGCCTCCTCGAATACGTTTCTTACTTTTTCCTCGTGTTCCCACTCGGTGCTCCCCCGTTTCTTGTTGACGTCCGCGGGAACTTGTTTACTGGTGTTAAACCGTGTGCACGCGAGTGGGTGGGGGTTTGGGGGGGGTCAGGAGACTAGACGCGTAACTGCAGCAAACTACTCGAAGCTCAGGATGTAGTGGTCCCTTCGATACTTTGCTTCTACCTCCCGGCTTCTTTGATTTAAATTGATTTATCGCTCCGCTACTGCTATTCGTTTATCGAGCTGCCATTGCCAAGTGTAAAAATCGGGGCTAACTTATCTTCGATTTGCTTCTCCTTTTTACGCTACTGCCACTGCTGCTGCTGCTGCTTTTATTTTAGTTTCTGCTTTGCTCTCGAGTTTCCAGCGAAAACCCGGCTTACCAGTTTCGCTATATCCCTTCTTCGTCGGTTCTATCCATTTCCTTATCTCTCACTGGCAATTCGAGGGAGAAAGAGCCATTTAAATAGCTCACATTCTTTCTCGTTTCCCCGTTATTTTCTTTCTCTCGTTTCTACCCTCAAAAGGAGCTAAGAGAAAACCTATATTGAATTAAAGATCTTCGTCGGCATTTATTTTTTCATGGAGAATTAAGTAAACAGATTTCACGGTACACGGTTAACTCGCGTCGCGTCGCGTCGCATCGCATCGCGTCGTGTCACTATATTTGAATTAATTTATCTCGTCTTCGCCCACGGGCGCTCTTTTATTTTTATGCGGCTGCCCGGCTCCGTGTGCGCTTCAGATTAATCTAATTGAGCTCTTCCCGTTCCTTTTTCCCTCATATTCTTCATTCGCCTATTCCTTTATACCCAAGGATCTCGTTTATTGACAATTTCGTGCAGTTTTATGGACCGCCCTTAAAGCACTTATCTCCCTTTATTTCCACGAAAAACATTGAATAATCCACTTTGCACAGTCCACCCCTTTTCCCTCTAATTTTCCTCCATCCCTCCACTCTTTTTTTTTACTCAACTGTAATCTATAGTAGGAGGGGGGGGGGACTTTGAAGATAAAAGAGCACGTCCGGGTATATGGAGAAGTACTTGTGGAAGCAATGAATTTCGACCGCATCCCCCAAAGTTAAAAATTCTATTACAGGAAGATCTCCCTTATTGATTGGGCATGAATCGCCAAATTCTCTGCTTTCAGCATCGAGTATGATGGATACATTTTGGAGAAAGGAAAATGTTACCAAAACCCATTATCGATCATCGTAACTTGCTTTTAATCATTTCAATTGATATACACGCAAAATACCGCTGGACGACCAACCCCCAATGACGAGGTGCTTGAAATATCGAAAAACCCCACGAAAGAAACTACTACCCCTGCTGGGTTTTGCTCGATTTCTTTCTCACTGTTGAACGGGGGGTGGGAGGGAAGAGGGGGCGTTGCGCTACATTAATTTTCATCCACCTTAGAGAAATTCCAAAAAATGTTGAGATTCTTCCCACGACAGGTGAATGAGAATTCAGAGATTCTCCTATAAAAATCAGTGGATTGAATGGTGAGAGGAAAAGCCTGTCTACTTCATCTTTGGTGGTTTAATGACGTATTTATGGGTTTATTCCATGGTTGGTTGCCATCTTTCGCTTGTCTGTTGAATGTTTATGCGATATCTATGCAGTATGGAAATATTTAGGGGAGGTTCTTCGTATCTCTACGGAATATGCTATGTTGCATGGATATGAACAGAATATTCTACGATGATTCTCTGTTACGTAGCTCCGGTTTATCCTCACATTCATGTAAAGCCCCGCGTTCTCGTTTGAGATAAATTACCTTTCGCTTATTCGCACAAGTAGGTAGATCAGTGCGTGCTGGTACCAGGCTAAACATCCATTGAATATTTGATTAGCCATAAATGCGCGGCTATTAAAAAAATATTCAACGCGCGATTTTGCAACGCTCGCAGTCACCCCCTGTCTCGCGTACGCGCGATAACTGAGATGTAAATAATTGTAATAGTTGTAAAACAATTCCGCGTGTTTGCAGCGAGATCGGTGACACTCGTGAAACGTATACTTTTAAAACTAGTCATATTTTCCCTTTGAAACGATAGGGGTGAAATTCACAGGTAGAATGGAATTCACGTTTGTTTGTTATCTGTTGGTGAGTTTGTAACGAAACCTATTGGATGAGTTTCAAACTAAGCAAATGAAACTTTAGAAAGCTCATCCTTAATGTCCACTCTTTACGTGAAATGAAGTTTTGAATAGTTAATCAACAAACTGATACGATCAAGTCGATCAGCGGCCTCGGATGAAAGCGGAATGCACAAGTTTCTCTATGCCTGGTAGTTAATGATCTGTAATATCTCGAACACCTCATAACTTCCTTCCGGCCTGTCGCGTATTTAGAGGGAACTAGTTCACGATTGGTTCATATTGGTAAATGATTTGCTGGTATAGGCTGGTAAGTGGAACCTAATATTAGAACTTGTTAAGAGATACGGTAACGAGAGCCTCTGCGATAATTCAGTATTGGAAATGTCATTCTACCGATGAGTTTACCTCCCGTGGAGGAATCCTAGGGAGGTGGGGGTGGAGGAGGAGGAGGAGGAGGACCAAAGGGAGCTTAGTCCCCTATTTGAAAATTAGTCCATTCCCCCTGGACCCCGTCTGAAAGTGTTGTGTTACTTAACCATTCGCGAAGCTATGGGGACCGAAGGGGGCTTACCACCCCCATCCCCAACCCCACCTATCATATCTAGCTTCGCGAACGTTACCTCGCTGAATTAGCTTAATGCGAGCTCCAATATTTGTGATGGCTAATAACCTACATTGTATTTATAATTCATTTAAATCGATTAATGCTTCGCATAATAAGGCAGTTATAGAATTTCATTGAATTTACTACGGTTAGCTTCAATTATGTCCGAGGCACACCGTTTTGCCAAGACCGAAATTTCACCAAATGACTCGTTTAGCTGAATTTAAGTGATAATTAGAAAATCCTGATCAGTGGCGGCAAATTAGCTATTATCCTTTTTAACTACGATCTTTATTTCTTCGCGAGACAGGATATTGAACTTTAATCTTGTTTCCTCGAGGAAAGATTTCTTTGTAACATCGCGTAGTTCTGAGATAATGGTTGCATTCTCTTAAAAGCCTTTTTCGTACCACGTCCTCCACCGCAAATTCTATTTTTTTTTTCTAAATTTTCCTCTCATTTTTCGATCCCCTCCATCGAACGGTACATTTTTATATTGATAACTGACGGGTTGCTCCGTGAATGTTAGCGGGCCAAAGATAGCTCAATAATCTGGCTCGTGTCAAGCTAATGAAATTGCATTTTGCTTTTAAAATCAATCATACGAAACCACGTTGGTATTAGTATTAGATCTACTTTGTACAATACCCCTTTCACGCAAAATATATACATTATCAGGAAATTTAATTAGTTTAATAACAAGTTTCATGCCCGTAGGACAGACTCCTAGGTTATATCTCCTCCTCTCCAGTTTGATAGCGCACAAAAATAATAAGTTTCCTCCCTAAAATTTCACAATAGGAAGTCGACCATGGAATATTTTCATAAATTTTAAATGTTCCACGGAGAAGAGCAGATTTTCGTTTAAACGAATATTAAAAAATTCCCATTGAAAGAAAGAGCGAGAGAGAGAGAGAGAGAGAGAGAGAGAGAGAGAGAGAGAGAGAGGGTGGGTGGGTGGGATAAAAAATGGTGCTGTGGTTTTCAGGATGGTTGAGAAACGAATGATTCTGTTGCAGAGAAAGGACCGAAGCGCGGGGCTATGAAAACTCAAGCGACCCAGACGGAGATTCCTCCGCTGTTCCGAGGTCGCGTGCCCCCGGTGACCCTGAGCCCCAGAACGATCCACCGAGTGAAGATGGTGTCGCAGGGTGCTCAAACGAACGGTTTCTTCAACGGGAGGAAGTTGACCAAGAGTTACTCGGAGGCCGGACAACTTGGAACACCCCTCGGTGGAGCCAACGCACAATCCAAGGAAGAGGTGCACGAGCACGAGCCCCTACACAGGACGCAGAGTGAGGAACCTCCAAGGTCACCGTTCATGGTCGACACTCCACCGCCGCATGCTCAAGCCTCGCAAAGTCCAACCGCTAGAAGAGAGACACTCCCAAACGGTGACGTCCTTCCTGCCATTAGTCTGGTAAGTAGTCAAAACTCAAAATTAGTCCGACGCCCTCTCTCTTACCCCCAAAGTACTCCCTAATTAATTAGAATGCAAATCGTTCGTAATATACATAATTCGGAGGAACGCGACTTTTCTCCGTTAGCCTGTACGATAGCGATAATTATAATTATTTGACAACCATAGGTTTTATTTATAATAATTAAGCGCCTCAACGGCGCAATTAGTAGCAGTAAAAAATTAACGTTGCACCGCGCTACATGTAGAGCATATTGATTTGTTCGATATCTTTGTTACATTGTCGCGCATGTAATTAACCAAACCTTTGCTGGCTTCGTATTTACTTTGCATCATTTATCCAGAAATTATAATTGACGTAACGCGAGACAGAAGCGCGTACAGTGTATACTCAGCGTTTGGTAATAATGAAATTAATTATAATGGCGGTGGCGAGAGAGAGTGAGAGAGAGAGAGGGGGGGGTAGACGGAGCGAATCGACAGACATCTTCTGGGATTAGCGAGGGAAGACGAAGAGTAAGATCTTCGGTGGGAGCGATGATTGCGAGAACGAGGGAGAAACAGCCGTGACATCGCGATGGGCTAAGATAAAATTGTAGAGGAGGCGAGTCATTTTCGAGCGGCGGGTGAAAATTCGTGCGAAAATTGCAGCCGCCAGATAAACGAAAGTCCATCGATCTGGATGACCAAGAGATCTTCATAGACTTCAAGCCAGCGCCGGTGTCCCCGGATGCCCGAGCCTTGCTGAGTAGAATGTCCCAGCCTTGCCGGAGATTCGTGTCCTTGCAAAAAACCCTATCGGATGGTGAGATCCGCGTGGAGAGACGAGAGCTGGTGGGCGAAGCCGGCGAACCCAGCTACCCACACACGTGCAGGAGAAATCATCAGGATCCTTGGGGCAGGACTGTTAGGGCGTCCGTCCAATTTTCCTCAACTCCGGAGGATCTGTCCCTACTCAGAGCCGTCTCGCCTCACGAGGATCAGGAGGTAAGTGGAAAACTCCCGAACACCCTCCACCTTGCCCAAAACTAACGCGAATGGATTCGATCCTAACCGTTCGACAAACCTCTCCCCCGAAGGTTGCGGAGTCCCCAAGGGGAAAATTCGCGAGGGACGAAGTTTCCAGAAAAAAACAAAACACCATCAGATCCGACCTTGAGAAAACGCGTCTGTTTCAGGAATTCCACGAGAACTTGATTAAGCGCGGCCTGTTCCGAAAAAGGAGCGTGTCCTTGGAGGATGGGGTACAGGGTCCGGCATCCGGTGACTTCATGCTCCCCAGGTCTCTTCCCACTTCGCCAACCTCGCCTACCGCTTCAACAGGTACATAATCCGAACGATGTTATAACTAGATAGACCTATCTTCGAGGCAATTAGGCCTTGCGAAAATTTCATAGACGCGCGTAACTTTAACCGCACAGTAAACAGCAACAGGTTTAAGGTTTTAGCCGCCATTAACGCGCTAGATGGAAATCACTTAACAACTTAGCTTAGACATTGCAAAGTCGACTTTTCTCGTCTATCCTCTCGTTGATCAAAGCGAAACCGAGTACGCGCGCGCGCGCGCGCACAGGGCTTGTTTGCACGACCACTAACAAGTGACGGTAGCGGTGGTGATGGTGGTGGTGATGGTGGCGGTTGCGGAAGCAACGGTAGCAGTAGCGGGTGCAATCACACAGGATAATCCTTAAATTGACAGTGCCAAAGAGTCCGAAAGAGGACTCGTTGTCCACCCAGCGGTTTTTGAGGACCAGTCAGATCTGTTTACCCGGAATTGGAATCTCGACGACCGTGACCTCGCCATTCGCGTCGAGCGACTCCCTGGCGAACGACGCAACTCGGGACCACAGCGATGGCATCTGGAACGAGTCCCAGGCTACCGTCCTTCAGGCGGACACGCTGGCTCTTTTGACACCGTCCTCCAGGAGGAGGCACCTCCTGCTTCTGCAACACCAGCAACGGTCCTCCATGGACACCGAAGCCTTGGACGTCGAGGATGAACTGGACATCTCTCCCCCCAGCCCCAGGATCCGACTGGAGGCGGCTACCCCCGTCCAGCCGTTCACTTCCAGGTAAGTTCCAGGCGAATTCTCACATCGAAAATCTATTGAATTTTTTTGAAAAAATATCGATTCTTCTCTCTTGAGAGAGAGAAATATTCTCTACTCGCGTAGAAATCGATACTTTTGTTCTTTCTCGATCATTTTTATCGATTAGTCGTAAAATGAGAAATAGCGTAGGAACGCGTTTGGGACTATGAAACAAGAAACTAACTTTGACATATGTTTTATGCTAACAATGTGAGATATGCGCGTTTGTACGTCACTCTAAGTATTCTCTACACGTTAATAGCTGAATGTCGTATTATGTTACACAGATCTGATCGTTCGGTACAATGTAAATATTCGTGCATATAGTAGTATCGTTTACACGTGCATGAGGGAAATTGTTGAAAAATCCAATCGCTGAAAATAGAGATGTCCATCTTCCTCCACACAGTCATCGTGTAAATATCGAAATAATAATTTATCATTGTGCTAATAAGTCCCCCGTAGGAGTAGCGCGTGCCTTTGTGTATGTGTGTCGTCGATTCCATAGCTCTTTTGCCAAATGTTCCACGTTGGGCTCCTCGTTGTCTTTGTAGGTTAAACCCAGCATACACCCCGTACGTGTGTCTTTTCAGTATTTTTCTCTGTGTATTTTTTATTGAATACGTTCGCAACAGATTAATCTCGAAAAGTTTTCCTTTGTCCACGCTCGGTCTCCAATTCTCTTTCCTCCCTTAAACGTCGCAGTGCGTCGACCTCCCAACAGGCACTTTAATCATTAGGAATTATTCGTACCCCCATTGTCATTCCATCATTCACCATGGAGTATCATCGACGGTACTCTCTGTGTACGAGTAGGAAAATCACATTTCGCAAAGTTCCCAAGCACTCTTTTGTCGAAAAAAACGAAAAAGAAAAAAAACAGCATTTGACACAGTCCCATCGAATCATCCCATGGAACACTATTGTAGATCATTCTAAGAATTTCGGAATCTTGCGGGGTGCAACGTATCTTCCTTGGTACCGACGAAAACGCTGTAACGGTGCGCCTGATTCTCGTACACGCGGAAGCCAGTCCGTATAATGTGTTATCTTTATTCGGATCTTTATGGAAGAGAAGCTAATATTCAAGCTTGTTACACTGTGCGACGTCTGTAACTACGAGGCAGATAATTCATGTAGAACAAGTTAAGATCGTAGCGCAAGTTATTTCAAAGTCATATTCCGGAAGTAGCACATAACGCGAAGCTTATCCTTTCATTCAAATAATATGATAATTAAGTTCCTGTGTGTGTGTGTGTGTGCGAAACGTCGTCGCGTTAGAGATCGGCGTAACGGGTGTTTCGCGAGGGGTGGGCAGGGGGTATGCATAAAGAAGCGTCGGTTGTTCATCCGGACTGTTGCCCGGGGTCGAGGCAAGCCAAGAATCCTTGTCCGCCGCGATCTAAGGGAGGAATTCATGAATCCTGAGGAAAAGGCACCGAGGAGAGACACGTTGCACGACGCAGGATTCGCTGTCGACGGTTTCCACGGAAGTGAATCGATTCTGCCGTAGCCTGGACACGTCCATTTTGGCGAGCAACGGTAGGCCCAGAAGCGGCTTCCGGCGGTCAAGTCCCGCACCACCCTTGTCCCAGCCTCAGTCGCAGTCGTCCAGCGAGTTCGGTTTGAGCCTGGCGAGAACCGACTCCGGTGGCCGCACCAATACCGATCTGTCGGAGACCTCGACCACCGAGGATTACGTCACTGCCAACACCTCCACGGAGACCGGGACCACCACTGGCACCTCGGCCACGACGAGCTCCTGGTCGAAGCAGCCGCAGACCTCCAGTGTGGCGCCAGCGTCCACCACGGCGACTGCTGCCGAGGGCAGCTCCTTCGAGAGTGCCAGCTCCATTTACAGTTTGGCAAGGAGCGAGGTGAGCAGATCGTATCCAAATCTCAAGCCACTTTCTTAGACATTGATTTTCGAAGGAGCTAACGTAGCTATTGGGTTCCACTTTTGTCCGCGCTTAGATGTGGGAGTACTTTTATAAGGCGAGTATTGCTACTAGACTGCGGATTTTCTTGAAAAAATTAACCACTTGAGCTACTGCCGCTACTGTATCGCTAGTGACTCTCGCATTCTTGCTTCCACTCGGTTGATTAGCTCTCGGGATGAATTGCGAGGAGCTGATCTTTTGCCTCGAGATCCGGAAGCTTCAAGGCCAAGTGGTTAAGTTTCTGTAGAAGATGTCTGTGGAAATTCAATTGAGATAGCAGTTGGTGTCGTTTGACTATTACAACTATGTTCGCACACAAACGTGTTTTATTTCCTCACCTAAGTGTTTGTGTTCTAAACTAATTGTTTAGCATTCTAGCGTGAGTGGGGGTGAGTACGACGACGAATAAACGGATCGGATGTTCTGTGGATTTTTTATCTGGCTCTAGTAGATAAGTGTGTTCACACGTGGAATCTGCAGTCTATTGAATTTCTTTCTCTCTCTCTCTCTCTCTCTCTCTCTTTCTCTCGTAAAATTAGGAGATAGTGGAAACTCGAAGATCCTATTAAAATTCTAATCTCGTCGTCTATAGGCGGTGGTCGAAGAGCCGGTCACCCCTCCGCCGATCCTGGAGGAGGTTGAAGGTCCATTTGCAATGGAAGCACCTCCTTCGCCACTGAGATCAACTAGCAGCAGTAGTTCGGGTAGCTATGACCTCAAAGACGCAATAACTGAACCCATTCAGGACCTTCATCAAACTGTTCCCCCAGAATTCCTCGAAACTGGACATGTGTCGGAGGGTGAAATCGATCGAGACGTTAGTATAGCGCAAAAACCAGGTGTACCCTGGAAGGAAGCATCGTTTAACGGCAATAAAGTTTCATTGATCGTTCCCAAAAACCAGGACGGACACCGGTCATCGTCGGGTGGGTACGCGGAGTCCCCTCCGGACCCTCGCATCTGGACCGAGGAGGAGCGTCGAAGGAGGAAAAAGACGTTCACGCTGGACTTCTTGGGGGATGGAAATGGAATCGAGCACGAACGCATCGCGGAGTCGTTGTATCCGGAGAATGTGGACGTTAGCCCGACGCCAAGTCATCGACATAGGTTCCGTACCATTACCGTTCTCCCGTATCGAGTGAAAATCTCGCGAGTGTGGTAAGACCGCGAGAAAGAGGGAGCTCATTTCTCCCAATATTTTCCAGATCCAGAGGGAAGGGCACGATTGCCAAAAGTCCGCACAGGAATAATAGGAAACGAGAGATCAGCCAACAGCAGATCCCGCTGCAACAGATTCAGCAGCAACAGCAGCAGCAACAGCAGCAGCAGCAGCAGCAACAGCAGCAGCAACAGCTTCTCAGGAGCCCCCAGAAGGAAGACTGGAGATTGGAACAAATGGACGACGCGGCTCACGCACCAACTTCCGACGACTCCAGTTGTAGCCACCATTATCACATGCATCACCATCATCACCATCATCACGTGCGGGAAGGGGGAGAGGGTAGACATCGAAGGACGAGGGACAGTCCAAGGAGGAAAACCGGTGGTTACATTTCCGCTAGAAGGAGGAGCAACGAGGTATCCCCCGAAACTGCGTTGACCTTGGTGACGCGCCAAATAATTTCTAGAACAACCCCTTCGAGGGTGTATCTCAACCTTCCGTACAAGATCCTTCTGTGCGAGAAGGGGTGGTTTGACTTGTATTCGAACGCAGGACGCATTTGTTTCCAAACAGGATAAGAACGCGGCCTTGACCGGAAGTCTTCCGCGGAGAAGATCTCGTGCAGCCGACGAGATCCTGTGCTCCAGGTTGAGTCCCGGTGGTCGTTACCAACGCAGTCCTGGACACAACGGGCACTCTGGGATAATGATCGACCAGAGCCCGGAGGCGCGTTTGAAGGCAGTTTCGGCGGAGTCTTTGAGATCCGTCAGTCCCGGTAGCGACAGCGTCTTCTACAGCGAGGGTGCCGATCAGTCCATTGCCATCGCCGCCCTGGACGCACCCCACTGTCACCACTGCGGCAGAGAGGTGAGTTCTCGGCGAAAACTGAAAACGCGAAGTCTCTTCGCGAAACGCAAAATCACGCGCTGTTCAACTTAAACCATTTCGAGGAGCTTTTTTTTTCTTCGAGGTACTCCTCGAGACAGTTAGGCTCGCGCACACAGTGAAAGCTTGAAGAACCGTAGTAATTACCAATCGCACGGACGGGAGAGACGCGTGACCCACCCTGCGTGCGACAACCCCCTAATTTCTTTTCTTTGATCCAAACCGGCTGAAAGCAGTGAAATTGCTCGTGACCGAGTCGCTGGAAAAATTTCAATTCCGATTAATAGGGGATGATCGTGGTGTGGGCTAGGGAGAACGATAAAAGGATCAACTCGAAAGGAAAATAGGAAATTGATCGAGCAGTTGGAGGGGCCACACAGCGCAGCTACAATAGAGTGGTAGAATCTGTCGATGAACCCATAGAAATTTCCCAGCGAGGTTCCTATGGGGTTTTCCGGGTATCTTTCACTTTCATTCTTCTTCTCTCCGTGTGACTGTTTGTCTCTGTGTGTCCGGGCGCTCTCTGTATCTCTGTATCTCTCTCTTTCTCTCTCTCTCTCTCTCTCTCTCTCTCTCTCTCTTCTCTCTCTCTCTCCTCTCTCTCTTTCTCTCTCTCTCTCTCTCTCTCTCTCTCTCTTTCTCTCTCTATCGTATCTGTCCTCGTGTGCTCCACCCGAGGTGTCGGAAGAGATCGTTCGACCACCGGCAGGTTTCGCCGACTCACCCGAAGGTCACAGGACAACCCCGAAGCACGTGTCGGGCCACAGACTCTACAAGAAGTTCGAGAAGAGATACCGTTCGGAGGACCGGGGTGACCGGAGACATCGACGCAGCAGCTACGGACGTTCGGACGTACGAGCGAAATCAGAGGAGAGAGCGGCGTCCAGACCCGCCAGCAGAGGATCCATCGACGAGACCGGAAGAAGGCGATTGCACGTCAGGAGCACCGATGCCAGCATGGAAATTCTCACCGGTCAGTAGTGACCTCTCTCTCTCTCTCTCTCTCTTGCTCTCTTTCTCTCTCTTTTTTTTCTGTCTCTCTCTCTCTCTCTGTCTCTCCTTCTCCTTCTCTCTACCCTCTTTGCATTTTCATCGTTCTCCCCCTCATTTGCTGTCCAAGGTCAACTGTGCGTTACCTCTTATCCAAGTGTCTGTTCCAAGGTCAACGAGAAGCCTTGGGATCGATTATGAGGGGATGGCTGTTTCCGGATGAAGATGCGTTACCTCGCTGACATTTGGTAAACATTCCAGTTTGCCTTGTAATGACTCGGAGAGCCTCTCGGATACCGAGACACCCTTAGACCTAATATCGAACACCCTCGTAGACCCGACGAAGCGGACTGGAATGTTTGCGAAACGTCAGCAAGGTAAAACATCTCCGTGTGCCACTTCGGGAGAATCATTAGGGGGTCATCGACTGGAGCCTCGGTAGTTTGCGAAACAGTGGGAAAACTCATTTCAGGTAGTAGTACACCTGGTTCGCTCGTTAGATCTCTGATATTCCACCCCGTTTGCATTTATCGCGCAGATTGCGATTTTGCTAGATATACCGGAGAACGAGTTTATCAAGTATCAATGAGGAGGGAGCTTGTTTGCGTAGACACTTAAAGAGAATTCAGATCCACGTCACGAAATCTTGAGACACAAACGAGTTCTGTACGAACTCGTGTCAAAGTTCTATTGATAAACTTTCCTTATAATCTTTCCCCGTAAAGTTTCACGGCACTTTACTGTTCCACTCTGGAATTCTATTATTCTTTGTCAAAAATTCTCGGCAAGATATTAGAGGGTGGTGGTGGTGGTGGGGTTCCGGGGGAATTTGTATAACACAAGCAAGTTAGGGGAGAGCTTCCGAAAAACAGAGAGACATCCCTTAAATTTCTTATTAGCCCCCGTCTCCCCATTAGTGCCAGAGGGGTGAGGATAAAACTCGTTTTGGAAACTGCATTTCGCGTCTCTGCTTCCCCGTGAACTTTGAATAATCTGACGAGAATCACCATTATCTCGAGGCACGGGGGTTTGACGAACATTTAAGGTGTTCCCGCCTGGATTATGAATGGGGTTGTGCGATAGGTCGAGAGGACGAGGACAGTTACATCGAGCCTTACACCAGCGGCGAGTGGATTTACATCGGTGAGTTGGAAGAGAGTCACGTATGGAGGAGACCAGATAGCAGAGGTAGCGAAGAGGATATTGCTGAGAGCATGTATAAAGAACGACGGGGTTCCCAGGAATCGACAGAGAGCGAGAAGAACTTCCGGAAGAAATATCAGGCAGCTACGCACAGGATGGTCCATCGAAAGAGCAGCGGTGAAATGTACAAGCGACTACAAGCGAAAAATTTCGGTAAGTTCTTTTCATGTTTCTTAAGCATTGACATTGTTGTTATTGCTGTTATACCGCAAAAAGCCATTGGAACGGGAACTAGGTCCAAAACTCAACCTTTTCTGATAAAACGCTCTTGGCTTTTTTTTTCTTTTTCTCTTTCTTTTCCTTTTAACAAAACTCGCATAAAACTGTGTAAAATTTTTTATTTGAAAGAGAGACGAAAATCAACGAGAGTGCAAACGTTGAAGCAAGAACGAGATATGACCGATTTTTTTCTTCTTTTTTTTGTATCCACCGTGATGAATATATCTCTATCGAATAAGCTAAATAATTTTATCGCTCCGTGAAATAGAAATTTACGCATGAACTTTCTTGCCATGCATCAAAATCATAGGTTGCCCCCGCTTATCCCTACGGGTCACAAACTTCGGTGTAATGCTACACTTACACTTCCGATTGCCTCCATTCCATTACACGAAACTATAAAGTGAAAATTCGTACGCGCGGACCATCAAATACACGACTTGAATAATTTTCAAACATGAAGTAATTTAAAACTTACAAGCATCAAACGAGGAATGATAAAATATTCAAGAGAAAAATGATTAAACTTTAGGAGGCTCGGTTGTAATGGTTGAATAAAATGAACATTTTTTTTTACATTACTCGCTGTGCAATTTTTTATTCATCAGACGCGTACCGTGGTGGCTTGCTGAAAAATGTCTATTTTTCAACAGAAAATATCTTCACCCTCATTATTATTTATTGTGTATTACGGTAATGACTTTATATAAAGAAAAAAAAAAAAGAAAAAAAGGAACAAAGCCTAAATAACGCATAAAGTACAGGAATATATTTTTAGCCGTCATTGAAATTTTAATAGCCTCACTATTATTATCTATTTACTTGAAAGTACACGTAACGAGAGAGGCCTGAAACCCAAGACCTAATTAACTCTATCCATAGCTGTGGCCTTGGGCAGGTTAACCGATCGAAGGTCACATTATTTTTACATAGCCGAGAACACTATTTTTTCGTCGATTCTCTCTTTCCCTATCTCTGCATTCCTCCACCCCCTTTCCCCTTCGCGCGAGAAAAATTCTTCAATAAGCAAACACATTTTTAACATTTCTGCGTAGGTGGGTAATAACCCAAATAAAACGTGGAAATAACATTTTTACGTAAAGCGCGGACTCGCGTAAATCTTGCCGGTCCGTGAATCTTTCAAAGAGCAGCAGGAATCATTTAATATTTAAATAAATCTTTTGAATAGTACTACTGTGTCTATATTAAAAGAGAAAAAGCGCGCGACGAAGAAGATGGTGTGGGGCTTGAATAAAAGAATGGACAAATTATAGAATTAGCAGCACGGGGAATGTAGGTTATTGTCAGAAATAGAAAAAGTTTCCATTTCACGACCCAGCGTGTTCCCGTGCTAAAAATGATCAGCTTTCTTTGATGCCCATTTAATGGACTCGTACGTCCGTTTGTCGGAATTCAGAGCAGTTGATGCGAGAGATTGGTATTATAAAGAGAATGAGAGAGAATGAGAGAGAGAGAGAGAGAGAACGAACGAACGAGAAGAAGAAAGAGAATATAAATAACGAGTCTCCCAGTGTGTAATCGTACGGAACTGTCGTTGATCGTGACCACTTGGCTCCTTAGCTCTCGGATTTCTCGAGATTTTACCAAATTCAAGGAAGAAAGATCGAAAACGTGTCTTCCGAGTAAAAATCCGGAAGAGCATGGATGAACGAGAAGAGGAGCTCTTGGACCCAGATCGAAATGCAGGGCAGAGAGCGATCCCTCCACCTCCACCTCCTCCTCCTTCTCCTCTCTCTCATGCCTCTCCCACTATCTCTCCCTTCTATTCCCGATTCTTTAAATAAGTTTCGCGTAATACTTGCCGCTCTAAATTTAACTTACCGGCGCAGCCGGCTTGTTGGGTTGGATATTCGCGAGTCTCTCGCGTCGTACGCGAGAAAGACAAGCGTAGGAATTTGCGCGAGTGAGAAAGAGACAGCATGGTCTGGCCCTAATCATCTTTTTTCGACACGGATCACACTGAAAAGCGTTACGCCATGTCTACGGGTCTCTGCTTTCATGACGAGACACGAGACCTCGCGGGGTTCTCAGGTACCTCGACCTCCACGAGTCAGCAGCGGTACGTCTGACGTTTTCCGCCCGGGATGCATCGCGTCGCTGTCCGAAGATACGGAGTCCACTTGGTCACCGCGTTATTTCCAGTTACTTCGGACCTTCTCCCGACCAACCGTAACTTTGATCGACCCGCGGCTGACCCTCGGAGTGTCCTCTCGTGCGTTTCCTCCTCGTTGCGAGAGGATGACCCGGACCTCTTCGACGGAGAACCTCCGTTCCACGAGTAAATGTATCAATGAAATCGGTACTTTGATTCCTGCGTGACCGCTGTCCACGTCGAAAAAACCTGAGAAGGTACGGGACGATCCTTCTCGGGAAATCCCCGAAGGACGCTACTCTATCTACCTTGAGGAGAGCTCCCTGGTGGATACCGTCCCATCGGTGAATTTTGAATCAAGCTGCCAAAATCGTTCCTCGTCAGTGAAATTGGTCTTGGAGAGCAATTGCGCGCACAGGCTGTGCGCGCGGAAATCCAGTCGATTATAATTCATTTCTCCACGTGGTAATCCAACTAATTGAAAGCTGTCTAAATTGATTACATCCGGCCCCTACTGTTTATCGAATACCAAAGTAGAATTCTATTAGTGTTAGGGCGGAAGTTTGGCGGGGAAGGGGCGCGGGGAGAGATTAGAAGAGATTAAGAAGAGATTTCAGGGAGATTGTGGGAGAGGGAGGGGGGAGGAAGGAATGTGCGATTTCTCAACCGTCGGGAATATGGAATGACGTGATGCTGGAATGATGATGGTATGCAGCGAGGAGAAGTAGATCTGCCTGCCGGGATAGCAAATTGTATTCGATTGCGAGAGTTATCGTCTCGAGAGGGTTATATTTACGGTATATCTTCTACATGGTATTCGCACTTAAAATCCATCTCCTCGCGTGACGTGTTATGAAGTGCTCTGATAACGGAGTCTAGGAAAGACTAAGATAAAGAAAACCAAGAAAGAGGAGGGTAGAGGGGATCGAAAAGGGAACAGACGACGGAAGCTTTTAGGTTAATATCGAAAATGCTAACACTTATAAAATAAAGGAAAATGTCCGGTCCATAAAGGCTAGAAAATATACCACATAATAGGAAGAGAGAGAGAGAGAGAGAGAGAGAGAGAGAGAAATTTATAAAAGTTGCTCAAACATAAGTACCCCCCAGAAAGAAACAAAAAGCACCCTCTGATCAAACATTAAAGAAAACCAAGTTTGGGAGGATAACGGGTAACGTGTGAAAGAGGAGAGAGAGAGAGAGAGAGAGAGAGAGAGAGAGAGAGAGAGGAGAGGGTTAAAAAAGGAGAAAAGAGGAATAGAGGGTTAATAGGGTGGGAGGAAAAGGGGGAGGGGGAGGGACTCGTGATTCGCGGACGGCAGCTTTCAGGGCTTTGAAAGGGCGCGGTGAGGATATTAGTGGGAAACGGACCTAAGGAGGGGGGGGTGAGTGACTCGAGGTAGCGTTTTTGGCTGGCAGTCAGTGGGTCAGGGCGTCGAGTCACATTCCACGAGGCCGTTGCCTGAAAGCCAGCGGAGCTGAGAAATCGCGAGAGACAACGTACGTCGTAGATGACCACCCTAAAACGAATCGACGTTCTCCACGCTGTCTTTTCACCCTCTCCTCCCCGAGGAAACTCTCGCCAGCCTCGCTGGATCTCTCGACGGAGAAATTCGAGTGCGCGTTAGTAGACGCTTTCTGAAAATCGCCTGCGAAAATGGTGTGCGACTCGGTCTCGGAATTTTCCTCGGAGCTGGGTGAAGAAGTTTCCCTGAAAAGGGCCCTGGAGGAGCTGATGAAGAGCATGCTGAGGGTGTGGTGCAGGGAAGGACAAGCCTTGTCCAAGCTGGGCTTGACCACCACTGGTAAATAATTGCAAGCGTCAAAACCAATCCCCCTTCCTCCTTCCCAGCTCTAAAAGCTTTCTTCTGTGCCGGGGCTTCGTTAATCCGGAGAAACACGTGTAAATTCCTATGAACTGTGTACGCGCGCGTGTGCGCGCGCGTTACCCCACCGAGGGAAGTACCAGGATAATGTGAATTAATTTCACTCGGCTACGTAGCTTCCCTCGAAAGTAAAATCTGTCAAGTGTAATACTCGTTGATATTAATGATAAAACACCTAATTGCGTCGCCGGCTTCCTTTAATATTGCCAAGTGCCACTTAATTTCTCGGGATTATAATTTACGCGTCTTTCTCGTTAAATAGAAATCGTATTAGAGGGAGGAATCAGCTTAGCAATCCAAATGGATGCTTGCATTATGCAGCAGCGTGCATTTTCCTAACTCTGTACTTTCCTAATTCGATGCTGGTTCTCCGCGAGTACCTCCTCCCCTCCCCCGCACGATCCTACGAAGTGTCGCGCTTACGCAGTATTGTCATTGTTTGCACGTCATGAACGCAACTTTGACAATCTCTCCCGTGTTCGATCGACGGGTTTGCGTCGATTGTTTCGCGGCACCTGACTTGTGCGCGGGGACACGCGACCCAGGCGCGACAAGATTGTGCGAAAAGTCGACTGTGCGCGAGAGTCTTTCCGATGGCGGATGAAAACTTTTCAGCGAGCGACTTCTCGAGCGTCTCGTTTCATTGTGAGAAAATTGGCTTTCGCCACGATATTTTGCGTATTGGTGTCAGTGGTTCCGCTCAGCGTGTTGTTGTCTTCTAAACTTAGACCAAAATTAAGCCATGTAAAATATAAATCTGTACGGGAGGCGACGCGTGAAATAAGTCGTAATAACTGTGTCGGAATCTCTGCTGGTGCGTTACACGCGTGCTTTGAGGAACATGCGTGTGTGTGCGTGTGCGCGCGCGTATATATGTATGTTGGATTTGAGAACGCGAGAAAGATTGGGATCGGAGAAAAATTTCTTGGCACTCATTTCCCTGCCACGTGTTTACCGAGGGGGTAGTTCATAGTTCATAGCCTATTTCATTCCTATAATACAGATGCGATGTACCTGAATAAATGAACGTATTCCTTTCACGAGCACGCCGTGTCTCCGTTCATTAATTAATTCACACCGAGGATTGGTCGTGAGATAACATCTGCTTTCTCTCTCTCGCGCTTGCAAAAGTACATTTTGTGCAAATCTATAAATTCTCGGGGATGGAGGGAAGGGTGGTTTTGATATTTTTATCTGAAATGTCTGGCTGCTGAAATTCAAATTGCTCGATATAAGCGAGTACTCTTGTAATGTACACATTTAAGAAATCGAATGGAAAGATTAATGATGAAGAAGTGAGAGAGAGAGAGAGAGAGAGGGAGGATGGGGAAAAGAGAGACGAGTGTAGGGGTGGTGAACGCTTGACATATTATATATATCGGAGGAGCTGCGGGTATCTGGAAATGCAACTAATGGAGTATACTTACCACTGTTACGATTATCGATTCAATATATCTCTGGGGTTTGAAGATGTCACTCACGTACTTGTAGTTTATTTACATTTGATGGCTTATTGCTTTTGAGATCGCAAATATGCGGAATATAATTGCGTGACTGGCCGCTCTCCCCCTTAATTCATTTTTCTCCCCTCGCTTTATATGGACTCTTATAGACTGGTAGTCTGCCAGATGCTATTTGCTTATTCGTAAAAATATGAAAGTGGTGAATGGTATTCTCGAGCAGTGCGCGGAGCTTTCTCGAGAAAATCCTGAAGCTTTGAAGTAAAAATAGCGATTAGCGGCGTGCCATTCAAAAATCAGGGGTAACCGTATAAAAGCACTCTCGGAGACAGGTTTTATGGCGCGACCTACTCTCGATTTGCCGAACATACGTGTTTTTTCTTCATCTGGCTATGTTTGTCCCCGTAAGCCAATCATGCGACTTTGCGCTAAAGAAGAGATAAGAGCGAAACAACAAACGCGGTCGAGTTTTAAGCGAAGGCGTAAAATCAAATAAAAGCTGAGCGAAAGAAAAGTTTAATCCCGTTATCAGCGACAGAAAAGAAACGAGAACGAGGAAGGTATCGCGCGGTGAACAACGGTGAACTTAACAATGGAGGGAGCACCGCGAAAAATCCAAATTGAAACTAAGAGGGTAAATATCGATGGATGTAAGCTGCGAGGGATGCGAGAGAGAAACTTGGAACTAGATTAGGTAAATAGGAGCGCATTGTGGGGCGACGGAGAGAAAGTTTGAAAAAAGGTATGATTAACTGAAATGCAGGAAAATAAGAAAGGGGTGGAAGACGGCTGGGGCGGGGGTGCAAAGAAGAGGAAAGTGTAGAGAGTATCAAGAAGAGTAGAGAGGAGTGTGCAAATAAGATAAAAAGAATTAGAGTAGGGTAGTAGGAGAAGATGAGCGAGTGAGTTAAATCTGAGGGAACGCGACCTGGTGCAAAAATATAAAGAGGGCGACGTACGTCATTGCCTCGTAACACCGTCACCATTTTACTGCCGGCCTTTTAATTCGTCGACAGCTCACCAGCAGCACGATGAAGAGTTACGTTTTGCTGTCCGCTTTTATTTTCGCACCGATGGCATTTCGCATCTCTGAATTGCCGCTTTATTCGTCTGCGTCAAAGAAGTTTGAAATGTTCCCACGTGCCAATGTGGGCTGCTCGAGGTCAGGGATAAACCATATTAATGGTGTTTTAATGGCACGTGGGGATTTTAAAGCTTTGACTCTTCCGTCCAATTTGAAAATTGATAAGATTCTGAAAGAGTGTTTGGTCCAATCTTATCAATTTCCAGCAGGAATTTTTTATGACACGTCTCATGAAAAAGATTCGCGTGCTTTTCCTTATTCTTGTTATTCGATTTGCTCGACTGTCGATGCAGCAGTATCGATACTCGAAATCTCAAAAGAAAATTCAGAAAAAGGGAAAGACGTTTGAATTCAGTACTGTCATCTTCTTTTATTAGGATCTAATAAAAAGGGGAGGGACACACTTGCATAAGAGGCAATTAATGTACTATAAAATGTATTCTCATAGTTAAACTTTTAGTGACCTATAAGAATAAAAGGTTAGATTAAGATATAAGGTTACGGGGTATAGAAAAAAATCATTTCTACAAAGATGGATGAAAAATCTTATATTTTTATTGACAATATACATATATATATATACACGAACGCAGAGATGCGGTAATAAAATTAATAATATCTTCAAACGCATACGAGTAATATCGAATCTTCTCGTTACGGAGATAAAATACACTCACGATATATCCTAGGAAAAGTAATAAAAGGATAATAGAGAGACAAAAAGTAGAAATGAGTTCGATACGCGCGCTGCCTCGCGATCCACTTACGATAAAATCCTCTTTGAAATTAAAATGTTAATATCAAAAGATTTAGATTTGGTATAATTACGGAATATCCACGCGCGTAACGCATTCCCATGGAATATTATAAAAGAGTAACGTCATCGACCATTTATCAAATTCCAATTCAACGTGAAAATAACCGGGAGGGGCAGATAGAAGATAAAAAGTGTAAAAGCGCACTAAACCCAGGCTGAACAATTTGACATTTATGAATCCTGCCAAGAGCCTGGATAAAATCAGCAATATTTTCAATGAAAATTTAACGCACGTACGCGATGATGCGCGCGTGTAAGAGCAACGCGTCGAATCCCAACATTTCCGTGGCGTCCGTCTGCGGATCGAGTCTGTAAGAATTTTCTATTTTTTCATGAAACGCAGAGAGCGACAAGACAGTAGTGGTGAGGCGAGAGGCAGGGGGTGAGTTTGGGTTCCGGATCCATGGATCGAAGCCCGTGGTGGTTTCCGCCATCGAGCCGGACACACCAGCGGAGAGTTCCGGTCTGGAGGTGGGTGACATAATCATGTCGGTGAACGGAAGGAGCGTGATGGACGCTTCTCACTCGGAAGTCGTGCGATTGGCGCACTCCGGCACGGATATCCTCGAGCTGGAGGTTGCCAGGACTTGCAACGTCCTGGCGCCACGAATGGCCAGGCCAGAAACGAAGGAAGGTCCCAAGGAGGCCCCCTTGGCTTCCGGCTACCTCTGGAGGAAATCTGCCACTTCCTCCAGCTCCGAAAAATGGGTCCGCAGATGGTTCGTCCTACGTCGCGACAATTGTCTCTACTACTACAAGACTGACACGGTGAGTACCCTGAAAACAAGCGCGGACACTTTCGAGACTTCCGGACACATTTGTCCCTACCGCGTGTCTCCTATCTGTCTTACGCTTACCACCACCGAAACTCTAGCGTAGAGAGACCCTCCGAGTGAGATTTCGTCGAATAATTTTACTCCGATCAGACATTTTACGAAACAAGTGTATCGATATTTCAACGAAAACCGTCGGAGATAAAAGTACAAGCGCGTTCTCTTTGAAAATATAGCAAAGATAGATCGAACGCTATGTAAACGCGATGTTATACGAGAGTTGTAGAAGTGGAGTAGGAGGATGAAGAAGAAGAAGAAGAAGAAGAAGTAGTAGTAGTAGTAGTAGTAGTAGTAGTATAAGCAAAGGTCGTTGTGTGATAAACCTGTTTTGTTTTATTTCGTAAAAGGATTCGCAGCCAGTAGGAGCAGTGATGCTCCTGAACTACGACGTAGAGTTAACTACCGAGCCAAGGCCACACAGTTTTGCGATAAAGAAGCAAGGTGCACCAACACTGAGACTCGCGGCTGATTCGGAAGAAGCCGCAATAAGATGGACAAATGTTATACGCGAGGCCGTCGAAAGGAATAATCAGGTAGATACGTACATGTACATGCATAAATGCATGTGTATGTGTACATAACGTTTCCTTGAAACACAGTACCCCGTTTGCCCTCTCCTTTTCCCTTTCGGTCCTATTTAAATAAGGTGTTTGGCTAGCACCCGAGGAACTTTGATTTGCACTATCTTAGAATCAACAAACCGCATCGGCGTTGATTCTCCTTAAAATGAAACCGCAAAACACTAGATAATTGTAACGCGATCAACTTGATGATAAATATTTGATTTGGTAAAGTTCAGCACGATAGTGGTGCGCGTGTGGCTAATCTAATAAGTAGAGCAATTAAACGTATGGAGTAGTTGCGCCGTGATATTAATCGTAATCATAATAATTGTAATTATAATTATAATGTGCCAATGGCGGAGGATGGGGGGTGGCTACTTCGAGTGTTTTGTGGCAAAGGGGTGGATAATATTCGGCGTATCCATAAATGAAATCGATTACCGTGAAATAGGGTAAACGTCGTTAAACGGCGGAGATAACCAGATTAAACGCGGGCATTCGCGAAAATCGGAAAGCAGCCAAGAACTCGTATTGTGTCCCTCGCCAAAATCCAGATCTACGTGAGATTATTAGCTGCTCGACGACACCTTTCTAGGTGCATAACGTTGCACTCCGTAAATTACTTTTAACAAACTGGCTCTGAACAATTGCTGCTCACCCCCCCGTGCAAATAAAACGCTATTTCAAAGATAAAGAGAAAAAAATAGTTTGGTCAAATTTGAACAGTATTAAAAGGCTCTTTTAATGGCACATACTCGACTGAATCCGAGTACGTTTTCTCTTTATCATATTTAATGAAAACTGTTGGAAGTGTACGAAGAAGGAGAGAGAAAGAGAAGTCGTTAAACACTTTATTAGGCAATAAAAATCCTTTTGAAAAATAAATGATTATCTTATCTCCTGGAGGGACACTATTAATCCTGCTGTGTGTGCCTCTTGGAAAAACTGTTTTGTCACCCTATAAAAACTGATTGTGAGTAAACGTCCTTGAAACCCATGCGATTCCCCTTTTTGCGTTAAAAAATTCATACATTTCTTTTATAGTTGTGAAGAAACTTTTAACGAACCCAGTATTTTTTAAGCTAATATTTAGCACCTCTCACGCGTATTCTCTCCTCTTTCTCTCTCTCTCTCTCTCTCTCTCTCTCTCTCTCTCTCTCTCCCACCATCTTTCTCCATTAAATTCGTCCAAATGAGATATATATATTTGGGGTATGGTACGCGAGGATTCCACTAATTATGCAGACACACACACACACAAACACACAGAGATAGAGACTACGTTCATCGCTCTAAATTATTTAATCTTGTAGGTTGACACTTGGTTAGATGCTTCGTTGAGAATGAAAGAGATACCAGCTTCCGCAATTCAACGTCCAGACTGTTTCGGGTACCTGAGCAAACAGCAGGAACATTCTCGGAAAACTTCATCGCCTACCGGCTGGTCCAGACGATATTGCGTTTTGAAGGACGCCGCGATCTACTTTTACGATGACGCCAACGCCGAGAAAGCTTTTGGCATCGCGTGCCTGCACGGCTTCCGGGTTCACGGTAGTGCGCCCACTTCCGGTGGTAGGAAACACGCCTTTGAACTTCAACCGCCCGATCCCACGCAGAGGAGCTACACATTCGCCACGGAATCGGAAATGGACAAGAAGAGGTGGGGATCTCTCGTCTTCCGACACTCTCAATTAAAAACTCGTACCTTCTCAGCGAAACCAATCATTTCCCGAATCCCATTCCCGTTTTGCTCATGAAAATCACGCGAAACACTCGGAAAAAGAGCCGTCGAGAGCAATCTCGGAATATTTATCAACGACCGGTTCCCGTTGGACGCTCCCTTCCCTGGATTGATTGGTTTTAATTGCGTTCCACGAGAGAACGATCGCGTCTCAAGTTGATTGACAGAACGTGACGAGTGTATTTCCCGCGGAACGTGGCCGGTGTCGAAGGTAGAGCAGTTTTTCGCATCTGCGAAACATGCGCGTGCAGCGACGCTCCACTCCACGCCACGCCACGCAACGTATCTCGATGTCCATTTGATTCGAGCCCGCGACGTATAATAAATGCATGAATCCGCTAAAAAGTTGGCTGGAAAAAGCGAGATCGATCTGCGGTATTGGAATCGGCAAGTGTTTGACGCTGTTGCCTTCGACTTTTTCCAGATGGCTGGCAGCGCTGGAGTACTCGATCGATCGGTGGATTAAAATAGGTTGATGTCGGTCAAGTTACGCGCCGGCAAGGCAAAGACGGCGATGCAGCGAGGGAGATCCGTTGCGAAGTCCCTCGCCACTTCCTGTTTCCGGCTCCTACTGAAGAATCCTCGCGAATCGCCGCCGACGATCCAGCGCCCGAGCCGTCGACTCCTGCCGAGGACGACGCGGAGCTTCGCCGTCCCTCCAGCGGGGACAGGGCAGGGTCCCGAAAAACTCGATTAACACGCTAATTAAAGTCAAGGTTAATTAAGTCGCGATCATTTCAGGAATGGAGCGAGCGACCGAGCGACCGAGCGACCGACCGCCCAGAACTTTTTGTCGCAGTCATCCACGTGAACTCTGGCACTGTGCCATTCGTTAAATAACAAAAAGCTGCATTCGCGCTTAGGGGAAAAAGCTACGGGTTCTCTGACATATACATATATATGTACACACATATATACGCTCGTATATACATATGTATATACAGACATATAGATCCAATTCAAAGAAACATAAATCTTTCAGCGTGAGAGCTGCTACTTTCTTTAATTTCGCGAAACCTCGTCACGGGTGACTCCCCTCCCGGCTGGGGGAGCGTTTGTAATTTCAAATCGACCGCAATGGGGATGCTGCTGCTGTTGCTGCTACTGCTGCTGCTGCTGCTGCAAGGAACCGGCAGAATCCTTGAGAGCCAATAATGGAAACCGAGTTGTTCCCGCGCGATATTATTGAATTATATCGAACCAATCCAATCGAGCAGTCTGCGACGGGGGTAAATTAAAATATTAGCAAAACCAGCAGTGACTGGGGGGAGAGAGGAGTGTTGGAGTTCAATTAGTCGGATCGATAGACTCGGGGAAGGACGTGAGAATCGACGAGGAAGCGTGTGTGGAGTCTTTCGCGCTGAACGAGGAAAGTGGTAGGATGGGGGGTGGAATCGAACACATTCGCCTTAAGAGTCTTCGTTATCGACTTCGAGGACACTGACGGGGACGTCAGGACGATTTGGCGAAGATCTCGAGACAAAGGATCAACGCGTTAATTAGTACTAGGGTTAATTAGCACGATGGAGATTCGCCTCGAAAAAGCTCTGCCGGGGGCTTGATCCGATGGGGATCAATTTCCGTCGTTAAACACTCGGTCGTATCTCTTCCTAGGTACTTATTAACATATACATATACGTGTGTGTGCGTGTTTGTATATACATACACATAGAGATAGGCAAAATGTCGCTTAGACGAGCGTAAAATTCGGTAGATGATACGACAGTTGCTATGTCGAATTTCGGGCGAACGGGTATTTTGTCGATGTGCGTACTTCCGTGTGTCTTGCGTGGGTGTGCGTGTGTATGAACGAGTGTGTCTGCGCGGGTGTATGCTCGGAAGAAAGATACGGAGGAGAGTGGCACTCGTGCCTGGCCGATGACGTATAGTTGTGTCCTGTACGTGAGAATCTGTGTTTTAAAACTCCCGGCGCGCCGAGTGGCGTGTCCGGGAACACGAAATGCATGGAATTGCCATTATTATACGCTATTCTTACCGCCGATATTTGTATTAATATTAAATCGACCGTGCGCGCGAGGTCAAACGAAGAAAATATATCTATTATTAAACTGTATGTAAATATAAGAAATATGTGAACGCAAATTAATCATTAAATAATGCACGCGAGATGAGCGGGGGTTGCATCAGGGAGAAATTCCGGGGAGGGAGGAAACGAGGGAAACGGTCGTCGTCCTGTAAATGTCACCCCCGTGGGGGTGGAGGGGCTCGGTGGATCGTGGGAGGAAGAAAGGAAAAGCAGAGGAACGCATAGAGTTTTTCTCTCATCTCGTGCGCGTGTCTCCGCATTTAACGTAAGAAAATAAAGGAGAAGGCGTGTACAATGTTTTACAACGATCGACGGGTAAGATCAGATTTTATTATCGCGATACAGCCACGCGCGAATATCGCTCGTTCGCGAATTCATTCTAACGCACCTCTCTCTCATTTGTCTTTTTTTTTTTTTTTAAAAAAACAGAAAATGCTCGTTTCGCATATTAGAAGAAATTTGCAAGTGTGAATACGGTGGTGGGTACGGCAATGGGGGTTGCTAAACCGGAAGTGGACGCGAAGGAGCAAATAAAGGAAGATGACGACGACGACACGGTCGAGTGGGAACCACCGAGGGAGAGGAAGGAAATGGTAAGAGAGAAATTTGGAGAGAACTGTACGGGAAGATAACGGGAAGGAACCGAGACGCGATGAGGAGAGCGAGAGTTTACCGACCGTGGATAACCCCACGAGCAACTTTTACCGTCGTAAATAGAACCGCGAAAACGAACAGGAGTCGAATTCGACGCTGAAAATACTCCCGACGTCCAAAGAGTTTCACCGACGAATTTCAAACAGAATCGCGCGAACTCTCGAATAATTGGTCTCCGCTCTTTGTTATCGCCGCTACGCGAGAGTGTGGTGGTGGTGGTGATGGTGATAGGGTGATACATCGTATTCGCATTTCGAAACCTCTCCCTTTCTCTCACACTGTTGCCCGCGACATATTGGACCAAAGTCTGAGCGGAGGCAATCGAAGGATGGGCTGTGCTTTGGAACACGCAATTTTATCGAATTTCCAGCAGCGAACTTGGCGATGCGACGTTTCCTCGAGATTGCCGGATACAAAATGTACATAAATTGTTGCGTCGTTCAAAGTATTGCGTGCACGCGTGTACATAACTGGAATTGTAAAGTAGCGGGAGGGGGATAGGACGTTGAAAGCTCAAAGCACTGTGTTAGACAGAGAATTTATGGGAAAATGATATGGGGACGAGGATATGACTGTAATGCTCGAGTTCTCATCGCTAAGCTACCGCTGATTCGACGCGTTTCGATTAATCCACCGAAAACTTATTTGTCTTTTCGTACGCGGTATATTCTGTTCGACGGTGTCATCACTCGCGAAGTTTACACACGAATAAGAATGAAAATGTGACGAAAGCTCGAATAAAGCTATTTGAAACTGACTCTCAACCGTTTATTAACGTTTGCTTTTATTCGGCTCTTTACGTTGTTTTTTGCTTTTGAATAACTTATTGGCGCACTTGATAAGTATAGATATAAGCAAGAATAAACATAATGTTCACACAGAGTCTCTCCTTTGATTCCCGATTAAACTTCCCCCCTCCAACCCTCCCTTCGCAGCTGATACATTCGCGCAGGATGTTGAAAATTTCCCTGGGGAAGGAGGGGGTTGTATTGATCCAGAAAAAATTTCCAAGAAAACATTTGGAGCGTTTCGCAGGGGATGATCGTCCGACAAGGCGAGATGGTATCACGCGCACAGCCAGTCTGCTATAAATTTAATCGTTGTCTCGCTCAGGTAAGGAACTCCGCAAGAAGCAAGTGGGGTCCCGATTAAAAAAATTAATCGAGTCGACTGTTTCGAAAAAACCCGTCGACAAATTGTACGACTCTGGTCCACTACCCTTAAAGGACACGCGCGCGCGCGCGCACAATCGTCATTACTTCAATACGAAGCTGTCGAGGAAGAAGTGGAAGACCGGAAATAATTCTCGATGATTTCTAATAAAAAATTTCTCGCACCGACAATCGATAAGTCGATCCGATCGATCGTCTTTTCCATCGGAGAAGCCACGCGTCCTAAACCGTGCGTGAGAAAATCGTCGTAACTCTCGATCGCGATGCATCGATAAAGAGGCAGAGGCAAATTTTCGTCTCTCCGTGTTTAAGAAGCGTTTTTGGAAAGTCGTTCAGCGAATTATCAAATTTCTCTCTCTCTCTTTCGCGCGCGCGCGGGATTTTGCGCCTCGTTAAGCAACGAGACACATTAAGGAGATTTGTGAATCCAGCAGGCGAATCGCGTGAAGCCCGAGCCTCTTGGAGCGTGAGAACTCGTAAATGATTTTGCGGTAAATCATCGATTACCGACTCGAGGTGAAATGTATTCAGCGGCACGAGCGCCTTTTTTCGTGTTCCGTCAGTGCGCTGTCTCCGGAATTTGACGTTTACCCGGAGTACTTTATTAAAGCCGAAACATGGAAGGCACGTTTGGCCAATATCTGTCGATCATCGTGCGTGCCGACGCCTCGGGATTAAAAATTTCAAATTACTAGCTTGGAGTCCCGCTCGACGCAGCCCGAACTCCACGCACGTGTTATTAGACCGAGCCGGGGACTCTGGCTAATTATGCAAAATCCAGTCTGCATGTCCGGAGAGAGAGAGAGAGAAAGCGCGGGAGAGACAACGCGTGAGAGAGCGAACCCGAAAGAACCGGAAGATACCGGAGAGCTCGCAATTTTTAATAGCAACGCGTTCTATACGCATCATTGCATCTCTAGTGCGGACTCTCGTACACACGCGCGCGCGCGAGCGCGAACACAGGGTGATTCTCGGAGAAATACGTGAAAGTCAATGCCACGCAAGGACCAAAAGGATACCGCGCGTAGAATTGAGAATTTTGAATAGAGCAAAGTTTTAGAAAGATTATGCCACCTCAAGGTTTTCTCTTTTGAGAATGCCTGAGAACTGGACTCCGCTCACACACACACAAGCGCGCATACCCTGAGCCATACACAAACAAAAGAACAGGCAAAGTTTCGTTTTTAAATTTGCTTGTCGCAATCGTTGAAATTATAGGATCGCTAATAACCCATAGGAAATTGCGCGCGCATATCACGGGACCAATTCCCAAAGAATCCACGCGTTCTAGGAGTCCTCCCCCCCCCCCTCCCCCGTTGCCAGTCGAAGTAAAACGTTCGACACGTGGAATGTGCAATTGGCAGTAAAGATAAGAGGTCGCTCCCGTAATAAATGAAGCATCGAGTTTGGCTCTTAGAATATTAGCGCGGATCCATACAAACATCTTGTAGTCCGATAAAATCTGAGGGAGAGAGAGGAGAGGGAGCGGGAGAGGGAGAGGCACGTCGATAAAAAAGCTGGACAAAGTTGCGAGAGGGTTGGGGCATGAGGCATCGTTGGTCCGAGGCTGGTCCGAGGTATCCGTTTGATAGCAGATAGTAGGCCGAACGACGTTGGTATGTTCTCATTACGCGTCGTGTAGGTATGCGACTTGGCGGCCCGCTCGTGTTAGCTCCATAATACTTGCCTGGTGCTCGGGATAAGACGGTCCAGTCTCTCAAGTCCTCTGCTACCCCCACCCCGCATCTTCAGGCTCTTAAGGCGATCCCATCCTCGGCGTGGCTCTGGCTGCGAGAGCCAGAACCTCTCGCCCTTCCACACTCTTCGCTTATCCTTTCCCTTCTCACTTCCTTCCCATCCTTCTCGCACTCTCATGCTCCTTCGTTGCCTCTCCATCGGACCCTCACCCCCTTCCCCACCCCGCCCTCGACTCTCAAGACCCCGTGCATTTGCCGTCTACGTCGCACCGAAGCATCGGACCTTCCAGCTCTCATCCATCTCGCACTCTCGCGTCCATCTTGATCATCCACTTTTTTCCCTCCAACACTCTATTTCTGCCAGGTCGCTTCTTGCTTTGATCCTCGTCGCTCTGGGACTTTGGCCGGGGCATCTTCGTCTGGAAGAGAGCGGCTGCTCGATCTCTTCCCCCGGGTGAGAGCTCTCTTCTCTCCTCTTCTCCTCTTTTCTCCTCTTTTCTCTAGTCTCCTCTCTCTCTCTCTCTATTCGAAGCGTGATCTTGGAAGTGTCCTTGTCCCTCGACCGTACCTCCCCCCGCCCTCCCCCCAACCTTCATCCTTTATTCTCTCTCGTAGAGTGCCGGTTCCTCTTCCGTCGAGCGAGTGGCTACGGTCAGCGCCTTCTTTGTCTGACCAGTGTTCCATTTCTACTTGGCCGACGCGTCTTTCTTGTTTCCTTTATCGTCTTTACACTCCTCGTTTATCGTACCTTCGATTATACCCGCTGCTATTGGATCTACGTTTAATTCCTCCCCTCCGAACTCGCGCGGCCGCAACGCGAGGTTTCCCTGACTTTTTCACTGACCGCGCCGAACAACCCCCTTCTACCCCCGGCTCTCCGCTCCTAGGGGTTTCTCTCTCCTGGTGGAAAGCCCGTGTTTATCTTGCTCATTTCTGTGTTTTGGTCTTGCAACCCGCCCCGAGAGACCCTCGCTCCTTCCGCCGTCTCTCTCTAATACAAGGATTTCCACTTCTCTCTCTCTCTCTTTCTCTCTCCCTCTCTCACCCCCCTCCTCCCTTTTCCCCGAGCTATCCCGCTGTCTTTCATTCCGACCATACTCGCTATAATTTCTCTTTCACTCTTGCTCTCTGTCTTCCTCTCTCTCGCGTTCTCTCTTTCCTCCTTCCCCGTCACTCCCCCGTCCAAGCTATGCTCCGTCTCAATCGTTCTCTCCGCTCTCTCGCTCCCGAGGAGCCTGGACCAGCACGCGTTTCCTTCTGGTGGCAGAGAAGTGCCTCTTTCTCCATCGGCTTCCAGGATGCGTCGTCCTCTTCTGAAGTCGTCCGTCCTCCTCCCGCCGAGATTCCCAAGCGGCCACATTAGCTTTGTCTCTCGTTCCGTTTGCCTTCAAAGCTGCGTCCGTCTCTCTTGTCGAGCTCGTTACACGGTGGTGATGTCGATGACGTAGCGCAAGTCGTCCATGACGAGAGTCGGAGGCTGTGGTAGTGAGGTCCCAAGAATGTGCTGGTGAATACCACGACGGCATGGCGGCTGCGCTGGAATGGATCGGGGCCGAGGGGGGAAGGAACTAGTTCAGTGAACAAAACGACGTGAGAGGCAGTTGCACGCTGTAGCAACGCCACCTTGCCGCCGCCGGTGTTCTTTGCCCTGCGAAAAGGCACCGAGTCCTTTGACCTCCTCCTAGTCCCGCGCGAATTCTCCTGGAATTCGCTCGGACGTACAGAGGCCACGGCTCCAGACGAGTTTACTCCTTGTTACATCCTCCGACCTGCTTCCCTCCCTCCCAAACAATGATTTTTTTCATCGATCTCCTCCCCAATCCACTTGGCCTTGAAACAACTTCGCCCCGAGCCCAGGAAGACCCAGGAGTCTCCGCGGCTTCCTCCTCGAGGCTTCCTCTCGCCTAGGATTCTCCCACGAGCTAGAGAAGTTCCGTCAGGCGTCAGCGCGCGATGTGTCAGCTCTTCGGCTCGCAACCCCATTCCCGCCCCCAACCCCTCGTAGGACCAAACTTATTTGGCACCGCGCAAACATCTCGAGGGATGCGAGTCGTCGACGAGAGTACGAGTAGAGGCGACATTTTGCAGAGTCCCCGGACGGCAGTCGTGGCTGTCGCTGCTACCCTCTGACGCGAAGACGACGGGGAGGAGAACCCGCCGCCGCTTCCTCGGAGCACCCGCAGGTTTTACGAGGCGAAATGCTCGACGGTAGTTGGCAGTTGTGCGGCAACTGCGCTGATCGGTAATAAGCCAGCGCAACGCCAGTCGTTTAAAAGCAAATACAAGAGCGGACTCTACCCGTAATAGATTCGATCCCCGGCGAACCGGTTGCCACTCGGCGATCTCGTTCCGATAATACGTCGTTACACCGCGGCGGTTGTTGGATTAAAGCGCGTTTTCGCGTAGGAGCCGAATCTGCGCGCTGGATTTCCAGAGGCCCCAGAGGCAAACGACTCGACTGCGCGAGTCCCATACGACCGCGGCAACATCCGATATCGAGGGGCAATTGGAACGTTCGCCGCTCGTTCTCAGCAGCGGGTACAAGCCAATGGCGTCCATCCGATCCCTCGTAAAGACGTCCGCACTTGTAAAATTGTAAAGGAGCAAGCGGCTCTTACCCAACTGTAAATTCTTTCGCATAATCGGCGCAGGCGGTCACTACTGGCCTTGCGTCTCACCCCGTACCCTCCCCTCCCGTCCCGTCCCATCCCGTCCCGTTCCGTCTGGCGTCTCGACCTTTTGGGAAACGATAAATCGTCGATAGTGTTACAGCACCGTTACAGCGATCCATTCGTCGCCAGTGGCTTCCACTTCTGTCCTTCGACCGCGTACGCTCGTACTTTTACATCTGAAACGAATTTCCCAATTGGAGAGTTCGGCCCGCGACAACTGCCCCCGGCAGTCCCCGGGCCCACCGGCTCTCCTTATTACTCCTCCGTTCGCATTAATCATTATCGTCCTCTCTCTCCTCTCTTCTTTCCTCTCTTTCGATCCCGCGTCTTTTCTCTCTCTCTCTCTCTCTCTCTGTCTCTCTGCGGATCGCGAGAATCTGCCGGAGGACACGAGAAAACGGAAATGTGGAGGGAAACGGGGTAACCGCGGAGGGGGTGGAGGGATTATCGGGAGAGGGTCGGGAATTTATGTGGAGTATTGGGCCACACTGGCCGCGCGATATTTCGCCGCTTTTGTTAGAGTGGTAAATTTAATGGCGTCTAGCGGGCCTTTTATTAATCCCCAACGTTCGATGACTATACATCAACGGCTTCCACCTTTGTCCTTCGCTCTGCGGTTCAGGTGTACACTCGCGGCACGAACGAATTCCGAATTCGAACGGCCGCAAAGTCCCGCAGGGAGCTGTTGTTGCTGCTGCCGCTGCCGCTGCCGCTGCCGCTGGGCCCAGGCTAGAAAACGACGTGGACGTGGACGTGGACACGGACGAGGGCCCGGACCCTCTCGATGGATGCTAGAGTGCCGCCGCTCGCCTTGGTCCGTTTGCTTAGGTCAGCTTTATCTCTCCGAGTCTCTGCACCGAAACTCACTTCGCGGACCCGCCTCTCCCTTTTTTCTCTGTTTATTGAAAATAAAAGAAAGCCGCGGACACAGTCCTTTCATTATTTTTACTTAAAATGGATATTTCAAATAAAAGCAAATCCCCCGGCCTCCCAACCCTCGCCCCCGACCCGGCTCTCGTCCTCGCCCGCGTCCGGTGGTTCTTCTTTACAATCAGGTGCTAACTCCGTATTTCCTGCTAACTCTCAAGGGAATGCCGTGCAGGAGTAATAAGAATTGCATTTTGATAAACGCTAACCAAATCCGGCCTTCTCGAGATTTCCCGTGCAGACCGAGGAAAAAGAAGTTTCTCTCTCGTGGCGAAGAAATGCAGTAAATTCTTGCACCTCACCTGTGGTATCGGTATTCGAGTTTGATAGTTTGTTTGTCCTTGATTGTATTCCTATATCTCGATATTGCTCTCTCTCTCTCTCTCCTTCTTCGGGAACGCTGTTGTATTCCATCGTGAATTTTAATTCGGTTCGAGCATAAATTAGGCGAATTTATTTAGCGTTATATAGCCAGGTGAATTCGGCTCGTGGAACACCTAGGGTAAGCCGAATGATAAACAGAGTGAAGAAGAATGATATTAGTTCCGGAAACGTCCGAAACTTATTACGGATATCCATGTCACGAGGTCAATTAACTAAACGATCCAGCGAGTGCCCGCTCAAGAAATTTATCGATCCAGGAACCTTGATTCATCATCAACGGAGTCCCAGCGGTCGTTCCCCTCTAAATGAAGAAAAGAACTATGATAGACGTAGAAATAACTGGCTACTTACATCAATCATATTAAAGCGCTATTACATTCCTATTTTTTATTGAGATATCTTTGCTCGACTTGCTCCATTAGTTGCCGTATTTAACCATCGAGAAATCAATTAAAGTTTTTTATCTCCAGCCATAGCCAATACCCCGTATTGCCATCGATCAAACAATGTAATTGTTTTCTTTCTCTGTCTCTCCCCTCCCTCCCCCTCCCCCTGTCTTTCTCTTTATGCTAAGTGTTCAGTCCAAAAAAGTA
This sequence comes from Sclerodermus sp. 'alternatusi', assembly GCA_037305995.1. NCBI lineage: Eukaryota > Metazoa > Arthropoda > Insecta > Hymenoptera > Bethylidae > Sclerodermus > Sclerodermus sp. 'alternatusi'. The sequence continues at coordinate 1,538,641 of CM074553.1, forward strand.
GCTTTAAGGAGAGAAAATTTAATTCTGGTTAAACTCGCGTTAAGTAGTACAGTCGTATATTAAGGCCTATTTAAATTTGCTGATTCCTCAAAGCCACCGGTAAACCGCTCCTACCGAATAGCAAACACCTATTTGATTATCAGACTCTTTCTCTTCTTGTTCAATTGTAGAGCACCTCACCGAACTAAGCTCCAAATCATTCCCTGCTCCATCAATTCTAAATTTTACCTATTGTCGTTGTCATCGTCCGAGAGTCAGGCAGCTCATATTCCACTCTAAACGTACTCAAAATGAATTCCCTATTGTTTGATACCTACAAATTCATAACCGTTTCATTTCCACGGTTAACTTTAAGTCGCGATCATCGATTCGCCAAGTGCCCGTTAGCCTACGTTAAAAGTAGCATGTGCCACATTTCACGAAAAAAAAAAAAAAAAAAAAAAAAAAAAAAGAAAAGCGAAAAGCAAACCGTTGAAACTTAGGAGCAACCCGAGAACGGAGTTTGTCGCATTTTACGGGGGTGGTTTTTGCATCGGGCGCGAACGGTGAGAGAGGAGAGGAGAGGAGCGTGGATGTTCGAGGAAGGAGGAGCGGCGGGAGTATCAAGGTTCCGCGTAGCGTACAGTAAAAGAGAAGAGATTAAGGCGAACGTTATAAAACTATAATCTGGATCAGCGCATCGTTACACGGAACGGAGAGAGCCTAAGCACACGGTAATCTCAGTGGAGGAGCAACTGGATCGTGCGCGAAAGCTCGCAGCCGGAGAAACCGGCAGCCTGCAGGGATTGCTCGATCAGGAATCCCGGTCCGCGAGTCCAGAATCCCGAGACCAGGACGTCTCGTGGCTCTGGAATGAATCGCCTCTCCCGTGTAGAGTCGACTGGGCGTCGGCGGCTGCTGTCAGAGGAGCAGGATGGAGAGAGTAGCTGGCAACCGGTCGGAGAGAGACGGCGAGATGGAGAATTGCCGGGGGGAGGGCGGGGGTAAAAAGAAAAACAGGCAGTCGAAAAGAGAGAGAAAGAGAGAGGAGAGCGGCACGAACCAAGTGGCAAGAGCGAGAGAGAGAGAGAGAGAGAGTGAGAGAGACTCGATCTCTCCGAGTGCCTCTGGCTGGCGGCGGGGTGCACCGACCGCACTCCCCTGCCCGCCCACCCCATGGTCCGATCTCCTTCCTCAGTGCCGACACCGGTCGCACTTTTCTACAGGTGCACTTACAACCTGTCTTAAGATTTTTTCTCCCTGCCCGAAGATTCTCCTGACAACCTGCGCGTGTCCCCCGACCCTACGGTCCCCGTACTCTCCCCAGCCACCCTCTCGCCTCTCCGATGCGTCCACCCACCGGAAGTTCCCGCATTACCCCAAAACCAGAGACTCTCCTCAGGAGATTTGCCGAGTTTCCGCGACGGTCGCCACGGGACTCTCAAAGTTTCCTTCGATCCGACCGGTTGACCAACCAACCAATCAACCCCCACGGGGAAAACCACCCCGTGAATTTCGCGGACGTCTCTCCCGAAGCTTCCGGTTTCCCTTGGGGTTGGATTTTCGACTTGGATCGCGAGGAGTCGGAGCCTCCACCAGGTAGATGCGTGGACGTCGAGGTGGCACCGATGGGGCCCCATAGGACCCAAGTACGCACCTGCGGCCCATACCACGGCTGGCTAGCCCCCGCGTTGAACCTGCGCGGGTTCGCGTCGCTGGCAATGGTAGGTAGGTAGGTAGGTAGGACCCCGGGAGTCCCCCGGGCCCCTCGCAGTCTCGTCGAGCTCGACGATCTCCGTCTCTCCACCGTCGGGGCCCGCGTCTGGCTCGTTTTCTCTCTCCGACGGACTCGCCGGAGCGCAGGCGCTGTTGGAGGCACGTTCGCAGCATCCAGCAGCAGCGCTACTAGCGGCAGCCAAACGGAAAGACTCTGCGCAGCTGTATCGCGTGCGTGTGCAACGTGCGTGAGGTCCGACTGCGTGGGTGTGCGCCGAGAAGCCTACCTGGCGGCGTCCGACACGCAGTAAACTCGCGCGCGCGCTGCCCGACTCACGATCGGCTCCTCAGAGCTTCTACATGCGCGCGGCCCTTCCGCCCAAGAATTTCACTCGACCCGAGAAAACCAGCGCCCTGCCCCCGGGGAACGCCCGCTCCCAGGTCGCGGTGCTCTAGGATGAGAGAGTCCTCGGGGACCTCGGGAAACCTCCGTCGCTCCTGTCCGCCGTCTCCCAGTGAAGGTGCGAGTGTGTGCGCGAACACCTGGACGCGTGGGAGCTCGTAGGAGAGCTCTCGTACCCAGGGTAACCCGCCGCGGAGGAGATCGGCAGTGAGACCGGTAGTGATCGGTAGTGATCGGTAGTGTAAATGACGGCTGCCACCGTTGACGGCTGAGATTCCGCTGTGCTCCCCGAATTGCCTCTCGAAGGATCCAGCAGCATCCGCGGGACTTGGAGATGCCAACCTGTTGCGACCTAGCCGAGCTCCGGATCTAGTCGGGAAGCTCCCACGAGTCTCTTCAGGAAGGTGAGTACCGCGGGGTCCGGACGAGGTTCCGTCCGCGCGTATGAAACGTCCGATTTATCGGTCGTTTGGCCTACTGCGTCCCACGGGCGTTCGCGATCCAACATGGCCGCCGGGACCAACCGTGACCGCTGGCTCCGCGGAAGCCATGTTGGCAGGTGTGCTCGACTCGAGATAATCGGTTCACGTTTCTGAAACTCGCGCGCGCGACCGATAGCCATGGGACCAAGTCGGCGAAATCCCACCGAAAAATGCGCCAGCTGGGGAAATCGTCGGAGAAACAACCCAGGGTCGTAGCTACTGCCGAGCACATCCGGATCCTCTCCGACGAGTCTCGTGGAATTTGCCAGATATGTCGCGATGTTGTGCTGCGCTGGTGGCAGGCGCTGGTAGCTGTTTACAATCAGTTGGTCGTGCGACCGCTTCCTCGCGCTGCCGCGGCGTCAGCGGGTCATCCGGGGAGCGTGCGTCGATCGAACGCGGTTCAAGGACAGTCGCGAGGGATCGCGCGTAGCCTTAAACGAGCGCAATGACGTGAGTGTTGCTGGTGCTTTCAGGTAGCATCGGAATGCCGACGGATTTAGTGGTGACGTCGGCGCCGACCTCGGTCTCGGAGGATTCGGGCCGAGGTCGAGACCTGGGCCTGGTGTCACGGTCGGCCACCGGTTCCTCCACGGGAACGTCGTCCACGAGCAGCAGCGGCAACGGGGGACAGTCGGCCAGAGGCTTCGACCCATCCGGACCCCTTTCGGCTTACCATCACCATAGACATGGACTGGTCGCCGCCGGCCTGGGTCATCATCCCCATCATCGCGAATCCTCGGCGTTCGTGCCCGTGGTCCCCTCGAGGCTGCACCTGGCCCCGTACCCCGGTGAGATGCACCCTCACCTGTCCGGGCAACCGCCGTCCTCGTCGGGGAACGCGAACCCCGAGCACGAGGTCAATCCGGAAGCTTCGGTAGCCAGGAAGCCCTCGTCCTCCAGTTACGAGATTATGGCGATGATGGCCGATAAGCGGAAGGAATTGGCGGCGAGAGCTTTGTTGCTGCCGCCACCCCCACTTCTGGAACCCCCACCTGGCTATCCTGTTTTCGCCGGGCCGTTCCCCGGAGGATCTGCCCTCTATCCGCCAGGTGGACCGCTGGCTCATCAACATTTGGACCGGAGATTGCTCCGGGCCCCGGGCAGAGCTTCCCGGCCCAAGAAGCAATTTATCTGCAAGTTCTGCAACCGGCAATTCACCAAGTCGTACAACTTGCTAATTCACGAGAGGACTCACACGGACGAGAGGCCTTACTCCTGTGATATTTGTGGGAAAGCTTTCAGAAGGCAGGATCATCTGCGAGATCACAGGTAGGTAAAATACGAGTAGCTCGTCGCCCCCACCCCCCACCGATCGTAGCACCCTCTCTTAACGACCTCGGTCTTTTGTGCATCCAGGTACATTCACAGTAAGGAGAAGCCATTTAAATGCGGGGAGTGCGGCAAAGGTTTCTGCCAGAGCCGGACCTTGGCGGTTCACAAGATCCTGCACATGGAGGAGTCCCCGCATAAGTGTCCGGTCTGCGCTCGAAGCTTTAATCAACGTAGCAACCTCAAGACGCACCTATTGACTCACACGGATCACAAGCCATACGAGTGCACCTCCTGCGGCAAAGTCTTCCGCAGGAACTGCGACCTGAGAAGACACGCCCTGACCCACGCGGTGGGCGACGTGCCACCGGAGGCCCTGGAGGAGGCGCTCAGGGACGACGACAGTCCCGAGGAGGACAGTGGAATGGAGCCGGGACCCTCGTCGACGTCGTCGTCGTCCACCACGTCCTCCCTGCCGTCCACGTCGACCGGTAGTTCCAACTATCCACCACCACCCTCCGCGCATTCGGTCCCGGGCCCCTCGCCCTCGACACCCTCGCAACCGCCGCCGATCTCGCAGAGACCGCAGCTACAGATCAGGAGAGATCTCTTGCCCGTTGGGAAGCCGTCGACGATGATCAGCGGCAGCGCGGGAAGCGGTCACGGCGGCGGCGGTCACACGACCACGCAAAATCCACCAGCTGCGCTACCGCCACCGCCACCCTTAATATTGTCGTCGTACCGCAGGAGATTGGGTTCTCCAGGTCCGTCCAGGGTTCTCCTGGAGCTGCAGGAGAGGGAGAGGGAGCGGGAACGGGAAATGGAACGGGAACGGGAGAGAGAGCGGGAACGGGAACGGGAGAGGGAACGAGAGAGGGAACGAGAGAGGGAGAGAGAAAGAGAGAGGGAGAGGGAACGAGAAAGGGAGAGAGAGAGAGAACGAGAACGCGAAGAGGAGGCTGCTCGTCTGCCAAGGGCACCTACCCCACAGCCTCCGGCACCACCTCCCCCTCCCGCCAGGCCACCCCCGAGGCAAGGATTTACTATTGCAGATATAATGCGTCGGTAGAAAGAACGAACACCATATACGACATCGGATATACCGGAGAGAAAGAGGAGAAAGCTTTATAGGGATAAAGAAAATTTAGAGGCAATTCTAGCGATATCCATGCCTATGCAATATTTTTCTAAAATTCCATTATTGTTCCAGCCTTGTCTGCACGGGCTGCTCTCTAGAGTATCGTGTGATCATGTTGTAGATTGTTTGAAATTATTAAAAGTGGCTTCCACGTTAATGTTTGGCCCTGAACAAAAGTGATACAATCGTAGAGTATAGGTGTTTTGTATAGAGAAAATATTTAAAGCTATTGAAAATGTAACGAGGAGAGAGAGAGAAATTGTGCAAGAAATACACGACTGCCTACATGAAAAGAGACGAGAAGAGACAACGAGTAAGTGGAAAAAGAATCGTGGTGGTAGAAACGAGGTTCTTCTTCTCTGCGATACGATAAGGAAGCGTATACCACGCGCAAAGTAGAGTAACGTTAATTTATGCGGACACAGTACGCACACTCTGTATCGGGGTTGGATCAGAAAAGGAGCGTCCATTTCTTGCAGGTGACGAACCACCAAAAAGAGTATACGTATACGTGCCTTACATTCTATGGAATTAATCTATTTTCGCCTTTTTTCATCACGTTATTACTGGCGATGGAAGACCGAGAGACAGAGAGAGAGAGAGAGAATGAAGAAAGATTAAAGGAACAAAGGACCTTTACGAACTCGGTGTGATAATACGAGTGAACGTTTAATGCAGATATTTTGTTTTATATCGTGTGTTATTTTTTCGTACTGTTTTTACATCTCTTTGTATTAATTAAGTCCCCCTTCCGTCCAACTTACATTAACGAGGATCCAGGTTCCGCTTGGACATCTTATTTGGATCGTTTGTTTTTGGCGTAAAAATCGTAGATGAGACGCATCGAGAGGTAACGAAATCGTTTTGCGACGAAACGTGAGAAAGGTTAGAGAGAGTTTTTGGAATCGCGGGGTTGCTGCTGACTCGTTAGAAAAAAGCGAGGCGAGGCAGAACGAGAGAAGAAAGGAGGAGGGAAGAAAAGAGCACGGGGGGAGGAACGGGGGGCGGAAGAGAATGGCTCGTCGACGGGCTTGTATTTTTGGGGAGTTGATGCAAATTCGTGATCGGGGCTTTAACTTGTGCCACTACTGTTTGCCACGGTGGCAGGTGCAATATGGTGTCGAAGCTACACTTAGATCGTGCGACAGGTACTACCTGCTCCCTTCTAAAAATATTCTGACCCTCGTCGAATACCGTGTCCTTTTTTTCTCTTCCCTTGGCAAGAACCATTAAGAGGTCTTTTGTGTGCGCCCTAAGCTCAGAGATCGGACCGACCGCAGCAACGTTCCTTCTCGATTATGCTACTCAAAAGTATGTTTTCTTCACAAATGGATCTGGAAGACGCTACTCCGTGGAAGGAACCTTGCGGGAACCTTCGGCGAACCGAACCGAACCCAACCGAAGCGAACCGAACCGAACTGAACAAAACACAAATAGTAATTCTTTGGGAAGTGTCCACGAGGTAGATTTTAGGATACCGGTACCGGTGCCGGTATTGGCTCTGATGCTGCTGCTGTTGCTGCTGCTACTTTCCCCGCGGTCCTTCACAGCCAACCAGCGTCTCCTTTATGAGAAAATATCAAATGTGGTACGCATCGTCGCGTACAAAAGTCTCAATGTGAAAGGTTTTGCATTCCGTTGGACCACTTCGAGAAATTAATCCCTTCGTGCTGCCGCGCGTATCGTTTCCGATGCAAACCGGTTTTTGACCCACCTGTGCCGTCGTATCGCTTGGTCGATATTTTTATCAGTATACTTTCTGCTCCTTCTGTTCGCATAGTTACACGAAGGGGTTAACGAAATGGTCACGAAACAACGCAGAGTCGTTACGGTTCGATAATTCTAGTAACTTATAAGATTGATAGGAATTTCATTCCCCGAGAGAATGCGAGAGAGCGTGAGAGAGCAGAAGGGACGAGGAGAAAAAGATTACTGATTTTGCGAATGACAATTTACGATATAGTTATATGTATAGTGATTTATATTGATGTACAATGTACGACCTGAGCCGCGAGCACGATAAATTACAAATGTGCGAGCGTCCTAAATTTCCTGTTATCTTTTACGTTATCGATTTATACCCTACGTGAGTAATCTATATTTTTAAATTTATATGAGAGTTAAGCAAGAAATGTGTTTCTGTAAATTATATTAAGAAGAATTAAATAAAAGCATTTAAAAAAGGAAAAGGGTAATATCGGTAAATTCTCGATTAGCGTTTTCTCAACAACAAAGAGAGAGAATGAGAGAACATTTCTGGAACTGACTATGATATGGAGGAATGAATGGGTATGGGTTCCAACGGAGGATATGGTCGCAACCAACCCTCGATCACCGAGGGTACAGTAGATTCCTACCGATCGATGATCAGGAGATACTCTTCGGGATACTGACGGTCTCTCTCGAAGACCAATGTCTCTCGTTAGGTAAGAATCCGACGAACGGTAAGCCTACCACATTTCTTGCTCGCGCCTCGCTTGAAGAGGATGTAATCCCGACCGAAAATCGTACGTTTCGGACTTCAACCTTAAAAATTAGCTAAAAATATTCGACTGTTTTATCACAAAATAGATAAAAGAGAGAAAAAGTTAGTTTATTCAATCTCGTATAGATGGATAACACGATAATTCTTATAAGAATGACACAGAAAAAAGGTATTTTCTGTGTTTGCAGTAGTACATCCAAAGCTATAGTCATACATACGGATTGTATGGATTGTATTGTTGTATATAGTTAAGCGCTTATTGCATGTCATTTATAGTGTTTTAATCTAGCAATTTGTCACTTAAAAATGAGTTATTTATTTAACTTATACAAAACTTATTATATATATGGGGATTATTTATGGGGTTTTTCTTTTTTAATTATTCGGGTATTAAACCTAATATTTGTAGAATCACGGTTCATGTTTTCACGGCGCTTCCTAATCTCTTCAGAGATCAGGAAGTACAGCATAGAGGCAGAACCATCGGATGAAGTAAGCCTTGCGGAGATACCATCCGGTGGTTCGTAAAATGCCTAGGTGAGGAGTTTAGTGGGTCGGACCCCACACTACCCTCGGTCAGCTGATCCCCGAAGTTCACTCTTCAGGTTTCAGCGGTCGAAGGTGTCTGGAATTATCTCAAAAATTTTTCGACTTTCAAAGTGTTGCCAATTCATGTGTCGTTATTTCATACACGTTTATTTTTTAATTTATGTTTCAGCCACTGAATGCAATGGCGCTAGGTACTGGACTTAGCGAAGACACGAACCCCGAAACGGACATTATCTGTTGGGTGTACATCCTCTTAACTCGTAGCCAATCTACCTTTTGCCAAGGGACTCGGAGATAATACAGTTAACGCACTTTTCAATCGCCACCCTCGTTCGTCCTGTTGAAAAGGTGAGAATTTCCAGAAATCGCGACGAAATGCTTAATTCCGTAATTAATGAAAAAATCATGTAAAATCGCTTCTCCAGCTTCCTGCGAGTGGCGCCAAGAAATTGCAAGGTGCGAACGGCGATAGAACCTGCAGTGATTGTTAAAAGACGAATCACACGGGGATTCGTCCGAATCCGGAGCGTGCCATTCGAAAAGGGGAGAGTTGCCCAATATCACCCGAAAGGAAAGGCAACAATGAGAGCTATTTAACTCCTCGATGTTAAAGGACAATGGGGATTGTTACGCTCGAGCGTGTAGCTACGTATAGGAGGAGAGATTGCTTCTCGTATCAGAATCGCCAATGCAAATACACGTGGTCCCGGAGTAATTGGAATTTCGCAGTTTAATCCGTGAACTGGCAAACAGTCAGGAAGGAAAATAAAAGCTGGTCCCCAAGTTCCTTTTCCTTGCCGTGAAAAGGGAAAGAGGGTGAGCCTGTGGAACTCTGTGTGTGTGTATGCGTGTATGCGTGTATGCGTTTGTGTGCGCCTGTTTACCGAAAATGTTACGAGGTACCTCGTTTGAAGTAGCCTTCCTTTATATTTTCCCTTATTTATGTCAAATTTGGTGACCTCGGCACGAAAAGTGGCGTCGAGGTACTTAGAAACAGGTAAATGTCCTAAATCATGTGGAAGAGAGAGAGAGAGGACTTGCATCGCTTCTGTAACAAGGTACCGAATCCCGTTCGACATTGTTCCTTTTTGGCCGGTCTGCTCTAATCTCATGCTTCTGTTAACCTTCTTTATAATCTCTCGCTCGCACCTAAGTCAGCTCCTCCGCAAGAATGTAGGCACGAAACGAAAACAGTAACTGCGATGTAAAATGTACTGCCTCGGTTCTTAAGGCCCTATTGAAAAAATCAAATCTTCTTTCCTCACGGTAAAACAGTTTACGGCCAATCTAATATCCGGCTTTTGTTCGGAGGAGTTCAGCACGTTTTCAAGGACCTTCTCGCAGCCACCCCCCCCCCCCCCCCCCGCTTACCGTTGTTCAGCTTTTACTTAGCTTCCGGCTACTTGGAGCGACGTAGTTTTAGCCTAGAAATCGTCAAAAGAACCGGAAATCTCTCGAGAGTCTACTTTTCTGACAACTAACGAGAGGGGAAGGTGGGAAGGGAACATCATAATTCCGTCTAAGACGTCGTTTGATTTAGACAGCAGAATAATAACAATGTTGAATTTCCTCGGATTTGCATATTCCTGTAGCGAACGGTAGAGGTGGTGGCAGCCACTAAAAGGATTCTGTTTGTACAGATGATTGTCCGAGCAGTAAGAAAGCGGAAATATCTCGAGAGACAAGGCGGTGTGCATAAATTTAATTTGATTTTCTCGAAAATACGAAATTCCCAATCCTTCCTCCAAATAGAGGAGGAATCCTCCTCGACGTGGCAAAAGAGCGAAGAACAAATCGCATTAACATATTGTATTGCAAATATATTTGCATTCCAAGAGAGAGAGAGAGAGAGAGAGAGAGAGGGAGAGACAATGAAGTAGTGTATTAGCGGTGATTGCTTATTCATCGCATTATTTCACGAAAGAAAAAACTCTTTGTTGTTAAAACAATTGCCTTTGACGGAGAGTGCAGTGCTTTCATTATTGCCAACCGAGAAATGTAAATATTGCACTGAAAGGCTCTACTAAACAGTCGGCGATCGAGAAGAGCAATATTCTTTGATAAAGCAGCGGTGTCTCCTATAAATATTATTAGCAAGGGACCTGATTAAGAAGCGGCAGTTTTACGATATTTACCGAACATGTCATCCGGCCGAAAGTTAGAGCTGCACATGTATAAACAGGAGAAATCGTCGGAGTCTCCCGATAATAAACACGATTAAGGGAGCGTCGTAATACAAACCGTATGTTCTTCTCGTATCGAGATCCGGAGCTACCCTGAGAATCAACGAAATGCCTCGTGACGCTGACGCGACCATTCCACTCCGCAAATCGTGGAAAGTCACGCGAGTAACGCGAAATCCATGGGATAATGCAAGACACTCGCGTCTCCTCCCTTTCCGTTCGAAAAGATCGCAAGAATCGTCGAAATAGCGCGGAGGATAAGTAGAACGGGTAAATAAATAAAGAGACGAACGCGCGTTTAGACGTTTATTCGTGCATGTGGAATTTAGCGGTACAAGTTTTCGTCGATTATCGTTAAATTAGGGCAGGGAAAGGGGAATCGCGTAGTTTTGCAGAATCGCCAGTTGGAGATCTATGGTGAATGCAAAGCGTTTATCCAGTAACCTATCAAGTGGGTTGGATAGATCGAGAGGTAGATCGACATCGTACGTGTGGGCTTGCGAGGTTATGCGCAGACCGGTAAACGAGAAGGGGTGGTCTCGGGGGTTGGAGACCAGCCAGGGGTAGAAGCCATTACCGTCACAAAGCTACCACCAGATTGCCGTCGGGGTTTGCGTTGCCTCGCCTTCTCTCTCTCTCCCTCTCCCGTCCTGGACGATCTCCTCTCCTTCTCCAAGTGACGCTCCACTCTCATCTTCCTCTTTCTCTGCCGCTTCGTTCGTATTCATGATTCAAATTCAATTGGCTTTTATCTGCCGTCCTGCCTGGCCGAGTCGCTGATGATGGGAATCGTCGAGATCAGAAAATTCCCTCTCCCCCGGCTGCCCCACCTTCCCGAGCTTTTCTCTCTCGCAGCCATTAAGCGCACGTACCACCTAACTGGCTCCCATTCGCGTGCCCTTTCCCCGATATCTCTATCAACGATTAATTTAATTTCTAATGAATTTTTACATCGACCATCTGGAGAATTTAATGCTCGTCAGCTACCCTCGTACGCCGGGGAAGAAAGACTCTACTCGTATTCGCGTTTTCCCAAGAAAGTCTCCCTTATCCTTGATCTGCTCTACTTCGAATAAAATCACGGAGCCTCGGAGGAATCGTTGCGCAATCGTTCGATTCCCCCCGCCGATTTCTTCGATCTTATTCGGGGGGTAGATTTTCGCAGCAAAGATTTGCTTGCTGCGAATAAGTCGCCGAGTTGATTTTGGGCGGAAACAAAGGCACTTTGTTTAAATGTAAAGAATGTGTCGTAATACTGAGTGACCCTGAAGAGGTATGCGAGGCACGCTTAGCGAGCGGAAAGTTCTTTAGAGTCCTGGAGGGACGTGCTGCAAGAAGTGTCGACCCTCGATGTTTCGAGAGACCCTGTCGCGTGGCGTTGACGAATCTGTTTAGTGCCGTCATAATACCGGTCAGTTGGCGTCCTTCAATCGCCTATTCTACAAATTTACAGTTGAACGAGCATCTTCGATCCAGGAAGCCAACTACCGTATGACTTTTAGCATTCTCCTTGCTACAACGAATTTTATTACGCAGAGAAACTACCACGTTTTCAAATGCAAACAACGTTTTACGATTTTAGTCAAATGATTTCCGGTGCAAGTGCACCGCTCTCTTTCGTTTTCCCTTTTTCCTCAAGGATGAGAGACCCCCCCCTAAGCTCGTTATTCTTGATACAGTACACTTTTTCCAAATCCAGATCTTCGGAGACTTTTCGAGGTTGGCGATTACCTCTGGAAAGACTGACTTCTCCTTTGAAAATGATTTGTTGGAAGTCACCGTAGTATGACGTATAGAGAGGCCACGACGACGTCAGGTCAAACGGTAACAGGAAGCAACCTCACGTTTTTCCCCAAAGTTAAAGGTCTCGACCTTCGTACGTCTAGGGTCGGTCGCGTGGCGTTGACAGATATGTTTAGGGCTATTATAGTACCTTTACTGTCCTTCTATCGCCGATTCTACAGATTCTAATTTTACCGTCATGCTCGAGAAGCGACTGCTGTGTAACAAGTATAACAGCCTTGTCATCTAGGAACAGGCTGCCGTTTACTTCTGGCATTTACGCTGAAAATAAATGAAGCAACGTCATGCTCTTGAAAATTGCAACAAAATATACACCTTGAACATGGAAGCTTTTTCCCATCAATTTTGCCATAGCTTTCTTAAAGTTTCACGTTTACAGACCCCGAGTAATTCCGTGAGATTACTCTAGAAAAATATCGGTAGATTTTACGCGTCGCTCTCATTATGATTTTATTCCAGCCATTACCGCGGTAAACGATTTGTAATAGCCTCGATCGATCGATCGATCGACTCGTCAAAAGAGCAAGACTTTCAAACTGAGAGAAAGTTACAATTTCTCACGCTTCTGCCCACTTTTACGTAATAGACGAAAGTTTCTATCAAAACTATCCTAGGAATTTCTATGGCAAATTTAATTCTTCCATCGGTTCATTCGTGCGCGAGTCGATTGTTAATCGGATTTCGGACTATAGACATTCTCGTTGATCCAAGAAAAAAAACATGGAGGTTGGTACGGTGTTAAAGAGAGATAGGGAGAGAGGCAAAGAGAGAGAGAAAGAGAGAGAGAGACAGAGGAGATTTCAGTGGGAATGATAAAATCGCGCGGTGTGCATGAAAGGGGAAGTGGAAGAATGCGAGTTTAAGGTATTGCGTGGGCGGGAGCGCAAAGGAAAAGGCGAGAAGACGAAGTGGCGGAGTATGGCCTTGAGGCCACGCGCCTCGTGAGCAGAGGGAAGTGTTTTATGAGCTCTATAATGGAGGTTGCAATGGCCATCCCATTTCTTGCTGTTCTTGTCCCTGGCAATTCGTCTCTGAACGTCTTCCTCGCTCCTATGGTAGCCAATCGGTGCGCTCGACCACCTTGACTTTTCCGGGAGACTTCATTGCACCCTGCAACTACCGTCGGAGTATTGGAGCATTCGACTGACTGCCTTTCCTGCTTCTTCTCCGGAAGGGACTGCCGAGAAGGAACCCCGTAATTCCCAGAGAAAGACAGTGAGATCCAGCATTCAACGTGACCGACTGCAAGACCCCGTGAACTTTCATATTTACGAGCCAATTGTAAGGCCGTTTACGATGCTACAATTCCTGTTTGTGAGATTACTTATTTTCATTAAAACAGCTGCCGGCGGGTGGTTCCTACCTAAGGAGAGAGAAGCAACCAAGGTCGGACTAGGGTACCGTAAGCGTGCCATGGTAAAACGGTCTTGCGCCTTTGATCCTCCATCCCTTGCTAACCCAACAAACTGGTAACCCTTGAGACGTAAAAAACTGCAGTAATTTAAAAAACGTATTCGTCCCTTGTTTCCCAACTCTTCGATAAAAAAGAGCCAATTGACTCCTTTGATACAACTGCCATTCTTCCGAGGGAGCAACTGAAAAGTCTCGCAAGAAGTTTCGTTCCCTTTCCTCCTCTCTCTCTCTCTCTCTCTCTCTGTCTCTCGCTCCTCTTTGCTTTTCTCCGTTTTCATTTCGGAAACGTCTGCGTTTCACGTTCGAGTCTCGAGCGATAAAGCGTTCGCTCGAATTTGTGAGGATAAGGAGAAACTGTGTTTAGCCTGGATTCGTTCCATTTCAGGGAGATGCTGGAAGGACCGCTTGACAAGAGACTAATAGACGGGAAAGAGTTGAAGGTTAAAAGTCCCTTTAAATGCAAGAATTTTCAAAGGATTCGCGTCTTCCAGTTTGCCCTGCCAACACAATGGTCGGTAAAATAATACTTGCTGCGCGCAGATTGCAGCAGCCATGTTCAGCCCGTTATTACCATACGATTCTCAGCTGCAAAGGGTCCGGAAAGAGGTGAAAAGGGTTCGCTCCCTTGGAAGCGTGCTGATTCAATATCGATGCTTTCCAGGAACCCGTTACAATTTCTCTCGTTTAAAATAGATTTTTCAGCACCTCTCGCATAATCGAAAGCGTCACGGTCTTGCGAAAGTCAACCGGCTTTATCTCCGCTTAAATTATTCTTCGTTGTATCTTTATTTGCGCGACTCGATTATCGCTTATTAACAAGAGATTCCACTTTTCATTCTAGATATTATCGAGAGAGGGAGGGACGAGGAGAGATTAAAATCTCGACGAACTTCCGATTGCGAACGGGAAATTGGGAGTAGCGAAAATAAATCTTTCATCGGAATTAAAAAGAGATATATTTATAGCTCGCAGCGTTCTTAGAATCAGTTATTCGAGTTCCTATCTAATCGAGCGAATCTTAGCCGTGCATCAAAGCGGCTCTTGGCTACCGCGCTATAACTGACCAGAATAATGTTTCTCGAGAATTCGGAGGATCCGCGCGATGTTCGCGCAAAACCAAAGCTCGCGATCCGCCAGTGTGACGTAACTACTTGCCTCGGTGACGTAATAACGTCAGAACGCTCCCAATGAAAATAATCAACCCGTCAGTCCCCCATGACCCCCACCCCCGTAACGCGATTGATTCGTAGCGCGTAATATGGAAACCGCGTTATATGAGGGTTTACCGTAAAACGGAATAAGAGAGAAGAGGAGAGAAAGAGAGAGAGAGAGAGAGAGAGAGAGAGAGAGAGAGAGAGAGAGAGAGAGAGAGGAGAGAAGACTCGTTAAGTGAATTCGTAACACTGGGAATCGTGTAGGAATCTTTTGGTGTGGGAGAAACAGTGGAGGACAAACGAGCTTTCACTCTCTCGGGGTAATCCGAGAGCGGAATTTCCCGAGGAGAATCACGAATCAGGTCGAAGGACAAAACGGACAGAATCCAGAGTTCGGGCATATAAATCTCTTCTTTTTTTTCTTTTTTTTTCCTTTGCCCGGCACACGCGTAACTACCGTAAAATGTGCGCGCGGCACTTAATTTTTTCAGTGGCCCTTTGTCACGGGGGCTGCAGTGGACAAGGAGTTTGGCTGTTCGTCTTCGGGGGAGGGCGGGGGTGGGGGGGGGGGGGGAAGAAGGGCGAAACGCGCGGTAAACCTCTGCGACATCTCCGGAGAATTTGTGATCTGGTTCCCGAATGGTCGTCGACGACGTTGCTGACGTTCCTGCCGAGTGACACGACGCAGAGCCGCAAAACTGTGACCGCAACCACCCACGCATAAACCTTTTAACACGACTGACTGGCCGATAGCTGCGAACTGTTCCTTAACGATCTCCGAGGCGTCCGCTGCTCTATGAGACTCCATGCACACGCTCGGTCCGATAAATCGTCGTCCCCTTTCAACTCCTGCGATTTCTCATTTCCACCCCCGCACCCCCACCAAACGCCGTGTAAGATCGTCATCGCCGCCGCCACCCGTAGCAATGCAAATCGTTAAACTCCTCGGCAAAGATGACAAATTCTCAAACGGACGAGAAGTCAGCCCCGCGAGGAAATTCGCCGATACCATTGACAAAATTTAGTTTTACGTGGAATCGCTGCTAATCCGTTTGGATAGAGCCATCGCAGTACCCGATTCCAATCAATGCCGAAGTGTACTCGTCGTCGTTGCCACGATAAATCGATGAGCCACGACGAGACGCCCGGGGAATCCGGGGGAAAATTTCATATTCGAAACTATAGAAAGTCATACGGCAGGGGGGTGGGGGGAGAGGGGAAACTTGGAATATCGGCGAATCCTTGGCAAGTATCGAATCGGCCAGGCAGCAGCGTCGATTACCGATTTTCTCTGCGCGATGCGTGCACGTGTGTGCATGGTGTGTGCTTTGTGTATCGCGCGCGCGTGTGTGTAGGAAATAGACGGAGAGACACGTTTGACGCTCTCCGCTGGCTTTTCCGACGGTTGTCGAGTTCTGCTCGAGTGTTCCGGGAATCAGACTTTCCGCAATAGCCAGTGAGCACACAGGTAGATCAAAGTGCCGAGGGATCCAACTCGCGGGTCGTTCCGAGCTTTGCACAGCGATAAGATTTCCCGAGATACGCGGCACCAGCACGGGAAACAAGCGGGAATAAGTCGTCCCTCGTTTCTTTCTTCGATGTTCCCCTTTGCCTCCGCTCGTCGTGTGCTTTCCTCCTCGATTTTCCACCTGGTCCGCCCGCCGCGACTCCGCTTTTCCTCCACGAATTTTCCACCCTCGATTTCCCTCCCTCCCCCCGTCGACTATCGACATCCGACTCTTTTTGCGATTTTTCGCTGGTTTTCCCGCGCTCTCCCCCTCGATTCCACGTTTTTTCGCTCGATTTTCCAAACTCGGTGTCGATCGACGGTTTTTTGCTCGTTCTCTCGACACTTTCCGCCCTTCCGATGATGTCCCTCCTCCCCCGCGGGCCTCCGCAAGGTACCACCGGTGATCTAGGGCGTCTCTCTCTCCGACCCTCCGAATACCAGGTAATAAATACACACACACCTGTGCATATTGTTCGGAAAACTAACACCGTTACAAGCTCCAGCGGGCTACTAATGCCAGGTCCCCTCTCTGTTTGCCATCGACAACCCAAAGTTTCGTGTCACAGGCGACGGTGAGTCTCTTTCAGAAAAATCTCATCTCTCTCTCCGTGGAATAACCTCCATTTTCCTCATTAATATGCATGTCTGCGAGTATTCTGCACACGGTTGTTCGTGGAATCGGCGCGGAATGATTGCGTGATATGGATCCTCGCTAAGACTCCGATAACACATTGGGATGAGGAGAGGGGTGGGGGGGGGCGGCAGAGGACAAGTGATTTTTTCGAGAGATATCGCCGGATGGCACCTCGGAATTGAGGTGCGTTGACGATTACCACCGAAGGAACGAGAGACTCGGCGAAAAACACATCAAAGAAGCCGCTATCTGCGCAAAGCCCTCTTTTACGCTCCGGTACGTGCGCGCGCGCGTGTGTGTGTGCGTGCGCGACCTGTACCACACGACTCTCACCACTCGCTCGTATGCGCTTCGAATGTCGTGATATATCGCGCCGCCAGATACTCGATCGTATAAATTCTTACGCGTTTTGCGTGGGAGCTTGTAGGATAAGTTCGAGGTCACGTGTTGTATGCAGATGCATCGGCTTTGCCTCCATCCCTCCCTCCCTCCCTCCGCCACTTCCGTGTGTTTGAGTCTGCTGCATCATTATCGAGACCTTCGACGAGTTCCTGAAAAAATGACTTTCTTTCGTCGACTCTCGACGCACGTGGGCCCTTTCGATTAATCCCCACCCCCACCCCCACCCCCGCTTCCTGTGAAACTCCGTACGCAACTTCCTCGAGAAATCTTCTCCACCGGAAGTTCACCCTTCACGGACGCGACCACGCACGATCACGATCATGAGAAATTGCGATGGATCTCTCGATGAAATCGTTCTTAAATACGGGGGAGGAAAAATGTTTGGCTGTACCACGTGGTGCTCTTTGATAAACGACGTGTAAAACAAAGGGGATTCTTAATTGACAATGAGATAAATGTGTACGTCGGTTGAAAGTTACAACTGATTATCTAATCTGCGGGAAACATTTCTATAAAATGATTATAAAGCGGAGATTAACACTCTGAATGAGCAATAATTGGGATCTGCGAACAAATATAGTGGCTGGTTCTTGATAAATTTAACCCGGCGTGATTAGGCTAACTCTGTATTCGATCTACTTATACGATCGATAAACGTGATAAGAATTACCTCATTCTGCATTCGGCCGACGATCGATATCCGATAAGGAGAACGCTATCATTCCGAATGATTTTTCAGCGTGCGAGATAAATGACTGGATAACATCGAGAAACGCGACTGCGGAAACAATTAAGCAAATTCTGCATTCTGTAGGAAATAACAAGGTTACGCTCTAGAGTGGACGTTGCTTCTCTCGAGCAGATCGACTAATTGACGAATAAACACACTCGGTATCTCTCCGGAGATAATTATTTTTTCGATTAGATTCGTCGCACCCGTGATATCTGAGCAAACCGGAAGCGCTCGACCGAGAGAGAGAGAGAGAGAGAGAGAGAGAGAGAGAATTCCAAAATTTCGGAAAAGAAGAGGGTGGTATCAGGGTGGGCGGAGATGGACGGAGGGTTGGGACACCAAAGAGGGTGGAGAGAAAAGAAATTTCTACGGGGTACTCGCGATCGCGGTATCAGTTTCGAGGTGGTACCGAAGGGACCCCGGTCTACCGTAATTCCAGTAGTGGAGACCTAGCATTGACCAGCCGATCGATTCGAGACGATAAGACGACATCGATGGACTGCGATGGATCACGCGATAACGAGTGAGCAATTCAATCTAAGGTGGGCGTGGCCTTCGTAGCAGCGGCAGGTCTAGTCAAAGAGACCCTACACTCATCCAGCACTGCAAGAAGAGGGACCAGAACCCCGTCGTGGAAGCGTAAATAAACTTGCGTCCCTTCAGGCGCGAGAAATCGAACTGGTGCGATGATCCGAGTCATCGCAGGATTTCACGTCTCTCACAAAGAAAACAAACTCCCTTAATTGGGGACCCCCACAGATTCCCCGAGGAGAATCGATCGACGTCACGCGTTCCTGACCAATAAAATACTCCCCCTCCCCCTCTCCTGTAAATACAAAGTTCCGTGGAGTTTTTCCTCTGGTTTTTCGAGGCCTCCCACGATTATCGCGTGGTATCGCATTTCCCAGTGAGAACCTCGCGGAGGCTCCCGTTATCAGACAGTGGGAGAGAGTATGCGTGGGTGTCAGGTTCGGCAGCCACAGTAGCATCCTACGGGATAGCGGGATTTGGCAGATGTCGTCTTTTCCGAGATACTGTGGAAAGCTGCTGCTGGCGTTGCACCCTCCCTCCCCCCGCTGCGCTGCTGCACCCTGTGGACGCGTGTTCGTAAGGTTTCGTGCTGCTGACCACACAGAGAAAAGGTCGAGGAGAACGTGCTGGCACCCGACACCCTGTGG
Source organism: Sclerodermus sp. 'alternatusi' (assembly GCA_037305995.1). Classification (NCBI taxonomy): domain Eukaryota; kingdom Metazoa; phylum Arthropoda; class Insecta; order Hymenoptera; family Bethylidae; genus Sclerodermus; species Sclerodermus sp. 'alternatusi'. The sequence continues at coordinate 1,557,675 of CM074553.1, forward strand.
TATAAGAGCGGCAGCAGTGGGCGTCTGTTCCTAAGTTGAGACTAAGCAGACGATATCGCTCGCAAATGTTTTTCAAAGGAGACGAGAGATGCGAGAGAAAATCGATAATGGACCAATACATACAACTGAGTTCTACCGACGATCGTTCCCTCCTCTCACTCTTTCTCGCTCTTCTCTCCTGTTTTCCATTTGTCTCCTCCCATTCCGAACTATAGTTTAATCAAGTATAGTGATTTCTCGCGGTGAAGGTGCATCCTTGCTTCGTTCACATACTTCGTCACTAATTAACAGTATCATTTTTACCGAGTTCCTGGACAATAAAGCAAAACTTCGGAAGGGAAAGCGGTAAAAATAAATTTCACCATTGAAATGCAGGATACGTAGAAGAAAAATAGAATGCTTCTCCTTAAGTAGTAAATAGTAATCAGCAAACCATTTCTCAAAGGAGCGTTACTTTCAAAATCTTTTGTATTTACAAATTACAGCTTCGTTTTGAATAAATCAATTTTGGGAGAAAATTTATTTATTAGTTTCAGGCAGATCTTTCTTTTACATGGATATTCTTCCGAAGATTAATGATTTAAAAGAGAAATTAGTTTAGTTCGTGCGAATTAAGAGTCTTCGCGCAAAGTCGTCCAGTAAAAACTTCTTGCGCTTTCAATAATGTGGAGAAGAGCTCAGACTCGGTTATTCGCAATTGATTTTGAGGCTCCTTATCTTCACGATCGAACAAAGTGGAATTAGGGTCATCGGAGTCATCGATGATGACTAATTTTCCGTATTTCGTGCTATAATAGCCGAATTTATTAGTCGGTTTTGTTCGCGCCTTATTCTGTTTGAGTTAGCGCTTAAATTCTCGCGTCTATCGATATTTCTCCTTATCGAGTATCTGCGATTGATAAGATACAACCAGCCGAAACACGGACGCAATAAAACGCATTAATCCAGAGAGAAAAGAGTGAAACGCTTTCGGGGGACCAGTTCCTGCGTTCTTGGTTTGTACTCTCTGTGACATATTTTCCAAAACAATAGAATGAGGGAAAGTTTTTAGAGAAAGTTTAATAAGTGAGGTAATATTTTAAAGATATTGACAAGAAAATATGTAAAAGGAAAAGTTTTTACAAAAAGAAAAAGAGGATGAAATATGTGAAGTAACTAGGAAAAACTTTGTATACATATTGTAAAAGTTAAAATGTTTTCATTCACCGGTTAATTGTACCCTTTCTTTGTAGAAAATACGAGTTTTCAGTTCCAGAAAATTTAAATAAATTTTCAGCTGAAATAATGCCACTTGGTAAGTTGCAAAGGTACCAGTATAGTATAGTATAGTACAGTATAGCTGTCATTCATAAATGATTATTACGCATAGCCCACATAAACATCTGAGCGTAATATCCGAAAGATGCAGTTTCTCTGTTTACTTTAATGGTCAGATTATAGCTTATAGAACAGTTGGAAAGCATTGAAAAACAAACAAATTGCATTGTAGAATAAACTAAACTTAAAAGAGCTGTGATAGGGAAAGGAAGCTCCTGCGATAGGAAAATTGATTCAATCAAGTAGATACTCTTAAAAAACTCGTGCACGTAAACAGGGGGAAAGAAAAAGTAAATTTTTATGCGAACTTTTCCAAAGTTTAGGGATAGATTAAACCGATGGATAAGGGTCTTAAAAAACTGTTCAAGTACTGCGTACCCGTTGGACATCTTCGGGTAGTAGGACAACCCTTATTTTCGGACTTAACGCAACAGTGGGGTACGGGGACGTAAAAGCAATATTTGCAGTGTAACCTGAAGTTTCCGAAAAGGTGCTGCTGGGCAAGCGGATTGCGGATTTTTACTTTCAACAGTAAGCCATGGTTTACGCGTTTATGTTTATTATTTTACGACTGTCCACTGCAGTAGCGGTACAGAGAGAGCATACCTGAACGGCTCTCAGAAACAATATTAATACAGGTTCCATTCTTTGAAGAATGGGCTACGTATAAGAAAGTTTTACGTAATAAAACGTATTTGCCTCATCTTTACCTTCTTCTTGTTCTTGCTTTCACTTTTGCCTTACCCTTCGGAGCAACTCACGATTTTAATTTTGCACGACCAAATTTTGTACGGCGCCTGAATAAAATTGAGTGCATTGAGGTTCATGTTTAAAATCGGGAAAAAGGACAACAGGAGAGAAAGAGAAAGGACGCGCGCGCGCGCGCGCGAGAGAGAGAGAGAGAGAGAGAGAGAGTGTGGAAGGGAGAGGGATGAAAATTATTGCAGGATTTCCGGAGCGAACTAAACAAATTTGATTTTGCACGGCGGCGAGCCATTTTCATGGAATCCAGCCGTTAAGACAATATCCAATATTTTACCGGGCAAACACATCTACCACGACACTTTGGACTTGGATCGAGAATACTCTACCTTCCATGAACTGTGTCAATCCTCTCTCGTAAGAAACCGTAGAATCTCCAAAAAAAAAGAAAAAGAAGCTTATTAGAGGAGGACCGCGCAATTCTCAGGGAATGACGCTCGTTCGCTTCGCAACAGGGATGATACGAGGCAATTTATAAAACTGTGACATTCAATTCCCTAGAATCTATCTTACACTCGTGCGGAATAACTCGTGGAGAATTCAGGCTGCACTTAGCGACGATCGAAAGTCGCGAGGCATTCCTTTGGAAAGAGACAAATCGCAATGCCGATACGGCGAAGAACTTGGCAAACTGAATTAAGTATTGTTTGACATACCAGAAGTGTTTGATGAAGAGCAATGTCGTTAGACTCGAGAAATTCGATAAAAAGTTTCAAGAGGATGCGAGAGTCTCTCCGAGTGAAAATTCTCCAATTAGTCAGAGAGGGATTTTTCGATGACGGAGCGGAGGGGCAGAGATTCTTCGAAAGGCCAATAAATAAGGTAAGTTTTATTATTCCTTAGCCCGTGTGGTCCAGATAAATTTCAAGAGGTTGACAAATAGAAAGTCAATTTTTCGAGACTCGTGAAACATTTCTGCTTGTGACGATTACCGAGTAACTTGAGAATAACATTCGAAGTTCCTAGTTCTCTCTCTCTCTCTCTCTCTTTCTCTCTTTCTCGAGACTTGAAAGCGCCACTCTGGATACGTTTTCAGGGAAGCGAACACAAAAATTAAAAGGTCCACTTGGAAAAATTCTTGAGTAATGATTTTTCTTTCAAACTAGTAGGGCAATAAAATTTTTCACAATTTCTCCTCGACGAGAGAGACATCGAGTACCTCGGGAATGCGGTTCAAAGTTGAATCGCGCCATTGTATGCCAGCGTGAGAATACTCGCGAATGCAATTGGATGATAATTCGGACTCCTCTTCGATACCGTTGGTTTTGGCAAGAAGGTTCTTCGTATTCCTTTCCCCCGTATCATTTGTAAGCGATTTGTATTTACGCGAGTATTCGTGGAGAGAACTAGAGGGAGAGAGAGAGAATGGAGGATCTCAAGAAAAGGCGAGAAAATGCTCTCCAGTAAGTGCGTGCGAAGTGCCACGCTTAAACTCGAGTCTTGTGCACTCGAGAAAAGTCAAGAGGCGAGAGAGAAGGACCTTCCCCCGTACCTTCCCCTCACCCCCTCCGAAGCGTTGGAGATAAACTTTTCACATTACCGCGAAGGCGTGATTAGTTTTCAAAGTTATTTCACAAACAGGCTGTCATCCCTGCTGTTGGCTCCGCAGCTCTTCACAAGTAGTGTGTGCGTGGTGTAAGTGATCTTTGGCCATGAGAGCATTTACAGATGGGCCGAAAGGAGAACGCAATTACGTTGGAATGCGAGGAGCCAGAAACACTCTCTCTCACACATGCTCCTGGGAGTCAAGCTGTCTGACCGTTGAACTTTCCTCCAAAACTCCTCCCAGGAGAAATTTCGCGAAAACCTTGGAAAATTCTCAACTCAAAAAAAAACCACAAAACAAAAAAAATAAAAAATCCTCGCGCACCGATATGTTTCTTTCGGAATATTTCGCGTGGTGGAATCCCCAGCACCCCTTTGGCTGACGTTCGTTGTTGGTAACGAGCGAAAAAAAAGCGGGGAAAATAGCTTGAATAGTTATGGGCTAATCGGGTAAAGGGACCAATGTTACTCTTTGACTTTCAACCGGGATGGCCGCTATCTTTTGACGGACGTTCGTCAGAGGGAAGAAATTGAGAGTTTTAATAATGTTTTGATAGAAGCGTAGTTTTAGGTCGTCGGTGCATTATACTATCTCGCATCTGTATCAGTGAGGGGCGAGAGAGGGGCGGGCTGGGGAATACGTACAAAGATGTTCCTGAGGGGATGAAGGGAACACACAGGGGGTGGCCGGGCGGAGAGGGTGTGTCTGCCTGATGGAGCTTGAAACTGGATTAACCACCCCTGCCTGGGGCCCGTGATCTCGTCGCAACCTCATCTCGACGTCCATTATATTTGTCTTTGTATGCTAAACATTTTGTGGAATTATACGAGAGCTCTGCAAAGCGTTTTCTGTCTCCTTCCCGCGCTGCTTTTTTATCGTCCACTCGCTCCCCCTCCCCGCAATCCGAGTCTCGTTAACCGGGTTTAACGCACACCTGGCACCTGTACGAAAAATCTCAAAGAAATCCACCCCTTTTCTCCACCCTGTATCGAACAAGTGCAATCTTCCGTCGAGGCTCTTCGTCTCTCTCTCTCTCTCCCTCCCTCTGATCCTCGAAGGTCAGTAGACCTTCAAGTTGAAGAATGAGAGACCCGAAAAATCGAGGAACCTCCTTCATAATAAAGGAAAACTTCCATTTGGTAAATCCAGGAGCGGCCGACAAATTTCTCTTCGATTGTCCATTGTTCTTCCGAAACAATGTGAATTTACTAAACGGAAGTTTATTTGGGAAATCCCAAGGGACCCTTAAATTTTGAGTATACTGTTCCAGTGAAATCAGCCGATCGGACAAGGAAACATGCGAGTCTTGAGTCTTGAGAGTGACACGTGGGCGATTTCGTCAGGATTTTGCGGTAAAATCGGAGGAGCGCGCGGTCCGCTGGACGCGAGGAGGGGAGCTTTCGCGTTTCTGCGATTTTGCAACTTTTTGCGGAACAATCGCTCAAGTTTCTCGAACTTGCCTCGGCTATCGGTTATACTGCGAAATAAGTTATTTGCTCAGCGGAGTCATGAATTCGTTTGGTCTCTTGAATGGCGGCACGTTTGTTCGTCGGTGTCGTGCTGTCTGCAGCGTTGTAAATCGATAAGCTCGCTCCGCTGTGCGTCCTTATCAATAACCGCATACCGAAAGCGATATCGCGAGATGTACTACTTGTCAGCCGTTTTCTCCGTCGTTCCCGATACACTCGGGGGTATAATAAAAAACAAGTCATATATTATTCACACGAATCTGGTTAGCCGGCGCAGATAGACGCTATCAACCTCATAAAAGTACCGAGGGGCGAAAAATCCTTACGGTTCGAACGAACCCTCTCTCTCCCTCTCTCTCTGTTCTCTATCTTCAGTATTTCTCGAAAATGGAACAATGTCTTTCTCACCAAAGAAAGCGTTTCTCATCCAAACTGCGTTCACACCCTTTGTCCTCCATCTTGAACTTGTTCGTCGCGAGCTTCGATCGCTCGATACACCTGGAGGATCCGGAGAATCTTGCGGGAATTTTGCTGAGTTTGTCACCGTTCTCGCTGGAATCTGGAAATTTGCTGGTGCCGATGGACTTCCGATGGCGTTTGGCCGCTCTGCTTGTTCGGGAGCACGAGTGGTTCTCGGGGTGAGCGTTAAATCATATCGAATGGCGTCGAGGTGAACGTTCGGTAGCTCCGACATCCAAATATCACGCTGAGCAAGATCGTTAGCGTATAATGAGATTACCGGAGAGACGTCAGCGGGAGTCAGCGCGCTGGGAGAAAAAGAGGAGCTGCCCACCGCGAAGCAAAGCGAAATGAAGCAAAGCGAAGGAGAAAGATAATAAGTAGAAGCAGAAGCAGAAGCAGAAGAAAAAGTGTAGTCCCATAACGGGTATCGGTACCCGTTCGATTAGTCCCGGTGGTCCACGATCGATCACCCCGCCACTGGCGCTCGAACGCGAATTAATCAATTAAAACAGTTTCTCACCCCCGACTGCCGCTCACCCCCAACCCTCCCTCTCCCTCCGAGGAAGCGAAGATCCGACCACAAGGACCAATTCCTGTACAGTTGGGATTTAAAGAGCTCGAGCTCCGATGTCGGGGGTTAAGCGGCTCGAGGAAATCCAGGGAAACGGCGATTACCACCGAGAGAAGAGGGCAGTAAACACCCTGGAGGATTACCGGGGGATTACCGGAGGAACTGAAATCGTCCGCTATTGCGTTACTCCTCTCAGGGAACCCGTAATTTCAATGTTAGCAACCGCATTATAATTTGGCGAGTTTCCGAGTAGAAGCGGAGTACCAGATAAAGAGAGAGAGAGAGAGAGAGAGAGAGAGAGAGAGAGGTGGAGAAGCCAGGAACCGTAGTCGGAGCCGCAGAGTCGAAGTCGGAGCAGAAGCGGGGGCGAGGGTCGGAGTCGTTTGCGTAGGTTGGCCGCGCTCGCGAGAGCCCGGGAAGCTGATAAGCAGCGCCCGGGGCGCTGGGGCCACAGCACGGAGGTGAGGCTGGAGATGAGAAGCAGCAGCGACGCCGAAGGCTGCGGCGCGGAGTGGTGGAGAGGTGGAGAAGGTGCGGGTGTCGCTCGGTTGGCTTTAGGAGCCGACTCGCAGGTTCCTGGGGTCGGACGTCGCGACGCCCCGAGGGGCATCCCGGTACGGAAGCTCCGCCCCTGTGGAAGTCAGCGCCAACCGGCAGTTCAAATCGAAGACAGGAGTTCAGGGTAGGAGGAGCCACCGTTGCAGCCGCAGACGGGACCTGCCAGACTTGCCTTATTGCCGTCAACTTCAGCTGGGGCTTTTCAGTATCAAGCCAACATTCGTATTCGATAGTCTCTTCTTCTTTTTTGTCCGGCGTCCTACACGCGCTCCTACGTCACACGCGACCTCTGTGCTACGCGCACGAACTCACGACGCGATCGATCGCTGAAGATCGAACACTTGGAGTCGCACCGCGCCGCACCGCATCGCAGGTACCGCACCGATCTGTGGTATCGGTCCAACTTGCCAATTTCGAGGATCCTCAGAATTACCCGCGTGCAGTGACTGTCGTGACCTTGTTTTAAAACGCTGTGACCTTGAACCGAGGTAGTCCTGCTTCGGAGTTGTAGGACTTTGGATCGGTTCGCTCTAGAGGGAGGGAAAGAGGGCGACACAGAAGTTGGAACTGTATGATCAGCGATAGTAAAGCTGGCTGTTCGTGAGTGTTCTCCAAGGAGTCGAGCGGTTCGCGATTCACGCGGGGTGGACACGATGAACCCGAAAATGGAGCCGCTGACACCACCCAACACACCACCGGCGTCGGACAGGCCGCTGCGGTTCCTGCCGTACTCGCACACGCCGATTCATCCGGCGATGCCGCCACGTTGGGCCGGCAGAGGTCAACAATCCTCGGTCGGAAGGTACTTGGTGCAGCAGCATCAGCAGCAGCAGCAGCAGCAACACCACGTGCAACTCCCCCAACCGAATGTCGGCTTCTTCGACAATTGGTTGAGGGGGGCGGCGTTCCTCGCCGTGAGGGGGTGTTGCCCGGATAATTCGCCGCATCACTTGCAACCGAATCAAGGACTTCACGTGGGACTTCCGGTACCGCCGCCAGCCAACTTCCTGGGCAGGAGACTTCCGGGACAGCGACCGAAGAAGCAATTCATCTGCAAGTTCTGCAACCGCCAGTTCACGAAAAGCTACAATCTTTTGATCCACGAGAGAACCCACACTGACGAGAGGCCGTATTCCTGTGATATCTGCGGCAAAGCTTTCCGAAGACAAGACCATTTGAGAGACCATCGGTAATTCTGACTCTTTAATATTGTTTTCACTGATAATCGTACGCGAGATCTCTAAAATGGCTTTTTGCTTTATGATTTCATTGGATTTAGGTGTTGTTATGAAAGCTTTGGTGCGATTAGCAGAATACGTAGTCTAATGAGTCGTGAAAAGGTGATTTTCCGAAGATAGCATCCATTTGCCTGGATAGCAAAAGTTCGACCGTTGCGCGTATGTAGATTTAACGAGGTTTTTCTAACTCTGTAGGTACATTCACAGTAAAGAGAAGCCCTTCAAATGCGCGGAATGCGGCAAAGGATTCTGCCAGAGTAGGACATTGGCGGTGCACAAAGTCTTGCACATGGAGGAGTCCCCGCATAAGTGTCCAGTCTGTCTGAAGAGCTTCAACCAACGGAGTAACCTGAAGACCCACCTTCTCACGCACACCGACGTACCGCAAGATCTCAGGATCGACGCTCCAGTTTCTCAGGAGTCCAAGATCTCATCCTCCACCATCGCCAAGCACCTGAACGACAGGGTAACTACTCTACTCCCAATTCAGAAGACCACTACCACTATCAAAACATCAAAACCAGGTTTCACCATAGACGAGATCATGAGGAGATACTAAACTATCAGGCATAGGGATCCAAGATCCATCGAATCTTCCGATTACTCGCGAATCTTCATGAAAAAGGAAAAACGTTGACACGTTTGCTTCGAAATGTTAATATTTGTAAACTGTACATATACGTAGACAAGTTAGAGTCATTAGTGTTAGAGTTACGTATACATATTATTATTGTAAATTTTACTATGTAACATATATATAGAGAGAAGAAATCCTTTATTTCTAAATTTTGTGAAAATCTCAAATAATGGATTTCTTTCCGGTCCTACCAATATGTCAGTACGATATGTACGCACGTACGTGTACCAGTCGCGATTATACGTACGTGTGTAAATTATACACACATATATATATATATTTATAATACACGTAATGTAGATTTTTATAATTAATTTTATATATAGTACCGCATAAGTTCGTTTGCCGCGCGAAGCGGAAATCGAGGGATCTTTTGTTCGAGAAACTATTGCGTCAATCTCGTGTGCGAAGAATCAAGTGGACCTTTCGAGAGAGAAGCATCGATACACACGTCGATGAAGCGAATTAACGATAAGAATACCAAACGGATGTCCTGAGACGTACTCAAACAACGATATCATCTCTAACGCAATTGTGCTTCTTCCATGGGGCTTTCTATCTCCCTCTCGTGTTTACCCAAAACTTTTATCAGCGTCTTTTATCGGTTTCCACGAATGACACCACTTATCGGGTCGGTAACCATCAGGAAGCCATTCCTAATAATAGTAGCGCAGAGACACCGAGTGCCTGGGATTCGGAGTGTTCCCGCATGTCGGGGTAAATTAGTGTAAATTAGGGAGGACAGGATCTCTCCTCCGCGCCATGGAAGATCGTCGTTAGGTAGCGATTTTTATCGAAGGTTAAGTGTCCGGGATGGATGTTTCGCGAGACCTTGGCAGTGATGTCGTCGCACCGAGGGAGGACCTATCGATAAGTTACGACTTGGCAGAAGGGGGGAGGGGGATCCGAGGCGTAAAGTAATTGGTGGAGCCGCGACAGACAAGGATCTCAGGCCGGGGTCCGCATCCGGTTCGCAGCGTGCGCGTGTATCTAGGCGTTAATCGAATTTCCTCGTGAATCTCTCTGTTTCCAGTAAAATTAGGAATTCTCGATCAGATAAGCCGCTGGAAGGGACACCTTGCATCGGCCCGTCCCGAGCTGCCCGTTACCTTCGGTGACCTGTAAATGTTCCTCTCGCTCCTCTCGATTCCCGAGTCTCCTCTTTGTCCCACGCATCTGCATCTGTCTCTAGGACGGATCTCGTCGCTAGCCCGGGACCACCCACGTCCTGTACATATACAAAGTGCGCGGCCAATGATTCGGGGTAGGACCCATGGCCATGAATTTTTCTGGTCTATCTGTAATGGTAAGAAGCTGGCGAGAAAAAAAGTCCAATCTTCGGAGCATCTTCCTCCACTTCTCCCTTTTTCCGTCGTTCTTAATGCGCGCGTCCATTCTCCGGTTCCGAAGCCTCCTTGTGTTACCACTAATTTAAGCTGGGGGAAGTGGAGGCTGAGTCCAAGGTGTAAATATACATATAACCCATAGATAGCTTGTGTCCCCGTAGCTTCGTAGCTACAACGCTCTCGTCGAGTCTTGTAGACCCTTCTCTCTTCTCTCTCTCTCTCTCTCTCTCTCTCTCTCTCTCTCTCTCTCTTCTTCTTCTTCTTCTTCTTCTCCTGTAGGCACACTCGTCGTTCTCAGCTTTTATCTAAACGACCAAGTTGGATTGAGCACCGTAACTTGTATAATCGATGGAGAAAGTGCGAGTAGCGGTCACCCGTTCGCGGGACACCGTGTAGCGATACCAAAAATTGGAAGTATGCACTTATTTAATTAGGATACTGCGGCGAATCCCTAGGGATGCCCTAGTCGATTGTACGCGTAAGATTTATTGACTTATTGTTGACTTCAGGAAAATAGACTCTCGTGAAACAGTAAAAACTTTCATTTTTCCCTCCCACCCCGCGCAGACACATCCGGAATCGAGAGTCGCTCGAACGAATTGGAAAAATCATTTTCCAACCGCGACTCTCTGGACGATGACCGGAGACAGTGCCGCAGGATGCGAAGGACGATCGTTCTTGTTTCATCGAGACAACCGACTGTTTCCAGTTTCTTTTCTCTCGCAGAAACTTCACGGAAGAAAAGTACTGGCGAAGCTCGTTGGGTAGGTCGTGATGGATTTCGAGTGATTTTGACGTTCTCTCACGCGGAGGCAGGAAGAGCATCGATAACACGGGAGAGATTTTTAATGATTTTAGGCGCCCAGGGTTTTAAGACGCCGCCAGAGGTAGTAGGACAGGTAGGGTGGGAAGTAAACGATGTAATCAAATCAGTGAGACGGTGAGGTTCCACGGGAATTAGTTTCCAAGTTTTCCTTCCTTCGTTCCTGGCCAATGAGGGGGAACGGGTTTCCCCTCTAAGGGTTCTCTGTGTACCCCGACACCATTTCCCAAGACCAACCATGGGGTTTCTTCGGTGAAATCATTGTAGAGAGGAAGGAAGGAAGAAGGAAGACTGGACGACAATGCGGAGCAGTTAACTCACCCGCGAGGAAGTTACCGTTGTTTAACTTTAATTAATTCTCACCCCAGCGTGGACAATAAAAGCATAATGAAAAACTGCGCAAACAACATCAACCCCCTCAGGTTCTTTTATCGTCTGGCCAACTTGCTTCATTGCCACGTCTGCGTTCACAGCCCTCATCGACGTGTACTCGCCGTTCTCGGTTTTCCTCCCCCTCTCCTCGCCACCCATCGATGGAGATCGATACGACTGGAATTAATTTTTGCAGCATCCCCTTGGAATTTCTGTGAATTTTCGAAAATCAACGAGGGAGCTCTCACTCCGCGCTGCGCGAGAGGAACCTGCAAAAATGCGCGAGAATCTCCGGTAAAAATGCGATACACGATAATTAGCCGGTGACCTTGGCAAAAACTTGCCGAGGGATAATCAAAGGGAGCGAGCGTTAAGTCGTTTATTCATCGAGAGATTCCCGAGAATTCCTCGGATATTTTCTCGATTTTTTTTTTTTTTTTTTATTTATACTCGCCGGAGTATGCGAGGGGTATATACGGATAAATAGTATTGGAACAGCTGAAATTTCGGCGTCGCTGTCGTAACGCGGGGCTCCGAACGAGAGAAATAGAACAAGAGGAGTATCGTAAAATCGTTGGGATGATCCTCGGATCGACTTTTTTATTGCGACAGGTTTTATGGTCGTGTTCTCGATCATTTTGCGCAATTTGGAGATCAAGAATTTATTGCTCTCTAACTATCGCCGCGAATTGCGGAAAATAATTATAAGGTTTGAAAATTATCGATAAGATTGTAGTGAGTGGGAGGATACGAAGAGGTGTGCAGGTAGCCAAAAGCGAAGAGGAAACGAACGAGGGAAGATGACGATCGAGTGATGCCGGTAGGTACCGAAAGGATGGGAACGGGACGGGACGGGGGGGGGGGGGGTCTCCCCCTTCTGTTTTACCGTTTAGCGGAGTGCGCGGGATCGATTTAATTACAATAATCGCAACCTTAAGGTTCCAGGTATTTTGCAACGCTCTCGGTGATTTGTCTCACCTAGGATATTAACCTCTCTTTTCTACCTGGCCCGCGCGGACTCCGTAAATAAATAAATGACCATTTTTTAAAGAATCCAGAGACAATGGAGATTGCAAAAAGCAAGATAGAGAAGACTAGGAAATTTGACTTATCGCGCTCGTTCGTCAAACTCTTTGAGTTTCTCGTGAGAATGGGGGTGCGCTACGTCGCGTTACGTTCCGCGACCGACCCCCATGGATTTTTTCAGCGCAACCAAATCGTACGATTTGCAACGGAAGTCGCGACTATCGGTAGTGACGGGTGGTGGTGGTGGTGGTGGTGGAACCTGTAAATTCCGGTGAACCTTAATGGAACGTGAAACACCTGGTTTATCCTCGTTTAAATTCTTCTTACCGACAGTTTTTCCAGCGAGCGCTCGTAAATAGAGGACGAGAGCGCCAGTTAGGAAACTTAATTGACGGTAAAGCAGCGGGAAATTATCGTACGTAAGCGAAGGATCGTGTGTAAACATCGAGTTCCCGGCCATTCCGCGTGAAAAATCTTTGGTCTCGACTCGTTAGTAAATTCAGCATCTTACGTATGGGATAAAATAGCGCGTCCATGCCAGATGGCGAGTAACTAACACCGTTATATGATTCAAGCGCGTTTAATAGGCGGAGATCGAGAGATACCGGGAAACGATACGTATCAAATCCACCGGCAAGTATCTCAGGGAGAATCGCGAAACGCTCGGTGCCACTAAACTCCGATGAAATCACGCGCATCCTCCGTGCTTTCCCATCTCCGTCGCGCTAATCGCCCTGGTAGCGCGTTCTTGCGCAATCCTCGATAATTCGTCGGAATCGTCGGAGGAAAGTCGCAAAAACTCTTGCGCGTTTACTCGACCGAAAGAATAGAATTGTCACGTGGTTGGTGAAAAATTTACTCGACGAATGTCGATGCTCCTAAAAAAATCATTGCGTTACGGATGATCTTAATCCAGGGGATGACGGGGTGTCGTTTGACGAACAGTCGTTTCGTGGCGCGGGGTACAGCGGAGGAGGGGGGTGCAGGGGGGTTGTTTCACCTTCGCAGAGAGCCGACTCGCCGAAAGTCCGAGTCCAGGAAACGCGTTCGAGCGTTGCAGCCCAAATGAGTCAGTAGTGCGCGAAAGGCGATCGTAATCCGGTCAGTGGCACCGCGACAGAAATGAAAACGCACAAAAGTTGCGCCAGTTTTACGAGCTCCCAGAGCGAAATAATGCGACTGGTAGCGAGTCGTTTTGTCATAACTGGTGCGCTTGGATAATGAAAGGATATTAGCCGGAGAATGCGAGGAGGACCACGAAAATTGCGGAAGGTACGGCGGCGAGAGGTTCAGTTATCAAGAAGACCGCTAGGGAAAAAAGTGCGCGTGGAAGGGGGTAAGGGCCTCTCGGGGTGGAGGTGGAGAAGGCCCCGGAGGGAGAGAGGGGGAGAAATTTGGAGGGCTTCGAAGTAGCGATTTTATTGCGTTCTCTCGCGGTTGTGGGAGCCAGCGGCGCACTGGAATGTCCATGGGCCCGCTGGTTCCACCCTTGGGCCCCTAAAACGTTAACCACAGATTACACGTGGATTAGATCGCTCGGTTAGGTGAGGCCCCGAGCCGAAGAAGGGCTGCCATGGTCTCCGCAAACGGCCCCACGCTGCTGCCCGCGCTGTACCCTCTTATTAGGGCGTGAGCCTTATCTAAGGGGTCACCGGGCTCGGTGACCTCCAGGGTCTCACAGGGACCTCGAATTCCAGGAGTCGCCGCGACCTCTACACACACGCGTCAACTTACAAGTGAGCATGGCGCCACCGTTTGCCACAGAAATCTCTCCTTCTTTCCCCTTATTTCTCTTTTTCCTCGCCTCTCTCTTCATCTCTCCCCTCCGCTCCTTCCACTGTTCGCGACTAACGTTGCCCTTAAAAGTTTTTGATTTATTACCGAAATTTCAACATTACCGACAAACGCTTTTCGCTCTTACGAATCGACGGCTATGACAGCGGTTGCGCTGCAAATGCATTCCAAACGACGAGCGAACTCCTCCTCCCTCTCCTTGCCCGAGAGGAGGGTCTTCCTAGAAGCGGAGAGACGAGAAAGAGACATTAGGGCTGAAAACGTAATTTTGTAAAATGTCACTTCCACCGAGGAAATCTCCGTAGGAAGTCGTCAGTCTCTCGCTGTCGAGCCTAGCTCGCGCGAAACTGTAAAACGGGTAAAGTGGAAGTTGGTTTGTCTACTTTCGGTTTCTCTCGCTCAGTTGTATGTATGGGAGGTAAAGCCAGTTGTCTACGGTTCATTGTATAGGATCGTGTGTCCAGGAAGGCAATGAAAAAAGAGCCGCAGGCTCATGCCCTGTGGTTAGGGCGGTGCGCCCGTTTTTTTTATACTCGACGATTAGGTAAACCGTCTGTTCGGCTGGCACGGTGTGTTCGCAATGTATAGCGATACTCCTTCCCTCTCTTTTCCTATATATATATTTGAGAGGAAGGAGAGGAATCTACTATTAGTTAGTAGTATGGCTTAAAGTGAAACCGGTGCAATGGATCGGCAATTGTGTGGATCCAAGTAAGAGGAAGCGAGGGATGGCGAGACAGACCCACCCCCTTTTAAGCGCCGCTAATTCCTCGCCGTTGTTGGCTCCTAAAAAGAAGGTCGGAAAATAGGAGGAAGTCATCATCGCCGTTTCGACCAACCGTACAAATTAGCGAACTTGCATTCTTCCGCGTAGACCGACACCCTAAGACGCCAATACCCGAAGGGGGTGGTTCCTTCGCTCTCCCGCTTTTCAAGGGGAAGCTTTCGCGATGCTCCCGGAGGAGCTTTTATCCTCGACGTTACTGCGGTCGGTAAACGGGATCGACTCGTTTATCGACCGGACGCATGACCGACCTAACTCCATTCAGCTTCTCGCTGTCGCCTGGGTCATTTTGGTATGCAAACGCTCGTCCAACTTGTTTCGAGGTGACCGAAACTTCCCGATTGGTCGATGCTCTCCCGTTCACCGGAGAAAATTTCAAGTGCCCGCCGAGTCATTGCCAAATCTAGATCCGCCAGCCGCTGCCATCTGGCGCGCCTGACTACAACGAACGCTTTCATCCTACCGATGTATCTTCGGCGAGGAAATCTTAATCCCCCAGCCCCTCGGCTCGGGATTAGAAACTTGATTGGTAATGAGACTCGCGAGGTCTTCCATCGACCGTCGCGCGTTTACCTCGAAACGAAGAAAGAAACGGGCCCGAAAAAGGAGCGAACTCCGCCGAAGATATTGACAGGGGGTGGAAGCCACCCCCGACTTTCGCTCGCGCGCTTCGGTCCGGAAGCGAATTCTTCAGCTTCCTCGGCACTCGCGGGGGAGAGAGAATCGCCGATTCAAGGTTTTCATGGACATCGGAACAATTGGAGCGCAATTGGGTATTTCGCAATCGGGGGCGAGTGGAGTCGATAACGCGTAAATCTCATTGGTCGCTCGAGACCCGCGGATTACGGGCCCATAATTCACCGGGGTCGAAGACAGTGATTGTCAGTTTGCCCGGCTGTATTCGTTTGGCCGCGCTCGAACTGGTAATGGATCATTACCGTCCGGCAATAATCAATTTCGAAGTGCCCGCGTGGCGGAGGCGAGTCTGCCGCGCGGGGGCGGGGGAGGATCGACCGAGGTGGCACGGGTCGCTGCTTCGTAACGGTAATTACAGCACAGACTGCGTGTCCCTCGAACCCGATCGAAAATCTCGCCGGACAAAGGCGCCGCGAAACATTCCCGCCTATCCATCCGCCAGGACCGGGGGATCCACCTACCGCCGCATCCCCGGGATTCCCCGGACTCCGAACTTATCCGGCGCAAGGGTAACCCCGCGAACTACCCCGACGAGCGATCCCACCCACGCTTTCCCGCGCCCGGAGATTCGGACTCGTCGCTCCTCTATCCCGAAGTTCGTCGTCGGGACCATCTCTCCACCCCCCCCCCCCCGCTACCCCCGACGGGTATCGCGCAATTACGCGATATTTCGCAGAAATAATCGTGGGTCTTGCAGTTTTCGCGTTGCGCGTTCTCCGTCGATGACGCGATCGGCCGATCGGTGATTGCCGAAATTCAAGTTGGAGGATCTTCCTGTTTCGCGAGGACGTTGAAAGTTCGAGCTATCGGCACTGTCGAAGAGAGGGTATCCGGGCGAGTTATCGCGTGGAAATGGCCGTCGTCGAGGTTCCTGATGAGTTGTGAAAGAAAGAGGGATAATTGTCGAGCGGCGGTCGTTACGGGAAGGGAATCACTGCGGCGAGTTGAATGATTCCCCTTCCCACGAGACCGGAATGCCTCGAAGGCACGCGCTTGCTGCCCACAGGGGTTCTCCTCGTCCTTTCGTAATCTTTTTTATTTTTTTCCTACCGCGGAAAGGAACACCGTTTTCTCGCGCCATAATTCATCGCCGACGCCAGGGTATGAAAGAACCTGCCGAGCATGCGAACACTCATGCTCGCACCATGATACACATTCCGTAATGGAAGCTGCTAATTCCGCGCACCTCGAGACTCTTTCCAGTATTTCTCCAAGGAGGCGTGTAACCCCTCCACCTCCACGCCCTCCTCCCCGCCGATCTAACAGTTCGTGTCCGGAGCGAGACGCGCGTTCGGAGTTCCGTATACTCTCGACTCCATTGTCGAGGCCTTCGATTTACAAACTTATCATGCGCATTAATCCGAGCGTAATCGTAGCTGAAGAAAGAAGCCCAATTACGGGGACTGGGCCGGCCCAATTAGTCCACGGTATTCCAATTTATTTGCCCGGCATGTAATTCGTGCAAGAGCGAGCGCAAGGTTTCGACAAAGGTCAGGGAAGAGGAAGGTCGCGGAGAAAGAGGCGCGAACAAGGGAGAGGAGGACGAAAGAAGGAGGAAGACGCCCGAGAGTAAAGAGTGCAAGGAAGAATCTAATATAGGAGGGATAGCAGGGGGAGGACGTGAGAGAGGGAGCGTGGGTGGAGGTGGCCGAGAGGAAAAAGCTGCGAGATGAACTCGGGCCCGGTGGATGGATGTTGCCGTGGAACGAAGGGGAGGAAGGGGGAAGAGAGAAGAGGAGATGAGAGGAGAGGAGAGGAGAGGAGAGGATGGGTGGTGAATGGGTGGATGGATGGCAGAGGGAAGGAGAGGAGAGAAGGGGGGAGAGGGGAGAGGAGCGAAGAGCAGAAGAGAGAAGAGAGGAGAGAAGAAGATGGAGGCGGGGGGTTAGTTAGGCGCGTGGGGCCACGCGCGTTCCCACGGTTTCGAAGCATATCGCACCAGCCCTCCATGTTTCGCTTCTCCGTAGCATCATCCCCTCTTCGGGTTCTTCGCAGGAGCAACTGCGCAAGGATGGCGCGTTGGGCCCCGACGACGGGGCCGGATGCGCGCGCGCGCATCTTCTGCCGCGCTAAGTCCACCATGTGCCTTCGTACCTACGTACCTACGTACCTACGTACTCCCACTGGATCTCTCCCGTGCTGCCTCCTCCTCTAGCGTGCCGGCGCGCTGACCTCTGACCTCCCATTACCGGACTCCAGTACCAGCCGCTCGACGATCCTCCAAATGCTACTCTACTCCGATCTACTCTGCTCTACTCTACTCCTAAAACTCCTCTCGTTTACCCTCCGCCGACACCCACTCTGACCGGGGAAGGGAGGGAGGGAGGGAGGGCGCACCAACGTACGGACCCCTGGAATTTCTCATACGCTGCTCAAACTCGCTCACCGGAGGAATCTGCTTATCCCCCGTCGATCTCGACTCTCCATTCGCGATAGTGGACCCATCAGAGGTGATCATAACGTCGGGAGAACGATCATCGGCAGTCTCGATCCCGATCCCAATCGATTTCCACGATCCTGCCAGATTTCAAGGGGGCGGGGGAGGTGGAGAGCCCTCCGTCCTTCTCGAGTTCCATTCATTTCGCTGCTCCACGCTCGCGGAGGGAGGGGCGGGGGGCGGGAGGGGGTAATTGCGATCGGTTCCCGTAAATCACAGGCTGATTACTCGAGCCTGCTGATCATTGGCACCAGCTGTGGGGTAGGCGAAAAAGATAAATTAGATCTCCATCGTTTGGAGTAACGTCGGGGCATTCGTGCGACAGGATAGAGGCGATACGTTTCGAGAACCATGAACGTTATTCCTCGCATTTTACACGTCGGTGGCATAAATTTATGTTTCGCCGCTCTCGAGGTAGGCTTAATCCAGCACTGTCCGGCGATAGGGCTCGCGCCCTCGGGCTACTTCCACGTCTCTTCTGTCATAATAAGTCTCTCTCCTTCTTTACCCTTGTCTACATTCTTGCCGCATCCTTACGTTTTCTCACTGTCTTGTTTTTCTCCGGGCCGCAGAGAAGCACGAAACAACACGATGATATCGATCCCGGGACGCTGACGTGCGGTATGCGAAACGTCTCTCCCGTGACGCGAGGACTCCCCCGACCCCCGCCCCCGCTCATGGACGGTGAGGGCGACCCGAGTGGTCCAGCGAAACGATCATGCGACTTGCCCTAATTTATAGCGCGCGCCCCTCGAACTCTGGTAAGGGGAGAGAGAGAGAGAGAGAGAGAGAGAGAGATCGATGGATCATACACCGCGCGCAACGATCGATCCCTTAACGATCTAGGAACTTCCTCAGGGTGATACCAGAGATAGAATTCACGAGAGAACGTTCTCCAATCGAGCGAGCCTAGCGAGTTATGCTTGGATGGGTTCCGTGTGGATGATAGGAGCTGGAAGGGGGTGGGTTCCGAAGGTCACTTCGGGCGCATGTGGAGGTTCGCCATTGATATTCGCATCGGGTTTCTTCTGCTCTCCCCCTCCATTAATGGAATATTAATAACGCCCTGGTAGGAGGGGGCGGTAGATTGCGGATTTTTCCGAGAAATCCCACGTGATTAATTGAGTCCGTAAATCCGGTAATTGGCCTGAGTCAAAGGCGCGGATAGAAAGTAGCGGTGGATTCACGAAAAGACAATACAGAGCGGGGCCGTGTGAACGAAATTCTTCCGCGTCGGGGCCCACCGTCATTAGGTCCTTTCCAGGAGCGAAGGAGCAAACAGAGCAAATCGTTGCTGCTGCAATTTAAGACGGCTGGCAAATCCATTAGGGGGATTTCTCGGAGGCGAGGGGGCGTTAAATGGAGCGAGCAGCCACGTTGTGTCGTGTAAACTACACGGCTTCTACTTCCCCCCGCACCGCCCCGCCCCTCCTCATGCCCGCTCCTTCTCGCCCCCTTTCGCCAAAACGAGACGGGAGCATGTTACACGGAAAAAATTAATACCCCTTCTTACACAGAAGGAATTAGCGGAGCTTCGCCGACACCGCCACCACCCCCGCCCCCGCTGCCTCCGCCGCTTAGGAATTACCCATTGTTGGATGTTGCGGTGGCATTTTTCTTCCACCACGCACTCTCCGCACTCTCGCAGTGACCAGGGGGACGATTAGCTCTCGCCAAATGGAAGACCGAACCGAACCTCTCTCCTTTCCATTCAACTTTCTATCTTCATTTGCTGGACTCACCCCCGCGCCCCCGATAATAACTCACTCTTAGACACGTCTATCTTTATCTAATTAGGGATCCCGCGTAATAACCTCCTCAACCGGCGACGAGGAATCGCGCGCGGTGCTCGGTAACCCGGATAATATTCAATAATTATCGCCCCGGTACTTCGAGTCCCTCCCCCCTGGCCTCCACCCCTTGATTCAGTTCGCGAAACCTCATTTTCTTGGCGAAACATTCTCTGGCGGAATGGAGTGAGTTATCGGGCGAGGGACTCGCTAGTTAGGCGCGCGTTTCCGGTTCTACAGCATAGGGCAGTGGAAAGGGAGGGGGAGGGGGGAGGGGGAAGAGCACTACCGTCGGCCGAATGTGGATAATTAAAGAACGACGACTATAATTAGCGAAAGCTGAGAAATAATATAATATCGTTAGAGCGCGAACACATAGTAGTATTAATTATAGTTGTAGTGCCACGGTGGAAGGGGGAGGGGGCGGTTTGGTGTCGGTGGGTTTTAGCCGTGGCATTAGGATGCCGCCATGGCTCGCGCACTCACCGATAGCCCCATAAACTCTTGTTTTTCGTCCGGAGCGAACCGGGGGTAGGCCGTGCGGCGCCCGGGGGCCCTCCCACGAGGAGGAGTGACCTCGCAGGCGAAGCTCTTGGGAATATCTGGCCGAGTCTTCTTCTTTGGCGGCGCGGGTGCTGCGGACCTCCAAGGACCCCCACGTGGACGAGGTACTCGCGTTACACCGCCACCACCCTCCCTCCTCCCGCCGGCACCAACACCGGAAAGGGGAACCCACGAGGGCAAAATTCCGCGGCGGCTGCTCGCCCAATCTCACGTCGATGCATATTTCTCCGGACTTTCATACGCGAGTGTAAACCTGATTTATCCTCCCTCTCCCTCCCCTCCGCCTCCTCCACCCACCCCCAGGCTACACTCGTCCTCCGGAGCCGAAGAAAGAGGACGACGCCGAGAGCCTGCTGCCATCCACGGCGTGGCGCGAGAAAGTGATTTTATTTCTTCCAATAAACCCAGCCGCTCAATCAAATTACCTCGGGACCATATTTCATTCTAAAAATAGTGACGCGCACGAGGAGTTCGCATAACAGGGGTGTTCGTTAGAAGCAACGAGTTTACGCGGGACGGCCGTCACGGAGGATCGGACGCGCGTCATTTTTGACAGGGGAGGATCGTCCGCGTCCTGGGCTGCTTTCGCGTTAGAGTCGCGAGAAAAGCAGGGTGGGACTCGTCGTCCGGGGGAGGGTTGACTCCTGGAAGAAGGTCGCGACGAGTGCGCGACGCGGTTAGCGCAATTAGGGCCACTGTGCGCAGCGCGCGATTTCTCCTCCAGCTCCGTCGGGCCCGGAATCTAAAAATGGAGCGGAGCAAACAAACTATTAGCGAGTCTCTCTCTCTCCCTCTCTCTCTCTCTCTCTCTCCCTCTCTCTCTCTCTCTCTCTCTCTCTCTCTCTCTCTGCTCGTTCGCTCGCTCGTTCTACTCGCAAACGTAAAACACGAGGCCTAACTGCATAATTAAGGTGGCTCGCAGGACTATTAAAGCGGCGCAGAAAAGCAACCGGGTGCATTCCAGGCGTGTGCTAGCGACGAGCGTCAGTCGCTCAGAGCGAAAATACAACCTGGCTGCTCATAAAACTAGCAGAAGTGGACGTGTTCCATTCAGGACTTTTCTACTACCCCGCGGAGAGCACGCGCGCCGCTCGTACACGGCACAATCGTTCTCCAGGATTTTTCTGGCTCCGCCATCGCCATAGGGGGCGGGGGGGAGGGGGTGAACCACCCCGGAAATTTTTTCACTCCTTTGGAAGCCGAGTCCTTCGATTTGCAACGGGGATCGTTCAGGGGTTGCTTTTAGGGGTGCGGTCCCCGTGACTCCTGAAACGGTGTGGAGACAAGGGGTGGGGATCAATAATTAGGCGGACAGTGGGCAAAGAGACGGGTAGTACGCTCGCGATAAGTGATGGACGCTCTTCCTCCTCCGGTGCTCGGGCAATTCGCATAATTCGTGGCAGCGCCTCCTTGTAATCCTGCGATTTGCACGCGAGCGAGTGCTTTACGATTATTCGTTTACCGGCTTCTTCTTCTTCCTCCGGTTAAGCGCGAGTGCGTCGTCCATTAGCCGTGGGTTGTAAACAGACTAATTGAGTGCCTGACTTCGCCTACCCCTATCGCCCCTCCTCCTCCACCTCCACCACCTCCTCCTGCGTCCGTTCCTGTTCACACGAGACTACAGGCGCCAGGATAGATGATTATTACGTTTACTACCCGGATAGTTTGCTACTTTGATTGAAATGCCTTGCCTGCTTGTTAATCGTACAAACACGCGCACGCATGCACGCACGCACGCACTTACGTACTCGCCTGCTCCATATTTATAATTTAGCGGATTCTCGATCATTTTACACGTCCGGTAAATACCCAGCGTCCCATAAACGCTCCGCTTCTTACAGTTGCTCGCTGGAATTGGTTCGCCCCCTCGACCACTGGATTAATTTATCCAAGTTCTCCAGCTTATTTGAATACACGTACACACGTGCGATATCAATATCAAAGATTTCTTTCTTTTTCGACGTTTTATAATTATAATTAATTTGCCAGCAGCGATTGAAGCCTCGAGATGCGAAACGGGGTTTTATTAAGTTTCTTTGAAAGATGAATGGGGACTTTGACGAATTAGAGTGGGTTTTCGGGGATTTTAGCTAAGAATTACATTCTTAAGGGAGTTCGTTTCCGCGATGAGATTTTTTCTGGATGAGCGACTGGATCATCGGACGATAGATCAGCATCGATTGAGACGTAGAAGGAATTATGAAGGAACTTGGTCTCGGTTCATCGAGCGTAGCAACGATACTCGATGCTTTCGCTCCGTGAGAATAGACGAAGAGTCGCGCAAGGTCAAGCAAATTTAAGAAGGCACGACCAAATCCACTTGCTTTTTTCCTTCACGACGTTTCTCCTCTATCCTTGAGAGCCAATCTTGAATCTTGCTGCACGCGTAGCCAGAAACCACCCCCGATACCACATCCCTCCACACTCCACCCCCATAAGGAGCGGGAAGATTTCTTCGCAATAATCCCAGGAGATTCCGTGAGAAATTTTTCCGCCGATCACGCGGGGGCAATAAATTTGATCGCGTAATGCGCAGGCAGAGTCGCAATAGCAGCGCGTGGCAAATTGAGACAGAGTACGGAGAACTTTGACGTTAAGTGTCGCAACCGATTGCACAGGTGTACTCCAATGGCTACGGGGGTAGGTTGCGAAGGTATTGTACTTAATTGACTCGTACTCGAGGATCAATGTCGTGCTGGCAGTCACGTGGGAAGCGTGAAAGGAACAAAAACCTCATTAATTCCGCGAAGCTGCAAGTAGCGGATAATTAACGCGTTAAACTGACGCCACGTCAGGTTATCGGGCCACACCCGGTTTAATTACGTGTACCCACACGTGTTGCAGCTACTCCGTCGTCCGAGCACACTCGCACTGAGCTTTACCCCATGTCTGACTGGCGCGTATGGCGAGTAAAATCGCATGCTCGTTGAAAAATGTTCTCTCCCAGGCCTGCGATCCTGCGATCCTCGGTGACACGCCCTTAACGATGGTCCTCAAGGATATCGTAGCTCAAGTTGAGTTACGCCGGTGAACGCGGCAAAATGATTTTCTAATAATTCACTGGATTCCCACGTCGTTCCGGGCGCACCCCCGCTTTAAATTTCGATATAATAGAACGGAGCTAGACATTTCGTAAAGTACGAGCTCCGCGTTTAGGTGTGGTCAGGTGGAAAAATTGCATCCTCGTGATCCATCTGAAAGGGTTGATTAATTTCAAAGCACGTTAAGTTGAAGAAGTACGTTCGCTTGAAATATTGTTATTCCTACGTAGCTCCACTAAATTTATTGCCAGGCGTTTCTTCCCCTCTACCTCTCTCTCTCTCTCTCTCTCTCTCTCTCTCTCTCGTTTCATCAACCTACCCTCGTTTTCCACTTGATAGGTATAATTTCTATTCGAGATGATTTTTAAAATCCTTAAAACATTCGTGCTTCGGCCGATTCTCGGCGAGTGACAAATGGCAGCTGCTAGCTGGTAATTGGTGAAGAAATGTTGTGATAAGATTTTCCCATGGTGGGTTCTCAGTTTCAGCAGGCACATGATCGTCTCCTTTTCTCTGGCCGTAGGTAAAATTGGATAGGAGATAAATATTCGCGGATCGGTATTGAGGAGTGAAAAGAAGAAGAAGAAGAGAGAGAGACAGAGACAGAGAGGGGTGAGAGAGAGCGGGACAATAGGCCACACTTCTGGGCATTACGAGTCACACCCCCGACAGGGTGTCGGTGAGTATTATGAAGGGTATGGAGTGGCAACAGGTGGTCAAAGCTACCGCGTGGGCCCAGGGGCCTCATCCTTTTGTCAACGTAACACGAGAGAAGCAGCGGCGCGCGTCCCATGGGATGGAAAAGGTCTCTGAAGAATGAGAGACAAAAGGGTGGCAAGAAACTCTAGAAAAAAGGAGCCAGCATCGAGACGGGCTCCTAATGTTTGAGGTGCGACGAGACTCTCGGGAGGAGAGAGAAAGAGAAAACGAGCGAGGGGGGAGAGGGTGGAGAGGGTCCGGAGGGCCAGGAATAAAACGAGGAGTCCACTCGACTCGCGAGGATGACTGGCATTGTCGATTTTTTCTTTGTTCCTGGTCGGGTGACCTCTTTGGTCAGTCTTCAATAGAAAATAGAAAGGAACTCGGAATAATATTTAATTAAAATACTTGGGATTTTTACTTGAACAACGTCAACATCAAAGGGTCTCTCGCTCCGCTCGGGGATGATATATCGTGCTGCAATTTTTATCATGCAAATGCGCATCCACACGCTAGTTTCGTAATTTATAGAATTCAGTGTAGATCGTGGCTCCCCTCTTGTTGCTCGCTCTACCAAAGGGATTAAAATGTGGCGCGGAGGAAGAAGGAGGGAAGCAACAAAGTCCGAAGTTCCTCCCCCCCTCCCCCCCGAAGCACAGCAGACGCGATCGCCATTATCGCCACGAACTCGCGCGAGAATCGCGGAATTTCTGAAATTCCAGCGAGGATTGAGCTATTAAATGAAAATTCAGCCGGCGCTTTGAATTCCGGGCAGCGATTCGGGAAGGGCTGAGAGGCGAAGGGGGCCCCCCCATTACGTAGCCCTCCAAGTAAAAAATGGAGTCTTCCACTGGGAGGGGTGCGCGGAGTTGCTTTCCCGCAGATTTCTGAATCGATCTCAGTATATCATGAGTGAATAATGCACTTGGCCAGGGGAGAGCTGGCGGATTCGCGCTCGGCCAATTATTCGACGCGTTAATTCGTTATTTGTCACTCGAAATGGAAGGTGTCAAGGGGGTGGGTCGGGGCGAGGGGGAGAGCCGCGAGGTGGGCCGTTTGCTCGCGCACGCGCTTGTGGTCCCACGCAGGGACGATGATTAAAATTGTAAATATACGCCAGCCGACCCCTGGTGTTACGACCTCTGCGCGCCTTTGGCCACCCCTCCCCCCGACTCACCCCATATATCAAAGGATATTAGATTATGGTAAGGCGGCGAACATTAACGAGCTCGGAATCACAGCCACCCCCTCGCCACCCTGGACATCCTCTTCTTCGCTCCTGCCATTTTTCACGCATTACTCGGCTTCCCCGGGACTCCCCCTGGCCGGTCCTCGAGACGCGTCTCCCTCCCCCTCCCGCCCTTCGTTCGACCGACGTGGAAATTGGCCCAGGGTAATTCTAGCGCAAAGTCCTCGGCCTCCCTTCTCGAGGCAGCGGATCTAGCCGCGATCGATGATTCCAACTACCGGCCAACGCAAAATCCTCTGCGACCCCCGCGAGGGGGAAGGGGGAACGGGGGTGGAGTGTGGGGAGAGGGTACAGTGAGTTACTGCGAAGGAGGTATAGGAGAGGAGAATAGCGCAATAAAGCAATCCGAGAGCGACTAGTGGAGAGCATCGTCGTCCGGTGGTCGAGGGGAGGCCTGGTCGCAAGGGGGAGGGAGTTACAAGTGAGTTGCGTGGCGTGGGTGTGTCGCGGAGACAAGGGGAACGCTCGAACACGAGCGTGGCCTCCTCCACGGTAATGCATAGGTTTGTGTCGCGGCGGGCGGCGCACTTTGTAACGACCGCGGCCTTTTGACTCGATTAATCTTACCGATATACGTGCGTGGGTGTGCATTCACGCACGCACACGCGCGTAAGCGCCGGCCTGCACGTACAGCGAAGCTGGCGCACTGCTGTGAACGCCGATACTTCGAAATATAAAGTGTCGTGCTGCGCAAGGGTCCCCATTGGCGTCCCGGTGCCGCTCACCGTCACGAAGAACCCCCGAATACCCTCCGTCGTTTATTCCTTGGATACTCGCCCCTCCGCACACCCACCCCCTGACTACCACCACCGCCGACCCCGTGGTAAGAGTTCGCCACATTATCGCCGCCGGTAGTCCGGTCGAAGATTTTTCAAGCTGCATCGACAACTTTTCTAAATTTCCATCGTTCGCGAGGTAACCCCAATGGTTATGAACCCCATAATCCACTCTCCCCCTTCCTCTTATCCCGAGGACCGTCGACTTTTTTTTTCCTGGAACTCGCGTCTCTCCCCGCTATTCGCCGCTCGCTCGTACACGCGACGGAAGAGAAACCCAAGGCGAAGGTACGCGTGTGGGTGTGGATAACATTGTTGCGATTGGGAGTATCGCGGTCCCGTGGTACCGACAGGATTTTCGTCTCCTCGCGACAGGATGTAGGTCCTCGTGGATTCATTTGCGCTTTCCATCCGTCGACCCATTTCCGGAGAGTCCCGTCGATTCCCCACGGGGACTCGAGATTTATGCTCCGTCCATTGTCTTCAGGGTCGTGAGAGTGTCTCGATTAAATGGTAATCGCCGTCGATTCTTTCTTACGGAGAGCACAGGGTCCTAGGGGATTTTTACGCGGGGAGAGATACACGGGGATTGGAAAGGTACACGCGCCATTGTAATATTGTCTCAGCGATCCATTCTGCCGGGTAATATAAAATGTGCCGTGTCGAGGATCGCGAGTGTCCTCCCAGGTTCCCTTTACCGGCGCATTCGCGTTCCCACCTTATCGCCAACGTTAACATAAACTCGCTTATCACCTACCGCACAACAGCCTCGACGAGTGAAATGCGACAACAGGATTCGGCGCCCTCGTTGTTCAGCATTTTTCCCCCCGGGGAACAACATTGCGACTAAATAAGACCGGCCAGATTTATGCTTTCGTTATGTTCCCTCGAAAGGGGGTTATCGCTCGCGCTGACCTCTCCTGAAAGTGTCGGGCAACCCCCCACAGCTGAGACACGCGATCTCCGGGTACCGGAAGTCATCGTCGCACCGAAGAATCGAGGCTCGCCGGTGAGTTCCTGCGTTTTCGGACGAAGATGCGCCTTGGAATTTCTCATCGACGGGAGAACGCTCTCCGTTGATCGACTGGGTAGGATCGTCGAGTCAACGCGCGGCGACGGTACCGGGAACTCCCGTTCTACCTGGGAAGTCCGAGGAAACGGTCAGCGGCCCATTACGAGATTTTCCCAAAGATGCGCATAAAGGTTCGATGAAAGAGTCGAGAAAGTTAATTCATCAATGGGGACCGGAAAGCTGAGAAACTCCGGAGGAGCTTTGGACCGTCGACGGACGTCGAGTGTCGATACGCGCCAGGAGGACGGGGTACGTGAGCATGCAAATTTGTAGGCAAGGGGGTGAAAGAGGCCTGTCGGAGGCCCCCGGACCGGCTCATTACCAGCAATTGTGGCCGCGTGGCACCCCGTGGCGTGGTACACCGGCCCCCGCCGACCCCAGCGGCCAACGGCGACCTCGCGATCACCACCGCAGCCGCCGACCGCAGACGGGCACCGCAGCCGCACGACAACGGAATTTAATTGCTCGATCAATCATTATTTTCGTCGATCAACTCTCTCTCTCTCTCTCTCTCTCTCGCCTCTCCTGAGCGTCGCGTCTTTTTCCGGGGGTCCTCCATACTTTGCTGGAACCTCGCTCTGGCCGTGCAATATTTCTCCCTATTTGACACTCTTCCCCACGGCCTGTTCCGCTCGTTCCGGAAGGACACGGCGCGTTATGCGAGTGCGAGGGAGGAAACGCTCGTAGGGTGGGACCGAGATTACCGGACAAAGTGGTCCACTTGTGCTCGACGCGGATTTTGCATGCCCTCCCTTCTTTTCTTTGCTTTTGTTTTCGCCCGGACCTCTGCGGTTCCTCCTTGTCTCTCCAGCTCATCACGCGCAACGTAGAAACACTCGGGATGTTTCGCACCGGTGGAAGGGACCTGCGTCACCCGGCAAGCCCTTCCGAGAAGCGATCTTTTGTTGCGGTCCGCGTAAATGATGAAACGTAAAAATATCCACGTAAATTCCCACGTGGTGGCGGTGGTGGTGATTTCAATGAGTGGCTAGGAGAGAACGTAACCAGTAGAAACCGCCCCATGGGAACCGAGAGTGCGGAGGACCTACGGGATCTCGCTATCAGTACCGATGGATAAGAGACTCGTGGATGACGTGGACGAGCGTGGTCGAGGCGAGCGAGTTTGGAGGTGCCAGCCAAGAAGATGGAAGATACCACAGGTGGGTCGCGAGAAAAAGAAGTTGGAGAGGTCGCCGGAGAGAAGTTCCCGCGGAGTGAAAGGGACGGATGGATCGCAGTTGCAGAAAGAAAGGAGCAACGAGGAGAAACGAGGAAAGAGCAGAGTGGCTCGGAGTGAAAGAGGATAGGGGATGTCGTGTGGAGGGGGTGGGAAGGAAAGAGCTCTCTGAAGGGGAGGCCCGAGAGAGGAAGGATTCGTCGCGGAGTGCGGTTTTCAACGAAGCCAATTATTAGATGCGACTCGACTGAGCTTCGTTGCTGTGTGGAAAGGTGGGGGAGAGGGTGCGAGGGGCCTCGGAGAGAGTGTTGAAACCGCCGCGGGTCTAGGGGCCCACCGTGATCCACGAACCCGTGCCCCGGGACACAAAAGATAGCGTCGAAACCGGCAAAATAGAACTGCAAGGTGCCTCTCGACACAGTCGAGCTCTCCACGCCATTACGAAACACTCGTTTCTTTTCTCCGCTGGGACATTAAACTCGACTTATCCCTCCTGGGATAACACCGGGATAACGCAGGGGCTTCATTCCGCTTCACGCCCCCATTCCACTCGCCTCTCCTTCCGCGATGCTATAGAAACGAGAGATCTCTCAAGGGCTCCATTCCACATTGCTCCAGACGCCGAAGAATGAAACGACCTCGTCAAACGCACAAACGCACAACCCGTACCACCCCCTGGGACTCTCCGTGTACACAAAGGTAAGTCCTCTGAAAAAAATTCTTTCGACAAACTTACGAACAAATCAACCACCCTCCGCTCGTATTTACCTCGAGCGCTTACCCGAAAGAGTCGCGGGCTAACTTTCGAAGCTTCAACGCGAGAGGAACTCGACGGCAACTTATCCAAACCTCCCGGGAAGCTGCGCGAGTATCTGATGGGTACGCGTGTCAAACCTAACGGGAACCCAATCGGAAGTGCAACGCGCAAGGTCTTTGCGGAAGGTTTCCGAAGAGTTTTCTCGATCTTCCGGTCAAGCACGGAAGACCTGCTTGACTTTGCTCCGCTTAATGGGAGTTGCGTTATGTCTTTTGGAAGCTAGTCTGGTACGTGGAAGACGCGGGTGTCGTGGTTATTGGGCTCAGTCGCTCGCACCAAAATGAGATTTCTCGAGATCCAACTGGAAGTGGAGTGTAGCGCTGGTTAAGTGGGTCCTTGAGACAAGTCGCCACCCTTTGGGCTCTCGCCCATTGTGTCCCGGTCGAATTCGTCAGTGGCGTTTATTGGGTCTCGCCGACAGTCAGAAACGCCAGAGACACTGCAGGGACACTCGTTTCTCGCGCTACCTCGACAATGGGGCATTCGTACGGCATTGTGAGCGACCCGGCGCACATTAATTGTCTCTTTGAAGCCCGATGACCTCCGCGTAACATATTGAACCTACCATCCCGCTCCCCCCCGCTCACCGCCTCGTCCCTTTCTTCGTCCGCGCCGCCTTCTTTTTCTTCTGGCCCGGCGTTCGGCGCATAAATAAGACACGGTACTACTCGAACTCCCGGTTCCTATCCCCGAAAAGTCCAGCCACGGCTCCCCGGGAGTTTATTAAAGATCACTTTTCAGTCTATTATGCGCCATTACTTTTCCATGCGTCACTCATCCTCTCTATCAACTATCCGGCCGGGCTCCCATCCCCGGGCTAGGCCCTTTCACGCTTTGTCCACCTTGTCAGCCTTCCACGAGCTCGTCACAATAATCATAACATCTGATCCATTGGAAGTTGTCCCTCGAGTCGAATGCCATCAATGGGACGGGAAATTGCTGGTAGTTTTCTTCTCCGCTCGGTGGTTGCATCACGCAAACGCGCGGAGACTCGATGAATCCGTGCTGCGGGTGGTACTCCTGCGGGGGGAGGGGGTGCGGGATCATTACAGTACCTGCTTGTGATAAAGCCCCTACGATGATTAATCTCCGCCGGAGAATAGAAATGGTTTGTCGTGCCACTTCGGTTCTAGTCTAGTAAGCATGGGTGCAATGCTCCAATATTTCATAATTCCCCGTGGGTTGCGTCAATGAAACGTGACTGCGAAATTGCAGCTCCGGTGACTCGAATGCTCAATGATCGAATACCCCATGGAATCAGACTGAGAACCCCGGAGAGTCGAGTGTTGCTGCTGCCTCTTCTTCTTCTTCTTCTTCTTCTCGCGTTGTCTTCACCGTTCACTCGCTCCTCTCTTTCCACTCGTTTCTTCCCGACCTTAAATCCGTCCATCGATCTGGTCCCCTCCCACACTCACCCCCCGCGATCCCGCTAGTTTCTGAAAACTCGATGGGCACTCGCGGAGTTCCAGTTTCTCGCGCTTCTCGTGGGAGAGAGCAGCGAGAGAGGGTGCCCGCGGATCTTCGTAAAGTTCCATTGAAGGCTCCGCGAAGGCCTGATTCGATTCCGGGAGATCCTACGGTCCGGTTCAAGGTTAACGACATACCCGGAGTGATTCATTAATAGAAAAGCCTCGAGCTTGACGAGGAAAGTAGGGAGGTCGGTCACGACGAGCGGATTCAGCGGGGGATATCCTGGTGGGCGCCGGCCGGGAGGACGCTGAAATACGAGCGATATCGGGCCGGAGGGTTTCGCCGATATAATTAAGGGGCGATCATTCTCATCCCCCCGTGAACGGGCACCCACTGGAATCGTGTCTCGCGCGCTGGAATCCAAATTTTATGTCGGTACCATAAAAGCGCGTCACCGCCGAAGAATTAGGACGGTAGCCTGAGGTCCGCGGTGCTTGTACCACCGCGAGCAGGGGAGGGGGTGGCAGGCGAGAAACAGAGAGAGAGAGAGAGAGAGAGAGACGCAAGCGGCGATCGCGCGACTGAGCGAGCTCCACCAAAGGGTTGGGGGAAGCCATCCGATGATAATGTCGGAGGAATGAAAAAAATCGACGCGAGAATCAGCCGAGAGACATAGGAACCGGAGAAAGATAAATTAGTGGAACAAAAATCGAGGGAGAGCGGGATGATTAAATGGATGCGAAGAAAACGCGGGCAGTCGGAGGGAGGGAGGGAGGGAATACAAATAAAAGCGGGGACTCCAATAAATATGTGACGCGGTGGCAAAAGGAGGAGCCAGCCGGGGCTTATAGTTTTGTCGAAGCGCGCGCGCATAACTTAGCATAATTAATAACTTTCTATTATTACTAATGAGATAGAGTCGAATATTGAGGTAGTCCAGCCCTCGGCCTGCGGTGGAGGCGGATTGGGGCGGGGGAGGGTCGTCGCAGAAATAATGGTAACGGACCTGGACGCACCGTGCGATATGCGAAGGTCCCGCGCCGAAGGTAAACGCTAAAATAAGAGAGCCCCGGCCGCTCGGAATAGATTCTTAAGGTAGTAGCTTCGACAAACAAACCCCGAGTATCCCCAGGCCCGCGCGGACTCAACATTAAAAAACAAATATTTATAGCGGGGACGCGCTTCGGAATAACTTTGAGGGCCCTCTCGTGGGAATGTCCTGTCAATCGGCCGGCTAATGAGGGCCATTAAACGAGGGGCCCGTTCGCGATCCTAAAGTGTCGCTAACGGAAGGCCCGGCAGAGCCGAGAAAATAAAACTCGCGCCCGTTCCAGAGGATGGTCCCGGTCGCTCGTTCGCTCGCTCGCACGTTCGCGATAGGAGGTTTCGTAATGGCGATCGCTCCACGCCAGTCAGCGACGACGCTGACTGCGGGGTTTAGGGCCCTTAGCGGGCGGAAGAGCCCGGATGGGCCTGATGGCGGAATAAAACTCGACCGTTCCACGTGAAAACGTTTCCAGCGCGTTTGGTTTTATGGTGACGTTCGTGGGACGCGAAGACTCGGAGCGACCGGCGGTGGAGGGACGAAGGGTCCACAGGTTGGGTCGGATGTTCCGGTGGGGGTTGGTGGCGCGCGGAAGGGCGGGGGCGCGCGCGGAGACTTCGGCTGCCGATGGACAACCTGGAAGACTCGTGGCTCGTGCTGCCGTCGGGGTGCGCGGGGAACCTTATTGGCAGCGGGCCCGAAGAAAAGGTAATTACCGCTGGATTCCCGAGGTCTCTAGGCTAGATGAGGCCATCAACGCACAGCGGGGAATCGCGACACCCTCGTCTGCAGCCCATCCTCGTCAGCTCCGACCTAGAACCCATATTACTCATCTGCATCTCTCCTCTCCACACTTTCTTATTATTCCCAACCTCATCCTCGTACCTCCCTCGCTCCCCACCCCACCCGAAATGTCCACTTTTCTCTCTCCCGTTTATGCGCCCTTTTATTCCTTCGCTTTATCACCGAACCCTTTCCGCGCTTCGTCTTTCACTATGGTCGATATTTCAACCCCACCCCCGCCTTCGTCCACGAACTCCGATTTTCATTCGCATCGAGCAGTTTCAGCGTTTGTCTCTCGCGTTTGCGATTCTTCCGCCATGCTCGAACCCGGGGGTAGTTGAGTGGTACCGGTGTCGGGGGGTGTCGGGGATTGGCGGGGCTAAACGCGAGGGTAAAATTCGGGGGTGCGTACCAGTGGAATTTGATACGATCGATCTCTCTGGCGTTGGCGAACGCTCCGTCGGAGTGACGAATCTCTCCCGGGGAGGGGGGGGGGGGATCTTTCCGATGATGTCCTTTGAAAAGCGGAAGAGACGAGGGGGTGGTTCGCCACACCCCCGCGTTTCACGAACTTGAGTTACGAGAGTTGGAGCAATTACACGAGCGGAACTCGAGCGGAGACGAGAAGGCGAGAGACGATTGACGCAGCGGGGGCATCCGCGCCAGTGGCCGGTCGACGGATTTTCGGCGACTTCGAGCGTTTTCGAGGGCAATCGCCGGTGTCCGACGCTCCGGGATCTGAGGAGTCGCTCCATTAGTCGCTGCCGCACTCACACGGTGCTCCACCCCCGTCCGTGTGTCCGTGTGTCCGCCTTATGCAAATCAGTCGCGCGGCGTAATTGGCACCGAACGAAAAAGCTAATTACCAAAATCGTGCGGTTGCCTCGCCGGTCTCGGGCCCCATCAACGCTCAGCGGGGCTCCGCGACACCCCGCCCGCCCCCGCGACCCCTCCCCCACTCTTCCCGGTACGTGGATTCATCTACTCTTGGACACGACCGCGAGACCCCGAATATTACTCATCCGCGGCCGATATAAGACTACCTGCTTCTCTCGATTATCCTACGCTCTCCTCTCTCTCTCTCTCTCTCTCTCTCCCTCGCTGCCTCCGATTCTTCGCTGGAGCAGCGGAAGGTCCGTCGAAAATATCGTCGGGCTTTTTACGCTCCCCAAGGTCGATTTTCAATTCCTTCGACTCGGCCTGCTAGTTCGAAGTAAGCGAACAGCGACGATAAATCGATCGAGTCTCTTCCTCGGTGCCACTGTCAACATCAGCGAGAAAATGTCAAGGTCGCGCGAGGATCACTGGAAAATTTCGGAGTCCGCGTTTCAAGGACGCTCGACTTCACTTTCAACCCTCTGGCGCGATCATCGGGGAATAATCGTCATCGTCTCGTATCCTCGAGTACGAGCAAAGTTCCGGGAATGGAGGTTGCCGATCTATCCAACGATTTTATTGAGATATGGAAACTCTCGTTGTAGATGGAAGGGGTGGGGGGAGGGTGCGAGGGATAATAAAAGAGAGCCAAAGGGTTTTGGGACTCCGGATATGTGGTAGTGAACGTAAGTTATGCCAGCATTAAGGATGCAATCAATAAGGCATTAATATGCAGCATTCGCTGAAAGTAGCAACCCTCAAAGATAAACCACCCCATTAAGAGCCGGGGTAAGCTCGACACCTGCGCTCATACGTAGAAATTCATCGGCGATTTCTCAAGCTGCGTCGCGAGGTTATTCACTGCCACGAAGACGCGTAACAAGGGCCTACACGAGCACCCCGGCCAGATCTAGAAGAAGCTCCACGGGTCCTAAGGGAACCAGCAGGGGTCCAGTTGGTGGACGTGGTGGATGCTCCTCAGCTTCCACCGGAGCGACCACCTCGATATTCCCGGCGAGTTGGAGGCAGCTGACGAAATTTGTGGTTTTCCGTGGACGGCGGCTTGCCGCAGTCTCTCTCACCCCTTTTGGAGAAAAGAAAGGAATTATTAATCGTCACGCGGGCTGCGCTCGAAGAGGAGGCGAAGAGTAGTGGACTCATCGTGGATTTGCCGAAGAGGAGAAGAGAGGAGAGGAGTGGAGAGGAGAGGAGAGGAGAAGAGAAGAGAAGAGAAGAGAAGAGAAGAGAAGAGAAGAGAAGAGCATACCGGTGTGGAACCTACGGCATACCTGTGGAGTGGAGTGGAACTCCGTGGCTCAGGTAGCGGAGATCCTTTGACCTTTCTCCGCCTGTCCTGCAGGATACGTTCGTTCCTGTCGGTCCCGGGCATCCTCCGTCCCGGCCCCGAGAATTCCTCGAGCGATTCGGGGGCGGGGTGCCGTGGCTCCCGCTATTCATTTTGCTGCCTTCGAGAGAATGGGAGAATTAATAAGTGACATCTCGCCAGAAAAGGTTTTTACGCGCGCCGAGATCGCCGACTAGGAGAAACTTCGGAGACGTGGGGAGGTTAGGGGGCATCTGCTCGTGGCCGCGGAATATCTTTTGTGGCGGGCCCCTTTGTACCAGGCGAGAAACGAAACGCCTTGTCTTAGGTCACGCGTAACAATGCAACCAGTGTCCACCATAATCCAGCGCAGGGTCCTGCTACGAGTGAATTCCATTCAGCAGCTGCTGCTATATCGCATTCTTCTTCGTTGCCTCCGTCCGTGAGGGAAGGTCCCTAATAATTGGGTTCCGATTGACCATCTGACAGCGCGCGCCTTTCATCACCCCTTGACCTATCGCCACTCGCTCCTTCCGAAAATCTCAAAACCCGACGCTCTTCCCCTTGCCCCGCGAGAATACGACGCGTACAATGGGGGAGTTCGTGGTCCGGATGGTGGACGATGACGCAGCGAGTTCGGAACCACCCCGAGGAACTCCATCCCCGGTTCGCCGGGGTTCTTCCCCGAAATCGCGATGGAGCGCCTCGAAGACGTCGGTCTTGCGGTTCGCACCTCCGTCCGTAGGCAATCGACCTTCGGCAGTTCGATCGCGATCGACCAATCGACGGTGCGCCCCTCGCTCCCCTTCCCCTCGACCCTTCAACCCCTACCACCGCTGGGATCTTCCGAAAATGTCCGAGCGTTTCCGCTAGATTCGAGAGTCCCCGTGGGTTCGTGGACCATCGTCAGGGTGGGTTCTCGGCGGAAATCGCGATGGACGATCACGAGGATCGCGATTATCTCCGTTGGCGATCGGCGGCCTCGCGGTTTGCGCTGGAAGAGGCTAACGAGCCTATTGGGGATCCCGCGGATCGGATGGTGCGCGCGCGCGCGCGCGAGCGGTTATTGGTTAAATTCCGCGGGGGCGGGTCGGGGGCGGCCGGGAGTAATTTACATGTTCGAGGGCAGCGCTGAAAAAGAAGAGGGAGCGCCTGATGCAGGAGAGCACCGATCGGCACCGTTTCCCACGAGGCGCGCGACCGATCAATGGGGAAGCGAGCGCTGCATGACGAATGGGAGCGCAGCCAATTTAGATGCATAGAGGTCAAGCCGCGGGGTCGTCCGACGACCTGTCGTGTTTCATTCCTGCGAGAACTACGTCGGGACCGGGACCGGGACCGGGACCGGGACCTGGGGCCCACCGGGTCCAACTGCGTTCGCGACGTGACTCGTAACGAGGACGCGTGATCGGGAATTTCCGATCTGCCTCCTCCTGCTCCCCCATCCTCTGAGCGCAATCCTAATTTTCTAGGAGGGACGAGGCTGGATCGACGAAACCACGAGCGAGACCCCTCCGCGCCAACTGCAAAAACCTTGGCCAACCCTGCGCGCGCGCGCGCGGTTGATGCTGCCACGAAAAAATGTTAACCGATCCCACCGATCATTAGGGATCACGCGCGATCACCGTCGTGGATCACATAATTGTCCGACGATAAAACTCACCTCGTGATGAGCGCGCGGTGATTCTGCGCTCGAGTAAATTGAACGGCGCACCCCGGACGGATTTGGATATACATATCAAGTTTCCTTCTGCGTATCCTCCGGTGCATCCTGTATTTCGGAGATCAACCTGGGTGGCACGGTCATAATTATTACCACGAGCCATCGGCGGCCTGACGATTGGCTCGTCCAAATTATCTCAGCCATGACGAAGGATGATCCTACAACACACTTTTTGCGAAGGACAAGCCCAATAAGAGAGGAGAAAAATGGCCGCTAAAAAACTAAACGGACGTAAATAGGTTCCAAGGAAAAAAAGGGGGGTGCTCGAGTACTCGTGTGGAAGATCTTTTGGGAATGCTCCGAGTGCCACAAACGAGTCGTATCGAGGTTGATCGCTCTATCGCTGAGAGAGAGAGAGAGAGAGAGAGAGAGAGAGAGAAGTCGGATTTTCGCTCGTTGGACCGCCGTGTCTGATTGCGCGAATAGGAGGGAGGGAGCCGAGGATTGGGGTAGTGGAAGGGTGCAAGACGGATAAGCGAAGGAAACCACACTCATTGCGTCTTCATTATAAATCCTAAGAATCACGCAAATTGATAACGGCATCCGAGAGCTGCCGTAAGGGTCCTTCGGGACTCTAAATAGGGCTCACCTCCACCCTGGCCCAGCGGGATGCCCCGGAGCACGAAATGAGCGCCGGTGACGGGAGCCACCGCCTTCGGGGCTCCTCCCACTGCTGATGCTGTCGCCTCCTAGCAAACTTGCATATGGCAAGGGCGCAAAGTCGTTATTTCGAACTACTGAGAACCCGATCGTTCAAAGGAGAATCCATTGTTTCCACCGGCTATCCATCACTCGAGGAAGCACAAAAGAAACAATCGCCGTTAAACAATATTGCCGCAATCTTCCCCCTTTGGCAGATTGACAATATCCCTTTTCTCACGCAACTACTACGAACGCGAAAGCGATCGAAACGCACCGTCCACTTGCACGCACCCTCTTTTGTATTCGCATTTTCAAAATTGCTTGGAGAAACAATTTTCAATTGTTTAAATAAAAAGCTGATTAAAAGGAAACGATCGTTTCGTGCGATCTCTCGAGTATCTTTTTGTTTCGAAATTCGGCAGATTTTCTAGCAATAGTGAGTTGCTCATAAAAGAGAGAGAGAGAGAGAGAGAGAGGGAGGGGGCAGCAGGAAGAGATGCTCGAGTCTCCGAATAATCAGCTCCTACAACCTTTTGCATCCCCCTCGAGATCGGGGAAGGCAACAGGCGGAGGCCACGTAGGTTCCGAGTCTGGAAGTCGCAGCCCTCGCTGGCTGACCGGTGGAAGATTCATAAATTATTTCAGGAAAAAAGGAGGAAAAGTATTTCCAATTACAGTTTTTTGTGAAGGGTTGCCGCGGGCTACGCAGCAGGGGGTCTGCTTAATGGCGACCCGCGCTCTCCGCTCCTCCCCCACCCGCCCCTCTTTTAGTCTTCGTACTATTCTTTTCCATCTTCTTCTTCTTCTTCCTCTTCTTCTTCTTCCTCTTCTTCTTCTTCCTCATCCTTGTACTCCTGTTCCTTCTCTTCCTTTTCTTCACGTTAGTCGACCTCTTCTTCCTGTTCTTCATCATCATCATCGTCTCCTACTTCTTCGCCTCCTTCTTCTTCCTCCACTTCATCTTCTTCTTTTTCCACTGGTTATTTCAGTGGGAGAGGTCACTCTTCGTTGTTCGAGGTCCTTCAACACCGGCAACGCGATGGTCTCCTTCCCTCTGGCGTCACATCTCGCTGTCCTTCTTTCTTCTTTCGACCGGCGGTCGGTCCCCTCCCTTCTCCGCCCTCTCCCGTTCTGCCGGCTTCCTCGAATGAAAAGCAGAAACGCGACGACACCTCAATTCCTCGGTAAGCAGCCAATTCTAATCGGGGAGCTGTGCGGTCCTACCGAGGAGCTACGGTTCCGTGTACCGGCAGCCCAATATTTTATCGGAGAGTCTCTTCGAGGCAATAAAGAAATCCTTTGAATTCCCTGCGGTAATATAATAGGAAGACATTAACACAGAATTTATACATGACTCGAAACTCACGTAGACGTCGTTAAAGAGCGTAAACTCGCTGCACGGTGCTACCAATGCACGAGCCAGTTCCCGCAACGACAGATTCCGACGCACCCTTTACGATGAACTTAACGGCCGGTTAAATTACGGTCCCGCTTATGTTAGCGAGGGCCAGCTGACCCTCCGCGCTGACCTTCGACCTCCGCTACCCTCGCTCATCCGAGCTTCGTCCTGCCGAATCAGCGGCGTGTGGCAGTCTCGGATATTTCGCCGAGAAAACACCGAAAGCTCTCGGCGAACGCCGCCGCCCTGATCCGTCAGAGCCTCAAGGTCAACCAGTACAAACCAGAAGAGAACGTTTCTTTCGGAAACCAGGCTTTTCTCTCAGGATACCGGGGTGGGGGCTCGGTGGAACCGTTCCGAAAAATCGTCAGGATCGAGTCAATGGGGAGCCGGGGGTGGGTGAGAGGGGGAGGAGATCGGCTCCGGTTGTCCAGAGGCCAAAGTGACATCGACGCCGAGGTGGATCATCATCGATCCTTCCACGCTCGATCCTTCAAGATCGCGTCGTGGCTGGTCGTTCATCGTGCGGTGTAAGTCGGTGTAACGCCGCACGAGGTTACAGCGGGGGACTCGCGGATCGCCTCCTCCGGGGAGTCCGCAGGCTTCGTGTCCCGCTAGACGTGGGCCCTCTCGCCTATAGTTTACGTGACATTTCGGAATGAATATCGGCCCGCGCGCACGGGGACCGTATGCAGGCTTGTACATATTTTCGGGAGAACGCGCGCCGACCGGGCATGTATCGCCGTGGGCAACATATTCATAACTAATAGATCGGCGAGCCCCGGGTGACAGAGCAATACGTCCTGAGTTTCGATGTTCCTGAACCCAGCCAGCTCCGCACACGCTCGCGCGACCAAGTTCCTGCCCGCTCTGAGACTCCCATGACTTCGCCATGGCTCCCGGTACCACTATAACCCCCCCCCCCCCCCCCCGCTGCCACCACCTCCACGACACCATGGCGAAAATGTCCAACGCCGGGGACTCGTTTAGAAATACTCGCGCGGAGGGTGGGGGGTGCTTCGTCTCAACCTTCTTCGGAAAATCAACTCGAGAGTTTTTCCAGGTTTGTTCGTTTCTTTTTTTATTTCGCCAAATTTGGCAAACTCCTCGCGTCTCTCTCGAGTTCGCGAGAGGGTACGCGCTGGTAGCTCGCTTATTTGCGTGTTGGATCGTGGGGGGGGGGGGGGGTTAGGGGACACACGGGTATGCT
This sequence comes from Sclerodermus sp. 'alternatusi', assembly GCA_037305995.1. Taxonomy (NCBI): domain Eukaryota; kingdom Metazoa; phylum Arthropoda; class Insecta; order Hymenoptera; family Bethylidae; genus Sclerodermus; species Sclerodermus sp. 'alternatusi'. The sequence goes on from CM074553.1 coordinate 1,597,110, forward strand.
TCGGCGTTTCTCTCGAGTAGAGAAAGTCAATCGTGAAATCCGGCGGCGATTGGGGAAAATCAGCTGGAGCGGAGTCCGGACGTAGCATAATTGCGTCAGTGGTGTATTCCACCGACAAAGAAGACGTTCGATAATTTCATACGCGGGGCATAAATAAGAGACTGTCGTATGATTTACTCGTACGTTTCGAAGCTCTACATGGGTCGAGCATTCCAGGAAGCTCGTCCACCTCGGACGGTCATAAAGAAACTGGCGAGTTGTCTTCGTAAGTCAACCTCTTCCTTTCGGCCTGCCTGCCTCTTCCGTTCCTACTCCTGCACGGTCTATTTTTCAAAGTCCACTTCGGAACTTCTTCATCATCAAAATCACATTTGGAATTCGTAAATATCGCCTGCCTCGAGGAATTCGATAAGCTTGTCCGAGCCGCGTTGCTCACCGAGTTAACATTGAAGAAGTCCTCGCGAAAGGAAGAAAAAAAAGCAAAGAGAAACAGTTGCGAACCAAAGAGTTAACAGAGAGAGAGAGAGAGATAGAGAGGATGACGGAAGAACATGGAAATTTTTTAGAAACCAGGAGTATACGGCACGGAAGTCGAATTTAAGGATATGACCGGGAGTCCGGTGGATTCGAGGGGGCGGGAGGGGGGCAGCGCACCGCGGGTGTCCCAAGCGCGCGGTGACCTTTCAACTACGAGCGCAGGCCGAGGTTCCGAGACATCCGATTCGGCCCAGGCGGAGAGTCAGGAAGAGACGGGAGACGACCGAGGCTTCCCTGACAATAGAGCCCAGTCATACGATAATAATGATCAATTATCGATCTGTCATTCAATGGCTGTGCCGACGGAATGCACGACGAATCGAATTCCTCTTCCTTCTTCCCTCTCCGCTTCCTTCGCCGCTCCCGCCCTCCCCGGGTCTCTCCGCTCCGCGGTTGCGCGAGCTGGCGTTCATCGTCCTCCCCTCCCCGCCCGACCCCGATCTGGCCTTTTCCGATGGGCCCTTCGACCCCCGTTCGTCGACCAAGTCGGCATCTCATTATCGGTTTATCGCTGTTCCTCGCGCTTCACGCTTCGTCGACATTAATACGAGTTCCCGCATTGCGCGATGTTCCACTGAAAACGTGCTCGAGGAACGGTTCCGCGCGCCCTATCTCTCCATCGTTTCTCTCCCGGTGAGCGCAGAACAGGAATTGGTACAAGAGGGGGGTGCGGGAACGCGCAACGATCCTCCCGGTCCTCGTCGCTCGAACTCGGACACTCGGGGGATGACACCCCCTCGTTGCGCGGCAGCCGCTACCGGGCCGCGTCCTCTCCCCTCCCCCCGGCCAGGACTCGAGAGCGGATCACCGCCGCGGTCCACGTAGAGTTGTCGCTGAGAAGCGGGCCCGCAGGCGGCCGTTCCCAGGTAATTCCCCGGCAGGGCGAATTCCCAAGGCGGCGTCCGCGCGCTGACAACGCCGAAATTCCTCCTCGCTCGAGGTGAATGAGCGCAACCCGCTGTTTAGCCGGGGCTCCTCACTTCCCGGGGTAGTCGTCGGGCCCGTTCGCTTTCTCACAGCAGTAAACCAAGCAGTAACTACCGGCGTGCGCAAAAAGGGCGAAATTATTAATAATAACGGCAGGTTACGGAGTAAAAGGCGCTGCTAACTGGAGCTGGGGCCCGGGGCGAAGTATGCGGGGCTGACTGGCCCCGGTTGCGTTTGTGGTCGCAGACGAGGAAAACGGAGTCCCCTGCCGGGGCGAAACTACCGGGCCCCGCGAGGAACGTCGAGTTCCCCAAAGCTCTCGGGCCCCAACTCAATAAAAGAAACGGAGGCGGGCAGCATCGGGAAGGCCCCGCAGAGCCACGGAGGAAAGAGGGCGGGGGGAGGGGGAGGGGGCCCGCGGTGATTCCGCTGAGCTGAAATATTGTGCGGGAATGACACAGCAGCGATTGTTTCTGCATTCTGGGCCCGGGCCCCCACCGGACATTAGAATACTAAAGTAATTATGGAACAACCATAAGCGGGAATCCGTGGAGCGGAATATCATAAATTTATTGGGTCTTGCGTCTCGCGGAAGATGGACGATCGATCCTGAATTCCTCGAAGGATCGATCAAAGGTGTTTAATCTAAAGAAGGTAAGGCCCGTGAGCCCGGCAGCTGTCGATAAAATTGTGTGGTCACCGTCCTAGCTACCCCAGGGCCCAGCCCGCGCGGGAGAAGGGAGCCCGGGCGGGGAGGCCGGCCCCGAAGAAGCCGGAGGAGGACGTGGAAAGTAGCGGGAGAAGGACGGAAAGTCACCCCCTGCCGGGGCACCGCCGCCTAATCATTCTTTAAATGTGCATAAACAAGTCCCCGGGTCTGCGTCGGGGATGCCGTATGACTAATGTCATTCCTCGAGCAATCTGGCCCCACCCCACACCCGCCCCCGGACCCGCAGCGACTCCCGCTGCCGCGTATTGGCCGGAAAGCAGAAATCATCGGCCGGGGGAGGGAGGGGGCGAGCGTGGCCTCGAGAAAAATAGAATGAGCCAGGAGAAGTCTATAAGCTAGGAAGTCGGGAGAGGGTGAACCTCTCCGCCGCGCTGAACGCCCGGGAAAAGAGAGAACAGCAGCCTAAATCTAAAATGCAAATACGCTCAACAAATCACTATCGGTGACAGGCATCCTTACTTTTGAGGAAGGGGAGGGGGCCGGTGCGGGACCCCCTGCCAGGGCTCCGAGGGTAACCCGGTCCCAACGACGAGTTTACACCGCATGCGGTTAACGCCTGCACGCTCCAAGCTGCCGAGAGCTTGTAAAATTCTCCTGCCGGTCTTACAGCGCTCGTACTCGCCCCCTCGCTCTTGATAAATCGTCGCCGAAATTCCTCCGAGCATCGCCGCTGCGTTCAACCCCCGAGGAAGCAGCCGACGACCCCGGGAACCCTCTCCGGTGACGCAACCCGCGCGAGTTCCACTCGCGACGCACCTCCGACCCCGATTCCATTTTCCTGTTTTGGGCCCAGGAGGGCAGCGGCGAAAAGATTACCGTGACTCTCGGGGGTGGGGAGGTGATTCGAGTGGAAACGGATTGGCTCCTGTGGAGGTCCGTCGATCGCGTCGAAGGCACCTTGCGGACCACTCGTGTCGGGTCCCGGGTAGATGGCGAACTTATCTACGACGGCTGTCTCTCCTTGAAAGGTAGAATTGGAATTACAACCGAGCGCAGTGTCGGCACAATGGCACGTGAGCCCGTGTCCCACGAGAGTATCCCCAGGATTAATGGTGTGATAATTATACGAGTCATCGTCCAGGAGTCCAGGTGAATTCTCGCAGTCAGGCAGTCAGGCAGGCAGGCAGGCAGGCAGCCCGGGGCCTAAACGCATACTTGGGCACAATCGCGCATTGACCGCTGGTAATAGAGTTCCTCGGGGGGTAGTAAAGGGAGGGGAGGGAGTGTGTAAACGGGGTTTTGTACAGGGTTAGCCGGAGCTGTGCTCCTGACTAATGGAATCGCGCTCTGCCTCCTGGTGAGGGTGGCTCCCCTGTGTCGGTTCTGACCGTTCGTTTCTCCTAGTCTCTCCCCCCTCCCCTCCTCACGCTTCTATCGCCACACCGTCGCTTTCCCCTTGGTGCGGGCTACGCGTTATTTATGCGCAGCTTAGGCTCCGGAGCGAACAAGCCGACGGTGCTGAAAGTATCACATTTATTTTACGACGAGAACCAGCTTAGAATAATAAACCGAACCCCGAGACCCGGCATATTTATCTAATCAGCGGCATGCCCGGATATTCACTGGAGGCTCCACCCCATTCCGGAGCCTCGGAGAGAATCTCTCTCGAACGGGGTTTCTTTCTCCCGACACCCTGTGTCCGAGTCAACTCCCCCCGTGAAAGTCATCTCCGTCGGGCGAATTTCCTCCGCCTGACGAAAACTCCAATTTTGTCATTTCACTCGCGAATAACTGGGGGGAGGGGGTGTACGTTAGTCGGGGAGGAGGATACGCACGGTGGAGGCAGGGAGGGGAGGGAGGACTCGCTTACGAATAGTAGCGCGGGTCCTCTCGAATTACCTGGAGGATTGTTTAGCGTAATTGGACGAATCAATCTCGAGGTCTCAGGTGGGGGTCCGAGAGAGGAGCCAGAGCTAGCAGCTCTTTGTACCTCTCGCGTCTCGCGATACCGCTCCGTGAAGGAGCGTGTAAACGGAGGGAGCGGCGGGGTGGAGGAGAACGGTCGGTCGGGCCCGACTGGACAAAGCGGAGGAGGAGGAGGAGGAAACGCCGGCGTGTACGCAATACGGAGGTGAAGATGCGTCAAACTGGAGGTGGTTAGTAGCGATCTAATTATCTACGCGGCGGGAAGTCGCGGCCTCCCTCTGCGCCTACATCGGGGAAACAAGAAGAAGGCGAGCGGTACAAGGGACTCGCGCGGAAGAGGAGATACCAGTCCCGAAGGTCACCGCCACCCACCACCCCCGAACCCTCCGAGTCCTCTCGAATCCTCTCGAATCCTCCACGAAAACTCCCGAAATTCTCGCTCGCCCGAGGACCAGTTCCCTCTCCCCGACTACCCCTAGGGCCGCCACACGTCCTAATTCGAAGAAAATGGAAGAGTCCGGCATGCGTGCGTGCATCAAGATTACTCCGCAGCGCTTAATTTAATTTCCACGCGCACTGATGAGAATTGATTCGCTTGTAATTGGATCCTTTGCTAGAGGATCATCCGATGAGGCTTCTTTTCCAGTTGAGTAATCGATATATGCGTGCGAGGCAGTGTGAGAGAGAGCGAGACGGAGACGAAGCAAACCGGAGGAAAACAGAGAGAGAGAGAGAGAGGGAGAAAGGTGCTGGTAGGAAAGTTCAACTCAATAAGAACCACGGACACCGTTAGCATTGTACAAGGCCCAATCAGTGTTAGCGGCATCAACGTGTTAATTGCCGCAGCACACGTACTCGAAGACATTACAAAACATTTTAGCATTTAACCACCTCCGGAGGATACATTCTCTTCTGGAACTCTAACCATCGGGGTCTGGTACGAGAGGCTCGAACGATGATTTATGGTGATCGCTCGATGCTCTCCCCGAATTACCCTTTAGCTCTAATACCACGAATGTCTAAGAAACCGGTAAATAAATCGTCCTGTGGCCGGTAGACTCGCGGTGGAAATGGGCAGTTCGACCGATCGGGCCCAGTTCACCCGGAGGAATTTCTCATGTCACGCCGGATTACTTTATTCGTCGGTGCCTCCTGATACCGCTGACCTTTGACCTTGCGACAGGGTCATCCCAGGAGATTTTCGCTATTAAGATCGACCACTTCGGGTGGGTCGAAGGTGGGGAGAGACGTTCCTTCATCGACGGGACCTCGATATTCGCGGAGGGTTCGGTACCCGGATGGATCCTCGAGCGCCGACAGGGAGAGGGGGAAACCCCGTTGAGTCCCATGGCACATCCACGGGGGCGATACCCTCGAAAAACGAGGAAACACGAAACTCGCTAACTAGTGCCGCGAAATTGAAAAGCAACGGTACGCCGCTTTCAGTCGGTCAGTCAGTCAGTCAGGAAACTCGCTGGTTGATTAAGCGCGCGCGCTTGGCGAGTGCTCCTCTGCACGAGGGGAAGACGAGGAAGAAGAAGAAGAAGAAGAAGCAGAGAGGAAGAAAGAGGTGGAGGGAAGAATCTCCGAGGAGTATTGCGCGATGGGTGAGAGCAGGGGGTGGGAGAGACGTGGGAGGATGAAGGGTCTAGCGAAGCTCGAGGAAGAAAAAGCTGGGGCAGAGGAGGGAGGAGGAGAGAGTAGAAAAGAATATAGAGGAGTAGAGAAGAAGAGTAGAGGAGAGTAGAGTCGAGTATAACCGTGAAGGTATAGGAGGAACCGTCCACGGTGACGGTCAGCGAGCGCGAGCTGACCTCTGACCCACGAAGGATCCTCGTTCAGTGAGCTTGGCGGGGCCCAGTGGGTCTCTCTCCCTCTCTCTTAGAGTCGAACGCGGCCGAGAACGGGCCGACGGGGCCTCGCGAGGGGCACGGCGTGGGCGAAGTCGGCGCGGGGAGGGCGACTGATGGGGGGAGGGGGTGACGAGCTCGCCCGCGGGCGTCCTGGGACCGTGAGAACACCACCTATAATATTATTTAGTCTGCCCGATGCTCGGTTAGCCTCTTCTCTCTGTCTCCCTCTTCCTTCGTCCAGCGATCCCCCGAGTTTCTCTCACTATCAGCTCGTACCTTCTCTCTCTCTCTCTCTCTCTCTCTCTCTCTCTCTCTATCTCTCGTCGTTCTCGACTTCTCGTGCCTCTCGCTAACTTGTTCCTCCTTGCTCTCGCTCTTCCTTGTCCGGTGCGTGTACATCAGCGCGCGAGTATGAAACGTTACTCGTCCCCCACCCACCCCCGCCACCCTGACCTCCTCCCCCGCTCTGCCTCGCCACTCTCGCTCTTTCTCCTGACCCGGCCTCTCTCGCTCTCCCGAAGGCTGACCAGAGAGCAGCTAACCATGGCCACTATACACGGTTTACTCTCGCGCATTAATTGCCGTCGTAAATTGTTGCGGCTTTGCAGTCGAGTCGAAACGAACCCGCGTGGCGCGTCGTACCTTCGCCGCGAGCAGAAAACTCGCCCCCTCCTACCCCCTGCCTTCCGTCCTCGCTCTCCTCTCTTCTCCTCTTCAACGCTCTCCACGGGTCCTCCAGGTTTTTCTTCTCTAGACACTCTAGGAAAGTTTTGTCGGAGTATCTCGCGTGTGATTGATCCCACCACCCCCTCCCCCCTTTGTTCGAAGAAACGATTTGCGAAAACCAAAAATTTTCCTCGAGCGCTGAGGAGGATGGTCGCCGGGAGGCGGGGAGAGTGCCCTTAATTGGGCACTCGCAGGTTTTCTGGGAAACGATGAGATTAGCTCGCTACGCGACGACCCTCTTCTCCGTCTGACCTAATTAAGTATGTTTCCCTGCGGAAACCAACACAGTCCCTGAATGCGGAAATTTTCTTTTCCCCAGGAAATTTGCTGGTTGCGTCGAATAATATGGGAACGACGCACTGGGTCACCTGGAATCCTGTGTGCAGAATCGTATTCTCTCGAGAAACGAATCCCGAGAGGTGTAGCAGCCAAGGGTGGAAAGGGGTGACATTCGTTGTTTCGGAAAAACGAGTTTTGAGGGCCAGCCGATTGCAACAGCCACGGCATAAATCACTGGTAAATCACAAATTGGATGGTTGCGTAAAGAAAAATGCATTATTATTATTATTATTATTATTATTATTATTATCATTATCATTATCATTATCATCATCACCATCATCATCATCTCATCAACGTAATCTTTATAATCCCACAGAGCCGGACAAACTGGCGAGAGTTGCGATAAATTACAATCGAGTACGTAAAAACGTACATACAGGAACACGAAACCACCCTCCTCCTCCCCCAGGAATCAATGTCAAAGGGTTGACGGAGTCTACCCGAGTTTTCCGTAGATTTTCATTTCGTTTCGTTTGATTGGGAAAAGATTGGGGTGGAGGAGGAGGAGAGGGTGGTCCGAGCATCGATCATGCGAGATCTCGTGTGCGAGGTCGTCGAGCGAGGTAAATTGCGATGTGTCAGGAGGCGGAAGGTGGCACATGGCACCTCGGATCGGCCTCTCGCCGAAGATCCCTAAGCAGGAGAATCTTGAGAGGTTGGTCGCTCGTGGTCGACGTGGTCGAGCGTCTCGGGGCCAGCTGGCCAGTTCTCCGGGCCGAGACCGGGGCCGGGGCCCGAGACTCCGCTTGGGACCTACGCGCGGGTCTCGGATACCTGCCACCAGGTGTCTCCACCAGCAGCGCCTAGCAGCGGCGGGCAGGAGCAGTCGTCGGGGCGCTTTCGCACCGTTTGCATCGTGTACAGCTTCGTCCCGCGGGAATTCACCTTGAGGCAGAGGAGCTCGGCGCTGAGGCAGCTTGCGAGAGGCCCAGGATCCCGGGAAGAGCATGCGAGTCCTCCGGAAGAGCCGCGCGGCCTCGGAGGAAGCCTGAGCCATCGACAGGGGAGCCCATCGGAACCTGGACTTGCCTCGCCAATGCAGCTGGGGGGACACCAGAGGAACTCGCTCCTGAGGAGAAATTGGGAGGATCGCGTCGTCGTCGTCGTCGTCGTCGTCGCCGCCGCCGCCGGAGGATGCAACATCAACAGGAAGAGCAGCGGCAGGAGCAGGAGGAGGAGGAGCTACAGCGTCATCAGCAACAGCAGCAACAGCAGCAACAGCAGGGGGCACCCACGATGGTCCCCTCCTCCACGTCCTCGTCGAATTCGTCGTCCCCAGCGGCGACCACGTCCGCGGATCATCGGGACCCGGAGCTGCTGATTGGAATTTCCCCGGAGACGGTCCTGCCAAACTTGACCTTGCAGAGTGTGGCCCTGGGACTTCAAGGCGCCCTCTTGGCGGCCCTCCAGAGGGCGGCCCTGCTACCACCTGGACACGCGGCCGCCGCCGCCCTGAACCTCCAGGCCCTGGAGACCTACCTGACCCTTCACCGACTCCACGCCAGCAGTGCAGGCTCCAGTGTAGTTCCGTCTAGTTTGCCACTATCCGCCGTGAGTGCCGGCAGCCAGAGGTGTTCCCCGGTGAACTCTGCCCTGGAGGGCTCGCTCGGACCCTTCGCGCACCCCTCGAAGAACGAGCACCTCGCGGTCGAGCTTCTCCAGGCGACCGGCCCCGTGGACGAGGACGAGGAGGCCAGATTGGAGTTCGTCGCGGACCCCGAGGAAGACCTAGCGCTTCTCGAGGAGGAGGACGCGATCCTTCGCGAGACCTCCGTCGTCGCCACCACCCCCCCAAATCACGAGGTCCTCGTCAGGAGACTCGCCGAGGGCACCCGCGCGACCTCCACCCTGGCCACCACCCACCAGGCATCGCTCCTAGGTAGGATCTCCGCTGCGGGGTCCGCGACCGCGTCCTCCACCTCCTCATCCTCCTCCTCCAGCTCCTCCTCCTCCTCCGTGCAGGCGACTTCCACCTCGGTCGACGCGAACCTCCCCAGGTCCTGCAGGGCCGCCAGGCCCAAGAAGCAGTTTATCTGCAAGTTCTGCAACAGACAGTTCACCAAGAGTTACAACTTGTTGATCCACGAGAGGACGCACACCGACGAGCGGCCGTACTCTTGCGACATTTGCGGCAAGGCCTTCCGACGGCAGGATCACCTCAGGGACCACAGGTAAAAACTCACCTGCGCTACTCTATTATTTTCGTTCCTCGACTCCCCGTAAGTCGTATCAGTGTGTCGTATCGCGTGCGTGTGTGCGCGTTTGTGACTCGCCGTCTCCGCGTCCTGCGAGAAACGATCGCATCCCGGTTCAGCCAGGATCCTGCGAGGTTTTTGCGCGAGCAGGAAGAGTCCTGGCAACGCGGGTCCTGCGCCATTTCGTTCTCTGGATCGCGGCATAGGTCCGCGTCAGGTTTCGGCTCGAGAAACGTTTGTCTCTCCCGGGGGAGGAGGGGGGTGGGAGGGGGAGCGCGTTTTTCTCGATGGAGTCGCCGTATCCCGATGTCCTTACAGTCCGGCCCGCCACGCAGAGTTTAACGGTGAAATTATTCTCGACGGACTTCAATAACGCGAGTGAGGAACGCGCGTCGCACGCGTGGATTTCACCATGAAATTTGAGTCTCGCTGTTTTACGGCGAGTCCGCGGAGGTTGTCGGATTGACGGAGAGTCCGCTTTGATTCCAGGTACATCCACAGCAAGGAAAAGCCGTTCAAGTGCGCCGAGTGTGGAAAAGGATTCTGCCAGAGCAGGACCTTGGCGGTCCACAAGATCCTGCACATGGAGGAGTCGCCCCATAAGTGTCCCGTGTGCGCGAGGAGCTTCAACCAGCGGAGCAACTTGAAGACCCACTTGCTTACCCACACGGACATCAAGCCTTACCACTGTGCCTCCTGCGGCAAGGTCTTTCGCAGGAACTGTGATCTGAGGAGACACTCGCTGACCCACAACCTTGGAGTCCCGACATCCCCTCCGCCCCCTGGTATAGCGGTTCCTGGAACCAGCGCCATTGTCCTGCAGGAAACGTCCTAGTACCTAAGCTAATTAGGCGACCTTCTTCGTCACTGGATGAGAAGAGGTCCTCGTTGGGTCTAATCATCGACTCTCTTTGTACAAACTTTATTAACGTTGAAAGATTTCAACTTTAAAATCATTGTTGCCCCGCGTATCGTTTTGGTCTTGACGAATAGCAAGTGCATGGGCAAGCTGTCTCCTCTCTCTCTCTCTCTCTCTCTCTCTCTCTCTCTCTTGGTCTATCTCTATCGTTTCTCGTACAATAAGACTAAACGTATCCCTGGGATGGGCCCGGATGGCATCGTTCAGACTTGTTTCGCGTCCACTGAATATTTTCAAGCAGGTTACATTAATTCCAACTGTGATAGCCTTCGCGACCGACCGATCATCGAGTCCGTGCACTTGCGAGTTCCAGTGGTTGTTTCTTATGAATGGACATCGAGGGATTGCTCGGAAGAAGCTGGTCCGATCTTCGACCGGACCCGATCACAGACAGGGTCCGAACGCAGCAGCCAATCGGAAGCAAGACTTTCTCGCCTAGCCGCGTTACTCGTCCATTATCGACGCGCTTGCCTATCTTCTCGCTAGGTTACCTTCGTTAAGTTTAGCTCTTACCTATTGTTAAATATAACCGCTAAGGTTTAGTTTACGCAGGAACTCGCGCTCGTTAGACTTGTATCGAATTTAGTCGATCCGTAGGTACTGCGCCTCCGATTGTTCGTCTACGACTCCCCCCCTTCCCCTCTCACCACCGTCCCCCGGCGTACCAACGAATCAACTATGCGTCTCATCCATATGTACTTGTAAAATAAAACTTTGATTATTTTTTAACGATCGTTCCACTTGAATGTGCCCGCTCCACCGATCTCCCGAGATACCACCAGGTCCACCGCGGGCAATAGCCGCGGCTGTAATTAATTGGCCGAACGCTGACAGGGTTCTTTGTAGAATTTCATAAAATTCCACCAAATTACCCGTATCAAGCAAAGTGTCAGCGGGGAGGCTCGCGAATAAATCTCGGAACAACGTGTTCGATGGGATTATTTTTTTTCGATGCTTTCGCCGAGGAAGGAGTCGACGTAGGAGAAGAAGAGAGGAGGAGGAGGAAGAAGAAGAAGAAGAAGGATAAGAAGAAACGTGTGTATCGTGTTACAAAGAAGCAGGCCGCCAGGTGCGCGAGACATGACACCGCGATACGTCTAGGGTTACGTTTCTTTTTCCTCGCTGAGCAAGGAGAAGAAGCAGAAGAGGAAGAACAAGAAGAAGAAGAAGATCGGGAGGGTGCAGCAGAGGATGGGGGAGAGGACCGTAGCAGTCAACGCTATTTCGGGCTACGTGTCACGAAGAACCCGTCGATAAGGAGAATCCAGCGTGACCGGTCGACATCGACCGGATCCGAAAGTCCCGCGCGTCCACGTAATCCAAAGAGTGCGCGAGCGCGCGCGCGCGCACGCGCGCTTTCATAAATTCCTTCCGGCGACGTTTACCGCGATTTACGGGCCGCGTAACCGCAAGTGCGTCGCGTAAAAGTACGCGCGGCCCCGAGCGAAGGTCTACACGTCGCGAGTTTCCTCCAGTTCTCCTGGCAGGGGACCACCACAAGCTGCCACCGCAGAGTCTCGGGCGAAAGTTCAGTTTGCGCGCGCGCGCGCTCAGGCATATCGAAATTTTTCGCGTTTTCCCTCCCCCTCGTCATCGATCTCGCGCTTCTCGCGTGGTGGTCCGTGAGGATCTTTTTTGGAAAAAGCGAGGCTATGGGGCCCCGTAAGATCTCGTTTTTTACCCCTTCCTCCCCCCCCCCACCCCACCCGCGGTGGATCGAGAAGGGGTGGTTCTCGGGACTCGGGAAATTCGCGCGGGGACGTTGGCCCCCGAGATATCGTTGAAAGGTAGCGCGTCGTCGACTTTACACGCGAAAGTAGTCGGCTGTTGTTCTCCGAGTGCGAGAGTCATACGCCGAGAAAGTCGAGGGCCGAAAAAAAAAAAGTCCCGCTTTAGTATCGTAAGAGCTCCGGCAATTTCCGTGTTTACGACGGCAGCGCGAGGCGAGCGCCGATTACAGCGAGCGTGGGTGAGCGCATACCAAAAAAGCAGCACTCCCTGCTAATTCAACGGATAATCTTCGCTCGCCGCTATTAGGTAATAAAAGGCTAAATTCGCGCTGCCTCTTTCGAGCCTCCCCCTCCCTCCCGTATCTGCTGCTTGGGCAAATTTATTAGGATTCTCCGTCTCGGCTGATCCGATCCTCGATTCGTCTCTCCCCGCGCGTCCGAGTCAACCGGAAACCGCCGCAACCACCGGAAACCACCACCCCCGCCAAAGAGCGGCCAACGCGCGCCAAAATGATTTTTGGAAATGCAAAGCTTTCGAGATAGCGAGGGGTGGTTCCTGCCCCCTGCCCCCGCCGTGCATCGAGAAATCGATGAGTCGTCGATCGTTTTAGGCCGGTCTTAGATGTTTCAACGAGGACCGAGAGCGGTTGCGCGGAAATCTTGCGAGAACCGAGGAGCCGATAAAAATTTCGAGTCGGAGAAGAAATCGATAAATCTCCAGCGGTGTTTTCCGTTTATCGAATGGTCTACGGGCAGAGGCCGATAATTTCCGCGTTCGTAGCGACACAGTCTCGGAGCGAGCGTCGATTACCCGCGCGCGCGCGCGCGCGCTCGCGCGTAGGCGGTCAATTAGAAAAAAGCAAAACTCGCCGTTAATTCAGGGAACGGGCCATTGGCCACTCGAGTTGGTTGCGGCTGGCTGGCCGTTGATATTTGGAGGGGGAGGAAGTTGGTTGTGTTAGGGTAGTGCGTGGTCATGGACATGGGGGCTGGCTGGAGCCGTCGACCGAGGTGTAGACATGCTCACGTTAAAGGAACATTCCTCGGTCGTGCGGTGCGCGTACACGCCCGAATGCCAGGCCGAGACTCCTGGAAGAGCGAGAGCGACAGGGAGAGCGACGGAGGGAGCGCGGGATAAAAGATGCCACGGCTCCTCTGCAACTTAGCCGGAGAGACCCCTCGCGAGTGAGAACAATGTCCAACAATCATCTCCGGAGAATCAAATTACCCGGGGAAGGGGCAAGGACTGTTCTCCGGCGGAACGAAACCAGAAGGCGATGGCCCCGGAAGGTGGTGGGACTACCGGGGCAGGAGATCCTGGAGGAGGGAAAAATGGAAGGGGCCAACCTGGTGTCGTCGAGTTTTCGCGATGGCAACGCGCGGAGGAATCGAGGAGCATGGGAGAGCTGCGGGTGCGGGATGCTCCAGGGGTACGCCAGTTAGGCCCCCTCCCGCCCCCTCGAGAGAAGTGGCTCGACGACGAAAATATCCGAGGGGACCAAAGTCGGACGACGATATTTAAGAATGAAAGACAAAAGCAGTTTGAATGGAGTGAGTATTCGAGAATGTATCAGAAAAAGGGGCAGGTAGAGGAGGAAAGCTAGGAAGGGAGAGAAAGAGGAAGAGAGAGAAGGGAGAGAGAAGGAGAGAGTAGGAAACCGAGTGACAGCGAGTCCGCGTGGAGTAGGGATTTGCTCCATGGTGGCAAAGGAGCCAGCTGAGGGGTCCGAAGGGGTCCAGGGGACATAGAGGGACCACACGCACGCACCGCCCACAGATACGCTATCACTGGCTACAACCGACGTGATCTGCATGCGCATGTCCCTCTTCGTCACGAGGAAAAAAAAGGGAAGAACGAGGGAAAAGGAAAGCCAAAGGATCTGCCTGAAATACCCTCTCTTCGTCCTACTCCTCCTTATCCTCCTCCACCTTCTCTACTTCTTCTTCTTCTTCTTCTTCTGCTTCTTCTTCCTCTTATTCTTCCTCCTCTTCTTCTTCTTCTTATAGCACGTAGCACTCTGGACTACCTACCTTCCTGATTTAAAGGGTTCGCCGCGCGTCGATAACACGTCCTTACCACCCTACACCTCACCTTTTCACTCCTCCCACCTTCCCTCGCCTCCTTCTTCGGCTTCTCCCCATCCTCCGAGCCTCCGCTGTTCTCCAACCTCCACCGAACGTGTTTATACGTTTACACGCGTGTCTCGCGGAAAACGCGATTAGGTTACTGTTAATCAACGATCGACGATCGACGAGAATCACGGTGTCACGTTCGATACAGTGTCGAGGGAAATTTTCGTCGAGTAATGCTTCTTTTTCATTCTCCTCCTCCCCTTCCGCTTCGACCACCTCTTGTAGCCTCGCGAGGTACAAGCGTAGTTTTGCATAAATTTCGTGTACTCGCCGATACACGCGTTTATCTCTAGTCCGTCAACCCCATAGCCCCGTGGCCCACGGTTCAAGTTCATGGTTATGAGGGAAATTAACAGATTCCGTCGATCCGATCGGTTTGCAGCGCGCACGACCAGAGGAGAGGGTGCGAGTCGAAGAAGAAGAAGAAGAAGAAGAAGAAGAAGAAAAAGAGAGAAACGCGCGAGAAGATCCGAACCGAAGCAAGTCGAGTAGAGTCGAGTAGAGTCGAATCGAATCGAATCGAGTGGAGTCGAGGTGGCGCACTCGACTCGGTGCACGGAGCTGCAGCCTGCGGAGGAGCCGAGCGGTACCGAGGGGCCTTGTCCAGCGGTGAGCAGGCGCCACTAAACATCATCGCTGTTACGTCAACATTAAATCGCAATAATTGTCGCGGAGCACGCACGGGCAAACTCGTTCCGCGAATTCTCGAGATTCCCCGCGCCGTCGGGCCCAGAATGTGGAAAAGGGTGGGGGCGCGCGTGCGTGGGGGCTCCCGCGGCTGGGCCCGTGCGCGCACGCACACGCGGACGCGCGGGCGTGTGCGTGTGCGTTGCAACGGGCATAACGTCTCCATACGGGGGAGAACGAAGTTGTACTTGCCGATATACGATCGGAAGATGCTCGCGCGGAAGGTGGCCACCCGCAATACTGCAGGCGTGTATCGCTTAACAGCTGCGCCACGCACATTTATAACGAGCCTCCAAGCAAATTCGAGCTTCGACGCGGCGCACGGCCCTCCTTCGTCCCCTCCCCCCTCTTGTCGATCGCCGCTAAGCATTTCTCCCGAGATACGAGCCTTTGCAACTTCATTCGGATGCCGAGGAAAAAGTACCAGGCCATTTAGCATCGCGCTTCGAACGCTTTGGTGTAATGGATATTATCGTCCGACTCTCTCTCTCTCTCTCTCTCGCGAGTACCCAAACACCGGCAAATCTCAATGACTTATCTCGAGGTGCACTTTAATGGTTTCCGTCTCGCGTTTGAAAGAGCGACTTATTTCCGGAATTGCCATCCTGCCTGGAGCGAGCGGATCTACGCTCCCTTCGGTCGTTTTTACGTCGGAGGGGAAAAAGTCGAGGTCGCGTCGCTTGGTACTCGGGTCCCGAGGGAGTCGCGGAAACTTTTCCATCGCGCCGTCGCTTTGGATCGCTATCTTGGTATCTCTGCGCGTGGAGGAGAGCAGCAATCTCGCGCGGAGGGTCGCTCGTGCGATTTCTGTCGTTTTCAAGAAGAATTCGACTCCGAGTAGAACCCGTCGTCTTTATACTGGATTCCATGCTGATTTAATGGGGGACCCTGTTTCTAAACGTCGGAGAACGGTGTCGTGTAGCTCTTTAATATTTATAACCTCTTATCTCTCCATCGTCCGCCAGCTATTCCTTCCGATCGGCAGTGACTAACCAAAGTTCGATGGAACGAAACAGCGCGCAATAAAAGTCCCCTGATGACTCCATCTCTCAAAATTCGCGTCGCCCTGGCCACGTTTCGACGCGATAAACTCCCTGGTGATTAATGTGGATCCCCGCGCGTGGCGAATACGCAAGTAACTTTATTCCTGATGAATCTTCCAGGAAATTAAACGATCCCGAACTTCCTTCGAGTATCGCTGATAAATTTGCATAATTAGAAATACGCGCGCGCGCGCGTAGGGAGGACGATGCGTCTCTTTCTCGGCGAGGAAGCGCAGGAATTTTCCCTCGGGGGAAGAAGAGAGGAGCAAAGAGGAGAGGAGAGGAGAGGAGAAAAAAGAAAAGGACTCCTCCTGATAGAGCGATAAAATCGTTCTCGAATCATGCGAATATTTGCTTAATTCTGCGACTCCGCCATTACTGGGGGAAGATCTCCCGTGCGCGCGAGTGTACGCGTGCGTGCGTGCGTGCGTGCGTGCGCGTGTATGCGTGAAGCACGTTCCTCCAAGGTAATTTTTTAGGCTGCACGGTATTTAGAGCCGTGGAGGCGACGCTCGCAATCAGAGGCCTGGTGAAAATCGAGGCTCATTTGCGTCGCGGAAGGTTTCACGGGCGGTGATTGGCGGGAGGGCCGGTGGCACACGCGTGCACGCGTGTGCGTGATCATCGGTCGTCGAGGGATGCGCGTGTGCGTGCGTGAAGCTATGAAATACGAACGGGCGGACAGGATGACGGACGGCAGGACGCCCCGGGCAAGCGACTGGCGACTCGCGCGACACAACCTCACACTCGCCCACGCACGGATTTCGACGCAACCTCCTGCCCTCTCACATTTCCGCTGCCCACCCCCCGTTCACCACCTGCGCCTCGTTCCGCGCGCCCTGACCGATTCGGAGAACCGACGGTTTCGCAAGAAATCCGAAAACTCGCCGACCCGAAGAAATCGAAACTCACGCGGATCAGCGGCGCGAGCCGACGACCGGGTCCACCTCGAAAGTCGAAGGAACGCAAATTTTTACCCGTGCAACTTTTTTGGGAAACCAAGTTGGCTCTCGGAAAATCGCACGATCCTACGCACTTCCGGTTTCCTTTCCGAATATCCGTGACCCTGGCACTCTGGAATTTTAGCCGAGAGTCGGAGTCTTCGAACGCGCGAGACCCAACAATTGTACATTGATTATTTCGCAAGAAACTTTGACGGTCGGAAGGAGAGAGAGAGAGGGAGAGAGAGAGAATCATTGTAGTCTATTGCAGCCGACTCCATCGGTCTCTCTGATGGATTTGTCGATACGATCGTCAAACCGGAAGTCCAAGTAGCCATTGACTAGACAAATATGGGCACGCTCCTATTTCTCTCCCCCCTCCTCTCTCTGTCCTTCTGAAACAATACGAAAGTTTGGTAGATCAACCATTGTAGAAAGTGATACGACACGCTAGAGTTCGTACGAGCGTAGTTAGAATTTCTTGCTCCCAAAGTGACTCGACGATTTCTTCAATGACAAACCCATGATCCTCCGGCGACGTCAATTTCTACAGGGTAAAAGTTTGGGTCTCTCTAGAAATCGGCAACCATCAGAGAGTTGCTTGACGAGAACTCCGAGCAGACTCTGGCGTCTCGAGATATTTTCTTCCAGGACTCGCGAGTTCCGTACCGCCGTCTCCTTCGCCGCCGATCCTGGAGGATTTTCCCGTAGGAAAGAGGAGAGAAGCGATTTTCGCTGGAATTCCAGCGGAGTCCCGTGAAACTAAATCGCGATTTGGACCTATCGGTAGGAACCGGTTGCAAATTCAAGACTCGGGTGGAGAAAGTTTAGCGGATCTCGCGTTGGCATCATACGCGCCGGATAAGTGGGTACCGGTATCGGAGGGAAACTGGGGATCGTTCTGGTGCCATCGGCGAAATCGCGAGTGATCTCGGGACCGATCTCGCAATACGTAATACTTTCCAGCCGGTGCTTATTTCCCAGCTGCGGGGTCCCCAGTATTTTCCACGCGCATTTACGTAGCCGCGCGCTCGCCGCGGCTCTGCCCTTGGACCCTCCGGACTCTCCGGACCCTCCGCCTCCCAGGGCACCGCTAGATAAGCCGATTTCACGTGTGAACGCACGACTCATGATCGAGGCAGGTGAGCATCTTCGTCCTGCGTCGAGCGCAACAACTTCGCTCGTCTCTCGCAGTTGCGACTCCCCCGTCGGCCTGCTCCGGGTACCTCCTGGTGAACGTACTCGTCCTCGAGTTTCATCGGTACGAACCCCGCGCCCTCCATCCACTCGATCAGGTAACTCGATCCTCGACTCCACGTCGTTTCTTCCGCGGACTTTTCCATCGACGCGTGTTTCTCCTCGGATTTCTCTCATTCGGAGAGAAGCAGCCGACAGCACCGCGCGACCCTTGGAGTTTTTAGGGTCTCCGGAGTGTGTGGACTCTCGTCCTTGAAAATTTCGAAAAATTCGAAAAATTCGCTCCGCGTAGTTTGCAGAAATTCCCCCTCCCGCGAGACTTCGCTAATTAGGATGACGAGAAGAGAAGGAGGAGGACGAGGGAGGTGGATGAGAGGATAGAGGGGGGAGAATTTTTGGGGGTAAGCCGTTTAAATCCGTGAAAATGCTTTACGCGTCTTGAGAGGAGATTATCGCGAGAAATAAGACTGCGGAGTTTTTTGGCAATATGCTTTCGGTAAAGAGACGCGTAAAAAGCCGGGACGAGGATTGGGCCAAGAGGAAAAAATGGAGGAGGCTGAACGTCAAGGAAAAGAACGGCAGGATTAATACGAGCCTGCAAGTCCGCAGAAGAAGTTGTCTCCGAGTCGACCTTTCACGTCGAGTTTTTACTCCGCATGCTGCGCGTTCAGGGGAGGATTAGCAAAATTAATAAACGTAAATCTTTTAACCTAACGCCGGCCAGGCGTCGATAAATTCCTATTTATATTGTAATCGGCCCACGAAGCCAACTGGTCGCGAGACACGAGCCTCCATTATGGATGTTTCACCGCGTCGTCACTTCGTAAACCTGTTGAATAAATTCTACAGGCGCCCGTTCCTGCTCTAAGCGGCCGAGGTTACTCGTTAGAGCAGCGTCTCTCAAAGTACAACAGGTCACTCTCCAAACGCGCCCAACTACCAGACAGAAACTTGCGACGCAACTTTCCCGCTTCCTCCTCGCACAAATTACGCCCGGAATCCTCTCGCCCCAACCCTCACCCCCTTCCCGCCGATTTCTCCGCGAGCGCGTCGAGGAACTCGCGTTTCCGCTCGAAGGGCCCGCGTCTTTTCCCACGTTTCCGACGTTTTTCCACCGGACGGCGTTCGAGGGGTGTTCGCGCTTCAGGGGGATGATCACCGAGTATCGAGGAAGATCGCATCTCCACCGAGGGGGTGGATCCTCCGGTTCCTCCGAGACTCTCGCGCGTTCTAGGAGCGACGTCGACGACCCGACGAGTCGCTGAAAAAAACGAGAGTCCGCGACCGCGGGGGATGATTCCCCGCCGGCACCGGGGAGGAACGATGACGAGGAACGAGGTCGCGCGTCGAGCGAACCGAACGGAATTCGTCGGGCGCCGGGGTGCCGCCCTTCGTGCCCTTCGCATTCCGCGCATTGCGAGGGCTTCACCCTCTTCTCCGTCGTCGGCCTCAAGACTGGAAGCGCCGGACCGGAAGTGGAAGCCGTGCGCGAGCCGGGGCCCGCATACCAGTCGCGCTTGCCTCGATATCTCAATCGGGACTTCAGCGCCGATTAGGGCTGGCCCTTCGATTTTAATTGAATCGCAATTTACATATGTCCGCGCGCGACCGCTCGCACAACCGCTCGCGACCGCTCGCAATTAATGTTTTACAACCGCGAAATAAAATCTGTATAAATACACTTTTATAAGGATCGTAAAGATCCGCCAGCACATAAATATGGCAGGGCGCAGTTCTTACAGAGTTTTATTAGGTCCTTAAGGTGAAGTCTTCTTAAGGGACGTCGCGCAGCTTTTTTTTATGCGGATTAAATTGAAACAACCGCGGGGCCGCTCGCTCGTTTTGTGGCCGGAACGAGGCTGCGGCGGTGCGCGCCGACGCTGGCTGTTGTGACGACGCGAGTGGTACCTATACGGTAATAATGTGACATGGTTGTCGGTCGCGCGTCGTCGCCTCGCACCAGGAGGCCTTATCTTACGGCGAGCGGCCCCATCGGGCCCCCTGTGAAGCGCAGCCTCGGGCCCGGCACGCGGCACAGCCCCGGCCGCGCCTCGTCCGACTCGGCTACACGAGCTCCAACCTCCGAATCAGAACCCCGACCACCAAACTCATCCGGGCGGCCATCTCCGAATTCCTCCGGACCCCTGTCGGACCCCCTCCCCCCAAATGCCAGCGATCCGTCCCGGTGCCGAGCGCCTTTTCGAAAGTGCCCCCGATCGATCTGCCCCCGGGGCGGGAGGGAGAGACGAGGAGGGAAATTTCGCGATGGAAGTGGAAGCTTCCGCGGATTTTGGGAAAAAATGGGACGCGGAGATTCCGGGGGAGGATGGGGGTGGATGCGTCGGGACCACGATCGGGGAACCTGGGGGGCCCCCGGCTCCAGGATGGAGAGGAATATTTTGAATACGTCGGAGACCATGCGCAATGGGACACGGTCCAGCTACACCCACGACGGACAAGCTTGCCATTAAAGGACACGGATATTTCATCCGCACAGTCATCGCGCGTATTTCGATTTCTTCCCTGTCATTCGTCGGGTGTACGGCCGCTTCAAAGGTCCTGACTCCGGGGCCAGACACTCTTTGGGTCCTCGGACGCCGGCCGGTGCCTGCTCCGTCTTCGAATCCTCGGCAACCGACTACTCTCCCCTCACCCCCTCGATACACTTTACCGATCGAGAGTTTGCTCTTGCTCCGCCGTGAACGAGACTCCATTAGTCTCTCCCTCGTGCCTTTCATCCGGACGGACGAGAACGACCCGTGGCTCGTATGATTCTCGAATAACCGGGGGACCGGTGACGTCATCGAAGGATCGCGCGACGAGAAGTCCAGTCCAGTCCCGAGGCTAATGGGGCTGACGAAAGGGAGACGAGTGGTACACGGGGAGCATCGTCAGGGCCAGAAGTCGAACGTGTTTTGCGAGAATCGAAGAAAGTTCAGGCATTTCCCAGAGTCCTGGGAATCGCGGGAGCCAAAAGGGTCTCTGGATCGAGAACAACAACGTTCCTCGTCGGCTCCGTTTCGCAAGCCGAGGGGGAGAGAGAGAGAGAGAGAGAGAGAGAGAGAGAAGAGAAGAGAAGTTCGGCTCAGTTCAACTCTCGGAGCGGTCGACTTCATGGAGTTCCGTTCGAGAAGAGCTCGCAGACACCATAAAATTGGGTGAATCATTGGCTGGTTCACTCGGTCTCACCGCGAAGTGAATCCAGCCAGGAAGGTGTGGTGTCCGCGTCCAGTTTGCTTTCTCTCTTGCCCTTTTTTCTCGCTCCTTAGCAAGTTAGGTGCGTATAAACACGGACAGGTATGGGGCCGCAGGTAAACCATCCATGGTGGTCGGTGGCGAACGGCACTCTCCGCGGCCGAGATAAACTTTGCTGTACACGAGCCACAGCCGCGAACTTCCACGTGAACGCAAACAGGTAGAAGTTGCAGATGCGTCAGACACCACGCAACGTGTCGCAATGGCGTTCGCGTCGCGATCCCGCGACTGCCAGCAGCCAGCGCCTAACGCAATGCCCCCTCTAATTAGTCTGCCGCCTCTAACGAGCTGGATTGTCCTCGTCGAAATTGCTCGAACCGCAAATGCCTCGCGATTGCGATTGACGTCCCTCCGCGTCCTCCTCCTCCTCCTCCCGTACCGACCCGTCGACGATCCTGACAACCGCGAGGACCCGTCGACTTCCGATGGAATTTCCCCCCAGGTTCTTCAAGGTCCAACGCTTCCTCACCCCCGTTGTTCGCCAACGTCCCCTACGGACCACCCTAGGTTCTCTTGGAGGCACCTCCCTGTTTGGAGAATCGGCGGATTTGCAGCTTTTCCTCGGGGAGACGACGACGATCGTTCGTAAAACAGGTAAAAAGTTGAGCCTCGACGCTTCCGAGGCGAGGTTCTAGTCGAGGTTGGAGGAGGACGTTACAAAGTGGTCGTCGAGGTGTTAAAGCGGCGGAGGTTGCAGGTGTCGTAGGTCCGCGTGCATCGGTGCCGGCGAAGACGAATCCATTAGGCGAGAGCGCGGATTGAGCAATAAACCAACTGGGAGGTAAGTCGGCCCCTCCCCGGGCTCCCCTCGCCCGCCGCTCTTCCAGTTCTGGGCCTCTTATTCCTGTTGAGCCCGCATTCCCGTACAAGATGTCGCGCCGATAACAGTGCCCGCTCGGGAGGCCCACCCCGAGCAATTCATTTAAACATTCCCGGAGGTGGTCGCACGACAAATTACTCCCCGAACCCTCGCACGACAGCCAAAACTCTCCGTGGGCCTCGTGGACTCTATCTCCATTGAGAGATCTGTCGGTTCCCTCCGTCCTCTCTCGTTTGATTCCAGCGCGGAGATGACCTCTCCCTCCCTCCCTCTCTTCGTTGGCCAAGCATCGAGACCCCCGTCACCCTCACACCCATCCCGAACTGCCGCATAAAACCCGCTGACACTTCTCACCCTTCTTAAGAGGCCCCTCGACTTCTCGGCTCGCCCAGCACGAGCCGCGCGCCTACGGGGATTTCGTGGAGACAGCGAGAAAGATAACGGGGGCGGCGGGGGTGGGGGAGGTTCGGTCGAGGGGAGAGCAGGAGGGATTGCCGCGACGCTCAGGATCTTCGGCTGAACCGCGACTCGTCAGGGGACGCCAGCCGCCCTGAACTCCGCGCGCTCTTCCGGTTGTTGGATTCGATGTTCATTGTTGCCGTGACGAACGGGCCCTCGAACGGACCTTCGGACCTTGTTGCGAGTATTTGCGCGGAGCGAGATCCTTGTCTCGGTCCTTTTTCCACGGACCATTGCGCGGATAAACCTATCACGCTTGGTTAAGTACCGCTGAAGCAGCTCGCGATCGACCGGCCGGTTCTGACGATTCTGCGATCGCATCAGTGATTGACCTTGAAACGGGGTCGGAGTCAGGCCTTTTTACGAATGGCTCCATCGGAACCCTCCCGGTTTATCGGGAACACAAAGAGAAGTTCCCATTCATCCGGACCGGAGTTCGAAGCCACGAAGAATCGATGCGCGATGCACCGTTGTGGACCTCTTTGACTCGCGGGAGAGCGAAGGTCACGCGGCGGGTACCGGTGACAGTTGCTCGTTTCGTTTCGTTTCGAGTCTCGGGAGCGAAGTGGAGAGGGGGGCGTTGGCTGAAACATAAGAAGCCTATTCGGCGAAGAGGCGAATCATGTCGGGGTAATCCTGACAAATCACCTTAGCGAATCTCAAGCACATCCCAATTTGTTGGGGAAGTGGCGAATCGAGGGCATTAGCATAGAGTTTGGGGCTACCTGAGCGCGGGACCAGAGAGACCCGGGCATTGTTCCTGAAGGAATTGCCGGAGACGGGCCCGCCAAGGCTGGGGGTCGCTTCGGGGGTGAGTGCGCGCTGGTGCCAGGGCGGCGGACCCCGGGAGACGGACAGCTTCCGGAAGCGTCGAGATCCGACGGTCGAGATTGTGGCCCATCGCAGACGTGGCATCCACTCGTAAATAAAGTCCCCATACACAGAAACCTCCGCGGTCCGGCTAATATATCTTACAGCTTGGTTAATTGACCCGGACCTCGCACGATTCCACCAGCGGTATCTCGTTCTACCCGACACCTTTCAGGGACTTCCTCTTCTTTCGCTCGATCGAGGAGCCGGGGGGGGGGCGGATCCCTTTCCCCGTTCCGTAGAACCAAGAAGTTATCGCTCTAGGTCGAACCGAACTTCTTCGAGACCCGAGAGGAAACCACCTCGCCCGAAACCCTCGGAGATACCACCGAGTAGTCAGAGGACCACGGGAACCAATGGTTCCGGTGCGCGAGATGGACATTCGATTTTCGAATTTCTCCCTTCTCGCTCTCCCCCCGTGTCACCGCGATAAGAGCAATGTTCGAGGACCGCGTCGGTTTATCCGGACCACGCGAGAAACCATCATCCTGGTCGAACGCCGCGAGGACTCGGAGGGTACCTCGGAGACCACCCTCCTTTTCGACCGTTCGAGCTCGTGAGAGAGTTCGGAGTTTCGCGGAATTTCAGGACGATTTCAGGGCAATTTCGGGGTCCTGGAAGAAGGATCTCTGGGTGGATTGATACTTAGGAAGGCGTCGTGGAGTCTCGTTGAGTGGTCGTCGCTTTGTGTTCGTGTCCCGCGTGGCAAATAATAACGGGTGTCCCTGGGGCTGGCGGCCCCGGCGACAAACTCGTGGCACGGGAGGCGGTGCCACGAATCTTCCTCGAGTTCCCCGAGGTGGGACCCGACTGGTCCCCCCGTAATTAACGCGTTGCCGCACCCACGTAAGCATGCGCGCGCGCGCACTCGCGCACCGGGAATCCACGTGTGAGACCTCGGCGACACTCGAGGAGCGACGAGTCCCCTCGCGATTCATCGGACTAATTTTCATACTTGCCTGATGCGCGCCCCCTTCCCCGCGGGACGGACCCACGCTAACCCTGGACCATTGCGTACCAACGACCCTTAAAGCATTTTAGGGTAAATGCTTCGGTAAGGGTTCGGAGATTCTCGTGTTGTTCCACCTCCTCCCGTCCCTCGAAATTTCCCGATAGTCCGGGAAATCGGATTTTTCCAATTTTTTGCTCCGTTTTTGTTGGAGAACCAAATTTGGGGAGGGGGTGGGATCATCGAGATAATTTTGCGCGGAGGTACCTTTCGGCGAGAGTACGAGGATCTACGCGTCGGTGGATTTCACCCGGCTCGTTGGAGTCTCTCGTAGTCGCGTTAGATATCAAACTACGCGGTGCGGGGCAGGAAGGGGGGGGGGAGAGGAAGAAGAAGGAACTGCTTGAAATTCTAAGAAGAGGAGCGCGCGATAGCGTGGGCGAAATAGATAGGGAGGAATTCCGAAAGCGTATCACATTCTCACGTGTTTACGAGTCTCTATGAGGAGCGTGCGAAGAAATATTTCGCATGCGCCGCCGTCCCCAGAAACAAAAGCTTCCAGCGGGAGAATGTGTTGGCTAACGGTGCTCTTAGTCCCCATCGAATACCAATGTCCACCAGCCGCGGCGGACTCGACAGTCGTGGTCTAACGCCGGGAGGACCGACGCGCATGAAACGCCAGCGTCGAATTATAAGAAAAAAGCCCGGGCCACTCAAGGCCGGAAGAAAAAGGCTGTAACATTGTACTCGATCGCTGAAAGCGAAGGTCGAAGGTCACCCTGGCGAGAGCGGCCAGAAGAAAATTCTGATTACGCAACTCGTCTGAGAATAAGCAGGATGGACGAGAGGTGGAGGAGAAGGCGAGTGATGAAGAAGAAGACGAAGACGAAGACGAAGATGAAGAAGAAGAAAAGGAGGAGGAGGAGGAAGAAAAGAAGAAGAGTGGAAGACGAGGAGGAATAAAGGAAGAAGAAGGTGATGGGCAGGGAGTTGGAGGGGGTGGAAAGGGGTCGCCCACGCACGCGTAGGATAATTGCACGCGCGATTCTCCCTCGATGCAAACCCCCCACCCCCTTGCCCTTCCTTCCCTGCCTCCCGCTCGCACGCATATCTCTTTAGTGTGTGTTTGCCGGCATCTGCATTCTGTGGTTTCGAAGCAGGGCGGAGGGGGTGAAGCCGGGGGGGTCAGAGGTCAGCCGCACTCGACGAGGCAGACGCGACGCCCACCGAGCGACACCCACGCAAAAGCCCCTTTTCTCCCTCTTCTCCTCCCTCTCCATCTCTCTCTCTCTCTCTCTTTCTCTCTCCTCCGCTTCTTCTTTTTTCTTCTTTTTCTTCGCTTCTCTTGGCCCGTCGTCGCCCTCTTCTGCTTCTTCATCCGCTGCTCAACTTCGTCTTCTTCCTCTTCTTCCTGTTCTTTCATCGTTCTTCGTTCTCATCCTCCTCCTCCTCCTCTTCTTCTTCATCCTCCTCTTCGTTTCTCCTTCTTCTTAGATTGCCCCGTCCTACCGCAGACCTCGCCTTCGTCTTAGCCGAACCAGCTCTCGTAGCTCTCGCGACTATTAAACGTGGCCCGCGGGCCCGCGGGCCCACGTGGGCCCTTGCTTTCCGATTTTTGGCGAATCCCGCCGATTTATATGGCTATTTCCCAAGCAAGAGTACGGCGCACCGAGATGCGAGCTCTATCGCGGGAAAGGCCCGCGGTTATTACGCGCGAATGTATCGTTCCGTGAATTATCGTGACGTCGTACGTCGCGATAAATAGGCACGCCGCGGATACTTTATTGCGTGTGGGTATCTTTCCCGGATAAATTAGCGGAAAGTAACCGCCTCAACGTTAGCGTAGCAACAATATTCGCGTGTCGCTGCCGGGCCCCGGCAGATATGTTTCTTCCTAAGTAATAAAGGTTCCGAGTTAAGTATTAACTTATGAAAGCCCGAGTGGGTGGAGAACAGTCGAACGAGCTTTCCAATGCTAATCGTATTGTTCCGCGGAAATCGATTATGCCGCCACTCGATTTTCTTCCACGTCCGCCACTCGCATTTTTCCAGACGGGAACCACCTCGCGCGGCAATTAGGAGCACGCGCCCGGCGCGCGGGGTGGAAACTCGCCAGGACGCCCTACGCTCGTACCCTTTTCAATCGATTGATTAATGTCGATCCGCGATTGGTACTGGTTCCACAGTTGGCGAACCGAGCGAACGAATCGGAGAAAGCCGGAGCGAGAGAGTCGAACCTTCTCATTCCGTTTCACGATCTATCCTCCGCTCGATGGATCTTTTCTCTCTCTCTCTATATATATATATACATCATTCGCCGTTTCAGCTTTGGTAACGGGCGGAGGGAATCTTTTTGGAAAATCGAGGGTGGGGGAGTTCGCTGGTCGAAAAGTCGAGGATTGTTCGGAAAAATGGCGGAGGGTACTCGAGAGGGGAGTGCGAGAGGTCTCCTCTTCTGCGACAAGTACGTTCGACCGCATTACGAGCGCAGCGACAAGCTAGGACGCGGTACTAAATCAACGTGGCAAAAATTTATCGCTAATATTTTTCCCGCGGCAGTTAACTGTCGCTCGGTCGTTAGCGGTGACAAAAGATTTGAAATTTATCGAGTCCCCCGTGCGCGCCGTCCAGCGAGTCTTTCGCGGCGCTAAAGTTTCCATTTACGATCTGCCGATACCTTGCGATACGGCCGGCAGCCCCCGCAGCCCCGCCCTCGCCCCGGGAGTCGATAATCCGCTCGTTCCACGCGATGGACCAGTCAATCGTCCAGGATCTCCCCGGTCAATCGTCGATTCCGCGCGGACTCTCGTGGGAACCCTCACCCCGGCTACCGCGTAACCACCTGCCGACTCCCCCGCGGGAACCACCCTTGACTTCTCCGGAGGGTACCGGGGTGTCGCCATTCGCGCCCCTCGTTCTCGTGTCCTTACCGCGTCGTCGACCCTCCGGAACAACCGATAAAACCGAAATCCAACCTCGAGTTCCCGCTGGCAAACTCCACGAAAATCACCACCCACGTGGACCGCGCAAAAGTGGAAACCAAGGTCACCGGAGAGAACTCGATGAAGAAGCTGGGGAGGGAGAGCGCGGGGTAGAGGCAGCGGTCCAGGGTGTCGAAATCCCTGTCCGGACGACATTCCTCGCAAGTTTGAGGATCGTGGGGGCTCGTGGAGGGAGGGATGGGGTGAGATTAGATCGAAGGTATCCTGGGCCAGTGGTACAGGGCCGTTCGAGTGAGACATCGGGGCAATGGGAGCGCGCGGCGTGTGCCGTTCTCCTCTCCGAGGTGACATTGAAGGCAGCGAGAGGACTATTTGTATCTCCTATTGTTGCGCGCCTACGGAGGCAACGTGCGCGTATCCGTGGCCATTCAACGTCGGCCATTGAAAGGGGAGCCGCGCGAAGGAGAGCGATGGCCCAACCGAGTGAGACCCGGGGCCAGCATTACGAGGGATTACACCGGTAAGCCGGAGCTAACTGGCATCCTGACGTCATAATCTTAAGAAATATTCGGCTTGCCGGCCGACCGCCTTTCGCTCGCACGAGCATTCATGCCGATTACGGCTCGCTGGCCAAAGATCACACTGCGGATGTCACGAGATGAACGGAAGAAGCTGCCTGAAAAGAAATACCCGAGATAGAATGGACGTGTAAAGAATGAGAGCGCTTTATTAAGCCGCGGGACCGCCTAATAAGAGTCCGACGTGAGAACAGCGGAGACATTATGGTTTTCGAGTTTGGTTGGAGAGGGGTTGGGGGAGGGGAGGGAGAACGATAGAAGCGGAACCGTTGGAGGATGTCTTCTTCCAGGAGGACGACGTCCCCGTTCACCAGGTGGTTCGCGCGTTGAAGCTTTGAGACTCGCCGGAAGTGAGATCAATCGGCTTCCATTGGAGGAGCCAGAAGCTCCGGTACCCTCCAGTACCCTCCGGACCGAGGAACCTCAATGGGAGACGAGACGAGACGAGACAAGACGGGGGTGGAGAAATGGGTCACCCCTGATAAGGGACGGTAGTCGGCCAAAGTCTTGGGCGAGAATCTTCCGTGGAGTGGATTTTCCTCGTGGAACTGGGAGGTGGAAGGAATGCAGGTGGTCGAGGGTTAGAAAGACGGCAAAGTGGAAGTGGGGGAGGACGGAGGGATTTGACGAGGAGGGAAGGCTGCGGAAGATCTGGACACGATCTACGGTAAATGCTCGAGCAGATCCTCGGGCGATCACCAAGATTTTCGAATCGATCAATTAAGCGGCGTGTGGGAACCGTCGGGTCCCGTCGGTCCGTCCATCCGATCAGCACCAAAGGCTCAGATCTCGATCTCTCCGCAAACCTGTAATCCTCCTGAAGAACGAACCGGCCGGGGCCATGATCCCCTTCCTTCCCTGTCCAGTCTCTTTCTTTTCGGGATCACGAGATTGGAGAATGGGAGGCGGAGGAGGAGGAGGAGGAGGAGGACGACGACGACGACGACGAGGAGGAGGATGCCGGGAGGGCTCAATATTCCCACCGTGTCACCCTTGTCTTTACCCGTCTCCCTTCCCCACCCACCCTTTTCTTCCCTTTTCTTTGATCACTCAGACTTTCTGCAACCGGAGGAAGCCAAGTCCGAGTGACGTTTCATCAGCTTGTCACCTTCATCGAGATAACCTTCGCTACCCGGAGAACTCCGAGGATTAGACTTTATACGAAGAAGCTCACGCTGCCGTAGAAGCTCTTCGGGATTCTTTCGGATTCTTCGAGACTCTTCGTCAGGGTTACTGCCCCTCTCTCCCTCGGCCCTCTCGCCTGAAACTGGTTGATGCGAATTAGCCTTCCAAACTGGGCGAGTACCCGGAGAGTCTCGCGAGTCGACACTCTCGTGCGGAAAATCTCTGGATTTCGAAGCGATCGAATCCAAAATTTCATCCCCTATTTTGCGTAATTCGTCAGAAAAATTTCGGGGGAGAATCTCGAGGAGCGAGGGTCAACGTCGACGTCTCAAGCGGATACTTGACACCGTTATCAGGGTATGGTGATATTTTAACAATTTAACTACACCATGGAAATAACGGGGGTCTCCCCCTCCTTCTCTTCCACTCTGAGAAACTTTTAATGCAAACTCTTTGCGCGTTGCTCGAAATGGATTCTTGATACGTCATTGAAAAAAATGCGCGGGCTTTAGTATCGAGCGATGGGGAAAAACTGCAATTTCACCATAGAGATAAGACGCTGGCTTTTGCCGCACAGTTAAAATTTTATGGCTAGCAGGACCGAGGGGGGGAGGGGTTTTTAATTCGTTTTTACGACTAGTAAACCTTGATGTACACATTCCATTCTATTTGAATCCGTGAGCTTTTCTTCCTGGACAACGCGCAGCCGAGCTATCGTCGGAATAAAAGCTGTGATTAGATCTGAGAGCAGTTTACATCCTCTTAAATAAGGTTTAGTGGATGGCGATAGTGGATGAGGTGCATCATCCACCACCGCTATCCAACGTTTTATTATGATTTATTTCTCTCTCCTCGATACCGTTCTCGTATTCGCGTAGCGAAACGTGGAAACGAATAATTGTCGTTTCAACCGCGTCCGCCCGAGCATTCGCGTTTATTCCTCGAGACACTCGAGGACCGCGAGCACGGTAATGGACCCATGAAATCCCATGGAAGACTCGACTCGACGTCTCGTCGAAATTCGTGAAACCTCCGGGACGCCGCTTCGAAAAGCGACAGTTTTCAAAGTGGTTCCTCGATAGTCGAGGGGACACCTCGAGGAGATTCTTAATGGACCCCCACCCCTCCCCCCTCGCCCCATGAAAACCCAACGGGAAGCGACGGCAACGCGCACGTCCCGAAGGTAATCCATCAGAGGGACACATTGAGATTTTTCGCAAAAGTGGAATTTCCCAGAGAGCGGTGTATCTCCGTTCTTTTCCCCCTCGGAAACCTTCATCATCCGGAAAGCGATCGATTACCGAAAAAGGTGTATTTCAGAGAGATCCGTCGGTTTCGTGAAGTGGGTCGTTTTCCACGGTGGCTAATGAGCGTGAAAACTGTGTGGGAAGCCGAGGAGGAAACGAACTGATAGACGGCTGCTTCGGGGGTGGGGGGATGGTGCGGGCCAGGTGGATCCGTCAAGGGAGGTTAATCGCGTCGCGAGGTTCCGCTGGAGCGGATCGGCGAATCGTCGGGCCCGCAACCCGACGGCCGCAGGAATCGGGCCTTAATCTCGAGACTTAGGGCCCTCTAAGCGTAAAGACGAGGATACGACGATCTTAAATTCTCGCGCGAGCCCTACTCGATTACCTGCCCACGCGATTCTCCGAGCTAACCCGAGCGTCAGGGCGAAACGCGGCGTCCTCCTCGGTCAGGAATACCCGAGATAACCGACGACGGTGTGCGGCCCGGTCGAGGAAACGTTGACTGAGAGACGGAGAGACCGAGAGACACCGGGACAACGGAAAGAGCAGGAGGAAAATAGAGTCCGCGCGCTCGTGACAAGAGACTAGATTCACGCCAAAAGGACCACACGCACGATCAGCCAGATCCTCCTCTCTCATTCGCGCTCTCTCTCTCTCTCTCTCTCTCTCTCTCTCTCTCTCTCTTTCCCTCTCTAGCAGCCCGAAACTTTCCGGGGCCCCAGATATCGCACGGTGCAACGAACCATCGGAAATGCTTAGCAGAAGCATATCCGAGTGACATAGGTGAGGATGAGCCTCCTTCTTTCGCGCGAGCTTGCCGAAGAATTAAACATTTCTTTCTCCACTCCCCCCCCCCCCCCTCCTGTGGTCTCATCCCCCGGTACAATTCCTCGCGCGATTTATAGACACGTTTCTCTCGAGATATGTGCCAAAGCGGAGAAAAGAAGGATCTTCGGTAAATCTTCTTAAAAAATGGACTCTAAGACCGCATTCCTCCCCCTTCTCTTCCACCATGTTGGATTTTCACAAAGATCGGAGCACGGGACTCGTCGATACGAAGTTTGTAGCGCTTTCGCGCAGAGTGGTGTCGTCGGTCGTCGTCGTTGGCTTCGCACGACCGATGGGCACGAGTCTGGGTGGTTTTCATGGCGAGTGAAATTGTTTTTCGAGCGTTTCCATGGGAATTTTTGGTGGAATCGAGAAACTCGAGGGGGGTTGGGGGTGAATTCGGAGAACGAGTCGTGGTCAATTACGTGGGATTTTTAGGGGTGGCGGTGGTAGTGGTGGTAGCACTCGCGACCTTTGTCCCCTTCGCGGTGGGTCAGTTATCGCGGCAGCTGCCAGCATCTCGTCCTTTTTACGAAAATATTTCGACGCGGGAACGTGCTATCCTGGAATTCCTTGTAGAAATGCGGTAGAGTGTAATCTGGTTTGCCGTAGACAGGTAGAGATAAGGTTTATCGCGCGAGCACCGACTTCGCCGTTACTTCGGATTATTGAGAGAAAGTCCCCGGTGAATAATTCCACGCGAACCTAATGGATAAGACGAAGCACGTTGTACGTTTGCATAATTAGAGATCGGAATTCGCAAAGTGGAGTGCATTAAAGTTCAATTACAGCCTCCTCCGGGCCAGTCGCGATACATCTGAACTTCAACGCGCGTCACAGTCAGAACCGGTCCTTAATGACGTTTCGATAATTCGCCGCGTAAATACCTGATTTAATTAATTAGGCGATTAATCGATCAGCTCGAAGGCCCCGTAGGAGCAAAAAAAAGAACTTTGTCGTCTCACTCGACGAGTCACCTCGGGAAATAATTTTCATCGAAGTCCGCTTCCTTGACACCCGGGGGGGGGGGGCCGCCCCCCGTTTCTGTTTTTACGACTCCTCGAGAGGGGAAATTCGAGAGGCGAATCGATCGACGCGCATTATTCCGGGAAGTTCTTTCAGGCACGGTAGTGCGAGGGTTCGAGGTCGAGGACACACCCTGGAGACACGAAAATGGAAGAAATTCCAGGACCCCGGGACTCCCACGGGAGGGACGGGTTACCTTTAATTGGAGCGATTCTAAGCGTTATAAGCTTGGAAGGACCAGGAGGATCCTGATGCCTATCCTTGGGCCAACGGCGGCATTCCGGGAGACGGTGCACGCAAAACGCATCTGTCGGCAGTGAAAAAAGAGCGAGCGGCGGCCGTGCGGGAAACCAGTTCGTCAAATTTGAGGTCCGATCGAGCGAATAGCAATAAAACGTCAAGGACGACACGGTGGTCCGCATGTAAGGGGCCTCTTCCTGGCATGTGCCTCTCGGGACCCTCGCGATTTACCGAAGGCGAGCCACGAAAAATTCCCCGGCGCTCTCTCCCCGGGTCGGAGCCATCGCCGAAAGCTCCGCCGCCGGTGATGATCGCGCGAGCTGCCCGAGGAGACCCCGTTAATTCCCCCAGGATCCTCCCACACGTCACGGATGGCATAATCCAAGTACTTTACTGCCTTGCCCCGCTGCTCGCATCCTGCAAAGGTCATCCATTGAAAGTCCCGAGAGCTCTACCGGGTACCCGGGTACCACGGGCGCGTCGAGTCGAGTGCCCGCTTCGGGGAGTCCTTCTGCTAAAAAGGACTCGCTGCCGCAGGATGTCCCACGGGAGTTCGGACATGCGAATAACAATAAAGAGGAGAAGGAATCGCCGTTGCTTTATGGAAACGCACGCGGCAGTTCGATCGGGAGGTGGCCGGGGAGATGTTCGCGTAAGGTTCGACAGGCCGTGAAGACCCCGCGCGAACCTGAGTGTGGAGGAGGGGAGGGGGGAGGGTAAACAGGTACGAAACGGGCCCGTGTAGGCCGGGGCATAAAAGAGTCGTTACGTGGAAACGAGACCTACCGTGGATACGCGTCGCTGCCGTTAAACCTCGCGCGGCTCCATCCGGACAATGACGACGAGGACTCTTCAGGGGCCTCGCCATCGCCAGCGGGGAACGGGGGTGAGACGGCCCGACGACGATGTCGCAGTTTGAGGACCACGCAAGACCCACCGTACTCCGGGTGGTCGCCCGTCAATCTGCTGCTCATGCCACTTTCGGCGCAAATATCCTCGGAGGATGCCCACCCCCTTCCACCGCGCGCGCTCTCTTGCACCTCCTCCCCTCGGCGCGATCTTCCTCCTCTTCCTCCCCCGGGTCTGGGCGCACTTAACAATCCCGCGGACCCTCCCTTTCGATGCAACGCGGAATCGAGACACGTGTCGCGAGCTGACGATACCCACTCGACCATGGGCCAGTCCAGCCATGGGGTACCGTGGACGGTCTTCGTTCGCTGACGAAGAACCACCCCCTCTTGGACGAAGGGGAATCCTCGCGAATTTTTATCGCCACTTTCCCTCGCCTCGACTTTTTGCTCTCGACTCTCTCCGTTTCACTTGCGAAAAACATTCCGGGCGATTACGTCACTGTGCCGCCCACGCGAAAATCCTGAGGAACTGGGACACTGTCAGCGTCAGGGTGGCTTTGGGAAAAATTGGAAAAGTCGTAAAGGGTCTCCGCGCGATTTATTGGCGCGCCGATATAATTCACGTTGGTAATGAGCTAGCGGTACGGTACCGCGGGACCCGCGCGATAGGATTTATAGTTAAATAAATAACGGTAATTCATAAATTCTGGTTTTATACCCCTTTCGCGCAACGACTGCCGTCGCCTCCTACACGAGGCGCAGCGACTGTTCGGAAGCGAAACGGATGCTGCCGCCGCTCCTTTCGGGATTTTCCTCCTACCTTCGAGGTCATCATCGGGAGCCGCAACTTCGCCTCCGGGAAAACGAAATTCTCCCGAGAGACAGAATCAATTATCAGAGCGTTTCCTTCGATCCTAATCACGCGCGATAATAATCCCATAAATTTTTATGTTCCAGCAACAATATAGAGCGCCGCGACTGAAAGCTCGAAGCCTCCTCTCCACTCGAAGAAACGCAAAGTGTTACCCTCGTAAGTGGAATTTACGGAAAATCATCAAATGCAAATTGTGAAATTGGGTTTTTGAAAAAATAAGACAAATGCAGCTGTCGTTTCGAAAATCAATATTTTTATTCAGCAAATTCTACAAACATTAAGAGTGGATTCTCGCAAAAGGATCTTGAGTACCGTATGACAAGTAGAAAGTACCAAGAGACATTGTGGTTGAAGGGAGCGAGGAGGGAGTGGAGGGCAGGACGGCGCGTGGGTGAAATTAGTGGGAAGGTTTGCATGGTTAGGGGTGCCGGTGGTGGTGGTTCCCGGTAGGCAGTCACGAGAGGATCGCATCTTGCGAGGGATGCGACCACGGCGAGGTCGGCCGCGCAGCGAGGAAGGACAAGACCTCGTAAAGCAGCAGATTAGGATCTGAGAGAACGGCCACCCACTCTGAAGTTCCTTCTCCCAGCGTCTCTCTCTCTCTCCCTCTCTCTTCTCGGAGCCCCCGGCGTTCGTCCCAGCAGCGGCCTCCGTGATCTTGTTGCCCCTTCCTGGCGACAATTAACCGTAAAATGTCTGCCAGCTTATTTATTTGGCTTTCCACTGGTCTCCGGCGGATACACCCACCTCCGATCCTGAGGAAATCCGATCTCCCACGGAGAACCGGAGGAACGTAGGAACGAACGAACCAACGCCTTATTATCTCTGGGAAATTCGGATGAAGTCTTGAAATCGTCTCGACATCTCCCGGTGGTCGTCACCGCTTATTAGCTTCATCTCGTCCCCGCGATAAGCGATCACCGCAGTTACAGCGGCATCGGCGACGGCGGCGGCAGCAGCAGCATCATCATCATCATCATCATCATCAATAGCAACGGCAAGTTTCTTTCGAAGGGGGTGAAACTGAAAGGGTCCAGCGAACCTTTTCTTCGCAAATTTTCTCACGCATCCATCGACGACGACGACGATACTCGCTCCCGTTTCCCCGACGAGGCGTCCGTCGGTCTCTGCGGACCACACGCGGCTATCCCGTGACATCCTCGGGCAGCCAAAAGTCCTTGGACGAGAGTGGTGATGTCCCGGGGAACTCGGAGACCCGATGCGCAAAACGATGCCTCTCGATTCGAGGAAGTTATCCGGCTGGTGGATGGCGGCAACTTTATGGCGGGTCTTGCATCGAGAGACAGAGTGTCGACTTTCATGCCTGCTGCTTATTCGCTTGAAAGTGACAGACGGGGAAAATTTAATATCTTTCTCCCACCAACGGGGCCTGCACGCAAAATGGATATACGGCCGAGCGTGGCACTAACGTACCTAAACACCGCGGTAATTCCTTGGAATTTGTGGCGCGAGCAGCTCGAACCTCCGCGCCGAGGATTCGGTGATCCCCTAACGGGAATCCCCGCGCACACATCGGAAGTTGATTTTCCGCCAATAAACTGCGCCGCGGCATCTCCCGCGGCCATGACCCTCAGCCGGGAAAAATCTCCGGCTGTAGACGTTGTTGCAACGACGAGGAGATCCGGCAGCGGACCCTTCGGGATTTTACTCGCCGCTTATCGCGCGCGGGATCCAATCGTCGATCGACGTTGACTCGTCGATGCGCCCGATAACTCGCCGCCTCCCAACCGTCGGATTTTTCATCGAGTTTTCCCCTTCTTCCCTCTTCTCGAAAACTCTCCAAAACCTTCGGCCTGGTACCCCTGGATCCCCGTTTTCAAGAGTCCGTCGCGAAATCGCGAATATCCGTCGTCGGGCTTTCGTCGCGCTTCTCGCGCGAGGTGAACGTCTGTCCAAAACGTTGTCTCCCCCTTTCCCCACCCCAGGAAGATACGACGATACGACGCCGTACGCGCGTAACGAAGACCCGCTTAAAATGCCAAGGTCAGGATTCCGATTCGAGAATTCTTCCAAATTCTGATATTACCCGCTGTGTTTTTGGCCTGACAAAGAACTTTTTCGTTACACGCTAAACCAATCACAGATATCCTCTCCGCGTCTCCATTTTGCGTATCTTAAAGACGTCGCTCGTAAAACGGAAGGTTGGGGTGTGCCGGGTCATTAACTAATTAATACGATCCCGCGTGCCACGCGGAGATACTCGGGTCCATTAACTCGCCGAGTTTCTCCGGTCGTCCCGACGTCCATTTCCGTGGAAGTGGAAAATAAGTTGCGCGCTGAACGCGGGGACTTCGCGAGAGAGGATCAAGATGCAACGTCGGATGATCCAACCTGACCAGTCGAGAAAAGAAACCACGTAATTCGCCGACGGTGACCGTGACGGTGACGATGACGGTCGTGATATCCGAAGTTTTGCCAATACTCGCGCGAGAGATAGCGATCGCGTTCAGGAAAACTCTCTCTCTCTCTCTCTCTCTCTCTCTCTCACTCTGTGTGAAAGAGGAAATAAATATCCCGGGTAAAAGGTTCTTTTACCCTCACTTAGCCGGGGCTGTTGTTCTCTTCGAGGAAGATGATCTCGCGCTGCATCTCCGGGGTTCTGGAAGATCGTTTCCACGCCGTCGGGTCTCAGCTGCGGGAGGAGGAAGCTGGCAGGATCCCCGATGGAAAATCGTCGACGTTATTGGGAAAACAGTGCCAGAAGTCCCGGAAAATCTAAACATTTTAAAAGCCTATTACAGCTATCGTTCGCATCTACAGGTCCGCTCTTCCACCCCTCCTCCCCCGCGAGGCTACTCGAAGAGTGCAGGTAATACAATATTTTCGAGGGCACCGCACGGAGGGGAGGGGGAGAGTGAAAAGGTGTCGGTGGTCGGATCGGTCGCGAGATAAGATTTCCCCAAGATCGATCGATCACTGGACCCGGTTGTCTCAATCGAGTCGAGCTGGTGGATCCTCCGCAGGGGAACGCGTTCCTCGTTCCCCAGGGACAAAATGGCGGAGCACCATGCTAAATCGGGCACGTGTGGAGAGGAAGAAAAAGCGACGGACGGAGAAACGGATGACCGATGAAGGAGCGAGTGAGTCGAGTTCCTCGAGAAAGGGGGTGGAATACGTGTG
Organism: Sclerodermus sp. 'alternatusi'; assembly: GCA_037305995.1. Taxonomy (NCBI): domain Eukaryota; kingdom Metazoa; phylum Arthropoda; class Insecta; order Hymenoptera; family Bethylidae; genus Sclerodermus; species Sclerodermus sp. 'alternatusi'. Next base: position 1,634,141 of record CM074553.1, read on the forward strand.
TCTGGGATGAGAGATGGAGGGTGTGCTGGAGGAAGAAAAAAGAGGGGCGGGTGGGTGGGGGAGGTTGGAACAGGCACAATGCCGTGCGGTCACCTGCATTGCCCTTCGCGAGTGGGGCGGGGAGGGGGTGGTCGGAGGGGGTCGGTCTGAAAGGACCTTGTAGTTGTAAATAATGCATTATAAATATAGGCACGCAGGACGCGCGCTCACGCAACACAAGGGACGCGTGCTTCGCATAGCTGCGCGCATCGTGGGCTCAGCACGAGGCCCTATGGGGCCCCACGAGCCGCTTCCATGGGGACCCATGTGCCACGGGACGACAGGGCTCGCTTAGACAACAATCACATTCATCGAGAAACTCACAATGCTAATCGTAAAGACGCCGCCTATTATGGCGGCGTGTCCACGGAGTTCCTCGGCAATGGTGATTCGGGGGACAGGGCAGGGGAGGGGAGGGCGCCGCGGAGACCGTAGACCGGGGGGCGGGCGTTTCTCCTTTTTCTGCCAACGACCCAAGCGAACCGGCTCAACTTTATTCCTCCTTTAAAGCCTTTGAAGCGCCGTCGAATCGAGACACTCGCGCGGAACTGTCGCGCTCCCCCCCGCCCCCGTTCTCACCACCCTTTTCTCCTCTACCTCCGACTCCTCCACCACTTCCATGCCCACTCCGCTTCTTTCCGCTTGCTTTTACACTCGGTACACTCCATTGTGTGTTTGGCCGACGAATTTTTTTTCCTCCTCCTCCTCCTCCTCCTCCTCCTCCTCCTCCTCCTCTTTCAACAAAGTTTCACGTCTCTCGGAAAATATTCGCTCGCGATTGTCGCGCTTATCGGAAGAGGAGTATGACGTCACGCTCGAGAAAGGGCAGAGGACCTCCCGAGAGCGTTCGATGCCCGTTGGAATCGGCCGGTTGGTCCAATTCCATCGGACCACCGTAATACGTGGGAACACGGGGAAAACCCCGTGGAGCTTCGACCGACAATATTGTGCAAGCGGGTGGCTGTTGGGACAGGGTCGATTGTTTTCAAGGACACGAGAGTCGTAACTCGCGAGAGATCAAAGCAGGCTGCTGTTGCTGCTTTGTTAGCAAATTCCTCCGAAACGTGGCGATCTCGCGCGCAGCAGAAAGGAAGAAACAAGATATAAGGGACCCCCCGCCGGGGAAGGAGTACGGTAGCCGGCGGGAGTGTTCCCACCTTGAGACCACCTAGTTGACGTTTCCTCTCCCGAGATTTATTCATCCCGAGCGCGTGAAAAGAGCCGGATAATGTCGCAAAGAAAGAGCAAAAGTTCAGTGAGCCTCGCACCGTCGACCGCTCCTCGGCCACTCGTGGTCGCTCCTCGAAGCAAATGGTGCAGCAGCACACAGGGACGCACTGCCCTAACTAGGGCCTAAGTATGTTAGGTGTCCGAATGGTATTATCTTGTGGCGGAGCACACTCGAGCGGCCATTGTTGCGGGAAATCGAGCCTCCGCTACCTATCCGCCTTTACCTGTGTCCCCTAGGAGGCTAAAAGTCCCATTCTTCCCGGTGCGCTACCCAACGACCGTGAAAAGAACATTTGCCCTAGCCAACCGACCAGTGGGGGAGCGGGATGTCCTCCCGTTTCGGGAAATCATCATCCCCGTGCCCTTGGCCCTTTGTGACTTTTGTACGGGACCTGCGCGCCGCTTTACGTCCTTGTTAAGGAACAATTTGCAAATTTCACCGACAGCCCCATTTTTCTCGGTGGTTCGTCCCGAGGGAAGAGACACGAAACGTCAACTAATCACCGCCGTGGCCAATCCGATTCATTTCAGGAGATTAGCGATGGATCGGTTCACTGTTTCTCAAGTGCTCCTGCCGAATTGCTCGCCGTACCACCGACCACTCCGCCTTCCTTGGCGCTTCTCGATCCTGTCGAGGGCCGGTGGTTGCCTTTGGACGAGACGCGTCGGGGGAGTCGGTGGAGATACGATGGAAGGGGGAGGGGGAGAGAAGGAACGTCGAGCGAGCACCCCCAGTCGGAAGTGGATTCGGATTTTTCCCTGGGAAGTGAAGACAGAGCTCAGTGGGGCTCGAGGATCCCTTATAAATATCGCAGGCGGCTCTTACTCTTCAGGATTATAATTATGAGTAAACAGGTTCTACTTAACACATCCGTCGGCTCGCTGTCAACGATGACCGCGGGAATTCGCGGTGGAACGCAACGTAACGTAACGTAACGCAACGCAACGCGATACGGCGCAAGATCCAAGAACTCCAGCTTGGGGTCCGGATCCAGGTCCGGATCCGGGGATCGGTACGGAGCCAGAGGTACTCGCGCGTTCCCCAGGTCGCGCTTGGATGAACTCTCCCGAGGGCATTCGGGAGAGCCCGGGGGACGCGTAGACTTGTGGGAGAGGTCAGAGCTGTCACTCAAGCCAGCCGATGTGTCTAGCTACCCTCCCATTAGCCCTCCTCCCCGGTTAATTGCTAAATTGAAGGCAATTTCGACGGGCGCAACAATCGGAATTCGACTCGTTATATCCCGCGAGTTCGGCGAGCCAAACTCTTCAGGGTAGAGAGTAGGGCTGGGAGGGAGGGGGATTTATGGACGCGTTTCACGTTGAGTCCCGTCAGCGGCGTCAGACTCCCCTGGTGAATTCCTCGGGATGGCACGAGACTGGAGGAATGCCGAAGAGCCAAAGGAGCCGGCACCCTATCGGAAGAGGACCCTATCGGGGAACATAGATCAGGTATCCGTGTAAGAGCTACCAAATTTGCTCGGACACCCGCGGGAATTTCAGATTTCTCGAACGGAACTCCCGAGCTTCGGCAAACCCTTCCGGAGATGAGAGACCACTCGCCCCGTTGACTTCTCAGAGTTGTCGCGTGGAACGCGTTCCTCATGGTTAAGGTCATCCCTCGTCCAATGGGTCGTCGTACGAAACGAGGACCAAAATCAGCCGGCTCGCCAATTTTTCTGCGAAAACCGAAATGGACGCACCAGAGAACCGGCCTTTGGCAAAACTTTGGTTCAGAATCATTACACGCGCGTAGACTCGTTCCGGGAATGATAAATGATGAGCGCGCGCGCGCGCGCTCAAGACTGGCAAGTCCATCGCGATAGAGAGAACTTAGGGAGAGCTACCAAAAACTTGCGGTCAAAACTATTTGTAGAAACATTGGAAAGATTTAGTCGGAACCATCGAGTCGGCGTGGACTCGTTTCGAGAATGATTAATGACTCCTCGAGGTGTAGGCCGAGAGGGGGTGGGTCGGCAAGGAGGCCGAAAGTTTCAGCATGACGCCAGAAATTCTTCGAATACGCGCGGCTTCTATCCAAGTTCCCCTCGCCCTCTCGATCTCACGAAACTGCTGGATCGATTCGATTATCGGTTAAACGCGCCACCGATCGTTCCGCCAAAATCTTCGCCTAGCGATTTCACCTCTGACCCCGATACCGTTGGAAAGTCGAGCCGGAACTCCGCGTATCGCAAGCAGGCTATTAGGAGAACTCCACTCGCGGAAGCGTGGATCGTAAAGTTCCTCGGCGAATAATGGAAGAAACGAGTTCGGTTCTCTCAGCCACCCCCTCTCCTCCCTCGGGTAGCGCTGTCTCGGTGGAGTGGCCGCGAGGAGGGTGCAAGAATGAGAATAAGCCGGTCGGGGTACCCGGAGGGGGGAGAGGGGGTTCTTTTTCACAGGGACCGTGGGTCGTCTCATAATTATATATCAATATACCGTTTAGCGCGGCGATCAAAGGGGATTATGAATCTGACGTTTAAGTGGTTACGAGAGGGACTCCCTCCCCCGCGCGGTGGGAGGAGAAGAGGCTATCGCTGGCAACTTTGTCGTTTCTGGGAACGGCCGGGGCGTCCCTCCGAACGCGGCGCAGGGACTCGGGGGGTGTGCTGGGACTTCTCATGGGGAATCGGTCAGCTTCCGAGCGGGCCCGAAACGTATCGTTCCCGAAAACGAGCCGGGGCCCCTCGTAACCCGGCGCCCTGTGTTTACGACCCGACGGGAGCAACGTCTCTAAAAACCAGGTACGCCCAGCGATTCCAGCGGTCCGCAGCCGCGTTTTCACCGTAGGAACACCATAGCTCCGGGCTACGCTTTGCCACCATATCCAGCCTAATGCTGCCTGCCTGGAAAGAGGCCCCTGTCTTTCGCGTAGAAAATAACGATTATTGATTATTGTGTTCCTCCTCGCAGAGGAGGAACTCGCCGTCTCGTTCCCGGTACCTCCACCACCACCACCATCACCATGACCACTACCACCATACGCACCGAATCTTCTGGGTTTACGCAGCGCTTTTCCTCAAGTCCCACTTTCCCACCCTAATAGACCTCCTTTGTTGCACTCGAGGAGTATCCCCGACCTGGACACCATTGTCGCTTTTCAGAAGTGACTGCGAAGGACGCTCTATTCTCGTTTTTTCTCCTCTTCCTGGGTGTCTCGTCGCGGTGTCCCCCGGAGACTTTGCGAGACTCCCCGGGTTCTCCCGATGGACACCCTCTCCCGGTCTGCGCCTTCGCTTTTTCCGCTTCCTCCCTCTCCGTCGTGGTAGCGACGACAATGCGCGATCGATGCAACGTCATCGGGAGGGTTGCGGGGTGCGGGGAGCGAGTGCTCCGAATCGAAGCTGTTGATCGCACGCGTGGTTCTGGCAAATTGTTGCGTCGATCGACTGTACCCGCGCGTCGTCGGACGGAGGAAGAGGAACCTTCTCCGGAGGCCCATTAAAAAATAGTTGCCTAAACGCTTTACAGCTGTGGTGGACAGTTTCATCCCGCCTCGCCTCGTCTCGTCCACGTCCCGACCAAGTGTGGGAATAACTGAGACGTCGATCGAGGAATGGCACGATCGGGATCTCCGGTGATTTCCAATTCCGACGGAGAACCGCCGCAGAGAAAAAAGACGTCGGGCGCGCTAAGTTTCCGGGCGACCTCGCAAGGCCCGTGCGCGAGAACATAATTGGACGTTCCAACTTTTAATTGGCTGCACCCCCGGCCATCCGGACGGACCCGGTTGTTACGCGTTATACTGTGTTGCTTGTAAACGTTCCACTCGGAATCCGAAAAGCACGGGATCCCCCGGCGAACCCTCTTCTGCACCGCCCTCGACCGAGGGTACCCCGGTCCCGGTCTCCTCTCCCTTCCCCCGTTTACGACCGATTCCTGAAATTGGGCTACAATTGGGAGACCCAAGCGGCAGATTCCCTCGGAGTTTTCCCGACGCCTTCGGGACTTTTGCGCAGAGACGGAGGGAGAGAAGGACCAAAATATATGTGCATACATAGAGACGCGGAGCATCCGGGGATGGGGAGAGACCCTCTGGCCTGGGTAGGGATACTGCTGCCGTTGTTGTTGCTGTTGCTGCTGCTGCTGGTCCCATGGTTTCGCTGCGGATGGAAGATGGACGGCGAGGTGGCCGAGGGTGGACCCGATGGTCCTAAAGCGATTTCGAAAACCCAGAGAGTGCCTACCATATAATTGTTACGTTATTAAATACCGCTTAAGTACCGCGTGCTTTCGCTGGAAATTCCTGTAACGCGGGTCCCCTTAATTAAGGGCCATCTAAGCAGAGCCATCCCTCGTACCTTGTCCAGGAAAACGAACTTTTAATAGGCACCGCTCTCGATACGGCCTGCCAGAAACGAATCAGACGGATAATTGCTCCCGGGGATGTGTATGTATATATAGCGTCTCTATTATAGGGATTAGAGGGACTTTGAGGATTCGGTATTTATAGCGATGAGGATCCTCCGCCTCTCCCCCGCCTCGATCTCTGCCTCTACCTCATCGTCTCCAATTGGATTCGATCGAGAGCTTCCTCGATTTCCTAACTCCTCGGAACTCCGTGGCCATTCTCATCGAATTCAACACTGGCTACCTGGCAATGGACGGGGGGACCGCGAGGGATCGCATGATTTTCACCCTCGGGGGAGGCAGGGAGGGTCCCCCCGCCCCGCTCGTTCGAAACTCACACCCACGCACACGCGTGCAATCGGGACAACGGCAGGACCATTGGCAAAGTCGACCACCATTGGAAAACTCTGGCCAGTCGCTTCCTTATTACAGTCTGAAATTGGTACCGGTTGGTACCACGGTGCAAAGTTGCTCCGTTGCTGTTTCCTCCCCCTCTCCGCGCCGCCCTCGAGCTCGCCAAATGAAAGATACGGATGACACACTTTCCTATCGATCGTCCACGGGCGATTTATCGATTCCGCAATTTGTGGACATAAACCTCCATTTACATATTCATCGGGGCCGTTCGTCTTGTACAAGGTTGATCGGGTAGGGGAATCGAGAGAGAATAAATTCAATGGAGTGTAAGGTCGGAGGATGGATTTTCTCAACGGAGTAACCTTGCCCCTTGAAAAGAGATCAGCGCGCCAACGCGGAGAAGGCGCTGCCCGCGTAAACAAATCCGGGGCGTGGCGAAGTGTCCATTGTCTCGAGGTTCTCGCCGACAGAACGCACCGGGTGCATATGTACCAGATGTTTTCCTCGAGGACAATCAGCCGCGGGCTCCCTTGCCATGCAAATGCACCGGCTATAATTTATTTAAATTTCACGAGCGCTCGCGTACCCGGGGAGGACGCAAGGAGTCCGCCAGACATTTCCATAATCGACACCGTCCCCATTTCGCCTGGAAGTGTATCGCGCGAGTACTCGTCGCTTCTCACCTCCCAAATGACAGTCGAGGAGGAATGTCGGGGTCACGCGCGAACGGAAACTCCACGAGAACTCGCGCGACAAAATCCAAATGGCCCCTTTCCGAATTTCAGAGACGATCACGAGGAAGCGACGGTGGAGAGGATCCGGGGGGAGAGATTGATCGTCTCGTTGAAACTCGTGATATTTTCATCGTCGAATCATTTCCCGAAGTATCGCGGGAGCGGTCGGATCCTCCGGCCGAGGAGCCGGGGAGATGTTGTGACAAGTTGTACGGCACAAAAGAGCGGGGGCTTCTCCCGAAAACTGAATACCGTAGAAGCTCGGTAATATCATCTTTAAAAACACATAAATTAGAGGCAACCGGCCACGCGAGAGCATCACGAGCGATAAATTCCCAATCGCTGACGGTACTGTCCACCATGCAGACCTCCCATAATGTCCCTATCTTTCTCTCGCGGCTTACCTAGGTCGATATTCGTGGCGGAGAAACTTCTTTCCTACCCGAGAGGAGACGCGGGAGGAGCCAGTGACAGCGGAGGAGAGGAGAGGAACCTGCGATTCCCAGGTAGGAGCAGCTTTATGAATAAGAACCCGTCGCGAGCAACGTTGATAGAACGAATCCTATAATGAAACTTTGCGAAATTAGCGCTGTAGGAGGCACCGTGGAACATCTCCCGATGGATTCAATCGGAGAAATCCAATGATTCATCGATGCTCGCTCGATGATATTGCAGAAGAGCCGGTAGCTCCTCGGATAAATGTGATAATTATGCGAATTAAAGACGGCGGTTCTCCAGACGGCAAAATCCTGCGGTCCTGGCGTTGCTCCTGGAGCCATCGCCCCTCCTCGTACCCGAGCCTTGAGAGAGTCGAGGCGCCCCGACTGATTTCAATGCCAAATCCTCGAGTTCTGTTACAGAATGTCGTTGCGTCGAGTGAGAAATGGCCGGCGGTTCAATGCCAGGTCATATGGTTGGAGCGACCACTTATGGTTGCTCTAAGTGACCGGTAGAAAATCACCGCTGGGTTTCTCTCTCTCTCTCTCTCCCCCTTTCTCTTTCTCTTTTTCTCCGGCCCCTCCCTTCGGCGAAATACGTCAATATTGGGGTATTCAAGGTGGAAAGTTTCCATGGAATTTTTCTCTAAAATTGTGGAGAACGAATCAATCGGCGATTCGTTCGTGACGTAATCGAGAAACAGTCGGAGGATATTAGGAGGCAGAGGACGATTCTGGTCCATTCGGTGCAGAAACCTCGAGGATGACTTTACGAGCAACTAACGTCGGCCACCGGCGAACTCCACGTCCTCAAGGTCGGGCCTTACGGGGCCCTCCCGTCGGGAGGCAAAAGGGGTCTGATTTATTCGAAATTACGTTACCCACTGGCCCCGTGCGCAAGCGCGTTCCTCTGTTACCTAATTGAGAAATGCGATGCCCGCTGAGTTATCGCCATTACCGTGCGCGCTCCTACCGCCAGCAGCTCCAGAAAAATACTGTGTTTCCCCGACAACACCCCGACTCTCCTGAGATAGAGCCGAACACCGAAAAAAAAAAAAAAAAAGAAAAAAAAACCAATGGAAATTTTCGTCCCTTTCTCTCATTCCGCCTCGTATTTCGTACCGAATTCCACAGTGGTTTCGGCAAATTTAGCGTTTCTCAAACTCCATATGGGGGGGGGGGGGTGAAGATTCGACCCTGAAAGAGAAACGCACGCGCGAGGAGTCTTCCGGGGGGTTTGATCGAGGAACGCGCAAAGTCCGCGCGAGTTACCCGGAGGAAACGCGCGATTACTCTCGCAGTCTCCGCCGCGCCGGGGGATCGAACAAATGGAAACGCGCGTCATCGCCGGAAGTGCAACGCCTCTGTCTGTGGCGATTCTGTTTCCTCGCCCCCGTAAAATCTCTCGGGGGTCGTCGAAGTTCCACTCGAGTCGAGGAGGGTGCGTCGCCGCGCGGGGTGTTCTCCGGTGAAACCCTGTCAATGTCGGCTAGTGAATTGGGTCAATGTTTGTCGCGACCTTGCGCGACGGAGAACAGTGGAATAATTCCCAGGCGATAATTCACGGACAGCCCGCGCGAGCGCGTTCATAGATTTTCTCAGATCCAGCGTCGATAAGTGGCGGAAGAAAATATTGAAGGAATAATGGCGACTAAGCGGCTTCTTTATTACCGTCTGACTTCGAGTGTGTCAGTTCGTAGTTTACAGCTGCTATTATTTATCCGCTGGTTTTCCCGATGTATATTTCACAAGCGCGGTCTCGGTAAGCGATCGCGACTCGTACGACCGAGCTACTACGAATCTGCGAGAATCGCTCGCCGCCGGAAGTCCTCCGCGAAACTTGCGCAATCGAAAAACCCCGTCGTCGTCGTCATCGTCGCCGATCAAGAGGAACCCGACGAGTTTCGAGTGGACGATAAAACCAGGCGGTGTTGCGAGGGAGTGTTTCTGTTTCTCTCGGAAATTTCGCGAGGATGTTCGAAGAATTTTCAAGAAGGAATTTCCCATTGGAGAACTCTGGTGGGAGAGGATTTTTCTGCATTTTTGGAAATATTACGGAAACTTCGGGAATCTCTCGCTGAACCTCGCGAAGCGAAATCCGAAAGGTTTCGATTGGTTTGCGACCGGAGGAGACGACAAAGTCCGCGAAGCGACGAGTTATCGGACGACCACACGCGTCGACGGCCAGATAAACCGATTGAAATACGAGCGGCGCCGCGGTCCTCCGCCGCCGCCGCCGCCGCGTCTTTTATACCCGATGACCTAACGTCGACTGGACGTCGTCATCGACGCGCGTGCCGCTGCCAGGAAGCCGAGTAAACGCCAACTCTCGTTAAATTCATCGTTAAAAACCTCCGTAAGCGTCGAAGGTGCCACGCGCGTAATTTCCGCTACAAAAAAACCACCCCCTCTCACCCTCGAAAAACTTTTGCAAGGACAACGCGATGAACTTCGAGGAGTACTCGAAATATGGCGACGAAGGGGCAGCGAGGGGTGGCCGCAGGATGTTCGTCGGAAAAACCGTGAGAAGGGCTGTTGGATTTTCCGTGGCAATTGCAGTCGGACTGGAGGGGGTGGTGCCTCCTTCGGTTTCCGGGGCCTTGTCGGGGGGGCCTTTTAGCAGCGGCGCCTAGCGGGAAAACGACGGTGCGACGACTGGACGATTTGTCGAAGAAATGGTAATTGGAGTCCTGCTGGGCACGGTAACGAGATTGGAATCCCTCCTTCGCCCTCCCCCTGCCGGAACCCTGCCTAGCGTCGATTTAAACGTTCGCGTGAGGCCCAACCTCGGCGACCCCTGAGAGCCGCGCGGAACTTTCCGAATCCGCTGAAAAATCACGACAGCTGTCCGTAAAAATGCAAAAGTCCATCCGCGCGCCAGGGTTCTTCTTTTAATGTCGAGAAATAATTGGATCTTGCAGGTGAGCCTCGGCGTGCTCGTAAATTCCGCGCTCGGTTATGCCGATGCTCGTGTAGTTTTCCAGCGTCAAATTAATATCGTGTAATGGAAGCATCTCCGCGGGTCGTTGGAGGGTAGACCGGGGCCCGATGAATATTCACCAACCTCCTTAATGACTACCCTGGCGCCGTGCACCTTTTCGACCCTCCTCCCCCCGAACCCGGTCCCTCTTTTCCCGGAATAACGCGCGACTTTCACGCGGGGAAAATTTCACCGGCGACGGACCAAACGTCCTTATTGTCCGCCCCCTCCCCCCGTTGAGCGGAATTGAGGAGGGAAACTGCGGAGGATTGGGTAAAGCGTTGATTTAACCGAAAGATAAACGCCGGAAACCATAAATTCGACGTATTGCCCTTCGGTATTGCGGCGCGAGAGGCTCCGGAAATCACCGCGCCCCTCTCCCCCTCGTGGCGATGCCGAGACGCAACTGGGTCACCTGCGAGTGCGTGGTTGCCTTTGCCGGCGACTGCCCCCATGATTTTCCCCATAAAATCGAGCGATCGGAAAAAAGGCGGCGACTCCAAGCATCGGGCTGGAAATAACTCGAAGTGGTCCGAGGGACGTTTTACAGCGAGAAGCGGAAGATTCATCCGGACCGAAGAGCCTGGAGAGTTACACGTGTACGCGTTGTTGCCGCGCATCTATCATATTTATTGAAACACGCACGCACGCACACGGGCACAATGCGCAGATAAGGTCTTGCGGTTGGAGAAAAAGAGGACTCGACGAGATCCTTCGTAAGAAAAAGATAGGATTACACGCATCCCCTTTATCGTCTCGCATCGCGTCTAATTTATATTAACTGGTTAACTTCAAGTGTCACAATATTAACTGAAGATAGTGTTAAAGAGTTCTCTCTCTCTCTCTTTCTCTCTCGGGTGTTACTATCGACCACTGAAGTCAGGGATAGAGCTAAAGATAGAGAGACAGAGAGAGAGAGACACACGCGCGCACACACACACACACACACACACATATATATATATATATATATATATATATTAACCAGTTTGAGATACATAAAAAAGGAACAAAGGAGGAGCCGATGCTGTAAATGAACTATCCTTATCTGTCATCCAGGGGCCACGTAAATGTGTATCTCCGAAGCCTTCCTGTTTATGCCCTTGCTAGTCATAAAACTACCTCGTAATCTTTCGAAATATCCTTTTGGAATAATTTATGCCGAAAAGCTAACCAGAATAGCTCAGCGTTTGTCTTTGAAGATTCAGGCTGAGCATAGCAGTCCCTTCCTCCTCCACTAGAGCGGAGAGGAGAAAAATGGAAATAATATTTCCGTGGATCCACGTTGAGACGAACGCGCGTTGATCAACGTGGTGCGTAAATTGTGCGCGTCGTCGGGAACTCTCGGTTGATCGAGCAACCCCTCGCGGGGAGCCCCTCGCCCTTCTCCGACAGTCGACGATGGTAAAAATGTCGCGGAGCGGGAGGAATGCGTCCGAGTTTGGTGGAATAATTCATTCGAGCTCGTCGCGGACGACGAGGGAGAAATAGCGTTAGAGCCGAAAAGGATGGATGGGGATCAGAAGGAAATCGCAGACGAGTGGAATAACAAGAAGGAGCAGCAGCAGGATCTACTTGTCCACTCGTAAAATACAAGGCCCGTTGTCGGACGTCGCGAAAATGACGTATGCCATTGGACGAGAGCCATTTGGCAATGGAGAACGCGCGCAGGATTATGGTGGTGGTGGTGGGCCCAGAAGGGGGAGGCCCCGCGCGGCTCAAGGTGACGAAGGACGGCGAGGGGGTGCGGAGGGGTGGATCTACTTTGTTAAGCAAAGCACTGGAAACGAGGCCGTTTTGGTATGCGGATCAGCGCCGTCTTCACACCGGCTGAACCAAATTTATGTGGCACCGGGAGCCGAGGGTGTGCGTTTGAATCCAAGATGAGGCCGAGCGCGCGCGGCCAGCCATACTTTTTCTTTACGAGCGCAATTCGATGCATGGAGCCGCATGCCGGATGCGTTAGAGCCGCCCGACACTTTTCTGGGCCCTAGGGCCCACGAGAATCTGGACGTGCACGACCTCACGCGCCGAATACTTTATTTTTCTCCTCTTCTTCCACCTTCTTCTGCTTCTTCTTCTTCTTCTTCTTCTTCTTCCTCTTCGTCTGCTTCTTCATCATCCTCTTCTTCGTCTACTGCTTCTTCTCCTCTTCATCTTCTCCAACGCATTTCGATACTCTCCGCGACAGATGGAACGTAACGCGCTGCCCTAGGCTTCCTAAATGCCGCCGCCATATTTTCTCGCCTAATAAATTCAAGGCTAGCAACCACTACTAGATTCTTCCAGAAATACACTTTCCGCGAAGCTGTCCTACGAATACCATAGCGTTCGTCCGACCCCATAGATTTTCCGTTTCACCGATACCGTGAACGGTGCGTGCCTTCCCGAAGACTCGAAGACTTCCGCTTTGGAAATTCCCGAAAAACGAGACTCGATTTTTTCTCTTTTTCTTCTTCTTCTTCCTCTTCTTCTTCTACTACTCGGAGACCATGACGAGCACGAGTTTCGCGAATGTCATTTAAATACCTGCAATTAGGAGCCATTAATTTCGCAAGACGTTGGATTTCTAATGGCTGATAGTAAAGGCGAGGTCAGTTAATAATCCTACAGCTGAAACGTTAAATGTGGCATAGCGGTTACGATACAAGGAACAGAACGATGCAACATAAAGCCACTAATATTGCACTCCGTAACAATGATTTGTAACGCTATAAAAAAGGAAGGTTTCCATGCGTCGGAGAGGTGGAACCATTAAAACGTTTAACGCGACTGAGTGAAAAATCCCGGAGCAGCGGCAGGAAGCGAATTCCATCGAAATTCTATCGAACCCCATCGATGTCCCGAGAGAGAGAGAGGAACCTCGTCCTCGTCCTCCAGGATCCTTACGGGGTTCTCACGGGGTTTCTCGCCAGGGAGAGACTCCGCAGTCGCAGCAGCAGCTGCGTTTACGCGTCAATTTCTACGTGGACGCGCTTGACGATGACGAGATTCGCGAGGGTTTTCCTGGCTACGCGCGGGGGTGCAAGGACACGCGGATACTTTATATTCTATTATGGCGGCGCTTCCTCCTGCGCGCGGAGTTGGCTTTATAGTCGTGAGATGAACACGGTTAGCGAGCTTTTTAAACCTTTCGTAAGTCCTATGTGGTCGGAGGAGGTTCCGTGGAGTGAAAAGGCCGTGGCGCGACAGGAAGAGAGGAAATGCGGGAGAGAGAGGGAACGAGGGAGACAGGAGCGAGAATATAAGACAGTTATTTACGAGACAGCACCGCAGCATAACGAGCGCTCGCGAGGCCAACGAACGACTAAGCGGCGCGACACCGATCTGTTCTGGGCACCTCGTGAAATTTCGCGTAACAAATACGATTGCGACGAACTCCGAACAACGAAGGAGCGAAGAAACGAAGAAACGAACGAAACCTCAGGGACCCCCGGCACCCTCCCCTCGTCCCGGCAGTTGGAGCTCCCTTTAGCAGCCGGACCGAAAGAGCATTCAGCCTCGTCACAATTATCCCCCATAGCCCTCGCCCAAAATATTGACACCCTGTCTGTCCCCGAGAAAATTGTCATTAGCTACGCCCCAATCCGATCCTTCGAATGGGTCCTCTGAAACGTTGTAATTAATTCTCCATTATTTCGCTGGAAAGGGAAACTCCTGGCGGTTTGACAAATCGACCCTGAGCTGCTTAGCGCGGATCTTGAGTATCTTGTAAATTGAAGGATAACCGGAGAAAGAGAGAGGGGAGGCGACGACGAGGAAGATTATACCAAGCGTGCCAAGCTTCTTCCCCGGAGTCCCCGCGGATCCTTTTAGGTTAACCGAAGGACCGAGACTTCATTGGCCTCTCATCGTAATTATCCCAGAGACCCCGCTCAAAATATTGACATCTGTTTCTCTAAGGATTCCTCGTTGCTACACCCGAATTTGCCGAGGGAGAGTGGTCCTCGAGATATAGAAATTAAAAATTAGGGGTCATTTACGAGATATTAGTCGCGTGCGTGTGCGCGCGCGTGTGTAATATTTCCACGAGACGAGTTCTCCGGAAGCCGAGGGGATTCCTCGAGTAATTCGCCCGGTATTTCCAGCGAACTCTTCTTCTCCTCGCTTGCGATAGACCACAGAAATAGAAGAAGAACGAGCGATTCGACGATATTGATACTCGCCATTAAGATTCTTATCTCGTCAACGCGAATCCCGAGTTCTCCTTAATTATTGACTTCTTACTTAAGGTATAACGGGCATCATCCATCGAAATTAGCATCTCTAATAATATCCGTGAAGTAGTCGAGTCAGGCTAGGCGGCAGCCGCTCAACACCATCCTCCGATATTCCTGTTGATTCAGAAGTTGAAGCGTGTGTTAACCTTCGCTCGCAAAAGGGACTAATTACAGGTCTCCTGCGGACGCGCGAGCTTTACGAATGCGCGTGTAGCCGACGAATGAATCAATTACGAATGGGGAACCGGCGGAAAACTCGAGCATCCTCGCCGCCATATTGGATCCACTAGACAAATGCGCTCGCGCATCCACGGATGTGGTAGAGATATTCGTGGAAGACCGAAGACGGGGGGTAGGGCTCCCACCCTTAACGCGCAAATTACACCTTAAAATTTCCCAGGGTTGAAGGTGGGTGGAGGGAGCCTCCCTCCCTCCCGTGTAAGGATACTTCGGTGAGGTTGCAACTGTGCGGACGGTCGAAGCGATAGAGGAGAGCCTGCGAGAGCTAGATACAAAGCGCTAGGCAGAATGCACGATCTATTAATACCGGGAGTAAGGAGTAAGATCCGGGAGGGTTTACCTCGAGGATGGAACGTTCACTCTCGCTCTCGGATATTTATTATCGGCGTCGATCGCATGAATCGCCAATCGATATGCCATTCGTAGCCGAGAGGGACACCCCGCGGACGCGCGGTTTGACGCGACCTAACAAATGGCTGTTTTACGTCGGGAGAAAATGAAGCGAGCATGACGAGTTGATTTTCGGACGCTGCAGGAGAGTGCCGCCTCTCTCAGGTGGGCGGGGGACCCCGAGAGAGGAGCGAGCCAGCCACGAAGCAGCCGCGACCGAGAAAAGTCTCGGGGAATGAGAAGACCAAGCCGAGGAGGCGCGGAGACTCGCAAAAGAAGCGGAGACAGGGAGATGAGATACGATTACGGGGGAGTGGAAAGAATGGTCATCGGTCCTCGCAGAGAATAGAAGAGAACCGATTCAAAGAGAGCGGAGATAGCGGCGAACGGTTTCGGCACAACGATTTCAAAGCATCCCCGAGTAGTTGGAGGGGGGGGGGGTGAGGAGCAGAATCGGGGAATTTGCTGAAAAGCATCAGGCTAAGGGGTGAAATGAATGGAGGATGAGAGGGGAGGGGACAGATTTCTATCCAGAGAGAGAGAGAAAGAGAGAGAGAGAATCCAGGACCTGGGGTGGAAAGGAAGGAAGAGGAAGAGGAAGAGCGAGAGGGAGAGGAAGGGGGAAGGAGACACTGCTACACTGCTACGACTTTGGAGAACGCGAGTTGAGAGGTGTTACATGTCAGTCCTCGCCTCGAGGCAATGACAGCCGTAGCTGGGGAATTAGCATGGGATAATGGGACGCGGCGGGTCTGTATGGCCCCGCGGGGGCCAATGAGCAGCCAGTCCCCGACTGTATCTTCGAGAGAACGAGGCTGGAAACGGGAACGATCATCCTGGACTCTCGTCGAAACCCAAATACCTCTGAGTCATAGCTACGAGTTGTATTCCATATGCTGCTGCCTCCCCCTCCCCCCGCTCCTTCCCCGAGAGGAGTCCTCTTCATCGTTTTCTTCGGCATCACCCCAGTCCTCGACATCGTTCGGTCCTTTTTATTGACGGCATCAGAATTTATCGACATCCTAGTACCTCTCCTTCTCCTCCTCCTCCTTCTTCAGCCCGCTACGATACAACCCACCAATGCAGGGAGCCGCGGGTAAATCCTACGTTTCATCATCGCGGTAAAACTTGTTACGCATTTGCCTCGTGGACTCTCTCGAGCATGTCTATGGCGTGGCCGAGGAGGAACGGAGAACTCGCAGTGCGTGACCAGAACCTAGACCCGGATGGTACCGGAGCCAAAAGTCGATGGTCCCCGCAGCTACCCCAAAAGTAGCTTGGCTTAGCCAAAGGCACCGGTTGCGAGTTCACGTGGAAGTCGCTGGAACGCGAGGTTACGGCGAGTAGCGAAGGTCCCGACAGCCAGGGGGACGCGGCGACGAGGAGGAGCCCGATGGTGCGCGACACGAACAACGTCACGAGGCACAACACGCCCTTTCGTGACACCTTGCTGATTCGCCTGTCACCGCGCACGGATGATACCTCGACGATGACACTCCCACATTCCCCGATGACGCGGCTGGATCGCACCGGCTGATAAGGCAGCAGCATCTGGACCCCTATGGGACCCGCTGCCAACTCCGGTGCCAACTCCCTCCGGGTACCATCTCCGCCGACGGGCCTTAACGCGCGAGATTAAGCTGACGAGCGCATAATGCTCGCATCATCGCTTGCCTCGTTGCAACTTATCCTCGGATTTCCGTTTTGACATGAAGCCTCAAAGCTGCGCTGCTAATTAGCCGGACGAACACCGCGCAAATACTAGTTAGCCCTGAAGACCCTTCTTCCGTTGCGGCATTCTTCACGGTCTCGAGTCCAGGGGGAATCTCCTGGCAATCGCTTTGGTCGCTTTGTACCAGAGGTGGGATGCAACTGATACAACCCCCCTCCCCCTCCCCTCGTAAGAACAACTTCGAATGTTGCGATGATCCTTGTCGCGATGGCTCCTCGATCTCGCGGACCTTCCGACTTCTGCGTTCAAGGACGCGGGCGAAGATCGGGGAACGGCAGTGGACTGTCGAAGAACCGAGACTCCTGTGCGAACCGTAGAACCGGCTAGGCGACCTTTGAAAGGGACGATCGATACGACCGGGGGAAGGAACAGCGCAATAAAGAAAAGCTGGTTGAGTTAGCTCGAGATATTTTTCGAACAGGCTTTCCAGGTTCTCGCGGGTCCGCGTGGGCGGGAATAGACAGGGCGAGCGAGCGGTGAACTCGCGAAATGTTCGTCCGACAAATTCCCGAGGGATGACGAGGACAAGTCCGGGGGGAGGGTCCCCTCCTAGAGCGCCTCCACATCGATCGAATCCATGCGTCGAATTTGCACGAGCGATACGGTAGCCATTTCCTCCAGAATCTGACAAGGAAGTCCGTAGTTTCTTAGCTCGAGCACCGATCGTCTCCCAAACGCACCCCTTCCCCTCTCTCTCGCACCCCTCAACGCGTCTCTCCCATCAAAACCGGAAATCACGTTGATCCGACCGATACCACCGATAAGACAGTGAATAAGTCAACGATAAGACCGGAAAAATTCCGGTTGGCCTTCTCGTCCATCCCCCCTCCCCTCAAAACCCATCGAGTTTTTTTCGAGTACATCGAGCGACCTTGGCCCTTCCGACTGAGTCGTTCGGTCCTTCGGACCTTCGAGACCTTCGCCCCGTTCGCGAGTGAGAACCTCCGATTGGATTAGCGTAAGTGGAACGGTAGCGGATCTCTGAAGCGTGACGACGATGCCGGCGCCGCTGCCGTTGCCGTTGCCGCTGCCCTTTATAGCAATCGCGAAGCACCCGGTGCACGATTAAGTATGACTGACGATTTGCCAGGAATCGATACGATTAGTTGCACTTGTCGAATCGATGATTAATCGCCGCTACTCACCTTGCCGAGAATTATCATCTAGTGTGCATTGATCGGTTGCCCGTCGGATCAGTGGGACGATCGGCACTGGGGAGACTACGGACGGAGTCGTCGACGACGACGACGATTTTCATCGCGCTATAGGAGGGAGAGAAACGATCTCGTTGTACGATTAATCGCTGGGAATTAGCGGGGCGATACGATTAAACCGCGCTCTGCTTGCTCCGATTGCCGTCAACCGTGGAATTATCAGCGGCACAGGTAGCCAATCCCGTCGGCTATTTAAATCATACTGTCATGTTCTCGGAATTTATCATCGTGCGTGCGCGCGCGAGCACACGCACACGCTGGCGAGAAGGATTCAGCTCGAGGGGGGAAATGCAAGCGAGCGCCGATCGCGAGTCGATCGACTCGGGCGCGCAATCGACTCTGGGAATCCGCTGGGGGGAGGAACGCTGATACGATTAATCACGCGGGTAATAGACACCCCGTTCCGTTAAGTTAAGGGAGCCCGGTAGCACCTCCGGTAATCCCGATAAAAGGAACGTTATTAATTGCGCGCAGTGCCATTAGCCGGCGAGATCATCTTTCCTCCCCGCTAACGGAGAGTCCCGTAGCGCAGCTGCGCATTACAAATTGCATAGTCAATGATCAATTTATATTCGCCTGATAAAAAGTCCAAGCTATTAGAGAGACCTCTCTCCAGCTTGAACCTACGACCGCGTCCGCGCCTGGAAAGGATAAACCGATCGCGCGATCGCGAGATCGGTTTCCACTTCTGTCGTCGACTCGGTGCTGGTACCCGAGGTGTCAAAACGGCGCACACCTCGCGCGATTCCCGCGTTATTCGCGGGGGTGTCGTCGCGTATTTCCGAGGTGGATCGGCAGGTTGAGACGATCGGCGAGTATTCGAGAAGCGCGCGCGAGTGTCGCCGATCGATCGGCAAATGCGGTAGTGCATGGACGCGGATTAAACGGATACGATTAATCGCGCTGGAGTCTGTAATCGGACTTAAATATCGTCGTTGCCTCTCGTCGTGAGAAAGATGATTTAATATTCATTTGAGATTTTGCTGATAAAGCGGCAGGCAGGCAGGCAGGCAGGCAGGCGCTGCACACACGTCCAACAATTGTATTGTACGATAGGGATCGCGTCGAATGAGAATTATGGATTTTTATTCGAATACTCGTGTAATTTTGCCGCGATACTGCTAGAACCTGTACAATATTTTTTCGTACTAGATCACATATCCCGATAGCCATACTCGATTCAAGGTGGGTAACTTTTATCCAACGCGCGTTCCCGATGTATTATATTTAAGGAGTGTATCGCGCACATCTATCACTATGCAGCTTTGCACAATGTAAAGTGAAAGCATCCGAAGCAGCCGCCTTCAGGATTTTCGAATTTACACGGATTTATCCCGTTTTCAACCGAACTCGCGCGCGTCTACGTGCGTGCGTGCGTGCGTGCGTGCGTGCGTGTACTCATGGCGAGCGGGTGCGCGCGCGCGCGCGCGCGCTTTCTCAGTCCGCCTTGTAAAACTCTCGAGGGGGAGGGTATTCCCGCGATGTTTATTGTATCGTTAATACCGCGAAGGGTGGCGCAAACGCCTTATGGATGCCTGTCCTTCGACTTGAATTAGATAACAGTGATATTCGTGTTAAATTTCAAGCCTTCGACTGCAATTTTAATAATCTTCCTCGGAGCGTGTACCACCCTTGGAGCGCGCGCGCGGGCACGCGTTGGCCAGCTCAGCTCCCATAAAGGAACCGATGATAAAAAGTCCAAGTACCTCGGAGGCTGGAGGTCCTCGGGATTCCTTGTTAGTAATTTTCAAGAGACGATGACAGCGCTCAGCCAACAATGCTAGGGAAGCTCTACGTATTCCACTGAATTTCGCTAAGAATCTTCGTCGGGGGGGCACAGGGGGAGGGGGAGGGGGCATTAAACGTCAGAGTCAATGTTGCACCAACGTAAATAAACGTTACTCCCGAGACTCTGTAGCGGCAGCTCAACTTCTCCTGGGAGAGCCTCCACCTCCCGTTTCCTCTCCCCGTTCCGACGAACGTACGATCGGAAAGGGCCTTCCCCCTTAAAACTAATGTCCACGATTTCAGACGACAATTATTTATCGTTGCCTCGTAATTCCATCGGTGATGCGCGCACTGGATACTGGACTGGCGTAAACAATCGTTATTGTTGGAATTCTCCGGCGGCAGTTCGGTTTCCTCGTCCGACAGGTTTTCTCGCTCTCGGAGCTGACTCAGAAGGAGAGTTCATCCGCGGCAACACGTCGCGTCGCGTCGCGTCGTGTCATGTTGCGTCGGCGGGGGCGGCTCTTGTCTCGTAATTTACAGATCGTGGCGAATCGCCGAAGGTGAGCGCGCGTCTAGTTCGAAAGACGATCGAGAGCTCGCCGAGACCGCAGGGCCATTCATGCAAAAGCCGTTCCGTCCATATGGTGTCGGAGATTGCACGGTGATGGGTTCACGTGGCAGTCGGAACCTTGAGGAGACACCATTGATACAATCTCACTCGCTTCACCGAGATCGTCTCTCTGAATGCTTCTTTCGCGGAACAAAGAGAAGTTCGTCGGCTGAATCGTTCGCCTCCGATTCGCTGGGTGTTCCGAAACGAACGGAACGCGCGACGGGGCGGCGGGGGAGGGGGATGCGTCCAGAAGGCAGCTCCTAGGAGCGCGCGAGTGGCAGGAGCCCGGGGGAGAGCGAGTCGAACAGTGGGATAATTGTGAAAGGAGCGAGAAGTACAGCCGCGCGTTGCCATTGCGAAAGTCTTCGACATCGAACATTTGGCCCATTGTTCCCTGGGTTAGACGAAAGTTGCGCAATTATCCCCGTGGATAAACCCCATGAATGTCGATGGTCCGGAGGAACCGTCGATTTCACCGCGCGCTAGCGACGAGCTGCGAGCTACGAAACGAAATTTTACATGGAGCAGCGAGAAAAACTAATTGCAACCCCCCGCGGGTGGTCCCGGGGGATTTCAATCGATTTCGTCCGTTCACCGGTAGCGGCCGTGCCCAGGCGCCACGAGAGCGGGCATCATCTCCAGGAGTCGATGGGAACCGTGGTGGCTCGCTCTTCACATATTGTGCCAACAATTAGGTGAAAGGCGCTCCTACACAGACACTAGAGAAACCTTCCGCGCCGTATGGCGGAAAGCCGCGGCAGTGGGAGCAAAAGCGGCGTGACAGAAATGGGAAGAATGGCGAGAGCAAGAGAGACGTGGAATCGGTGCGCAAGAAAAGAGAAGGCACTCCGACGGGGGTGGAGTAACCGAGAGGTTCGCGGATTCGCGAGAGAAGGACGGAGAGCGGTGGGTAGCGATAGAAAGGAAGGAAAGGCGTCCTAGAGCTCCAAAACCGTACGTTCCGAAAGGAGAGAGAAAGAGAGAGAGGATAAGATGAAAAATTGGCAAACATCGATGCGAGAGAGACGGGGAGAGGCAGGGAGAGACAGGGAGAGACAGCGAGAGTGTCGTAGAAAGAGAGGGGAGAATGTCCCAGGTAAGTTGCAGAAATGAGAATAGTTGGCTGGGAGAGAGAGAGAGAGAGGGGGAGAGAGAGAACGATCAACGAGCAATATCGAGAAGAGAGAACGTGTTCTAGGCAAGGAGGAGCAAGAAGGTGGGAATATCGGAGGACTGGATCGTTTAATATACCTACCGAGCGACCAAGCGACCTACCTACCTACCTACCGGCCGGAGTTGTAGCAGTTACTATGTCGCGAGAGAGTAAGAGCCTGAGACCACTTGTGGAGCACCGACAAAGATGGAGGACAAGGAGTAAAACACACCTCGTGTTCGCCCAAGGGGGACTAATCTAGCTGGTAGTTTGACGTGGCGATGATGCCGCGGTAGTAACCTTTAGGTACTCTCCTTCCAGTGTACCACTACCACGGTACATCTAGCAGGGTAATGTTCGCCGACACCCACCTAACCATTTTTATCGATACGAGCCTTGTATATTCGCGAGTACCTGTCGTACCAACCACGCGATTATCTTATTACCGCTCTTTCCTCGCGAAACAAACGAACAAACGAGCACTTTGCTTCGTTAGTTCATCGACGATCATGAAAACCCACAGGATCCCTCGTCTCGTCGAGGTCTTTGGAACGGAAGCGACGGTAGCCTTTATCGGTCCATGACCTTGCCCGAGACCACTGGGTCTTTTTGCGGAAATTCTATGGGGGTGGGGGTTCGCGCGACGGATACCGCGAAGTCGCTTTTGAGAAGGGGGTCCGCGTTGACGCGAGAGGATCGCACGGGTGGGACCAACGAGGGAAGCGAGTGATTTCTCGAGGTTGCGAACTTCTGGTGGTTGCAGTCGTGGGAGAGGCAGTCGAATTTCTTGTTTGGATTTGGTTTTGTTTGGTTGAATGCACGTGAGATCGGTGGGGCATTGGAGTCAAGGCCTCGAGCCGAGAGTTGACTCTTGGGAGCGTTACTCCTTTTCCCTGTTCCAGTACCGTTGGGGAGTTTGACGAGAAGATGATATTACGAAGGTAACCTTTTGGAACGGTTGCCGAGGTCGCAGCTGCCGAGGATCTCGCGTGGAGGAAGGCAAAAGACCTTTCGGTACTGGCCTTCTGGTATTATCTACTGCGATATTCGCGCCCACACCCATCGTCTCTCGCATTTGGCATTAGGCTCCCTGGCCTCTCCTCTCCTCCCCTCCCCTTTTTGCCGAGAGTATCTTTCTCTCATTCCATTTATAACCTTCGGTAATCTTGAACCGCGCACCAAGTCGGATTCAACTTACGGGGGGGAATCGCCGGGGTTCTCTTTGAAGAGAGCAAAGTTTGCATAAATAATTCCCATCGCGCACCATCGCTCCTCCAGCAGTAACAAGGAGGGCGGGACGAAGGGAGGAAGGAAGGGCAATAGCGGAAAACAGTAATCCCTCGACAGGTTCAGCTGTTTTTCACTACGAAACGCATTTGACTAGGCTATTTGATCCGCACCCATTCGAGACCCCGTCGAGATTCGACTTTTGATCGTTAACTTGGCAAATTTTCATAATAATTTATTTATGCGGACGTCCCGCGCCCACGGGATCTCCTCGGGCCGAACGTCGTTTTATTTTTGGGGCTGCCGATGATGATTCGCCGCCGAAATCAACGGGCAATCGGCTCCGCTGGATTAGCGCGGACGTTGATGAATATCGTTCATCAATTATGATGGGTACGGAGTAATTGATCGAGCGTGAAATCTATCCCACGCTCCATCCTATACTCGCAAAGTGGACACACAATACCGGTTTAACGTATCGGAGGCTTCCGATGCTTCGAGACTTTGCCCGGCGATCCCCACCGCCGGCCCATCGTTAATTTTCTTCAACATCCAAATTGCCTCTATCTCTCTTCAAGGTCCGTGGAGGGACAAATAGGCAAGTCACTTTCTTATCTGCTGCACTTAACCGATGAAAATCCTATTGGTTTCAATGCGGATGTCCCGATTCGGATCCAAATGACGCGTAAATGTACTTGACGAGAATCTCGACCAGGAAATCATTTCGCGCGTGATATTCGATCGACGATAACGATTCACGCCATTTTTCTCGAGAATATTTCTACGATTGGATCGAGGAAGGACTGGCGGTGCACCTCGACTGGCGGATAAAATACTTTTGGACCACGAGTTCCATTTACGGAGTTACGGGTGTGTACACTCCGTCTTCAAATAGCGCGTCATAGACGGAAGTTAACAGGTCTCATCGAAGTTCGTTGAAGTTTTCCGCAGAATCTTTGAAGAGCCGACGACAATTCCGGTCAAACATTCGGTGAAGCGAGCGTGCTTCGCGATTCGCCCGAGTCCTGTGGCGAGGGCGGACAAAGAGCTTCGGCGCCAAGGTCAAAGGGCTCCTCGACGAAGAAAGTGTCGCGCGTGTGTCGAGTCAACTTCACTTCGAAATTCTCTATTCGACGCGCTTTGGCTAATACTCCGAGAGAGCATCGGCGGGTCTCTTTGGTCCAACGGGTCAAGGGTCTCGGAGAAGAAAAATTCTTCATCCAGGTGAGTGGAGAAGCATCAACCGGCATCTGGCACCTGGTAGCGGCTGGTCACGTGCATCCCCATCGGTTCCAGCGACACCGCTCGAACGGCGCAATCCATTAGCTTTTCACCGAAATGTTCCCCTTCAAGGTCAAAGAACCCGGGGAGGAAGCGACTCTCGCGCGTGATAATGTCTCGTCGGGAGAACCTCCCGGAGGTTCCTCCTCTCGTGCTTCGAGAGACGACGAAGACAACTTCCGCGGTGAAAGCGAACCGCGTGGCATTGGCGTCGTAATAGTAGCGGTCGTCCGGCCTGCGTTTTCCGTGACCTTTGACCCGACCCGGAAAAGTGAGCCGGTCCGATATCCACACTGCGTCGACCGCGAAGTTCACTTTCTGCCCGCGGAGGTGAGAGTCCATGGGAAGCTTCTGCCCGCTGCCACTGTTACCTGCGGGAAAGGAGGTGGGAGGAGGGGGGGAGGGAAGGAGAAGCCCCGAAGGAAGCTAAATAAGGCAAGCCAACCTCTCCTCCCTTTTCGCACCTTCCAGCGTGTCACTCGTAATTGCTCATAATTTTCACTTAGCATTAACTATACCTTATGCGCCAGGTTTATTGTTGCCCTTCCGCCATTCTTCACTCGCCCCTGCTATACTTGCCGCTGGGTAATTAATGAAATCACCGAGAGACTCTCCAACCACATAAATTTTAATATTCCTCTGGACGCGGAGAGGAGAGAGAGAGAGATGAAGAGAGAAAGGAAAATAGCAGAAGGTGGAGGTGGAGAAGGAGAAAGAGAAAGACAGGGAAATGGCACTCGGACAATATAAACAGGTAATCATCTTTTTTCACCGTTTTTCCACTGGAACCGAATAACCCCCCCCCCCCCCCTCCTCTTCTCAATCGCGGCTACTCCGCGAAAGCGAGTATTTCATATTTTATATCTTGAATTTGCATCAGAGATTTATCCGCTTCATTAGGAGCTCGCTAATTTACTAACCGATTCTGCAATCATTGATGGAACATTGATTAACCTCGCCGAGTTTTCCCAGGTCCGTAGGATACGGTGATTTGTGTTTGTTTCATTGGCGCCTCGAGTTTTTCATTCGTTCCAACGTTCGGAGACTGTTAACCCACAATCTTTAATCAATACACATTCATTAGACGCACGTTCGATTAATCGAGATTCATCACACAGTCACTCGACTGCAGGATCCGTGTGGTGGGTCCCTTCTCTTCTGCCGCCTTCCACCGAGTACCAACACTCGCGTACACTCGCGCGATTCGATGAGCGAGAAGACGCCTACCAAGCGATATTGATCATCGCGCGTTTGGTCCCCCTAATGCTGACTCGCTAAAAGGCCAAAGAGGAAAAGAGAAAAGGAGTAGGATGTGAGAAACAAAACTGGAGCACCAAGAGAGGTCAGGGGTTCCTTCACGGTGTCCGACGTTGCAATTGCTTCTGGACCACTCGCCGATGATCGTGATACATCGCACCGGGAGTTTCGGTCCGAAGCCGAGAGATTTCCCCGGCGAAGGAGAGATGGCTTCTAAAGCGATCGACGCAAAAACCACAACCCACGCGGAACATTCCTGCCGCGAGACGCGGAACGTACACCTTTGCTCGGCCATCACACGGCTTCTCTAATCGAACAATTCGACTCAGTCCAAATTCTAGGCCGCGTCGAATCACGCTGGAAGAGTCATTGAGTAATTGCGAGTTTCGCGAGTTTCATTGTACCCGCGCAACCCACGTCCGCGCGGCTATTGATACTCGATACCTCGGTGGTGCATCCATTCCACTTGGTACCGGATCCCTTTCTACGCCTATTTCGCACGATTCCGCGAACGCTCGACCCACGCCGGTTGGCCTCAAACGACAAAATTAATGTCGAACGGGGGTACCCCCCTCCCCCTCCCTCCGACACTCTCCAGGAACATTTCTGGAAAAAGGCGCGAAACCCAGGGCAGGCGCGTCGTTCGAATCGATTGGATTCCAGGGGGAGGGGAAGGACCTTTTTGACCGGAGGAGAACCCTTCGACGAGGAGCCGCAAGGTCGGGGGAAAACTGGTGGCGAGTGTACGTCGAAAATCATTAGCGCGAGTGGCGGCGCGATACTTTCCTTATTATTCATCGAACCCTGGCACACTTCTCTGTGAGAAATCCTCGCGGTCAGACCGGTCCATTTATCTTGGAACATTATGTCACTGATAGTATCTTTTATCCGGGCCTATTTATTTCCTCGCTGAAGTCTACATTGAAAATCGTCAAGTGTATTTATCTCGTCCGGTTCTTCACAGCGGTTCTTCACCGGAGTCATTACATCCAGCTAATGAGCTCCCTTTCAGCTGCCTATTCATTTGCGCGTGGGTCCCTTGATTATTTTGCCCAATATTTCTTCCCGAGGCTTCAATCAATTTAGAGACAGCTCCTCGGCGCCATTCATTATACAAATAACTCTCATGGGATTTTGGCTACCTAGGACGGATGGCGATAATCGCGATTAATTGGCGTGTAGGTTTCTCGGGAAAGTTGGAGCGTCCATCAATGAGCAACGCGAGAGTGGGAGGAGGCTCCGGAGATTGTCGAACGGGGACCTCGAGGGTGGCCATGAAAACCCCATAGCTCGCGCTCTAAAAAACTACTCTCCGGCTGATGAATTTCTCTCTTTGCCGCGCGGCAGCTCGTCATCCAAGAGTCGACGAGCGTCTGGTCCCGCGGACTTCCGGTTGAAATTTGTCGCATCCCGTGGGACTGCGAAGGTGCGCGGCGATCTTTTAATGATGCGTCAGTTTCGCCATTAAAATCTCATGCACTGGCGTTGCATCCAACGCAATTACAACGGTAGACGGAAACTGCTGCTGCTGCTGCCGTTGCATGGGGTTAGCGATCCGCAAATATTACCGTGGCTGGCTGGCTGGCTGGAAGAAACGAGACGGTGAAAGATCGTTTTTGCTAATATCAAGTAGGAAGCAATAACTAAATTTTACGAGAGAACTTTCACACGATGCGCATCCGAGGTGCGCGGATGCGCACGGGGAGCTGCGCGTGGCATCGCCGACGCCGTGAAAGTTTAATTTATGCTAATTCCCTCATATTTATAACGCGCGATATTATTCATAATTCAATACTCCGAACGTACTCCCAACGTATCGCGAGTAGGCTTATGTTTGAAATTTCGATAATTTATAATAAGTTACGGCTATTTCGAGCCATAACGAATCGACGTTTCTTTGACTTTCCATTAAATGAATTCAAGGATTTCCCCACTGGGAAAATTGCACACACGCGGAACGCGCGCGCGCACCTTAATATTGTTCCACCGCGTTTATTCCAACGCGAATAATAATGGTTGAAAATAGTACGCAAGCCGCATTACAATGGAAAGCGATTTATCGCAGGCGACAGTACACGCCTATTATTTATTATTCCCATAACGCCGCCGGGGGATCCTTTTAAACGAAACATGAATTCGAGGCTTTTACGTCCACATCTCGAAGCTCGCCTAGTTTACAACCTACGGGGAAAACGCTAAGCTGCCGTTTCTCGTCGACGCCAGTGGCCGCGCGTGCGCGCCAGGCCCCACATACTTGCGCAACACTTCGAAGATTATGGGAAATTTCAGAGGATCATCGGGGAGAGACCATAGGAAAATCTCCGGTAGAAAGTACGCAAATCGGTGACGACATCCGGTGTCCTGCCACCACCACCACCACCACCACACACCACCACCACCACCAGGGGTTCGACGAGCACCGCCGAGCGTACTTGACTTTCCCATGGAGCACACCGTGTAAGTTCAAGGAGGAAATCCTCCCCCTCCCCTCCCCTCCCCATCCCTCCGTCTTATTACAGGGAAATCGGTCGGAGTCCAAGTGTGAAAGCGACGCTGTAATTCCCCGTAATCACGGGAGCCGTCGATCGACCGTCGACACGGACCGGAAGAGGTCTCGACGACCCTCACCGGAAGAAGGGGGTGGCGGGGGAGGGCGAGTAAAGCAAGAAGAACCGCCGCAATTCCGCGCAGGTCGCGCGCATCGCTGCCTCCCATTCAATCACCGTGACATTCAGCTCACGACTTTTGCCCCAGGAGGTGAGAGCAGCTTCCAGTTGGAGCGGCCCCAACAGGATGCACCTCCGCGAACGCTACCCGAGAGCGAGTCTCGCTTTATAAACTTGTTGCACAATTTGCGCGCAAACCAACTCGCCGGCCTGATAACTCGCGATCAACCACGCCGCGTTCGCTTCCACCGCACGGGGATTGCCTCATTTTTCCCTCCAATCAATTCTGGAAGCTCCGCGCTTCTCGTCTCGCGTTCGACGCTTCAACGCGATGGAGGAAACATTCTCTCGAGGAATAGAACTTTCCACGAAACGACGCTGAATTCCCATGGGACTCGCTCGCCGTGGAAGGAGGGAGCTTCGACCAATTTCAGACGGGGAGCAATGGCGTCGTCGTCCGAGCTACCAATGTGATTGATGACCGGCTGATTTATGTTTCCGTCAATGCGCAAATGCTAATACGAAAACTCGGCACGGCGCTAGCGCGCTGCTGCGCTAATGGACGAATAAATTGAAATAAAGACGTCCTACCGTAACGCGGAACTAATGCCCTTCGAGAACATCCCTCTTTTCTCTCCCCTCTGAACTGTTTTGACGAGAGCAACGAGATTCCGCTCTCGCTGGAGGTGCATCTCAATTTAGTCGCTTCCACGGGTCTCTTGCTTTCTTCTTCTTCTTCTTCTTCTTCTTCTTCCGACTCTCCCGCCTCGCTTCGGCATTTCTACTTCGTTCGATACTCTCCGATGAAGGGGCGAGGCAGAGAGGGGAAGGGCGCGAATGTAGCTTTAATTACGACGCACACGCGGTGTCTTTTGCAACGCTCTTCATAAAATATAATAGAAGCACTTACCTGTCAGGTGCCGATACTTACCTGTGGATACGCATTGACTGCATTATCTTGGGCGGTCGGTGTATTTGATGCACGTAAAAACTTAATAACACGAGGGCGTGATTGATAGGTAAGATTTTTCCTTATCTTTCCGCTTCTCGTATTCTTCTTCTTCTTCTTCCTCCTCCTGAGTTTCTTACTTCGGAGGACAGGCAGGTGCCATTGAGATCGTACGCCCCACGATTGGATTCGAAGCAAGGACTAGGTTAAGATTGCTCTGTTCCGCGAGTGAATGTATGCATCGACGATTCACGATTGAATACAAGCGCGCAACTGCCTCGTGTTGCTCTCGCGGCAGGTCGATTATAAAGTAATGCAGCGTTTTAAGAGAAATTATGCGAAGCGATGCAATTTTAGAATATTTATTAGGATACGGTGTACGGTAATTTGAAGACTGAGAAACAAAAGGTGGCTGTTAAAGGTTCCGATAATTTTACGCAATCGCATATTTCACGTATTTACCTTTCGTAATAAATTCCTCTTGAGTTTTCTAAGGCTACACTTACACCTGTCTTGCGTCACTGGCAAGGAAGAAATTTCCTAGATACGAAACTTCATTCCGTACAGAAGAATTGCTCGGGCGTCTTCGAGAAAGAGATTGTTCGAAGGGAACCCAGGAGAGCCCGGTAAGATCGGAGAAGCCCTAGGATCACTTGGGTTTGCGAAAACCACCCCTATCTTAACAGCCCTTTTCGCAGAATCCTCGATCTGCCCTTTTCCAAGGGCAGTGACGATCGATAAGGATCCTTCGCACGAAGGAATCCTCCTGGTCGGAACATGTTGCAAACTCCGAACTTTGTTCTACTATCGAAACTCTCTTTCGATAAATCATGCGCATTCTAGCGAGTTCTTCTCCTGCGTGCAAAGGCAGCGAGAGAATACGACTAGAATACGAGAAGGACTCGGTCTGGAGATTTTGTGAAAATGCAATATGCAAAGAAAAGAAGGAAGGAAGGAAGGAAGGACGGAAGAAAGAAAGGGGTGGGTGGTGGTTGGGCGAGAAGAGAAGAAGTAGAGAAAGAAACAGCACCGGGCGTTTTACGACTTGGTGAATTTATTGGTAGGCCGAAGGTGGGTCGTGCCCACAAGTACATTGCGGTTCCCCGAAAGCACACACGGAGAGGTGTCACGCACACGTCGTCTTATCTCCTTTCGAAAGAAAAGAACAAAGTCCTCACCAAGTTGAACGTGCGTGTCGGTCGCGTAAAGTTAACGATACACAAATATGATATGGACACGTACAATAATATAATATATATATAAAATAATATACATTATATATATATATAATAAAATAATAATAATAATTTTATTAATGATATAATTATATATATATATAATTAATATAATAATAATAATAATAATAATAATATAATATTAATAGATTCATAATTATAACATTATTATCACTCCTAGTGCTAGGTACAACAGGGTCTACGATTGAGTGGCCTATTGACTGCTACGATGACTAACATCTATTTTGGATAACATTCGTAGAATAATAATAATATTATTAATAATATTACTAATAATAATACGTTCGTGATTCTTGGCATTACCTGCGTTGATATTCGAAATTCGCGACACGTATAAAAGAGCTATATACAAAGCACCATTGCAACCTCGATTATCTCCTCGGATTTGGAAAAACCCGAAAAAATTGGAATCGAGGCTCTAATGGAAAAATACTATGTGCTCCCGTAGTCGCAGCGAGTTCTTTTACGATATCCTAGCGCGAACCAGCTGACGAGCCAGTCTCGATGCACTCGAGACGCCCCAGATGATCCTTCGGTCCCAGATGGTTCCTGATGTGTCATAGTGTATGTACACACTCCACCCCTCCCCCTGCACTGTGCGATTGTTACTTCTTTTCAAATTCTTTCGCAATACGAAACGCACGCAGAAATTTTCGCGCAACGATCACCACAATTTTGAGAACGTTTCCCGGCTAAAATCTCTAGTTGCAAGAATCTATTCGACAAAGTCGAAGGGTCAAGGTTCGAAGGGGTGTCTTTGCAATCGTGTGGTGATGGTTACGCGAAAACATTGGTATTTAAAAAAAGAAACAGTGATTAAACCTATTATATTGATAGCTGAACAGTCGAAGGAAACTTTCAATATGCAATCTTGCGTGGAATCCACGAGAACGCGAAAAAGAAGGTCAGAAGATTTTCATTAAGATATTGTCTTATTCAATTATTAATGCTAGAGAAATTAATTTCACGAGAGAGATGAATGAACCAACAGAATCGTAAAACGCTCTCGACCCCGCCGATGGGCGAGAGGCGCGAGCATTCCGACACTATATTAGATATTTAAATATAAATATTTGTAAATTTAAGTAATAAATACATTTAGTCCTTTTTTCTCAAAAGATGCGATTACAGCGACGCCGACTACAGAGATGAGAATAACATTTTGAAAGTACAAAAAAGTCCTAGAAAATCTAAACGATTCTTTATAAATAAATACATTTTTGATTCTTTTACCGATAAATAGAATTAAGAAAAAAAAAAAAGCAAAAGAAAATTGTCGCGTTACATGAGAAGTTGTTCAATGGACTCGACGCTGAAGATTTCTATTGATGGAATCTAATCGTATTATACGAACCATGAACGCTGCTAAAGGCTTTCTACAAGAGACTGAAGAAAAAAGTAATGATCGACGAATCAGCATAACCTTGTTCAAAATACATTTAACGCTTGAAATCACCCGGTGACAAAACATTCCAAGCCACGAGCGCGCACACACACCCACAGTCGCACCGCGTGGACAATCAAGAGGATGGGCAGCGGGCGGCAACGGCATACGGACGAATCTTATCCTCCGAGAGACATTGAGGAGTATCCCGACGAGGCATCGTCTATCCAGGTTGAATGGCCAAGGTCGTCTCAGTATCGTTGGAATCATAACAATCGATGGAACGATCGATCGTCCAGTCGAGCGGTCAAGTTGCGTCGCGAAGAAAATCGATGCGACACTCCTGGCAAGGAGTGCAACCGGCGGAAACCAATCCCAGTTGACTGCTGCTTGCGTAGAAACGGTGAGCTTGCCCCTGCTGGACTCCTCAAGGTCATCCAGTCACGTCCCCCCGAAGTGGTCAGGAGCGTCCGATCCCGTCGACGAAATTCCGTTATCGGAATGGCGATCCAACGCAGAAGTTGACTCGATCCGGAGGATTCTCGAGGATTCTCGAGGAAAGCGTGTGCGGTTGGAAAATGTGAGGTTGCTTTCCAATGGGTGTAACCACCGGCGATGTTCTCCGGTGGAAGTTGGTGGTGGTGCCACCGCCACCGCCGCTGCCGTTGCCGCTGTCGCCGCGAGTGGTACCGGACGGTTGCCCAGCGGACATTGAGTTCTTCTTTTAACAAATACGTTCTGCCAAGGCCAATTGGCGCTTGACGGGTGAAATGAAATTAGGGAGTACCGATAATAAATGGTTCCATCAATTTGCACTCCAGTTGGAGATGACAAAGGATCGAAGGAGATCCAGATGCTGATGGTGGGATGGAGAGGGAGGAGGAGGAGGAGGAGGAAGAAGATGAAGAATAAGAAGAAGAAGAAGAAGAAGAAGAAGAGGAAGAAGCGGCAGCAGCAGCTGAAGGAGGACAACGTCGCCCGAGGCCTGGGCGTGGTCCACGGTAGCACGAAGAGGACTCGGTATACGGTGGTAGTATCTTCGACCAGCTAGTAGGTTATTACACAGTCCAATTTGGGATGTTAGCCCCAAGGGGGGAGCGTGGTAGCTACCGGCTGATCCTTCACGCAAGCTCAACTAGAGAGATGACTTAAGTACTTGGTTTCCATGTCCTCGAGCACCTGGTCACGACCGTAAGATCCGCTGCAATCTTCAGGATCCTCCCCCTTCCACCCTCTCTTTCACCAAACCTTTCTTGCCTCGGGTCCCCATGGATGACGTAATTGGCTGTAATGGTCTACTTTCACTAGCCACCGTTATTAGTTTTCTCCTCGCATCTTTTCCGTGTTCCTAAGGTCCCTTTTGATACGCCTTGACATGGATGCTCTCGACGTGAGCATCCTGACACGAGCGTCCCTTGGCTAATCGGCTCGAGTCGAGTTAGCCCCCCCCCCCCCCCCGATCTTCTGGAATCCTGTGGAAGTCCTGATGGAGTTTCTCAGTAGCGGCAGATGTCGGTTGTCGATGTCGTTTGAAATTTCCCGATGTGCGCGTGGGCGATTCTTGGTCCAGGTCCAGTTGGCGTCGTGCGACGGGTAGAGCAATGACGATGACGATGACCAAGATGACGACGAGTCTTCGTGGTCCAGAACTGGACTCTGATGTATGTGCTCGTAGGACACATCGATGTGGCTGACACTTTGGTGTCTAGGCTCGGATAGGGGATAGGATTTGCAAAAGCGAAATGAAAAAGCATGGGAGGGCGTGCTAATAAGAGCAAGGTACGCAAAAACTGGAGGATGACCAAAATCTTGCTTGGAAATGACAAGAGCGAGAGGAAACGGGGACCGGGAGTCGTGGTGAGTCTCTTGGTACCTTTGCAGTCCCTGCTACTTCCGCGGTTGTTCTCCATGAATATTTTCGCGAAAAGATTTTGGTTTTAGTGCAGGAGGGAAATCTCGGGGGTAATAGATATCTACGTGATAGAGAAAGAAACGCGCGTCTACGGGATTTGCGGGTAGTAGTTGGCCGGATGGCTTCTAGTACCTAGAGTAGCCATTCGAATAGCCATTTGAGTAGCCGTTGGAGCCCTTGTAGGGAACAGAGTGTATGCTCCTGGAACAAAGATCGTCGAAATCGGAAGGTGAGGAAGCGCTCTCTTTTCGGAAATCCCACTTTTCTTCATACCACATCCATATCCTTCAATACCCTCTCCCCTAACTACGGATTAAATCGAAACTACCCTCGAATCCTTCAGAGCACGAAAGGATTTTCGCATGATGTTAGTACCGGAAGAAGAAAAGAAGAAGAACGAGTAAAGGAGTTGAAGAATTAGAAGAAGAAGAAGAAGAAGAAAATCAACAACAACAACAACAACATTAAGCAAGAACCAATGAAGGTTGACCAACGAATAGGAAGGAAGAGTATCCAAAGCAAATGAGAGTAAGAAGAAGAGGAAGAAGATGAAGAAGAAGTACAAGTACAAGAAGGTCCTCGGAAGAGACGGTAATGGCAGAGAGCAGGAAGGCAAAAGTGTGTCCTTCAAGGAAGATAGGGTTGAAGAAAGAGAACAAGTCTGACAATGAGAGAACATGCTGCTGGGGTCGTAGTGGTGGCGGTAAAAATTCGCTCGCGCGCTGTCACTTAGACCGAAGGGAGTGCGGGTGATGATATAGAAGAGTGCGTTGTTTGATTTTTATTTCTTTTTTTTTTTTTGCTGTTGTTCTTGTTGCGTGTACATTGTGTATTGTGTCAAGGTGCAGGAGGTTCAGAGCTCCCGCTCACCGCCACCCACATCTACAACAGAAC
Source organism: Sclerodermus sp. 'alternatusi' (assembly GCA_037305995.1). Taxonomy (NCBI): domain Eukaryota; kingdom Metazoa; phylum Arthropoda; class Insecta; order Hymenoptera; family Bethylidae; genus Sclerodermus; species Sclerodermus sp. 'alternatusi'. The sequence continues at coordinate 1,668,384 of CM074553.1, forward strand.
AGAAAACAAGACCACCGCGGTTACATACAAGATATCCATTAGTATCCACCAGTATCGAAGATTTATTTTATCGCTAGGTCGTTCTCGCGCTAGCCCGCTCGCTTTGCTAGAATTCAGCTTTGCTCGCTCGCGCGGGTAGTTCCAGCTGATTTATGGGTCAGATTCCTCAACTGGCTGAACGGAGCTGGGTCGCAGAGGGAGGGAAACCGTTCGCGGATCTTCGCGGCGGCGTTTTCTGCTGGGTGTACTCCCCGCTCCCCCTGCCCCTACTCTATCCTTCCCTTCCCTTCCCTTTCATTCCCTTCCCCCGCGACAGCCGGCACCCCCACGCCCGATGGCCGCTTCTGCCGTCGCTGCTTTTCAAGCATCTCCAAGCTCTCGAGAAAGGAAACGCGCTGCAACTTTGCAAGGCCAACGGTGCAAAAAGGTCAACGCGGTAGCCGGCGAGTGCGCGCGCGCTCGCCGTGTTATTTTACCATTTCGCCCGCCTCAGCTCGCGTTTCTGCACTCGGCGGACGAGCGTGTGCCAAGGCTGTCGAGAACCCGCGGAGGTCAAACTCTAACGGCCCCGATCCTACGCACGCGTGCTCCTCCTTCTTCTTCTTCTTCTTCTTTTTCTTCTCGCGTCATTTTCTTTTTCCCTCGCTATCTCTTCCCTTTCTTCCGCTTTCTTTCCTTCCTCATATTCAGACGAGAATTCTCGAAAAAATTCCACGCGGATCTTCGCGAAACTCTTCGAGAAATCGGCGAGAACGTCGGTACCAAAATGGCGGCGGTACTCGAGCGCGCGCGCGCGCGCGCTGTTCACCGCCGGCTAAGACTCAGCCTCGATCGTAGCGCAAACTTTTCATCGGCCGAGGGAAATTCGACTGGAGACGCAAATCTCTTTCCACGCGATTTCTGCGGCGATCCCTCCCCCCTGCCCAGGGGTTACTTTTCTCCTACGCCACTTACGACTCGAGAAACTACCGGAGGTAAAATCGCGCGCGGTGCTTTAATTTCGCTCGTTACGCCGTGCGGAGCACGAGGCTCTTGCGAGATTTCGATTCGTCCGGAGCAGAAACGCTCTCCGGAGAACATCCTCTGCAGCCGAGGGGGATCCTGCGAGGTTCGATCGCGCACGCGTGGTGGCTTCCGTAAATTGCTCCTTTCTCCGTTCTCGCGGCACGAACGTTTCGTACTTTCCCTCTTTTCTTTCCACGGCAGTAGCCACGCCAAACTCCAGAAAATCGCCGAATGCAAACCGCTCGCCTTCCTGGCTACTCCTTCCACCCTCTCCCACTGGATATCAACCCCCTGGAGACCAAAACCCCGTAGCGCGACATCACGCGAGAAAACGTCGCTGGCACTCCCAAGGCGACCTTCGATTCTCAAAATGGAAAAGCCAAACTACGACGAGGCAGCACAAACAGGGTTTTCTAATTAAGAAATTAATATTCCGACGATGGTCGGAGTCCCCTCGGGGATCGGTATTCTCGACACTAACGACGAATGTGATTTGATTATGGTACGTTCGCTACGTTCAATCGAAATATTTTCTAATACGACGCACGGAGGATGAATACGAAATGAGGGAGAACGCGTCCTCGTCTACGAGAACGATCAAATGTGTATTATATATGTTTCTTGGACGCGTTTACCGTTTCTCTCGATAGTTCTCTCTTTCTCTCTCTTTCTATTTTTCTATCTCTTAATAGACTCTATAATCGCATTCTAACACAGAGATCCGGTCATCGAACTGTGAATATCAGGCACCCCTCGAGAAAAAATCCAGAAAAATTCAACAGAGTAACGAGACGTTTCTTCGTCAAGCTATCGAGGAATATCGGGTGAAAGAGAGACGACGATAGTTCGATTTTTTTCTCGAGTGCTGGAAGCCAGTACTACCGATCCGATAATTGATTGTTGGAAATCGATTCTTTCGAAACGGCGTCTGTTCGATGAGGAATTGCTGCGCGGCTAATGAAACACGAGAAAAAAAAAAGAAAAAAAAAATAACCGACACGCTCGGAACTGATATGGGGAAGCGTGTTCAGTGAGTTCATTTGTTAAGAGTAACGTTGATGGCTTCCTACATGTCGGTTTAGCCGTGTGCAAAAGGCGCGCAATGATCAGCGACGAACTATCGGAAGCTAAACTAGCGCGAGCGAAGGTCTCCCTGCGAGATTAATTACGACGCATTTGGATTTTCGATAAATTGCGCTCGCGCGCGCATGCCAGAAGCGGAGTTCACGCGAGCGACGGGAACGAAAAGACTGAAATGGGGAAAACTCTTAAAGAGAACACTCGCGCACGCTGGACGCTCTATTCCTTCTTTCTCCTCGCACTCTCGTCTATTCTCTCTTATTCTATTTCTTACGCTTCCGTTCTCTCATCGCTTTCGCTTTCTCTGCGATTTAACAAAAAATTTTGAAATACGACAGAGTTTTGTTAGGGTTGTTAGAAGTAAACTGTTAATCGAGTACGAAAATATACATACACACGCGTACGCACACACACACACACACACACACACACACACACACACACAGAGACACAATTTAACTGCTTTAATCTAATCGTGCAACGAGTTTCGGGTCAGGATGAACGAGATCGGCGAAAAGTTCGTCCGTCGCGCGAAATCTCTTCGGTTCGGTTCTCGATCGCCATCGATCGTCGGGGATCAATTTGACGCGATAAATTGACTCGAAACGCGAGGAATCTAATCAGCACCGGGAGAGATTCGTTGATCTTTGCGAGGAGACGCGTACGAGGAGAGTCGCGTTGTTCGTGCGACAAGCTGTTAAAAAATCGGAGCCGTCCCCTTTTATCTCGGCGAAGGTGTTGCTCTCTGCGGAGAGATCCAATGGAATTGTCAAACTCATTCGCTTACATTATTCGAGCGGCAGAGAATTTCACCGCTTATCTTATCCGAGTTCTCTCGCGTCGAGAAAGGAAACTCTCGGCGAGAGCCGCGTCACAGCTCGGATTGACGGAAGAGGACCGAGAATCGAGCGCGCGCGCGCGCGTGAAAAAGCGAACCGAGAATTTTCAGCGGAGAAAATCGATGGTGTCGCGAGGTTCCCATGGTGGAGAACCGAAGAACGCGAGATCGAAGCGAATCGCGAGCGAACGATCGAACGATCGACGCGCGTAGGTCGAAGGGAGCGACCGGCTCGCCGGTTCCGGAAGCGGACGAGAAAATCGGCGCGGACGGTAAAGCGGGCGAGTCTCGTCGAGGCACTCGCGCGAAACTCGCGCTACTCGCGGAGAGAGGAAGTTGTAAGAAAAAAGTAAGTGAACCAAAAATCGAGGCACAAAACTCGAAAAACAAAGAAAAAAGGGCGAAGGTTCTAGTACCTGTGCTGCTTGAGGTTGTCCTGCCGCTTGAAGGACTTGCCGCAGACCTCGCAGGTGAAGGTCACGTCGTCCTTATGGCTGCGCTCGTGGATCATGAGGTTGTAGGACTTGGTGAAGCGCCGCTGGCAGTACTTGCAGACGAACTCGACGTTGCACTTGGCGCGCATCTTCTGCCGCCGGCCGAACTCCCTGCCGTGCCCCTCTGTCTCCATCGGCATTATCGCGAACATCCTTATAAATTCCCACCGCTCCTTCTCTGGTCGATTCTCTGTCTCTGTCTCCTCTCTCCTTCTCTCTCTCCTCTCTCTCTCTCTCTCTCTCTCTCCGCTCGAAACTTCTCGCTTTTCTCTTTTCGCACTCTGAAACCCAGAGAGCTCCTTCGCTTCTTTTCCTTTCTCTCTCTCTCTCTCTCTCTCTCTCTCTGTCTCTCCGTTAGCTTGGATCTCGCTCGCTACGACTGACTCTCATTCAAGCTTCTCGCTTCCAAGTCTCCCTCCACTTTCCGTGGTACGTGGCTACCTCTGTTCCTCTAACGAGGTATCTGCGGGTCGTCCCTCTCCAAAGACACTCTCCTCCCGCGCAGCAACTCGAGACCGCTGTGATTCCTGGGAGTGAGATCACTGGTTAGCTCCGGTGCGCTGGAGATCGTCCTCGGATCGCTACCTGCAACGAATACGTAGAGAATCTATGACTCTCGATCGGACCGATCGGAATTTCCAGGGAACCGTGTAGATCGGGTCCGATGCCACCTAGGCATGTGGGCTTTAATTAGTTTCGGGCCCTACGCGCCGTGTTCCTGCGTGTCCGCGAGACGAATGGACGCTCCGAGGATTAGAATCTCGTTCATTCACTCCGACACCCCGGCTACACAAGTTTCTTTTATTGGCGAAACTAGGAGGCGAGGAATATCGATACCCCGATAAGGCGACACGCATTCTACTCGCACGCTGAAAACGAACCTTCCCCTTAAAGCGTCTGCCCGACACCTACTCTCCATCTTAATCCGCTAGACGCATCACCGTCCCTGCCTCCCCCGCCCGCGCGAAAGAATTCGCGCGGGAATGAAGAAATTCCCGAGAGACCTTGCGCTCGGTCTTGCCGGGAGAATTCCGTTCTTTATGGGAACCCCCTGAAAGTTCGCTTATTCCTCTACTTTGCGCGCGACATTCCCGCTGCTCTCCTCCCCCCGCCCCGCCCCACCCCATCCCGCGTTGACTATCCACCGACGCGGTTGTTCGAGGTTCGAGAGTGGATGTATTCGCGTATCTCGCGACTAATCTCCTTTGCGCAATCCCAGCGAATTGCGCGCTCGCGAGAAATCGTTGATTGACACATTCACTCGCGAAACTGACTGGTGGAACTCGAGTCGCTCGGGATATCCGGCCAGCCAGCGCCTCTCGCAGATCGCGTCGTCGTCGTCGTCGTCGTCGAGAGAAACGCCAAATCGCTGATGAAAGTTCCCGAACGGACGAGGACTGTACCAGAGCTTCGATTTTGATTTCCTAAGTGAAATTCTCCAGGAATCTTCCCGAGCGCTTCGTGGTCTGCGAGCAAAACCGGATGGAAGCACAGAGTTCTGACGATCGACGAGAGAATTCGGCGCGCGAGGGGTCGAGACTGTTTAAGGCGAAGCAACAAAGGACCCGGGACTCACCGAGACTCACGAAAAACCTATGCTATCTCGGATAAAGACCATGGTGGTTCAAGCTCGGAAAACTCGAAGCGGACTGAACTCCGACGTTCCGAAAATCCCTATATAAGCATTAGGGCTCTAATCGCATTGCTAGTATCCTCGAAATGAGACCCGGAACACGTAGCTACCCCAATTTTATCGTAAGAACAATCCCGACCGATCTCAGTGCAAACATTCTTAACGACCAGCGGTCCTCGGGAAAGTTCACCGATACGACTCGGGGAATTTGCCGTCGTCGGAGAGATGGAAACTGAACTCTTCCCCCACGGAAGGAACCCGGCAGATTTATTGCGGCAAATTGCAGATAAAAAGCCTGACGAGTAATAACTATAAAACTGGCGATAGGAGTGGATAGGATAAGTAGTGCCAAGCGCGAAAGCAATTAGTTACAGACTACCACTGTCGTCTAGCCGGTAGCAGAAGGGGTGGGTAGCAATAAAAGGACGCCGCGGGGCCTGATCGCAGTGCGCGCTCGCGCGCACGCGCAGCGGTCCCAGAGCGAGGCGGAGGGAGAAGGGGGAGAGAATAAGAGAGGAGAACGCTGGTAGGCGCCGCTCGCGCTCGAATAAACTGGCGTGTCCGAATGAGTAATAAGCGTGGCTGGGCGTAGCCCGGTTGGTTAGCGGGCCCAACGCCAGTGGGGCCTTAATCGGGCACTGCCGCGCGTTACGCACGCGCGACTCCCACTCCGATGACCCTCCGGCTATCAACGTTCCGCTCTACTCTTCAATCTTCCGTGCATCGATGCACGCGAGTAAGGCCCAAGTAGGGCCCAAGATGCCACTCAGCCAAATCGCACGGCGATCAGTCGGGAAAAATCTCCCCCCGGGCCCGACACTCCATTGCTTTATTAAGTCCTGAAACTCTCCGAGCAACTCCCCGTCGGTCCCAACTCGTATCTGGAGAGGACCCATTCCTGCCATTCGCCCTCTGAAAGGGATCGACGGACCCCGGTCTCTCTTACTTCGACCCTTAATCGGACTGAATGGCTTCTGGACCCTTGAGCCTCTCGTCCTTCGTTGGGTCAGTGAAATTCATTGCACCGATTGTTCCGAACGCTTTCTCGACTGGTGCGGGCCCACTGATGGCTTCTACGGAAGGTCGCCGCGATCTCCGGAAGATATCGTTTGGCTCGCTTATCCCAGATGAAGAAATCAGCGTAATCTCCGCGAATCAGTTGACCGGACTCGAAAGGTACGCGTCGAACCGTCAAAGTATCGGATTAGGACCGTCCGTCCGATCTCCGGGGGGGAGGTCAATAAGTTTCGAGGGGCCCAAAATTATCGGGTCGATCAGCCCCATTCGGTCGCATCAACCAAGCACGAAATTATCGAAAGTTCCACGCGTGAAATTATCGGCGTTGATGTCGATCTGTTTGCATGCTCGAGGTAATCGGCGATCCCCCACTGCGCGCTGTTCCTTAAAAAGGAACTTTCTACCTTGAATTCCTGGCGTTGTTCGAAATCGATGTTTTCCTCGAGATCCCCCCCAGAGAATATTATCCCGCGCGTACCGAACGTGCAAAGTTCACGGATCGCGCGGAGTAGGCTTGCCGCGTGTAAATTAAATGCACGGGGCTCGAGAAAATCAAATGTACCCAGCGAGGAGATATTTCACGTTTGCCGCAGACACCGCACAAAGCCTCTTAGCTACTCGAACTCTGGGGTTTACTACAAAGTGAATGTTGCACACCAGCGGCAACAGCAGCAGCTACAATGGGATAGTTGTCGAATCGAGGCTGACGATCGCTGCTGTATCAAAGGCTCGTAGAGCACAATGGTCAACGACCACCACTCTTTCCAGACATCAATCATTTTAGAAATCGAGGAAAGTTTTCGAGTTTTCGACTCGACTCGACTCGACTCGACGAGACGAGTGCGTCAAATAAACGTGCACCATTCTCCGTTGAAATTTAAGTGTCCCAAACTCACAATTTTGAGGAGAAGAGAAAGCTGAAGAATTCATTTTCAAAGATACTGCCACTGTGTGCAAAGGAGCTTTCTTAAGGAGTAAAAATGTTAACATCGGTAATGCACCGAGGAAACAGAAGGTGATGGTCAGAGCAAAGCTCCGAGCTAGCCAAGGTCTGCTGTCAGCCCATGCCGGAGAGATTTCAACGAGTGGTGAAGCGACGAGCTTACGACTTTCCGAGTTTTTCGTAATGAATGTCACTCGGGCAACGAGACCTCTCGTTAAGGGTCCTGCTAGAGAAGGATGAACTTTCCAGAACGAAACGACGTGTACAGCCATCAGGTAACTTTTGACCCCTAGGAAAATGAGGAAAATGAAGAACCCCAAGAGGGTACAAAGACCCAATGACTCCGATCGTTAAAATTCGATGGTTCACGAGAGAATCGACCCTTCGGGCTGCGTTTCGCGAGTTTCTCGAGCGAAAGTGTTTCCTTCGTCTTCCGGGCCTGGTCGGAAGGGCGAGAAGGGAAAGCGACCGAAGGGAAGAGAGCCGGTGCACGTAGGGAAGATTCGGGGGTGGTGCGAGAACTCGCGAGCGTCAGCCAACCGAGGAGCTCGATGGTTCGTGCGTGCACTCGTTCTCGCGTGCATCGAACCTTGAAGAGAAGAGAAGAGAGCGCAGCCCCGTTCGCCGGCGCTACCGCCGGTAGCCAACCAAAGAGAAGCTGCTACTGTGCACCGCCCTACCGGCGGCTACCGGTTTTCGGCCAGTCCTCGACGTCCACCACGGGGAACCACACCCTCTCCCTCACCGAACTGATCTCGCTCGATACTAGACCGCGGAGAGACTCGCTAAGGGACCGGATAGGGCTCCCTTCTTCTTCGTCCTCTTCGACACTTCCGCCCCCCTTCCAACCTTATCATGATTCGCTGGCTGCGCGAGCGCGAGTTTCGATCTAAAAATGGTGGCGACCGACCACTCTGATAAAACAGACCCGACCTCTGCGCCAACCCCCAACCCTCCGGGCGTTCCTCTTTGCTGAAAGTCGCGAGCGAGCTTAAGTTCCTCGCTCGAATCTCCTCGAGGGGAACGAGGTGAATCGCTTTCCCCGGAGTTTCCAGCGTGCGTCGCTGAATCACCCGACCCGGGGGAGGATGTCGACGCGGGGAACGATCTCCCACAGCCCCAACGACCCCCCGCACAATCACCGTCGTCTCCTCATCGCGTGGCGAACCGAAGGTTTCCCCCAGACTCCGGAGCAGGACGATTCCGGGGAATTCGGCGAAATCGCGGGAAATCCACCAAAGGATTCGAAGGATTCTCCAGGAAAAAAAGAAAAGAAAAAAAAAACAGAGAAAAAACGTGTCCACTTACAAAAATGAGGATTTTGCGTTCCTGGCAAAATGGAGTTCTGGTTCCTCCAGAGTTGGCGGAAGGTCCAAGGTGAAAAGGGGAGAATGTTCGTCGAAGAGGAAACTGGCGACGTGGACGACGTAGGTGCGGAGCGTCGTCTCTATAATCCACGAGGACGAAGAGGTGCAAGGAGCGAGATTGCGAGTCCTTCGTAATAACAGCGATGCAGAAGAGTTGGCAGAATCGTAAAGCGTGTTGGATGTTGCGCGGCTCTTCCGGCTGACAGGTCTGGACCGTTTGGGTGCGCGGCGTCGACTGAAGCTCCGTTTGGCCGGTCGGCTCGCTGGTAGCCCGAATAGGTAGGCACACCGAAGACGGTAGGACGCGGTGTGTAACGCCAAAGGTCTCTCGTCGTCCGCTTCTTCTGGTTGGAGGACCCAGGACACCTCCCTACCGAAGCGACGACTCACCGATATGCTGGCCGCCGCCGCCGCCGCCACCGCCACCGCCGCCGCTGTCGTCTTACGTGAGGGGCTCCCTAGATTCCAACAGGAACACTCTGGGAGAAGCCTGTGCACGTGTGTCTGTTTCTGTTTCCTTCGCTTGTGTACGGTGAGCGGGAGAGGAACAGCAGGGAGAGAAGCAGCGCGCAGGAGATGCAAAAGAGCGGTGGCGGAGGAGTCGAGGAGGGGATCGGAGGGGAGGGGAGGGGGCCCGGTAACGGGAGCAGGCCCAAAGGACGGACGGAGCTGATGATCCCTGGGAGTCGAGGGAAAGGAAAAGGATGGAGCGCTCGGGTGGTGGTGGGGTAAACGGTAAGGTGGAGGAAGAAGTAGTAGTAATAGTAGTAGTAGTAGTAATAGTGGTGGTAGTAGCAGTAGTGGTAGTGGTAATGTTAGTAGTAGTAATGGTGGTAGTAGTAGTAGTAGTAGTAGTAGTAGTAGTACTAGAGTGTTGCTAGTGTAAAAGAAAAGCGTGGAAGAGGTCGAAGGAGCTGTGGTAGAAGAAGAAGAAGAGGAGGAGGAATAAGAAGTAGTAGTAGTAGTAGTAGTAGTAGAAAAAGAAGAAAAAGAAGAAGTGGTAGCACTCTTTATAGCGGGCCTACGTGCGTCCTTGTCTCGGCGGACGCCGAATAGCAGCACGGTTACTCACAAATCCTTCGAGACTCGGCTTCCTGAGCTGCTGCTGCTGGAGTCGGGCGCGCCCCTCCCCCCTGCCCCGCGCGGGATCGCGAGGGACAGTCCCTCGGGTCACCCGCCCCCGCCGATCCCTCCACGGGGTCCGATGCACGGCCCGCCCCTCTAACCAACACCGAGAACATCCCTCTTCGCCCACGCGGACCCTTTTCAAGCTGCCACGGACTCCCCTCCTCCCTCCTCCACCCTGGTTGCCCTCTTCGCCCCTGATCCCCGATCGGAGATCTCGGCGGGGGCGGTAGTAGCTTGGGGGCAAGCGAGTCCCAAGCCACCGGCCTCTTCCGCGGGATTCTGCGCTATTCGCGTGGGAGCCAGCCTTCCGGCGCTCGGGAATTCAGGACGCGAGGGGAAACGGGAGCAGGGACACGCTTTCCTTGTTCCGCCGACCCGATTAAGCGTCCGAGCCTCGAGGAGGCACCTCCTTCGAATCTTCGAAAAGAGTTTCTTACTTTCGAAGAAGCGGCCTGGGAATTCTCGTTTGAGGAAACGCTCGCTTCAAGGAACAGCGGAGAATATGAATGAGAGAAGAAAGCAGCAGCAGCAGCAGCAGCAGCAAAACGCAAGAAGAAGTAGAAGAAGAAGTGGAAGAAGAAAGCAAGACAGCAAAGTAGGAAGGTGTAGGTGTAGGTGGAGGAGCGTGGACGCGCGTCAGTGGCGGCGGGGGCTGCCTTGATGCCGCGGGGGTTCCCAGGGCACGTGGGAAATGCACAGTAGTCGTTGTCAATGCCCCCTCCAGCTGTCCGGGGCCCGCTGCCGTGGAGGGGGCACCGGTGGGCGGAGCCTGGGCCCGGGCCCCTCTGCCGCGCCCCGATTGGTCCGCTTTGCGCGGGTCGGGCCCCGCGAGCCTCGCGGGAGGTGGCAGGAATTCCACGGGCCCACAAGGCCCAGCTGAGAGCAAGAGCGAGACGCCGATCACCGAGGGAGAGCGCCTGCATGAAAAAGGCAACAAAGGAAACGCCGACAGGCTACGCGCGAGGGTGGATTCCATGCAAAGCGCAGCCACCGATCGCACGGTCACGATAATGGCCCTCGATGAGGATGATGATGACGGGGACGGAAAAAGTACCCTCGCCCCCTCGCCCTAATGAATCCTAACTCGAGACTTTCTTCCCACTTGCCCCGACTCGGCCTGATCGACCCCGATAAGTCCCCCGGCCTCGAAAATCCGCGAGGAAAACCACTGTGATCACCCAACGCATCCCTCTTCTGTGTGCCACCCCTCTCCTCTCCTCTCCTCTCCTCTCCTCTTCTCTCCTCTACTCTCCTCGCCCCTCTGTTTCTGAGATCGATCGCGGACCGTGAGACGCGTCGGCTCTTCTTCGGGTTCTTCCCGAAAATTCGCTCTTGCGAAACTGCCGGTTCTCAGATTGGGCCCGAACTCCCGGGGGAGGCTTGTAACAATAATGGCGGTGTAATCGCGATCGCGATAGCGATGAAATCGCGCCGAAACTCAATCGGCGACTCGACTGCGCTCCGACGAGACGCGGTCTTGGTCTCTCCGCAAATTTTAATGGGGATTTCACATCGATTTCTCGCGCATTCTCGCGAGAATGGCGAATTTTTCCGAGTGGATCACGCGCGTGCGACGAGGAGGCCGCTCCTCCGGTTGCTCAACTTCTTCATTGTGGAAGGTCAAAGCGAGCGGGCGCTTTCACCGAGAACTTTTGGGATTTCGGCGAATTTACTCGGAGGAGTTACGTTACTCGCCACTTTTATCGATACCACTGCTGCGCCTTCTCCGCGTCGTAATGAAAGCATAAATTTTCCAAATGAAACGCGCTATGACGTTACGGGGGAGGGGGGTGGGTCGGTCCCCGACGCCGCCGCACGCCACACGAGAAATCCTCTCGATAAGTGTCCAATATTCAACAACGATTTTACCGGACGCGCTCGAGGGTTACGGATGAATAATGCTTTCGGCTTTATTCAGTTTCCAGACCACCAAGTGTGATCGGCATTAATAATCGAGCTTGAAATATTATGGGAATTCGAATTATAATGTCGTGGATGCTCTTCTGCGGTCAAATCAATTTTATGATAATATTATAATGATATGTGTTGGACGACCCGATACCCGATTATGAATGTCCCTCTGCTAGAGGAGAATATGCTTTATTAAACTTATCGATCGCTAATGAAATACGCGCGGGCATCGATTCATTATTTTATTCATCCTCCTCCTTTTTTGTGGAATTCTCTCAGGAAAGTAGAGAGACCCTCGCATTCTTCGTACTGCCGACCTACCGACGACGTCCGGACCTCCTTTGAATATTTTTCTCCTTTTCCCCCAAAGCAGAGAGAAAACAATCGGATTCCAAGGAAAATAGAGAGAGATAGGGAGAGAGGGAGAGACCAGCGAAATGAGATTCGGTGGAAGAATCGGTGTGACCGTGGGAAGACGAGTAATCGCGCGAGAGAAACGAGGTCAAGGACGGGGGGTGGGGGCTGAACCGGGAGTTAACGAGCGTTAAAGCTAACGATTGCCGAGAGGGGGAGGGAAGGGAGCTACCAGGTTTCGGCGTTAGTGGATTTTCAGCAAACGATTGCGCAATCGATCCGCCAAGCTGGAATTGGCCGTCAAACATCGCGGAGTTTGGATTGGCGTTGGGCCTGAAGAACGTGGTGGCGGCAACCGGTTGTCAGCGAGTCTCTCTCGTCATCTCCAGGTAGGTCGTTGCGTATTCGGGGACCAGGAAGATCAGAGAGGAGCCGACTGTTGGCGCAGGAAACGGAAACTGGCGGAAACAAAGACTCGGCAAACGCTCGACGTATCGGCCTGTGAGGAATGTCACAAGGGCAAACAGGTCGCGCGAGCTATCGCAGCTCGAGCGTCTTGCCTGTCGTGACAAATATTGTCACACGTCCGACAGGCGGAAGGGGCCCGTTTCGGAACTCGCTCGTCCCTTCCCCCGAACAGCCGAAAACCTGCGCACCACCAGCCGCAAGCAGCCATCGCCCGACAGATAAGAATCCCGACCCCTCGATGATGTTAACCCCGACATCGGTACCGCACTTTGGTACCCCATCAAATTAGCAGGTAAAAGTATACGAGCTATCGCCAAATAAACTCACCCCTCTTTTGCAGATGACGCAGAGAATCAAAGTAATTCCACTTTGATTTTGTGATTTCTATTCGAACGATCGATGGAGCAACGATTGGACATCACGAAAGATAATTGAAACTGAAAGAGGTGACACTGGACCTTACAGACTGATCGAAGATCTAAGAAGGGGTAATGAAATGTGGAAGGAGACAATTTTGAAGGTTCGAAGGCTACATCGGTTTCGAAGACATATCTGTTTACAACAGGCGAAGAAGAGAAGAAGAGAAGGATTAGGAGAGTGAAAATGTAAATAGAGAGAGAGAGAGAGAGAGAGAGAAAAGAGAGGATTGGAATGACGTGGACGGTACAATGATATACGCTTCTCAGGTACAAGAGGAAAGACGAGCATGGTCGGTTTTTCAAATAATTTATGTCACTCGGAACACCCCTAACGTTCTTCATGAACACGGGGGAGGGGGTGGCTACACCCTCCAAATCCAACTTATTTTTGGAATTTTTCCGATTCACCTACAAAAAAGTTTCATGGACGATGAGTTTGATTGGATGAACGAAGGGGTGTAAAATTTGGAGAGAGGGTGAGGGAAGTTTCGACGGTCCAGTTTCGTCAGCGTTGTCCAATGTCCGGGGAAGGTGTGGGAGAGGCTCGCGTGGAGGTCCGACGGAGGTCCCTCTCTTTGTTTATGATAAGTTCCCGGCTACAGTCGGTTTTAGCGCTAGCGGCAAATATTGTCACGTTTGACAGGCCCGGAACTAGGCGCTTATTTTGGTCCCAACGCGTCAGCAGATAAAGTCCCGGCGCAAAGTTTGCGGATCGCCGGATAAGGCCATTCTCCGTGTGTATCCGTGCGAGTGTGCGAGCATCAGACCCGCCGAATTAATAGCCGAGGTAAGGCAAGGCAAGGCAAGGTAAGGTAAGGCCCGACCGGGCCCACTTCAGGTCCAGGAAGCCGATCTTCGGATAACGCCTGACGAGAAGCAAGTCTAATCAACTGCCACGCTCAAGTTTCCAGTCTGCTTCAGCTTAGTCGAACGCTACGTGCTGCTTTCAGATAAACGAGCTAAACTCCCCCACACATTTGCCTGCCTCGGTGCTCGAACAATATTTGCCCAGCGTATTAAATGTGAAAAAAATAATACTTGTATATATGCGTGTAACAGGAGGGTACGGAAGAAACTCAAGCTTTCTCGTCTACGGTGTTTGGTCTAGTTGCGCTCGGACGTTCTTTATCGACAATTTTTCTCGGAACGCTTCTCGATCTTCTCTCGCAGAATGACGTCACGAGAACGTCCTCGACGATCCACAGATCGGACTTTGCGCGAGAAACTCACGATTCAGCTGGGCGCAAGGAGAGTCCACGCGCGTTGATAAGCTCGTTTGGAGATCGAAGAAAACTGTACGCGGGACACGATGAGACACCGATCTACGTCAAATATTTCTTCGGCACAGGGGTTGGTTTAAGAAAATTAATGCTATAAGAAAAGAAAAAATCCCACGCGCGAAAAATTTCACTCTTTTTTTTTATTTTCTCGTAGGATTAATATTTTTCAAACGGATCTCCGCGTTGAAGAAACATTTTAGCGAAATTGGTGCCTCGTCGAACCCTGCGTACAGTTTCCTCCCGGATTGGTATCCTACCGTACCCCGTGCATACAGCAGTTCTCTTCCCGTTTCGAAACGAGTTTATCAACGCGCGGACTCTCCTTGCGAGCGTATTTACCGGAGGCTTACCGAACTTGTGTCGTTTATCGGTAAGTTTAGCGAGCGTCTCTCGCGAGTCACTTTGCGCATTATCAGGCTATTGTTTCCGAGAGATCTCCCGGGATTACCTAATTATTAGTAATCGGGAACAATGGGAGATAAGACTGGTGGGAGCGTTCGATGTGTCGCGTCGATATTGCGCAAGAGGTTGTCGGAACGCAAAAGGAAGAGGAGATCCAATGACGTTATTGGCGGTGAGCGAGTTCGGTATGCCGAAATCACGGATAAGTAAAAGAAAAACGAGCAATTTTATAGCGGGGTTTACGATAGCGATTAACGACGTTCGAATATGGATGTGTCGGTTGGTTCGTCGGCAGCGCGAGGTAGTGTGCGATTTTTCTGCGCGCTGCCACAACCGGATATAAGTCGAGGATCGCGATGACGAGTGTGTCCCTCAAAAACGACGGCGGCTACATCAAAGCCCGAACGGATTCTACGCGGTTAAAAATGACAAGAGAGTGGATACGCCGCACCCAATGAGAATGTCGTGCGATTGCACACACGCGCGCACACCTGCGCGTCCACGGAGACGACGACGACGACGACGACGACGATCCTCGCGACTCCGCGTCAAGTTTTAATGGTTTTTCACGATAGTTGGAGCGTTTGCCATTTGAAACTGGGATCCTCTCCGCACTCGACTGCGCAGCGGATGATTTACAACCGGAAACTCTCGACGATCTTCGTCGGATGTGTAAGAAACAAACAAGGAAGGAGGGAAGGAAGGAAGGAAGGAAGGAGGGAAAGAAGCGACGGAGAATCGAGAGAGAAAGAGAGAGCGAGTCGTACGTCGTAGAAACGAGCAAAATTTCTCACTGATTTTTCCACCCATTTTCCAGAATTGCGTCGAATGATCTCGAGCGAGATCTCATAGATCTCTCGATCGATTTTACCTTACGACGGAGCGCGAGGGGTGGAGGAGCAAGGGGGAGCTACGAGACAAATCGCGATAAGTTGGAGGGATAGACGCGCGTTAGAGAGGAAGTCGCTACAATGAAAAGCTTTTCCACTGTAACGAAGCGGTAGTTTCCGTCTGTCGAGGTGATTAGGATCGCGTCTCGCGTGGGACGAGTCGAGTCGAATCGAGCGGAGTGGAGCGGAGTGGAGCGGAGCGGAGCGAAGCATTGTGAGGAGGCTCAGCCCCGGGGCGACAGGGAAGAGTTCGTTCGCATAATGGGCACGGGAGGACTAAAACGAGCGAGCCGAAGGGGGAGGGAGAGATCGAGAACCACCACGGGACCCTCTGAAACCGCTCGGAAACTCCGAAGCCAGCGCGGATTTCGTTGTTGCGATCGCTCGCGATTCGCAGCTTCCACCGGAAGTTTCGGTACCTCTGAGACTCGATCGGAGGTTCGATCGGATGCTCGAGCTCGAGCTTCCAGCGAAAATCCGCCAAGTCCGAGCAATGCTCGATCTCGATCACTGAATTCGTCGCTTCGATTTCCCTAATTCTGCCGCCGGTTCTTCGGGAGTCGTCGGGGATCCCTCGGGGTGAAAACGAGGATAAAAAACACCTAAAAATGCGTGGTATCCCTCCCCCACCCCCCTCCGCGACTCTTCCAGAGCATCGACGGTCGAATCTGTGAAACACCGTGTGCGATAATGCGACGACGACGACGACGACGACGACGACAGACGGAATCGCTGCACGGTGATACAATCTAGCGAACTAGCTCGAGATTGAAGCGTGCAAATTTCCAGAAGGATTTAAACGGCGCGATAAGATTACAAGAGCAAGTGGCGGCTCCCTTTGAGTTTCCCCGCGTGCGAAGATCTCTGGTCCGCGCGAGACGTGCCCTCATAATCGGTAATCCTCAAAATAAACCCAAATAATCGCAAAAGAAACAAAAGTATCTGCGAAGCGACGACACAGTGCTCTTCTTTCACGGGTCGAGGTGCGCGCGCGCGAGTTGCGGGTGCTTTTTTTTGCTTTTACCTCCCGTAACAAGACGCGCGAGACCAATCGGAACTTCATTTGGTCCGTGCGCGGATCGAACGCGATTTTCCGATCATCCGCGGCGATTCGAGGGGTTGGCGGACACGGACGGTCTGTCGGTCCCGGCAGACAGGGTGGCAACGTGAAAATCGAAGGAGAAAATCTCCGCGAGTTTCGCAATGGAAAAATGGGGGGAAGAGAGGGTGAGAATCAACCGCGCGCGGACGGTGATGGGAGAAAAAATTGAGGAAACGACCGTTCATTAGTGTTCTCGCGCGATTCTAATGACGGCGCGCTGCTGCTAATCTTGCGACTCGACGATAAGAACGCGTCAACGTAATGACAGGTATTACGCTTATACGTCGATATGTATATGCGCGTGTTCATGGGTGCGCGCGATTCTTCCCGCGGAATGTACACAACGCTAAAACTAACTTGATACCGCGCGACAATTATTTTAATGCGGGGGAACCGCCGTCGGCTTAATTGCCATCAATTTTTATCAATTCGCCCCCCCCCCTCCCCCTCGTGAATTCTCATCTTCCAATTCCCGCCCGCGGTGACCTCGGAAACTCGCTCTCCGAAGCGCCATGAAAATATCTCGGCTTCGCTGGTAGTGCGAACGACGTCTTATCTCCGCCGACGTTCGACACGATCGAGCGATTCGATTTTTCGGATTCGCGCGCGGTTTTGCGGAAACCTCGTCGTCGCGCGTGTCCAACCTTCGACATTCCAAGTAGAAAACAGCACCGACGTTACTTTCATAGCGCGGGAATCCGTGGAAGTGGAACTTTCCGGAACTTGGTTTTACGATTTGGAGGAGGAGGGGGAGGAGGAGAGTCGCGACGGATAAAATAATTTGATTTCCACAAAGCTGGGCAGAATTTAGATGCCCGTGGATAACGAGGGGCTGTGGTTTATGAGCGATGCGCGCTGATAGAGTAGCGACGGCCGCGCCGGGGATTTACCTTGGGCGCTTTACCAGATTTACCGAGACACCTCGTGAAACACGCCTATGTTTAACTTGGCGTTTGAGTTAGACCGAAATTTTCAGAGAAAGCCGCCGACAACCGCGTGTGTGTGTGTGTCACCGACCGTGCTGGACTTATCATCTCATTCCGTATAACGACGTGCCGCACCCGCCAGTCGCGCATAGGTCGTTTGTCAATTTTTACTCATCTGTCGCACCCATGGAGGAGATCCCCCCCATGCTCGCTAAAACGCAACAACGACACGGAAAATCTCTCTCGTCGACTCAAACAAAGGAATTCGTACTACCGTGCGTCATTCTTTACTGGTCTTTGCCAACTTCCTCTTAAGCATCTCCGTTTTACTCATTCCACTTGTTTTTTGGTCTCTCCTCTCTCTCTCTCTCTCTCTCTCTCTCTCTCTCTCTGTGAATTATTAGTCTTAAAAGTCCTCGGAAACGTTCCGAAACTTCAACGCGATCCTGCGACGCTCGAAAAACATCCTTCGAGATAGTTTAAGATAGACCTGTTCTGTTCATACTACTGTGCGTCATCCTTACCGTTTTACGAACTTTTTTACGAACTCCTTTATCTTTCGAATCTTTCGTCAGAGTTTCACCGTATATCGTTCACTCTTTCTAAATTGGGGATATCTTTATCATTTTGAGAATCGAATCTCTTAATTTTTAGGGCCCTCGTATAGATTTGAGAAACTTTTAAATATTTGTAACATAATACCATGCCGGGGAATAATCGAACGCGCGTGCATTCGCGGTCTATGGACAGTTTTGTATTAACATATTTTAAGTTTTTCTTTATGGACATATTTTTGATAAAATTCTTTACGATTTTATA
Source organism: Sclerodermus sp. 'alternatusi' (assembly GCA_037305995.1). Lineage (NCBI taxonomy): Eukaryota > Metazoa > Arthropoda > Insecta > Hymenoptera > Bethylidae > Sclerodermus > Sclerodermus sp. 'alternatusi'. Next base: position 1,686,460 of record CM074553.1, read on the forward strand.
GAAGTAAAAGTGAAAGGGGATTCTCGCGTTTTTATCTCAAGCAAGTATACTCGAAAGGTGAGAAGTTTCTTTTTTGATCGATTTTGCGGTTTCATTTTACTTTGAACAGGTTGCTCAATCTATTCGCAAAATACAGCACTACCATTCGAAGAAGTTCCTGTCGATAATCAAGAGATTGATACAGGTTACATCGACTGGTAACTGGCTCAAAAAGAAATTGTACATTTCAGATTTCTCCCTTAAAAATGAACGGATTTGAAAACCATTTGACATGGATGATAATCAGGGAAGCCTAAGAATACATTGTACAGAGGGTTTTTCTAAAAATCGATAAAAAAGAGAAAAAATTAGTTCCTCGAATTGCACATAGATGGATACATGATAGTTCTTACAGCTATAGTAATGCTTACGAATTGTATTGTATTATATTGAATTGTTGTATATAGTTAAGCGCTTCTTGCATGAAATTTATTGTTTTTATACATAATTTATCGATTTGTAACTTAAAAGAATTTTATTTATTTAACTTATACAAAACTTATTATATCTATGAGGACCATTTATGGAGCTTTCCTTTTTTAATTGTATGGGTATTAAACCTAATATTTGTAGAATCACGGGTCATGTTTTTATGGCGCTTCCTAATCTCTTTAGAGAACAGGAAGTATAACATAGAGGCAGAACCATCGAAAGAAGAATGCCATAAGGCTATTCAATTCGGTGGTTCAGAAAATGCCTGGGTGAGGAGTTTAGTGGGTCGAATCCCACACTACTCTCGGCCAACTGACCGCTGAAGATCAATCTTCAGGGTTCGGTAGTCGAAGGTGTCTAGTTTCAGATTCTCCTCACCTGACAAAAAAAAAATAAATTTCTAGTTGGCATTGAAGACACTAATGAAGATATAATAATAAGCGAATATTTGTTATACTTTTAAGATTAATGTTAAATGTTTTGTAAAAAGTATATAAACTAAATCTATGTCAAAAAATTAATATAAATAAAAAAATTTACTATTTATATACGTATATACTTTTGTTCACCCATTTCATCCTGCAACCCCTTATCCTATATTCACAGCAAGTGGTACCCCTTGGAGTTTTCTCAAAATTTTTTCGACCTTAAAACTGCTGCCATTTCCAGAAAAATGAATATATCTGGATGAGACCTTTTTTGCTGCATTCTATCTATCGAATACTATCTTCCTACGGAATTACAAGCGATTCTGAGAGATGTCGATTTTTGAGAAAAATCTAAGTGGTACCCCTTGGAGTTTTCTCAAAATTTTTTCGATTTTCAAAGTATCACCATTTCCAGAAAAATGAATATATCTGGATGGGACTTCCTGGGCTGCATTCTATCTTTCGAATACTAAGTCTCCTACGCAATTACAAGCGATTCTGAGATACTTCGATTTTTTCGAAAATTCCAAGTGTTTGTTCGGGCTATTCACCTAAAAGTTATTATAAGTTTGCTGATTATACGGTATAGTATTAATGCTAATATAGGATAATAGGTTGGAGGAAGAAATGGGTGATATAAATATGCATGCATACATGAATTGTAAATGTTTTTATTTATATTAACTTAATTACATTTAATTTACATACTTTTTACAAAACATTTAACAGTAATGTTAAAAACATACCAATTATGCGCTCACTATGAATTCCAATTGCCATGCATAATATTTCTTGGTTCCCGGACGGACACCTTGTTCAGAATTATTATCTAATTGCCGACGTTTCGCAAACATTCCAGCTTGCTTATTTAGGGCTTTAGTGATCCTGACTGACGGATCTCATTGGCGTTGTTAGTCAGGAAATGAGCATGGAAAAGAGTGAGGATAAGTTACGGATCTCACACACAGGGTCATTTCATATACGTTTATTATTTAATTTATATTTCAGCCACTGAATGCGATGGCGCTAGGTACTGGGCTTAGCGAAGACACGAACCCCGAAACAGACATTATCTGTTGGGTATATATCTTCTTACGCACATTCGGAATATTAATTTTTTATTTGCATCTCTTGATAAATATGTTGAATATTAAAATATGCAATGCAAAATGAAGCCCAGAAATCATTTACAATTTTAATCGAGTTGCATTAGCGTTCGTAATTTTATTTTGTATCAACCGTAACAAATTTAATAATGTTAATTAATTTTACATCTACAAATAAATTATCAATTATAAAATTCGCACAAAATTACGTAAAGCCTTCCAATATTTAAAAATATTTTAGAATCAATAATTATGAAATGATATGTATATACACATTAATTTGTTAAGTTTGTATTTTAAAAAGTTATTAGTTTAATGTTTATTAGATCTGACAACTTCTCGTTTAAAAATCTTTATAAATTAATTTAAATTAGAGAGTATAACTAGATTTCCACTATATGCGTAATTAATATTTATAAAAAGTCTACAATTAAATGTGCGTCGGTCGTCAATATTTTATTATATGCAACACTTATTTAAATTATATACATTTCAAGATTATGCCGGATTTCATAGTGTAGATACATTTTCAATATGGGTACTATTAAAAAATGTTAAAAGATCTGTATATACATATTTCTACATAAATTTGCATATAACTACATATATATGTATATTTATATATATATATATATATATATATATATAGTTCAGAAAATCTTTCACAGTACATATAAACTGTAAAATTCTTATGCAAGGTAAACTTTACCTTGTATAAAATAAAGTCGATACACATCAAATCACACTGGTTTGTTTAAAAATCAATTTCAAATTAAATTTATCGAAATGTTCTTGTAATTTTTCAAAATCATAGGTTTCACAATCTATCGATTTCAAGCACAAAATAAAAACTTTAATGAAAGAAATTATCTTTCTAAGGAATTGTATAATAATTAAAGAACAGCAATATATACTGTATATTTATTAATTGTTAATATTGTTATACTTAATATCTTTAGTATATATATGTATATACATAAGTGCGTGTATGTATATATATACATATATATATACACATGTATATACATATGAATATATACATACTTTTTATATATTTATATATTTATATAATTACCTGGACGATGCATATACATACAAAGTGTATTGTGAATTGATATATTTGGAGAGAGGTCGATTTCACATGAGAAATGATTTAATTTCATATCCGATTTTCATTTCAATTACCAAACGCTCGTAAAATGCTGTACAAAATAATGAACACAGTAGTAGATATATATGAAATAAATATATAGATGAATATCATGCGCAATACAGGTAAACTTAAACAAGCGTGGTACATAAAATGACACCATTATAAGTATGATTACATTAATGTCTCATAATATTCTAAATTTTTCATGTTTCTATGAAACAACATTAAATAAGATGTACGAACTTTTAAAACTGATTATAAACGGATTCGAATTATTGTTTTAAATCCCTTAATTATTAACTATATACAAACATAAATTTTCCCGAAGACTTCGATATTAATAAAATTAATATTAGAAATTAACATTATTAAAAATTTATTTTTTTTTGTAGTATATATCACGTTTAAATTATATTATTATAATAATTAATTTTTTTGTTTGTATAATTTTATTCGTGAAGAACAATCCAAGTTTTATGTACTAATTAAAAATTGTTTCTTCAACTAATTTTTTTTCAAGTTAGTCGTAAAACAAATTCTTATAATATATTAATTTAGTTTCTTTTACAATTTCTACTCGTAAGGGAAGAAACATTACCTCAATAATAAGCACCAATTTATCAATCAGATTCACAACTATAAACAATTAGAGCGGTATTAAATAGTTTTATAAAACGATAAAAAAACATTCACAAATGTCCTAATCAGTCATAAAATAAGTAGTTTTTGTTGTTTTGAATTTCTTAACGTATAATCGGGCCTCTTCCAAATATATGTGTAGATATATATATATACATTTACATTTATGTATATATATATATAAACACACACACATATACACATATAATTTTTAACCAAACGTTTTGTTAGAAATACGTATGCATATTTATGTATGTATAGTCAAGATTGTTTCCAAATTTTCCGGCATTTATAATTCATGAAAAAGCATGATAACATATGTATAATTCACTGCATCGAGCGTCTATATCTTCAAATATGAATTCTATCATATAACAATCTGACATCAGCGAATTATTAGCCTACGTCAAATGTGTCACATAGATAAGTCTAGCGCTTCAATTGTGCGGTCTGAAATGTTTTTGTTCCGTAATGTATAAATAAGACTATAGATCGTAGACATTACTGAAGCATACTCTAAAAGCAACGTTGACATTTTTATGCATGATTAATGTCAAAGTACTTAAATAATTCCAAATTAGAATTATACAAATTTAATATTAAAACATCACTCATAATGCTCGATAAAACTTTTGTTTCTCCTTAAATATTATTAAAAAATGTTTTAATGTCATCGAACATGTTTTTCTTATTCCAAATTCTTTTTTCCTTTTTTTTTTGGTTTTAAGCATACAAATGAACCACAAAGTACATTTCAATTGAATTGCTACAAACATAGTATAAAATGCCACATCAAAATACGAATACCTGATACAAGGCTTCTTATATTATCTAAAAACAAAAAAAAAAAAACATTGTCCTATACATTTGAAGTCGTAAGACTATCTCGGTTTCAGGATCGGATATATAAATCTATTATATACAACTTATATCCGTAAGCCCCCGAATTTGATTCTTTCTTGAGGATAAATCCGCCAATGTCAGATCGGTCAGTTACCCTGCCTACACATTGTCCCGTCAACACATTTAATGCAGAGACTTGACTTTTGCTTCGTTCGGCAAATCCATTTAGCAACATTATGAATGACGGTAGCATGTAGCAAAAGTGAAACTTTAATTTTGCTTGAGTTTAGCAAAATCGATTTCTGCGTAACTAAAGCCTTCTTGGACCAACGCGGGCGATACAGGCGCTGCGTTGCTGGCTTCAGGTAAATCAAGACTAGCGTAATGCAGATTCGATGCACTTGGCTGCAACTTTTCATAACCTTCGCTATCCAATGGGCTGGGCGTGGGTGTTGGTGTGGAAGTAGGCGTCAACGTGAGAGTTTCATCTGCAAGTTTCGGCGAGGACGGTTTAGCCTGCAGGCCCGACGATTTAAATCCCGTAAAAGTGGGACTCGTGTTCGGAGATGCCGTGACTAGTCGTGGTTTTGATATCGTCCACTCGGAGAACTTTTTCGTCAATGGACCTAAAGAGTGATCCTGAGTCGAAAGGGAATTCGTTGTGATAGTACGATTGGAATCCTTAGTATTAACTGATTCATTATTAATAGTTGTAGGTGATGAGTTCGATGTCTCTGGAGAACTTAAGGGGTTCGCGGGATTTACGGAATTTACTGCGGAAACATTTTTCGCTGGTTCCATCATTGTATAATCCGAATTGTTTGAAACTACATCTAGCCTCGAACTTTCTTGATTCTCCTTTTGTTGCGTGAAAGGTTTAATGGGGGATTGTGGACTATTTAGCGAGAAAGGAAAAATAGTTGATGAGGAACCAGTTGGTGTTGCACGCGGAGGTGAAGCAGGTGTGCTAACTAAGCTTTCCGAAGTAGGACTGCCGTTTAAATGTAAAAAATTAGGCGCTTTCGTTTGTTTACTACTAGCCTGGATGGCAATAGGCTGAGAGCGAGAGGATTTATCCTTTCGATTACCTCCTCGTGCCTTTCGGTTATTTCTATTCATATTTATACTACTCATGTTAATATAATCTTGTTCTTGACTTGGTCTCCCTTTAAACGACATCTCAACGTAACCTTCAGGAGGTCTTCTTGGTTGTGGAAAATCAACCGGGGGGGTTCTCTTGCTTCCTGTAACATTAATAAACTTTTACATTAATTTTAGTTTCAACGAATATATGAACTTTGTATACATTGCACGAATGACATTAATACCTGGAGGACCATTCGTTTCTAAACACGTTTCTAAACACGTTTCTAAACACGTTTCTAAACAGTCTTCTTGCACCGGTGAGGGAACTTGTTTATGACTTGCTTCAGGTTGAGTCCAATCTTCCATAGAGCTACCATCCATCCTTACATATGGACCTTCTGCTTCTTCAACGGGTTTTAAAGTCGTAATTACAGGCTTAAGCACCGAGACCAAAGACGATCCGTATGTATGACTATGGTTTTGATTGGCAGTGATTATATTATTATTGTTATTATTATTATTGTTATTATTACGATTTATCTGAAAGTAGAAATTTATTACTTGTATCGGATAACGAATAATAATTAATGAGTTATCATGAATAAAAATAGTAAAATGAGATTTCTCGTTAAAAAGTACCTTGTTCATGCCGCTCATATCAACATATGGGGCAGTAGCTGACGTAGGCAGTTGTCCAGGGGACATATCAACATAGGAACTAGAATCGGTGGCATTGGAGTATGTTTGTGATTGCGACTGTGAGTAGGATGATGGAGGTGACGAGACAGTAGTCGGAATACTTGGCTTCGTGAAATCTAGCTCCATGAGATCTTCCATTCTTTCGGAAGCTCCGGAACAACCAGAATTATGACCCCATGAACTTGATAATAATGGTGCCGAATTCGACTTAGAATTCGAAGTATCGCAACCACTTGGTAATGGTGCTGTCACTATGTTTGCTAATCTTCCGATTTCCGGCTTTTTCGAACGACTGCCGACAGAAAAAGCTCGTACTCTACTTGCTTCTTGTTGAGTAATATCCAACCTATGAACAATACAATAGGTACATTGAATAAAATTTGACCATAGCAATTATACAATCTGCATATAAGAAGAAAACATAAACATATCTCTCGTTAATTCTTACTCGAACTATAGCAATAACTACGTTACTATGTCTAATAACGAGTTTTAGTACCCAAATTTATAAATACTTCAAACTCGTTAAGTATTTTATATTCTACTCTATATTCTATTGTAAGTCCATAAATTAAACACTGCAAAACAAAATTTGCTTCCATCATAATTTTATTGAACTATTCTATTTAGGATATCTATAGATTTAACATATAATGGATCTTATTTGTTGAAGGTTTTAACAATTACAAGACTACGAAATTGTGACTCTTGTTTCAAAAAAAAAAAGGTTAATTACTTTCCATTGAACTTGTCATCTTAATAGTATAAGTACTCCCTTTCGTTATTACTTATACCCATGTATTCTTTAATTATCGTTGAAAGGCTCTGTTTTACATTAACAAACATGCATGTTTAAGAAAACGTAACTTACCGATTCTTACGATGTCTACTCGCTGGTTCCGGTCGAGATCCAACTGAGTAGGCTCTAGCCGGTCTAGCTTGTAAGTCATCTCCCAGAGTCAAAAAGCTCGTAACCTTATCTAAATGATATTCAGAAAATCGTAAATCAGTACTGGGAGTACCGGATGTTACTGAACAACTACTGCCGCCATGTTGAGATACATCGTCCGAAAAGTGTCCATTGTGAGTGTTGGTAGGATCCATGTCCACATATCCGTCATCACCCAATGGCGCCATTGGTACGTAGCCATCGGGTAAGGTATTCGTGTCTTCGACCAGAGACGATGCTCTCGAATGTGAATGTCCAGTAGTTGCTGGACTCATTGGCATGTAATTCCCTCCACGTCCAGGGCTTGAACCGCAAGGGCTATACATCTCTACATAGGAACTCTGCTACAATAGGAATAATAATCACTTGTTAATAGTTTGTTAATTAAGATTCATCACGTTAACATTAAAAAGTATAAGATAATGTAGTAATTTATTTGGATCTGGATTCATTTGATTGAAAACGGTCAATGTCTTAAATTCACGTTTTTCTCAATTTACATAAAAGGGAAGAAAACAAGTAGTGGTGGGCATTTTGATAAGATAATGTTATCAATTTAACAATATGTGAAAAGTACCTGTGAAGGTGAATGAGACTTAAAGTTTGGAGAGTATTTGTGATGAGAATGCGTCGTAGACCAAAGAGCATAGTCATCTCCATTTTCTTCGAGGATAACTGGTTCATCAGGAGTCAATGAATGCCCGTACCTGGATCCCGTGCCCTCTTCTATGTTTTCTCCACCATCATCCATTGAAAGTGAGGATCCTGCGGAATCGGTGGAACATGCACCGGAAGCAGGGCTTATCGGCATGGAAGATACGGGAGGTGAATAGGAAAGGCCTCTGCCAAACATCGAATGAGGTCTGGGCACATGTGGCACAAAATGTCCACCACTAGGATGTCCCGACACGATGGAAGACGGAAAACCTTCGCTCGTGGTTCGAGCTCTCGATGGTAAACTGTCGCATCTATCTCGGCCGCTTGTACCTAAAATAATAATTATTAGCTATTCGCGGAAATTATAAATCTTCGGGGTATTTCAAAGCCAATACCATTGTCCCAGCATAGCGGTTAGTTTTCACTTGCATATATTAATTCATAAAATTTCGAATATCCCTTTTGGTATTAATGTTTAATGTATTTACCCCAGGACAAGCAATTGGTAATGGAATCAGAGTGACAGGAAAAGTGATTGTAAAACGCAAAAAATTAAATCGAATGCCGTTTAAATCATCAAACTAAAGAGGATGCACAACATCGAAAAGACGAATCGTGGATCGCAACAGCAGTATCAGAAATCCAACGATAATGTAATTATTGTCTCATGGTCAGTTGTCGAAAAATCAAAGATAAAATAGAAAAATTGAGGTTCACAGCATTTTCCGCTATCGTGCAATGGGTGTCACATGCAAGCAAAAGCTTTCTGTAAAAGAGTAATCATGGCACTGCACTTGCGCAGAGCTTGATTAAGGCAGTGGTAGTTTTGTAACCAGCTTGGTTCATTGCCTAGGCTTGGAATCTCTGTGAGAGTCAGAGTAGAAGAATGGGAATGAACAGAATAGAACAGAACAGAACAAAACAGCAAGAAAAAGATAATAAGTAGTAACAATAAGAGGCATATACAAAAGGTAAAAACACTGAAAGAGAAAGATATCATCAATGAGTCACTTAATTTATGACGGAACGAAAATACATACAGCGTAAAACCGATCTTTTAGATGTTTGTGTTTGATTGATAATAACAGCAGCTAAGGGCAGCGACAGGGTTCTCTGATGGGATATTGTCGCGGTGGTTGTAGTGGTCGCGGTGGCGGTCGTAGTAATGGTGGTGGTGGTAGTTGTAGCTGTACTTGTTGTTGTGACATGAGCGGATTGGGAATTATTGACGGAATGGGGATGACTTGCAACCGAATGACGACGTCTAGTAGTAGTGGCACAGTTGGCATTAGTTGCTGCATTCCCAGCAGTCCCAGCCCCGGTACCGGCAACGGCTGTAAACCACACAGCTCTCACTGTCGCACGACTACCTGCCTGCGTGCATTTCTTACACGATTTACAAACTAAACTAGCAATTAATTGCCCGTGCTGTTAAAATAATCTCATTTTACGGGCATGAAACCATTGATCGCTGCCTAAGACCAAAAATTTATCTCAGGATCTTTTTGTTTTAATATGAGAACAAGTTTGTCTACTAGCATCTATATTAGTATAAATGTTTGGCATGGAAAAGATTTTTGATTCATTCAATATTGTCCTCAGCGCCGTTACGAGATTAATCTAAAAGTGTAGTTAAAAGTCTATTTTACTACGAGAGAAAAAAAAGGAAAAAAAAAAGGAAAAACAAATGAAGAAAACAAAAAAAAATACAGTAGAAATTGATGAAGAATCATCAGTAAAAGTATTGTACAATTGCGATATATTTGAGCGTTTTGTTTCTTCTAGTTAAATGTAACCAGAACCATTTGCTTCCACTTTGTATTAAGCCATGCTACTAAATCTTATATAGATTTCAATATTGATTTAATCCACATTAGAACTTTATACGAGACAGGATTACACAAGTACTTTGACATTGCTTCTGCACGATATCAGACAATCTGTGCTTCTCAATAAACCGATGGCCGCGTGAAAGAGAGAAAAGCATACAACTACTGTGACAGAGAACAGACCCGTGAGTGTATTGGAAGAGGTACTCTGAGATTGAGAGGTACACTGTGAGGGGGCAGAGGCAGTGGTAGTCTGCTCCCGCAGCGGATCCACCTGCTCCTTGTGCGTCTTCTGTTCCTCTGTAAAGCCCGCAACCCACTTTGTGTTACTCTAAAGCCGAGTACTCACGCTTATATACCGTGACTCAGCCGATATTTTCAAGCATTTAACTAAACACGAGTGCAGTTATGGTACTGACACACAGAGGGAATTATAAACTCAGACGATACTCCACATTTGAGCCTAAAGAAACTGACAAGACAGATATCATCTTTTTACATTTAAGTGTGGAAGGTGGAGAATTGTCTGCCTAATGAAGAAAATTGTAATACATTTACAGAATACAGAATGATAACAATATTAAAAGGGGACTCGTCATTAGGAAACAAAACAAAGTGCTTTACTAATTTTTTTACTCAGGTTACTAGTGCTGAATGGTTAACCATAACTGACATTGATAAGAGAAGTAACATTTACATCACAATCATAAAAAAGATAAAATCCTTACCTAGTGGTGAAAAGCCATGAAGTTTTTGGTTAGTATGGCGTCTTGGAAGAACACATATTGGTTTGCTAGCTTCATTTGCCGAAGAGCTGCGCATTCTTTGACGGGGACCAACTTCCTCCTTACTGGTATTCGAATTACTCATTGCATGTAATATTGCAGAAGACATATTCTGCGCAATATTACTATCTTCTGCTTCCATCCAGAAGTCACCACCACCTGTTACCGCAGACCGACCAACTTCCATATAAAAGATACGATCTATGTATCCACAACGACGAATACATATTAACTGTAAAATGTTAATAAGTCGTGATGTTAATACAAAGTCTTATCTTGAAAGAAATTCCATAAAGTTCCATAGAAGAGAGGCGAAACTCACAGAAAATTCTAAACAGTCTGAATTATCTTTCGTCCCTATTTTCACTAAACTTAATGTTCGATCCGTCAAACATAGTCTGTATGGACCATGAATGCTTTTCCTTTCACCCAAACCTTTCTTCTGAATAGTGACTTCCCATATATGTTCTAAAATATACATATAAATATCGAATTAAATACATCATTAGAATATTTTTGAAGAAAAAATGGAGCTTTAACATTATTTTTCATCACCATTCTCTAAAAAAGCTATTACACGAAATAGTCTATTATTAGCAGCAACATTATGCAACATGTTGTTGGTAAACATTGAATAAACACCAGGGTCTTTCTTCAATTCATGGCAAGGAAATCAATATTTTGCAAGTAGATACGCATAGAAATAGATGGAAGAGAAGCAAATAGAATGAATTACCAAAAGTTGGACGAGGTTGTTCTCCATCAGGTACATCTCCACTTTGAAGTAGTAGCATCTCCTTCAACCAATCTTCCAACTCTTTTTCACTGTCAAGGATCAAGCAGAAGCATTCATCCTTGGTATATAATGCGATAACGTGTTTGTGCTTCGTATCACTACGTTTATTGATATTAAAGCAACTGTGCAACGATATACTGCGTTTCGGTGGTTGTCTACTTTCGAATTTCTTTTTGCTATCATAGTATTCCAAACAAGCAGGATAACCTGGTGCATCGCCTCGTAACACGAAGTACTTCTTTTTGAGGGTCTTGAGCTTTTTGAGTTGTCCGCAGCGAACAACGGGCCCTCCTGAGGGGGAGACCAAACCCCTGCCCGCAGACATCGCTGCGATTGCTATTAAAAAACCCGTTTTTGCAGAATAATTCGTGATCTCTTGTGAGATTTTCTAACTTATTTAGCCTACCATTTACAATGGGGGACAGATATGGAGTCCCTGACGTCACTAGGGGCTACCTTCAGCGCTCTCCCACCATGCAACCTAGAATGCGACAGAGTATACTCATTTCTCACTCAACGCTCCTTCTCCTCTTCCTCGTGGTAGAGACCGAAAGTGGGGTTGTCTCTCTTCTGTATCTTTTACGAAAAACGTGAGTACGACAGGGAAAGCCTATGCAGGTGTCTCACTAAACCAGGGTATCCGTTTGTCCAAATCTTATGCTGCTGTGCACCTCTCTTTTTCTCGCTCTCTTTCACATTTTATTCTTCATTCTTTCTCTATCTCACCTTACCATCCTCAGAGTGAAGTTTGTTTAATGACAATGGAGACGCCAATGTAAGGTTACTGACAAAAGCTTTCCGTTCAAACAGCAAAGGTTCGAATCCCACGTTTTTCTTCTCCTCCTTTATTCCTCACTTTGTTTCTCGTCTTTTAGGTACGATGCTTTTCATCAACTTGATTCTGCGTAACGTAGATTTATTTGAAGAACAGTGCAATTACGTTGGAAGTTTACGATGCGCTTGTAAGTGTTTTGAGGAAAACATCTAACGTCATGGTATTTGAAAAATGCAGAGAGAATTCATTGATAACGTGGATATTCTCTTTAAGTCTCTTTCGTCATAGCTTTTAGCAAGACACGTGTTTACTTACGCATATAGATTTATGTAAGTTGGTCAATTTTTATGCAGTTTAATTACTTTTTAGGTTAATAATAATATTCATTGACTCTCTCATTGTGTGCTTCAACTTAATTATCACATGCATAAATTATAGAAGAGACGATTAGCCGACGAGAAACAGTGTTGGGTTAAGGAAAACGGCGTGAATGTTACACGCCCAGCATTATCGCAGGTTCAAATCCTGAGAGGGTGGAGCATCTATTAAGTGGCCAATGGCGTGGATAAGGGAGATCAGGTTCACGAAGGGACGACCGATGGATCACCCAGGAATGAACTTGCGAACGTTCCATTCACTTTTCAATGGTGTAAACGAAGACGCAGCGCAGTCGAAGAGCAATTTAATCAATAAGAGAGAAGAAGAGAGATGCTGGTAACATATGAGAAGTGGACAAACGAAGCGTGTCTAGCCACTAGTATGGTGGGAGAGTACTGAAGGTAGACCCCCCTAGTGACGTCAGTAACTCCATTTCTGTCCCCCATTGTACATGGTATCTTGCGCGTAATATTATCGACTATCCCTATCGTGTCCGATTTCGAGGAAAACACGTCACTAAAAAATCCACCGTGGCAGAAATAATCTTGTGTTTTCGTATCGTATGAATCTTTGTCGAGAAGTTGGGGAAATCCCTTTATGGAAGATTACTGCATAGGCCAAACGGTGGAATTCCAAGAAGCCCACTCACTATTTCCTCCTGTCCCGACAAATTCCTTGTCACTGTCGTGGACACGACGAAAACTTCCAGTAGGATTCACTCCGAAGGCTTGATGTTCGGTATTGATGACTTCCCTCTTAGAAGCACGTTGCAAATTGTTCGAAACGGCAACACCTGAAGCACGTGTTCGGAGTAAATAAGCAATTGTACCATGTGCCATGACGGCACATGTGTCCTCAACGAGCCCCATTTTCTACAATCCGTGGGAAAGGTCGTAAAAAAAGCAGCCGCGTTTCAAAGGAGCCATGTCCATGTTAGGAGAGAGATTTCGAGAAATTCTACCGAGATCTTTTGGCATCGGCGGAACGAAAATACTGAAACGTAGAGTCGGCATGCAGTAAGGGCGTCTGGTGCCTCTCCCACCCCTCTGGCCGCCGCTCGAGTTGGATCGAGCCAAGTCCCTGGAATCGACTGGACATCTCTCTCGTTCACGGAGGTTAGGAAACGCCTTTTAAAGCGGCGCCAAGCACGGATTTCCCCCGGAACCGATACACGCGCCTGGCTCGAGACGTTCCGAGAACGCGTCTGCGATAAACGATCTCGTTACGTTTGCGATTCACCTTGTCACGCGGTTCCATCTAATTTCACCCGCCAGAATTCGAGATTGCGGTGCACGCACATCGCGTGTCAGGATGGCCAGCAGCAAATAACCCGAGGTCACCAGCTCCCGTTGTTACTCGCCGTCGAAGATGCGATCGTCGCTGGGGCCTCCGACGCGCTCGCGACGTTTTCATTCACGAATCTACGCACCTGCTTCTCGTATTGGAAATAATAGAATTTACCAAGCGCACACAATGGCTGGCGCGCGTACACCATAAAACACGCGCGCACGAGCGCACAACATGGGGCTCAAACACAGAGCGAGCGAGCGACCAGCGCGCGCGCTTACGCTACACGTAGCGCAACGGCACATATACGTGTCTCCTCTCTCTTTGTGTTGTGTGTGTGCATAAATATATATGTGCTCTGTGTTGTGTGCGCGCACGCGAATATTTACAAAGTATTTTTACAGAGCAGATACGCGTGTATTAAAGAGCAAAGACGCTCGCGCACGCATACATACTTACAAACAAGATACACGGGCACGCAAAACGCACACATACATACGCGAAGAGTCGTAGAACATGAGCATAAACAACCACAGACGCACTTGCAGGAAATACGCAGAGACACGCGACGTACACGCAGGTGGGTGGTTGAACCCCTGGTATCGCGACAGGCGTATAAGGCTATTCGCGTCTAAATAGGCTACTGCCAAGGGCAGAATAATTTTTCATGCGCAGTAAGAGACGAGAGGAAAACACACCACACGTTTCAGGTCGATCGCGAGCGTATATCGTCGTAAAATCCTAGTCTAGCACTCTGGTGCTAGGAGGGCATGCTTTGGTTGTTGCGTTAAATCGCGCAATTGTCAATGGAGCTGCGACTGAGTGGCTACACACAGTTTAGACAGCACTTGGAACACTTACGGAAAGCGATCGCATTTACCAATAGCGAAAAATTCGGCCTCCTGGTCTTCCTTCCCCTCCCCCGCACGACAAATACCGCGTCACTTATGATCGCGATGCGAGAGCGTCACTTATGATCCCAATGATAAAACTCGGTCAGAATTGGAGGATGATTTGATTGTTACACTTGAATAACTCGACGTCACGATTGAAACGCTCGGGTTCGATTTTTTTTCTCGCACGTCTAGCTAACGAAATAGGTGCTCGTATCCATCTTGTAAAGGTCATGTGTATGGTAAGCTCCGCAGTTGTAAACAAGATGTACGCAAGCGCCAACCGCTCGAATGGCGGCGGTGGCGACTCGATACGCGATACGCCACGACCGTAAATACGTATTACATACACAAGGAATGACTTCCTTCACCGTGTCGTGGCCACTCGTATATGTATTAAACAGTTCACACACAACTACATCTTCCTCCCAGTCAAGGTGGACGACTGCGTGTACAATGATGTTCATTCGCCTTCTCCTTTTGCGTACGGCATCTCATCCGTGATCTGGTCTCACTCTCTCTTGCCGTTTGTAAACAAGTACGCAACTTACTTCCGAGCTTGTTTAATCGCATTGTTTAATGCAACTCGACAAATGAACTTTAAGCAATGTCAAATTTTCACTTCTGCTTAAAAATATTGCAAGAGGTCAACAACAAATGAATTATGGATACCTCTCTGAAAGAAAAAATCAATTTATTAGGGAAATTTAGGCAGTAAATAATTATATATTGGTTCTTACTGTTCATTTTTTTTTTTTATTATTATTAAGTAGATGTAAAGCGTGATGTTTTTATTTTTAATTTAACAAACACACTTGATCTATCACAATATAAATATATATATATATATATATATTTAAACGTATATATACATAAATATGCACATATATTTATATACATATATGTATAATGTAACATAATAAGATAAAAAAATATATTACTTTATAGAGGAACATATTTAATTTATAAATACTGAAATATAGAGATTTATATTATTTTGTACTTTCTTAAAATAAACATTAATCTATATAAACTTACTCTGATAATATAAATTTCTTTGTCTTAATTCAAATTTTTGGCAATAAAAAATACTATTAAGGTTCCCTTAGAAGATAATATTAAACGAAATATAAGGATCAATTACAAATAATAAAGATTATTTGCTAAATGCTCATTTGGCTCTGCTTGTATGGATTGCCCGACTAAATACGCAAGCTTATGTGCGTATTGACAAGGTGCGGGCACTCGAATTGTTCCTGGCCAATTATAAAACAAATGGCACAGTTTGTATGTAATACGTTGCATATGATCAGGTTCAATATTTGTCCCATCATATACTACTATATAATGAGTTGGTGACACTGTACCCTGACGCGTATGCTGTGACACTAAAAAGAAATCATAATAATTGCGTCTCGTTACCATTGAATCAATGATAGTTCCTGGCATAGGATTAGCGTAGCCGTAGCTCTAAAAAGAAAACAAAATGATGGTTACAAATCACTATTATCCAAATTAATATTTTTATACTTATATCCTATTTACATCATGTCTGAAAATGCGAGTGTTAATTCGTTTCTGAACAATCACAATAGCCAATTGTGGTTTATAACTTGGATCAATTCTAGCAAATGTTGCTAATAGTTGTTTAATTTCATAATTTTGAACAGTTTCAAGTTGGCCATCACCCACTCCATCACGGTAGACAATAATACGATCTGGATTACACCGGTTAATCTGAAATTGTGGCTTATAAATCACTTAAAGGAATCAATTAAAACAATCGATAAAAACTATAATAAAAAAAACTTCAAATTTACCTTACGATACGTATTGATAGCAGCTACGAAGCAAACTTGCAACAAATCTACTAATTCTTGATTTTTTCCTTGAAGACAAATTTTGCTATACCAATTAGTGAGAAGCTTATTCATGCTTGCCACAAATGCTGCAACACTGCCTCGTGGTCCTTGACCTTGGCCGCCGTGATAAACATCAATTCCACAAATCATAACATTTTTCTAAAGAAGAAAAATCAAATATTGTATTGATTAGATTCATATTTTTATTGTTTTGTAATTATAATGCATTTAAAATCCTTTACTACTTACGAAAGGATTAATAAGTGCCCACAGAGCTCCGCCCAATTTGCAATTCATTTGTAAAGCAATTTTCTCCGTGACTGATTTTAATTTTTTGGCATTAAATATAGTTTTAGTTATGATAACTTGAGATGGAATAGGCATTTCCACACAACATAATCTAAAATAGCGTTTATAAATATCAATAATTAAACAATATAACAAATTTAGCAAAAACTTCTTACTTTTTTATTGCGGCATATTTATCTCCTCGATTAGTTGGTAGAACGATAACTACAATATCTAAATTCTCATTAATGGTATTTCGAAGTTCTCGCAAATAATTCTCAATTTTATCATCTCGCAATACAATTTTATTTGGTTGACCAACATTAATTTTCATGGCACGTGTAACATTTTGTAAAGTATCCAGAAACGCATTACATACAGTCATGTCTCTTTGTGTGAATAATATACTCCAAGTTCTAATATGCACCTAAAAAAGTCTTGATAAAGTTAATTTAAAAAGTACTATTTATTATTTATATTCTTGAAAAATCTTACAGGTTGCAAAACAGCATTTCGAACGGCTGTGCTAGTCCAATCAGCATTTTCTGGGGCATCTATAGTCTTATTTCCAAATATAATTTGTTCTTTTGGCAGTATTCTTCCTGCAAATACTACTGTATCTTCTTCCAGCTCTAAGCCCCATTCAGATAAAATCTTTCGAGCTAATTCATGAGATTTTACTTCATTAATAAAACGTTTAATAACCTCATGGCGTGTTTTGGGTTGAATATTAATTATTGCACTCAAATCACGCATTACTTGAAAATCAGAACGTATTGCGTCTGTAAGACCCGTCACATAACATAATTCAGGTACTAAGAGTATTATATTGTCATGGCTCTAAATAAGATAAAGTAAACTTAGAATAAAAATAAATCATATGATTTTAACAAATTTTAAAAGGGATTGCAAAAAATATGTACATAATAATAAGACATAAAAATTAAAAGCTAAATCAAACAATACATAAAAATACAAAAAATTATGAGAATTTAACTTACTTCTCCATTTGGTAATTTTATTTTATTACGGTGCACTAACAGAGGTTGATTAATGTCTTTAATTGTAATAGTGAATTGTTGCTTATAGTAATCAATTAAAGTTATGATTCCATCTCTTCTTTCAAAAGTAGACTGAGGAGTTTTATTCCAGTCAATATCATCAATTCGGTAAGTCCGATTGTTATACCGAGTTATCACACTAGTACCAACCACTAGATTCATAATAACATCTCTGAACATATGTGGCTTTTTACTACTTATATCACGCCTAAAAAACCATATATTTGTAAGTTTTCTAAACTCTAATTTAAATTCAAAGCATTGCAATAATATATTTTAATTCCACAATTAGAACTTACATTAAGTCATAAACTGTGTCAGTATGCAAAACTCTATGTTTTGCTTCTAAACAAAGTTTTAAGCCACCCTCATACTCATTAACTGCTGTAACATAGCCTGGCCAAATTTCTAGTTTATGCTGTGGAACAGGAGTTGCACATTTTGGATTATAGCTGTCTCGTCCAATCCGAACTAAACCAAGAACTTTTAAAATTCTATTCATCAGTATATTAAAGAAAGTAATATTTTCATGCATTTGCTGCTCTTTCTTAAATATAACAGTCAATGTTACTATAGATTCATCTACAGGGTGTTTCGATTTCAAAATCATTTTCTACAATAAAATTTTCAGTGGTTAAAATCTGTCTCAGTATATTAAAATTAAATAAAAAATGTTCTTACAGAATCACTTAGTTTAAAAGGTAAATGCAACAAGGCACCATCAAAAGTTTTTGTCTCTCCAATTAGAGATGTATGCTGAGTTAAAAGTTTTCTACGCAGGCTTATTGAGTCAATCTCTGGAGAATATTTGATTTCGTATACAAATATACCTTTTCCTGGAGTTATTTTTAGATTAATATAGTTTGCTGAAAGTTGAACTCTGAAAAAATTATTATTTCCATTTAAAAAATTATTAAATAATTTCTGAATTATTAATTAAGAATAATTATTATGTGTACTTTTTTCCTGAAGTACCCTGCTGATGGATTGGTTCAGATGGTGGAGGATGAGATGAGATTGTTGATTCTGCAGGTGTTGGAACTGGCCCAGGATTCCTATAATAATGATCAATATTTCATTGCTTTAACGATACAAAATATTCCAATTATGTATAAAATAATATAAGATATACTTTTAAAACAAAATCATTTAAAATAAAATAAGTTACAAAATTTACTTACACTGTCCTTCTTATATGTTGAAGTAACGAAGATCTACCTTGACTAATTGGTGGCTGATGTGATTCAGATTCAGTATTTGAAGAATCTGATATTTTAAATTTAGATAAATTCAACAATAAAGCTCTACCACGTCCACTTCCTGAGACTTCTGACGTAGAAGTAGTTGGCTGTGTAATTGCAGATTCTCTTTCAGAATTTCCAGCACTTTCCTCTCTAGTTTTTAACCTTTGTAAAAGGCTTGCGCCCCGCCCAATAGACGGTTTTATTAGATTATTATTTTCAGCCATGGTTTAATAAATTTAAGAATCTAAAATATTAATGTGCTTATTTATTATGCTATCTTAGAAAACTGGGAGATAATTCAGTATGCTATAATAAATTTATTTTACTTATTAAAATGTAAAAGGTACACGTGTTGTGTGAAATATAATTTAACCAAAAACTTGGAACGTGGGCAAGACTGGTTAAATCTACAATATAAAAAATGTGCGTAAGCGCGCCTCTAACACCATTCAACTGTTCCACACTAAATAAACTTTCCCGGCATCTACTAAACACGGTGGACACCAAACACACCACTTATGCTCATGCGCAGATTGAAAATTTAGTTGCTAAGCATATCTTTTTTCAAATTTTTTATTAAAACTTACACATTGTTTAATGTATATATTATATAAATATAAAAGCCAATAAAAATTAATTTTAAGTAAAATTAAGTACAGCGCAAATAGCATTGTTTGTACAATAAAAATATAATTAATTAAACATTTCAAAAAAATGCTTATCCATCCAAATTATCTTTATGAGGAATCCTTATGAAAGTATTTTTAATTTTACTTTTGCATCATATTTGCAAAAAATAAATATAAATTAGAATATCAAATAATATTGCTTAAAATTTTATTAGTTAAAAGCCAAAGAGAAGAAGAGAGGGATAGAAGAAAACAAAGAGACAAAATTTAGATTTTAAAAAATAATGATATAAACAATTATTTGTATACATAAGTTGATTAAATACACATGATTCATTTATGTGTTGAAGTTTATACATATAGTATGCTTACTTATCGCGACTCTAATTTCATACCTCCGATAAATCTTATTAAATTGCATCATGAAATTAAAGCATTCCTCAGAATATACAGAGTATTATTAAACAACTACATTTCTTTTGCGGGAATTATTCTTTAAAGTAAACCGAATCGAAAAGTACTGTATCATTTTTCAATCTGGACCTGAATTTTTGAGATATTCAATAATAAAGATACTATTAGTTAGAAAGAGATATGTAGATAGTTAAAGTGAGATAGCATTACACTGTCTCACTTGTTTGTCTCTGTCTAACTAATAGTGTTTCTATTATTGAATGTGAACATTATTAATGAAATGCGATTATCTTATAGCACCCTATATAGTAGTTTTTTCTTAAAAACTTTTTTACTTTACTCTTTATTTTTTTGAAAATTTAAACATCACAGACAACCATTTAAAAGAATTATAAGGCCTTTTCTTTATTATAAGCAAATCTCGTAAAATTCTTCAAAATTTTCTAATAAAAATCCTACAATTCATCTTCAGCTTCACAAAGAAAGTCCTTCAATCACAAACAAAGAGAAAAACAAATAATGGTTGCTTGACTCAAAATAGTTCTGCCTATTTATATATATTTACTTTCTATTTATAGATTTATAATCAGAGAAAAAGACAAATTTGAGTATATTTACATATATATATAAATACTCTTTAAAAATGAAATACATGTTTCTTACAGTTAAAAGGTAATAGAGTAAATTGTTTTTGCTGGTTTATTGCTGTGAGTATAGCATAGACAATAATTATAATACAATAAAGAGATAATGATACTAATAAAACTTTATTTTCACACACACAACTGTGTGATATACACATTATGTATTTAAAATTTATATAATATTTATATTTATTATTTACACGAATCACTTCTTATGTAATTAAAATTAAAATAAAATTATAATAGACTATAAAGTAAATCAATTAACAAATAATTTGATAGGTCACAATGTAAGAAGTTTTTTGATCAAATAGAACAAATGCACGTGATTTGTAATAAAAATTATAGCGTGATAGCATAAAATGGTATCTAAACTTGAGCTGTCTGTTTCTTCAATGTATATATCGTATTTCACTTATGTGTTTGTATTCACATGACTTCATCGATGTAGTATTAAATGGCACATAGTGCACTGGCGTTTAATATATT
Organism: Sclerodermus sp. 'alternatusi'; assembly: GCA_037305995.1. Taxonomy (NCBI): domain Eukaryota; kingdom Metazoa; phylum Arthropoda; class Insecta; order Hymenoptera; family Bethylidae; genus Sclerodermus; species Sclerodermus sp. 'alternatusi'. Next base: position 1,707,865 of record CM074553.1, read on the forward strand.
CTTTTAAAATTCGTATAAAAGAGAATACAGAATTGATCTATATTTATATTAAATGAACATAATTTAAATAAAAATTAAATCCGAAGAAACGACGTCAAGGAACAAACTATTACTATTTACTATTTAATAGACAATTTTCACGTCATTATATGTTCAAAGGAGACAGATCAACCCTGTATCAACAAATATATATAATATATAATCATGTCTAAATAAGAAACGATTCATTCTCGTGAGCTTTGATTATTTACAATCAACAAAATTCTATATTTCATGTAATTAAGTGCCTTTAACAGATCGCACCCTACTATATTGTTATCACATAATAGTTCATTTTCTTATATAAACATAAATTATATTGATTAACGGAACAATATTAAATATTAGTTAAACCTAAATATTCCTTTCTTTTTTAATTAGTATCAAATATTAACTGGGATGATAATCATTTATTAACTGCAAAATAATAAAATTATTTACCTGAATCCTTCGGAAGAAGATCCCTCGTTCAATTGTTTTAAAGTTGATAATATTTATCATTTTTATTAAGGTTTATTTTATAAATTAATGTTCAAAAATTGATTTATTAACGATAAAATTTGAATTAAAAATATTAATAAATAGAATATAATATTTGAAAAATAGATTTTTTTAAGTATAAATAAAACCACGCATCCCAAGAATAAAGTGAAGAACATTGCGTATATTTAATTATTAATTCTAGTTTCATAATCTTCTTTCGCTAAAGTTTATAAAGGATCAACCCTCAGTCTCAATATTTACACAAAAACATGTCCAGCTTTGTCCTAATTGTAATATTCTTGAAGTTAGTTTATTCTTTTAATGATTCGAAGCATAAGTTTCACTTAGGCTCGGAATGTACCTTTCGATGTTCTAATCAACGCATTATCTTCTAATTCTTCATTACCATCTTGTATTACCAATTTATTTCAATAATTTGTTTCTTTAATTATTTTGTTCGTTCGGACTTAACGATTAGGATAGTGTATATAAAAATATTTCTCCATTATTTCAATACAGTTAATTGTTACTATACAACCAATCCAACGTATAAATGCATCGATTTCGTTATAATCATTGAATAAGATGAAAAACATAATCTCTTACATAAAGTATCAAAAATCATTATCCCAACCGGATATATCATCTGGTGGAGGTGGGTCAGAATCTGGTGGATATTCATCGAAGTTTGCAGTGTCGGTAGCACTTTGGACTCTTGGCATTATTGGTGGCTCGAGTGTTCGTGATCTTAAACCTTCCCAATTAAAGCCGTCAAACCATCTAAAGAGAAAGGAAGAAATTTATAAAATTGCTACATGTGCACATATAGGATTACACAAGATAATACTGATAATAGTTATCCTCACTTATGTTTCTGTATTTCACTAATGCCTCCTTTTTGATAGCCAAGACGTTCTGCTGGATTATCTCTGAAAGAACAAGTTATTTTTCATGAAAATAAATAGTGTTATCGCGAGAACTATGTGATCGAAGAGAAATTAAGGAATCTTTAAGATTTCATGACTTTAAATTACCTGCACAATTTCTTGATCAATGCTGTTGCATTGCGCGTTATAGATCTTGGAAATTCTATTGCATCAATTCCCTTGAGAATAATATTGTACGTCTTCATGGGGTCAGAACCCGTGAAAGGTGGAGTACCCGTAAGTAATTCAAACATAAGGACACCGAGGGACCAATAATCTGCACTGATATCGTGTCCTCTATTTAAAATTACTTCCGGAGCTACGTATTCTGGTGTACCACAAAAAGTCCATGTTTTTCTTCCATGTTCTAAGCGTTTGGCGAAACCGAAGTCAACGAGTTTCACATACCTGCGAAACACAATGTGTACGTGTATATAAGAAACTTAATGGTTGTCATAGATATATTTACCCTTGGCTATCCAATAGTAGATTTTCAGGTTTAAGATCCCTATAGATTATATTTCGAGAATGTAGATAATCAAATGCTTCTACTACACAGGCAGTATAAAATCTTGTAGTGCTATCATCAAAATGTCCTTTGTCTCTTAATACAGTCCAAAGTTCTCCACCTAAGCATGCCTCCATCAGCATGTAAAGGTACTTCCTATCCTTGAATGTCTTAAATAGTTTAACTACGAAATCACAATCGGCTTCTCCCATAATTCTTTTTTCAGACATAATATGTTGCTGTTGTCTAGTCTCAACAATTTGAGCTTTTTTCATTTGCTTTAGAGCAAAGGATCTTGTATGATCGCCTGCTATTTGAACTAATTCCACTCTACCAAAGCCACCAACACCAAGAGTTGCCAGATGTCGAAGGTCCTGCAGTCGTAGATCTCTGAATTCTTCATTGAGTCTAAAAATTAAATAATCAAAATCAGCTCAGATTTCCCTTTTTTTCTTTGATCAAACTTTACCATTCAAATCATTTGAAATAATTAAGATTTAAAGAGTTTTAAAACTAAATTTTAATTTCATTTTAACCATTGGGATTGCATCTAATGTGAAATTAAATAATGTTGAAATTATTTTAAGAAACATTGTAACTTCTAAGCACTTACTCTTTTTATGTGATTTATTCTTCCATCCTATTGGTAAGCATGAAAAATGACGGAAATAATCACTTAAGCTATATTAATAATAATAAGAATGATCGTACTCATTCAATTGAAGCCTTGGAGTATTTTAAAGTAAAAGAAAATCAGGGCAAGATTGAAAGATGGAAAATCTATTCATTATAGACATAGAGCAGAGGAACTTACCTTCTTCTTTCAACCAGTTCATCCTTATATCGTGTTCGAATTTCATCAAGGGAAGAAATTAATTGGTTAAACGTTTCTCGATCTATTACTAAGCAACTAACACCTTCAGGATCATCAGCAATAATGTTGGCAGTTCTCAAATCATCTCTGAATAAAGCAATTGATGATTATGTTTAATTTGTTATAAAATTTTGTAAAAATTGCATCAGGATCATCATACATACCCCTGCAATGCTTTCTCACCGAAGAAATCACCCTTGCCTAATGTTCTAATATATTTCTCTTCTACAGTATCAGGTTGTTTAATTGTAACTCGAACTTGACCCCGACTAATGATAAAGAAAGTATCACCTCTCGCCCCTTGTCTAATTATATAGTCTCCGTTTGTGTAGAATGTCTGGAAAATTCATTTGAGATTACACAATTATAAATATTATTTAATAGTTAAAAGAAAACTAAAATTTATATTAATTAAAACGTACCTCTTCTAGAACATCGGAAATCTTGATTAACGTTTCCTCTGGTAGATTTTTGAAGATTGGAACGCTGAAATCAGATAAAATAGGTTTTTAGTTTCTGCTACAATATTTTGTATTCCTTTGCATAATATTTAATGTTTTATTGCGAAGAATGCCAAGCTTTTTTTTATTTTCATAAAACCATTAGCTTTTTAAATTTAATTTAATCATAAGTGACCGTGTAAAAACGTTTATGACATTGACTCTACTTTAAAGTTCCCATTTCGCAAACGACTTCGTGATTATGAACGCGTTTATTTTTAGTGACTAGTTTCTTTGCAACGATGGCTACCCTCATCATCAGGATATTTCTTTGCGGAAGTGATGTCATCATTTAAATCATGCTAGACTGATGGTTCTTGAGAAACGTGCCAATTTTGATAATCTCAAGGAGATGGATAATTACGTTGAAAAAGATCTTTAAATTGTAATAAATTTACAAAAGTGATATAACGGAGGAGTGTACTTTGATAGGATAATTCGTATAAGAAATGAACTTTTCTTCACATTTAATAATTTTTCAATTGCTTAAAATACTTTGGTGACATTTACCTTTTCAAGAAATCCGTGTATTCCGCTTGTCTGGAGAGACCAGTCCTCATCATTATTGTTTGGAAACATTGTCGATCGATTGCCCATAATTGACAATCGGTAGCAGCTGTTATCGTTGCTGTTCTTTTGCAGTTGTAAAGAATTGCCAATTCTCCAAGTACTTTGCCAGGCGCTAGGGTACTTAGGTACTTTCCATCCCTCGACACCTCGACCTTTCCCTCTAAAATGAAAGAAAATTTATGAAGTTAACTAAGACTGAGTATCGTTAACGAAATTAACAATTTTATTCTAGTCATGTAACTAAAAGTAGCAGCTTAAATGGTAAGAGTGTCTAGGTCATAAAGTTGAAGAATATTTAATCTTTAGGAGTGACATTTATGCGACGAAGTAACGAGTATCGCGAAAGGTTACTTCACCGTTTCGCGTACGTTAACTTAAATACCAATTGCATTTGGAATGCATAAGAGTCAAAGAACAGTTATGTGATCATTTTATCAAATCATCTTATCAGTAACGTGAAATAATAATTTCTACAACTTTTAAGCAAAACTTATATAAGGAACGTTTCAGTAGTAGGAACGATGAAAATTATCGTGCGTCCTAATACTTTTTTAATAATAAAATGATTATACATTTTTTCTGTCAATATTCTAATCATAGTGTTAGAATCATTTATTGAATTTCTGAAGTTTAGCGCCACTCTGTAAACGTCAAATGATTAATAGAGATGTTCAAGCTTATCGTAATGTTGATTTTAGAAATTATGTTGATTAAGTAATGTGACTAATTGTTTCTTTCTATCGAATAAGTAAATTTAGTCCGGAAGTGGAGAAGGTGCATAGTAATCTCGAAGCGCATCTCGTGTACACAATGGGTCTATTCATGAACATATCCGGTAATACATTACGGTTATCTTTCGCTTAGTACTTGTATTACATCCGATTACAGTATCCTCAGAGCGATATGTAATTAAATAATTCGTACTACAATTTATTACAATTTATGACCAGATCACACAAAAGCTTATTAGGTATTCTAAAAACAGTGAGAATCACGAAAGAATGCAATCAATACTAATTAAGCTTTAATGACTGATATACAAGCATAATATCGCAGCATAATTTCTGATTCTTGAGTTATATATTTATTGAAATTTAAAAACCCAGACAGTTGCGAAATACACGTCAGTGAATATCTTTACGTGCAAATCGAGTTAAGAGCTTTAAAAGTGTTTTTTCCCTTTATTTCTATTTTCTTCTTTAAGCGATTTCTTCTTTTCTCTCTTTTTTTACCTCTTTCATGAAAAACTAGTCAAGTTTCTATCGTCGCGTTGCATAATAAATTGGTACTGGATTTTTGTGCATTTGTAAAAGTGCAGATGAATTTGTGTTGTAAAAATGCATTGGCGAATAAACTTGGCAAATACGCAGAGTGCGCGACAGACTTGGATTTTGCGAAGAGAACTCGAGGGAAGAAACGAGCAGCATTAAATGCTGCATCACACACCAAGGAAGATCGAAGCCTTCGCGTATAATCCGTAACTTCCTGAATGTTGCTTGAACACTCTCTTGTTGGCATTCCTTGTGAAATAACATTCAAGTATTTTCTCCAAAAGACATTCAGAAATTGCTGGTTAAACTAACATAGAAAGCGCAGGAAGAGTGCCAGGAGAAAATCGAGATATCGATCGCTATTCGTCAACAGTTGAGTCGAGTTTCTCGTTATAAACTGTGACTACCACACCAAGAGGAAAGACGTTTCTTCGCCTTATTTCGATTTTCAGTTTATGCAAAATCCACTATTTACCCTGTTATATCACGTATTCGTGTAAGGGAGAAAAAACATATAAGAATATGTATACCGGAATAGCTACCATCGGAATTCCGTTTTCCCAGGCTAAAATATTGAGTTTCATCTTAAGAAATATTGAAACTTTCCCCAGAGCGAATTTCATACGGTGCAATCATTGAAAAACTCAAGTGCAAATAATTGCAAAACCTCTGCTGAACGTTGTTCGAGGAATGGACGAGAATAAGCGATGCACAATAAAATCTGAAGATATTTGATTCACTACTATTTATAGAGCTGGACATGTTATATACGTGGGTTGACATACATATATGCACACAGTGTGTAATAAGTACGTGGGCTTCCGCACGTCTCCGGTCGTTAGACCTTGTTTGTTATTAATTTGCAGTTTATTAAATCGTCGCCGGCTTGAGTATATTCGTCTGCTGTCTCGGCCATCCGTTAGTTTCTTAAATTACTTTTACAAACAGTTGTCTCTCTTGTTTTTAATTTGTCACCCCTGATACGTGGTAGAACGAGTAAATTTGTATAAACTTTGCAAACAAGTTTTCCTCACGCATTTCTGCAGCGTGATAATGTATTTTGCGGGAAGTCAGCCATCGTTTAATTCTGAGCCTTTGGAATACTCGAAATTACGGAGACGATATCTTTCCCTCGTGATTTCGAGGGAATCGAGTTATTTTCGAGGGGAAGAAATGCAAAGAAAATAACATCTGCTATGTCATTACCTGAAAGTGAAAATAAATGAAAGGACTCACTTCGAAGAAGTCATCGGAAAGTTGATTATTGGCCCGCTCAATGCACTATATTTAGTTGCGTCAAATCTTTAAACTTTATTTTATATAACTTTCCATGTAGCTTTCGTTTCCCGCGGGTGTGCGTTGGAATATCTATTTCTACGATTAAGAGAGTTTTTCGCGAAATCACGTTGGAACGTCAAAACTCTCCATCCGCGACAAGAAATGCATTTTGCTTCCCGTGTCGGGGTGGAAGATCTCGATACAAACGAAACAAACGTTTGTCGATTCACACCCTGCAGAGTCATTGAAACGTACGAAGTACCGCGAATGTAAAGGCTTTTTAGATTTTTCTCCAGTGTCGTTCAGAGAAATTGATTACCTCTGCACGGTATCATCATCGTTTCAAGGATGAAGCTGAAAGGTGCCGCTTCGATAATGGACCGCGGAACGTGCCCTTCGTCACGCTCGCATCTTAGCGAAGAAATCACTTCTCAGGTATTCTCTATGCAGAATTCAAGAGAGTCGGGTAGATGCCCAAGATAAGACGATTGACCTCTCGGTTCTGACCTCTGGCGCGACCACACCTAGCATAGATCCCAGTCTCAACCCCCAAGTACCAAACTGAATTAAGTTGCAGAATGCAACAGGTGTTTTACGTGTTTCCGTACCTTCCAAAAAAATCTTCGCGTTTCTCTTTCTGCTCCAGATAGACAATTTGAGTCTTCATCAGAGTTATTCCAAACGTCTTTCCCCCTCACAGTGACTTCAATGCTCTGATACCTGAATGGGACGCGTTCTATTCAACGACGGAATTCCCTCGAAATATGATCCATCCGCGCGATTTATTCGAGGCGTTTACAGCGACACTTATTCGCGATTCAAGCTTTTGGATGTACATTATCCTCTTTCCAGAAGAATCTCTTTGGCAGAAATGTTTGGTTTCACCAAATTAACAAACCGACGATGGACTCGGGATTAGGAAAGAGGCAAGCTGGTGGATCAAGATCGTTGTGGAGTTTCGATCTAGATTATGCAAGCTTCAATCGCTGTACTTCCTTTCTGTTCTGTCACGGTTTCGTCTTTCGACGAATCGCGAATATGAAGAAAGAGGAGAAGAAGCAGAAGGAGGTGAAGGAGGTAGAGGAGAGACGGGAGGAGTAGCCGCAGCTGTATTGTCCGCGAGTGTTGCTTTCACTTCCTCGCATATATCGCCTCCGAGCCAGTCACAAAGACCTCGAACCGGTTTCAAAATCCCGATGCGAATCCCAAAGTGGATCCTATCACTCGATCGCCAGTTAAAACATCAAACATCGTGTAGGTGAGGGAGGTCCATGACCGCAGAAGTGGGTTGGATGATCGCAAAGTTTCAAATTTGCAGCAACTTCGTTAGATGCCAACGAGAATCGAATGTTCGTCGAAAGTCATTGCCAACGACGAATCAACGATCGTTCGATAAAATGAGATAAAGCAGACGGAAAGGATTAGAGAAAAGTAAAAGATGCAAAAATTTTGTATTACTGTACGAGTAATGGGGGGTGCATTTATTCGTGGTTGATAGTCTTGCGAGTTATGGGACTCTTGGCTTGGAGTTTGCCGGTTGAATTTAATATTCGGATAAGATTTGGGGGATTCCACGGAATAGAGATGCCTGGGACAGCGTTTAATTTAGCTAGTTGCCTTTCCAAGAAAGATCCCCCATTCTCATTTGTCTGCCGCAAGATCACAGCAAGTTCCGGCGAAGATGTGCCAAGCAGCTCGTTCCTCAACTTATCCGTTATCTCGTTTCGCCACTTTTCTGACACGATTACACACACCCACTAGTTGGATCACAATTTCCACTCCTGCTCCACTTTAATACACTGTGTCATTTTATAGCTATCAGTGGTTCTCATTCCTACGATTATCTCTGGATCGTTGCTCTCCGCACAAGAATGAAGAGAAACGGCGCGAAGGAGACAAGGCGGAAATAATAAAAAGTCAATATCGTCTTAATGATAAGGAAGAAAAAAAGATGTTACATTTTAAGACGGGCCTTCGTGGTTTTTGCTGAAAGTTATAATTTTCACGAGAGCAGAAGCAGGAACAAAGAACTATTTTCTCAACGCATTTACTATGTAATTTAATTTTTACGGACGGTCCCTCTTCCTCCCTCTATATCTCTCGTGAAGTAATAAAGAATACAGTATAGGAGGGCGAGGGGGGATTGGCAAGAAGTGGAATAAGAGTTCTCGAATGCGCGTAGAAATTAATTGAAAAGTGAGAAGTTTAATACCGAACGAGCCATAATGGCGAAACAGATCGTAGAGAGATCTTTGGGATCTCTCTACGATCCCACAGATGGGACATCGATAGAATTTTTCCAGACGTGAAAAGAGATCAGTTTTTTTAGCACATGTAGATTAGTGAGAAAAATGAAATCTGCATCGGGGGAATTTGTCGAAGCAGGAGAAAATATAAGAAAATTGAAGAGAGATGTACTCTTTGCTCGGTCTCTCGATTATTATACCGTAACAATGAATTTACATGAAGATCCATTTTTACGCAGAGATTTCTTCGAGTCTCTGTGCAACAGGAGAAAAGTTTTATCTCTTGAAATGCTTTTTCGTTTCGTGCAGAAGCCAATTACCGGGTTTGGAAAGTTTCTGCAATTGCAATGCTAATAAGGGATTAACCGCTGATAAGTCGAGTCTCTAATTACAAAAGGAGCAAGTTTCAAGTGGGGATCACCGCCAAACTGTTTGGCAAATTTTTTAATTGCAATAATCAATTATCGATAAATACGGTTTCATCGATGCTTCGTTTATTCCAATCGACACCATCCACGAGCCCAAATGAATCGGTTCTTCGGATAATATTTTTCCAATTAATCGGCAAATATTGAGACGATCTATGTAAGATAGCGATAACTTTCTTGCGACAGTAATTCGAGTCGAGATTTTCAACAATCTTCCGCCCGAAGTTGAGAATAATTCGAGTCAGGGGGTATCGCGTAACATCTGTCCCATAAAGTTATATAAGTATCGTTTTATATTGCAAATCCAAGGGGACAAGAGTCGAAACGACCAAATTGTATGCGTTTCAGTTCGAAGCTTTCGAATCCTGTGTATCGGGGCGTTCGACCCGATGCCAAAGCGAATCCAAGAAATTTGATGCCACGGGAAATCGCGTACTCGAGACTTTCAGCAACATCCTGGGGAGGGCAACGTGGCGAGTTTCAACGTTGCAATCGCCCTTCGAAATCGCGACTGGAATCGCGGAGATCCAAAATAATTAGGCATCTGTTCGTTTGGAGGCTAGAAACAAAGAAACCAATTTACCGGACTCCACTTACCGGCAATTAGGAGAACGATCGGTTGAGCCTACGTGGCAGTCGCAGCTGCAATCTCACAATTTAACTATTAATAAACCGATCAGTCGGTAATTCCTCAGGTGGAAAGTTGTTGGTGCAAGAAACAATTTATAAAGCGAACTGTGCGTTTCGTAAAAAAAAGTGCCGCAATGCTCTCCAGGAATGATTTGCAATCGTAGAAATAGCCCCCCCCCCCCCCCTTGCCCCGTGGCAACGAGAAACAAAGAAATTCCCCTATTTTGACGATGGCGATGGCTTCCACGGTTTAGCAGATGTGGGGAACGTCTCGTCCCTCCAGAATCGATCGTCGGGCTAAATTCAGGATCTTGTCTTACATTAGAATATTTTATATCAGCCAGGTGTGACATTCGTGGAATTCGATACTTCGGGTAAGCACGCTTTGCATTGTTACGCTTCGTGGTTGGATTACTCGGCATTAGTAACGCTACCTGAAATGTGGAAGCATGTGCATCCACACAGGGGAATGAAAAGAAAGGTAAAAAGAACTTGGGCGATTTATACCTGGCCAAAAATACATCGCGCGGAGGGCGATGGACGGTGGCCAAAAGTTCTGCGATCGATGCGCCGGAATACATCGGCGGAAGAGACAAAGATCGGTTTCTTCGGGAAACCTTGAGAAAACCTTGAGAAACCTTGAGAAATCTTTCGAAGGAACGATGGATTCCACGGAAGTGTGCTAGTGTAACGCGCTAGGAGCGCGATATGTGTAACGCGCTGAAAGCACCGTGTAACCTCGGTGCACGACCCAGTGGAAAAAATAAGTCAGAGGCCGTCCGGGGGACTAACGATCGTGTGCTCAGGATGTAATAATCCTCGGGACTTTAAATGTCGAAGGATAATGCGGAGTTCCATATCGGGGTTACGCGGGGAAACTCCCGTATGCCGGGGGGTATCCAATGTTCAATGGTCGCAAAAAGTTTAGACTTTCCGTCCGAGTCGCTTTTTCCTTCGCCCGTTTAGTCCGCAATTATAGTAATCAGCAATTTCAGCAGCCTCGCGTTTCGCAGTTCGATAGTGTAACACGTACTAGGAGCGCTGGCTGAAATCACAAAGGCGTGGAAAACAGGCGGCGTTCATCGGGATGGAAAGTAGCGGAGCGACAAAGACAAGGAGGCCACTCGTTTTGTCCCACCTGAACAGGTACCTGCTCCCCCGGAGCCTCGTACTTTCAGCGATTCCACTGAAAACCACGAAGTCCTCCCCCCCTCCCCCAGTATACTCCCTCGCGAGCAGAGGCGTGTGTGAACACTTGAAAAATACAGTTGCATGTAGCAATTTCCGGAACGCCAAGTTCCGCGCGACCACGTATAGATAGGAACAATTTTAAGAGGAGGATTTGCTGAAACTAACAGTCTAATTGGCTACGTTTCTCCTCTATACGCGCGCACGGTAAACCCATAAACTCTTGGCTTCTTTGCTCGACTTTGAATATATCGGGACTTTAGATCTGAGCGTGTGTGCGTGCGTTTGCGCGCGCGCGCGCGCGCGATTAAAAGCGACTGTGCAAGCAACTGCACAATGCACCGCGCGAGGGAACATCGAATAATGTACGAGAGTTTCATCGACGACGCTTCGTCATCGTTGCGCACGAGTGAAATTCGAGTTTAGAGGCTTGCGTTCGCAGTTGGCAAAAAATTCCTGGACATTGAAAGAGAGAGAGAGAGAGATAGAGAGAGATAGAGAGGATCCCCGGGTAGTTTCGTCGGACTATTCCCCATATCGGTGATGAGGTCCTTTACCGGGACTGGTTGGGGTTCGAAAAAGTAACGGGTCGAGAACTACCTGGGAGTAGGCGAGGGATAAAGAGGCCACCCGCTATATGTGACCTGGGTTAGGCTCTGACGCCGCGACGCCGGCTATAGATCCTTTCGTAGTTTACGCGGCTTTCAAATCGAAAGAATGCACTGGTACTGGTACTGGTACTGGTACTGGTACTGGTACTGGTACTGGGACTGGCACTGGGACTGGGACTGGGACTGGGATCGGCTGTGCCTGGTCACTATTCTTACGTGTGAACTTGCCCCGGGTTATGTGCACCGCACAATACTCGAGGTCTCTTGCAAAACTGCCATAAAGAAAATCCTTAAGAATCCCTAAAACGGCCTAACGTATAACTCTGCCGTCGAAATTCAATTACAAGAGACTCGAGAGTTTTTAGAGAGGAGAGGAGAGTAGCGATGGTGGAGGGCTAACGTGATCCGAGGGTACCCGGAAACGTGAATTTATCGCGCAAGTATGCAGGACTACTCGAAGGAATACGAAGTGTACGGAAATTCATATAGATAAATCTCTCTCCCTCTATCTCTCTTTCTCTTTCTCTCTGTCTCGGGTAGTTGACCTTCGGAAAGATCAGTGCACTTTAAATGTAGAATTGCACGATATAATAAATGCGGGAAACACACGCGTGAAATGCATCCATTATCCTTCGCAATCGGAATAGATTTCCTTTTAATCGTCTGCTCTCGCGCTGGTGCAACCCTCTGCAAGAAGCAAGTTGTCCTTTGTGCTCCTAATGAACGTGACCAAGACATCCACTTTGCTTCAGTGGGATTCCCCTGGAGATACAAGAACACGCGGAGTCGTAAGAAAGAGAGAGAGAGAGAGAGATATAGTCATCACTCGTGCACTCCACTCGAAAAATTCTCAAGTACCGAGCTTTGATAATATTTTCAGCGACGTCAATGTCCATGATCAAGCGGCAGTCAGGAAGTATCAATTATCAAGATACCTTACGAAGCTGAATTTGCATGCAACGTGTCTACGGATACATCGTCGCGGAGCCGTTATTCAAAATACATGGAGTTTTAAAATAGAGCTGAGGAAGTTGGAGGCCATTCGCCGTAGATAAATCTGTGCATCTATGTACCGTTGTTAGACATGAAATCTGATGGTCCTGGCGGCCATTGTGCGCGAGTGTCTAGAGCCTCGGGTGTACACGTGAGCACGTGTAGGATATGGGGTGGACGGCCTAGCATGACGATATAACAGGACAAAGAGTTTACGCCTGGAATACATACGATCGGTTCGATGCTTCTTATTTGAACGCGTAACTGAACTTCGTGCCGTTTACCTGGACTAGCAGTCTCTTATCGGTAAACAGTCTCTAATGCGTGATCCCCTTTTTCTCGCTCGGTCCAGGTGAGATTGGCTCAACGAGAGAAGGAGAGAGAAAGAGAAATCCTGTCGCTAAACACTTTTAACCGATAGCGGACCTTAGCAAGAACCATTACGGCCACGCCGCTCATTGTTAGCCTTGATTCGAGTTCAACTTCGTAGGGAAAGGCGGGATTTCTTTGTCAGCCATTTCCGGTACCGGCTGAAGCGCCTGGCACAGGATTTTGAAACTGCTCAAAAAGCACACTGAGACTGCAATTGATATTGCAATTCCCCGCTACACGTGCGAGCAAAATTTTCTGCGCTCTTTCTCCATCAGTCCACTGCGAAATTCTCTTTCTTCGATACTGCGGGAAGTGTATTGATTTCTTAAAACGGATTCTTGTGAAAGGTCTTGCGTAAAAGCAAGTAGCCACGTGACTCTTTATCCGATACTATCAGCATTCGAAGAACCAGAGACAATCGAACATTACTTTCGCTTACTTATAATTGGTAGTTCTTGACCCGCATGTCAAAACTTATTGTCAGTACCCTGCCTGACTACCTGATATGTATTGCTACAAGCCTCTTTGTGGCTAATAAATGTAGCGCAGTCTACAAGGGAAAAGCGTTATCGATTCATAATTGCGAATATTTCACGTTCTCCAAAGACTGACTTTAATGGCTTTGAAAAAGAACCATTTTGATACACGCTTAATTTATCAATTAGTGTAGTACTCGTATTTGCGCGGGGGCTTTTTTTTTTTTTGAGACAGGCATAATTTACGAAGAAAAAGTCTTTTATTGCCTGATGCAAGGCGGAACTAGTGGAAATGTCGAAGACATTTTTATACGCGATGCAGTTTGTATACAATCGATTCATTAAGGGACAATGGATAGAATCATTTTAAGCTGACGAGGTGATAATGTTGTTTATACTTGAATTATTGCGATGAGCAAAGGTGAGACGTGAAAGTAATTATAGTGTGAGTAATTGAACAGAACGACTTGGCGTTTCTCTGACCAAATTCGCTGTGAAGTGTGAGTCACATGACAGGGAGGTTTTAGGCGACAGCTGTCGAGATCTCTTGCAGGATGCGCAACAGGATCCCTCGAACTACGAAAGGACCGCGTGGGCACTGACCTCCAAAGAAATATTTCTCATTCAATGTAACAGTCATAAAATAAACTTTTTGTGTTGCACGAAGGCAGTGAAAGACGTCATCGGTAGAGTGCACCGGTTATTTCAAGAAATGATCACAAAAACCTTGTCTTGGAATTTTCTATGTGAAGTAATAACCGATGACAAGCCTATTTGCGTCCAGATCATTATTAAAATGAACTTCATTTCGTCATTGAATATGCTTCAGAACTACTGTTTTCCAGTTTTATAATTGATGGAAATTTTAAACATTTTTATATCAATCGAAGAAAGAATCTAATTGATAAAGCACATTGTTTTAGAGGTATTAGTTTAATTGTCTCAGAAATTGTACTATTATACTACTTAGACTTTTTCCACTTTTAAATTATTGATGTAGAAAGTTTTCTCACATAAAGAATCTAACTATTGTATAAAAAATAACAACTGGTTATTGCCTCTGACTTTTGCAGAAAAACTTATTGAATATAATTGGTTTTTCTTTATACTCCGCAGGAAACTGTGTGCATTGTTTAATGTACTATGGTATATGAAATTTCTGTAAAAATTATATACATCGCGAGTAGTTTGACTTCTTTTATCTCTGATAGTCATCTACTCAACTTTCTCTAAAATAATTTCAAACGTGAAGATTGCATTTTCAGTCACGCTATAGAAAAGTGTAGATAAGATACAAATCTAAATTTTTAAACAAATACTTGATAAACTAGTTATATTTTAATTATTAATCAGAAACATTAAAGAAAATTGCTGTTACTGATAATTGATTTTCTCATTTAAATGCATGTTACCATTTTAATTAACGGAGCAGTGATAATTGAGAAATTACAGTAGAGCAATTAAAATGTCTTTAGCGAAGCATTTTAATATTGTAATTCAAGTTCAATAAATATTTAATTATCCTGAACAAGCCATTGTGGTTTATATTATATTTTCAGTCCCGTTTTACAACTACAGAGCTTTCTAGTTAGCTTCAAATTACTATAACGATAAGGTATTATATCATAAGAGATAAGAGGAAGATACTGTTTTCTTGTGTGTATTAATCTTATAAGCAAAAGTTGTGTGAATGTATCAATCTGACGAAAAACATAAGAGTTAAGAATATATTTTAGTCAGAAAACATAAATACAGACGGCGATTATTTATCTATTTTAATCAAATATCTAGAATTGATAACACGTTTTCGATGTAGCTTTACATACTATAGATTACTAATTCCATTCAAAACTATATTTACCTATAGAGTTTATATGAATATCTTTGACTGATAAAGTTCAATCGATAACAGAAAAAAGTGCTTGGTTTTCAAGAATATTAAGTCCAAGTAAGAAACTGGATCAAAATCCAGCTATTGTAATTATCAATCAAACGGTATAAAGCAATCGACACGATACAAAATTAAAGACCAAAAAAAGAAATAAAGCTTAATTGAGTAAGATCGAGCAGGATTTAGCAACGGTCCTGTGTAACAGTTGATCGAGTAAGAAGATCCAGAGCAGAGGCATCTTCTATAGCGCCTTTAGCAATATACCGGATACGTGATCCAGAAAATCTAGAAACTTGTAATCATAAATTGCAAAACACAAGTAAAAAGGTTAAACTCGTGCTTAACCTTTTTATTGAGATACTCTAACTTCTAAATATTGTATAATTCAACAACAAAATAATACCAGACTTGTTTTCATTGTTTTTAAAACAGAACAAACTTGAAACTCAAAGTTTTGCACAGTTGATAAATTAATCAAAGCTGCAAGTTACACCAAACTCTCAAAAACGAAAACCACTTGTTCATGTTGAAGAGAGTCATCATGAATTCTCGAGTATATGTTCCGCGAGCAATAACTTATTCGCGAGAAACTTTCATGTCTGAAGCCACCTGGCGGTGTACTTTTGAATTTTCTGAATGCGAAATGCATTTCGCGTTAATTCGTTGTTCGCCATGTATCTCGTGTTATGTTTCGAGTCAATGTTCCCGCGGGAACATTTAACGAGGGAAAAGCTATTTCGGGAAAGTGAAAAGAAAAGAAAAAAAAAAAAAAAAAAAAAAGAAAAAGAAAAGGGCATAGAACCGAGTACGGAGGGAAACATTTTAGTGCTATAGTACTTTTCGAAGGGAGTACCTTCGCGATTTTGGCGCCTTCTGGTGGGTGGAGGGGCGCCGGTACGTCTGCGTCTGGCATAGGTGTGGACCGGTACGATGAGTCTGGGTCTGGGGATAAGGAAGCCGGGTTTCCCGTTGTTGCGCGGCACCTCCGAGGACTCACTGTCCGTTGTACCAGCGCTACTGGATCCCCTTGATCGGGCCCCGTTGTCCCTGGAGGAGCCCACGCCTTCGAGAACGCCTTCCAACTGGGAAATCACTTCTGCATAAGGTTGCCTGTAGTCCTCATCCTCCAAAGTGGTATCCTCGCGACTCGAGTGCTTCCTCGGGTGACTCGTCCAGTTTACGTCACACTCGCGCCAACTTGCTTCGTATAGCAATTCCATGGCCCTTCCCCTCGTTGCATCAGGATCCAAAAGCAACTCCGGGTCTTCCAGGACCGCCCGTCCTGGATAACTTCGTACCTTCATCATGAGGAAGCTTCCGCTCCAAAAGTTTCAGTCTTTTGATAGTCTCGGGCGAGCGATCTTCTCATTAACGTCGAATGGCACCTCTTCTCTTGGTACCAATAAAAATTCCTCGCTCGCAATTAGATAGTCCGATTTCGAGATTACGATCAATCTTGGTACCGTCAGATCGTACGTGAAGATCTTAGCGGTAGATGCTCTCCGATAGACCGTCAAGGTTCCCTTTCTTTGTCCGGCCAGTAGTCATTTTCCAGATTGCTGAACCAGAATTCCACGGATCCAGTCGCAAGCGAGCAACAAGTTCGGAACAAGAGTAAGAACGTTATCACGGCGGCTTGAGGTTTGTTCTGGCAGCACCTGCTACCACACGGGTCCGAGCAAATCGAGTAAGAATATTCGAAGCGCACAGCGGTTCTCGATAAGCGAGATCCCTAATATCGCCCGTCTGGAGAAACTACATGGGAGAATGGTAATGGTAAGTGACTAACACCCTAACGAGCATAACTGGTTAGGAGTAAATCACGTTAAGGCGATGGTAAGAGTAGTTGATCAGTGAAATAGGCCATTCAAGAGTTGGCCGGCGTAGCTAGGAAAAGTGGTGGCCTGCACATTTCTCCACCGAGTTCTTTTGTGCCTGCGGGTCGTCTCCTTGACCTTCGCGAGCTAGACGGTGAAAGTAGGATCCCGCGATGGCGCCTGACGGATCTATCTTTCGCTTCTGGGGCTAAATCCTTGCCCGGTGAGCAACAGCATCGACAGTTCCATTACAACGATTGTACGAGGTCCTCTACTCATATCAGTGGTCCCCGCTGTTGCGTCTCCTAGCAACTGCAAGCGCCTTACTCTCGCTTCGTCGAGGCTTCCCAGACGAAATTCACGACGACCTTTGAAAATCGAAGTTGGCGATCGGCCCAAGAACAGATCGACATCCCAGAGCCATCCACTTGCGCGCGTTCCCGTTTCTCTCTTTATTTCAGAGACTGACCTTACGAATAGCCCGCATATAGATCGCTTGAGTCATGCGTTTCAACTGGTAGGTAATTACGCGAGCAATTCGAGTCTACCGCGGCTTTTTCACTGCTCGGATTAATGAATTTCGCTTAGGGCCACATACGGAACTTGCGTGGCCATCAAAGAACCGAACCACTTCCGGGGTACCAGTGGAAAAAAATCGGAGCAATCGCGACGTTCGATGTTGAACGAGGACTTTCGCAAGACTTTCGGATCGGGCAGGGTCTTGGAAACTTCCGGTGGGAGCTTTTTCGAGGGAAATGGACCGGAGGATCTTTCCGCAGGAGCGAAAGAGGATCCTGCCAGAGGACGGAGGAGACAAGGTCCACTCCTTCGAGACTGACGCTCACTGACAGCGTTCACGACTGGTGAAAAGTGTACGGCCGCAAAGACCATGCACGAGAGGCCCCTCCACGCAACTTCCAGATTCCCCTCCACTGGCCCCGGTCATGAGAGAAAGGACAGTGGCTCTCATCTGTATCCTGCTGCTCCCCCACAACCTCTCCCACGTTCACACTGTGACCCTGTATGCGACTCCATGTGGGTTCTTTTGTTATAACATTCTTAAGAGAGCAGGCTGCCAGAAAGTATTACAGACCTGTATAATTATATCCTGCCAAAAAGCAGAAATTTCCTTTCTACCCCTAAATTTATCGCTCTTTCTTTCACGCCACATCCGTTTTTAAACATTTTCTCGACTATCAGGATATAGAAAAGGATACCTCTGACCTTCTTAAAGTATTTCTCTCTTTATAGCTCTGCTCTTAGAGTGCACTTTACTTTTTGGAGTCAAAATTGTTCTTCTTTTTGCAATGTAACTTTTATACGTCACATACGAGAAATAAAATAAAATACATAAAATAAAGTGAAGCATTAATACTTTTTTTTCTTTCAACTTTGGTAATGTCGAGGAAATTAGATTATTTCGTGTTTTATAACCTGGATATGACTTTCTCGAAGATTACTGATAGCAGGATGTACAATATCCTGTGCTCTTTCAGTAATTGCATAGTGTGCATACGCTTAGTAAAATAATTTTTACCACTGGTGTAAGACTATTTCACTTTTCAGAAATTGGGGGAAGAATTTTGGAGACTACGGAAAGAGGATTTCGACATCTTCATTCAGGACGTTTCTATTTTTTTACTTTTTGTATTGACCATCACTGTAATTTTGATTTCTTCTTTGATATATCTTTAATCCCCTCTGAAGAACGATTATATTTTATAATTAATGTATTTATTATCATTACGCAAACAAGTATTTCCTCTGTGGTTATTCGTGTAATTAATAGAAAATTAATAAAAAATACATAGGAATTTTATAAAAAATTTAATTAAAAAGGAATTCTATAAATAATATTTTTAGACGCGTATCAGGGTTAATGTATTCTTTTATGATTTAATTGTCACTTTCTGTCTTTTATATAAGAACACAGGTCTGGAATTCTCATAGTGATGCGGTCGTGCTTAATAAAAATAATAGAGATAACATTTCTTCGCATTTGCGTATACAAATATGTCAATGGTAGGAATTATCACTTTTATATTTGATTTCTCGTTTGACTTTAGAGCTTATCAATTATTAGCTAAATTAGCACAAAATTAATCCAACTCATTTTTTTAGGAACATGTCGTATCTAAAGTATTTTTTTGCCAATGAAAATAAGCCTTAATTAATTAAAATTATTATTAGAGTTCATTGATAGTGCAAAATTAATAAAAGTAAAATTAAAGTTAAAGATATTTTTTATCGTGTCGATAGTGTATTTTTAATTATATAATCTCGTATTATTAAGATGCTGATTAAAATTTACTCACCTTCCATAACAAAAACCGTAGATCCGACATCGCCTTCGCGTATGATAATTGACCCAGCAGGAAAGGTAACAGGATACATACAATCGACAATCTCACGAATTTGCGTGAGTTCCAAATTCTTCATAAAGTCATTATCCAAAATGGCAGCTTTGATCAATTCACGTGATCTAAAAGAACAATTATTGTCATTTTGATATCCCTCGAGTAATTCTAATAACGTATTAAAAGCAATAATTAGAATATATTAAAGGAGAAGTAACACTTAGGATGCAATAATATATTAGGAGCGTAATGTTAACACTCTATCACTTAAAATCCTAATATTCTGCCATAAAATAAATGAATAAGAAAATATTTACTTTCAATAAACTCTTTTAAACTTTCTGGATAACAACTTGAAGATGTTTTGTAATAAAACGTGTAGTAATGTGTATATGAGAAAGAAAATACTTATGAAATAGATAAGAATGATATGATTACAAGATGTTTCAATTTTAATGTTTGTCCTTCAAAGATTATATAATAAATAAATAAATAAACCTTTTTTTATTTTATATTTAGAATTTGCATAAAATAAGAATGTTCTATTCACATTGCATACGTATCTTTCTCAAATCATATGAATTAAATTAAATTTCTTTCAAATATGAAGAGCATGTACATCAATTATGAAAAGGGTGAACATGGCGATGACTACTTATCTTTAGTTAAGAAAGAAAGAATAAAAAACGAAAATAAAGAGCACTAATTCTTGATCTTATTTGTTAAATGAGCTTCAAAGAGCATTATGAACATATTGCATATATATGTACAGTCAGCTACATGTGTAGTTAAAGCTCTACCATTGTTCTTAATTGGTTAGCCAACACTGCTGCTGATTGGCCAACTCTAATCTACCACAATAATATTTAAGTTCTATACACATAAGAAAATACCATGACAAACTGCTCAGTGCGAGTTGTATCAGTGTATTGCTTCATTTAACTATACAGAAAGTTACAAAACTATCCACCACACTTACACATATAAATCTACCGTGCGTCATTCCATTAAATGCAGTAACGCAATGATTTTTTTACCACATTTATTTATAACTCAGTTCTTAAAAACACTATTTCTTTTATGGTGCTTCTAACGTAACATTAATATTGAAGCAGAAGCTTGATTATGCAATAGTTATATTCAAGTTTATTACTTTTACAAATAAGGACCATTAATTTTGACCAAGAAACTGCTTGGGATTAAGTTCATGAAGCAAATTAGCGAATGATCAAACTTTTAAACGTGTGATCTGTATTTAATGAATATTACATTAATTAATTACACATTGTATATTTATACAAATGAATTGTTCCCTTTTATTCGAGAATTTAACTGTAATATCACTGCTTGTAAGGAGAGTTTACATAATAATCGGCAAATAGAAATTTGCTGAATTATCACGAGTATCAAAGAAACCGACGCAATTTAATTATCTAATGCAAATATTTTCTGTTTTAAGCAAATTGGAGTACGCAAGGCGCGATTATATTATAACAGTTACTGTACTGCTTTAAACCACAGAGTTTCATCCATATTATTGAACAATCTGAAATTCCAAATTGCTTGGAAATGTCACTCGCGCCATTTTTGTCATCTGGTAGGAACGAGATCCGAGATCTGCTTGTTTTAATTACGTAAGAGACCAAATTTCGCTTTTAATATTAGCTACAGGGAAGATAATGATCACTTGTCAACCATGAAAAGTTGACGACACGTAGTTGCGACTATATTTCTAAGCAATATTTTTAACCGGTGATCAAGAATAATCACGTGATCGAAAAAAGTATAGAAAATATGTAATTTAGAAACCTTAAAATGAATACTGTGCACTGATACAAGAGGAGGTACATTGATGACTTGAAGCAAAAATGATAAATTAATAAAATAATTTATCCCTAATAATCGCTTGATTTAAATCATAGAAATTATTTATATCGACCAATCGATTAATGCTCTTATTTTTTCGTGCTGACTAAAGAACTAAACAAACGCATATTTTACTTCTTCCTTTTGCTATAAATAAACTTATCGATTGTGTCATAATAGCACGGAGATACAGCAAATTATAGTGACCCACGACGACACCTGGTTATGTGATTAGGATTTCAAATTAAAAAGGAAATATCATAGATTTTTGAGTCACGGCACAATAATGAAATAATATTATTAAAAGCGCGCGCATCTCCCGATACCAGTATCAATTGCTCATTTTGAAAATATCATGACGCAATAGGAAGCTCGTGAGATTTAATCGAAGATGATTGTCAAATATTTCCATTCAATAGAACTTATTCATTTCTTAAGCAAGAGAATTTTTTTCATCAATATCAATTACTCTTAATCTTTACGAGACATTTTAATTGTTCATTATCATCGTAATTGAGGTGGATCGGTTGAGGAATGATTTAGTCTGATCAGAAAAGGTCGAATAGAAATTTCGAAGGGTGCGTGGACTACCTCTGGGGTTTGTTGAACTTAACAACGGGCTTCGTATCAATCCTAAGAGGTTCGGCAGAAATAGCCTGCCGTTTAGATCGTTGCACACTTCCAAGCCTTCCGGAAGCCATGCTGAGATCAACGATCTGCCGGAACTTGTCGATCTCATTTTGCAAGTAACGGATAGTGGCGTCCCTTTCGTCCAAAGCCTTTTCCAATAACTCGACGGCTTCGTCGCGACGACGAAGAGCCTCGGTTCTCTCGTACAGCAATCTTTTTAGATCTCGTATGGAATCCATCTTACTTTCCCTCGACGTCCACAGCGCGACGTTCTTCAAACCCAAACAATCCACTGCTTTGCTTGCCATGAACACTCGAAAATATCAATTACCCGCGAATCTTCGAACTTCGACCACTCCAGGTAAAATGTCCCTCTCGCAAATAAGCTATCGAACACTATAAAGCGTTCCCTCTGTCTCTTCCTCTTTCTCGTCTTCCTCAAAACTATTGGCTCTCGATTCGGTTGAACATTGCCTTTAAAAATAAACCGGAAAAAATATACTCGGAGCGAACAGTCTTGCACCTCATTTATCTTGAAATTCTGAAACCCTCGCTATGTCTCAACTGCTTCCTCGTGAATAGAGAGATCCAATTAGGGACGATGATATTATCGAAGCATTGACCAATAGGACTTTTTCTTATCCCTGGACGGTACAATTTCTTCATTCGTGAATACTTCTCAAAAATAGACTGGCGGTGAGCAAGGAAAAACACGAGAATCGACGATTTCTCCGACGACAGTTTTTCGGAATTTCACTGTAGCAATTGATGCGTACAGGCCAAGTCCAATTACTTCAAGGTAAATCCAATAAGAAACCACTTATCTTACCAATCGTTTACGGACTTTTTCATTCTCGTCGAAGCCCACCATCACTTGTTGCACTTTCGTTGCGACCGATCCCGGGATTGTCTCAATACAGAGGAAAATCGTACGATTCCAAATTACGTAAAGTCCAGCAACTTCAATAGCGATAGACAGTTTGAAAAGTGAGTCGCTATTTATTTTCGCAGCTAAAGGCGCAAGCTCCTTGGAGTTACATAAGAGGACGCGGATGAACGACTAGCAATTTCTGCTTGTAACCTGACAAGCGTCCCATTTGCGGTAGCCTTTGCGCTACGATAGAATTGCGCTGTCCCCTAAAACACAGTTTTCCTAATAAAATCACCTTTCGGCTAGTTACGTTCCTTTTAAGGTCTATCGCGTCTCAAATAATCCCATCGGCAGCGTTACGTAAACCATGCACTCCGTACAATCGGAAGAGAGTTCCTCTAACTCTTTTCCAACACCTTCGCTACTTTGTCCATTTCCACCGAATCCTCTGAGACGCGCATGATACAACAGATACAATTTGTTCGGACTCTTCGAGTTATCTCGTTGGAACTGCGGTGTCTTTCATGGGAATCTCTGTTAAGCCGCACTCGTCGTACTCTCATCCACTCGCAAAGTTTCCTTCCTCGAAGTTTGTCTCATTTTCCTCGAACAAATTATCCCGGTGGGCTCTGCAGAGCTCTCGGCGCTCCGTTTTGCTCAGATGATTAACGACGCACGACTGTCGGGCATTCTGTTAAAATTTGCTTGGAAAGGGACACGTGTGTCCCTTTCACCAGTGAAAAAGGACGCGCGACTTCGAGGCCGAGGTCAGCCGTTTCTACCTGGAGGATCATACGCAGATAGCGAGCTATCGCCGTTATATATAAATCGTCCCACTGATAATCGCTCCAGATTTCAGATTAAGTGCTTTTAATAGCAGCGAGTATCGCGCCGCGACTCGCGACGTGGTAATTCACACACGACACGAGAATACCTGAACGCGGTGGAATTAGCCCACGGTGATTTATCGGGACGCCATTGGGCTCCTAATTCAGGTCAGGCCGATGATGAATTCTCTCTTGAGCAGACTATCGGTTTTCGCCGAGTAAAACCAAACGATCGACGAAACTAATTAAAACGATCTCGTACGCCGGGGCTCGGTGAGAGATTAGATCCAGCCTACGATAACAGTCCGGTAGGTAAAAACAATCGTATCACCGTTAAAATATTATATCGGCGACGAACTTAGCTCGGAGAACTCGTGTAGTCGCACTCTAAAATATTCTTCTCTCCAATCGGGTTTCGCCCGATTAATTACCGCGGTGCTACTACCACCGCACCCACTGGTCTCGCTGGTCTCACTCCGGTTTCACTGGTCCCGTTGAACCTTATCGGTACCTCGTGCACCGCGGAAGGACGGTCCTCACTGGCAAAACGAATCGACTCGTTGACGCAATATTTTCATCGGGTTCCGCGCTAAACGACTGCTCGAGAGGGACTGAACATGTTCCGGACGTTTCGTCCAGGGATTTTTAGAATGGATGAACGCAGCACCAGAATGCTTGGGCTTGGGCAGATTAGATGGTATCGCCACGAACCATTTACGGACAACGATCGCCTCGCCCTATCTCGTTAATTGCGGACTGATTTAAGTATTGTGTTTTTGACTGGCACGTGTTATCGACCCGAATTCGAAGCCCGTATAGTTATGTGCGGCCGACAACTCGTGTAGTCGCAATCGAACTGATCTCGAAGGATCATACGAAGTTACCAAGCGGTGGGCTCCCACTCATCGCACATTATGCGGTTCGTGTGCGAATGGACAACCAATGGCGATCATTCATTAACACGGTTCCAGACGTATTGTTGGTGGTAGAATTTTGGTATTCCGTGCACGAAATTCGTGTATGGACGATCCACGACCATTTGGTCGCAAGTCCTCATTTGCTTCGCTAATCTCCCAGCTAAATTCCACTTGTGATTCAATTAAGAGCTCGTATTCGGCCGCCTCGATATTCCACGATTGACACTGGATCTCGCGGACAAATTGAAATTTATAGGATTTGTCGATCACATTCATTCGATTGTAAGTCATTCACGCGCCTCGAGGCTCCTCTCTTCGTTCTATCGGATAACGCAAGCTGGACGAGGATTGCGTAACTCCGTATCTGTCTATTCTCGAGCACTTTCTTTCTGTGAGAAGTCTATTTCGTGCACTCGAAAGATCTTCTTTTCAGAAGTTTAATGGGATTTCAGTGTCCGCTTTTCGGTATGATATTTTGGACCCCCGACTTTGGGGAGCACCACCCTCGGACGGTAATGGCAATGGTGTCGCGTAATTTCATCACCAGTTTCCAACTCTGTCCTCCGATATTATTTTCATCAAAGTGATACTTTCAATTTTGTCTCCTTCGATCGCGCTCGTTCCATTAATTTAAACAAGTATAATGTCACTCGATGAAAGAGATTATGGTCACGGCACGATCAAATAACAAACGTCCATTGTACTTCACAAAACATTTTCTATGGGAATACAATGATTGCAAGCCACCGTTCCGATGAAATAAATTGCAGCCCAGTTAAAGGAACTTCAGCACGATCGATTATGCGAAATTGGCCAGGAACAATGTGCTTCTGGGAATGAAGAATTCTGATCCATAAAAACCTCGTTATTTATCGTTTGATTCAATAAATTCGAGAAATTTTCTCGAGGTTGTGTTTGTCTTACGATAGTTTAATAAAGTAATATACGTAGGCAGTACTAGGGGAAAGTCTTATAGAAATATAGAAGACGGTGAATGGAGAGAAGTTTTTGAGAAGCTGCTGAAGTATCGGGTACCTCGCGAAGTCACCGACTATCCGGGACGAACTGGGAAGAATCTTAAACTGATCTTGAAGGATGGGAGATGATACTGATTGGCGACGTCGTGGTAGACCTTAAGTTTTCGAGCCCACAGCTCTCGCGTGTACGTGTAGTCTATTTTTACTATTTAATCACGACTCGTTTCCCCGTAACTCATCGACGTCGGCTCATGTTCCTCCAGGTTTTTCTCGACTCCAGAAAGCTTTGAAAAAAGCACACTTACCCTTTGACATCGCAACTACCGACGCAACTTTGAACTCATTGCCAAGAATGATTCTTCTTCGGGATTTTAGCATTGAGAGTCAACATCCACGCGATAAAAGGTATATGTATGTTTTTTGCAGATTGGTCAGGCACAGAAATAGGTTGGAAGGTAGCAGCAGCTCGCAAGCAAATAATGTGCAATTTTAGTGTTTTCATACAAATTGTAGGAAACTAATCTCATTGCTGAATTATAGCTCTTGCTTTCTGATTAATTGTCTATAATTATTCAAACGGCATGACGTATCGCCTTGATCATTTTACCAGCGCATCTCGCACATGCATTTCAGTGATATTAGTTTTATCCTAGAGCCTCCGCGACGAGAATAGCTTCGTGATTCACTTGTTCAGTTCTTAATTGTTCGTGACAAATATTTGAAGTTGTTTGCGTCATTAGTTTTTATTGTATAATCCGCCACCGAGAAACGAGCACCTATACAGCATCCTCACAATTATGCGAACGCGTGAGCGTTTCACTGCCAGAAACTGCAGGCAGGAGTACAAAATTAAATAATTCTGGACATCACTTTTTTTTAGCGCGATTCCCGAGAGTCGCTCTATAATTCTTCCGAGTTTCCTCCAATGTTCAAAATATACAACTGCACAGAGCCATCGAAAAAGTTTGCGTGTGGTTTATTACGAAGAATTAATGACTCGCGTCCTCCTTGAAACGGATAAAGATCATTTTCAATCTCCACGGGTATTTCTTATCCCGAGTACAGACATGTAATGCGTGCTATTCTTAAACCGGTACATAATTTCCCCGTGCAACAGAGATTTATTATACTTTGATTATACATTTTTATGGATCCTCATTAATCGTGTATTTGTACAGAAACTTTTTTAGATGATGGAGAACAAACGGACAGGACGCCATTTGTATTTTCCATCGAGAATTATTTCCATATACGAATGCAAACTAGTGTTTGCGCTGTAGCTAAGCAGCGTTTATAGGAAGGAACAAGATTCTCGTTTTTAGAGAATTCATTCAGTGAAAAACTTTAGCGAGGAACAAGCTCACGATGGAGCTAAGACTCTCCGGTGTGACTCATTTGTTTTTTGAAATTCCATTTCGCAATATAATTTCTTTAATCCTACGCAATGGTTCAGATCGAATGAATTTCACCTACGTCGATAAGTCGCAAAATAAGCTTTGTCATTAGGAGTAACATTTTCGAAACGAAAATAACCGCACGTTCGTTTAATATTTGCGAAGAAACCAAAGTGATGGCCGCGGGCTATTTGCACTTGATGCGGCCTACATACGAAAAAGTAGCCAGGTGTGTCCTGGGTAGCCACACGTCCTTCGTACGAACCCTCCAAGGACACCTTTGAATGGCGATCACGTGCTAGTAATTTGCCGATAAAGCAAAAACTATAGATATTATCTTCGAAGAGAAGTTCGAAGACCTTTCACCGCGTTAAAAGTGAGTTGAAATTGATTCCACTTTTGGATAAGCTTTAATTGCTCTCAAAACAATCTAGAGAGACATTCCGAAGAAAATATTTTCCCAAAAACTGTCAATCCAATTTTTTGAGAGTTTTGTGGATTTTGGAAAATTTCTGGAAACTCTTCTTCGGATTAAAAGTGATTAAAAGCAATATTTTCTCATACACTATCGAATATTCAATGAAACGAAAGAAGAAACAACAAGTGTGGAGGATCGTAACCTTGATTGGAATCCTCGAGGAAGAAACGTGACGATATTAAAGGCAGCACGCGCGTATAATTCATATTTTCTTTCAATTTACAGCTGTGCGTAAGAGACTGTATGGCGCTGCTAGTGCAAGAAGAGCACGTGAGGTCCTCAACTTCAATTCCAGTTCAGATAAATCAACACTGGGTAGCCTGCGCTTTTATTCACGTTGCGTTATTGCAATTGCCAAGCGGAACATCTACTGACTCTATGGAGACAATTGTTTTTTATTGTTCGACGAACCACTGAATAGAATATGCTTGGCATCTGTTGCGATGATATAATAATTTGTTAACCGCACTTTTCTTTATGGTAACAGCTCCATTCTCCTCCACCATGTACGAAGTCCTCGATTTTGTTTTATGAAGAAATTTTACAAAATAAAAAGGAGATGAGATCAATAACTAAATTTTAGAATTTTCTAGTCTTCTATAAATTTTATTTTTGTTGAGAAAATTATTGCGTACCTTGAAAAAATAACAATTTTTCAGCCAGTTGAGTTTAGTTCTGGATAGTAAACGTTGTTGAGTGCCAAGAGAACACGTTATCGACACACGCGGAAGAAGGTATGTGCATCAAACTCTTCCGTTCTTCAGCAGCTGGACAATCAAAAATAAGATTTGACTTTGCCCAGATAATCACTGCGAAGATAAGTAAATCAATGTCCATTTTCGGGAATCCATAGCAACAACTTATACAAAGCGCACTCGTTATTCCTTATAAATATTTGAGTTCCTCTTAGTCATGTGTAAATAAAAGTACAAGTAAGTGTGGGTGATACTTTAACAAGCGACAGAGAAGTAGATGTTGAATAGGTGTAAGAATTTATTCTTACAAAATTCAAAATTTGCGCTCGAAGAAGTCATTTTGTTTAACAGTAATAAGAATTCTTTTGTATAATTTTCATTGTGCGTATATATGTATGGTAATCCAAATTTTCGAGCAAGTTATTTCAATGTTTCCTCGTAGCGTATTTCACGTGTCTCGGGATCATTGACCGAGGAATGTTCATTACAAATGCTGAAATTTTCGAACTAGCGCGAAAGGCACGAGGCTCTTACAGGTATAAGTAACCTTGTTGTTCTGCTCTTTACTTAACCAAACGAATAGATGAGGGGAAAAACGTAGAAAGCGCGGTAATCGCTCCACGCCATTGCTTCCAGTTAGGCGTTATTGCCTGTCCTTAGCATTTCACACGTATCAAGATCAGCGACCGTTGAATTCACGTGAAAAATATCGAGACCTTTGAGTGCGACCACCCGCTATATAATATGCGTAGGTATATGCACGACCTTGCCTTACTTTTGCAAAGGTATCAGCACAATTTGTCGAGGGTTCCACCTATTCAAGTTACCCACAATCTGCCCTTGCACGTTGATCGTGGCTACGTGCGATCCTTCGCCAAGCCTATTATAGCTCTATCCGCCACTTGAATTATTTAAATCGCGTACATCGAATCTCGCGACGCCATTTTACAATCTATACATTGCTTGTATGCTAATTACTGAAAGTTCATTGGAACTCTGAGGTCATTTTTTGACAGCACTTTTGTTACGCGGTTGTTCCTATCCCTTGTTCTGTTGCAACCATTGGAACCTGATTTATATTATCTGGGTCCAGAACACCTTTCTACATGCTGTCCATTTTTTTTTTCTTTTTAGAAATCACCATATAAGACCTGCAGGAACATTAAACGATTGTGGTTTTTCACACCTTTCACAAATTACGTGCCACAGGTCAGCTTCCTTGTAATCTTAAAACTGGAACATTTGGTCTCTTCCTAGAAATTACTTTGTTTTCCTAGCCAACATTTTGCGAGTAGTTGAACTATGGCACAGTCTTTCGAAACTATTGTACTTGGGTTTCTAAGACATCGTTGGGATATAAAAGCATTTTTATATCGTTGTCTCATTATTACTGCGGGCTAAGTTCCGGAGTAATGCAAAATTATTTATTTCTATCTTGCAACTGCTACTTGCAATATGGAAGCAATATGGAAGAAAAAAAATGATGAATTATTATTTGCAAATAAAAACTAACCGTGCGCACCCCCGTTTAAATAATTCATAATTCATTTTTAATGGTGCGCCGCCTTTAATGAACATACTAAATAAGGTTATTATTCTCGGTTACGCCAATGATTTACGCGTAAGATTTATGTCTAATCGTAAACTAGTAGTAGTAGTTGCTTGCACGTAGATTTTTCAATAGAGCCTGGAAAAATTTTCATTTTTCCAAAGGCATAGAAAACTTTCTCAATAGAAAATATTTCCGTATCGTACACTTAAATCAAAATCACGTTCTATAAAAAAGTGAATATTTAAATAAATCTTGAAGAAACGTTTCTTTTTCACTTTTTCTCACTGTAGATAAAAATGTCAACAGGTTTATATGTATTGCCTAGAAGGTTTGTGAAATATCCAAATTTTTGGCACTAAGCCCAGACCATTTTATGAATACATTAAGCATCCTTGGTTTCCGGAATATTTGTATTTGTTTATTTGCATTTTGGCCCATAAATATTACATTCAGCATATAAAAATGTAAAATCAATCTTTATATTTTTATCTTTTACAACAAAATAGTGTTCTAGGTGTTCTTTAAATGATGGATATTGATATCGTCGAAGGAGACATTAAAAAGAAAAAAAAAGAAATTCTGCTGCAGGGAATCGAATAGCGAGAAACTTTTATTTAAGAAGATACAATGTGTAGGACTACGTAATAAGATAAATACGTTTTTTATTGGAGGCAATTCTCAATTTTTAACACAAGGAGGATAATTCGTAGGTTCGTTTATCAACTTTATTAGGTGATGGACCGAACGAGGAGGCGTGGTGTCCGCCAATATAAACGGTTAAAGATCTGGCACGAGCTAAATATTCACTACGAGGAAACATTGGCGTAATAAATCTGATTTTAGATCAGACATGGCTAGCTCGAGGCATTGCACGCCAACCGACAAAAGATACAACACTCGTGTCACGTAATAATGGAGATTTCTACCATAAATTTACCATGAAGTGATGCAACTCTGTAAATGATCAAACGAGTGTGCTTAATGGCATATTCGTAACGTAATATTCGTATCGCGTCTGAACACCAGACTACTTTCTTCTAAATTTCCATTGGCAAAAAGATAGTTCTCGAGAAAGTAGCCGTGGAAAGTAAAAAAAACTACCTCGTCGATCCATGGACGTACGCCGATTGGTCGATGACGCGTTCATCCACGTCGTTAAAGTCGTAAATGTTTTGTATTTAGCAGCGAAAGTACCAGCAGATATTTTTATAGCGCTCGGGAAGTCGATTCGTCATGATAATCGAGGGCACCACGTGGATGGAACGTACAATCGGTTCCCTGGCAGCGATTTCACGTTTCCACGTAGTTTGACCTTGAGACGAAACATTAGCGCTCTCCTGTATTCCGTGACCTACAGCTTGACATGCCTCCTCAGGTTGATCGATAAGCTATGAGGCTAGATGCATTTTAATGTTGTCTATTCTATTTGACAACACAATACATCAACAGCCTTGCTCAATTGAGACATCGTCTCAATTGCAGCTACGTACACATATGCATCACAAAAACGCTTATTTCTACAAATAGTCTGGTGGTCTATGAGTCTTAGATAATAAGGAGACTGGTGCAATTAAAATTCGCATATTTAATTCTTTGAAACACGCTTTGTGTCATCCTGCAGTATCCAGACAGTTTCTAAAGAAGACTGGCTAGAAAATTCGATAAATCAAGTCCAGATCTCTCGATAGAACAGTCTTGCAGGAATATACGACAAGAAATGGTGAAAATATTTTATCTCTCATTTATTAGAAAGCCGGTAACTGATTTACGTAATACGCGCGTGTACCCTCACCATTTCCTATAATCATTTTTAAGTTTCCCGGTGAAAAAGCAATAGAGCAGACATCGGTAAGAGCCCGGGGTTTTCCCCGAGTATGTGCATAATTCAAGATTATGCTGAACACAAAAAACTGTGAGTTTTATAAAAGATTAAAAGAATTTCATCTTAAAAAGAGAAACTGCTGCGGGTCCGATGACGCTTGTAGCGCTTCAAAGTATCGATGAGAGCAAGGTGCTAGGGTGTTAGGGCAGTACGTGCTTGGTGATTCCCTTAATTTGCCGAACTTGGAGCATAAATATGGAGAAGTTAAAGTTTTTCTCGAGGGAAATGCGATCGTTTGTACCGACAGAGAAACAAGGAGAGTGAGAAAATGATATAGAGAGGAGAGACAGGATATAGCTGAGTCGAGTAAACGTGGCAGCAACGAGAAGGCGCCACCGGACAACGGTGAAAAGGCACAAGTGGCGCGAGTATCGATGAAGAGGGCGCTAAAGCAACTTGGAATTGTGCTAGCGTGCCCCCTTAAGCCCGCAGCTGACATCAGGCGTATTTGCGCTCGCAAGAGCAGCTATGGCTTTAACTTTTTCAAATGTCGCCGGTGGCCGTGACGAGGTCTATTTTTAGCCACGAAGAGATAAGCGCGGGAGAGGGGTCCCGGGGAAGCGCCGACCACTGTGGGGAAAGAGTCGCAAAGCGGGCTGAGGGGGCACGGAGGACAGCGAAGAACGGAGAATCAAGCGAAACAGCGAAATAAGAGAAAATGCTGAAAACCCAGTCTACGAAATTCTTTATCGCTCCCGCATCTGGCGTGGATAGCTTCTATATATTAAGCAAAGCGGAAAAAGTCAAACCGTGGGCTATTCATGGAAGAAAAACCGGTCGGAAGAATGCCAAGTGGGATTTGAAGGTAATCGTTTCTTATGGAAGCTTATAGGATGATTCGAATATAACCGCTCGAGAAGAATTAGGCATATTTTTCTGAACTAACTCGCTTGCAGGAAAAGGGCACAGGAGGAGGAATGAGCGTAGCGACGCGTCCTTCAAATAATAAATATTCATGAGAAAATGAAGCTGTGCATCTGGATGAAGGTGCCCTTTACAGAGAAAGTTCCTTCATCCGCAATCTGGGATCCTCACCGTCGATATTTTCGAGTCGCATCGGTAAAAAAAAAAACAGTCGCGCAATGCGACAATGAGAAGGCAGATTGAATCGCATTTATTAAATCAGTGATTTTAACGCGGTAGACTGGCATTTTCTTCCTCCACCAACGCGTCGGATCAATTAATGATGACATAATGGGTTAAAGAACCTATTTCGTTGTCGTTGTTACCTGCGATAGCACATTCCAATTCAGTAAAGTGTTCCATTGCTTTCTTTTTCTTTGAGCGCGCTATTGCGCAACACTTTGGTCAATGCATATATCTTGCACGATCCTCGGTAGTTTTCAATAGCATCGCGGAACAAAGCAACTTTTCATCGGTGAAGGACAACTGAAAGAGAGAAGAATGGTGCGTGGGCGATTCACTCGACAATTAAAAATGTCGAATTCAATGGGAAATGATAAAACGGTTCGGTGATCGCGGGAGAATATACTCTCGCTGGCGATGAGAAGGTATTCCGGCGAGAAACCAAAATGGAAGGGAACAAGCCGCGCAAGGACGCTTTCTCCAAAATTGCATTTCTTCTGCTTGCTTCTTTTTAATCCTTCTCGCAACCGATAAGTAATACAAGGAAGAAACACGAGGAAAAACGAAGAACCCAGTCAACCAGTCGGCGGCACAATGATGAATCCCCGGACAATATCATCAATCTTTCGAAAGAAGATAATTTTGTGTCCGCCCATGGTAAGAAGGTACCGCAGAAGTGTAATGCTCGAAGGTTTCACAGTGTGTAAACACGAAAGAAGAAGAAGCAATCGCCGGATAGTAGCCTTCCTTCGCTTTGATCGACGAAAGAGACTCGGGCCGAAGGAGTCAAGGAAGATAGAGAATCAAAGAAGTAATTATATGTGACGTCACTCGACTGGTTTCAGCACTCATCGTCAGTCAGGACTGGTGCATCCCAGTCGAGACATGGCAAGTGGGCTACAAGTCCAATCAAACATAAGATGCGCACATGCGAGTGTGTGCGCGCGTGCGGATGAACCCAAACGCGGGGAAACGACTACCCTTGATGACGAGGAGCGGAGGATGCCAAGGGGGCGGGCAAAAATAGCACTTCCAAACATTATGGCCAGTAAATCACCGGAACGTAGGTCTCGATGCCACTCTTCATCCCGTTTGACGAGCACCGGAGAGGCCACGCGATGCTCGTAATAACGTCAACAGCGACCTATAGGAAATTGAATAAAACCTTCATAATTATTAATCAGAGTTCTTAGACGGATGCAACGCTCCAACGTCGTCAGATGTCCTCCACTTTGTGTTCTTGGGCATCAGGAGAATATCCTTAGGGGAATCTTTCATCGGGCTACGAGCTTCTCGCAAATTGTCTTAACTTGGTGATTTACGAGCGTGTTGAGTCTCAACATCTCGAGTTTCTACTCGAGTTTGCACCAATGGGGCTCTCTCCGACAGTTGTATTATACAATTATCCATCCGAAATTGATAAGTACTCCGGCACAAGTCCATTTTCTTTTCCCCTCTTACGTAACTTACGTTATTAAATAAAATTTATCTGTTACGACACTTGACCGTTCTACGTCTATTTTCTAGACGTTAGATGTGATTGCTATACTTTGCTTAATCTGGGTATTATGTGGATCAGCGAGCCTAACGATAAGTTCAAGTTCATCCGTTACGTTAAGATCGCAACTATGAATAACACCGCTGTGGATCGGTTTTTCATTCATAAGGACGCTCTTTTGCATCTTTCCGGCCAAACTCTCTGGTTTGTTGGAAAAACAGAGATTTTAATCCCGCCGCCATTGGTCATTCCAGTGGACAGCTGGATTCGATTCTACGCTTCTTTTTTTTTTCTCATACATCCTGACCAATCGTAGCAATTGCTGGAATGAGAATTAAATTTTTTACAGACTTGTTAGGTGTGTGTGGAATCAGTTGTCGCTGTGCTGGCGAATATATTCTGGAACATGATTCTATTCGTGACAGTTATCAGACCTTACAGGATCATTGCACATGCACTCAGTTTTCTCTCAAGTTAGCTAAATTAACCTTAGGAAAAGAATATTTCACCCACGTCCATTCATTAACTCAATAAGAGTTGTTGTGGGTTTATATCATTAAACACTCGCTACTTATAATGGTACAATTGTCAGTCTTTCGTAAACGTTGAAAGTACTCGAGGCAATGAGAAACAAAGATTTCTTTTGAAATTTTTCAATGAAATCGAAGATCGTGGAACGTTCCAGGGCTTACTCTTGCCCATGGAATGCTACCGCTGGATTTAATTCTACGATCTTATTATCAGCAGCTTTCTTGAATTGATTCGATTAGCCGTAACGAGAATCATATTTTTACCAGGAATACTCGTAGATTATCTCGAACTTAACTTGGTGCAGATGTTTAAAACGCATCATAATGGAATTTAATGATACGGCCTTATACGAAACGACGTTAATGCTGCACAGATAGATTACGTACCAATATTGAAAAATCGAATATTAATGGACGCCTATAAATTATCATCATACTAAAAATAATCAAGCGTTTCCCATGTACCCTATCTAAATCTATTAAGATTCTCAAAGTGCTTTTTTTTGTTTTTGTTAAATTTCTATTTCCTCTTATGTGCGTTAATAGATTCGATGGACCATAATTTAACTCCGCAACTCTTCGTGCATTACACGTGTTATACATATATGAAATTGCAAAATCTTCTGGGTTCCTTATTGATAACTCCTACTCGCTTTAACAAACGCTAATATATACAGTGGAACGTGCATAAGAATTCGTTGCGGCGCCACTGCGTAGGAGAACCGGCAGCTGGTTTCGATTCAATGATGCTTTTATCATTACCTTCTGCAAAATCATGCAGGCCCTCGACATTTTCTCAAAGCAAACTTGATTCTTTAACGCTAGAAGTTTATCTCACAATACCCGAGTTTAAATATTAATACGCGGGAGCTTAAAAACAATGATAAAATGAATTCTTTTGGGATTGGGTTCAATGAAATTGAAAACCAGTGGCTGTAGAGGACCAGAGAGAGAGAGAGAGAGAGAGAGAGAACAAATAGCGACGAGGAAGGGTTCGTGTTTTTCTTCTGGGTAATGCGTGTACCAGTAGATTAGACATAGAAAAGACATCGATGGAAGACCGATAGAGCTTTGCAATTTTTACAGACTCGACTGATCGGTGCTTTTCATCTGGTCTAAGATCGAATGCTAGAGTCCGAACTGCGAGAAATGACACAAACACACGGTGATATATTGAATGCGCTCCACACATGTATCGGACCTACTTGACTTCGCAATGTCGTCATTTTGCTGACTGGCTATTTTCAGGCCCAAAGCTGCTGGCTGGGACCGGGACTAATCGAGGGAAAGAATGCGGTTCACGTATCTGCGGATAAGTCGGGGAGGATGCTGGATTCTCTTGCGATAAAACAGCTGCTACGAGCAAATAAAAACTCGCATGGCTTTGATCTTTATCGATGATTGTTCAATTATCGATAATCAAACTAAATGTGTCTCAAACTGTTTACCATCGATAACGAATCTCGCAATTCGCATATCTTGTTTAACAAATATAGCACGATTTTCGAGTATATTAATTCTAAAGGGTGGGATCTTACGAACGCGGCAAAAGTGACGGAGTGTGACATTAATCGCATCTGAAATTACGAAAGACTCTTCGTTGTTCGGTGGAAAGTGGATGGTGTGGGTAAGTATTGAAATTACTTAAAATTATGTATCAGTGCCAATTGGAGTGGCGAATGATTGAGGCTAAAGGGTGGTGGTGGTGGTGGTGGTGCAGACGCAAGGAGAAAGAAAAATGACGCGCGAATCAGTCGGCGCGCGCCGACCGACTGAAACGGTCGACTCACAAACTTTCCTCCCGATCGATCAGTCTGCGCGATAGATCGTGCGCAACTGCTAAGTGCAATTTCAATCGCATGCACTTTTTCCCTATCATTATTTTTCTTTTTTCTGCAATAAAAATTGAGCTGCCTCTCGCACGTCGATTAATTAACCACACTCCACTTTAATGCGTTACATTGTATTACTCATTTTATATATGGAAACGATTAAAATTTCGCAAGAATAACCTCCGACGCACGATCGGATACGTCTATTTGGTCTCTTTGTCTCGAGATATAAAATGAAATGCGCTCACGACAAAAATATTTCATTTTTTTACCCCGAGCAACTCTCCAGACTGTCACGGAGTTTACGTTGAAAAGCTCTGTGGTCGATTCGCGGAGTTTTCAAAGTAAACTCTCCATTACTTTAAATTAAATGCCAACAGCTGATATCATCTCGATCAGGAATCAGAACACAGAGATGAAGTTAAAGCTCTTGCTATGCACATAGTTGCTGACGAGTCATCAGCTCCCGGTACTATTTTTAGCGTGTCTAGTGACTATAAGAGAATTCATTGTTTCACGCGATGAATGTATTTTCAGTTCGTGTAATTAATACGAGTTTACAAGAGTGCGGGATAAATTCGTGTTCGCACGTTCACGTACCCACAGTTTTCTATCTTAATTTTACGTATCTCATAATTTTACAAGATTAATTCAAGCTCCCTTTAATGATAGCTCGCGAGAGAGAAATTCCTTATTCAGACTCTACCGTAGCGAGGATTCTCGATGAATATTCAATGACCACGCTCTTAAACAATAGAGAGCTATAAATTAGACCGGTAAAGGAATTTTTTGGTATTTTCGTAGTATATAAATCTCGAAATGCCGTGTGTTTTACGACACGTTACGATGACGGGTTGCCTGTAAAGTTTAACGCGCGCAAGAGCAGGAGACAGGGCAGGATCAGCGGCGAACACGGTGAACGAGGCCATTAAAAGATTCGCCTCTGGTATCGAGGAACGAGTTTTGAGTATGGTAAAACGTTAGAAGAGGTGCATCTTCTCTCTCCTATTCGCCAAGACCGGTCCGCGCGATTTCCGGCGATTTCATAGAACGTCGTTGCAGGTGTTCATCACAATTTTATCCTCCTGGAAGGAAATCGGGAGATGTGGAAGGCTAAAACACCTGTACTCTCCGAGAATTTCAATTGAAACTTTCCTCGATAGCCTCTGTGACCCCTATAAATTTTCTAGAATTGGAACGACGCAAAGAATGACTAGGACCCCTATAGCGTGAACGTCTCGATTTACATTTTTCCCATTTTCTTCTGAGAAGCGTATTCTATTTATAACGCACTATTCATAGTCCGCGTGCAATTAAGGATCTCTCCTACTTTGTTTTATTACCATTTTATGTATCCTCTGATTATCCCTTCGGGCTACACCTTGCTTCTTGATCTACCACTAGTCTTTCCTTTCTAGAAACTTCTGTTAAAGTCTGACGATGTTTTTTTTTTTTTCTGAAACACGTTTTTCTATCTAATCTTCATTGGCAATGGGTGAAATGATGATTTTATTTCTTTAGGGTGATAATCTTTGACAATTGATAAATAGTCTCAAAGGATAATGACGGATAACTATACTGTTTTTTAAAGTCTTTTTACGACAATAGCATTTTTTTTATGGCACACAATAGAGCGTGCCGTTTGACACGATTTTTCTCGCCTCCGTCCTGGAGTGAACGCGCTCGGCTTGCAAATTATTTCTTCGACTGGCTGTAAAATGCACGCCGTGACGTAGGAGTGGGCTATTCTCAGTCGAAGCAGCGATTATCAATTGCGGATGGATCACGATTATGTGATCCTTAATTCGATCGTATGCACGTACTAATTACGAAAGCGCTATTATAAAATAGCGATGACGATGCTATCAAATAAAAAGCATTCGATTCTTTATTTGTTCATTTGTGCATAGCGAAGCGATGACTTTGCCTAACCACTTCGGTTAAGAGTGTTAGGGTGTTAGATGCTGGGATGTTCATTTTTGTTTGTCCATTTCGGATGTAAAGCACTAATTTATTAATTCCTCGACAAATTTACTGATATCCACGCGATCCTAAAGATATTTATAATATACTTGTTATGAAGCAAACAATCTTATCGTCACTGTAATTACACATTAACATGAAATCACAAGATTATTACATAAAAATTTATCACTGGACTCGTTTCTCCTTCAATCAACTTTGTACGATCAAATCTAACTAAATTTATTCCTAATGTTATAAGGCAATTTTCCAAGTTCACGAGATGAACGCGGTAAGACAATAAAAAGAAATTGTTGGTAAACTGATATCTGCAAGATTGTGCTATCTCAGAGATATCAACTCCCTGAAAAGAGATGGAATCTTTATAGTAAGTCATTTACAACATAATTGAACAAACGACCTCGTACGGTATCAGAATCTGGCGAAGAAAATCAAATAGACAGGAACAAAGTAGTGGCGCTTTTAATCACGAATGTACCACCTAAGAACCTGCTTAGAAATGGTAAGTGTTTAAGTTGTTGAAAAGTCACAGGAATTATAAGGACGAATAACATTTTTCATTAACGAGGAAATTGTTGAGAAGCTTCTTCTTGTAGAAAATATTTATCACGGTAAGGCTATACTACTTGGCGCGAGACTCCTCCGAGTCTCCCGATGAAAAATGTGAGATACGAGAGAAATTGGTTAAAAGTTTAAATAACGCCATTTGTATCCATCAATAGGCTTTTCTAATAAAGTGTCAAATGGCAATTGAGAGGCAAAATCATTTTTATCGCTTGAATCTTGTGAGTGTCATTAATATTTTTTAGAAGAATCACTCTCTCGATAGCGACGATCATCTGGTTCGCAATTAAATGAACGCGATGGTTGATGACGTCACGAAACGAATGGGTAAATGCCTAAACTCTGTATGCAAAGTACATTTCACGATGTCACATTTGATAAGCAGCGCTATTTTAATCAAATGCCGTCGACTCGAAACGTGCCTAAGAAGCTAACAAACGCGATTTATGCTCCGCCAGTTAACCGAACACAACATAGGCTAATAAGAATATAATGAAATAGTAGGTGGATGCAAATTAGAAGTTGTCTTTTAAATTCCAATGAGTGGCTAAACGCTTTGCTAATGCACGGATCTTGTTGAACCTCGTATATTTCCAGCAAATCGTGTGCGCTTCGACGACGATGTTTACGTAAAAATGGCGGAAACGTGATATGCATGCTTACTCCAGATACGACGATTTTGGCAATCCTCGAGACGATAAAAATCTGTTACAAGGCGAAAAATTAACACACTCGAGTGGAACACGTACTACAGGTTTCTGCGACACAACAGGTGTCTATTTTTAGTAACATGAGACATTCCTATTATTCGATGACAGTCACTACGAAAACAAAGAATTTTGTACCGGAGTAGCCGAAAGAAAAAGCAGCAGTTGCTGTTGCAACCACGTGGCATTTAAAACGATGTAGAGCCGGGAAAGCCTGTGAGAATTAACAAAATGGAGCGCGAACAGTCTGTGCACGGACTGTCGATACACATCGATAAAATCGCCGTCGGTTTAAGGACAGAAGTCAGTTCGCTTTGCCGAAACAGAAGGAACGGCCAGGGAATATTTTCAGTATTGATGTAACACAAGTGTGTGAGTGCGCGAGTGGGTATTCGCCATAAATGGAAAGAGCCCGCGGTGTACGGGCAGTTAAAAATGATCTTGAATCCGAAGCGGCAGAAAGGGAAAGATTACGCTCCTTTCACACCACGCCTCGTTGGTGACCGAAGCGACGAAAGCGACGATCCGCGACGTTTAACGAGGCGAGCGAGCTCTAAAATTAGCGGCCGATCCTGACCTGGGTCTCGATCGGCTGGGACTGGTAGAATTCTGATCACTTACGCTGGCCCATTCGTGAAAGTGGGCATTTCGCTACTTTAAAATTATTGAATTTTACCCGACATCTGCTTGCGTTTCGCATCCCCTTACCTCCCCCCGTCTTCTCGCTCGCCGGAGCAAACGATTTTTCTCTAACGAGACAGATCGCTTCTTTCGATAATGGAGTCGCCGCTAGAAATTTTTGGGAAGCTGAGATTCCCAACGGGGATAAGATCTATTAGAAGGAAGAAAATGAGGGATTTGTGCTTTATTGAAGAACATTTTTCACAATGACTGATGAAGCTTAAACGATAAGGAAAAAGCGCTTGACAATGACGCTTAAACCGCACAAGTAGAATTACCCGGGTGTCCAAGAGGACAACCCAACAGAACGATCTAACAGTCAACGAGAATCATCCATGCGGCTACTGAACGCACTCAGCCGCTTAGAAGGCTCGTTGAGCTGTTTATGATTTGCGATCCGGCGTTGCCATCGTTGGCAGCTTTCGCAAGTGACACGCTGCATTTACTCCCAAGATATACAGTCCCCTGGTTAGGGAGATAAGACATTGTTGCAATATTAAACGGCTACTTTTAGATGTGGCCGCTAAATAGGCTGAAGATCGAACCTCCCAACCCTACTGTTCGTCCGCGGTTACCTTGGATCGTGTAACGGTTCGAATGGTCCGACAATTCCGATGTCCACCTCCCAGGAGAATGGTCCTCAAAGTCCTTAAACGAATAACCCAGTTGCTGAGATATTCACGATTAACGCGAGATAAGGCATAGCTGCCATCTTAAGTTGTCGCACTTAAGAGCTGTAAGATGAGATAATGTTGGTCCGAGAGCGCGATACTCGCTTCTTATTATCTTAAGATAAAATATGGAACAACCGGTTTGAACAATTTTACATTTGAGACTTTGAGGATGAGCAGAGAGATCGCAGATAGTTGGATTAAGTTTACTCGCACTCGATCCAGATAAAGGTTAATCGATGTTCCAACGTGGAGCTAAAGACAATATTTGCTCGGGGAAATAGTTTATCGAAGCCATTCTCCGGTTTCACTATAAT
This sequence comes from Sclerodermus sp. 'alternatusi', assembly GCA_037305995.1. Classification (NCBI taxonomy): domain Eukaryota; kingdom Metazoa; phylum Arthropoda; class Insecta; order Hymenoptera; family Bethylidae; genus Sclerodermus; species Sclerodermus sp. 'alternatusi'. The sequence goes on from CM074553.1 coordinate 1,749,281, forward strand.
TCGAAAATACCCGATGCGAATGCCCGAGCACATTATATAAAGAAGAAAATCTTGTGATTTTAGTAATCACAGTTGCGTGCAATGTGCATAAACAAGTAGGCTCTAGATGCCTAGGGAACTGTGCGGGCCCCTGACATACGGCAAGGAAACTTTCGAAACTCCGTACATGTATCGCAGAGCACGAATGAAGCATGCTAGATGAGATATTGTCAAATTATTCGAAATTACTCGAATAACGTGAAACGTGTCTGAACGTCTTATCTACACGTGACATTAAGTTAATGCTAGAAGCAGAACGCTTCTCGATCCTGAGATACCGAACCAAGGTTAAGGCAACCTCGTTCCCGATCTAGATTGCGGAAAAAACGCGAAAATATCTTAAGGTTGAGCGTTACACCTGTGCTTTCTGAACAGCCCGATGTTTTATACATTACTTCGCCGTAAGATCCACGAACACGCGCGACCGCTCCTCTAGGTTCTTCAAATTCGCTGTTTGTCAAACGAAAACACATGTTCCTATGTTGCGTCTACCATCGTTCCTCTAACCTGACGTTCGTCCGGACGCGCGATATACGCGCTACACGCGTTGTTTAATATCGGAATGAAAAGTATACTATTTTTAATAGGTGGACAGCTCTAGCGGCCGTAGCCTTCGCAACGGATGAAAGAGCCCACTGACGTTTGACAACGGGAGCGGATGGTTTATTTAAATATTGTTTACAAGAATTTCACTTGTTTGGATAGCCAGACCGATATAGCACGCTGAATTTCAAACGAACAATGATTTGTGCTGCAAACGGGAGTAAACGCGGCGTCAGAAATTTCTAATAGAAACTGTTAGGATCGCGAGGAACTCCGAAGGCATCGATGTTTTCCGAGGCTGTCAGAACTAATGACTCGACACGCAGAAATTATATAATACTTAAACTATTCTCATTTCATCCGTATCTTCAGAAGTCGTTAACGATCTAACGTTACTTATTACATACTGGTACGCGATATTCCTAAAAGTTGCACAATACTCCATCCAATCTCACAAGATTTAAGATCAAAGGCTAACAGCAAGGAGAGACTAGTAAAGTTACGGCAAAATTTATTGGCCTCTTTCGCAAGCTTAGAAATAGATACTGCTCACGTTGTTTTCGGTCAGGAGTCGACGCATGATTTAACCGCAAGTTTGCCTCCAACACTCCCGTGAGCATCCACGGGGTGTTACCCGCGTGGAGGCCTTTGACTGGAATATCCAATCTTTCGGGACATGGGATCAAGGCCACGATATAACATTTGGACCCAAGGAGAAGTCATTCATAGTTATTGGATCCTTTCACGAAATCACCGATACGTACGGTTCGAAGGTGTGTACAATCATGCTTGCGGGCATCTCTGGAATGGAGGTAGTGCGCGATCTGCCGAGCCATTTGCTTTAGTTCAATGCAACAGGCGCCTGCCTCGCCTCGCCTCGCCTTCCAGCTCAAAATGTAAATCTCTAGTATGCGAGTTGTGTGCGCCAACTTATTGAAGCGCCTACGCGTACACGGCTGCTTATCGCGTCTGTTGTAACGTGAATTCATTGCTATAAAACTGGGAAACTACCCAACGATACTTCCCATATGGATTGCTATGCGATGCGCTAATCCTCTCGACCGATATCTCGATTTATGCGGAAATCGCAAGAAGCCTAAAGAGCGCGCGAGTACGAAAAGTACAAATGGAAATAATGCGAATGTTCATACGCCCACTGCGCGATCCGCCAATATAAAGCTTCGACTTAAGAAGAAACTGTTACGAGTTAAGTGCACCACTGCAGCTTACCTGAAAATGTAAATATTCATGCGACCACCAGTAACGTTCCCCCCGATTATACCAACCGCCGCTACTGTATAAGTTTTCCACGGTGCTTATTCATTGATATGCGCGATATATTTACTTAATGCGAAACTGTTGCTTCAAATTGACTTTCGAGTATACGCGCGAATAATCCAGGAATTGCTTAGAAAGCTGTAAAATTCCACTACTGGTACGATCAAACGGTTTAAATTTCCAGTCTTTTTTACTTTCATTCTTCATCTTCACCTATTGTTGAGAAAGCACCGGGCTCGATGCAACGGAGGGCGATAAAAATAGGATGCGCGTTCGATAACGCGAGTTGCAATGCCCGAATTCCATTGGAACAGTTTCGAGTAGTTTTATCGAGCCTGTAAAGCTCTTCCAATTCGCATATAGATCGATCGATAAATCGCGCTGAGAAAACAGACACTCGGTCGCTTTACGTCGAATAAATTTGAGTGTCTCACCACCAGGAAGGTACATTGCCAGGTTTTTGAAGGGGGCTGCGATTTGAGCTGTCGTAGGATAAATTTGGAACGATCGTAGGCGTCTAATGAGCCGAATGATTGCTCCAAGGTTGTTGGAGAGTCTTACGCGATCATTGGACGCGCGAGAGGCTGCAAAAGACTCTTTTAGAGAAAGTATTCGAGTGTTTTCATGATGATTCCACCGATCACTGCGCCCTCGATGGAGAGATCATAGCACATTTTCGCGGGGCACGGAAAACCACTGGACGCGAGTCACGTGGTGCAACGAGTAGTTAACAGCACGACGTGTGCACGCGTATGCGTTGTTGACACATACATTGGTCGTTTAACTTGCCGAGGAATCCAACGCCGGTTAAGCTAGAAATCGATAGAGAAAAAAGAAAAGTCGGATAGAAGGAAAACCGAGGAGAAAAAGTACAAGTCCACATTGCCAATCTTAAGCGAGCGATACCAGTTAACTATGGAATAAATAACTCGAGTTACTACCGCTAGACGTTATTTTAAGCGGTATCAACTTTTTCTCATTCACTCCGTTTCGCTATCGGCATATCATTTCCAGCAGATAACCGCAGTGCGTTCTTACGTATTCAAGCAGGTTTCCATTCGAAGCCGAGTTGGAGTTGCCCCAAAACTAATGGACCCGAGAAGAAGAAGGGAAATGTCTTCAGCCTTGGACATTCCTTAAAGGAATACCAATCTCCTTCGCCCAATTATCAGAGTTCTTACCCCTTTCTTGGTTACGCCTAACAAGTTTCAATGTTTTAGAGTAGGAAGGTGTAGAGGGAGAGAACTCCACGCGAGGTCTGTGAATCCGATAGGTGCGAGTCCTAACCGATAGGTTGAAGCTGAGTAATTGGTAGTTATGAAATGGAGAAGGTTTAAAAGAAAACCTATCGCGTAACACTAACCTGTCGCTTTTATCGATGACGGTGAGAGGCGCGAGTTCTTGGAGCGGAGGTTCAGCCGATATACCCTGCGCTCTTTGCTTCCTGGGTCTGGGCTTGGTAGGCGTGAGCGGCGATTTGAAGGGCAAAACGCTAAGGAACTTGTCCAGGTGACTTCGCAGTTCCTGAATCTCCGCGTCTCGTCTGCAAAGAATCGCCTCGAGTTCGGCGATTCGCTCGTCCTTGATTCGCAGGAGCTCCTGGAGCTCCCTCAAGGTGCCCATGGCTATGGGGTTCAGATTCGAAGGGGTTAAAAGAGCCTGTTGGCCAGGCCCGACCGCCGCCGCAGCCGCAGCGACGACTGCCACGGCTGTACCGCTGGCACCTCCTAGTCGAGACAGCTGCGAGGAGGCGTCCTCCTCGTCGGCGAGCCGCTGCTGCGTCGACGAGAAGCACAAGGAGTCAAAGCACACGCGCATAGACACGCAGGCGTCGCCTACTGGCACTCTGCACTCGATCCCCTCGTCCATTCACCCAAACCGCTCGCACGAGGAACGCGAGATTTCGCGGGACAGTCCCGGACACGTTGTCCAATCCGATCCGATCCGATCCAAAACGATCCAGTACCGAAGGAGAAGGACCCGGGGACCCAAACTGTGCAAGCTACTACTACCGCGCTGGTTGCGTTATTGGTACCCGCTGTACCAGCAGCGAGTTCTCCAGTCTCCGCCACTTGTTGACGAGTACAACAACCTTGACGAGAGTAGTCCCTTATCTTTTGGAACGCGACAGGTTCCTTCGGGACTGAGGTCCTCGTAGCATACACGTACCACGTACGACGTGTGTACCGGTCCTCTCGGGAGTCTATGGCACTCCACGCGTGACTCTGGTTCAGCCGTTCAGCCGAGCGTGGAAATCGCGACAGACGTCGCGGAATCGTGTCGTTGCTGCTCTCTCGGTCCCAACTCTGGTCCAAATCGTGCTCTCACCGAGCAAGGACCGACCTCCACCTCCCAAACACCCCACTGGTACTTCGAGCCACAACACTTGTGGTACCCTCTCGCCAGGCGCGGAGTGGAGCAACTCAAACTCGAACCTCCCGTGAGGCTCGTCGATGGACGAGCGCCGTGGAGGAGGTTGATGTTCGGCTCTCCTCGGTTGGCCTCGAGATCCTTCGGGAAACCTCGTCTCTTGGCCTGAGAGGCGAACCTCTCGAGTGTCTTGCTTTGCTCGCCACGAGTTACGCACAACGCCTGTTGCAGCCGCTCCGGGAGCCTTGCGCTCCACTTTTGACTATCTCGTACAGACGACTGATCGACGCGCTATCTCCTCGGCCCCTCGAAGTCAACCGGACCCTTCAAAGCCTTTTTTCCCTCCAGAAAGGCAGGCTCCCGTTGACAAGCGCGAACGTATGGTTCCGCGCTTTGCTCCAAGCTACGCGGGTCCGTCAACTGGCCCTGGATGGAGGGAGGGGTCGTTCTTTCCACGTGAAAACATTTCGCATTTAACTTCGATGAGGATATTGTTCCGTACCGTTTGGCGGCGCTCCCATCGGGGAGCAATAAAAAAAATACGCGCACGAGTGGGTGGTGGGCGTGGACTCTCACCCGGGAGCCATCTTGCGTCCTTCAACGTTACTGCGGGAACCTCACCGAGACCTTGTTCCACCAGTGATGGCAGCACCATCTTGGATCAATAAAAACTCGATGGATAAAAACTATCCGCGGTAGAACGCGCTGCTGATTTATGCTAGCTACTGGTACTGTACCATGACGACAAACTTTGCGTCGTTTCGCACTGGGAGCATTTGTCAGGCTCTGTTATTTCTCTGTCGCGATTCAACGACGAACAACTCGAGAACATTGTTTCGTTGGGACGAGACGCGCTCTCTTTACCTAGCCCCCTTTCAAGTTTTCAGTCTCGTGCATACGCAAGCACGGATGATAATACGCGTGCGATCGTACTGCTCTTTTCCGGGCTATACACCCCGATTACGGACATGCTTCTTCGAGCGATCCGTATGAGCACGCTTGACAAAAGCTCATTGATTAAACTCCGATGATTCGCGCTACTCTTCTTCCATATTCGTATCTTGAAAGATGGCAGCTCTTGTCGTGCCTGGGAAAATGATACAATTAGCGTTGGAGCATTTTCCCAAAATATAATATCAAGTACGATTACATTGAGCGAAAATTCATGCTTATAGATACATGTAATGGCCACTTTGACTACGTAATACCGGGAAGTCTCTTAATACACTTACCGATCTAGCCTATCGAATCTACGGATTAATATAACGAGTTAATTCCCCGGATAACTCTCATGCTTTATGCATAGGCGGGAAAATCAGCAGGCAGAACGACTCTGATCGTGAACGAATTGCCTTGGGCAAGCATATTCGGTCGTCGCTGGCGTCTCGGCGGGTAGTTAGCGAGTTATCCGATCGAGTGCCTGGAGGGAGCCGACGTAATAGGCATGCCGTTGCTCGTGGAATTGTTACATCATAATAGAATAGCGATGTTAGTAATATCATCGTGCTACCGACGAGCGATTGACTGGACCAACCAGCGAGTGAGTCGAGCAATTTGCATCGCATTGTGTACTAGTTACGGGTCCATCTGTCCCGGTCCGCTCGATCGGTCGAATTGCACTCTGATTCGTTTCGCGACTAAGTTACAGCCACCTGATTGGTCCAGGATGGCTCCAGCGGTATAGCCTACAACGCAACGACGCCTCAACATCGGCCAGCAATCAGCGCCCTGGGAACTGTGGAAACCGCGGAAACCCCCAACTCGATTATCGTTTCTGGCATCGTTATCGTTATTAGCCGCTTCATCGCCCAGCTACTGTACACTGGAGCAATGCGTTTAGCTCGCCTCCCTCTCGACTTACCGACTTTACCCTCGGCTATTCTACTATTTTCAAGCCTACCACCCTTTCGTCTATTACTTCTGTCGGATACATCCTACGGATCCTTTCTGCCAAAGCTTAATTTCATTAGAACGCTCTGTCAAAGCTTTATACAGTCAATATACCCTTTTCAGTCCGGATTTCATTTTCCAGATAAGATTAATTGCGATCGATCGTTTTGTTAAGAAAGTTGCGGCAAAGCAAAACGCGATAAAATTATCTTAAGAAAATTGCACGAACTCTTCCTATCGGACTGCAACTCAGTTTTATTGATAACTAGCGACTGTTGATAAAACTGAATTATACTCTTAATTGCGTTCCGCAGTCAGCAGACTCGATAGAGTCTCGCGACAAATAATATAAGCTGTGCGACATCGTTTATAGCGCGATTAAAGTTTCCTTAATCGATAGAGCACATTCGGGTGCTATTTCGAGGTGAAAATACTAATGCAAGTTTCACGGGCGTAGAGCTTGGAGTGGAAAGAAGAGATACCTATTTTTAGGTATCCGTGTCGATACCAAGTAATCAAAGAGTGTAACAGCTTTACCGCAGTTACGAGTACATGTTTATTGAAACGATTTATTTTTTTCAAGAGCACGCTCAATGCGGCCGCATTACGCACGAATTCCTTGAAGTGTAAGTCGAAATTCTATCAGTGGGTCTGACGAAAGGACGAAGAATAGGAACGGAGCGAGACGTCTCCACTCATCCCTCCGATTCCGGATGCAAGAGGAAGCTTTGATCTCTCCTCTCGCTCACCCCGCGCCGCACTTCCCGCCCAAGTTTCGCCCGCCCCTCAAAATATCAACTAAACGATAACCGTATTTATTATTCATTGCGCGCCTCGTTCTTCCCCTCTTCCAACCCTCCAATTTTGCAAAGTAGTTTTTTCAAAGAATTCTACGAGCGTGTTGCATCCCGGCACGAGAACCTGGCTAAAGCAGGTGGGGATAACCAGGAAAAAGCTCAACAAATATTATATATCCGAGCCGTATCTCGATAAAAGACTGCGAGTGAAAAAGTAAGGGAATCTTATTATTAAAATTAGTTGCACCTTCTAGATTGGAATTTTTATCGTAAACGGTCCGATGGACAATACGCTATTATCAATCACGTATTAGTGATTCGCATTTACGAATTAAGCTTATCTTGAATTAGTTTTTCAATTACCGCGCAACTTATTTATACACACCGTGGCAAAACATTTGAAAATAAAATTACAAATATTCTGCTGCGTACGCGTGGACTATAAAAGGAATTACCGAAATGTATTAAACACGAGATAAAAAGAAGTCAAATATAAATTATTTGTCGCTTGAATTATGCAGCTCGATATACAAATTATCAATATTGCAACGAATTTTAATAACGATTACAAACTTTATACTTTAATTCACTATATTTCGTATACTAGTATTTTAGCGGATTAATAAAAAGTTACTGCAACACTTTTTCCCACGCGTGTGAAATAGCAGGTGTTTTTAATGATAATGGAATTCAAGGGAGGAGATCTGTACTAACGAAGACTATCAAGGTTTCTTAAAACAGTTAAATTTTATAGAGTCAATTACTTTGCGTGAAATATGCATCACGAGAAAGGCGAGAGCAATTAATCATTTTCTGTTAAGCGCGTTATGGACTGATTGCAGAGATACCGGAAATAATTGAATCGGCACGAAGACGTTGGCAGCGACTCCGACTCATTTTCGAAATGAAACCGCCGCGTGGCGCATTACGCTTAATCTGGCTCATTTCGTTTCGGAAGGGGTTCGCGACAGATCTGTGAAAGCTGTATATCCGAGATCAGTGCCAAGCATACGGTGTGACAATTTGTACGTAGACCGAGAGGGGTATGAGTATCCCGGGCTCCCATTTCCCCGTTCTTCCTAACCTCACCTCTCCACTCAACCTCGCTCTCCCTCTCTATCTTCCAATCCCTAAGGATGAAGGGATCAGAGGGAAAGGGATATGGATTGACACTTCGACTCCTCCTCCCATAAAGGATCTCTCTTTCCACGACCGGTCATTTTTCTGCCCCTCGAGGACCCGTCACTATCGCGAGACTTAAATAGAAAACGAGAAGAAGATTCCTCCACTCTCTTTACCGGAATCCAAAAGTTCTCCTGCTTCTACAAATCAGATTCCTTAAATTTCGCACCGATTATCCATCCACGCTCGCTCGCTAATTTATCATCGAGTTTCCAGACTTATCGTACTCCGCACGCAGACAATATTGTATCTTACATTCTATCATACGCAATGATTCGCATTTACAGATTTCTTCTTTTATATACTACTTGGCGAGAGACTCCACCGAGTCACTCGATAACCCATCGAAAATTTACGAACACCAATCTACGACAGAAATGATTATAGGTTAGAGCGATTAATTCTCAAGATTCTCCACGAATAATACCTTAAATTACCCAAGGAAGTATCGCAGTCTCTCAGATTTCAGGCTTTCGCGCTTCTTATTGCTATATTTCTTGGTTTTCGGATGGACACGTACACGTGTTCTTATGCACACGTATACCCCAGACACTATCGTGGCCTTGCCGTCCATTTGTAAATATCCTTGATATCGCTATAATTCTCTTGCATCTTGATGTTCTTAGCCTTGGCTGAGGTTAAACGATAACCAGCGGATTGTTCCAAGCAAGATATACTCACCACGTCGAAGTGGATTGTTCGGCAACGAGCAAAACGATCGCTACGTTCTCTCGGTTCCAGAATCTTCGCGAGTATCGCGTATAGATGTCATACTCACTTGGGAATTTCCTCGGTGATTGTTTAATCGCTGATCGGCGTTTGGGTATGGATGCGCGAGTCGTACGAAAGAAAAAAAGTGAAGAGAGGAAGAGAATTTTCCCCTTGGATGATCGGTACGGAATCAGCCCCATGATATTTGTGGTATATTGGCACGAGGAATCCCGTGCTAAATCATCTGTCGCCCCACGGCTCACCCTCGTGGCTCAGTCGGGAACCTTAAGTCCCTCGTTGTCTGTCTACTGTCACTCATGTTACGACCCCGTGCGGCCTCCTTGGCAAAATGGAACTATTTACGTCTAATCGCTTTACGCGGGAGCAATTTATTGAAAAGACGTCATCCTCCACTTTGACGAGTTCTTTCCTAACTTTTAAATTACGTTCTAGCGAATCCCCGTTATAAATCATACGAGCCTTGTTAGCCTTGATTAGAAAGCTGCCAGCGGTATGTTCGGGAATTCCCCGCCGCTCTCGCCACATCCATCATTAATAGTGATTTGTCGCTAAAGAGGCTTGCCAACTTAAGAGCCGTATCTGGTATCACCAGAGCCCGACGCAACGGGGAATCACACTGGAACCACGAGCTCGTCGGGAGATCTCGAAGGAAAACTTGGAGCTGCACTCGCGGCTTTTTCTATCTAAATTTATGAGGATTTTAATAAGGTTCCCTCTCTACCGCGCGCAACCCCTCTCTATTTGTATTGGTATCGTTAGGATGTCAATCCTGAAGGAATTCTGGCAACGATTAAGGCGAGTAGCAAAATAGTGAGTGGCGAGAAGTAGACGGGTAAAAAGATTGACCTAATAAGATGTTCCAGGGCGTTTTGGGAGGGGAAAGGAGGGTGGGTAATGTTCTTCTGGGAGGAGGAGGAGGAGGAGGAGGAGTAGAGAGGGAGTGAAGAAAGAGCAGCCAAGTAAGCGGAGGCGCTACGGCGCGTTGCAGGAGAGCGAAAGAATTTCTCGTTCCTCGCTCCAAGGTGCTTCAGGGTTTCCCCGTGTTCGACACGGAGCTACCCCTCTTCTACCCCTAACGTCTACGTTGTCTGCCAACCCTGCGCGCCTTCACCTCCTGCTCGACACCCCCGCTACCCCTTCGCGCCGGCCTGATAGAGGTTGGCTACGTAGGAGAAACATGGCTCCCCGGCAGAATCCCCTACCCCTTACCAGCAACCCCCGTGGCCCCTTCCTTCACCCCTCGCCGAGGCCCCTCGTTGCATTTTAAATCAAAGCCCGGAGGTAACGCAATCACCAGGCATCACGACGCTTCCACAATTTTCTACTTTAAGCTACTTTATGTATTAGTATCCCCACCCTCCGGGCTGCTTGGCTGGCTGGCTCGTCCACCCCCGCTTGTGCCCCTCTCCTTCAACCCCCTCGCAGACGCCCTTGCCGCATTCGCTTCTGCCACGAGCTTCACCAGCGCCATGGCGAGCAGACCTTACTCCTACATTAGTCTCTCGCACCCCTTCCACCCCCGTGCCACTACCACAATCACCCTCGCTCTCTCTTCGTCTCTCTTTTCCTCTTAATCTTCCGCTTGTTCCTTCCTCCGTCCGTTCATCTATCTCTCTTCAACCCCTCCATCCTTCGGTGAACCCCCCAAACCCCTTGGAAAAGCCCCAACAGCAGCGTAACAAGGTTATTTTATTAAACAACCTCCGCGCCGCTCGCCAACGCCGTTGGAATTCTACGGAGGTATGGTATCCACTCGGAATCCACCGCGAACAAAGGATGCCCGTATCGTTCTACTTTCCCATGATTTCCAGGAGCGAGCGAGAATTGTCATTCGTAATCCAGTTTCTCTTTTTAAACCCGTGATTTTCGGTCCATGGACCGTGCAAAGCACCATCTTGCGCAAATATTTCTCGGAGCCGGAGATATTATTTAATCATCTTATTCTTCGCCGCTTCTTGCTTTATTTCCCCTTTGATTTTTTTCATTGGCTCTACGGACTCTCGCGAGTAGAGAGATGCACCGGTTTTCTGCGTCAGTAAGACCTTTAATGGTAAGATTTAAAATTTCTTCGGGACACGGGCAAATGCCAGTGGAAAAACTTTCTGTAAAACGCCGCTTAATAAAATGTACGATATGTTTTTGCATTTCTAGCTTAATTTTTTTCCAGACCGGTGGTAGGAGAGACGCGTACTCCCAAAAAGTATGTTTAAGCATGTTTATTCATTTAATGCAATATATCTTCTTACATTTCTAAACTTACGAGTGCACATTAGCGGATTAAGCTTCGCTAGGCACACGTAAATCCTAATACTAGCAAAGGGATTTTTTAATCGGCTACGAAAACTCTTAAATCCCGTATTACGAGGGTGAATGTTACGCTATCAAACGAATCAATAATTGCATTCGCTCCGTAACCAGATTTTACCAAACAGAAGAAAATCGACGCTAATCCCTCCAGTGAAACACGTTTGCTGATTATGAGAGAGAAATCTTGATTATTCGATTTACGACCCGTCACAATCGAATTAACCCTGAAATTAAAGTTTATGGATTCAATGGACAAAATCAGCGGTATCCGTATGGATTTCGTTAACGCCACGAGCTACAAATTATCTTCGCGTTAAACCTAACGCACGCTTAAACGGACGACGGTGATCGCGCTGCGTGGTGCAAGGTACGGTACGGAGTCAGGACCTTCGTATCTGCCGCTGGCTGTACACGTCATCGCGCAATTGACACAAGCTTTTCCAATATTTTCGATCGGATACTTTTGTCGAACAATTTCATAGATCCCGTGCGCAGTGCAGGACCTTAGGACCTATTGGAAATCCTCGAGAAAGTAAACGGTGCGGTATCGAGCAAATCAGCAATCGAATTACACGCGATCGACTCCATCGAGAGAGAAGTGGTGTAGGACGAGGATAAGGACGGCGCGGGGAGAAAAGACGAAGAGAGTGCACGAGAGTAGATATATAGACAAGCATCGGCGACGGAGGAATGGCAGAAGGATAATAGAACATTTTCGGGACACCCCGCTATAATTGGATGGACAGAGGGACGAGGTTCTGGGATAGTTAGTTATACGCGATATAGGTGTAGGTACCCGGCATGTAGTTCGCAAGCGTGGCGCGGTGTAATCCAGTCACCACGTAACGCGATTATCCTCCTAACTCGGTCTCTTGCCTTCCTCTTCTCGCCCGGTCTGCATCGCTCTCCTTCTCTCTTCATCCCTCGCCCTGCCCATCCCGCACCACCCCTATCCTGGAAACCCGAGCATCCCCCGAGGACGGGAGGACTAGCTGGAAAAGCGAGGCACGGGAGTAAGTGCGTACTCGATGCTACCACGCCACCTACCGTCTAAACGGAAATCGTTCCTGAAAACTGTTTATTGTGAAACTTTGCCCGATTATGCGCTTCCGACCAAACAAATCTATCATTGCGAGCGTCGTTCGGCCAACGAGAATCGCTCCTGGCGATTCTCGCGCGGTTCCACGTTTGGTCTTGCGTGCTCGGGGTATTTCGGGGGATGTTCGCGCGTTTCTAAAAGTATTCGATACGCGATTGGCGGGATGATATGATTGCGAAAGCTGCTTACCGATACTTACGCGTTTCTGCTTCCAAACAAATTCAGCGCTGCACGGATTGTTCGTCCGAACATTTAACGGGGTGCGCCGGTCTCGGGGGATGTTTTTGTTGGAAAATATGGGAGAATCCTCTCGCTTGTGCCTGGAAGAATTCGATATGCGCTCGTGGCGGGGAACGAAGCTTTTGTACGCGCGCGCGCGTGTGTGTGTGTGTGTGTGTGTACGTAGGAACGCGCCGAATAATAGGAAGCAATCTCAACGACGATAGAGGCTAGAGGCAAAAATGAAGAAGGTGCACGTCGCTTCTATCAATTTGCCGCTAAGTGACAATCCCCGCGGATTATCGAATCCGAGAACCGGAGCAGCATATTCCGCGGGGGAGAGACGACGAGTCGAGGTGGAATTACGCGAAAGTGTAGTGGGAGGAGAGGGAAGAAACACAAGAAAGCGGGCAGGAGTAGGAGGTACGGTGTGTGGTGGATCTTCTCGGGGTTGGAAGGGAGGTTCCCGCTACTGCGTCTGAGAAAACTGCGGAGAGAAGAGGAAGAGGAAGAGGAACGGAAGAAAACTCTATAGTGGGAGAAAGGAAATTTCAAGCCTCCTCCTCCTCCACCCCCGCCTCGCATTCGAGAGACCTGGACAAGGAAAAGAACGAGAAACGGAGGGAGACGGAGCATTTCCGTCTCTGTATCATCGCGAGTGGCTGCGAACGGGAGGAAGAGGGAGAGCGAGAAGAGCGAGAGAAAGGAAATTTCTGTCTCCCGATGTGCTCGGCGTCTTAACAGGGAGAAAGGGACCAAGCTTTTCCTTGCCCGCATCTTGGAAAACCAAGCATCAACGGGTGTACAGGTAAGAGAGGGCCGTGCGAAGACTCCGGTCATACGTCGCTTCTCATTCGGGAAAGGGAAAGGATACATTTTCATCGCTGTGTCTCGAATGAGGAGAACGCGTGCATGTGTATGTGTGTGTGCGGCAAGGGGAGAAATAAAAGCTCGCGAGTGAGAAAGTACGGAAATCTCATGTTACACAGCCACGAATTACCACACGGCAAACCATTCTTCGATCTGGCACACACGCGGGGTACTCTCTTAACGATGACCGCGCTAAAGGAGGGAGCATCCCCGAGGCAAAATCTCCGGTCCGAGGACTCGACGCGCCTCTCCGCGAATTCCAGTCGGATTCCGCGAAAAAGTCCAGCCGACCAAGCGTGCAATCGATAAAGCGGATAAGTTCCCCGCAGGGAGAGACTCGAGGCCAAAGGTGAACGTAAAATAGCAAAGGTTCGACTGATTTGGAAGACTCCCGGAGAAGCATCGGGAAGGAGGAATCAATCGTCCCTCGTCTCTCCCCCTTCCTCCCGCCGCTTTATCACGAGAGAAAGGGCAGCAATGGCGAGAAGCCGCGAGTGCGAGCGAGAGTATCAATCGCGGGGGTGTGCGAGCAGGAAGAGAGACGGGCGTCCAGGAAGCTGATACACGGGGAATCGTTCCGGATGAGGGATAAACACGATTTACGCGAGGGAAACCGTCGGCCCTCTTCTTGCAGGCTGCGGAGACCCGGTGCTCGCTGGAGAATCGGCGGGACGGTGGCAGCATCGGCACGACGTCGTAGATACGATGACGCCGCTGTGAGACACGGGGCCTCCGGCAGAAGTAGGGATGTTTGTCGTACGCGTTATTTGCCCAATAAAACCACGTGGTGTGCCACCCCCGCATTACCCCAGCCCGCGAAGAGCAGCACTGGCCACGCCTCGTCGAATGGTTAGCGCTTGCGCGGTTCCGCCTATCAAGCACGCTGTCGCCTCCACCAGCCGATGTGTCTCGTTCCATGATACCGTCCGTGATACCGTCCGCGATCACGCATCCGAGTACCCGGGACCCGGATCCCTCCGAGTCCGTCTGCCCAGTCCCGCGCGGTCCCCGGGATCAACCAGCAACGCGTGTCCCTACGACTCTCGGCTACCCCGCGAGACAGTTGACAACCTCATCTGGTACTCCGAACCTCACGCTCGACAAGGTGAACCCCGACTGGCAGAGGGAGGATCGCGAGCGAGGAAACTGGGAACGACCTTGAGAGTTCTCGTCTCCCCCGGAACGGTGGCGAAGCTTCCCCGTCTGGACCGGAAGAGACTCTTGGCCTCCGAGGATTTTGTCGTACGGAGAAGACTGTGCTTGTTGCTCGTGGGATTCTGGTTTTAAGTGACACGTCAAGGACATCTGAAGGACCGCCGAACATTCGTGGAATCGCGAACGATTGAGAATCTCCCGCGTCAGCGGGACTGAGAAAGGTCATCGAGGGTAGCGAGAAGCAAACCTCCCAGCTGGAAGGACATCCCTCGCGAGTTCCTTCGGAGACGCACGAGCACCGTCGTGTTTTTCCAAGTGCTAAGTTACCCTGAGCGTTTGTCGAAGGTTATCGGAGAAAGTTTCGAGTCCGCTGCAAGAGAAGAGACGAGACGAGAAGAGGAGAGGAGAGGAGAGAAGAGAAGCAAAGAGCGGAGATGAGAAGACCGTGCATCCCTATTGATCCCTATTGATGAGAACGGATGAGATATCGACGTGATTAACCGAGGGAGAGCCAATTGCTCCTGACATCACAGACATTCCGCATTTGTCAGAGTAAGTTAAAACCCAAGGACCATTCGGGGCCCCATTGGTTCTCCAAGTACAATAACCGCTAACGGTATAAAACCGCTTAAACAAATGATCTCGAAGCTAACAGATTCAAGCGGACTGTTGATTGGTTGAAGCGCGCTCCTAATCAGCTTGCGTTCGAACAAATCACACGACTCGACGTACCGTTGCGACAATTTATTTAGTTACGTCACTCGTATTATAAACTTAAATGTCATTAGGTCGTAACACCGTATTAAGCGTTAGCCGCATTCAAGTGCATCCCCGTCGAAGATACAGCTGCCAGGTTGAAGAAAGACGATTGCAGTTAATGATCGGAAGTCGGCTCTAAGGTCACATCCGTGACTCGCGCTCAGGAGTCGAGGTTATTCCTGGCGATCAAGGCCAGAGTTTCGCCGGATGCAATTTGGCAGTTTGGATTAGGCAGCTTCAGATCGAAAGGAGCTGCTGTGCTCAGGCCGCTTTGCTTTGGAGGAGAACAAGTGGAAAGGCTTCCTCGGCTTCAAGAGGGTCCGCGAAGGTGCGGAGGAGATCGGGAAAGTGTTGTTCAGCCACGAGTCCAGGATTCTCACCCCCGGAGGCGGCACCGTCTCGCCCGGGGGAGCGGGCCCGCCCGCGAGCCCTTCATCGGGACATTATCATCCCCCCGCGCACAGCCCACCTCTGGTCAAGGTAAGTGTCCGAAAACCATTTCGTATCTTTTTTGCATTTAAAACTACCCTTTCTTCTCTCTCTATCTCACCCGTACTTTTCCGCGAAATTAGATCGAGTCGCACTTTAGCGGGACAGTCTATTTCAGTGATTTACGATTTTTCGATACTCCTCTATTTTTCTTTCTCTTCGTCGTAACTTGGGTATCTTAGGAAGATCCCGGTCCAGACGCTGCATCACTCGCACGCTCTTGATGACGCGACTCTTGAAATTGAATAATTCCCGGAAGAATTCAAATGCTCATGGACTGAATATTCCTGTCGTTTATGCGAAAGATCCGCTGCTGCCCAATTTGCACGTGGCGCTCTTAACTTTTCATCAGTCGTAATCGCGTGCGAACGAGAGCTGTGTTCCGCGGCGACGATCCTTTTTGAGAAAGAAAGAAAGAGAAAAAACGGAAGGAAACTGGACCTTTTGGGGAGATTCGGCGCTGCCCTTTGACGAATTAGCGGGGAAATTATTTAATAAATCGAGTAAACTCTCGAGCACGCTCGTTTATGCGTTCCCGAGCGTTTCGCCCATTATTTCAGTTCGGTAATCCCTTTTAATGTGCAGTAATGCAAGAGAACTTTAGCGGGAAGTAGAGGAAAATTGAATTTTTGCGGTCGACCGAAATAGCAAATCGTGCTCCTAGATAAAGTCTGGAATTTTCCAAATAAAATTTGGATTGCCAATTCAATTCCCCGTACTGCGGGGTACTGCATCGACTGGTATCGCGTGACAAATCCCAGTGGGTGAATCGGGACAGCACTCGATTCGACGGCAATCGAATTTATCTCGAACGAACCTTCGTCCTGCGCTCGCCGTCGGGAGGAAACTCCGTAGTACTTCTCCATCTACAAAAATGTATGCTACTCTCGAGCAATTCTATTACTCGCATCTCCTCATAGTCCACCAAGTTCTCGTAGTCTCTTCGCAAACTGCAAATTTCATTATTGGAAGGAATAATGCAAGCTCCGCACAACGGGAAAGGACAACCTTTTCCATCGTCCACGTTAACGGGAGCAACATTGCACGCGAATAACAAGGAAAAGAATCCGCCGCGATGCGTTGGAAACTCTTTTTCACTTCGCGGGAGTAAAAAGGCCCGGAAAATTCAATCGAGTAAATAGCATTAATAACGCAACTCTGCTCTTGAAAGAGAATCACAATTTGCTGCAACTGCCAACTTAAACGTTCTATTGTCGAAGCGATACTTTGAAACTTTTCCAATCAGCAATCAATCATGGTTCAATATTGAACTCATTTTAAAACCAAGCAATCGGATTGTGTGAATTTCCAGGCTTAAATCGCGGAATAGTAAAATGAAGTTTCGAATCATTCAAACTGCGCGAACTCTTGGATATTTTCGTGAACAAACGAGCGAACACAGTGCGAAGGAGGGGTTGCTCAAGACCTTAGGGGAGGTGCGATCCTTCGTACACCGGAATCATTTATTTGCAGCGACGCAACGCCATATTTAGGATAGAACGCAGGTTCAGAAGAGCGAAAAACTGGAAGCAGCGAGATTCCGCGAAAAATTTCACGACTCTGTGCTAACCCCGGGTGCCCTCCCTCCCCCAATTCAACCCCTCTTCCACAGTGGAAAGTAACCGCAACGTTTTTGCCGGTCCTCCGCTGCTTTCCCGTTCCGGTGCTTTCAGAATAAGGGAGAGACTTTGGAATTTGGCGCGACAAACGCAATACGATACCGTCGGCGGAAAGCGGCTGTTCATGGTCACGTAATAAGAGAGGATGGCCGTAGGAGAGTTCGAGTCGCGAAATGGCTCACGGCGGGGGTGGTGGGGTAGGAAGTCAAGGGTGGAAGCACAGGGAGCTCGATAGAGGAGAAATAAAGGAGAAGGCAGAAGAAGAGAGAAGCAGGTCGACGATGATGGGTATAAGGGCGGCTGTCAAGCTTCGTTTTCGTCAGGCACCAGCGCAAATCCCTCCGGGGACCGCGGCAGCTGTCTACGGCTAAAGCTCTCGCTCGAAAGCTTCGTCGAAACTTAACGTGCTGCGCTTCTTACCGACGGAAGATTCTTTTCTCTCGACCGCCATCGCCATCGCCATCGCCATCGCCATCGCTATCGCCGCTGCCGCCACAGCCACCGCCACCACCACCGCCACCATCACCACTGTCGAGTTACACCGGAAAATCGCTAACGCAAAACGGCCACTCTCAACCCCTGGTGCCACACGCTTGACCGGTTTTAAGAATCTCGCCAGTCCATTAGCGTAAAATTGCTCCTAGCTACTTAAATTGTTATTTAATCTATGTCCGTCTCGCATTACGAAACTGAAATAGCTGCTCTGCTGTCCATTTATACTACTTGTGCGCATCTCAATGGATTAATTCGCGTCTCTTCTCCTTTTCGTCTTCCTCTTCTTCTTTTCTCTTTTGGATTTTTTCTCCCTTTTTGGTAATGCGTTACGAGGTATTCGCGACATTCATTAATAGTGCGTGGAAAATAGATAAGATCTTGTTGTTTTTTCTTGTTTTTGTTTTTCTCTTTTTCTTTTTTTGAAAATGGAATTGGATGCGAGAGGAATTAGCCGTGCGATTAGATTGAACTGTCATTCTTTTGGGTACGCGAAGAATCGGGAGAACTCGAAATCACGAAACGCGCAATATGATTAGGTCGTCGTCGTCGACAATTTTTTATTTCATCGCTCGATTTTGCACTCTCGAAAATAGACGCTTCAGACAGAAATGCTGAGACCGTCAAGAATACCATATAGAATTATACTTAACGAATTGTGTTTATCAAGCAATTTGATATTCATTATTACATAGTGGTCAATTGAATCATTTCAAGAGTCCGGCCACATTTGCAACAAATATTCAATTCTAAACTACATGCATGTACGCATCAAAATTCACTCGCCATCATTTTAAACTGCGACTTTATCAACGACTTTCACATTTCCTCTCTTATTATTATTATTTCGGAGATTGGACAAATCCAATGGAAAGTAAAAAACAAAACAAAAAATATATCAAGAATCGGAAATAGAAGACAATTTATATTCCGTAAGAGACTTAAATTTTTCATTGAAAACTCGAGGGGTGGTTTTTCATGAAAATCTGGGAATATAAAAGAGAAAGCGCACGTGCAAGAAGGACTATGCGGCCCTGTCAGGACACTCGGGGCTTGGCCGACACTTTCGCTCTGATTAAACTTAATTCATTCCTCAACGAGAAGAAGCAGAAGAAGATGGCACTAAACTGCCTAGCGCGGTGGCTGCCGGCTCGCGCTGTCTGCCGTCCAATCCTGCCAACTTAACCTCATTAATAAATTAATTAGATATTATTGTGTTGGCTGCCAGGGCGGCAGCTGCGGGCCCACTTTCCTCTTCGTCTCTTCTCTTTCCTCGTCCAACCAAAACTTCATCTATCATTCTCAACTTTCATTCTCTTCCTACGACTTCAATCTCCTCTCCCTCTCCCTGCTTTGCTTACTTCGATATTTCGCCTTATTTGTCTTGTATCATTTCTCCTGAGTTTTATTCACCTTCCTCCTCTCCTCCTCATCGTTGCTTTCGCTTCCTCCGATGTTCCCCCAATTTCATCCCCCTTTATCTTTCCTACCTTTGCCTAACTTTTCCGGCGGTCCAAGCGCAAGTTTTCTCCTTTAACACGTTTCTCCGATCTATCTCTTTCGTAGTCTTCGCCTCTGTATTCAAAGTATCCGCGGATGATACTTGGAAGCTTGTGCCCGTACAACATAGGAGGTCGGGACCCGTGACGTCACGATCACGACGGCGCAACGCGCGCGTACACTTGTGACTAAATTATGAGATATTGCTGTACGGTCGCGGAATATAATATCGCTAATTCCACGCCAGTCAGTCATGGCGAGCAAACACTGATTTCCCAAATTATTCAATTTGTCCCCCAGCAAAAACTTTTCCTCGTATATCGGAAAATCTCACTTTTACCCGAGTGGAAATGCCACCGTGCAATTTCCCCCGATCCTTTCGGTAATCTCAACAACCGCGAGGATTCCTTCCAGTTTTTCATCTCGAGCCAATGACTCCCCGGTGAAAAATATTTCTGAAAAAAGGCTTCGTCGCGTCACCGCTAATAATGATGAATCATAATTGTGTCATTTATTCTTGTTAGAGGCATCGAGCGATTGTCACAATTTAAAATAGATTGTTACAGCTATAATGTAGTTGCAAGAGAGAGAGAGAGAGAGAGAGAGAGAGAGAGAGAGAGGACGAACAGAGAGGCGAAGCCCTGAATGGCACGTGCCATCATCGATGGACAGTGCACGTTCAAGGACGAAAGGTGAGGTCAGTGTGTCCTCCCGAAGAAGGTACATGCGATGCTCATTACGGGGTAGCACGGCGACTGGTAATGACGAAAAGCACATGCAGTATTATCATTGCGGAGTGTGTGGCATTAAGCTGTAGGGGGCCAGGATTAGGATGTCGGCCATTACCGCGCGTCACTGACCGTTTATTCTGCGCCGTGGACGGTGTGGACGCGACTTCCTCTAGACGCGTACGTAGGTACGTGCAACCGTACGTGCAACCGGAGAACGAGAGAACATTCGCGACTCTATAAATACTCGCCCCCCACCAGCTCCTTGGACAAATTTTTCGAAACTCAATTTTCCATCGGAAATCCAAAACTCATCGGAGATCGACGATTCATCCGATGCAATCCTTGATAGCGCAAAGACAGCGTGGAGTATCAACGTTGTTTCAACGAGAGACCACTCGATCGCGGCTGAGCGGAGTTGATCCGTTTTGATCGATGCGCGTAAAATGACGCTGATAGCGGCGCTATTTTCTGGTGGAGAAACGCTAGCCCTTGGTTGGGTACGATCGAGCCAATAAATTCAACGATAAAGCAACGAGGACAATTAGAGGAATTATAAAATGGTAGGATGAATTATGTTGTTGAACGCTGGCTCGTTAATCCGATAAGGGGGTGGTTCTTTCAGCGTAATTGGAAGGTTCATCGAGGGGGCTTCCACAGAGAAGAATTCACGGTATCTCTTCTCGCTTGAAAATGGCGGCTCAAAAATGAACCCTGGTTGCGGGGGTGGTTGCAGCAGCGGCGGCGGCGGCGGCGGCGGCGCCACGCGGGGATGAATAATTCATCGGCCATGCCAGGAATGAACTCGACGATGGATAACGACGCGATCAACGAATTGACGTGGATCATTTATTCAGCGACTCGTAGGCGCTTGGTAGCTCTGCCCCGGTGACTTTGCAAATTGTATCGCGGGCCGAGGCGTGAGAAAAAATCCCCACGTCGCAGGATCAGAGCGGCTCAAGCGATTTGCGGCAGCAAGAAAAATCTCGAGCGAGCAAAAAGCGGACGACACCCGCTGAATTTTACCAATAATTTCCGGTACCCTCCCCCGCCTGTCCCGCCTCTCAGCCTTTCGCAGCTAAAAACCCACCCCTCCCCCAATTACCGTACTCGCATTCTCATTATTAACGATCCTTCCAAAAATGGAAAATAAAAACGCGGAATGTGACACGAAGAGAGAGAGAGAGAGAGAGGGAAGGGTGGTGGTGATTCTTTGGAATTGGAGTATGGGAGTTGGGGACACTGTGACTCGATTTTAATTTTGCAGGTTCGCGGGGACGCGCGTGGGGTTGAATTACCATTAGTCGCATTTAGTTTTTTTTTTCACACCGGCGAGGGAAGTGCTCGAGCAAAGCCAGTGGTCGCATATTATTGGGAGCGAAAAGTCGATAATCTGTGAAAAGTCTGTACCGTTGATCAAATCGAAATTAGATAATCCATTCTTGCGATCGGCTTACGCTAACGGGCTAGAGTCTGCATCGGTGTTGGAGCCACGTTACATACGCACGTACACGCACACGGGTGCCGGTTCGCAAAGCGGAAGATGAGAGAGAGCGCGCGCGCGCGCACGTGCACAGAGGGTAAAAGCACGTTGTTGCAAATGGTATAAAATGGCACGGTGGCGGCAGGTTTTGGGGGTCGACGCGTTTTCACGGAGAAATGCACACACGTTCAGGATATCCTCGGGCAGACACGCCCCCTTTTCTCCCTAAGGTGCGCGCCGGGGGTGAAAGGAGCGGGGGTGGCCGGGCTTCTCTTATATCGCTCTCGAAGCTCCTGTTTTACGGTTTTCGACTTTTTCAAGATTTATCCTCGCCGCTTCCTCGCTAAATCGCTTTCCGGGCGAAATTTACGGGCGGGCAATAATACAGGAGCTCCGCTACCCGCCAGAAGGAAACGCAGGAAGATACCCACCGCCGCTGCAGGGGGTGGTGGCGAGGCGACTCGCTCCGAGGGGAGAGGGAGGGTCAGGAAGAGTTGAAGCAGGCTCCACCCGACCGAGTAACAGGGAGCTCACATTCATTCTCGGCACGTTCCCGGCTTCTTCTCTACCTGACTGACTCCCTGCCTGCCTGCCTGCCCACTACCTCGATTTTCCCTCCCTTTCCACCACCAGGATCATTTTCCTCTTGCTCTTCTTCGTCATTCGCCTCTTCGCATCGCTCTTCTACGCTACAGACAAAAATATACAAGATAGCAGAAATGCTATGTCGCTATGGTGGAAAACCTGATAATCCGGAACTGATCAGTGAAAAATCTTCGCGTCTGACTTATTTCACTTAATTTCCCTGATAAGTATACGACTGTGCGATTTCGGAATCTCATGGCTGTCCGGCGACCCGTTTAGCTCGATGAATTTTATTGGACGATGAAGTTCGCGTGTTCCGAGACTTCGCATTGTACCGTGCATCACAAGTTTTACGCAATGCGGGAAAAGAAGAGGAATGACTGAAATCCAAGCTAAAAGTGATGACGCGTAAATTTGGTCAGGGGTCGAGTGGACGGTGGCCAGCACGTGGCTAGCACGTTCCTCGGAATCGCCTGATGTCTTTCACCGATGAACGAAGGAAGGGTATCTAATGTATAAATAAGGAAGGGCCAAGGGAAAACACAGTCCCTTACTCCCAACTTATCCCATAAAGTAAAAGCAAACTATTCGAGAGAAACACGAAGAGCCAGAGGGAAGCGTTAATGAAAACTCGAAGAAACTATTTAGAATGAGATCCCGGCACTTGGTTCTCTTCGAAAAACTTTCTCTCGTGGAACGAGCACGCGCGACAAATCCATTTACCCCCATAATTGTCTTATAAATATTATCCGCCGAGGAGAGACGCTCATTGACCGGAAATGAGCAGGGGAAATAACGCTAGCGTTAATATCCAACAATTGGATCAGAAATTATTCTTTGAACGTAATACGTTGATGCAGCGGAGAAGAGGAGAAAGTATTGAAAGTAATCTAAACAGGAAAAGACAAGGGGTGCAGGGAAAAAAGTAAAATGAAGAGGAAGAGAGAGCGAGAGAGCGAGGATGAGTCGTCGTCTAGGGGGCGCGACATATTGGACGAAATTGGCGCATATCAAACGGGAAGCAATTGGAATATAGTAGATCCCTTCTGTACCGACGTGCGTCGTTGGAAATGGTACCCCAGGGGCAAAATTGGGAACAGAACCCTCGACTGGCTCACCCCTACCTCGCCCGACCGCCCTCGGGCCTCGCCACTCTTCCCCTCCAACCCCTCCACCATGTTTCACCCCCTTCAACCCTCCGAGAAGCCTGCTTTCGTGATATTATACCGCCTCGAAGCTAATCCGGCCGCAGACGACTGGCCTGGTCCTCTTGAACGAACAAATTCCGAATTAACCGGTGTAACTTTGATGATTCGATCATAGCGGCGCACCGAGACCACCCGCTACGAAAAATCATGCGCCAAATCAGCCGAACGAGGAAGTTAGCGTTTGGCTATTCGCATTAAGTGTTTGATTACCCCTAAAGATGGTTATTTTCACTCCCGGCTGCAGCTCGGAAAGTGCTGCTGCATTTGATTATTCAAGTTAATTATCTCCTTCTGCGCTTTGATAAATATTTGAGATATTTCAATGAAGCTCTTTGATCCGGATTGCTTCTTTATAGCTTTATGGGATTCTCCTCCAAGAATTTCCGCTTTTCGAGACACACTGCTAATTGGTTGGTGTAACTTTGATGAGTTGATTACGATGGGTAATTTCAGATTAATCACGAGTCCACATATATGTATAATATCCATGTGTTTTACATACAATAACATGCCGGGGGAAAAGATTTTCCTCACGGTTTCCCTGCTATCACTTTGTCGAGGGGTGGGGCCAACTTTGCCGATGCCAACCACTTCCGCCTAACATTTGTAGTCGGTGAAGTTTCTCGATCCTTGAGAATTTTCTCCATTTAAATTTGAAGAAGATCGTTTATTTAAGAATATTGTAAGTACTCTCGAGTAAGTCGATAAAAGAATTTAAATCTATCGTTGATTATTAAGGTTTCTAATTACGGGGTACAAGGACCAGTGGAAGAGTTAATATTGAAGCGCTCTGATTAAATGTTTCATTGCTTTTAACGAGATCTTTTTTTGTACCACTACTTACATTTGAGATCCTAAATGTGATATAGCACTTAATCGCTGATTAGCAAAATTAAATATCCACTTGTTTATCTATCGTTCGTTGGATTCGATCCACTCGTTTCTTTTACTCAATGAATAACGCCATTGCTAACCAGTGAATAACCAATCGTTCTTCCTCCGGAGATGATCTTCTTTTCTCTTCCCGTTTCGCCCACACAAAAGCAATCTTGATACACGTCGGTGTGTTTTTCAATCTAAGTTGAAGGGATAAAATTGGAAGATGGAACGCTATTTTATTTCATAGAGTAAAACTTTTCACTCCATAGATTTACATTTAAGTACCAAACTAGTACTGGGGAAGCATAAAGTTCATAGAAAATTTACGAACTTTCTAAGATAAAAAATTCTACACAGGCCCTTTTCCTATAGCTTCAGAATTGTATTGGTACCTTCATTTAAAGGAGTGGAATAGTGCAAACTTGATAGAAATTCGTTAAGAACGATTATATTATTGTTTACTGGAAAAATGCGTAAAACGATTACTCGTAAAGAAAATGAATTCTCAATTTCGTTAAAACAAGATTACGATTCTATCATAATCGCGACTAGTCGAGTATTCTAATTATTTATTAGATCAGATCACCCTCGTTTCCAATTTGATCATTTGAGATACAGTCAAGGATGATAAACGATAAATAAGATCATATTGCATCTATTAAATCTTGTTTTGCAAACTCGCTAGTAGCGTTCAAGTAATTCCAATTGTTTTCTAATTAATCATACGAGTAGTGATCTCGATTCCAATAGTAGCTCATTGATGGAAATTAATTTTCTTTCATTCAAGCCAAGGCAAATGATAAATTTATTGATTTATTTACGTCATCCTCCTGTGATAATAATTTAGAACTGTGTAAGAGAAGCGATACAATTATACAGATCAATTCCCAATACCTATAGATTTCAAGTTCCACGCCAATCTCTCCCCGCATTATCATCGCTTATAAAATTTTCCTTAAAACGTCGAGTCCCCCCGCTCTCCTGTCTCCTCATACCGCAAATTTTTCATCATCTCCAAAAAACTCTAGTGTGACCAGTACGACCGGTTTCCTTCTGTGAAACCGAGTTTCGAAAATAGGAGAGAAACACGTGTTTTTCTTCAAGGCTGGGGTAGAAGAGGATGGAGTTCGCGCGGCTAAGGGGGTGCGAATTGTCAAGGAAAAATTCTCGATTTCTCGGAATGTCGCGCGCGCTAGAAGAATTTTGGCTCGAGACCGGGGTCGGTTCGTATCCGTTACTAGTCGCAGCAACTATGTAACCGTAGAATCAATACGATCCTCTCCTCCTCGTTCGGTGCGGCAATTGAGCTCGTTGAATCTGTGCCCCGAGCCACGCGGTTACGTATGCCCGTTACGCGTACACATGACCACTCAACGCGTGTTCACACAGACGCGCATACTATGACGAACAGTCAACCGGGAGAGTTCCCGTTGGCTTTGTGTGCGTGCCGAAGCTGAACGATCCACTTGCGATCGATGAACGCGCCCCGAAGATGAACGAGAGACGAACGCGTAGCAGCCACCAAACAAACTCATCCGTGTAATTGATAAATTGACAGATTAATTCAATCACTGCCAATGCTCCTCTGGCCGACCGGTTCTCGTTCTCGTTCTCGTTCTCGATAAGCTGTGCACCCCCTCCCCCATCACCTCGCCTCAACACTCCTCCACTTCCAAACGAACCGCCCCTTCCCCTCTCGGATCCCTTCTTAATCGCAAGCCCTTTACCGCCAATTATTTTTTCCCTGTTTTCACGACGACACGTTTTTTACGATTATTCACTCGTCCTTCTCACCCCTCCGCCCCTCTGGCCTGATTCAAGAGGGACGCTAATTTCAGAGAGAGAGAGAGAGAGAGAGAGAGAGAGGGTGGTGGTGAGCAGCGCGTGGCTCTCTCGAGTCTGGAATTTTTGCTTTGAGAAAAATGCGCTGTTTTCGTTGTGTTATGGGTACACTAGTACGTTATCCTTTTCGCGAGGTGGAGGAGAGTGTTGGTAATACTCCGGGGGTGAGGGTAGCGGAAACACTTTTTGGCCCTTTACCAATTTCACGAGATAAATCTCCAAGGCTATTCGAGAGACGCGTTATACTTGGGAAGTCGAATTTTTCGTAATAATCGACGAGTCTTAAGAATATTACAAGTTACATGGAACGAGTACTATCCCTCGTATTTGTATGTTGATAGAGGGTGCAGTTGAATTATGAAGGAATCGCGAAAAACATGAAAATATGCCACGATGGCGAATTTTCCTCTCAAACGATTTCCCAAATTTCTCCGCGAAATTAATCGAAAACTCGTTAAATCGATAGTTTTTCTTTCCGAGGGTAGCGGAGAGTGTTAAAAATTTTTGCACCCTCCGCGGAGCAACAGTCGAGGCGTTGGCTTTTGTTGGCGAATACATCGGCCGGAATAAATCAAATCTAAATGGATAAACGGGAACTAAACTGAAAACCATCACCACGCAGTCTCTGGCGGTCCTGACAAAATAGAAAACCGAGCGAATTCGGAAAAACAGAGAAATCCGATAAATTTCAGGTTAATCAACCAAGAACGCGGCACCGCGTCCATCCTTCATATTACATTGACACGAGTCATCAAGAGGAATAATCAAGTATGGGAAAGGAGAATGATGGGGTAACTGGTAACGATACGGGCGATTTTACGTTGAGTGAAATTTTCTGTTTCGCCAAGACGATGAATTCTGCAATTCTGGCTGATTTAGCGTAATGTTGCGAAACAAGGGGGCTTGGCTGCCTCTAAATAAGAATGAAGGAAAATAGAAAGAGGAGTCATTAAGTTGGCACTTTAGTCATTAAATGAGAAGAAATCGAGGCGAAGGAAGAAATCGCTTTAGAGAGAATATCGGCCGTTTGCGAGCTAAAAGGGTGGGTGGGCAAGTTCCGGATAGTCCGTATCCGCCCCTGAAGTGGAAGGGAAGGCAAGGGAAGGGAACTCGCAACTGGCAACACACACACGCACGTACATACGCAGTAACACACACTCGCTGGCTCTGACTCTTCCTCGTGTCTCTCCATTTGACTTTTCGCTCGACTCGATTCCGCCGCATTGCACACGCCCGTTTCGATGTACAAGCACTCGAGCGGACGTTTACACTCTATAGGAAAGAGGGGAAGTGACTCGTGCCTCCTGTTTCTACTGCTACCTTCCCCTGCTCGTCTTTCCGCCTTTTCTCTCTTTCCCATCCCACTTATCGCTCCTCTCTCTGCATTCTCTTTCACAGAAGCAAATTTTCTCCATTCCATTCTAATGAAATTTAACCGGTGTCTCTTTTAATCGACGGAATATTGTCTTTGGGGGATGATCGTGTTAACTCGATGCTCATAATGTCGTAGACTAGAAATTTCTTTACGCGACGTCAGTCCGTTCAGCCCCCCCTTATAGAATGATGAATATTGGACTAAAGTGATTTTGAAATAGGTGCTCTACGAGCGAGTCTATGAATTTACTCGAAAATACAATCCTCCTTCGATATTTCAGAAATGAAATTCGAGTTGAGTGAGTATATAGTGCAATAAACTATAGGGCCTTGTAAAAAGTTCAAATTGAAAATGGTTTCGTTCAATATTCTATCGAGCACTCAGCTGCAATATTGTAAACTGAATGATTCTTTGAAGAGAAAAAAAAAGCACGCACACCCCCACACGCGCACACGCGACATTTTAACCCTTTCGATGGTATAAATTGACACATTACTTAATCAAGGAAATAATAGCGCTCCAATCAATTTTTTCATTCGACGTGAAAAATTGAATATTTCATTCCTATTAAAAAGAGAGCAGTTTATCCTGCATCCGAAAAAAATTTGACGCGAACGATTCAGCGTTTGATTCGAAACAGACGCGAGAACCGGCACTTTGAGAATGTCTAGATGAGATAAAGGGAGATGGAAAGATCGGCGAGGGGAAAGTGGGTGAAACTCTGGTAAAGATAAACGATTCTCTTGATTCATCAGAGTCACGCGTTCATCGAAAATGATGTTCTGCCGATAAACGTGCAGCTATTTCCCGCGTCTCTTTGTCTCCCGTTGAATCGTCAAGGACGTATTACCATCGCTTGGACTCTCAGCGGGATCCCGGATGGAGCAACGTGCGTTCTATGGCCCGAACAGCTCGAGTTCCGTTTCCGGATATTCCTTCGGGGCATCTATAGCCCTTAAATGCCTTGCACCCCCACTACGCGACGTGCGCCACCGGTACTTTTGTGCTTAATGGCTTGTGATATCCGAGTTTTCGATATCGGCTTCCCAATCGTTTCGTAATGAATTTCCGCGTGAAGAGGGAAGATTTATCTTCTTAGATAAGCCGCGAGAATACAGCAGCCGGTAATATACTACGCTCCGGCGAATCTTTGCCAAGTTATGACTTCTCTTCCTGACTGCTCTTATTTATGGCCGCCATTTTATTTCATCTACCCCCCCCCCCCCCTAAAATAGTGAGAAGCCAATGAATCGAATGAACGACGAACTTGGAAAACGTCGAATATTGCGAGAAAGGAACGGAGCACGCGGGTAGTCGAAATATCGCGTTCGCGCCAATCAACGCCATAATCGTCCGAAAATTCATAATGATTTCTGGAACAAGCGACAACGATCAATTCGACAAATTTTCTCCGTGGGAAAAGTCCATTTTCCCGGGGCCAATACCATCAAACTCCAAGTTCTCCATGCAGAACAGCGGGGATGGGAGAGGGGAGAGACACTGGAATAGTCAGTCAGCGACGGAGAGAAACTCACACGGAGGAATTGCGTATTTATGGGGGTGGGTCCTCGGAGCTCGTGAATGGAGAATTTAGTTCGGTGGAATGTAAATTCTGTCACGAGGCGCGTTGATAGATCGAAGGACGTTAATTCGTGGTTGTCGCGAGGTATCAAGGGCCAGCGGCTTTGCCGGGGTGCGAGTGCACTTGAGGAAGTTGTTGCAGACGGCTGGAATTGGCTTACAGGAGGAGTGGAAACCCGGAAAGATCGATGCCAGCCCCGCCAGCGGTTATCCCGTTGAAATTCGCGTAATTTTCGGGACTTTGGACGCATGCGGTCGGGCCCGCCGGAAAGGCGAAGGGTCGAGGAAGGAGCGAGAGAGGACGGAGGGCGTTCGAGGAGCCGAGGGCTGGAGGGGGTAAGCGTATGCGAGTAAAGAGGTTAAAGCACGGGGGAGCTACACCATATATGTAAAGTTAACCTCCGTTAAACGCGTTAACTCAGCGACGAGCATGCTCCGATGCGCTTAATCAAAATACATTATACCGTACCATGCGATCCGTACCAGCCCAGACGTTGATTACGGAATCAAGAATTGATTCTCGAGATGCCTCGGTCGAAGCTCTGCTCTCTTGAAAAATTTTTCTCTCCGAGGAACGCGCCCCGAAAAGACCAACCCCTTTCGACTCGTTCGGTCGAACCCCCGGATGACACCAAACCTTCGATCGATCGATCGTTCGTCCGGATCGAAACTCGATACTCTCGTCGGATCGAACTTCCGGTTTCCGGTTCCGTGCGAATCGCTCGGTACCGAGTCAGGGGTGGTTTTCGGGAAAACCTCCCCCCCTCTTTTTATCTCAAGAACGGTGGGTGATCATCGAAAGATTGGAGCTCCACTGTGGAAATTACCGCGGAGAACCACGATTGATTCTGGAAAAAATTGCAGAAGCAGGAGGAAGATTTGCGCCGAGGCATTCACCCAACCGTATCCACACCCACGCATTCGCGTGGTGCCATCTCGATCCTCCGGAGGCCTCGCGGCTTTCTTTTCTCACGAGTGACGAATTTACGCGCGTCAAAGGGAATCTTCATCGAATTAATCCTCGTTACGGCGAGGAGTGCGTTAGAACGCGTTAAAACCAAATATGTTAGGCCGAGAAGAAGCTGACAGGCAACAGGACACATCGGGATGGGTATAATTGCTCGCCGCCAGTGGGATCGCCCGGTCAAGATGCCATACACATATTTACCCACAGTTCGTTTCGTCCTCGATTCTTTTCAACGAGAGGACAATGCGTGCTCTTAACCTCTTAAGAACGTATCTCGCAATATTACATTTAGACCAATGTACAATAATTGTGTTGTGCGTGACATACAATATTACGCCATGGAACGCGATCTTATACTTCGAACTATTATTAGCTCAATTCCATTCCACTCGCAATTAACGTTCCAAGGAAGCTCTAGGCTAGAGCAAACAAGAGTCACCCTTCTGGGACCCCGTGTTCCGCCGAAGGATCAATCGGGTCCATTGCGGACTCACCGGATTTTGAGAGGGTGAAACCGCGATATCGGCCGGGATCCTCTCAACCGGAAACCATGATGGTTCTCGAGGGGTATTTCACGCGAGATGTCCAAAGCAATGGGGAAGCAATGGGACGCGATCGTTCATGGGAATAACGAAGCGACGTGTTTGACTCTCGAGTTGTTTCTGGATGCAATGACGCGATGGTGGCGGTGGTAGCGATGGTGGCTCGTTCCCGCGTGCCTGCATCTCGCAGGTTTCTGCTCCCGCATCATAATCGTTTGGTCATGGCGCGTCGAAAAAGGGAGAGATGCGGTGGGAGGCTTATTAAATTGTGTCATCCATGAATAAGGGCTAACGCGCTGCATCCAATTTAAGCGGCTTAATTAATTCCCTTCAATTCGTTCCCCGGGAGCAGCAGCCAATAAAGAAAGCTGGACCGACCGGTCAACGAGCGTCGATGCCACCGCAATATTGTCCCTAATGAAATCTTTGTTAATCGCTCCTTCGCTCGGGTTCTTCGGTTACCAGAGAGATCCTCGTGACAGCCGGGCTCCGGTCTCTCCTACTCGACCACACGCCGATGACCATTTTTCAAATCGCGAGTCTCTCCGCGCGCTCTCCAACGACGACGCTTCTCTCCTCTCGTTTCGTCTCCAACATGGTTCCAAGCTGTCCAAATGGAGGTGGAAACGAACCAACCAAACGATCTCCGTTTCGTCGCTCGCGTCCTATCGTATATATTGGATTGCTTCGCGTCGGATAGTTTGCGGGAGGAGTTTGCGGAGGAGTTTGCGGGATGCGAGAGAAGCGCGCGATATTTTTTAACGTCGAACCGCACGCCACCGTGAAGATCCGAAGACAACGAAGTCCCGTTTACGTGAGCGAAGACCAGGCTGTGAGAATTCAGTTGCGAAATCGTTCCGAGAAAGCAGCGGCGAGCCGGGGCAAGCTGCTGCGATCTTAAAGCGCATCGCGAGCATGCACATTCCGTCGAAGTTACAGCCGCTAATTCAGTATGAAATTCGTGGAGCTCGCGCAGTTGGAGCTTCCAGTTGGAAAACTCGGAGAACGCCCGATTAACGAAGATTCCATTAGGGACAATAGCGCGCGGGTGACCGTCCACGTTTTTTCCTCGTCATCCCTCGTTTCTCTTTCATCGCGCGCGTTCCGTACAAATAACCGGAAGTACGATCGACATCGCGCGCTATTTTGCGATTTCGCAATGATTCGTCGCAAAAAAATGTCTAAAGGTCTCTCCGCTGCCAAATGCCAGTGGAATTTCTTCGGGCGTCCGCTGAAAGAGAAGAGATTAGACAATTGAACTAAATCGGCTCCGGCGGGCTATAAAATAAATATGATTTATGCGTCATTCGCTTGCCAAGGGATTCTATTGAGTTCCATAACTTACTTGATCGTCTTATTTGTTGAATTCGAAGTAATAAAATACAAGTGGAAATAATTCGATCACCGCGATAAAATATTTAATTCTCAGAATTATATATTTCTAACTTAACCCCAGTTTATCGACTTAATTGCTTTAACAGCATAACTTTATTGAAGGTCAAAGTCTTCCAGCGTAGACTTCGGAATGGAGATAATTTGTCCGCTTAGAAACAAAGTGTAAAAGGAGGAAGAGGCGCATTGTCCGGATCGAGGACGATTAAAACTCGATTAATCACCATGTGGAGTCTCTCCCGCGTGATTGAAAAGATAATTAGCGAAATCCGTTTAATGGACCGAATCGCGAATAGTTCTTAACGCATATTCCCGAGAAACGAAGATTTATTCGAACCGGATGAATGTCCGATATCTAAATTGAACGTGATCAAAGGGCTGGTGGTGACGAGAAGCCAATTATGGAATTATCGCTTTTAATTGCGGTTCGTGCTACTTGCGCAATAGCCTGACGACCAATACGCGCGCGAGATTGTCGTCGCGTGCCAAATTATTGAATGCTGACGTCATTACGCTAACCACCCTATGCGGCAGTACTTTGTCCGTTATTACCAGCGCCAATTATGCAATTAGCACCGCGCTCTAATGAGTGTGCTCTTACAGTCCATGGAATCTGAATATTGTCATTCGCAATTTTCTCAGCTGTCGCTCACCCATACACTTGGGGGATATTCGCTGCACCAGGGGAAAGAGAGAGGGTGAGAGAAAGGGGAAGAAATCTAGAAATCGAAATTCCAGCACCTTTAAATTATTCCTTGTTATCTTGAGCAAAATAGCTTGAGAGGAGGAAGGGATATTAAATTTTCGTCGGTTGATTAATGCCGTTAATCCCTTTCCATTCCGACAATAGCGATAGGGGTTGCGGGGAGCAATAGCGAGATTCAACGTTGCGGTTTCACTTCTGGCTATTAGCTTTCGGTTTGTACAAGAGTTAGGCAGGACATACGCGCCAGCAGAAGGGACGAAATGTAGCGAAGCTAATCCGACAAGACTCCCTGTGGCTGATATCAGAGGGGGGAGCTTCTCCATTCTCCCCAACCCCCTAAGTGCATAGGGATACAGGCCAAAATGGGTGGCATGTGGTCTTGAACGTATTTGCGGTGCTCGACCATTCGGGAGGAACATTATGCCACTGTTTTATTGTGCGATCATCCGATTGCGCGTTGCTTTTCCATCGAAGGGATTGAACTCTCCGGCATACCACGTGTTTACACGTCCGATAACCCATTACACGTACCTGCTACATTTTCTTCCTATCTGGCTGGACGGCCGTCAACTATCGATAAAACTATTTGTTGCTACCGAGTGAATTTTCATCGATTTCCCAGTTTCGGCAAACTCACCGAAAACTGTTCATCCTCCCCCTCCCCCCGTCGTTGATCATCGAAATTCTCGCTGGATCCTCCACGCACTTCGCCCAACGCGTGGACGCACCCATCGAACAAATGAGATTTTCAGTGCTACGAGATTGTACCCCTTTACTATATTGAGTATTACTACGTATTGTGATTCGTCGCTACCGAGTGAATAAATGATAAATTTGAAGCTTTTAAAACCTGAGCAAATTCAATGTAAAATGTATCGATAAATTTCATTCGCGCTGGACATCCATTTCTTTCTGCATTATTAATTTTTGCATTTTATTTAATTCGCATTATCGATACATGCATCGTAAATATCTATTTATTTCTATTTCCTGTAACCAAATTTACATGTATAATTAAACCGCGAGCAAAATATTTATTCGCGTTTATTTCAAGAGATTTAATAAATTTATGGCATTTATAATCCGCTAAAAGCAATTAATAATAAATTTATTATGCAAATGTCAGTTCGAATATTAAAAACAGACTTTCTCAGATTTTAGACGATTGAAATATTAAAAGTAATGAGCGATCGCTAAAAGTGTACCGACTCTCGCTCTTTCTCTCTTTCTCTCTCTTCTCTCTCCGTCAATTTTTTTGTTCAATTGTAGAAAACTTTTTACCTCCTACCAAAGTTGAATGAAAATGTTTGTAAATTGTAATGCTGATTTCTCTCTTTTTATATTCTTTTTTTTTTCATCGATCGCCAATGCTTTTAATTGCAAAATATACAAATTCATACATAATATAATTGTCATAATCCCCTGTGATTGAGATGAAAAATATTTATTAATGCATAATACCAATTTGTATATTGAACGACACTAAATTAATAGCACCACGATTTATCATTTATAATGACGCGTTGAAATAAAATAATCGGATAAATTTAGTCGGGGCCAAACAAGCAACGGGCGGCGTGAATAAATAAAAATTTGTTTTGCCTTTACAAACGGGCTAGCTAATATCTGCCCATTTATTTAATCTCGTTACTCTCTTTCGCTTTACACTTTTTTCCCAGCTAGACGAGCTATAATGAATACTTTATTCGATCGATTTATTTCCATTAACGGCATTTTTAATGATTGCAAATAAAAGTGGAGTGTAGCAAATATTTTGCAGTGAACACGGTCAAGTACGGAAAAATATTTTCGCTCCGATTCTTGTGATTTTTATCAAAAATACCGAGAAGCATTTATTGAAACTACCATCGGTGAATAGAAGGGACGAATGCTAGATGAAATTAGAAAGATTTTACAACAAAAAGAAAAAACAAACGCCAATTCACAATTAAGCGAGATTCTTCCGTCCTATCATTTAGAACAGATCAATATTTTATCAAGCTCTCTCGAATCTAATGTCTTCGATAGTTTCGATAGCCAAGTGCGAGATGGACGCCTTTTTTCACATTGATAAATAAAACATAGAAATTGAGTAAATTGCAGAAGAGAAACCGTTTAAGTTGGAGCAAGTAAAATGTTCTCGAGGAAAATGTGCTTGGAGGATGATAAAAGCAAAAACGAAATACGCAACGTAGCAAGGTCAGACGGTCGAAATGAAAATTGGCTAAATTTCGTTAAGTTTGGCAGCAATTACTTTTGATATCCGACACGCGGGTGTAATTGCGTTGGGCTGCGCGCTGCAGGGGCAGAAGAGGAGGGGTAATAATTTGCTAATATCAATTTCAAATTTCAATTAGTATCATCTCGACGTTCTCTCTTCGCCCGGCCCCTCTTCGTCCCCCTGGCTCGCTTTCTGGACCCCACAGGAGCACGCCATGATCTAAAATTCAATTTGTCCCTTCGTACTGGAGCCGCAAAGAGAGAGCGAAGGTCAGAATGAGATAGAATAAAGGATCGAGTCAGTGTGAAATTTACTGTACTTACACTTGCTGCGTTCGTTGCGCCTTCGTTCCCTGAATGAGCTTTTGCTACCAGTTTGAATTATACTGTCAGGAGCAATAAATTATTTTCATCATCCCCACTCTCTCGTTTGCTCGTTCACTCCTCCATTCGCTCTTATCTCGACTATTAAGATATTAGCGAGAAAACATATATTGCCAATCTTGCGGTGAAAAATGTTTTTCACGCACGCACGCATACTCGCACGCCGAAGTAGACCGAGGATCAATTTCAGTTCTCGGAGTGTCATACATACATGTCATACATACACAGTGTTGAAGTGAGGAAGAGAGGAAGAAAAAAGGGGGTTGAAGCTATGGGGATGGATAGTGGCTGGTGGGGGGAAGGATAGGGCAAATTGTTGAAAGACACTCGCGTGCAAGTCGATGTTACATAACTAGCGCGATACGGCTCCGCAGACACGCATGCGCGACATGCCGACCCATTATAAATTGATAACTCGCCGTTTATTAAGTTCCACGACCAATGCCTGCTTAGGCAAAGAGCCTCCCCTCACCGATACATTCATTATTTATTTACGCGAGTTTACAATCCCTCTAATGGGGATCGGCGTAATCGGTCCACCTCACCCCGCCACAAGTACCACTCTCGCTGCAACCCCCACGCTACCATCCCCGTCACCCTCCTTCATCCTCCTTCACCCTCTCTACCCTCCAGAGCTAGTCAGCTCTTAATCACGTTTCATCCCGCTTTCGAAAATCCGCGTGTCGCTGGAGGCTTGTCGAATCCGGGACTTGGTCGTTTTACCCCCTACCACCATCCTACCCCCCGCCCACATCGATGGGATTCTGATCTACAAAAAGAACCACCAAGGTATCCGATTACGCTGAAAAATATCAAGTTCCCCTTCCCCTGATTGCAGTAATAGCTTATTAATATCTTCTCCGTTTTTCATTCTCTCTTCTTTCCTCTTTTTCATAATCCCCCACCCCCAAATTTGTGGTATTTCTGATAAACTGATTAGCGAATAATCATCAAGCAATTATGTGGAACGAATTAAAAGTTGCGTTAAATTTGTTTAAAGTTGATCTCGTTTCAGTGCGTAACAGGTAATTTTAATACTTAACGATGTAACTAATTCGCTAAATGTAATGAGTTTAAAAGGTTAATGTGAAAAATAGTTTGCATTTAATTTGAAAAAAGCAGGAGGATTTAAGCATGGCACGAGAATTTTATTAGCAAATTGCTTCATTTTAACGATGGAAGTAACACGATTCTGTTGTTATTACATAAACTATACACATATTGTGGCATTATTATATTAAATGCAATTACACTTAATACCGTAACGATTCTAATCCACGAAACGAGATGAATTCGCTCAGAGATTAAATGGCGTCTAAACGAATTCCACAAGCTTTGTTGTTAGCGTAGCACGCGTATCTTGCAACAACAAATTTCATTCTTTGACCACAGCGGTGGAATTCCGGAAATCCAGACCTGCCCGACCCGCGTGCGGTTACACCTGTAGGATCAAGCATCGATATTACTACTTGCGATTCTCGATTTTTCGCTGCCACCGGTCGCCCGGTCGAAGTACGACTTGGTATCGTAAAGAGGGAAATTTTTCGTGGAATTTCTTCGAGTGGAATGACTCGGGCCACCCTTGGCACCCTCCCCCCGTACACTGGGATTAATCTCGCACTTCTCCCACGTAGCCGGCTTAATTTCTTCCCTGAAGCGACTCCCACCGATTGGGACGACCGGTGCGAGGCCGCGGGGCTCGTAAACTTTTCAAATGCGTACGATTCGTCCGTGACGTCAGTGGCGCTCGTAATGCGCAACCGGGCAACTTTGTAGCGCGGCGCTTAATTAATGAAAATTTCTTGGAAAGGAGATCGTGAGCTCATTGGTGCATTGTTGCAGATTGGATCGGTCCACGCGCATCAGGCCCACAATCACCATCCGCATCATCTTCCTCAAGCAGCGTCGCAGCAGCCACTTCAGGCACAGCAATCGGCAAGTCAGACAGCGGCGAGTCAGCAGTCGGCGAGTCAACAGACGAACCAGCAGCAGCAACAACAGCAGCAACAGCAACCGATTGCTGCAAGCGCGCAGCAACAAACGCAGCAGGTGTCGAGCCAATCGCAGGTGCCGAGCGGCGGAAGTGCCGCAGGGCCGGGGGGTGGTGCGGTCGCCAGAGCCGGAAGCATGTTCTGCTACCACTGCCCCCCGGGTCTTCCGGCCCCGCGGTTACCACCATCCCTCGAGTACCCCTTCGCCCCTACTCATCCGTGTAAGTGTCACTCTGAGATTTCTTCATTTTCCATTTCAGTATTTTTCTCTGCGTTGGTTTAATTACGATTTTTCTACTGATTTATCTTTCTCCATGACCCACCCCCTCCCACTCCTACTCTCTCTCTTTCTCTCTCTCTCTTCGTGTTTTTGTCACCCCTCGAGTGGCAGTTGTATGGCTCACTTTTCAGTTTCTCACGCTGGTAACTCCCCTCCACAATGAAAACCACCCTCTCGCGAAGGGTGTCAGAGATTGGTTCCACTCGATACGATCGGTAGGAATTTTGTCGCTAAATCATATTTCACAGGTGAGGGTGGTGCGGCGTTAGGAATTTAGCGAACTCCTTGCCACGGGCAAGTACAGGAGTGACGTCGAGAAACGAAGAAACGAAACGAAAAGTGTGCGAAGGTTCGAAAGTTGAGGGGGTGGGCGAGGGAGAGAACGAAGTGGAGGAGCGAGAGATTGATTGTGCCGGCACTTGCTCTGGCGGAACACATCGATGAAGTTACATTACCGGCTAGACCGAGTTACGCAAAGTGGACGCTACAAACTGGACGGCCGCTAAACTTAATTTGCACTTGGAGGCAACTTCCGGTTAGACCGCGTCCCGACGGCTGACTCGAGTCCCCGGAACTTGGACGGTAGTTTGTCTATTCACCGGTCGTTTTCCACGAGTCTTCTTCCATTTCTGCCAGGGGTCATTAACCGCTTCGTCTATCAAGCGCTTCTTCCTCGTGGAACCTGAGACCCAATCTCGTGAATTTCATGATACGCGTCCATAAACGCTGTTATCCATTTTAGCGGGAGAAATTTCACGAGTGGCGCACCTCTCCCACCCGCTCTCTCAGCTGATAAACTCCTGCCGAAGATATATTCGCTAAAATCTCAATATGGCCGACGACGTAAACGCAATTAACCCCGTCTGACTTATTCCGGATACGCATCACTCGATACTCGAGTAATTTTTTCGACCGTCGAAATAATTTAGCATCCAACGCTACGTTAGAGTTGAGGAGGGAAGTTATTATTCGAGTTCCACGCGCAATTTCCTCGCGTGAAATTACGCGCGGGATTCACTTTGCTAAATTTCAAGTTACGTTGATAACAATATTGAAGTTTCGCATTTTTCCTAATTTACAACATGGAATTACGGAGGATCGACTTAATCAGCTTTAATCTGTCAAATTAGATGAAATTAGATTATATTCATTCAATATATTCTTGTCTCGTTAAATTCGATTAAACAATGTTACGTAAGTCACGCCACGGTTTACGAATTGAAAACAATGTATTAAATTTTATGGAACAACTTTAATTCGTTGAATTCACTTAATCAAATTATCCCGGCCATCTTAATTATTTACAATTGAAAATTCATGGAATTTATCTCGATTCAACGAGATTCCTCCTAATTGCGCGCGCTCCCTTCCAAATGTAACACTTGTCAGAAATTTCTCCAATAAACGCTTTTAACGTGCATTCAACCTAATTCGGGATTATCGAATTATCAACAATTTATCAGAGTTACTGTAATTTCCTTAAAAACGAGACGAATGAACGCGATAAAGTACCTTACACAGATCGCCCACTCTTTATCGAATAAGTCCATGGAGCACCCAGCAATTTCTAAGGCTATAATTTTCAATTTTGTGGGCCAGTAAAAAACAGCAATTGGATTGAATTTTAAAATGAAATCTTTAACATTGGTTGATGTA
The DNA here is from genome assembly GCA_037305995.1 of Sclerodermus sp. 'alternatusi'. Classification (NCBI taxonomy): domain Eukaryota; kingdom Metazoa; phylum Arthropoda; class Insecta; order Hymenoptera; family Bethylidae; genus Sclerodermus; species Sclerodermus sp. 'alternatusi'. Next base: position 1,788,440 of record CM074553.1, read on the forward strand.
CGGCATAGTGGTGTCTCGTGTACATGATAGATGATTGAACGCGATTTCGAGGGGGCCAAGGATGGGGAGGGGGATCCTCAGGGACATCCAGGGGCCCTTGTAGTTGTCTATGCCCCCTCGCCCCACCCCCTCTTCTAGTAGGCAGGCGGGCGCCCCCCGTTGGGATAAACAGATTAGGTAACTACGTGATAAGTCGGTAAGTGGGTTCTCTCGGCCCACGGTCCAGACCCACCGACATTTGCTCTAACATCTAACTACCTCGTCAGTGTCATTAGTAACGGTCGGGGTGTCATTAGATTTCGTTCTACGTGTAGTTTTTCTCTCTACTGACCCTCGTCGCTCTTCCCCAGACCTTCCTGGCGCACACGAAATTCAAACACGTGGAATATAACTAAAATCACTTTTTCCCTTATCCCTTTTCATTAAGCAATTTCCAATTACATCCCCCCGTACGGGTCAATATCCATCGTCGTCGACTCCCAGCGCGCAAGTTTATGGAAAGATCCTGAAAACCCGATGATTCGCAAATTCCACTGTCATCGTCACTGAGAGAAAACATTCGTGACAGAGGAAATTTTCGCGTGATTAGCGCGCGAGTGGAGAATTATTGGCGTGCGGGAGGAGCTCGGTGCGCAATTTGCCGGATGATCCGAAGGATCCATGGAAAAATGGACGTTTCCGGGAGGTTTTTCCCGGAGACAAGCCCGATGAGAGTCTCATCGTGTCAGAGTAGCGGCACTTGAAGGCGAGATGTCTACGTCACTACTAAATCAAGGAACGTCTGTTGGAAATGAATAAGAACTCTCGACGATATATTCCAGGATCAGCGTCTGTCTGCTGGTAGGCACGTGCCATCTTTCTTTCCAGGACACGAGAAATTAATCTCCCTTTTGTTCCCGGTCGACAGTTGCACAAAGCACGACACGTTTCACGATATTCGCAAAGAATTCCGAGTGTAAACATCGTACGCACGACTCTACCATACCCCCGCAAAAGCAAACGAACGAATTACCCACGCGTCGCCGTGTTCCGGGATGCTCCTCCGGTTACCATGGAGGAATTTTATGTTAAGTTTCGAGAATTCGAAAAAATGGCGAGTCTCCCCTTGGGGGAGGGGGCGGGGCTGTGTTAGGCGCGCGAATGTGCCGTGAATAAGATCCTTGGGTGAAACTAGGGGTATCGGACTGCGGGCCTCTCCTAATAAATTGGATCAGACCGACTCTCGATGAGTTGTACGAGTTTTCTGGATTCTATCTTTACTTCGGCGGACTCTAATCCAAGATCTTGAGTGGATTTCAGTTTAGGGCAGTGGTAAATTTATTTAGCAGCCAATCTTCACTCTTTGAATTCTCGCGACCTGTGTCTGTCTCTCCCTCTCTCTCTCTCTCTCTTCCCTTTAATACTCCGTCGTTTCGATTCCACCCCCATATCAGATACCATAACTCTCCATTATTATGTCAGCCAACGCTATGATTATTCATCACTGTACACTGGAATAGTTTTATCGTAGAGAGGTCGAGGTTGGAAAAGAACTTACGACTATGGAGAGGAAGAAACTTAAGGGGATGGTATCCGAGGAGGGAGTCGCTGGAAGGGTGGTTCGATTTTCTGGAGAACTCGCGGCGGTGTCGCACTTGCACAAACTATCGTTAACAACGCATTATACGAGAGGGTACGCGGTGAATTTGTCTCCATCAGCTGAGCAGGTCTGGTGATTTGCATTCAACTACAAGTTTGATCGTCGGAAAAGGCTTAATTGTGCGCTGCACGCAGGCAAATCCTCGCGGCATTAATTTTGCACGTAATGCAAGGGACGATCTCTCGCGAGCACCAAAGGGAGACGAGGCGGGCAGACGCTAGCAAGAATTTCAGGGAACGGGAATATGTGCGTCAGGAGATGGAAAAGGGGGGGTGTGGGAGGGAGGGTAGTTCGACGGAATAATTGCATCCACGCTAGTTAGGAAACTTGGCGATGATGCATCAGGGGGTTGAATCGAGTAGATGCAGCCCTGCAGCCATTGCACCCTCCACCCCCACCCCCGCGACGCGTCCAACGGGCTGGAGAGAACCAGCTTGTCGTTCGACGAGAGATAACGGCATGAATTTTTATGAGTTTAGGAAATTAATTTGTGTTTTTCGCTAAGCCGGGCTTAGCGCCACAGTAATTAATTGCACTGATTGCTTTGCATCATTGATAGGCGGTTCCGGGTTTCGTAACCTTCACCCATCCCCTCGATGTATGTATTCGCGCACCCCATCCCTTCCACCCCTCCGCCGCTCAGCCGAGTCCTCTTATTACGTTCTCTCTTCCGGCTCCAATCGTTTTCACAGCGCGATTTACCCGGCCCCAATTAACTGCCTGCTTATTAAATCACGCCTGCGGATTGGACGTTCGCTCCTTCCTACCAATTTTCAACTACCTCCCCTGCGCGTCTCATCGCGGATAAAAATTCGCGGAAATTGCTAATCTACGTAACTGTTGTACATCCGCGAACCTCCCCGCGATCTCCTTCGGCGCTACGTTAAAACAAACGACGTCATTAATATATATTAAAAGCGAAATTAGTCGGGAAGAATCCGCCGGCGAGTGAATCTCGGCACAGGTTCCAAAATGCTTCGAGGAATTTTCTTTTCGGGTTGCTTCGTGCGAGATTCGCCGCTTTTTAAGCACATTAATAAACAATGATCAGAAGCCAAACAATCTATCAATTAATCGTATCAGCGATATAGATAGAAGGCTAATGGATTGTAATCATGAAATCATTTCGATTTGCATAGGAAATTAGCGCGCGGCAGAAACATAAATTGAAAATACTTTTTATCCCAACAATCTGCCGTTTCCATGTATAAGTGATTGTCTGGAAACCTTTGCATTGTTAATTGGTGCAATTTTACATAGTGACTCTGCTTAATCCTCTATTTTTTATATACGCGGTATTTAATGTAAAAATCTGTCCACCCGACCATTTTTCACGAATCTCGCCGGCAAACCAGTTGTGCAAGATACAAGAAAATCTCATTTTTGAAAGCACTCCGCTATCGCGGACAAGATTCGAGGGGATCATTTCTAAAATTCTATGAACTAATTTCTCTTTTGCAGATACCAGTTACTCGGCTTACCACCCCGCCCTGCATGGCGTAGGTGAGGATTCCTTCGTGAGGAGGAAGCAGCGGAGAAATCGCACGACCTTCACCCTCCAGCAACTCGAAGAACTCGAGTCAGCCTTCGCGCAGACCCATTACCCCGACGTTTTCACCAGGGAAGATTTGGCAATGAAGATTAATCTCACCGAGGCTAGAGTTCAGGTTAGATAGACTCTCTGCACCTTGAAAGTATCTGCAAATAAACCGGCGAAACAACCCTCCGGCAATTGCGTGTCTCTTTATCGATTGTAAATGTAGGCCTTTGGAAGGCACAGGGGGTAGAAGGGCCAGATGCGGTTGATGATTATTAATACGGACATTCGGGGAAGAGTGAAAGCTGTTAATACTTTTCATTAAGGTAAAAGGGGTATTTGATGATAATTAATGTAGAAAGTAAAAGAATATGGGATCTATCGATTGGTTCTGTGTGCATCACCCGAGGTGGCGCAGGGACGTAGAAAATAAAGGGCCCCAGGCCCCAAGGGGCGGCCTGACACCCTCGACCTGACGTAATCTTCTGACAGACTAAGCCGGTAATCTCCGGGATTACTTTGTACTCCGCAACCCCGTCCTCTCCACCATATTTACTCTCGGCGCGGTAATTCGCGCTGAGAATCCCTGCAGCAGCAGCAGCAGCGATTCCACCCAGAAATCCTGTTCTGGAACCTCGGCGATGTATCCTACCCCCTCTTTTTACACTTTTCTGCATTTAACTTAATTTTTATAGATCCATATTCCTCGCCAAAAATCTTTCTTTGATACGAGACCACCCGTTAAGTTTTGCGTTAAACGCCGCGTAATTTCATCCCTCCTGCTTCTTCCGACTCTTTTTTTTTGTCGCTAAAAACCAATTAACGGCTGTATCTTGATGCACCGGTGACGAATTTAATGACGTTACATTGTGTGGACCATTGAAAAAAGGTGTGAGCAAATATAGGTACAGGTATCGATAAAATAAAAGTTCCCTCAGGAGATTCAGGACTTACGTCAGCTATTGTCTGGATCAAGAAGTGTGCACGATAAGGGAGATGGGGTAAGGGACGAGAGAGGGGACTGGAGTATGACGCAATTACGGCGCAGACTCATTGTTTCATTAGAGAAGACAAAGGGAATCTGGAATAATGGACAAATAGGCGCGTTTATGTAGTGCTGTCCTCCTCCTCTACTCCAATTAGAAGCTAGTAAAGGAGGGGGGAGGGCAACTTGCGAGGCACGTTCTACGCACACGTCACACATGTAACTTACACACACACACACACACACACACACACACACACCATAGCTACCATTTACTTCTCCTCGTATCTCTACTTGTCGCTAATAACGATAATTATACGCGTCAACGTCTATGGATTAAAATCAAGGTGACTTTTCCACGCAATTTTTTATCGATCTAAAATTATCGATGATTCACGTTACATCGATGAGCAGTAAGCTGTTAATTGATTTCTTGATAAATCGAGGAATTTTTTTTTTTTTTTTTTTTTCTTCAAGAAACGCGAGCAAAAGGAAGAAACCGTAATGAAGAAAGGGGGTTGTTTCTGCAGGGGGTTGGATTTAGAGTGGCAAGTGGCAAGCTGGACGAAATGCCCTTATCCGGTAGTGAAGTCAAGCCTCGCGCCATTACCAACATGTTTCGGATTAAATTCGCATTGAAAAAAGAAGAGATGAGGGGTTGGGGTGGGGGTGGATAGAGAAAGAAGGAGAAGAAGAGCAGTGGCGGCTTCTACTCCCGAGGGAACCGCGGCTTTGTTCCCAGCTATTACTCGCTCGTGCAACCCTTAGGATATTATTATATCTACCCGTCTACCGCTGCAACCCCCTCCACCTTATTCCACCCCCTTATTCTGCAAACCACCGGTGTCGGAGCCCTGCTCACCGTATTTATTTTATTAAACCATTTTCCAAGCCTCTCCCCCGCATCAAGAAACTTGGAAAGTACCGAGTTCTCAGATATATTTGCCATTTCTCGCAAGATAATTATTCTCAATTTCCTTGCTAGGCTGTTCTGGCTTTTACTACTGCAACACTACCTTTTAACGCAGAATATTTTCCACTTATTATGCTTATCCGATATGTTGTGCGTTACACGTCCAACTATTTTTTATGATACACAGTTAATTAGCTTGTGCATCGACCAATAAAACTTCTCCTGATAATTCGATCTGATTAAACTTGATTTGTCCAAGTAGTATAGGATTAACATTACGCTTACGCGTAAACTACTGATTTCTTTGACGCTATTATGCTTTTATAAAATTTCTCCTTTTGCGTATACAATGAATTTAAACGGTAAACACGTACGAAATAAAATAGCTAAGTACACGAGTGTGGTAGAATTCGCGAAAATAAAATAAATAGAAAAAAGAGAAGGGAAAATACTGCGAGAAAAATGGCGAACATAAAATCCATGTTAATGAAAACACTAAAATATCAACTGCATCTGAAATATAAACAGTAAAATAGAAATATTCGGGCGGATATAAAAACATTGTTATAAAATTTGGAGATACTCCATTAATATTTATTTTTTCCCAAATGCGAAGATACAAGACACAGGGGTAAATATGCAAATGCAACACGTCCGATGAAAAATATACGTACACCGGTAGCAGCTTCATCCATCACGATACCGCGCAAGATCAAATTCCCTCGAATTTCCTTAGAGATAAACCCTAAATATTTCACTAAATCGCTAAATAGTTAACGAAGCTCACCGTCGCGCGCAAATCCTTAATTTCGCCAAGCGACGAATAAAAACCAAATCCAGAAGGGTGGAAGGTGCGCGAAACATTTTCCCATAAGTACGCGTTCGCGAAAGGCGTATCACGCACCGGAGTAGGAGGGTGAGGAGGAGGAGGGGGTTCGTTCGTAACGATAATACGAAATGAGCGGATGAAAAGCAGATGGATAAATGATTAATTTAAAGCGGCAGGTGAAGAGAGACAAAGGGCTGGGAGAAGATGATGCAAAAAGGCGACAGAAGGAAGTGTCGGAAGTGCCGCGGAGGGGGCGGGGGTGCGAGGCGTGGCGATGTGGGAATGGTTGAAGGATAATTGCATACCGCGAGGAACATTCTGTGCAGGGACGCGCGAGGAGTGGCTCTTCCGTCGTGCATGTTCAACGAGCCGACAGCAACCACTGCCCTCGAGTGTTTTTTAAAAAGCTCGAGTTCCGCTAACGAGACTAACTTGACATAATACCAACTGAAATAGACTTTATTACACCCAGCGGCCTCCCTGGCTCGGCGGTCTTCCTCCTCCTGCGCAGAATGTCCTGCGCCCGCAGCCTTTTTCACAATTTTCTCAACCTCGCACCACCGTCAGACTCTATTTTCGCCGACTGAAACACTTTCTTACTGACAAATTTGTCATTTACTCGCTTCCACCTAACGCTCCAAATGTTTGGACCCGAATAAACTGATTTACCCGGAGAGAACTCGGAATTTCCTTCTCTGCTTCCCTTACGTTCCATTCTTCTCACCCTCGCCCTCTCCCTCCCACTCGCGCGTTTTCCACGAGTTGCCGCAAGAAACGAAACGAGTGGAATTGGAGAACTGACCGAGTGGACTGCGGTTCGAGTAATTCTTGCTAATTGGCACTGCGAGGGTGGATGGGGCGGAAGAGGTAGAGATCGAAGGTATTCGTAGCTGGAGAGAGGGTTGTTTTGACCTGGCGACTGTCTTCGGTGAATCTTGCGAATGTGGTAATTTTCGATGGATTTCCATTGGAGGGGGATGATTAACGAGGGTGAATTTTTTAATCGTGCAGGTGTGGTTTCAAAATCGGCGAGCGAAATGGAGGAAGAGCGAGCGTCTCAAGGAGGAGCAGAGGAAGCGAGAAGGTGGGGGTGGATCGGGTGGAGGAGGGGGTGGATTGGATGGGTCCGGGATGGTGGCAGCGTCGTCATCTTCGGCGGGCCCATCGCCAACGGGGCACGACCCGGATGGGACGACCGGAAGTAGCGCCCCGGACGGTGAGGACGTCGCCGCCGAAGGGGCAACGGGCTCCAGGAGTCCCAGCACGACTTCCGCCTCGGTCAGTCCGCGCCCCCAGCCAACTCAGCCGTCCCTGGGAGGCGTCGCGACGCCACCGCCGACCCCTATAAGGGCGCCGCCACCCACCAGCACCGTTGGAGGTCTCGGACCACCCGTCGAGAGGTGAGCTTTCAGCTTCCTATGTATTTACGTCTTTAGGAAATGCCTCCCCTTAACCTCCACCTTCTCCGAGACCTTCAGCTTCTATTCCGAACTTCCTTTCCAGCCGCCAAAACCCTCGGTGCCCTAACGCCTCCTCCCTGCTGTAGATCCTTATCCTGTCTCTCCCTCTCATTCTTTTTCTCTCCTTCCTCTCCATCAGCAAAAACCGCTTGCACCCCCTCCTCCCCCTTCTTAGAGATTTTCATCTTTGCGAAATATCCTCGTTTAAGTGACTTCGCAAGGTACTCCCGACTAAATTTTTCTCCTAACCGATACTCCGGCAAACGTCTCTAGCTCGTTTATCGATTTTCTCTCTTCCACTCTCTCTCTCTCTCTCTCACTCTCTCTCTCTCTCTCTCTCTCTCTCTCTCTCTCTCTCTCTCTCTTACCTGAATTATTTCTTTCGCTCTTCTCACGCTCTCTTCCTTCCAGGGAAAATCTCTGATTTATTCGCATCTCCGAATGTCTCGAACCATTAACACCCCTTTTGTGTGGAATTTGTATTTTGTGTGTGTCTAGCGGGGAGGGGGTGGGGTGATATTCAACACTTACGTAGTTTGGTCCACCCACCCCCGTCTCTTCCTGCATTTTCCCTTTACCTCGTCTTTCTCCTGGAGCCTTCTTACGCCTTATACAACACCCCCACCCCCGCAAGTAATGCTGAACGTGTCGACCGGAAGTTCGACACGCGCCATTAAACCACTCTGAAAGCAGCAAGATGTTATATCCTTCAAATCCTGTCTTACGAAGTCTCTCGGTCTCACACTTCACTACCGACTTACACATATAATCGTTGTAATCGTCGCCTCGTTAACTGCGTCTCACACACCTATGTAACAGTTGAAATTTACACTTGGGGTGAGTTTAATGTGCGGGACGTTAAGTGTTTCTTGTGCCATGAGTTTTTAAATTTACTCATGAAAGATTACAGCTATTCTTCTCGCGTTATTAAGTGATATTTCATCGTAGCTCTTACCGTGGATTTACGAATACCAAAGGGAAATTTCTGAAAATTATTCTCCATGGTTCTTTTATCGTGTATTTATTTGTGTATGTGTGTGTGTGTGTGTATGTACTTCATTATCATTCATTTTTGAAATATATTTTTGCGCTTGGATAATTGAGGACATCTGGGAGAGATCCTGGTACTTGGAGGAAATAGATTTGATGCTTTTCCTACGCAGTATAAATGCTGCTTTAGTAAATTCATTCGAAATGTAAGGGATAATGCTCGTAATACCTTTTACGTGGACGCACATAATGCGAAACTGTATTCAATCTTGCAAGGATGTGTCCCTGGCATAAGACGCGGACGTTTCTCTTTATAATCCCGAAAATAGAGTAAGTCGTTGCGTTTCAAACTGGAGGGTGGAGTAACAACGACGGATATGCAGACTTCAGGGAGTATAAACAACCCCTATAAAACTTTCATATCTCCTCTTATTCGACATTATCCACCTAAAGCAAACTAATAAAAATATCTACACGCGTTAAAGTAACGCAAATGGCTTCACCAACAACGATTTTCACCAAAATTCATAAGCCGCAAAAAAACATTAGCTCATTTCGCGCAATGATCGTCTCTCACCCCCCCCCCCCCCCCCCGGAAAGAGGCAAATTTATTAGGAAGGTTTACAAACATTCCCCGATAAATAAAGTATTGAGATTTAGCAAATGGTTTTCACGACTCTAACTCGCGACAGGGGGAAGGGGGTGGGGGTAGAAAAACCAAGAGAGTGCAGATTAGAGTCGACTTGATAATCCTGAGACTGAGGAGGGGTGGTTTGGCAGGAAGACAGCACGTACGAGAAAGAGAGAGAGAGAGAGAGAAATCGGGGGTGGAAAAACAATGTCGAAAAGACAGACACGGCGACCGATATAAGTAGATATGGCGAGCATAGAAGGGGCAAGATGGAGGAGCAGCCTGTTTTCCACGGGCTTGCTGGAAAGGCGGGGTAGGAGATACTGCTTCGCCGTCTCCGCAGTTGTAATTTATTTAAAACCGCTCGCCGTAAATATATCCTCATCATTTATTCAGGCGCTCGGGAGCTCCCCGACTGCGGGGGTGTAAGCTTTGCGTTCTCCTTACCCCCTCCCGCATCCACTATGTACTCCTTACGAATAGTCGGTTCGTTGCTTTTCTTCGCCGGTTATAACGCTCGAGCCTAAGCAAACGCAGCGACCGATACAACGCCCAGGAGCTCACTCGTCTCAGGGGGGATGATCGATCCAACTTGGTCCAAATGAGCGCTTCTCTCCCCACCTGGAAACAAGCTTGACTTTCTCAAAAAATGAGAACCAGCTTTCCTCGTTTATCGCCGGAAGCTGCTGTAAAGCATCGAGCTCCTCGCAATCGCGACGAAACCGAACGACGAAATTGCGAAATACAGGGTGGTTTTTGCGAAGCGCGAACGTCACCCAACCCGCTTTTAGTTAATCGAAAACGTCGGCTTGTTCGTCGAACATCCAAGTCCCGATGTAGAAACGGACCTTTGGCTTTCACACACACGCGCGCGATGATGCGTAGATGAGAAAAAAAACCAAGTTTTTTTTTTATCAAAAACCGTAGTTTTTTCAGAAGAGGATTGGTCGAGTGGAGCCAAGTGAAAATATTTATTCGGTAAGCGCAAAGGAACATTTATACCGCGTGCGCGAACGCTTGGACTTTAAAGGTTAAATGGAAAGAGGACAAGTAGCGTTGTGCGTCTAGCAAAACTACCCTTTTGCAATGATGGGTCGTTAGGGAAAGCGGGAGGGGGGGTGATGAAGATTGTCAATGGAGAGAAGATGAATACAGTTCCCGCTTATTAATGGCCCTGCATTGATAACCGTACGTACAGTTCCCCGAGATGAATCGGGTGAAAGAAATCCATCCGGGGACCTGAATGGCGCGTACTCGCAAATTCAACCTACTTCGGGCTTTTGGCAAAAAGTGGAAAAGCTCGTTTAGCGGAAACAGCGGGCTCCTGCCCGAAATGCTCGAGTAAATATAAAGAGCGGCGAATAGAAGTAATGCGATTCCACCCGGAGCTTTCGAGTTTATCGAGAAACGCCGCCGCGAGGACGCGGAGAGGAGCGAGTCGTGTTGATTTCGCCGAAAGATTCGTCCTGGATAATGGAGATCTCGAGCGAGGGGGAGGAAAAACCAGGAGGAGGAAGACAATTCACACGCGCGCGCAACAGCGGATGCTCGAAATAAATCCGTGTGGGTCGATCCGACACCAGGAGAATGGCAGGTTAGCCGTGATACGCCGATGACGCGGAGTGCGAGGGTAATGGCACGGACGGGGTGGAACGGGGGTGCGGGCAATGCTAGGAGACGATACACGTGGCAGTGTGCATCGTAACTCGATATCATCGCTCGGGGCAACATATCCTCGATGGGTCGTGAACTTAGGTGCTCGGAGAGTCTGTAGGCGCGCGCGCGCGCGCGCACAGACGCGGCAAATTAGATGTGTAGGTGAGAGAAGCAAGCGAGCGCACGTAAGCAAGGTGCACGGTAGGCTACGCGGCTAATTGCCACTAATTATCGCGCTTACCGCGGTTCGAGCCCTCCCCTATTTTCTGTATACCCTGCCGCATCCCCACCAGGAAGCCGAGCACTTGCCATTCCACCCCCTACTCGGGCCGCTCTCACCCTTTAGCTTTGCCGTAGCCGATCCGCTTTGAGGATGGGCCAGCCGGGTGGAGGGGGGAGGGGGTAACTCCCGACTGCTCTAAAATCCTGACTAGAGCACCCTCCACTGACTAGATTCTGTCTTTCCCACCTTCCAGCGTCTCCACCTTCGTCGCAGCCACCCCCATCGCTCCCTCGACCCTCCCTCTCCCACTTGTACTTCTGGCTTCTCTGCCTCCCCCACCAACGATATCGTGCGACCTGGATGCCGTTAGCTGCCAAACTCGCTCTCCGGCTCTCGAGCTCGTTACATTAATTAAACAATATTTGCGATTAATATTTGAGATAATCATCAGCGCCTCAAAGCAGCCTCGCTCGGATGCGGAACATCGCGCGTGCTAATCGGGTTAGCGCCATACCTTCTCCTTCTCCTTCTCCTTCTCCTTCTCCTTCTCCTCTTCTCTTCTCTTCTCTTCTCTTCTCTTCTCTTCTCTTCTCATCTCCCTTCTCCTCCTCTTCCCTTACACCCCCGCCTTCTTCTCCTGGAGCCTCTTCGCTCCCATACTACTCGCATCTTTCACGTACCCCTTAGCCTACCCTCTCGCCACCCCCTCTTCCTCTTCTAATTTCCTGGATACCTCAGGTTATGGTTTTCTGTCCGAAACCAGGCTATGGCGCGTCCAAAAGAATTTGCAGGAACACGGGGTTCCGAGTTGCGCGTTGACGCGGACTCTGTATATCTTGCGTTTTCGCTTGTTTCTCAGATTGGACGTGCGAAGGGTGTGGATCGAGCGTGAATTTGCAAGAAATATCTCATCCATTGGTTTTGCGTGTAGTTCTCAGGGACCAGGAGCAGGATTCAGGCCTGTGGAACCACCGACGTCACTGTTCTTCTCCCCGCACTTAGCAGCCCAGTTCTCACCCCCTATTTTCGGTGGCAAGGTGGTCAGCAGCACCCCCAGTTCCTTGGCTTCGACTACCCCCTCACTCTGGAGCACCAGCGACCACCGTCCCGGAAGTCTTCAGGAAATGCTCTCCTGGTCTCCTGCAGGATGGCCGAGCTCCTTGTGCGGTTGTTGCAAACCCGGGGCGAGTGACCTTCATCGGAACAGTAGCCTGGCAGAGCTCAGGAGAAAAGCTCAGGAACACTCGACAGCCTCGGCTCTTCTCGGTGGTCTGGCTGGATTCTCGGGTGGACTTCCGCTCCCTCTGCCACTTCCTCTGCTACCCCCGCTTCTAGGCTTGTCCAGGAGGCCCGAACATCATCATCATTTGCCAAGTGTGGTGCACCAGATACAACCCAGCACCAAGGAAGACCCCTAGGATCTTTAGCGTAGCATTTACATTATTAGCGCGAACCTGACGATTGTTAACTTCCTGTTCACTTTGGTCCACTGGTCGTTGAACCGACATTTTCCCAAGTTGCAAATGTCACGCAAATTTCTATCTCGATCTGGACTATCCAATCGCGTTGGTACGGGGGTGTGATGCGGGGGCTGGCACGTTGAGAATCAGGGATTATATTGTGTATTACAAAACAGCCTAAGCTTGGTTATTTCAAAACTTGTACGATTTGTATCAAAAGTTTCGATATATTGTCGATACGATAATCAATCGCGATAATGATGATGATGATATTTGAATAAGTGAATTATTTATATATAAGTTTTGGGAGAGGTCGACATTAAAATATAGCATTGTACCGTGCATTTAGGTTTATCGGTTGCTGGTGGTGGAATACATCAGCAGTATATGCACCAAGTGGAAATTGTCGGTTAAATTGTTGAAAGGAAAAGTGCGGAAACTCTTACCACTATTTTTTTATCGCGCAACATTGGAAGTAAAATGCTTGTGAATCTTTTGGAAGTAAACCCTTGACGATGACGTACGTTTATGTCGAAAGAGTGTTCATTCGCGATTAGAAGTAAAATTATGAGTGTACGAGGACTGCTGAATTTCAACGCTGATTATAAATGGCATAAAACAGGGGGTGTACATATACATAGCATATGTACAATAAGCTTCGTAGTACTAATTCGATTTGTTTCGTACTTTTCTGTACTTTCCGTACTTGTAAAAAGTTGCCAAATTCTCACACGCTATTCAATTTCTGCAATTTAATGACCAAACTTTATTGACAAAACAATGAGGTTGAATTATCAACGTTCGTGAAGGACCAATGCGTGATTTACACGAGCTACACCCTGCACAATCGTTTATTTGTTTTCAATAATTGACCATTCGAATAATTCGAAAGACAGATCTTACATATATAATTAATTTAAAAATTGAGACTAATAATGCTGCTTCCGAAAAGTGGCTACTCGTACTATGCCTTAAGAAATCTTGAGAAACGTAATAACATAATCCTTAGATAGCAGCAATATGTAAAAAAAAAAACTATAAATATTTGCTGCCACTTGAAAAATTAGTCATCGATTTGAAGCATGCATTTCACTTACTTTAATTAAACGAGTATTGCGTCATCAATAGAAACAATTCTATAATTGAGAATTTTCAGTTGGTATCGATGACTGATCTTTTCATGGATAATAATAATTTTTCTTGTAATCAATATAGCGATGCACAAATCCAGTTTGTTTCTGGATTGCAAAAGTTGAATTTAGCCAAGAAGTATAGCTACCTGTAGAAATCTGTATATTATCTCCTGGTTAATTGTCACTGCTAATCATAATAGTTTAATAAAACATGTTACGAATTAGTGATTATTATGTAGTCTAAATTGTGGTAGTGAGATATCGAATAAACTTGTTCTCTCGTGATAAGTCGAGCATTAAACGACCCTCTCATTTTAACTATAAAATCATTTGGAAAAAAGCCCCAATTAAACAACACGTGAGCAGAAGAATTTCTTTTTAAAAAATAATTGAATTTCAATTTATATTTTTAACATAATGTCCTTATACTGTTGACTACATAGGCATTGTTGATTATTGTTTAATTCTCTAAGATTATATTTATTTGTCAATGTAATTATTCTCATGGGAATCCTTTATTATTTACTAAAATATATATTTAATAAATTGTATGTTATGTTACAGTTTAATTTGTCAATATAGAAATATGTATGTAAATTAAAAACGTGTGATTATTAGACTTTGTATATAAAATTTATTAAATATATTAGTAAATAGAGTAACTAATGTGACCTATAATATGTGCAGAATATATAAATATTTAAATATAAGATTAAAAGTCAAACTGAATTTAATGCAAAAGATTGAATTTTCTGCATTAGCACATGAACCATAACTTTGGTACATTTATGAAATTGTATAAAATTCTAAAAGTGCGCAGAAGTCAATTAAAACAAGAGAACGCACCAGCATAGACCAAATTGCTCCTAATGCAAATAAGTATAATTTGATTTCAAACCTAAAAACCTTCATACTTTTTTTTTATAAGGCGCACTACGTTTCTTCAGAGAAATTTAATTAAACCGTAAATATTTGGCGTACGTAAAAATACGATTCCTTCGAAGCATGAGAAATTCAGCATTTAGCATAAATGTTTCGCGGCGCCTAGCCACAGTAGAAATTCAAAGTAGGTTAAAAAAAAATATGACCCATTCATCCGCAAAAATACTCTGCAGTTTGCCTCCTCGCGAAATAAATAACAATCATAAGGCAAGAAATGCAAAGATAACGAGGAAACAAGAGCACGCGAGAGAGGAAGAGAGAGAAAGAGAGAGAGAGAGAGAGAGAGAGAGAGAGAGAGAGAGAGATGAAAATAGAAAAAGAGAAAGACTTAGCAGAGGCGCATACAGTCGATTAACCACGGGACCCCATTTTGTCAGTAGTAAAACACGAGTTTGGTTGGACCCCCACCAAGAAGAATCGGCCGCACTTGAGTATAAACATACAGGCGGAATCTTTTACGGGTCCGTGAACAGCGTACAACTCGGAAAGTGTTATCCTAGCTGGAGGAGGTAGAAACCGGAGGGTAGGATTGGTATAAAAAGGAAACGAGGGAGGGGATGAAGAGGAAAGACAAGAAAGCGAAGAAGAAGGGGTGGTAGGTGGGAGGTAAAAGAGATAGAAACCAGAAGGGGTTGTTGGCAATCAATGCTCCTCATAAGAAAAGCTCGCCCTCTCTTATGGGATCAACCCTCCCGGCAGCGGAGGGGTTGTGGAGGACTAGGGGTTGTTCCCAGCTCAACCAACCAGAGACAAGACGCCATTGATCGGCACGTGGCTCCGGTTTGCTAGAGGGTGGAGGGGCAGATTTCGCTTGTAAGCTACGCTGTTGGTGGTGAAAGCGAGCTGCGTGTTCTACCATGCACCCTCCATAGTGGTGGTGGTGGCGGCGGCGGCGGTGGTGGTGGTGGTGGTGATGGTGGTGGAGGTGGTGGTAGTGGTGGTAACCTCGATGAGGTGCTGGTGGTGGTATTGATGGTGGAGGCTGTGGTGGGGGCAGAGACGCGTTCTGCACACTCCGTTACACTTACTGGTAAACCGTATTAATCAACGACATCATGGTTTATCCCCCATTCCCGTGTAGGCCACTACACCCCTCCATCTCTCCTTGCTGGTTTCATCATCATCCCCTCTCTTAGCTACCGTTAGACTTGCACTCACTGAGAATATCAAGAGATGAGACAGAGGGAGAGAACGGAAGAAGTTGCTGCTGGATAGAGACGGTGCAGGTGAGTAGGGGGTGGGTTTGGGGTAAGGCAGCATCAACTCAGGCGCCAGACCACTTACGGGGACCCGATGAACGCTTAACGATGTCTCTTGATACTTCTTACGTGGCTACCCAAGACTTAACGCGAGATTACTACTTCTTTCACTCTTCGCGTAGCTAATGAGCCTTGATTTTATTTTAGCTTCGATTCTTCAACCACCTTCGGATGCTTTCGCGAAACTGATTATGACGGTCCTTTCGCGGAATGTTTCTTTCGCTCGCGAAGAATATTCGCTGATTCTTCGAGGAGTCTCCGATTTCTTTGATAAATCTCTCATTTGACTCGTCGAACGGTGGTTTGGTGTCATCCCTTATCGTAAAAATCTTTGGATCCCCCACCACCCCACCCATCCCAGAGAAAAACCCGTGAAATTTCTGCTTTGTGGACAGAGAGTTCTCGGTTTTCCATAAACACAACTCTGGAAAGCTAATAAACGTTTAGAAATAATTGAGGAAATACTTGTGTAAATAAGCGGTTTGATAAACGAGGTCTATAATTTATGAGGTAATTTGTTAAGTGGCTTCCTGCATTTGATGGAATTATCGTTTGCAGGAATCACTATACCGTGCACTATTAAAGGAAATGCAATAATTGGGGGATTAATAAAAATATAATTAGGAGCCGGCTAATTAGCGCAAAGTACAGGAATCGCTGGTAATTACTGGATTTTTTTTAACCGAATATTACCCCTTTGCAATTATATTTAAAGTTTCTAATTACATTTGTACTTCGGTAGCGCGGAGAACCACATCACATAACGCTATTAGATTAATTAAGGCCGGATAGTTTAATGGGATTTTTTTATTATGGGAATTTCACGGGAAGCTTCCACAATGGAAAGTTAAGTAATTAAACGTATGCCCGAAGCACGGTGGTAATTTCCTTGTCCAGTAAAAGCTCTGGAAACAGGAGCGCGAGTAAGAAGGAGGGAGGGCGGGGGAAGGGGGAGGGAACGCACGATGAAAATAGGCTAAAAAATGATTTTGCGGTAGATCGGGGAGAGAATCTCGCAATTTAAAGATTGAGAGTGGTAGAGCGCTGTTCGTTTTGGTGAAATTTCCTGGAGAACTTTTATTCGGGGGTGGTGGGTCGTACGGACAACGCTCCGTGCCCGTGGAGAAATGATTATTCCATCAGGGCGAGTAAATCAATCTCGATCTGACGGTACGCGATTAGTTTACGGATCGAGCAGGGCTATAACAGATTTCGGTGTATCAGGCATGCCGAGGTCGGGAAGGTGGAAAGCATCTTGATGTCGGTAGACAGTGATTAATATCGAGGCCGTCGTCTGGCGTCTTCCGGTAGGAGCTCGACTTGCGCTCCAACTCGTACGCCACCACCCCTCTCCCTCTCCCCCTTCCTCACCCGCCGTCAGAACCCTCGGAATTCCTCAGCCCTGCGCCCGTCACCGTAAAAGGTTTTACGAAATTCATTGTCGGCCAATTTGCATGTCAAAGCCACCAGCCACCAACGGAACACGCCCTACGACCGTCGACCTACGCGAGAAAAGCACCCCCCTCCCTCGCTTCATCCCTTACTTTCCTCCACCAGCGCTCCGCCACCATCGTCTCCCGCTGCACCTTTTCTTCGTCATCATCCTCCTTCCGCTCCTTCTCCACCGTATCCTCCCTCCTCCGCTTCTTCGAGTTCCGCAAGATGCGACTCACGGAAAAATCTTAGGAAAGAAACTCGATTCTAAATGTCTCGCTGTAATCGGCTAATTGTGCTTCGTTAAGGGTGAACCGGGAGCCGAATCACTCAAGGGTGTATCATAGATTCGAGATAAAAATCTTTGATTTATCGGGTCTTGCCGCTTTAATAAAATTGCCTATAAAATTGATATCTCGTAAGGATGTAAATTTTAGATAAATAAATCCCATAAAAAGTTGCAGGAGCGCCGTAGTGGCGAACAGAGGAAATTTCATCGAGGCAATGTGGGACGTTGGATAGACCGCTATGAAAAGTGTATATTTCAGTGGATCTCGCAAGGAAATGGGGAAGAAGGGCCTTTCCCCGGACCCTTCCGCCGGACAAAGGACGGGGGGCGTAAGAAGGCACGTCCCTGGGATCTCCGGTATAACGCCTTATAAAGGATAAAGCCCGCAATGGCGACGAGGGTGGAGAGGTGAATTTATCGAGGTTGTCTGGCGAAACTAAGGGGATCAGGAGCCGCAATGATTTTCAATTTTCGAATCCACTTCGAGGCTGCACCTTCGCTCTACCACAACTCGAGAGATTCGATCCAACCACCCTTTTCCTATCCTCCCTTCCCCACCATCCCTCCTTTCCTCCCTCTCTCTCTCTCTCTCTCTCTCTCGTACCACCCTCTTTCCTTGCGGCCGCATATTCTCCACATGATTCGATACTTGCACATTCTTCGCCACTTGCGATTTTCCATCGAGCGCAAGAAAAATATATTACAGCCACACCGAGGGAGATCAGTCTTGCTGGCAAATTTTGTCAAGATCGATACGCAATTTATTATAGTACATTTACTACTTTATTATTGACATAACATGACCGTAAAGCTAATGTCGCGCTACATCTACGTAACACGCTGAATAATTCATTGGTAATTGCAATAATAAATGGCACTTGCCGAATATCCGAACGAAATTTGCCATTATGGTTTTGTAATTCGAATGACGTCATCAATGAGTTAGCATGCGCGTATCGTGTACTATTTTCGACGTATCAATTAGTTGTAGGAGGAGAGAGATCGTCGGGCGCTCCGTGGGTTTTGGCTGAAGAATCATTGAGTCATACTACTGAATTTTTGTTTCTCGGGAGAGAAACGACGGATGTCCGAAGAATCATCCCCCGTGGGACGCTTGATTTTCTATTTCTCGTGCGAGGGGTTGCGAATCGTTGCTAATTTTGGGGAAAAAATGGCAGGTATCACGATGCGCGATAGATTTGACTATCTCGCTTGATTTCAGAAAGAGTGTGCACCGCGGTCGCGTTATTCCGAGAATGCGGAACCGGAAGTGGGTGGAGCGGGCCAGCCGGCTCGAAGATAACGAGGTTTTCCTCGGTTGGTTAATTCGCCGCGGATTGGATCGTGCGAAAACACGCGCAGTAACATCATTTTCTCTCGATCTCTCTTTCTCTTTCTCCTCTGCCGCCATCCCCTTTTATCCTTCCTGAATTATCCTTCCTCTCCCCCTTTCCCGTTTTATTCCGCCTGTCCACCGGAAGCCTCGAATTCAACGATGTCACTAACGCTCTCTACACTTTGATCTTCGGGGTAGCTGATGGAAAAATGCGGCTTGTTTAACGTGGTTATAGGTTGACCACGTTGCTCAACGTTTTTACGCAATATCCAACGGACACTATGTTCACGCTCATGCTATTACAGTTAGACCCCTCCCCCTCCCCTCCAACGTCACTTTATTTATTAAACTTATATTTGTATTCATTTATACAAAACCATTTACACAGTTTACGTTATTATTACATTTTACTTCCATCCGCGTTTTTACCTCGCGGTACTACTCTTCGAAATAATAAAATCTTCCCCCATAATTGCGTGAACCATCGAAAGGGTACCAATCGCACGTACAGCCTCGGACAGATATGGAGTTCCTAATCTCGGCTTTGGCAAAAGACGATCGAACTTTAACTTTGAATGTCCAAGGAAAATTTTCTCGACGGTGAATTCTGGTTAGAGAGATTCTATAAAAAATATATGTAGAATAAATAAGGGTAGCCCGGATTATATATAATTTTCAGAGGAACCAACGAATCGCGGCAAAACACTTTGATCTGTTCTCGCGAAACTGAAGCAACGTAAAAAGCAATGTCCGAATCAGGAAAATGCGTGTGAACCATCGTGCAAAATATAGCAATGGGAATGAGAGGAGAGCGAGTGGGGGAGCAAACAGTTTCGGAGGATACGAGTGATTAAATAGAGAACTGCATTGTTTCCGCGAAATGCGTGAATTATTCCGGAAGCATCAGGGTGGCCCTGAAAATGTTTTGTCGCCGTAATACCCGTGTGACGTCACTAATACAGAGCGAGAGACTAGCTGGCCTTTTAGTTTACCAGCACTTCCGTAAAATTTATTAAGTGATTTATTTGATGTTTGCCCTCTCGTGCGGTGGGTTAGCCATCGAACGGCCCACCACCCCTTTTTAGTCCCCGCTACAGACCACCGCCACTTGCATATATCCTCTCTGCACCAGCATCGGCAGGCGCAGCCGAGCGTTCGCCAATTATTCAGCAAATGTTATAATTGGCGCATTCCATTACGCGTAATGGATCGCACTTAGTAGCTACCGGTGTGATTGGGGCGAGAGAGCCTCCGCTCATGCGGGGATCGAACTGGAGGATAGACAGAGGGAAGAATGGACGATCGGAAAGAGAGAGAGAGAGAGAGAGAGAGAGAGAACGAAAACGAGAGAGAAAGAGCCTGAGAGTTCGTGGGAAGAATAGAACGGATCGAGAGACAGAGACGGGAGTAGGCGACGCAAAAGATGAAAAGAGCAAGATGGCGGCGAAAGAGAAATCGCGGAATGCGGGCAGAAATTCCCAGAGATCCGAAAAGACGGAAGGAATGCAAACCGGAAAGAATCTCGGTAACGTCGAGAATCTGGAGGATGATGAATCGCGAGCGAACCGCAGGAAAATCCTGAAAAATGGGGAAACCCATGAAACGGGACAGGGGAGTCGGGAGAGAAGGAAGACTAATAATCTCGGAGGCAGCGATTTCCTGCTTCGTTTATTAATTATGCTAATCTTTCGCGAAACCTCGAGGAAGCGAGTGTAATGCACGGTCAGGGTGAAACTATTGTCAAATAGGAAGATCCTCCGGGTTCCGCGGGAACCTCGGTAATCCCTTGAAGGGATTCCAGCGTTCCTAATATGGCGGATCCAATTCCAGCCCGAGGAGGAAATAGGCAAAACGAAAAGAGAAACAATAATGAGGGGTGGAAAAGCTCCTCCCGGACGCAATCACTAGGTTTGCCAGCGCTGTAATTGAGGGAAAAACGGAGTGTTCTCACATTTAATCGCCTTTAACGGGTAGTTCGATTACGAAGAGTGAGCCGGCGGGATACATAAATTCACCTGTCGAGCTGCGATCGGGCAAATTCCAATTGGATGAATCATTGGTCGAGAATTCATCGGCGAATGTGGATTGGATAGCGAGCGATCGTTTAATGACCGGCACTTACGGATGGGCAACCGCCGGTGCTCGCTGACAATTAGGAGAGCGAGAGGCGAAGTAGTACTAGTCAACGAATTGCGCGGCAATTCGTAGGCCCCGCGCGCGGCGCCCTCCCTCCCTCCTCTGCTGTCCATGGCAGATCCCGGAATAGCAGATCCGGCTTGTTCCGCAGACTCAGGTGCGTTTGCCGCTCGGTATTAAATTTATAATTCCATTAGGGACCCACCGCAGCGATAATACTCGTGTTTTCGCTCGGCCCACGCCACCGATGGTCACGCTCGGCCACGTGGCGACGATTCTCCGATTCTTACGCTCCATCCACCAACGTGTTCCTACCACCACCACCACCAACACCATCACCATCGCCATCGAGTCACGTGATTATCCTGTCAGCGACGCCGGTTCATTTTGCATCGGTGAAAAACCATCGACTGCAAACTCCTCGAAAAGGACTGGAGAAAATACGAAAATACCCTTTGCATCGCTTTTTTCTCATAAACTTGTTTTGAAAACTTTCCACTGATTTTCGGGGGGCGTGGGAACGGAAAGGAATCGGATGGATTGTACTAACGAGTAACAATCCATAAACTTTCCCGTAAACTATTCAATTTGGACATACCGATCGCGTTGCTTCGATTGGTTTCATTTATTATCTTTACGTGGGTCCCACGTGGTTTTTGCGTGAAATCTGCGAATAAACGGGCGGAGTCGTAAATATTCAAGATAAGCAACTTTTAGAAAGAGAAGCGAGTTTTCTATCGGAAAGAAAATTGTATTTAGTTAGATTTGGTTACGGTGCTGTAAAGTAAAGTAAGGAATGAGACTAGCGGGGAATGAAGTAAAAAAGTATATTGTATATGGAGCGAACTTAAGGGTAGTTAAGGTGAAAGGGGCGAGGGAGGAGGACCGGGTGAAAAGTCACGATAGACCAAGTATAGATACCGGAAGGCAGAACCTTGGTTGGGTGGAGGGCGCTATTACGTACGGCCACCCTTCGGTCCTCCACTTACCCCTAACGATGTTCCGGGCAAATAAAAGTTGATTTCTCCTCCCCCTCTCCCCTATTCCAACATTTTCTTTTTCTACTCTCCTGTCGTTTCGTTTCGTTTCGAGTCATTCGCTTCTTCGCAGAGCAAACCCTCTTTTCGTGTTTTCCCTTTTTCCTTCCCCTTCTCTTCTGCTTCTCCTCCACCTACCACCCCTCTTCCTTCTTAACTCCACATACGCCTACTACGTTTCGACGCTTTAACTTTTTACACGCTCCTCCTACGTAAACTCGGCTAGTGCTCTAGAAAATACGTTTGTAGCATAAAATTAGCGAAATGGTAAATGACACCAAAAGCTCGCTCGGAGTTGTTGAGTTTTTTCTCGCGACTAGTCGTAAACTCTAAAGTGACTCTTTTGATAATAACACGATAGACATCCTTCGTTCGTAGGATGCTGTGAAACAGGGATGAATCCGATGACACCGAGATTCGATCTGTGTTTATAATAGTGACGAGTAAAAAGTTTTTGCACAAATAATATAAAGTTTCGTGCGCAAGAATAAAGGGAAGACCATTAAGGACACTCTCTTCCTTTGGACATAAATTCAGACGCCGAGTCTTTTGACGCGTAGAATATTTTTTTCCAATACACACAGAGAGTTATTGCCTATGTATGAGAGATCATGAATATAATGATGTTCCGGCACGTGCGCCATTATTCACAAAGCTATCGGTAATGTTGGGGTGCTGCGGAGGGTACAGAGAAGGGTCCTCGAAATATTTCCGGTTACTTGACGATCCTTTACAGCCTGCCATTCGATAACACCTAAAGCGCACTCAAACAGAAACAATGAAGTTTATTGGCGCAAAACAGAAATATCTTCGCGCAAAGAAATCAATTGCAGGATTTGTCCCACCCTCGAGGCAAGAAATTAACACTGCGTTTAATCGATGATTAATCAATCGGGTAAGTCATCGGGAGAGCATCGCGAAGTACCCGACGATTTGTCGGGAAATCGGCTAGGAATTCCAAGCGTTCAATTTTCTAGCAATGGATTCGAGTAAATCGCTGTTGGTAGATAAAATAGTTGCCGTGTAATTAGCTTTCGGAGGCTTGGAAGGGGACCGACGCTCGTTCCGATCGTCGAGTAGCAAAATTAGCATCACAATAGTGGTGGATGTCGAAAGGAAGAAGGGGAGGAGAAGTGGAGGAGAAGACTGGGCGGGACGACCAGATTGCGACGGCTGGCGTCCCGACGCTCAGAAACGCTCGTACATTCTGGCGAGCCCCGCGTCGAGACGCCCCCCCGATTACAACCCCAAACACACTTGATTTAACTGTTCCAGCTAACTGTGGAATTTTGCTGAAGTGCCAACCACCAGCTACGATACTGCCCTCTTTTACTGCCGGTAGTACGCCAAGTGCTCGACGCGAATTCTTGTAAACTGACAAAAAAGGATCAACGATAATTCCCCCCGATCACCCGAATCTGCTGTGACGCGCGCGTCTCTCTCTCTGTCTTATCGCGATGAATTATCGCTTCCACGCAAACCCCTGTGCACGTTTTATCCGAAGGAAAATAAAGATAATAGAATGATTAAAGAGAATATTAATCCGCAGCGAGCACTTTACCCAGACACTTCTAAAAATATACGGCTTTAATTATTGTAAAAGCAACTTTGTTAAACAAGAGGTTATAAAGTAAGAGAAAGAACTTATCTTTCGAAGGCGATGCCTCTTGTTGAATTAATGAACGGGTTAAAAACTCGGTTACTTTTTAATATTTTTCATGGACTCTGTTTATATCGCGACGTAAGATTCCAGAGGGTCGCGATAGCGAAACGAGGGAAAGAAAATGTGACGACTGTTCGGGTAGCATCGAGACGTTCCTACGGAAGCGGTCTGTGTTTCGATTCGGCGGAAAAACCGGAAGGAGGGTGAGTGGATAAGAAAAGCCAGGGCGGAGAAGTATAGCGTCGAGCAGTTTCAACCCTCCACTTCCGCCGTGACAAATTAATAGACGCGCGCTCACGGCGTTTTGACCCTATTCATTCGGATAGTGAACGAACGGAAACGACGCTAAATGACTTTAGATTTCGTTGCGGAAACGATTAGGCATGCTCACGGGCCGAACTCTCCCATGACTCGAATCAACCTCAGGAATCATCGATGAAAGAGACTGACAACAAAATGGTTTTCCGCGTGCATCGCGTGCACGCCCGCTCCAGAAAAGTCTGTACGAATACAGATTACAGAGGGTAGTTTTCTCCTTCCAACCGCAACCAGCATCGCTCGTCGTCGACGACGAATCAAAACCAGAAAAAAACAACAAAATACAAAACTATTCGTCAGTTCGCGCAAATTCAGCGAATCGGGTAACGCAAATGACGTCACGGCTGATTATCCTACCCGGGCGAAGACGAGAGCGATTAGTCGCCCTCGGTTAAAAGCGGAAATATGGCCAGCTGGCCATTCTCGAATTCTCCTCCCATTAATCAATTTACCCTAACCCTCTCGCGGCAAATCATCAGCGCAAACTTTCTTCATAAATCAGAATTGTCGTTATGGAGGAATGTCCGAAATTTCGATGCTTAGCAGGGGTGAGAATAGACGGTAATCTAACCTTGTCAGAAAATACAGCGCTCGGACCGTGTAGGGATAGGCGAGTAGGTGGTGGTAGCCAATGGTGTGGCCGTGGTGGTAGAAGTGGTGCTGGTGGTGCTGGTGGCTGCGCTGGTGGTGATGGTGATGGTGATGGTGGGTAATAATAAACGGGCGTTAGGGGGTGGAGTAGGTAGGCAGGCTCGCAGGCAGGTTGGCAGGCAGGCATGGTAGAGTGTGCAAGTGAATATGTAGTGGTGTGAGAAGGTGTGCAGCACCCCGGAGGTCGGGCTATCATAATATAGATTAGCTCATATGGCTCCCCCCTTGTGTTAGCTTGGATCTGGCTCATAGCCTCGAGTGCTCCGGGATTCACTATTCATACACGCGACAATTAGATAGGCATTACTCCGTGTATATATATAGTCGACCACTGGCTGGGGTGGCACGATGGAGTTGGCTGAACCAAGGACTAGGAGGGGTGGCTTGAGTCAACCCCTAAGCCAGTGTAAACACGTTTTAATAGAGATTCGCTCGAGCGGTTATAATAGCTTTGCGGATGTAGCGGCCCGTCCGCCTTTCGTATTTCTCCCTTACTCCCTCCCCCTCGACTTCATCCCTTCCTTCCACTTCCTCCAAATCTCACCCCCAGCTCGCTGCGTCTTATCTCTTTCTCTAATACTCTCCATCCTCCGCGTCTCTTCCTACTCTCACTCCGCATCCTCTTGATCCACCCCCTACCACCCCTGCCACCCCCTTCCCAACCATCCCCGCTGCACCCCTCGCCTCCCTCTCTAAGCATATCACAATTTTATGCACATACGTATGTACTTTAAGATTGCTTCCTGCCTCTTGAAATAAATTCTTGAAATCCATACTTTTACCCCGCCGGAAGAAGTCAATAATTTGATCCGACAATTTTCTTACGTAACCAGAGAAAGATCGAGAAACTTTAATAAGCTCCGGGGGAGAGCTGGTTAGAGGGAGTATCACACAGAGGGTACTTAAGGAAATCATTTACAAAAGTTTGCTATTGAATCTTGCATGCATACACGCTAACGAAATTGTCAGGTAAGGGTTGGTAGTGAAGTTTTACGTGCGATCTCCGGCTGCACGAAAATCTCGAAGCCGAGTAGTTGACGCAAACTTTATCGACTTACGGCAAGTTTTCAGCGTGAAGCGCCAGCATAAAACTAAGACATCAACGTCCAAAGGACTTTAATAAAACCGCACTCGCCCTCTTCGCTCCCTCCATTTTGCATGCGGGACAAAAAGCGTACTTGCGCGATATCACAGTGCAATTATCTCGAGCAAAAAAGTGAGCTTTACCCAGGCGAACTTGCGCGTGAAAGAGGTCGCTGCCTATGAAAGCTCGTTTCGTCTTTGCAGCGCGGTGGTGCGTCACCGGCTGAAACGCCGGCCAAGGGCCGTTCGACCATTTACGGCCTGTTCCGGCCATCCCTTTCAAAAGAAGCCACGAGACTCGACCAACCCCCCACCCCTCATCCGCACCCCTTCCCGGGACATTAAAAAATAGAGGGACGCCAACTTAGTCGAAACCTCCACTGCATTTGCCCATATGACATTTTCCCGTGGACCCTCAACCCCCTACCCCTGCTCTCTTTATATCCAACGAGTCAATGGACTTCTCGCGGGCCTCCCTCTTTCAAAGGACCACCCGCAATAATTCTTTCAACGGTTAACGACGAGGGACCACTCGTGAAAAGAAAATTTCCCTCGTCCTACCCTCCACCGCTCTGCATCGCGCGACGACGTCACGCAATTTTCCTGGAAATTCTCAATCGCGCGGATTATCCGGTAATTTGCAAGCCCGCGAACTCTCGGTCGCTGCAGGAGGAAATCGAGCGCTTCTCTCCTGCCCCCGTCTCGGGTGGAGAGTCGCCCGTCGAGAATTTAAGTAGAAAAGTCGCAAAATGGGGAAACGTCCCGTTTCGCGCGGGCGAGAGTGGCCTAATTCTAACGAGCGCGGCTGGTTGGCCTTGGATATGGGAATCACGCGAGCTGGAACGCAGCTTAAGCAGCGCTCGCTCGACAAGGTTTTTTTCCATAAAATTTCGTATGGGGGTGGTAGCGGTGGTGGCGGTGGTGGCGACGGTGCGGCACGGCGGGCGCGCTCCGCTCGTGAACGCGCACACGTTCTCTCGCGGAACGAAATAAAGACACGCATATTTTGGAACGAAGGAAGGACCGCCGCCGACTGCGAAGGTCTCGTCGTAGCATAAGCGGTGTGCAAGCACGACAGGGCCGTAGGAGCGAGGAGGACTGTTCTAAGCTGAATAATTCAGGCTCTCATTAGGGCGACAAAAGCACCCTGATGGATAGCTGCTTGGCTTCGCTGGCTGTCATCTGCGCGAGTTTGCGCGTACACACGCAAATCCAGCGTGTCCCAGCACATCCGTGCACCGTCGTTGTATCCGGCTCCACCCACGCTCCAACTATCGCCAGCCAGCGAGATATATAGAGGCGTGCAAACATCCCGCAGAGCCATTCGCGGCTCTGAACTCGGCCGCTCTTTGTTTCATTTCGAATGTTCTTTCATTTCTTAAAAGGTTCTCCACTGATAATTAGCACAATGCGCGGCCGCATTAATTATTACCCGTGCTAATTACCCGAGGATAAATCGCTCGGCAAGGGGTAGCCGGCGGCGAACACGATGGGGGAGGGCGAAACGCAGGCGGACGATGGGCGGGTGGACCATTACCGTTATTGCTGCAACAAACCGTCCAACAACAGCGATAAATATGACCGAGAGCCTGACATTACAAATGTCTCTCTGAGTTATGATTATTTAGCGCGTTGCCGGGCTCGTTCGTTGCGGCTTTTGCGGAAACCCGCTCCTCCACTCTCCATCTCGTTCGCGCTCTCTTCGTTTCCTCAGGGCTTCCATCTCTCTCCCGCGCTTCCTCTTTCCTGCAGGGAGAAAGAGAGAGAGAGAGAGACGGACGACAAATGACATCAACCAGTCTATCGAAAACCAATGCCGTTTCTTTTCTCAAACAACTTCTAAATTAGTCCCTGACTACCCTCGGGGCAAGGGGCTGCTGCTTGTTGTTTTCACTATTGTTTTGCGTAACTTCGCTTCAGTTTCTCGAAAAATCACCGGAATGCAGCCAGGCTTGTTATCCACCTTCCGTTATCTCAATGTTCCTCGAGTTGAGTTACTTCTGCTCTGCCAGTTGTGTGGGTTCCGACATTCCTCCGCAGTATACTCTCTTGCTCCTTTCTGTCAATTGCTTTTAATTGAATCATTGATTTTGTTCATTGCCCGCTACGGCTGCTCGGCACTTAATCGAGTATCAACGTTTCTGATTAGAGTTTTTGCCAGTCGGATTATACTTTTCATTGCGCGCGTGCGTTATTCCGATAAAATTGAAGGTTTCGATTGTACATTTGGGTAGAAATTTGGGTATTTGTATTATATTTTTTAACAGTTTATTGTTAATAAATATTTGTGTTATATTGTATTGCGCGAGAAGGTGATTTTATTCGAAAGATTATAATTGCTCGCAGGATACACCGCCATCTAGTGTAAGAGGGTGGTTGAAGTAGCGCGTGCTAATCGAGAAATGATCAATTAAATCTTGCGCTTTAGTTCGATTGATTCTCTCGATAGGACGATTTACATTATTGTTCGCATAAAATTTTTGTGTAAACGATGTAGCGCAGTTGGAGATAACTTTATCGACCACGAGTACATGAGTCGAGTACAGTCTGTAGAACGAATAGGAATCTGAAAGAGCCACTTTTACAGCACGACCGTCTTACCGACTGTCGGTTTTTCCCTGAAAACCAAAAGTCTGATTCGCACACATTCCTTTGGACTCTCGATCGCATTCGAATCGCTATCGCTCTGTTTATAAACGATTTGCAATGCAATCTTTTGAAAAACTATGGATAATAGAAAATTTCAAATTAAAATAAAGATAAAAAGCGAGCAAACTATAACGCTATTTGTACGTCGAAATTGTCCTCCTTTTTTCGCATTATCTCGTCAAAATAGCGTAAACAAAATTTTAGCAACAGATATACCGATGCGGCACGTGCTAAAATTTTGATATCTGTAGAGCGTTCCTCCAACATTCGAAATTCCAGTACAATCTGGCGGAATTTTATAGGCATTTCTAATTCTTATCGTACACCAAGGCGGAAAAAGAATAGAGTAAGATTGAGGCATGCCGAGTAAGAAGATAACTTAGGTCATCAAAAGTTTAAAGGCTAAGTTTGCCTGATAAAGACACATACATATTTATGCTTTGTTGGCTACTGTTTGTGTAATAAGGATTTGGTGTGTTCTTCCTCTTTGATATCGTTCTCGGACTAATAGTTACTTTTCAAACACCCCGTATTTGACACGCTCTCGCTCCCTGATACTGAATTACATTAGAACGAGCTTGAAAGCACGTTAGAATTCACTCGCTAATAAGTAAATAAGTTCCGCTCGAGCGTTAGGCGGTGAAACGTCAACTTTAAATGCAGAATAACAGAGTAAGTAGAATCAAGTTTATCGGTACGACAGTACCCCGACGATTGAACTCTCCACGTGTGTTTCGCGTTTACCGTGGGTACACGAGAACAACCTCGCTGTCCCGAACAAAGCTAATTTCCAAGAATTTCCTCCTAGCTGGACATTCTGAATGGGATATTTGTAAGCGTAATTTAAGTTAACAGTTAGCCTGAACAGGAAATTGAAAAATTACAGTTGAGGCAAAGACAGCGAAGTTAGTTGGAACCGCGCACCATAGACCACCGTGGAAGTTCGCTACGCGGCGACGGTCTGCCGCGATCGATCGATCAAAAAATTTGAATTTGGAATTCCCACCATTGGAGCCACCCACGGTGCTTTCCTGCGCAAAGTCATCCTCCGGCACACGTCCATCGCGCGATAAAAGAACGATCGACGAGACGAGACGAGACGAGACGAGGCAACGAACCACCGGGCGAAGAGCGTGAAACATTCCAGCGGGTAAAACACAAGAATGACTTTCGGATAATGACAGGGCGTTCGCGGTGCTAATTGCTTCGACGCTCTAGGCGATTCCCGATAAACGGTAAACGCCACGAGGAGCAAAAGGAAAATTTTCAACCAAGTACACCGTCGTCGCGAATTGCAGGACAGTAAAGTAACATCTACAGTCCAGTATCCCCACGCATAACGATCCCTACCAAGAGAAGTCGAGGGAGGGAAAGGAAGAGGAGGATGGAGAACCAACTCGTCCGGGGAGGAGGGACGGGAGGGGGCAACCGAGGACGATAACGTAGGCCTGCTCGTCTAATTATTCGTGTTTATTCGTAGCAGGAGTAGAGAACGAAGCGGAACGCCGTGGAACGGACAGTCCGGGTGCAGGAACGTGGAAGGTCGCCCGAGAGGAACGAGGAAAAATGGCCTGCCCGGGAAGGCCGGTCACGGCGCTCACCGTTTCTCTCGTCTACCTTCTGGCACTCTTCGGTGAGTTACCGGCTGTTGGCCCCTTGCATCGTCACGTCCTCCCTGCATCAACGTCCTCCGCCCCCACTCCGTCATCCAACTTCCGCTCCCTTCCCCCAGCGACGCATCCAAAGTCATTGAAAAACCAAAGGTGCTACATTATCATCAGCCCCGACGCGAGTTTCATAGTGATCGCGATGACACTTGCATCGAATGCCATTCTGCATACCGCGTCACGCGGTTCCTCTCTCTCTCTCTCTCTTTCTCTCTTGTAGTCACATGATCCGAGAACGAGAGCGTTCTTCTTCTTCTTCTTCTTCTTCTCTTCTTCTCGTTCCAGTTCTCGTTCTGGTTCTCGCTTCTTCCTTCCTCCGAGGCATCTCTTTCTTTTCTCTCGGTTTCAATAGCGATGGGTGGATTCTACTACTGGTACCGGCGACGACCTATAATGACAATAAAACGCCTATTCTCGCTCATGCGCTTACTCATTCCTGGGGCAAGTGCACTTTGGCATCGCAACTCCGAGACTCGCGCTAAACCAACGACAGGCACGGAAACCTCGAGATCTTTCCTCGCTCGAGATCCACGCGAGTCTCCGTAATAGACATAACGGGCTGAAAGAATTATTGGCTTCGCTGGATCCGATCGTTCCTCAACACGCCACTTCCGCTTCCCTTCTTCAATGACGCTTCTCTCCTCGTGCTGCGGAATGCACTTTTTAAATCGCACCCTTTCTTCTTGCAGGTTCCTACTGTCAGATGGCGCCAGGTAATTAGACCCACTCGCGCGCGCGATTGAGATTTCTCGGGAAAAAAATGTCTTTTGAACTGTCCGCGCGAAAACTTTTCCCTCTTCCCCGCTGCTCATTTTCTTAATTTTTGGACAGTGTTCCGCGACGAGTATCGGGACATCCGTTTTGCGCGCGCGCGCGCTTCTAACGCTGCGCGATAATTGATCTTGATAAAAGCGCGATGGCGGACGCGACGTCCGGCAATGCGAGATTCGTCGGATAGCGAGAGATCGCATGCTCGACGCATTGTTCCCGAACAATCGCGGAGTTCGCGCCTGTCCCTGAACGAGACTTGCGTAATTGCGAAACTCGCGCTATGGGGGCACGAGGTGGTCATGGCGAAAACTTTTTGCGACAGCGGAAAATCACCGGACGCTATCGTGGATTCCCTCGCATCGGCAGCCCGAGAACTTTGAAGGCACCGATGCGGCGCTCACGTTCGACCATTTGAATTTGAATCACCCCAATTAGAAATCGCGAGTCCGATTGGTCGATCCGTCCCCGCATCTCGAAGCGAGTATCGATACTGGGCGTGTTCGAACTTTAAAAACGACGCGCTTTCGAAAGATAAGTCAATGGGCGTTCGAACCGGGAAGATAGCAGTCTTCAAGGTCCACGTGTTATTGATTCAGTTGAATCTCAATGGCGGTGGTACCCCTCGTAAAATGTTTTGCCTCTGTCGTGTAACAGGGACTTTTAGATTAACGGTGCACCGTTACTGGTGTGCGTATCGTAACTCACCAACACGCTCGAAGCGCGTATCCTGCGTCGTTGATTTACCAGACACCCATCGTGAAGAGATTTCCCTAGCAGCGAGTCCCCTCAGTAGACGCGCAACACGCGGCCAGTAACCTTGTATTCGTGTGGCGTGTAGAGTTTAGAACCTAGTTTAACCTCAAACCCAAGAGTCGCCCTTTCTACCTCGTTTTTTCGTAGAAACATTTAGTCCCTATTCCGTCGAACGCGATGGCTGCCCACTGGAAGTTGTTCATGATACTTTCAGCTGTCGCGAGTGCCACGAGAGGCTGGAACGCAGGAGTCGGCTTCAAGTACCGACTGACCAACACTGTGCTCTTCAAAGAAGCGGGCCCGCCAAAATCCGGCGGTGACGTCGGCTTTCAATTAACGGGAGAGCTGGACGTCCTTCCCTTTTGGAAGGATCCTCAGGATTCGGACACTTTCCTCATAAAA
Organism: Sclerodermus sp. 'alternatusi'; assembly: GCA_037305995.1. Classification (NCBI taxonomy): domain Eukaryota; kingdom Metazoa; phylum Arthropoda; class Insecta; order Hymenoptera; family Bethylidae; genus Sclerodermus; species Sclerodermus sp. 'alternatusi'. Next base: position 1,820,286 of record CM074553.1, read on the forward strand.
CTGCAGGTAAGTCGTCGCGAACCTCCCGCCGCGCCTGTTCCTCCAAATTCATCAGCTCGCTCTCGCGCATTTCATTCGAGATGACACACGCGACTTTCCGCAGCCTTGAGCGACATTAAAATTCGACCGTACTCGAGTCGTCGTCGACATTGCACATTTTAAGTAGCGTTCGTCATTTACTTATCGCCTCTTATTATTTTAATGTACTCTATTTCCGTGCGCTGACAGGGTAAAAGCCTCCTCTTGCAATACCGCGCATCTTGATAAGATATCGAAAGGCGTACGAATGAAAGAGCCGCGTCGATGGAGCGATGTGGTCAAATTCTTTTCGTTCGTTAGCGCTCCTGCTTGATTTACAGTTAAAATAAGTTGAATTTGTATTCGAGAGACGTCTTCCTTCACCGCGAGAGTGATGCTTCGCGTAGAACGAATCGCGCTGCATAATCATATCGAGGTCATTACCAGTCGATAACCTTTGATCTTCGCATCGATCCAAAATTCCCTCTTGTTTTCTCCAAAATGTTATACATCGATACGCGCGATTACCGCTCCGAGGAAGCATCGCCGCACGTTACGAGAATATTCCTGACGCTTTCGTTTTCGTTCTTTCGTTTAGTTGCTGTTCCCGCAGCTGTGGATCAAATCCCGAAAGGCACCCGAACCAGAAGGGTTCGTCGAACATTCCTCGAGTATACACAACATCGCACAGAAACCAGTTCTCCTGCTGTGGAAGCACGGAGAAGTGCGGTCCATCTACCTGGATGAATCAGAGAGTATATCTGCCTTAAATTTGAAAAGGGGATTAGCCAGCCTTTTCCAATACAGGACGCTGGACGATGACGTAAAGGAGCAGGATGCTTCGGGTGACTGCCGCGTAACCTACGCATCCTTAGGGCCGCAGACTATCAGCAAACGAAAATCCCAATGCAAACAGCAAAACCTTCCGCCGGCGTCGCGACATCCAAACCCAATTTTTGACGTGAAACTCACGAGCACTCGCAACTCGACGTACGAACTGACAAAGTCTCTTTTACCAAAGATAATTCAGGAGGACGAACGTCACGAGTTGACTTTAGTCGCTAGTCCCGAAGTTGGATCCGTCGTCACATCCACGAGATTTGTGGAGGCCATTCCTGGAGCGTCCATATTCGGGACCGTCGTAAAGGCCGATTCGGCTAAGGAAGCTGTTGCGTCCCAGGGTCCGGAATTCCGCAAAGTTAACATACAGCTTCAGCAGGAGCCGATAGCGTGCCCGAGTTCCGGATGTCCCACGGTCAGTAACTCTTTGCTTAGAAAGATCCGAGATGCAGGATCGATTATTCCTCATGAACGGGGGTGTTACACGATGAAAACTTTTCTTACAGCTGGAGCAAGTGGTCGAGGAGAATCGCGAGAGCCTCAATAACAAGGCGCTGGGTACAACAAAATCGGCATCGAGCTTCCTGAAGCTGTTGCCTCTAGTCAGAAATGCTTCGCCGGAAGAACTGGCCAAGCTATTGAAGAGTCCGAAGTACCGGCAGCTGAAGACGCAATTGCTGGACATCTATGGTTCAGCCTCTTCCATGGCTGCGCATCAGGCAGCCATGAAGACCTTGAGACAGGACAACACGGGGGACGAAACCGAGAGGTACCTTTGGGCCCTGTCTCTGTCCCCCTCGCCTAATCCCGATATCCTGAAGGACATCCTGAAGAAATCGGAGGAAACGAATCCCAACGACAAGGTCTCGGAGACCTTGGCGCTCACCGCTGCAGCAATGGCGCACCATCACGGAACTCCGGCATTGATCGAGAAAGCAAAGCTCAGTTTGGAATTAGGGTTGAACAGTTGTACGGGCGAAGAGTGCAAGCTGAAATTCCTGAGGGCTTTGCGCAACCTCAAGAGCAAGATTGCCATACCGGTTTTGTTGAACCACGCGTTGAACGGAAGCAAAGCCACGAGTGTCGTTGCGTGGCGTGCCTTAAACGCGCTTCCTCGGGAGCACATTACCGCGGAAGTGAAGGACGCCGCCAAGAAGGTCTTCTTTCAACTCGGAGGTCCAAAGAGAGACAGCAGCGCGAGAACCCTCGCCCTGGATATACTTCTGGAAACCGATCCAACCAAACAAGTGCTGCAGGACCTCGTGGAATACTTAACGCTCAAGGACCCCGCGTTTGAGGTTCGCAAATACTTGAGCCAAAGACTCGAGCAGTTGTCCTTGAAACATCGGGAATTCGCGAGAAACCTGAAGGAAACCTTCGCCACCCTTGACCGTAAGGTGTACAATTACAACGTGCTGGCGATGAAGGGTCTCAGCACGGCGTTTACCAGAGATTTTCTCAGGTCCAGCAGTCACGGGAGCCTCGTGACTGTACAGGAGGTGAACTCCGGACTTTTGAAGCGAGGAATCGTGGACGTTGTTCTGGCTACTCGAGATCACGAGCAGGCATTGTTTTCTCTTGGCCTGTTCGCCGGTGGCCTTGGAAGTTTCGTCTCGTCCAGTCCGGAGGACGCCGACGCTCCAGCGGACGACGAGACGGCCACGGCTGGGATGGAGATAGATGTCCTGGGCGTTGGCGTCAGACCATTCGTCTTCTTCTCGGGTCAAGGCGAACTGATGGGTCACGTGTGGTCCGGCACAGCTTCGGAGAGGACCCCAGCGTTCCAGGCTCTGGCCAGCCTTCACAGTCACAGCGAGTTCGTGCCATTAACTTCCGGTTTCGTTGCGGAACTCGACGTTCAGGGAGCCATGAGTTTCGATTTGGCTGGAAAGATTCAACTCAGCTTGTGGTCCAGAAACGCTCAGTCCTTGGTGGAGATGGGAGCCGGTATTGCGATACACGGCGGTGCCAAAGTACGCTCGAATTTCGTGCAAAGTACCGCCGAATTCCTCCTGACGCTGGAGCCCAAACTAGAATTGTCCACCGACGTGGACTTCTCCGGCCCTGTGTCACTTTGCATGAGATTGAGCCAGCCGGAGACCACGATCAAGCATCAGGTCTACAAAGTCGAAAGGATATCCGGCAGCAGGCACAGGCTAAGGAAAACGCGTCGCTCAAAACTTCTCTCCCCCGCAAAATCCTATCTTCTGAATAGAAAAAATAACGAGATGTGTTCGAAGGTGTTCGGTTAAGTTCCACAGACTAGGACGAGATATAGGATGCGCGTCTATATTATCGTTGTTTAACCGTTTCGTCATTATTTATGAGGACGCTTCAGGAACGAAGTTATTTTATCTCAAGACATTCGTGCTTGTGCGACTGACTGAGCTTCGGTGTTATCAAAGATGGAAATGAAACTGCGACCATCGCACGCATTCCATCGTATTTTTCTATTGTAATATATTTTGAGTATACGTCTCTACACGAATTTACAGTTATCCGCCGATGCGTGCAAGTGGATAATGCCATAGTTTTATTAATAAAAATCTGCAAATGTGTTAAGAATCTCTCGTTATTTTATTAAAATATATATACATATATATATATATATATATTATTTAAAAATTTATCAGAGAGTCTTTAATGAAACCATCCAAGATAATTCATCTGCCCTTAACATCGTCCCTCTCACGCGTTGCGCTACCCTCGCGTGATTTCTCCGAATGATTTAATCGTCGTCAATCACGATGAAAAAATTCACGGATTGCCAAAGCGTATTAGCGTAATTCTTTTCTTATCGCGAGATATCGACATCCAGCAAATTACTAGTTGTAAGGTGACTAATGACGGTGATTACTTCGTAATGACACTTTTATCTTTCGTCACTGCGGTAACTCGAGTTTTGTCGCGCTACGTATTTACCGATTGAAAAAACGCATCGTGTAACATTCCGGGCACATTCTTGCGTAACATTGACAAAATTTTATTCAGTCATCGTACATGTCGCGAAAACATTTGCGCGCTCATCTTTACAATCTTCTTCGTAGAGTGCGCAAAGTTCAATCTTAATGATACTTGGATCTGACTAGACATTGTCGGATGATAATTACACACCTACTCGTGCAAGAATAGAGCGACGTTAGAAATTTATGAAATACAGAGCGGAGTACGGTCATTTTGCCAAATACTCGGTAACGTCAACGACAGCCGCACTCTACAACGACCATATCCTCGTAACCGTATTGATAAGTCAGGGTACCACTGGCATCCAAGTAGAGGAGACTGGTAGGTGCTAATTTGGTAGGCACGCAACAAGCGCGTCCCACAGGTTTACTATTGCCGTAAGCATCGTTGGCTTGAAGGGCCCCGTGCACTAGAGTCTGAACTATCGCGTGCTTCGTGGGGCTGAGATGGTCGCCAAAGGGGTAGAAGCATTTGCCGACGCATTGATAGGCTTCGTAACCGGGAGGAGCCACCACCCAATCATCGTAAGATATCAGAGCGAAGTCCACGTACAAGGAACGTCTTCGGCATCCGTTGCGGCGACGTCTTCTGCTTCCTTCTTCCTCCCATCGAGTACCATCCTCCTGGTCTTCCTGTTCGCCGTTGGACCGTTTGTACCTTTTCTTCCTCCTCGACTTGCTGTAACTCAACAGAAGAATGGGACCGTCTCCTCTCGGCCTGTACCCTAAGCTTCCACGCACGTGAAGTCTGACGGTATCACTGGCCCTGGTCGTCAAGACGGAAGTCAGGTTGAACGCTCTCCACGCGTTGTCCCTTCTTGACTGCCACATGCTCGGTCCCTTTTCCCTGTCCTCGTCGACGGTTCTCACCCGGAATATCGTGCCCGCGGTTCCCAGAAGCTCCGCCGTTTCCAGCGTCTCCTCCGGGTCCACCGACGGTATCGAGAATTCCAGAATCCTACCACCCCCGCTCACTGGACCGGAAACGTGAATCGGCTCGATTGCCCGGATGATATCGGCGTCGGGTCGCCGATGGTAGAGCCGCAGCATGTACCTCGATATGGGCCCATTGTGTTTCCTGCGGGTCTCCATGGACTTGCCGATGACACTGGCGTTGAAGAATCGGTGAGACACCACTACGTGCGAGGACGGCAAGCTCAGATCCAAATGTATGGACGCTTTTGCCCTGACCGTGGAAACTGGCCACGACCAAGTTCCTAACTTCAATAGACAGCAGAGCCCGAGTATACCGCTGACGAGGATCAGGCAGTGGTGGATGGGGCTCATCATCGATGAACGATTCTCGTTCGGTGATCGAGAAAATACTGACCGAGCGACTTTTTTAACTCGCCCGCGGTTGAAATTGTCGCGTTCCTGAGGATCTGGCATGAGCGGTAAGCGAACGGTAAGTGCGGAATTCCGACTGGAACCCGGCTGGGGCGTCCTTCTATTTCGACTGCGCCAGTGAAGGACCGTTCTTCAAATAGCCGCCAATAAGGGTCGTGGCTGGAATTACCGTTTGGGAATTTCTTATCAATCGCAGACCACCTCTTGACCGAGCGATCGCTCCTACCCTGCCAGCAGTCACCCGGCAGGAATCCGAAGCACGCGCGCGCGCGCAAACTTCAAGAGTCCTCGTTATCGTTGGGGTAAACTTTCGGAACGTCGTCGAGTATCGATTCCCTGCGGGAGTGACGTCGCGCCGACGTCTGCAATACGCCAGTGAAATTCGCAGGCCTAGTTCGCTGAGAAGTTATGGCGCGCGGTGACCCTGATTTCAACTTCCCCACCGTCATCCCTCCATCAGTTACCCTTGATGGTACCGTAGGACCGCAGTGCAACCCTCCCCGTTGATCGACTGTCCGTATCGAAACTCCGTTGATGTCTCAATCGTCCTCGATAATCAACAGTAAGCGCATGCACGATTATCCTAGCACCGCTTCGTTCAACCCTTACGCAGTTTGATCGATCACGCTATTCATAGATTTGGAATTGACGCTTTTTCTTCGTTTCTCAACACTCGATTCTCGAGCGCCTCGCAGCGTGTTCGAGTAAACGAATAAATGTACGATACACGAATAAATATAGAAATAAAGGCGCCACGCGTGTGTGCACGTAGGAGGATTACAGGAGGGTTGACTCGCAACATCAATAATATTTTAAGAGCGACGATGGAGGGTAATTTGTTTCTTCTTGGATCTCTCTTTTTAACGCGCGAGTCTGAGAACGAACTTGATACGAGCACACGCACGAATCAGTTAGGATCATTTATTTTTGATAATGTTCGCTCGCCTGACCAATGAGCGAGACTGGAAGTATATTAGTTTTGATTATACGCGCGCGCGCACGTAGCAATGATCCTACACGATTTAACGATCTCTCATTGGACTTCAGGAGCTTGTTAAAGATCGTGCGCATGAAATGCACAAAGGGTCCAGTGATTTTTTATTCTCTCACGAGCCTCCGCCTCGTTGACGTGGCTGAAATTGAAATCTTTTAAAAGATCCAAATTGTTCTGTGGAAATATCTACGCACAGAGTCCAGTCGCTTTTCTTAGAGAATGGCCAAGGTGATGTTGTTTTCCGCATGCTAGTAAATTGGCTTTGATTTAATTGTGCGCTCGGATAAAATGTTTTCAAATGAAGTGTTACAGTCGGAGAGTTTCGATGGCTACCTGCCATACGTGGGTGGTGCGGCTGGTGTACTTCTGGCTACCGGTGTCACCGTTTTCCTAGCCACGAGACCAAAACCCGAGAAACCATTGTTTCCTCTTGATACTCAGTGCACGGTGCTTCCGGTAAGACAGACCTTCAGTATCCATAGAAATTTGCTCGTCGCTGCCATCGCTAAAATATTTCTGCAATTCCGCTGGATCTTCTAAATAATCAAGATCCGAACGTTTGTTTCTTTCCACCAATAAATATTCCATCGATACTTGCAATCGTAAATCTTACTCGCCGTTTCGAGAAGCGAAGTCAAACAAATATTTATCATAGCAGTCTTCGAAAATGACGTGTTGATCGACTGTGAAATTAACGTTCAATCCCGTTGGCAAGAAACCAAGGAATTTTTTAGCAGTGGCCACCGCTAAATTGACACATAATGTATCAATATATCCACTTTTATCGAACACTGTATCGGTAGAGATGAAGCACTCGTAACTTCATCATCCGTAACTGCTGCTCGAAATTTTATCGCCGACTTCTCCCTCGGCGCTTTTTAACGCGAACCCTGATTTACCCCAGTCGTGAATCGATTATTTGTGCAATGCAAATTACGAACGAGTTATAAATACAGGAAAGCAAGGGAGAAATCGCCGGTAATTCTAGCGCTCGACGATCACAGTTTGAAAAAGCGTTAGGGCGCGTCGAGTCTCAAGGATATTATTTTCACGGGGTGGTTGGAGGTCGGGGGATCTCCGTGGTCATGTCGTAAAATATCTGTAGTTACGCGGGTCTAGAGAAATTGTTCGGCCGATCGGTCCTCTTCCTGGCGGTAATCCAACAGGTTCGGTGGCTACCGAGGACGACGTTCGTTCTCGAGCAAGACACTATATTTAAACACAGTCGAGAATCGTCGTCGAGCGGATTCTCGAAGACGCGCTGCTCTGTCGGCGCGGTGGTTAAAGCCAAAAGCCAAAATCTCGAAGGTGGTCCGTCGAGGAGTCAGTGCCGCGGGCCCGACGCCAGTCCCGAGCGAAAGTCTAAGCTGCGAGCACCGGAAGCGAAGAAACTCGTAAATCCACTGGGGTACGCGCCCCCGTGCGTTCTCCTTGCGTGGCCAGAAATGACGTCCGGCTGCTTTTTCCACGAGCCGATTCGCTTGCCGATCGAGCTCAACGACCAGTCGGAAGTTCTTAAGGTGCCAATCGAAAACTAATCTTGTTGATCGATGTGATGAATTTCGTGAAAAACAACCAGTATCTTCCCACCCCGCTAACTCGCACTAACCTACCGAAACTTCTCCGGACATCTCCGACCGTTTCCCCTCCCCCTCCTCTCCTAATTGTGAGATAGAAACTCGTGCTGGCAATTAGCGACGTTCAATTTCGATCGGTTGTCTCCGGAGTCATCGAGGAGATGACGTAAAAAGTGTGGAAGAAATTCACCCCCTTGATTCCTCTCGAGTCGTTGGAATCCTTCGGATTGCTCCGCTGCCAGAGTACAGCCTGTAATAATTGTCTATCTTTGCTCGTTACTCGCAAAAATGTGGAGAATTTAAGAAGACGGAACTTTAAAGAGCTACGTGGCTAAACTTATTTTCGAGGAGTGATGGGTACCAAAGAGACTGATTGGCTTGTCTCACTGAAATTTTGAGGAAGATCAGAGGAGCTGTCATCGGAATGACCGAGGGTAAAACGAGAAGAAGGCGCGTGTACGGGTTCCTTTCGACATCGATGGTAGCCAAAGGAATCGCAAGTATGATCTTTCCCTTCGGATCAACGTTAAAAGGGTTGGTGGAATCTGCCAGGGGGAAACTACCCCTTTCGCGATCCTCGCGATCCAAAATGGAGCGTCCGCAAAAACCGGGCAGGTATCTAGCTCTGGACACTTGGGCTTATGCAATAACTTATCATGGAAACGAGACTTCACCGAGATGGGGGGGGGGGCATGATTTAGTCTGCCGCGAGGAGTTTAGGTCGTGTCAGGGCGGACGGATGAGGCGTGAAGTTGTCAGCGGCGCGACGAGGTCGGTAGCTTCGGAAAATGAAAGACCTCTGCTAATAGGCACCAGTATAGCTCTCAGCCTACGTCATCCCCTTCTCCACTCCCCGTGGACCTTTAAGGCCGTTTCTCCGGAAATCCTAAAAATCTCTTTTACAAGACGCACCATCAAAGTGGCTAAACGCCCAGGCTAAATATAGTGTTACTCTTGCCATTCCATTACGTAACGCCCACGTAGAAGCTCACGTGCAAACCTTTTCAGGGCTTCGAGATGGTCCGAATCTCCAAGTTCTGCAAAGACTGCAAAGACGGCAAGTTCATCAGTTACATTCACGAGGACACGAGGACCCTCTACGACGCCTTCCGAAAAGGCGCCAAGGAATCCAGTGAGTGCCCCCGATAGTAACTTACCGTTTAATAGCCACCAATTGAAAAACCAAGCCCAATGGTAGCCGAACTTCATCGACGCGTCGCTAAATCGCCGTAGATTTCAATCAATTTAACGAGGTACCACTAAATGGACCACGCAGCCTTCGTTCGTCGAGTCTTCGGGCACGTTGATCGGGGCCCGGAGTTTCGGGGTGTTTGGACCTTCGTCGCTTTAAATGGCGTGCGATAGGAGGGACACCCACCCCCACTTTGAGACGTTATAATCGCCAATATTACTCGGACCTTGCCACCCGTTTCGCCGGGCTTCCTGTGAGAAAAACAAGCCGCGAAAAATAGCTAAGGTAAACAAGGCGTTAGCGGGGAATCCATCGAGTGGTGCAGCTCTTGAAACAATTAGTCTTTCGGCCGAGGAATCGGAGGGGAGGGTGCGCGGAGAACTCGAGGAACGGCCCACCCCCTTTTGCATCAATCATTGTTTCGCGCTAATTCGACAGCACGTGAGGGAAGGTTATCATCTATTTCGGTGCTGTACGTGTAATATTTTTGTCCCGACGAGAGAACCCACGCATGCGGGGGCATCGTCGAGGCAGAACACACCTGTCGTCGCCGAAAACAACATAATTTACGCGGCCTTCGCGACCATAAGCATTCGCTTGATAGCCTATTAGAGCGCTGCTCAACGCTACCAGAGCTTAATGGCTTTCTTCGCCTTTTTTCCCTTTGATTACGCGCGAAGCTCCGCTCGCGGTACCATAGCGCGGCTATATTTGAGCCACGAGTGCGCGTGTGGGTGTGTCTGTAATCAGCGTTCGAGAATAGCATGACTTATCGTAGGACGGTGCCATAAAGTTCAGCCGTGGATTTTGCTAAAACGAGGTTTCACCGATGCGTACGGCGGGAACTTACACTTGCGAATGCTGCATTCACGTAATACGTGGCGAAGACACGAATTGGCAGCTTCCCTCGGCGAGCAGCGTCGCGTGGCAATTTAAATTCCACGATTCTCGCGACACGTGACCTTGCACGTCCATCGAACGAAACGACGAGCGTCTCGAAACGAGAAGCTTCGAGGTTTTGACGAGAGCTCCGCGAAGAGAGTGCATCATCCTCGGGGCCCTCCCCGAGTTCCGGGTAGAGCTGAAAAATCCAGAAATCCTCGCCGAGAGGTCGAGACGCGCCGAATTCCGAGGCTCTCGGGTGGCTCGAAACTCTAAAACCATGTCACTCTCGAACGGGAATCGTAAAACACCCCGGCGCGTTGGGAGAGACTTGTCAAAATATTTGGATTTTTTAAGCTCTCCGCTTTTTTATTCACGCGTGCGGTCGCCTCCTCGCGAATAGACGCACCATCGCGAACCTTAACGATATACGCGCGCACTCACTCGCACACTCGAATATTAATATTTATCGCAACGTTTCGAGATTCCCAGGGCGTTGGCGATATTTGCCAGCGATAAATCCCGAGGAACTCGATAAAGAGCCGCCGCGGCATCACACTGAAAATACCTGCGTGATTTCCAGAGCTAAAAGAGCGAATGATGAAAGAACGGTCCGCGAAGCCCTCGAGGTTAAATTTAGTAGAAAATCAAGTTACGAGCGTGCTCCAGCTAACGATAATAATAGTCCAATTTATGTCTGGCCTCTGTTTCTCTCCCTCGACGACATTTAGACAATGGACCCTGCCTGGGATGGCGGGAAGGCCCCAACAAACCATATCAATGGCTGAACTACAACGAGACCTTGCTCAGGGCGAAGAATTTCGGCTCCGGCTTGATCTCCATAGGTTTGGCACCGGGACCACGGACGTTGGTCGGCCTCTACAGTCAAAACTGCCCGGAGTGGATCCTCACGGAACACGCCTGCTACACGTACTCGCTGGTCGTCGTGCCCCTGTACGACACCCTGGGTCCGGACGCTTGCGCGTACATCATCAACCAGGCCGATATCAACGTGGTGATCTGCGAAGACGAGAAAAAGTGCAACCTCCTGCTGGACAAGGCGCCGAGGTACATGGCAAACTATGAATTAGAATGAATTTCATTTGGTTTTTTCCAAGACTCTCGCGTTCTAGCGCCAACATAGAGAAAACCCCCATAGAGATAGAGTATAAGAACCCAAGGTGTTCCGTTCAAGCGGTCACGTCGATGTCTGTGTTCCGTCAGATGCCTCAGGAAGCTGATCGTCGTTAAGGAGACGAAACCCTCGACGAGTCAGAGGGCGAAAAACCGCGGGGTGGAGTTGCTCAGGTTCGAGGACGTCGAGCGTCTCGGCGCCCAGAAGAATCACGCGGAGCTGCCGCCCAAGGTCACGGACCTGTGCACGGTGTGCTACACTTCCGGTACCACTGGTAGCCCGAAGGGCGTCATGCTGACGCACCAGAATGTCATGGCGGGCATGTCCGCGGTGATTCTGCAACTGGGGGAGCACAAGCCTACCCACAAAGACACGATGGTCAGTTTCCTGCCCTTGGCTCACATGCTGGAGCGCTGCTGCGAGAACGCGATGTACATGGTGGGTGGATCGGTGGGCTTTTACAGCGGAGATATCAAGAAGCTCTCTGAAGACATGAAAGCCTTGAAGCCTACAGTGATGCCAGCAGTTCCGAGACTACTCAATCGCATGTACGATAAGGTAAGGCGAACCATCTATTTTTACAGCCTCTTCCAGACCCTCGGCTTCCAACGGTTCGGCAATGGTAATAGTAGTAGCAACGGTAGAAGTAGCAGTAGCGGTAGTAGTAGTAGTAGTAGTAATGGCAACGGCAATAAGAAGGATCCACAGGACGATACTGATTAGCGGCGGTAGATCCTGCGTCAACTACCGAGCACCAAATACATGTACAGCCAGGGACAGAAATGGAGTCTCCTACCCTACATTCCATATACGGGGATCGCTTTTGCTCGCGTCGAGTGTTTCTTACGCATTTGAAACGTCAGCGACGTCAGGGACGCCATATCCGTCGCCGGCTGTACAAGGCTATTCCGTTGTTTTGTTTCGAACGAGTTCCGAGTTGGTTGAGCGTCTTGCCATCGACACTGCGCAATATCTAACATGTGCGTGCCAATGTCAGATATATCGAAGTGAGACGCGACGTCGGAGGCACGAGTGGTTTGGTCACGCGACTGCGGAATTGAAGACGATCCGATAGGGCGACAAGTGTCAATTTTGATCGATCGACATCCCCGAGTTGTTGACCAAGCGACTCCCGGCGAAGAATGCACGGGAATTATTTAGACGTCGTTTCTCAGCCAGCGTCGGCCATTAAAAATAGATCGTTAGAGCGTTTAGGAAATTTAGCGCAGCGATTCGCGAGGTTCGCTCGGACCTGCGTCAGTTGCGGATCACGCGGATCACGGGGTCCGGAGAAAAGAATGCCGCGTAATCAGGCGATTCGTCGTAAACCGTTCACAAGCGAATTGGTCATCCGAATAAACCAAGTTTTATCGACCGCTTGCCAACACCCGCGAGTAAACATAACAGCGCATTCGCTCGCTTGCTCGCTCGCTCGCTCGCTTCGAGGGTCTCTAAATATATTTTCTAACTTATTGCCTCCGTATGCAACGCAGGTGCAAGCCGAACTCCACAATTCTTGTATGAGGAGAATCATCTTCAACATGGCGCTGAGGGCGAAGGAGGCGGAGATCAAGAAGTGCATTATCAGGAAAAACAGCATTTGGGACAAGCTGATCTTCAGGAAGATTCAGGAGTCCACGGGCGGGAGGGTCAGGTTGATGCTCGTGGGCTCGGCGCCACTCGCAGGGAACGTCCTCACCTTCACCAGGTGCGCCTTGGGCTGCCTCGTTGTGGAAGGTTACGGTCAAACGGAGTGTTCCGCGCCAATCACGTTGACCATTCAGGTTGGACACTCTTGACTTCTTGGTTCGCGTACTCCTCCAGAATTCTTCAACCCTCTTTGGCCACCCTCCCTCCCTCGCTGGTCGGCCGGTCCACTTCTAGCCTCTAAAACGCTTTCGCGGTTGGATCAACCCCTATTGATCATAGCGCACGGACCTGGTTATAAATATATTTTCCGCGTTTCCTGACTGACTGGCACACGACTAACTCCTGTGGTGGCTTCTACCTCTAACATTATGGAGCGCGCTCGAAGTAGAACACTGGCGGAAAATCTGTAGCATGCGAATCTGAATGAATGAAAGTCTTTGTCGGGGATCTGGGCTCTTAAACATAGATCATCCGAGACTCGACTATTCAACAGGAGAGAGAAAGAGAGGGCGAGCCATCCGTCTCTCTATTTCGAGAAGGTAGAAGATTAGGAGAGTATTACTCCGGTGCTAGTCCGAACGTCATCGTGAAGCAAAATATTTGGACAGTCATTTTTCCAAATTGATCCGCAGGGATCTTTTTCGGCGGTTTGCAGGTCGTACGGATCTCGACTCGATGATTTTCCTCCTCAACGATAGCTCTCGTTTATTAGTTTTAAAATTCTTAGCTATACTTCGTCTCCAGTTTAAATAAACTCTCTTGGCAAGGCGCGAAGAAAGACTCGAGTGCTTATTAAGTATATAGGCGCGTATCACTCGAGATAGGTGTTCGCGGTTCAAACACGTCGGTCAATAAACGCTCTGTAAATAAACCGATGCATATTTATTGTAGCAGGTGTACTTTGCAGAATCCTACAACTATAAAATAAATTTTCTTCACAAACATATCTCTTCTAACGGAGCGAGGATTGACGTTCGAATAACGATCGTAGTTCAATCATGAGTTACACGCGATTAGAGAGATAAGAACACGAATCGCGATGTCTCGTCTTGGGAAGGCCTAGAAAAGATCGTGAGAAGGAGAATAGTTTGCCCGATCAAAGGGTGAATGATGATTACGATTTGCAATATTGGTTAATTGGAATTAGCTTGAGGCTAGGGCTGACGAATGATCAAGTGATCCACGTGGTCACTATTCTTGGAATTCATGTATTTTGCTACTCGCTCAGTGGGATAGAAAATGCGAACATTATACCGATACAGGTATTTATGTTGGCTCATGCGATAAAAACTTATGTTCACGTGCCAAAGCACGTGGTGATTTACACAAGTGTACAATTGTTCTTCCGATCACGTAACTTTGTATACCACATGGCTCTCAACCACGTGAGTGCTTTAAACTTAAATTGCAACATGCACAAAGTTCCTAGAAATCATTTTCGTCTTTAGATTTTATTAGGCGAACCCCAGTAGACGTAAATCATAAAAGAGATTTAAATCCAAATATCCATCATCGAAACATTTCACGTATGCTCGTCGGATGCCGTCGCTGAAACATGATTGTATCGTAAAACAAACCAAGTTTCTCGAACCTTTGAATTCGTGTTTGATTTGGATTATTATTGAAAGTGATTAATGCATCAGACATTTATTTAATTTCCAGCTTTGTCTATCTTATGATAATGTTTTGTCGTGTAATTGAAGGGTGATCATGTACCCGAACATGTGGGACCACCAGTACCGTGTTGTTGCGTAAAACTTGTGGATGTTCCGGAAATGGAATATTATGCCATTAACAATCAAGGCGAAGTGTGTGTTAAAGGACATAATGTTTTTGTTGGTTACTACAAAGATCTTGAAAAGACAGCGGAAGTCATCGACGAAGATGGTTGGCATCACACTGGGGATGTTGGAATGTGGCTACCGGTGAATAAATTGTTTCATGCATTATCATTGCATTCTTTGATCAGAACATTTTACCTCTTCTTTATTTCTTTCTTCTCAGAATGGAACGCTAAAAATAATAGACAGGAAAAAGCATATATTTAAATTATCACAAGGAGAATATATCGTTCCGGAAAAAATTGAAAATATTTATATAAGAAGTCAATATGTGGCTCAAGTATTTGTTCATGGAGAATCCTTAAAATCTTGCGTCGTTGGCATAGTAGTGCCTGATGTGGATGTTGTTAAATGTTGGGCATCCGAAAATGGTATACCTGGTACTTTGAGCGTTCTTTGTAATAATCCAGAAGTAAAACGACTTATAATGGATGATATGCTCGCTTGGGGAAAAGATGCTGGTTTAAAGTCTTTTGAACAGGTAAGGTAATTTAGTTATTAGAATTTAATAATAAAATGTGATGTGCAATAATCGAATCGACTGTTGCTCTATTATATCACTTAACATTATTGTTTAATAGGTAAAAGATATTTATCTTCATCCAGATCCATTTTCGGTACAAAATGGACTTCTTACTCCAACATTAAAAGCAAAACGGCCTCAGCTTAGAGCTTACTTTAAGCCACAGATAGAAGATCTCTATCAACAATTAGACTGACCAGACTGAGCAATTGTTTAGTAAACTTTTGCCCTATATGGAGAAGAAAATATTTAGTTGCATAAATGCCTTTTTGTCACAGATCACACAAAATAATTTTAGTAAGATTCAAAGAGTTTATTCAATTATTTTACGGCACAGCGACGCGATTCAAACACCAAATGATATTCAGGTAAATAGGCAATAGAAAATAACTTATAAATAACAAAAAAATTACTGCAATAAGGATCAAACTTTTTCTGGGTAGATTCAATAAGTGAGAGTTTTGTTGTTGAATATATACAATATTAGCTTTTATTATGGCTATTGTTAAAATTTTATATTATACAGTAACATCATATATTATAAATATTTGCAAGATTTTTATGGATTTTTTGAGTAAATTAAGTGAATAGGCTTTGACTAAATTGTAATGAGGTATGGCTGGACTTTTTTTTCAATCTTTACATTGCTTGATAAATAAATCGTAATTGCATAAATTGTATTATAGCCAAATCCCAAATATCTTTTTAGATTTCGGGTATAAATTGTCTGTAATAGATAATGCAGAAGTACAGGCGTTAAGTTTTTATAAAAGAGAAGAAGGCGCGTTTAGAATTATTATGGGCCAAATAAATTAATTTTCCTTTACATGTATTATTAATTTAATATAACTTTTACTTGACAAATATTACTCGAAAGGTAGGTTGGAATAAATTCACATATAAATTAGACAATTATCATCAAAGTTTTGTAATGTACAATATATATGGGATAATACGAGCTTGTTTACATAATTTAATTATTTTTTAAACAAAATAAAAATTATACATATAATACAACATATTTTGAGCAAAGGGAAATCATTTAATATTTACTAGTTGTTGCATTTTACTTGCCCCAATTTTAGTAAATAGAAATAAATAAATAGCACAGCATTATGAATCAGTAACTTTACAATATAACACGTTAAATAAATTATTAATATATATTTTAACTTCTAGATTTAAAACTATAATATATTACAATACAGACAACAATTATAAGAGTTAGTGCTACCGCAGCTAAGATAAGTCTTTGTTGAAGGCCTCGCATAATCATTCCTGTTAGTAACCGTGACCCTCGTCCTAGTTCTGCATCAGTCTCTCGTAACTGAAATTTAAAAATAATCACTAAGATTTCTACGAATATACTTTCTATTATATTTTACTCAAAGCACACGTACTCTTCCTCTACTTTTTTGTATAGTCTCCCTTTGGTCATGTAAGTCCTTTAAAACTTGAGTACCTATTTCTTCTGTTTCTAGTACCATACGATAACCATTTTGTAATGTTCGCCCACTGCGATCTATTCTTTCTGATGCATCTAATAATCTCTTTCTTTGGTCTTCTGTCACACTATTGTCCCAAGACTCATCTCCATTAACTTCATTATTACTATCTAATTTCTTAGAAGATTGAAATTCCTGAGTTAATCGTTTTAATTCTGCTCTATGACTTTCTACACGAGCTCTCAAACGATCACGAGCAGCTCCACTCATTCCCCGTACTTCCAATTCCATTTGCTCCAACTACATGTATCATACACAAGTGATTATAATATTTTAAATAACTATAACATCATTTAGTTTTTCATTGACTTATACTATTTTAATGTCGCTTGTTTTTCATATGAACATTCAAAAAGGAATAAATACAATCTATTAAGGAATAAAATTTAAATATAAATAATTAAAGATACTGTACCAATTCCTGTGCTTCTTCGATTTGTCGATCAACATCTTGGATGAATACTCTTTTTTCACCTATAAATTACGTCACACGGATCGATTATTTAAGATTATAAATGTCACTGATGATGATAAGATAGTGTCTAATAGCTTAATTATTATTCCTTTAAATATTTTCATTTAATGCCATAATTATCATCATTATAGATACTTACTACCACTTTGTAATCTAATTCTACCAATTTTTGCTGTAATGTCAGCTGTCAAAACGGCGTATTGTTGCTCGTAGTTGTCAATGAGACTCGCCATGTTGAACTAGTTATTTCATTGAGCCTACATTATCTAGTACACTTCTCAGTGGTTTTATCTAGTTCAGAGAATACTTGCGCCATCTTATAACTTAGTTTTACATGTACTTTACTGAATCGATAAAGTAGCATTTAAATCTGTAAAACGCGATAATGAAAATATCTCTGTCCACAAAATATCTTTAAGAGGGTATAAACCCGGCCGAAAACCGTACATTTGACATGGATAATCAGGGAAGTCTAAGAATATTTTGTGCAGAGCGTTTTTTCTAAAAAATGATAAAAAAATAAAAGTATCTAGATTTTCATTAATAATTTATACTTTTACAAAATAATAAGGAATTTGATCGAAAAAAGAGCTTTGTACAAGAATTCTATTTTTTTTAAGAAATCATTACAGTCTAATTTCAATCATTATCATATATCATATATTAATTTTCAATACATATCATGAGATGCCATCTTTCCACAAGAGTAAGTAATTTTAGAATTGCAAACGATTCGGAGAGATTTCGATTTTTACGAAAAATCCAAGTGGAACCCCTTGGAATTTTCTCAAAATTTTTTCGATTTTCAAAGTGTCGCCATTTCCAGAAAAGTGAATATATTTGGAAGGAACCTTCTGTGCTGCATTCTATCTATCGAATACTAAGTTCCTACGCAATTGCAAGGGATTCGGAGAGATTTCGATTTTTACGAAAAATCCAAGTGGTACCCCTTGGAATTTTCTCAAAATTTTTTCGATTTTCAAAGTGTCGCCATTTCCAGAAAAGTGAATATATTTGGATGGAACCTTCTGTGCTGCGTTCTATCTATCGAATACTAATTCCCTCTGCAATTACAAGCGATTCGGAGAGATTTCGATTTTTACGAAAAATCCAAGTGGAACCCCTTGGAACTTTGGTGATCCTGACTGAAGGATCTCATTGATGTTGTTAATTTGGAAATGTGCAGGGAAAAGAGTGATTTTAAATGAGTGATCTCATACACACAGAGTCATTTCATATACGTTTTCATTTAATTTATGTTTCAACCACTGAATGCGATGGCGCTAGGTGCTGGACTTAGCGAAGACACGAACCCCGAAACGGACATTATTCGTTGAGTGTGCATCTTCTTAATTCTTTAATTATAAATCTCAATGTTTTTATTATTCCCTTCCCTTTAGAAAGAGATCTCTTTCTTTGTCATACATTTGAGCATTATCGTGTTATCCTGCTATACGAAAACGAGGAATTAATTTTTGCTATGTTTTATCTGTTTTGAGATAAAACTGTCGAATATTTTTAGCAAAATCGTATTTTTTGGATATCTTTCTCATCTCTTAGAATATATGATTGAATTTAGATTGCAATGATATCTTAAAAGAAATAGATCTTTTGTGCAGAACTCTTTTTTCGATTAATTCCTTAATTTTTTGCAAAAGTACAAATTGTTAGCGAAAAGTAACTTTAATTGTTAAATCAATTTTTAGAAAAAAAAACGCTCTGCAGAAAATATTCTTAGGTTTCCCTGATTATCCATGCTAAACGGTTCTTAAATCTGTTCAATTTGAAGGAAGGAAACCAAAAAATAGGATTTTTGGTTGGATATACATTCTCTTAATGTGTAAAGTAGTTTAGAACTTTATCATTCGAGATCAATATTAAAAAATAATTGCTCTATCTTAAGATTTTCATATAAACGCCATTCTGTGTATGACACGTCACAATATTTTCATGTACTGAATTAAAGAAGCTAGGAATTAATGAAATACATTTGAAATCAAATATAAATTACAGTTCTTATCTTAAATTGCAATTCTATTTATATTATTTAGATTATCAAGGTGAAAATCAGAGGTAAAATCAAGTTAAAAGTAAGCCACGAAAGTGACACGTCATTCAAGATGAACCAATCAGCAAAGAGCTTAAGGTGTTTCTTTAATCATCTTTCTGTAATTTACCATCGAGTGCGCTTAGGCGAACGATTAAACTCTCGACAGTCGAAATATGGTTGAAATGAAGATGGCTGCCGAAGTGAGGTGGCTCGTGGCTTTTATTGTATTTTCTGTTGTTTCTATTGTTTTTGCTGACCCTCCGCATCGGAAATTTGAATACAAGTATTCTTTTAAGCCACCGTACCTGGCTCAAAAAGATGGAAGTGTTCCCTTTTGGGAATACGGAGGAAGTAAGTTACGAACTACCCTAACCAAATTTTGTCAACATGTACCGTATGTTTATCTGCCGTCATCGGCTTTTTTGTTTAATACTCGCAATACGTAAAATTCTACATATCCATCTATGTTATCCTTCACACTCTTTCAATTGTAAATATACTGTAAAGAAATATTTTGTCAAATCTTTTAAAAACACCTAATAAAGTTGTAAATTTACCTGCCTTAAATATCCGTATGTTTTCAAATTCCATTCCCATTATATCAATTCAATAATTTGAATTAAAATTTAGTATGATTCATTAGACGCTTCCTTCTTCCAACATAAGGATGTTTCGTTTGATTGTTAACCAGCAAAACTATTTTCATATGCATTCAAATGAAACATAAAATGCCTTTTTACAGATGCTATTGCTAGTTCAGAGAATGTAAGGGTAGCACCATCATTAAAAAGTCAAAAAGGTATGAGAATCGGCAGGATTTTTATTTCCTTTAGTATATATAATTTAGAATATTTGTAAAGGAAATTTTTATGGATTTAGGTGCAATATGGATTAAGCAACCAATCAGCTTTGATTGGTGGGAGGTTGATTTAGTTTTTCGTGTGACTGGTCGTGGTAGAATAGGTGCAGATGGTTTAGCTTTTTGGTATACTGCTTCAAAGGGTGCCTATAATGGTACTGTTTTTGGTAGCTCAGATCAATGGAATGGTCTTGGAATCTTTTTTGATTCATTCGATAATGATAATAGGCATAATAACCCGTATATTATGGCAGTATTGAACGATGGTACCAAAATTTTTGATCATGCTAAGTATGTCAAAATTTGAGTTTTATATTATGTAATTAATAAGTTGTATAACAAGTTTTTAAAAGTTATGCATTTTATTAGTGATGGGTCTACCCAATTATTGGCTGGTTGTTTAAGAGATTTTCGTAATAAGCCTTTCCCTACTCGTGCTAAGATAGAATATTATCAGAATACTTTAACGGTAAGTATTCTTATTGTTTATTAATATGTTATTTATATAAGTCACATTATTATTTGAAGAATTTTTTTTAGTTATTATTCCATAATGGAATGACAAATAGTGAACAAGAATATGAGATGTGTTTCCGTGCAGAAAATGTTTACTTACCTAAGAATGGATACTTTGGAGTATCAGCTGCTACTGGTAAAGGAAACATTAAGATATTCATAAAAACATATTAGTCACTTAAGACCTTTTTTCTTATTTGGCAAATTTTTTCTTTACAGGTGGCTTAGCAGATGATCATGACGTTTTACATTTCTTAACAACTTCTCTTCATCCACCTGGTCAAATGCCTACTGATGGGCAAAGAATTTCTAGCGAAGAAGAAGCTAAATTAAGCAAAGAATATCAAGATTATCAAAAGAAGCTTGATCAGCAGAAAGAGGAGTATCGTAGGTTAGTTTTTTATCAATATTTTTAACATTAAAGTAATTGTAAGCCATTATATAATGTATGTTAATATCAATAATAATTATATTTCAGAGAACATCCTGATGAACATAGAGATAAAGAAGACTTTGAGGAATATTATGAAACAGATAATCAAAGAGAGTTAAGACAGATATTCTCCGGTCAAAGTCAAACTTTTGAAGCATTACGTGACTTAAATAAGAAACTAGATGAAGTTGTTGGTAGACAGGAAAGAACATTAAGTTTGATAAGTCAAATTCAAATAGGTGGTAAGTATTATTAATGATTTTTAATTGTGCAATATTGTCACAGATGTATTGAGCATTTTGTGCATTGTACTTGCAGGTGTGCAAACAACTGGAGGTCAACCTAGTCAGCCTATTCAATTAATTGATACTATACGCCGCCAGGAAGTTGATTTAGTCTTAAATAATCAACATGCAATATTAAATACGGCTAAAGAAGTTAAATCATATTTAAATGAAGTTCACGGTAAAGCAGATTCAATCTTGAGTCACATATCTCGCGCACCAACAGCACAAGTAATTATTATTATTTAAAAGCATTTTTAAGTTAAAGTTTAAACTGGTATAGATAATAATTAAAACCATTTTATTTCATTAGGTACAACCTATGGGATATGATTATCAATCTTTAATATCCGAAATGCGTGATGGTCTTAACAGTTTGAAGAGAGATATGGCACAAGTCAACACGAGATTAGCCAGTAGTACAACTGATTGTCCGGCGTCGAATTGTTTAACGACAACGATGTTCTTGCTTTTCGTAGCTATCCAAATGATAATTCTCTTAGGATACAGCATATATCGGTAAAAATTTATAAATGTTTGAAACATTTATAGTGATGTCATTTTCTATCTTATAATTTTGTTCTCTTTACAGAGACAACAAAGAAGCACAAGCAAAAAAATTCTATTAAAACGTGATATTCATGTTGAAATATAGAAGTAAACAGCAGAAACGTTTGTAAAGGTCAGTGAAGAATATACTCGTAACACCTTGTGAAGAAAGGTTATGTTTGATATATGTGGGGACTTAGGATAGGAACTAATCAGTGTTATCGAAACAAATGGATGGTTGTATATTTGTTGTTTCGATAAAAAGGGTTCTAAACAAACTCTTCCACTTTCCATAATTTACCGTATATGAAATTTCGTAAAAACTCATATGCGTAGAATGTTTTCTCATCATAATGAATCGTCATCCATAATTGAGCTTTATTAGCTCATTATAAGATTATAGGTACACGCGTTTAATGTGATCATAAATCGTAGATCAAATCTCTCATGATCTGTCTTAGACTTGTGTACTACATATATTTTTTACTACCAATCAATATCAACTCTTAGTGTTAAACATATACATGCTCTTGTTAATTTTTCTTTATAATAAATTTTTATGAACTCATTTCTAATTAAACCATTTCTTATGGAAGTTTATGAGATTTTAATCCGATTATATAGTTTATTATTAAAATAGATGAACCTTTACAACAGTGATATATTTTATTAAAATATATTTCAATCATCTGCTATGTAAAGACCCTCTCAGGTAAGAAAAACGAGGTGAATCGAAAATGTCATCACAAAAGTGAAGAAAATGTTTTTCCTACTTTATTTGCTTTAGGTTGTATAATTACAAGGCCAAAAAGACTTAATACGTTCTAGTATGAGATGTTGTATAGCCACTGACAATTCGAATTTATATCTGATGATTCAAATATTATTATTATTTAATTCATGATTGAATAGATTGTTTGCATATTTAAATTATTTAAAAAAAAAAATTTTGAGTTTTTTTGTTCTTTTTTACTATAATATTTATGATACTGTTAACGATGTTGAGCTAATTAATTCAAAATTAATAAATAAGCTCCAACATACTATAAAATGATATATTTAACAAAGAAAACATTTTACGTCATTATAATAATTTATGTGAATCATCTCGCACATTTATACAAACAGAATCTGCCTTGCATTTCCATTTTTTGCATGCCGAATCGCGAAACTTATATCGATAGACAATAGACTTAATAGTAAGTTTCAAATATAGAAGTTTCCATACCTCGTATTTTAAAATTGTCTGATTGCCTAATTTTTTCGATTTGACGAAATAGAAAAGTTTTTAATAAATTGTCTATACATTTCTCCTCTTAGTTGAGATAATCCGATTTTCCACTACTAAAAGTTAAAAATTGCACATTCCTATGTTTTAAAGTGTTTAGAATGTTTGACAATAAATCTTCATTTTCTTTCATTATTATTGTTTGTACTCGTCTCAGAAAAACGTGAATATGTAACATACATGAATTAGAGATTATCATAAAAGAAAATTGGCAACTATAAAGAGGATCAATATTCTCAGCAAATTTATTGCATTTATAAAAGTTTATCTAAAGATGTAAATGTTATAAATATATTATATATATCTGGTAATAAAAAATACAAGTAAAACATAATTATTCTTTTTCTTTTTTCATTCCTTTTTCCTGCAATTAATAGTTTCTTAAACCTGTGTGATCATCACGTTTCTATCTTTCTAATGCATTTAACAAATTCTTAATTTCTTGATTGATATAAAGTTAAATTAAAATTGTATTGCCCGAAGATATAGAAGAAAAAACTAATTTATGGAATGCATCATGACACCTCATTATACATTAGTCATTAGTACATGAAAATGCGTACAATTCCATTAAAATTCAGTGAAATAAATTATTCTTTGGTAGAACCGTGGAGCATTTTTATTTCAACTGTAAATTAGTATCACACATAATAATCAAGAACATATATAATCCTGTCATATTAGTGTAATCGAACGAGTTTAGTGCGATTGAGATTTATTGCTGCTGAGCGCTTGTCATGGAGAAGCCAGTCAGAATCAGCTCATCATAATCAACGTTAAATGGGACATGCATGAGTAGCAACAAATCATCTATATGTGTACTGTAATGCGACTCAACAGCTAATTTCGTAATGTCAGCTCTCTCATTGCACATCAGAAGTGGACTAATAATAATCATTTAAAACATTGACATTAAATAATTGTGCTTTCGTGGCATAAAAGAACACAATATTCATATTCCTTTTTCTTGCCATACTTATTATTGTTTGTACTACTGATTTTCTCATTCATGAATATTATTTCGATGGTACACTGTATTTGCTGCCGGTTACATGTGCGATTCTCCTATTACCTTCTTGTACTATCTTCTGCTAAATGTTTTCCTAGGTAAATGACTCTTTCAAATGAGAGATTTTAAATGAAAATCTTTCATGGTTTATTATAAAAACGTATATCATATTTCTCGTGAGAATCTACTTGACTTTACGGATCTTATTCCCGTTCTGATTCCAGCATTGCCGAAAACTATAAGCAAACAACGTTGTCGACCAGAGTTTTATACGTGGCGCGTGGCTATGAATATCGGCATAATTTTTCAGAGCTTGCGAGATATTCGACGGAAGCTTTATTATAGAAACGAGAAGATGTAGCCAAGGACAAGATGAAGTTTGGAGATTCGGCTCGTTCGTTTTTGGCGAGATTGCGATCGTCCATTTTTGAAGCTGTCGGTCCCGATAAAACGTGCCAACCCCCTTGAGCAGGGTGCGGCCAATGGGGGTAAGTTTGCCGAAGCGCAGAATCCGGGAAAACTCACCCCCAATGCGGACCAAGTCCGATTGGTCCACGAGGATCCAATCGCGATCCACCCACTATTGATCGGAACCCCGGGAATTGTTGAAACTTTTTTATTCGCCAAGTTGTAAAATGTTTTATGGCTCGAGCGGAACGACCGAGCGCGTTATACGATGGCCGTGAGTTATTAAAATTGCCGGGGACGTTTCAATGCTTCGCCGAATTAATGGATAGAAGTCCTTGGAAGGATCGACCAATGATTATTATCATTCCCGGCCTCTACTGCTTGATTGCCTACAATTCCTCTGACACACCTAACTCTGCAATTACACGTGTTTTCACTTTTGTTAAAATATTTAAGAGTTTAGCATCGTTTCCCATGAAAAAACACGGTTATCTCTTGTTGAGCTAGAGCTTTTTCTCGAAGATGTCCCATAAATGTCAGGAATTAATTATGAACTACGAGTTTACCAGAAAATAATGAAAATATTATTATCTTTTTACTCAAGCATTTCTTCTTGATATTCCTTTTCCTGTGAATTTTCGGAGAGGGAGAGAGAGAGAGAATATGCTACTTAAGAACATTTTGGAGTACATGATGCATGACGAATAATATTTTTTTCACACTATTGTTGTTCCAATGAGATGGAATTGCTTTGATAGAGTCATTGATGGAGGGCTCTCTCGAAGGAACGTTTTCTAGAAAAAATTAGCATTGGCACTTTACTACACAAGCAATCTTCGTTTTGATGAGAGGCAGGACAATAACGCGACTACCCTGGAACCATAACAGAAAGGACGAAAAAAGTCCATAAGGGGATGCAGAATCTCGAGTGAAAAAAATCCGTGCAATCCAGATCCACCATAAAAATGTTTGTGCAGCTGAGGAGAGGGGATGAAAAAAGAAGAAATTGAAATAAAAAAAATATTCAGCCTCCCTCCTATTTATAGTATCAACAAACAATATTCTCGCGTTATTTCGAGATTTCAAATCATTCGAGTTCAGCGAGTTTGGTGGTTGTGATTTTGCGATCCGAGAAAAATAATCCAATTTCAGTCTGAATTATTGAAGCGATTGAAATGATATCGGAGGAAAATTAGTTGGCTCGTGGGTGGAGGAAACGGTACCTAAAGTCCACATGACAAAAGATGGTACCCTCGTCGAATGCGACTTTCAATTCACGTATCCCCAAAGTGTGGGCTTTTAATCAATCGATACTCGGCAATTCGATCAAGCAAATCGCTCGTGGTATTACGTCCCCGGTTGCTCTAAATCATTCGGATTCATATGTGCACTCGATACGGGGGTGCAAGGAGTTTCCACGCGAATCTATTACAAGATAACCCAACCCCAAGTGAGCGTCCACATACACGGGCGATAAAATATATTTTGATTTGTCACAGTAGGTACCCCGTGCATTTATGTACGAATACATGCACTATCAGTGATTGGATACGCCTTGCTAGTGCCCATTGATATTCTTGCATTTCGTTTTACCCATTTTATTTCATGCCTCGCCCTAAGAGCTTCATCCAGTTAAATATTCATCCAGAATGAAGACATTAACCCCGGATGGATGTGATAATCCGATGAATTTTGCAATTAACATTGTTCACAGAAATCGGTAAGTTTTTGTTCGGTAAGTGTCCTTAATGCAGTGTTTATTTTCAGTGAAGCAAACAGTAATGTTTCAGTGAAGCAAACAGTAATGTTCAAAGTACTTCTACCCGCAAAAAAAACTATTATCACTATTGGATGGCCTCCTTCGCACTGTGCAATTTTATTTCAGAAAATATTTCTGTTATCGCCCCACCCTGTATATTCATCGAAAAGCTCCTGATGACTGCTGGATGACTCGAGTTATGCATTATTGCCGTGTCATTGAACGCGTTAGCGTTACCACATGACGATATTCTCCCGAAGGTAGTATTGGCAAAAAATGGTCCTGACTGTAAGACAAAAGGACCAAGACCCTCGAAAACGGAAGAATGGCAATAGCTTCGTGTCAAGGTTGGCTAAGCATGGAACAAAGAAAGCTTTATCCGCGAAAAAAGCACGCGGGCGATGATGTTTGTAATCTTTCGTGCTCTCTGGCATAGATCAACGATGTTTTTGCTCGGCTGGATGGGGTGGATTCTGGAGGACTCTGAATTCGAATTTAATTATTATTAATTATCTCTTCTCGACAACTCCGGAGGGGTAATTCTCCTTCTGCTCATCTACATTTATCTTCCGAATCTATTTGAATATGACCTTCTAATTCCACAAGGAAGCACAAGCTATTATTTTAAGCGGTGCAAGCGTGACGTACAAATTAAAAACGTCTAGCATTGCCCGGAGAACTGTCCTCGATCGATGCAACAGCGAGCCATTATCTGGAGATCATCTGGATTTATTATTTGGGAAGAGGGGCACGTACGCGGAATAGAACTGCGATCGGTAATTATTCCAGAATAATGAAGATCGATCATCGTGAACGCTACTGGTCGTCTCTGTCGAAAGACAATGTTTTTCAAGAGAGCAAAGTGCAAATCGAGGTTTTCAGGCCATTATAATTTTGAGCTCGCCGACGAATACGCTAAGCTCCGAAATAAACTGCGACCGCTCGCAAAATGCCGAAATCCACAAACTATGAATGTGTGATTCATTCTTGAGCGTTCGGCTAATTCTGGGCTCCCCTGACTAATGGCCTACACGAAATTGTTCCATCTCAGATATCTCTCGCGTCTCCCCTTGATAATTCGAAACATTTCTATAAAGTATAAGATCCGCGAGGGAAACGACCGTGGCATTATTAACATTGGCAATGAACCTGAACCCACGGAGTTCCCGCGCAAATATAAATCAATGCAAATCAAATAAGTTATTGCCATCGTGAATCCTCCAAACGAGTCCTGGACGGACAGACGCGCGTAGAGTCTGACAAGACGTGATTCACGGCTAACTCGTTTGTTTAAATATTCCACAAGCTCCGAACTGACAAAAGGATTTATCGTTTAAGTTGATTGCCACTGATCAGCTTAATACGCGAAGAGTCGTCCTTCCATTCGCGCAAGCAAACGATCAGAGACGCCCGAGAATGGACTGTAGTAATTCCAGAAAGATCGAGAAGAGAGAAGAGCATCTCGCAGCGAGAGGACAAAAAAATAACACGAGCACTTAAGAGGAGAGTATCGAGGCACTTAGCCAGTAATCTGTCCAGCAGGACGTTTCTACATGGAGCGGGGGTGGCGAGCGATGCTCAGGGGTAGCAGAGTTCTCCTTCGGCCATCTCGCTTCCTCCAACGACGCTCACGGTCAGTTTATGTGGTCTCCAGATATTTATGGGGTGCCCGCGGACCGCACCCTAAGCCCACCGTCTTCCTTCGGAAGGATATTGTTGCGAGAGCCCATATATCCCACAAATTGGACGCGGGCATCGCGAAAATGCGAGCCAGTGGCGTGATTGAATTTCCGCAGATTTCTCGGACTTCCGTCCATTGAGTCCTGGAGCATCCGCGATTGAGTTAATGCACTTGGAAGGATCTATTACTAACCGGAATAATACCTAGTGACCTTCGCTCATCGGAAGAGGGTAAGCCATTATTTATTTCTCTCGAATAAATCACTTTCCCCCCGCTTCGTTTGAATGGGAGCTCGCGCTCGCGTTGAAAACAAAAGCTCTCCGCTTTTCCCTTAAGAGCGTCCACCAAGATTTTTCTCCAAAACGAATTTTTTTCAGATTCCTCGGCTCCTCCCCCGATCATCGAGATGCCACGTGTGACGTAATCGCAGGAACTTCCTTCTGGAAAGGATATCCGGGGTGACTACTGGGTCTCGCCGAAGTAGGGTGAGTGCTCACTTTTTTTTTTTGATTTTCTTGTACGCTCGTTCGTTATCGCGATTGGAACGTCTTTCGGCGATCTTATTGGAACGATCTCCCGGTTCCTGGGAAAACATTATCGCTTCGTCGTCGCGCGGAAATTCTTGAAAAATTCCGTGGAGACTCTACCCAGAGTATTGCCCGGACACGTAACGGAGGGGTGGCTGCCAGTTGTCAGAAAATTGGGAAAACCACTTTTGGCAGAGTAAACCGGCAAGTAAACATTGCGGGTATTTGCGCAGTATTTTCCAATGGGAAAGCGCGAGTCGCGTTTTATTCGCAGGGGCAAATAATTTAATATTTCGTCCCCCTCGACGCGTTCATTACTTAACTCCACACCCGACATCCATATATCCCAAGCTAGTCCAGCCATGATCACTCTACCAGGACTAATGCACCGCGTGGCCAAATGTTCGACTCGATTTAAATGCCGGGGATGTTTAAGCACCACGTGCACGGTAGTTAACACCCTCGTCGCAGCTTACGACTTTACCCTCTCCGGGGTCTTGTTAGCTAATGTTTTATCACCGAAACTGCATCGCCTCGAATTATTCCGGTGCTCGTGCACATCTCTCGACGCTCTAAGCATAAAAGTGAAAACGAACGTGTACGAGAAGGAGTGGAGAGGAGAGGAGAGGAGAGGAGAGGAAAGGAAAGCCTTTCGTTCGTGGTAGAGATCAAAAACAATTATTGTACACGCTGTGCACGATGGAATATAATAGTGCGTGGAGTTTCGTGGGTGGGTGTCTCCCGTTCTCGTGGAATCATGTGCGTAATGGACGGTTGTGGAATAATTTGGATGTATCATTCACGTGACACGGGATGAGACCCCTGGGGTTAATTGAATCAGTGAGAATTGTCGTGTAATCCCTCGTCGTGTCATTAAAATTACAGTCTCGATTGGGCGCACGCGTCTCCTGTAATTCGGCTCGTAAAATTAACCCCTTGTGCGAGTCGCGTTTGCACGAGGTATCAAGATTTGCATCGGATACCGATAATTACTCGTTCTTGCATAATCGAAATCATAATTGATCGTTAAAACCACGAGGAAACAGCGGCTGAGACACGTCCATTACCACACCCATCTGCAATCCGATCTTATTCATGCACCACGCGTTATCTTGTCATCTGGCAAATGAAAAATTACCGTTCGAGATTCTCTCCTTCGTTATCTCTGAAAAACCTGTGGGCGATCTCGTGCGGAAAAATCGGGAGAATTCGACGGAATTCTCTCAATTTCCTGTTTATCGATGATTTTCGTCGGAGGTGGGGGATGACGTTGAAACGTCGGACAGTTCATTGTCTAACGATCCAGCGTTAATAGGATTCGCGAATCAACGCTGGAAGCTTATTTTTTGCGAATGGCGAATGTCGCTCACCATCGAGGAATCGAACTTACTCGCTTCTCCGATTTCTTGCGAGCTTTCGGGTTTTCGCGAGGGCCGGGAAACTCGGATACCGGGATCCCCCGTGGGTAACTTCCGGTATCCGGTTCCGGTAGCGATTTTTCTACGACGGGGCGAACGGGGGAGAGCCTGGGGCGGATGATTCCTCGGAATCTGAAAAGTCAGTGGAGCGAGAACGCAGGGCGTATACAGAATCTGCGAAGGGGAGATCGCTGCTGGGGAAGAAAGTTATTGTGCGCGCTGGGGGAGAAAGAAGAGCCGAGAGGATACGCACTCACATCCGGTCGTGCAAACCAAGAATCACGACGCGTCATTTGTCAGTGAGGAAACTCGCCATTTGTAGGACTAGGGAGTCCCACGTTGACAGCTCGATCGAACCGTTTCATGTCAGCACGATTTCGAGGGCAGCCACGTTTCCCCAATTATCATCATTTTCCATCTCACGGAAAACAAACCCTCCATTTTTCGAACAACAGGCTGAGAGTACTCGAACGTCAATGGAAAATTCAGTAAAATCCTGCAATTACGAAAAACAGTGGTTCTAAGTTGTTAATCTTCGTGGAGAGAGAGAGAGAGAAACGATATCATTACGAAATCAGTTTTTCTTGAAAAGCAATGAAAGTTCGAGTTAACCGGAAGCCACACAACGAAACTACAGAGATATCGCCAGTATTCATTGTCATCCCCATATTTCAAGGGTTGGTCACTCGTGAATGATTGATTGACGCGTGAGACTCACGTCGGGTCACGTGGGCGTGAGAGAAATTTCACGATTGTCGCGTAAAGGCAAAAATCACTCGCACCGAAAAGGTTTTTGCTCGAGGAGAGCCTGACCAAGCGTTTCCCGCGCAAGAAACGAAACAATGCTCGATTGGTTCTTCTTTTCGTATCTCCTGCAATTTTGCGTCTTGATAACGAAATGGAAGATCGTAGAAATGCATTTGGCTCGAATCTACGGAAAATCGCGCGGGGTCTCTCAACCCCCGAAGTATTGCCTTCCCTTAATTGCGTTTCAATAGTTCTCTCGTTATCGGTGACTTTCAGGGGAGATTCTTTTATGGGTTTCCGGACGCGCGCGAGTGGATCTCGGTATTTTAATTTCTCGCGAATTTACGATTCATCTCTTCTTCTTCCACGTTAGATATGGCTGATTTTTTATGGTGATTTCGATGCTTGTGCGCGCCGCCTCGTAGTTGCTGCCTCGCCCCTGCCTACGAATGAGAATTTGTCAAATCATTCTCGACTGCACTCGCAGGGCTTGTTCCCCTCTCGTAGTCCTCTCTTTAGGGGCCGACGATGTATCCGTACTCCCTTTCTTCCGCAGGGTAAAGACTCGTAAACTATATGAGCTAGAAAGATCTGAATACGAATAAACCTTCCTTCCAAGCTGCGTGCGCCCCTTGACTGCAATGACGTTTTGCTCGAAACTTCTTCCATGCGCATTTCGCATTTTACTCGTTCCAACTATAATCTCTCGCTAACTAAGGTATACGAAAGTAATGGTATTAATACATACATATACATATATATATATAGAGAGAGAGAGAGTTTTTCTACGTAAGAATGGGAGTTCGCTTCTTGCGCTATCGATCAACGCCTTTGACGTCGGCCAATCTCGCGTAAGTGCGAAGTTAAATAAAGTAAACGTTTAAGCTGAGTTTTCTTCATAAACTTTATTCCAGATGGAATAGACCTATTTGTTTCTTCAGCAAATCCACCAAGTAGGTTGTTGGGGTAAGCAGAGCTCGAAAGAATTTATCACTAAAAGATGACGTCAGCTTGGTTATAAATCATCTTAGCGGAGAGAATGGCGTTGCGTTCGTTTCACGTTCACGAGAGCGGCTCTTAGTATAATTTTGGCAAGGATTTCAACGCTCGTGTCAGAAACTGTTTGGCCATAGCATTGCGTGAATATTAAATCCTTCGCTCCAAGACGCGGTAGCTACACCGCGCGATTCATTCCCATTTTCTCTTATTTCGTATTTTTCCTCGGGAGAGGCGGAACGCGGAGTACCGACGAAATTATGACGTGTAACCGGAATACCATTTCTGGGAAGGGGGTGGGCTACTACGTCGGGATAAGGGATGCAACGTCGCACGAGCTCTTCGACGATTAGGTTTGAGAAAAGGTGAAAGTACAGAGCGATAAATCAGAATGTTATCAAATCATTATAATAGCTCCGACCATTAAACTGTTATTCCGTCTTTCAATGGGGTCAGTTTTTCCACCGTGACGCAATGTGACGCAATAAGTAGTTGCCAGAGCAAAGGGTCCAAGTTTTCCAAGCGCCATCGCGCTTTTTCAAGCTTCCTAATACACGTACATACGTACGGAGGAAGAATACACACTTTTAGCGGAGGACCGAGAAATTTTCCGCAGAGGGTGGAAAATGGAACGCAAGGACAGCCAAAAAGTAAGAAAGAATATAACTGTGCAAGATAACCCTGTGGACGGGTTTTGGGTCGAGTCCCGGGAATGGAAGTTGGCCGAATTGACAGCAACGAGCCCGGGACGTTGGCTCCAGACCCCCTGGCGCCGTCGCGACGCTTCCCAGCTTTTGGCAAAACATCCCCTTGCCAGGCCGTCTAGTTTTTTTTATAGCCAATGCCAACGTAGCTACTGCTCCAGCCCCGTGAGTTCCCATAAAATCCCCCGTCCACCTCTCACCCTTTGTTCTCGTACGTCCACCCCCTCCCGCCTTGTTACCATGTCTCTCTACGCGGATACCGTTGCTCTCTTACTTCCCAGATTCCGGTAATTCGTTTCTAATTGCTGAGGTAGCACGCAAACTACGTAATTACGCCGAGTTTTATGAGAGCCCCTAAATGTCTCAGCGCTGGAATGTGATTTGCGCACGCATTTTCCATTCGCTTGATTCCACTCTCGACGATGTTATTCACGCGCGAGGATAGTTTTAATTAGGGAATAGTTGCTACCCGCCGAATGATTTCTTTCGTTCGCGAAAGGACTGGGTCAGCGATGACTCGATAAAAGCGAAATAAATCGCATTTCTTCGCGGACACGTGCCACTCCAGCGTTTTAGCTGATACGACTGCATCAGCAATTCACTTACCATATTCATACATTGTAACGAATCTCATGTTTTTTAAAAATCCTCCTCTTGCGCTACAAGTCGGCATTTTTATCAAAATAATTTAGTGGCTCTCGCCTTTATTTTATCATTGAGCAAGTACACGAACTTATCCAATATTTTCCAACAGTTTAATCGTGACCGAACTTTTCTGATAGCATTGAAGATTAAATCACAAATATATATATATACATATATTGCCAGGCTATTCATCAAGCAAACTTCTGGTAAGAGATAGAAATCTACTCATTTCGGGGGCTAAATTGAGAGGCACTGTATCTTTACCCCCTAGTGGCAATAAATACGAAACCTGCTACCATGGTTCCCTTCGACCAATTTCTCTTCGTCGTACCAAAGTCTCATCCCCGTTGTCCTATCCGCAGTTCCGTGACGCGATATCACTGCAGTAGTCATAGGGCAACTAGAACTTTTCCCATTATTCCTTTCGACGATTTTATTGCCATCTCACAGTTACTTCGATATCGCCTTTGTGAAGAATACACGCGTTGCAACGATAAAACAAATGGCTTCCAAACATTTCTAGCTTCTTTTTTTTTCTCTAGGATTTCAGAGCGCAAATTTCTCCACTTAGGATTCGGGTCATTGTACGGGGTTAATTTTTCGTATCTTTTACGAGAAACTATCAACGTCGTCAAATAGTTTCTATTCTACTGAAAATTTTTCATTGAAAATTTTTGACAATTGCATTATTCAAAATTCTCGATACTGGCTCCATCTCAAGGTCACTGGAGCAAGTTGACGGTTGATAAAGCAGTTTCCGCTTTGGAAACGATGCTTCCCTTCTATGGTCAAACGTCGAAATGGATGAAAACTGTATTAGGAGCAAGTTTTTGGCAAAACTCCAACTCGAACTATATCTTTATGCGATCTTGGCACTCACACTCCGATATTCTGAATATATTGCCACCTTCTCGCATAGAATGTGCGCTAAGCACTTTTTAGTGTGTGGGATGACAATGTATCCCATTTTAGTAAGACATAAGCGACACCAACTCGTTAGATTTCTTACGCTCGCTATCTGAACCGATGTATCCTTTCACGGCATTTCGTTGCACTATATGTATAGTGCACAGAACTAGTAGCCGATGATTAGAACGCGTAGGAGTCTTTGCTTGAGGGAAATGACATCGAATGCATAATCTTGCTTCTTTCCACCAACACTCGAAACATGCTCGGAATGTGGACAAGATAGAATCATGAGTATCGTAGGCGATCATCGATTATCCAAATTGCGGATACTCATATTTTCTCCGAAGCTTTATAGGTCGGTGTCCTTATATGTTCATTCGCGAGATCGTATATTAGTGTGGTCTCCTAGAAGATTGGAAAGTATCCATTTGTAATTCTACATCTCGGACACTTTCCTTCTTAAATAATGGAATTACTCTGTGAAGTACATAATTGCGCATTTGATTAATTTCATAGTACAAAATGCTGACAGGAAACTTGTATCCACTTCCTCGCGGTTTTGATAAGTTCTACAAAACTACTACTTCATTTTCTTATCATAGTTTGTTAACAAATGAAACAGAGGGAGAGAGAGAGAGAGAGAGAGAAAGGGAGAGAGATACATAATCTCTGATCAATAAGGAGGAATATTTTGATATTAATTCTTTAAATGAATATATAGCTTAGTAACGCTTCGTAATTTGCATACGAAGATTTTTCATTCATCTTAGAAGAGATAAGATATGATCACCATGCAGCCTGTTACATCATTATACGCTACGAGAACTTGTATCACTGAATGGAGTCCGACATGACCAAATTTGGTGCGGTTTCATTCCATCGTCAAGTTCTGGTGGGATCCTGAAGTTTTTAAGAAACAGAGGGACGGCGCCTAATTTTAAGCCTTTGTTATGACTCACAATTGTTTTAAAAAGTAATCTTTTAAAATTTACTTGTCTTAACACTCGAAATATTATAATCGGATTTAAATGACGTCACAGAAACCGAGTCCGCACCAAGAAATCACAGTTACAAATTAGCTTTAATATACATATATAAGATCTGGAATTAATACTTCGTATTTTTAGAGAAAAGTCTGTTTGTTTGGATTAGTTATTTGCATAGTCCCAGGGAAGTATAGCACATAAATAACTCCATGCGTAAGATTCACCATGGGAAAGATGAAGTTTCTTTGAAATGGAGAAAAATGAAAGAAACTACAGAGAGTATCCATCGAATTATCCTCTAATTTCGAGCTTAATCGAAATTATATCGCGCCTTAAGGTTTAATGGCTAAGTTGAGGCAGATTTTACACAGTAATCGCTTTATCTTATTTGCGATAAATGCATTTGCAAGTGATTAAAGGAAGGATCGTTAGAACTCATCGATAAGAAAAAAATGCGTTTTTTTTTCAAGGAAGAACGAAGCAACGTGATAGCATTTATTGTATCAGTTTACTATTAGTGGAGATAAAAAAAGAGGAAGTTGAGGATTGTTAAATGGAGGAACAGTCGGGTGCCATTGCTGCCTCTCTTCTTCCGCGTGCGCCGGTACTGGTTCTTGAATGGCAGGAACGTCGAAATTGGAACGGCAGAGTCGCAAGAGTGTTGTTGGATGTGTGGTTGTGGCCGAAGTGACAAATTGATTTTGTGCGAGAAAAGACGGCCTTCTTCGTATCTATGGATATTTTTCGCAGTAAGTACGAACTCCTTGCCATTTACCTATGTGTTCGTGTAAATAACCAACTCATATCCCATTGCTTTTATTGATTTTTTCCTACTTTTCGACAGATGGGCGTGCTACTGCTATCGCTTGGATTTTTCCAATCGTTCCTTTAATTTCTTTTTCAGCTCGAAGCCTGTAGAATCAATTGGTAAATTCAGTTTCTCGATAAGAAGTCTCGAAATCTTGCGTTTTTCATAAAATCTCTTCGTGATAATCAGTATAGCAGAGATGGTAAAGCTAACCTCAAAAACAAGCCGAGGAGTAGGGACTACCAATGGGTATCTCCCAAAATAGAGATGATTCAGAATACTGTGGCAATTGACAGTTCCATGCATTACTTGAGCGTAATGATTTACCTCTTTTGATTTACATTTATTCCTGTTTTCTATATGCGAATGTATCGTCTTTCTGTTTAACATGTTTGTGGCTTTGGTTCTTATAGCTGGTTAAACGCGCGGCATGCCAAAACAATAGGACCCGGGAAAATCAATAGGCAGCTTGTAAGAGGTTAAATAGGGAAACCCGTCTGCTACGATCATACGTGGGGGACTGAGATTTTTTAATCCTTTAAACTCCCTTCTCTCCCATCCCATAATAAAATAAATACAAAAAAACCTTTTCCCACATTTTTTATTTAACGCTCTTTTCGCCAGAGTCGGACTAGTCCTAAATTTATATTTAGGACTGTCCAAAATCTGTGCGGTCCGCTTCTGTTTTAAAATGTGAAGGTGTTCTGTTCATCCTATCCTGGGGTGATGTGCATGTGTTTTCAAGTGTATCCAGGGCTTTTTCCCTTGGGCTCTTTTTTCTCAGATTTCAAAGCCCATGTACCGAGTGCATGGGAGAAGAGTTTTGTTGGCACCTCGATATTAAGGGCCGAGTTGGGAAATGCGCGTTTGGTGCTGATTGTTTAAAATGGAGAGTCCTGTGAAACGGAAAGTATAGTTCCGGTTAAGCTGTATAAATAGAAGCGTGCGCGTGTTCGGTAGCTGTTGCTCGTGTGTGCGTTCACGCTGGACGCTTGAAAATAGTCGTGCGGCCTCCGCATATGAATTCATGTTTTCGTGTGTGCGTGTGTCCTCACACATGCATGAACCCACACTCGAGAAAGCAGCGTCAGTGTAGGCTCAATTCTACGAAAGTCGTAACAGACCTTAAGATCTGAACGACGCGTAAGAGTAACTTGCTTGCCAGCACTGATGTATAATTGCAAGGAATTGATTTCGTCATCGACATTGACTGAGATTCGCGCGTGAACTCCATTTTATATATTACGTTTCGATGATGCGTACATTCACAATAGAGAGCATTTATCGCTCCTCGTGAATGCACTCTTTGTGCATTCTGATTTGCGAACCTGCTATTCCGTTATTATCTCAAGATAAGGTGTTTATTATTCCTTCCCACGAATAATTTATTACTTTGCGGTTACAGTGTTCAGATTTTAATGTATAAAAGATTACTGCTAATTCTAGAGCTGAATAGTAAGTATGTTTTAGATTAAATTTTATTTAGTAGGTAGCTTTGGATTTTTCGTGCTAGCTTTGTAGTATTATTAGATATTGTTATCTAAAATCCTTGTTTCAGTTCGGAGGCAACATCTTTACGTCATACTCAATCATTATGATATTTTAGTTACTTTATCTCTTGTTTGTAATGAAAATGGATCGTAGCTTATATTAATAGACTCCTGATTTTAAAATAGATGAATGTGGAAGATTCCCGTAGGCCCCTAATTTGTTACTGGGTGCATATTCAGAAAATGGAAGAAACTAATTTAATGTCGGTACTCTTTATACAATTTGTAATGATCTATTTTTGATCAGCGTGTAATGTTCATGGTAAAATTTCTCCATGAAAATAAAGCGATCGACTTAATATGTAACAATAATGAAAATTGCGGTATCTACTCGTGCGTTACGTATCAATCATGATGCATCTATCAGTATATGTTTATTGACCTTTTCCTTTTTCTCTAAATACATCTAGAACTACCAATTGTAGTTCAAGGGAAATGAACCAAATTATTACTCGGATGTAGCTCTGGTCTTTTCAAATCTGAAAATGATAAGAGGCTGTTCCCGAGGATTTTTTGAGACGTGGTCTTTCATAGCTTTCTTTTTGGGGAAGATGGTAATCAACGTAATGTGAAATAATGGTCCAATTCGCTGTGCATATTACACATATCTAAACTGCTCTTTCCACCGGGAGTATCTCTTAAAGGAAACAAACGGCTTCGTTATAGAATCGTTAGGACGATTGGCAAATGACGAGGAGACTGTACGACAATTAGACGTCTTTACAGGCACGCGTAACCCGTTCCTGTTCTGTGGCTAGCGAGAATTCCCTTGCGGGATTCAGCATTGGCGTGTCTAGAAACGCCCGATGAAGATTTAGCCTCCACTTCGAAGGTGGCTAAGACGACGTGATTCACTTGAAACCTCAGGGGCCATCCCTGGACACCCCTCTACCATCGATTTTCTCCCCTGATTCAATCTGGATGCAGCACCAACTGATGGAAAACAAAGCTGTGGTGGACAATGTCAACTGTCTAAGTGCCAGCAAACTAAGTGGAAAAGTGACTACCATTACTTCCACGAAGGAAAATGCTGCTGTTGTTTTTCTTCTACCTTCTATTTCATTTGCTTATAACCAATTTAATCGATCCGAGCTCGATTTGCTGCACTTTCAGTACTACCCTCTTTTCTGACGGTACACGATAAATTCGTTTAAATCGCTTAATGAGCTTAAAGGCATAAAGAAAATCCATTAATGAACATTATCGTTCATATTTTTAACGATTCTTTTCTCTCAATCTCGAACGCAAATCTTTAACGTTATTGCTTCTGACTCGTAATACGTAATTTTGAATTTCATTTGGGTTCTTGGTTAATTTAACTCATTCTAGAGTTTACTGTATGCTATTTCATTGTATTTAAAGTGTATTGCATAATAGATTTGCATTTATTACCCCATTTACCACATTGGTACAGGAACTCATTAGAAGAATATAGCTTGCAGAATTATTTTGCATTTTTGTGATATTGAGGTTACAGAAAGGCATTACTTATCATAATACTTATACTCTCTTCAGAGTCTCTTTACTTTTCGGTGTAACTGAAATAAAATGCATTATTATTACAGCGAAGAAAGTTTAAGGATGATTGTCGAAGATTATTGAGTCAATTAGCTTATTCATTATTATTATCTTTTTTTTTTATTTATTAAACATGTGGATTCTGAGATTGGTTTTGAACGATGGATGTGAGCAATGATCAGATTTGCACCTGTCGTCCAAAAAATGTCGTGTCAGTTTTCTACGCTATTCAGTCAAGTTTGGCTTTATGTCTATCGTGTTTAATCCAAGGCACCCTTGTTTGTGCAGTTTTTGGTTACAAAGCGTCTAATGGATTATCCTTATATTCACCCATCACCTATGTTTCCGTGGTATAGACTGAATGGACGGCATGGGCGCGCACGCACGACGCATAAAAATAACAATGATTCCATATTTACTCAACTTATTAGAAGATTTCCCCAATAGCCAGAAGAACTCGTCAGGGATAATGTGACCGTACCGCAAATGCAGCAATGGGAACTTTCTTTAGCACCAATCGCATCCTTCTCGAGTATCACTCGATGTTTATCGATCGAACATTCGTATATAGAAAATATTTCCTGAAACATTAGGGGAGTATATTTCGCGTGAGCCTTTCCTAAAGGAATTAGAATGAAATTCCTTAATTTTTGCTCATTCCGTTTTCGTCAAATCACTTCTATCAACCGAATGCTTTTCTCGCCACGCTTTGATGAGCGATACAAAACATTCAAATACTTCCAGCGAGATATATTTTCATTGAAAAAAATAATTCCAGTCAGACGTTACAAGTTTTCTGATTTGAGAAAGTCTAGTGGAATTGTGTAAAAGTTACATGGGCGAGGGTCGGACCTGTTCGACATTTCAATCGGAATTTCCTTTCAGTCTTTCTATGTTTCTGGTATTTTAGAAGAAGGAGAAAACGTCTCGTCAACTTATCTCCCTTTTTCGGAGAGTGCCATCTCATTTTGAATGTACGGAAACACAAGAAGTTCCTCCGTTTTTTCCCCCTCAGAATGGCTGCATTTCTTTTTACAGGTGCAAGGTTTATTATGATTCATAGAAAACATGACGAAAAAATATAAATATGTCGTGACTAAGTAGCGCTCTGAAACAATATTGTAATTGCTATCTTCAAGATTCTACGTTCGAAATGGCAGGAAGCAGTCTCTCTGCAAAAGTCATAGGAAAATCTAAGCTGAAAATATTCTGTCCGTATAATCGATCTAACATGAAAGTACCAAGTGAAAAAATTACCGAATGAATTATAGTGTTGGTTGGTGGGGGTGCAAGAAGGCTATTTAAATATTAATCTAAGAAATTCCAGTATTTTTATGTAAGTTTTATGTTCCACCTATATTTTATCAGGGGAAAAACGCACTTTATATGGGTACTTCAGGTATTCTATAAGCATTTTCACGTATTACGTAATGCATATGTTGTGTACGACTGCGAAAGATGTTCCTGAATGAATGGCACTTTTTTCGCAGTGGCTTTTTCCGGTTTTGTGTTATCGCATGCATACACACCATGTGCTGACATAGGGTACATCGATTGAGTTGGATTTATGGCTGTTATGATTTTCATGTCGCTCGCTACGTGCTTAACAAGCCCATTACGAGATTACGTGTTATGTCTGCCATAACTGGCTTTATTAGTTGTCTGCATCTATTTTTTACGACTTCTTGACAATTTTTATTAGGTATTGTCCATATTAGCTATAATTGTCGCATAACAATTCACGTAAATCGAGGCACTCCTCACGTTTCGTAAGTCACAAAAGTCGACGTCTCTCGTTATATCTCATCGTGGCACTAGATGAATTTTCACGCGAACAACGAAGAACGATTGGAGAGAGGGGATGATTCTTCTTGCAAAACTGCCAGTGTCGTTCAAGGTGGTTCCTTTTGGAAATTTTTGAAAGTTCTTGACGCAATAAGTTCAGCGGCACTTAATTATTCATTAGACGAACTGGATGAAGTAGCACCGCGTACCGGAAGCACGTTGGGTAGGCGAAAAAATGCTAGTAATTCCGGATGGCTCGCAAAAGCGTTACCACACCCTTGAGATGAGCGGCGGTGACCCTGCAAAGTCGAGAATGGATTCTAGTTCTGTTCGCCTTGTTCTAGTGTCAGCACTCTGCATAGAGAGATCCTGAGAGGAAAATGCTTGGCCAGAGAAACGTGGGTTGGAAGATGGAGAGGGGGTGAGAGAATTGGCTGAACGCGAGAAGAAGCGTATAGATAAAAGCAGTCCACACGGGGTGAAGACTCGATGCAGGTACACACACACACGTAAATCGAGGGTTAAAGGGGCAAACAACTTGCTTTGTGCACGTGTGCGCGCCCACACATATTCGTCAAAAGCTGAATTTCATAATACGGAAGTGCACAGTGTAATATAGGACTTCTTGGGTAAACAAGAAAATTTCTTAAAACCAAATCAGATCGGAATTAAATACTAAAACCTCCACTGTTTTCTTCAATTGAGCTTGAGCTTTGTCAAATATTCATGTAGACGTACGATGCACCGATGAAAATGGGTGGAGAGATTACAGTAGCAAGATAAAGAATATAAACGATTTAAGTAGTATATCATTAAAATAGACGAGGAAAGACGAATGATCAAGAATACAGAGAGAGAAGGGAGGGGGGGGGGATATTTTGATTGGTAAATTTTGAAGGTTTACAAATCACAGAAGTATAATATTGTTTCATCGATCGGAATTCACCCTGTGTATGGACAAAAGGGGTCAGAGGGGAGTGAGGTGGGTAACGTGACATAGGTGTAGGTATATGGAGCCAGCATCAGTGAAGCGTCTCGGCGTTGGAGGCGCCAAAGCGTCGCGGCGCCACCCCCGGCGCCCGCCATAACGCCGCCAGCAGTTTCTCACCCCCTGGTCCTTTCCACCCTCTCTTCTTCCTGCAAACCCTCTTTCTCTCTTTAATGTCCCTCCTTTCCTCCCCTTTGCGCTACTTTATCTTCGTTGTGTCCTTCCTTACCCCCTCCAATCCAGCCACCGCTAGCTAAGCCGAAATTTGCGAAAATCTCCCAGGCGCCATGCTGCTCTTTTCCTTGTTTTTCAAGAAAAACGGGATTGCGTTCTCGGTTTCTGCTAACTTATCTTTTTGTGAAGCTTCGTCCACTCTTTAAGGCTGTTATTTTAAATAAAAAATGACGTTGAACTTTTCAAAGAAGGGGATACCTGCTCCTCTCATTGTCATTTTAATAAAATCATATCTCTCTCTCTCTTCTTCTCCGTGATAGCATATTTTTTACTTTCCCAATGTCTTCGTCTTCCTTTCAATAGCTTCTCCCGAGCATGCTGATGATGCCACGATAAACACAACAGCGGTGAATATTTTCGTTGAAATTTCATCTTCGTATAATCTCCATATTGAAATATAGGAAGTTTAAATCCCATGGAAATAAACTGTAAGATCCTTTAAGTCTTATACGTATCAAGTACAAGGACAAGAGAATTAAAGGAAATTGAAAGTCCTTATAGTTTGAAACTTACGGCTTGCGGTCACTAACTTTTAAACGCTGTCCTTTTTTCACGGAAGATTTATAGCTGATTTACTATCCGGTTTAGTTTAGCACGATATAGCTGAGAATAGGAGTCTCTCGTATCTTCGAAAGAGATCGTAAGAGTTAATTAGCGTTTAATTAATTAGTGCTGGATCCGCGAAGGAAGCATATTTACCCTCCGTGATTTTAAGAGTTTCGAAAGCGGCATTGATTCTCATCGATATAAATCGCGCGATAGAATCTTTTGATTGGCATCCGTACACTCATAAGGTGGTAGATATTCCACGATGCCTATTCCCCATAACTCCTCAAAGGTTTATAAATCTGCACATTTATCAATGACGTAAGGGCTCATATTTTCCGGGATATAGCACTTTTACGGCTTTGCGTTTTCAATTTAATTCTAAGCGCCTGAATGACCCAAAGGAAGAAAATAAAAAGCAATATCCGACGAAGAGATCACCGATGATAAGCATCTGGCAGATAAATTTTACTCGCTCTATCCTCTCCCCAGCAATTATCCAGAACTCGAGTAGTAGTAGTGGCGATAGCAGTGGTCGCGGAGTTCACCTCCACATCGAAATAAGTGTATCCATTGCCTAAATATGTACCTATTTCCGAGACCACAGCGAGCTGATCAAATTAATCCAGCTAATCTCTCCGAAGTTTCGCCTGGCAAGGATCATCCAACTGATTTTGGTCTTTCTGCCAGTTTCCAGATACGATTGAACGAGTAAGCGACCACGAACGAACAAAGACAGGCAGGCGGTTTCTTCGCACAAAGAAGAAGAAGAGACCCATTGCGAAGTGGAAGTCAACAGCGAAACAGGCAAACTACGGTAAGTACCGATTCTTCCTGTATTTTCACTTCCGGCACACGGTTCGTATTGGATCTTCAGCATCTATCAATTCATCCATCTCTATCTCGGCCGAGATACTCGTAAAGGGGATACTCCGGGGTACCTTTATCTCGGTGTCCCTCTCTTTTACGCATTTCCTGTCTCCCACCGTGGACATGACTCAGACGAATCGTCAAAGTGCCGAAAGCCCCATACGACGCCATAAACAGTTTTCGCCCCCGAATTTATCTTTATTTCGCGGCACTGAAACGGGACGAACGCCTCGCTCCAATATGGAATATTTGCGAGCCATAATCCCGAAAGCATAATTCTTAATTGCGACAAATATGGCTCGTAAAATTTGAATAGGCATCTCTCGCCGGATGCGTTCGTGTCGGCGAGGCGCGGGAAATGCGTACGAGGATCGCGGCGAAAGGGACTCTCGCGCGTGCTTGGGATCCTGCAACCGACCGGGGACCCTGAAAAATTCCCCCGGGAATTTAAAAATTTCTAATGCACCGGGGCGGAACTGCTGGAATTAACACGGCAGCAGCTCCAGGCACGGTCATTTGAGAGCTGCGGTACTACCTTCTATTCCGAGTATCTCGAATGAACGTATAAAAGGACAGGACGCGAAATTGCTTGGTCATTTTCTCGTTTCTTCGAAAATCATACCACCCCCCTCCGAGAGAATTCTCTTCGCGGTACCAATTTCGGCGATTTGTCCGTACAACCGATCGTTGCCGTCGATCGGACGTCGATCCTCGTCGATCTTCGTCGAAGGTCGTCGTTCCGGGACTCGCCATTTGGCAAATTCGCTATCTCGAGGCGAGTCGCTGCTTTTCCATTTTTCATGCGTCCGGCAAATTTAATAGATTCATCGAATCAATTGTCCCAGGGACAAATATGCCATTCCACGCTTTTCCAAGCAGACTTTTTTTGCCCCGAGGAACAGTTTAATGACTTCACTTATGGCTCGCGGTGGAAAAACTTGAGTGGAAACAAACGAGAGATATGTATTACAGTCACTTTCCTTTTAGCCACAGGCATATGGCGGCGCTGAATTAATCTCAT
Source organism: Sclerodermus sp. 'alternatusi' (assembly GCA_037305995.1). Classification (NCBI taxonomy): domain Eukaryota; kingdom Metazoa; phylum Arthropoda; class Insecta; order Hymenoptera; family Bethylidae; genus Sclerodermus; species Sclerodermus sp. 'alternatusi'. The sequence continues at coordinate 1,864,316 of CM074553.1, forward strand.
GGCAAATCATATCTTATGTCGGAGCGATCGCTCTTCTGGTTTTTATATGCGCGCGTGTATTAACTGAATCTGACAAGTTTCGTGCGATCCCACAAAAGTGTCCCGTCGGGATTTGCCAGCGAAAGTCAAAATCCTCTATTGGTCCACGGGCTTATACATACGCGCGTATCTCCTCCCCTGTATTATCTTTCATCTTCATTCGGTGGATCGAGCAATCTGCACATCTGCTGACCGATGGAAACTCCGTGTGGCCGGCCGTGCATCGCGCCACGCAATATAATAATACATCGGCGTACTCCCGTGCGACAACTACGAGCGTTACCTCGCAAGATTATGCGACGATAGAATTTTTTGAAAAAACCAAAAAAAAAACAGCAACAGAAAAACTGGAGTTGCCACGAGCTTCTTTGAGGGAAGCTTCGAGGCTTTGCCTGTTTTTTGAGGATTTTCGATATTTTGCAGCTTCCGGCATAAATTAAAGTGTTTCGAGGATCGCTCGGTATTTCTGGGGTTCTGGTATTTTGCAAAAAACCGAAGGTGTAGCCGAGGGATGGTTCACACATCGATTCCTGGCTAGATGCAGGGTTCCACCCACAAAACTTGGGGATTAGTGGGGTTAGAGCAGCAGCCAATCGTAGCGTTGCAGACGGTTTGGCGCCGATTCGTACAAGGCGCTGTACAAAGTCCGCGAATAACAAACAACAGGGTGCCACGCGTGATCTATATTGATCTTCCGGTTTCGCTGACGGGGTAGCGGAAGTCCAATGGGTCTCGCTAACCCTGGGAGGACCTTGCTGATCCGATTCTTTTTATTCCGTTTGCGTTATCCGCCTTTTTTCTTCTTTATTTTCTGATCGATCTTCCTCGATCATCCTATATTTGACTTTCCGCATAAGGAAATGGAGCCTTAACGCTAAGCTCCCTCCGCGAGACTATTGGAAAAGTGGGTTAACGCAAATTCATTTTAGTTCATCCTCAAACGTTATTCTCGAGTATTTTTGCCTCGGTCTCCTACCTGATTTCGCTGAAGGCGTAATGTGTAAAATTAGTTATGGATATCCAAGTAAGGATAGCGAGAGAAGAAAGCACTTCCTCCCCTCCTCCATAAAGTAGCGTATAGCGACGAGAGAGAGAGAGAGAGAGAGAGAGAGAGAGAGAGAGAGAGAGAGACAGACAGTATAGTCACTTAAAGTGCAGAGAGGTTTCGCGTACGTTGACTACTAGCATCATAAAACGCACGGCAATCAAATCCTAACAACATTTAGATTTCGATTGAAGATCCTATCGGGGCTTTTAAAGCTCTTAAAAGGGCCGCGTCGTTTTGCTTTCTCGGATCAACTTCATATTGAACCCGGAAACCCCATGCCTCTTAGGATCTAATTTCTTAAGTAAAGTTTTAAGGATTTCCTTGCGTTCGGAGACGAGCAAACCCCCCACGGGAAACATCCTGGAGAACGCGGGGAATCAAAGAATTCGGAAGCAAACAATTTCTCTCGTTCATCTTGGGGAATTTTGGTATCAAGTTCGAACGCTTCACCCTCTCGCCGCCCCCGTCGAGCAGAAATTTTCCGTGCAGGATGTTTTGGCTGGACTTTAAAAATGAAAATGCAGTTGTTCGCGGTGGCTGCACGAATCCGGGGTGATTCGAATCGACAGGCGCATTGTCAGGGCGATTAATCGAACGATAAGTTCGACCGTATACGGAGAGTGATTGACGCTGCTGCGATAAGGGTTGATGGCACGGGAAGGGACACTCAGTGCGGAACGCCGCGGAAAGAGAGAGGGAACGAATCCTGCACGTTTCAGGCCAGACAAGGACAAAGGAGGGTGGGTAGGGAAAGCGGCCTGGAAGGGGCCTTAATTCCATCCTGGAGAAAACCACCCTCTGCACCCTCTGCGCGCTTACTCACTGATTCACTCGCTCGCTCTCTGTCCTTCTGTTATTTAATATCTTCCCTGTATCCTGATCATTTTTCGACAAATATACTTTTCGAAAAGTCCGCGAAATTCTCGGGATTACCACTGGATTCTCTCGTTATTAATGAAATTCCTTCGACGAACGATCTTCCCTCACGATTTTTTCTCTAAATATCGCACGCCCTCGCAACTCCTGGAGATCCAAATCGATCGGATCTCCGATTAAAAGCGCGCGACGCGCAAATGAGTCGTGCGCATCTGCGCCTTTGCTATTTGAAACAATAACATCGTCGTCGCGTTGTAAAATTTGACATCAGCGCGAAACACTTTGCTTTCTTATTCGCCGGAAACATCAGCAAGGGAGATTAGTTTTAATGAAAAGAGAGGAGCGGGAACTTGCGTAATATCGTTAATCCCACGATTCGATTAGTAGTCCGAGAAAGTTTTATTTAACATGGTCCAGTTAATTCAGTCGATGCACGCCCGGTCTATTAAGTAATTTCTTTCGTGCTCCTCTAATTTTTCCTGGAACTCTTTATTGGCCTCTTGGAGGCAAAAAGATCCCAGAGGAAAAGGAGAGGATAGCACGGGGATGAATATTTCAGAGATTCGTCATACGAAAAGGGGCGGGGTGCGGGGGTTCTCAGTGTTTTTCCTGTTTCCAGGATTTTCTCATTTATTTTCGCCAGGGCGTTTTCCGTGTTCCGGTGTTTTGCAAGCGTTCACGGTCAGCCCCTGAGATCGAACCGAGAGTACTGTTGCATAAATTGCCTGTACATCTCAATTCACCCCCTGGTGGTGACCATTCTCTTACACGTCGTGCTCACGAGTGACACTCCCACCCTTCGCCGCACGAAGTCTCCCCCTCTACGGGCTCGCATTATCATCTCTTTGCACCCCTGTGAATCGGGGTCAGCCCGATCCTGGCCGTCGCACAACCGAAACTTTTCCCCGGACGCGCCAAAAACCCCTTGGAACCGGCCAAAAAAAAATGCTCGCTACCCCCATTCCCGCTCGTACACCAAAAGTTAAGTACTTTTGTTCGTTAGACCGTCGCCCGGTGATTTATGAAGAAACTCACCGGCGGAGAGCAGCGGCAACCTTGATCGAATTCCTCGACAATTCGATCCGCAGACCCGTCGCCGGCTATTCCGATTGTCAGGAATATGCGCGGAATATCGGAATTCGCGAAGGGCCGATTGATTCCGATCACAGTTTCGCAACGATCATCCCACAGGTCCCGCGCGCGATATCGGGAAACAAACATCGGGCAGCCAGCGGATCGTAACGAGAAAATCTCTTCCTTCTCCGGTGTCTTCCCACCGCGAAACCCTTGCGACGATGGTGTATCGGGTGACGAAACCCCCGAGCAATGGATCCCGACCGAGTCTCTTCAAGGATCCTGGAAGAAGCCGAAAATATTCCGCGGAGCGGAAATTTGTGCAACAGATCGGGGGGGTTGAGTTCGGGGGAGGTTTCTCTCGATTAATGAGTTTATTAGTACGAAGAGGTCCGGGGTGACAGATAGCAGGCGAATGCAGCGAATGCAGCGAGTCAGCCAGCACATAGACATCTATCCTGTAGGAAGCATCCGCAGAAAAGATCGGAGTCTCAATGTCGCCTGGGTCTGGCTCGGTTTCGTTTGGCGCGGCACCTGCGCCGATGCACCTACGATCCCTCGGGGGATGCTACCGACAGAGGGAGGGTGGCAGCGGTTCGCATTAGCCAATGGGCTGGCAGGCTGCTTTTTACAAGGGAGCGCACGCGTCCATCGCCGCGTCCTGCTGCCGCCCGCAAGGCCACAGACCCATCACTTCTTTGCCGACAGCCGTCGGGGTAACATCCACGTCCTCTCTCTACCCTGTCGCACCAGATCCCAACTCGCTCTCCTTCGACTTCCTTTCATCCTCCGAGTGTCCTTCCGTTACGTTCCAACATCGCAAGTTCCAACGCCGACACCCTCCGCGCCGATTTCGTCTTCTTCTCCCATTGTCTCTCCCCGGACCCTCGACCATCCTCGTTCGTTTCTCACGTTTTTCCTTTTTCCCCCCGTAGATCCCACGCTCTTTCTTTTCTCGGTTTTTCCTCGCCGAAAGAACGAGAGGCGCACGAACGCGTAAGACCTCGCGCGCTACTCTCGATTTTGCTCTTTTGGAAACTTTCGCGACTTCCGGTTTTCCACCCCCTGGATCCTGGGATATCGCGCTCTCCGTATCTATGGTGTTCGTTTTTCCGCCGTTTCGACTCCGTAGGCTGGCAGAACTTTTCAGTCGATTTTTTTATCTTCGTTGCGTCACGGTGATATTTTGAGTTTTCTCTGGGGTTGGTTCTGCTTTTTTTTTCGATTTCACATCTGGTAGTTCTGTAAGTTTTTCAGTCTTTTCCGCGTCTTCGGTTTTCGGCGTATCGTTCAAGTTCCGAGGAAATTCCGTGAAATTTTCGCGGGACCACACCAGGTTTTTGCCGTAGTCACAGATCGGGAGCCGGGTCTCCCTCAGTTTTGATTTGCACGGGGAACGCGCTGTTTTCCTTTTATTTCATGTTCTCGAGTCGGGCACATCCGGTAGACGTTGTATCGCTTTCCTGCGCTTTCTCCTTGACGCCATCGCCATCCGCTCAAGATACCAAGAGGCAGCAGCTCTTTACGCGCAAACTTGCCACTTCACTTTCATCCTCCATCCCTCAGCTCCGGTACTTGTTTCCGTTTTTTAATCGTGCCGAGACTCGATAATGTTTCGTGGCTGCGAGTTTCCCGCGTCCAGGCAGATCACCGTCACCCCCCAGGAGTTCCTCGTTTCCACCATCCGCTCCGTCGACGTTCCCACCCCCTTGTAAGTTTCCGTTCGTGTTGACGCTTCTCTGGCGAGTTTATCCACGGTGCTCGAATTTCTTCAGAGTGCAAGGTTGTCGCAGTAACTTCCTCCGTGCCTTAAAGTACCGTCCAGATTCGAACTCGTGACAATAAAGTCGCTGTGCCATTTTTCCTCGTCGATTGCGTCCCCGTCGACGAATCGCCGTACGGAGCCTTAGCCACCTGTGATCCATCGATTTTTTCCAAGCCGCGGACTTTCCCCTCCGTCCCCATTTTCCCCGCCCCTCTATCGAGCTTATTTTCCACGCGTAAGTATTCCGCGCGAACCACCGAAAATTGCCTTAAACTTACACTAGAAACTTAAACTAGTAGTCGTTGTTAGGAAATTCTTCTCGTTGCTCTATCCTCATGTCGATCGAGAGAAGAAATTCCGTGCCGCTGTGCCTTTTGGAGCCTCCGAAAACCTCCACCCCCTTCCATGTCGAACGACGACGACGAGTCCTTGATCGATCCCTAAAGTTCGACCTTCAGAGTATCAGCACGCAGTTACCACGCGGCGGTCTATTTAGCGATCGAACTCGCTTGCCGGTCGAACCGACCTCATCGATAGACCAGAGAAACTTTTCCACGAGTCAGTTCCAGCTGAGGAGAACGAGTGACACCATGAAATTGCCTCGGTGAGTAACACATGTGTGCAATTCCGTAGACGAGTTTCACCTTTTCCCTTTACAGCCTTGTTCAAAGTTGAATTGCTATCCTGTTTCTTGTATCTTCCGATCGTGTCCTGTCAGGGTACTTGTTATTCAATGGGAAACAAAAATAATTAGCTTTGCTCCCTTCTCTCGCTCATACGTTTATTCGTCGTTGCATTAAACTTCCACGAGAATTCTATCTCTTTTTAGTCGTTTTTTCCCCAATCTATTGTAATTCGACACTTTTTTCTCAAGTATCGTCGCAACGATGTTTTTGAGATATTTACCAATCGCGCCTCAAATAGTCACTGAACGATCCAAGTTTTTCCTGGACTATATTTGGAGGACGATTCGATATCCCCTTATCAAATTTGTAGTTAGATCGTAGCAAACCAGTGAGACTAGGTAGGAGCATATCATTGCTAAATAGAGGATATTGGCTTATGTACCAAGTTACAATTTCAACTGACAGCTTCAGTTAAGAGCACATAGTTCCACAATAGACGAGACAATATTAAGATTCCATAGAGAGAGTTGAGACATAACCGAGTTAATTGTTCTAAATTATTCTTGTGGATTTAATAATATCCGCGTACTTGCAAGAGTCGCGCAGAGTGCATTGGTCGTTAAATTTTGAAGTAACTTTATTGATTTTTAGGAGAAACACAGATTACCGTATTAGATTTCGCAGTTATTCATTTTATTTCAGTACAAATATACTCTGATGAGGGTTCTAGGAAAGTATAGGTGTAGAATGGAAGGAACAAATGAGCAAATGAGATTCCTCCCGACACGAAATTGATTGCCGTGAAGCAGATGAGATAAGGAACTCAATTATCAAAAGACCGGATCGGACAGACCCTTTAAGGTCTGAAAATCAGATAGTATAATGCGAGGGTCAACTTTCGATCGAAGTCGATTTTTCAGGGGTGAACGTGACAATGACGTCTCGTGTCTCTTCTCCCCCCCCCCCCTTCTCTCTCTCTCTCTCTCTTTCACCTTTTCCTTCTCTTTCATTTTGAGTCCCTCTTTCTTCCTCACGTGCTGCATGATTTTCCCTGTTGGACCTCTGTTGATCATCTCGTGGCTCCCCTCCTTATTTTCTCAATGATCTCATGGCTTCGTTTCTCCGTCATCTCGTGATTTTTCCTTCTTGCGTATTCCAGCAGAATTACTGGGAATCGCAGCAAACGGTAATTGGATCGTTTTGACGAGCGAAACCTGCAATTTGGTATCCGGTTCGTTGACAGCTTAAACCCACAGTCGCGATATAAAATATATTTCGAGGGTTCTATGACGATACGCCTATATTTATAGCGAAACGCGAGGAAGGGTTTAAAGTCTCAGTGAAATTGGCACTATTTTAATCTATGCTTTATTTTAAAGGGAAAATATATCCCGGCAATGAAGTATTTTCACGCTTAAGTCATCCCTCGTTAAATCGATGATGAGGGGATGCAATAGACTCAATCGGCATCACGGTGACAAAATTATAATATTTTTCATGAGATATCAAAGGGATGAATAGAATCAATAGCGGAGATTTTCCAAAGAAGATCCGCTTGCATGGGAAAGTGACATTTGCGAAAATAACGAGTGCACGAAAATTGTTTGTGCTTAGGGTCGGTTCGAAGCTTACCCATTAGAGGGTGGATTCGTCAGAATAAATATTCCGCGTCTGATATTAAACACGGCGAAAAAAAAAATCGTCGAAATAAAATACAAGCTCTTCCTCAACAGCGGCAAAGCGAATATATTTTTCAGTAAGTTCTATGGGAAATTTTAAACAACGCCGTGGAAAGCGCGAGCAAATTAGAATGCCCGATTTAATTTTAGTAACTCTAGCAATTAACCACGGTCTAAGTCAGAAGTGGATAGAGAATTATTGATATTTCGTCGTAGTTTTTTTTTTCGGAGAAAAATAGGGAAACGAGAGGGTAGCCCCATAGCTAAGGTAGGATCGATTCACCGGAAAGTGTACGGAAATCTGAAAAAAGGAAACAGAGTAGCGGTGGTGGGCGGCGGGAGGGGGGTGGGGTCGAGAGTAGCGATGAGAATTAAATAAAATTTTGGTTTAAACCCTGAGGAAGGAGCGATGAATGAGAGGAAATTGTTTGTGTGCTCGAAGGATGTTGAAAGCTTCCCTGGAGAGAGAAGAGACTCGGGGGTGTGTTACTGGGGCACTAGTGCGCAGAAGCCCGGAATATCAGCGACGCGAATTTGCCAGAGGCCTCGCACCCTTCCCCTACCCCTCTAACCATCGGCCGGCCTTCGAAACGAGGGGTGGCTCCCCAACAATCCGCTCGGTTACATTTCGAGCCTCAACTCGGACCGCGACTCACTCAGTTTCTGATCGCCCTCCAAGCCGGCACGGCGCGTCACCTTGAATTCAACGATTTCACGATTATCCGATCGAAAATCTTGCCCGCCCCCGGGTCAGACCGGTTCCAGCCTAGGACATCGAACTAGTAGTGCGCTGGTGCTCCCCAGGAGGACGACGCTCTCGACTCTCTTCCTACTACCGAACGCAAACTCGTTTCACCCCGAGCACAAGCCCAACCTCGAACGTCCAACTTGTGCACGGGGTTGGAGTTCGTCGGACTTGTACGGTGCTCGTGCGACGCAGGGCGAATATTCCATTTCCCCTCGGTGTTTCTCACCATTGCGAACTGATCGGCAAACCGTCCGTCCTTGAATTTGTGCAGTGCTGGATGAATTTCGCAGGATCGCTCAATGATTCGCTCGGGGGACCCACAACCACCACCACCGCCAGGTAGCTCCCTCGAGTTCCCTAGACCTTCCGCGTTATCCGACCGTGTCCTTGAGTTTCCGCTCTTCGATTCTGTTCGATTTCTTCGAGAAATCGCTCGAGTTTCCAGCGACGGAATATCGCGATGATCAATCGCCGTGGAATTTTGGAATTTTCTCCCGAAATTTCCCCACGGAGTCCCCGAGCATATCTGTTTGGGTGATCTCTCCCCGTGATTGTTAAAGCTTCCACAGTTTAACGGTACGCTGCTTAAAGCAATTCTCGTTTTCACGTAGAACGTGCACCCTCGCCGTTGGTTTATTCTCGCTGGTATTATATTTTTGTCATCTAGACATCAACTCGACTAAACAGAGTGCGCGGTTCATCATCGAAGGTAACGAACTCTCTTTTACTTTCAATTTCCCGCTGACTCGCTCGACTCTTACTTCGACGCGTTAAAAATACCCGTTTTCGTCGCTGTCACTTTTCCCAACTCGTCTCTTCCAGCCCGTGCGGTTTTCCTCGTGGTAAAGGCCATTTTAGAAATTGATCATACATCCCCGGTCTAAGCAGGGAGGTTCGAGGAATTGGAAGAACACTGGAAGAAAATGGCATTGTATAAACGTGTTACGGTCTCCCTATAGCTACTTTATCGTGGATCGCAACGTTCTCCGGACCCAGATCGATAATAGTCATTCGATAAACGCTCGATTGTATTTGTGCAATAAAACGTGCAGCAGGAGAAAGCCATGAGAGATCTTAGCTCCCAATAATCGAGGATCAAAGTACTCGAGGATCGAGGCTACTCCGTGTGCTTGAGAGATTCCAAGGAAATTTGCAAAAGGAACGGGACTATACCGGGTTGATAAAAAATTCTTCATGGTAAAATGGAGTTGAATTCGTGCTGCAGCTTCGTAGGGATCGTAAATTATCTGTATTCGAGAAGTTTACACCGGAAACGGAGACAAACCACTGCTATGACATCCACCCTGCCACGATCCTGGGTATTATAGGAATCCCAATAGCCTGTTAGATAACATAGTGCTGCTATAGTTGCTGTATCGCGCTGCTAGCAAAAGCTGCCATGAGCAAAGGTAAATATCATTTTTTCATTCACTAATTCATCCCTCACGGTTGGAAGTCCAACTCTACCATTCTGATTAAAGGAAGAAAAATAACAAAAAATAAAAAATCATTTAATCTCTGGCTTACGGTAAAAATAAAATCATACAACATGAATTTCCATTCACCCCACGCTCATTCCACGCTTTAATTATTAGTTTGCACCATAAAGAGTCGAGTTAAAGTTTATGGGTGAAACGTACGCGCGATACATCGAGTGCGTCTGTGTGAATTTCATAATTGTTTTCATAGCGGAATTTCATTATGACTTTTTACATTCGTGCTCGCGCATTAATTGCTTTTGCCGTGTCTGGCGTAGCGTGTAACGCGTGACGGGAGCTAGAATTTCACTCATCGCGTCGATTATAGTTGTCAACTCTGCTCCATCGCTGTCAGACGTTCGTTAAGCACGTAACAGCTATTCGAAGCCAAAGGTTTCACGGTCCCGTAGACGTCCGCTTATTTGCCGCTAAATGTAAGCTTGATCTGGATCTTGAATTGCTGGCACATTGCCTCCTTATGATCGATTGCCACAAACTCCGCGTGAAATTTCCACCGACCCCCTTCCCCTACTCGCGCGAACAATAAATTCTCCATTCGAACAGCTTTTTTCCCCCACAATTGCCTTCCGCCAATAATTGCCGGTTCAAATTTCAGAAATTCAATCCCGATAATTAAATGTAAATACCCAGCAGGCAAGACCAACGAAAGAATTAATCATAAGATTAAAATCATTAATACCGCATTATGGGGATGTCCGATCGATACGGCAAAGTAGGAGGGGGTAGTATCGATGATCGGAAGAATCGTGCGAAACGTTTGCGACGATTATTGAAAATTTTACCTGTGAAATATTTCGACATTCTTTGGATTTTATATTGTTAGCCTCGAATGTGCCGAAACACTTTTAATGGATCTGGACTGCGAACGAGCGTAGTGGGGGTGGGTGTGGGTGCAGAGGTTGCGTCAGAGCGTTGAACGCTCCGAGGGAATAACTTAATAAGTTATTTCACGCCGAGTAACCAGATCCTCGTTTATAAATGATCATTTCAAAGAATCATTATGAACAATCTAAAATATTAAAAAAGCAGCCATTTCGCAAAAGTATAATCTATGTATACTTGAGGGAATAATTGCAATGAAATTTAAAAAATAATCTATTTTACGTACACCGAGAGAGACATTTATTTCGAAAGTGGAGGAAGATTATTTGGCAAAGTGCGAGATACCAGGTCGATTATTTCGAGGGAAATTTAACACGTGTGAAGGCAACCGTTTAGCTCCATTACTTTTGTCAGGTATGCGGAGTACTTGGGTGTTCTGTTCTGACAAAAGCAAACTTAAGCATCGGAAGGAACGTCGTCAGCTTTTTCAAGTCCAGTGCCACCGTCTTAGAGCGTAGTGCAAAAGGAGACTCGTTTTTTCCGTTGGATCCGCCAGCCCTCGACGGCTTCCATCCTCCACGCGACACATTTTTACCCCCGCTAACCCCCTGCACCCTTGACACCGTACGTCCATAAAGAATAGCCAGCCATACGTATATACCTTGTTACAGGGCGCCGAATGACTTATTAACTCACTCCCTTGGGCTCTTCAACACTCACCCTCATCCACCCCCAACACGCACTCGAGGTTTTCCTAGAAAAATTTCAGCTTATCAAACTCGACTCTTCCACACGTTGAATTTTTTAAAAGTTAGAGCTATTTTATAATTACTTGGGGAGCGAAAAAGAGAAAGGGAGAAACGGAGAGAGGGAGAGAGAGAGAGAGAGAGAGAGAGAGAGAGAGAGAGAGAGAGAGAGAGAAGCTATAATAAAAATTTTCTGAGTCCAATTCATCGGAACTGTGCAGGATCCACATTTAATTTATTGATTATGATTCTCTTATATAGTTGGGATCTGTGTTTCATTGTAATTGATTAAATTACGGAGAATTAAATTGGTAAATTCATTTATTGGAGTAAATACGTTTCTAGATGTCAGTGATAAAATCGTGGCTTTTTCCTTGCACCTTAGTCTCATTCGGTTTATTTCGGGTTCCCTTATCAGAACTGTTCTACTAAAAGACTTACATTGAACAATCGAAAATTGGAAGGTTACCCGATAAGGTCCAAAACATTCTCGTAAAACATTATCTAATAGATGTTTGTCAAGATAAACATGTAATAGAAAATATGGCCCGTATTGTGCGGCAATTAATAAAGACCTATTTAATGCATCCCCCATAAGATCAAACGCTGCCATAATTCACTCGCGCTTCTTCACTCGAATTCTCTACATTGATTATTTACATTTTCTCGCGATAAATAGCATTTTAGCGATAAGAATAAATTTAGAACTCGTAAATGACAGTTGTACTATCCCGAATGGACACTAAAAGGATAAAATACTTTCGCGAGACAGTTTAACTTTTACAACTTCAGATAGAATCCAAGAACTCATTTAGTTATTTATAACTTTAATGACTGGAATTTAATACGTTTTCTCATCTTGAATTCTTTCTCCTGACAATATAACGAGAAGAGTCTATCAGTAGCGCAGAATATTTTCAAAATTGTCACACCGATCGTGAGTCTAGTTCGTTGATAGCTCCTACCATTTTTGTATTTTGGGACATGAAAGACATAATTTTCTTCACTGTACGTAGATTTTGACATAATAGTTGTTGAGTGGGGGGAGAGGGATATCGCGAACCCCGTTTAATTTGCAGAAGCTTGTGTATTCCGAGCCGATCATTATAATGAATCGAAACGAATTTGATCATCAGGATCCAGTGGCAAAATAGATGATGTGGAGAAAAGGGGCTACGAGTACGATTGGCAGAGTTGCAAGAGTCCATTAGCGAAGTAACCCTAGGATTAGTGGGTCCTGTAGAGCGTGTATAATCGTATCTTGGTTGACTCCACCAATCACTACCCTCAATTAATTCATCTTCCTCGTCAGAAGCAGAAAAACTCTCCTGATGTGTGTCATCTAATTTAGAAATGACCATCAACTCGTTTTTGCTCGTCGTTTCAATGTTCTACGATAAATTCTATTCGAAGCTTTAAGGGATTAAGCGGGAAAAGACTCCGAATAACTCTTTTTCACACTTTGGAGTAAAACGAAAACCATTTTGATTAACAAAGAATTTACATTACGCGAGTTGTTATGTTAATGATATATTTCCGCGTGTACGTGCATTTCAATGTTCCGTGTTAGCTCAAAGTGAAAGCAGGTTGACTGCTTTGTGCTTGTCGCTTGTTCTTATCCCGAAAGCTTTACCTAATTTGGATGAACCAACTTGTCTTGAGAATACGCGAGGAAATGCAATTTGTCTTTATTATGACTTAATTAGGCAGGCTATTACCTTGTAGACCGACTTTCGGTTACCGAAATGAAGTGCGGCTCTCTACTAATTCAATAGCTCGAAATTGCACCTTCTTTTGCATATCTGTTCATGTGAATTATCAAGGATATTATCGCGTAATATTACTGAGATATAATTACACATTTTTTTGAGGGGGGTAAAATAACTGTGATTAATACCACGATGATTTTCAGCTCAATTTTTGCAAATGATCGCAATTTATGGTGAGCAAAAACTGTTTACAACTTATTTTACTTCATACGGCATGAATACGGAGAATAATTGGAATCGCGAAACAACATTTACAAGTATACTGGTGTAGGTTCATGGTCGAGTTCGAATGCAATTGGGTCACTTCCGCCATTGGTGTCCACAGGGATCGGTATGTGAGCGATCGGGAATCGAATCAGGCAACTACGCGAATAGCAGTTTAATTCCTTCGTAAAATTCAAGCTATTGTGCTATCAAACTCGTGAATTGGTTTATTTTACTGCTACCCGAGCGTGTTATGCCAAAAACGTAAATTTATGACTTTTCAGTTTCTTCTTTCTCTTTGGAAATTTCAAGTTCGCCCTGACGATTAATTCGATCCTACGATTTGCATGTGCCGAGGAATCCATCACAGCGAATCAGAGGTGCCTTTAAATAAATTGACATTTAAATTAAATAAAAATTATGTATTTAGAGAGTGGGTGGGTCTGCTTGAATCAGATTTAACGAATTATTCCAATTCACGATTTCTCTCTTTGTCATTGATTTGGTTTATTCGATTGAAGTGATTCAGTAAGAGTGAATTTGGTCATTAAACAGGAATAAACTGTATCCAGTACGACGTTCGCTAAATTCTGATGATTGTGAACATTAAAAACTCATAACCATATCCTGCTGTGCATAGCAAGTAAACAACAATTTCGGCCCCCGAGGTGAAATCGAAACCATGCGGCTGCGATTGCGTGAAAATTGAGTAAGAGAACTCGTAAGAAGAGGGGTGGCTTGGTTAGAGGGAGGCGTAGGGGAGGAAGGACGATGAGGGGGTGAGGCATAGGTTGGTAGTGGCTCCAGTTTGACACAGTCAGAGACCGGCGTTGCTTGGCAACCTCTAAGGGTGGAAGTTCACATTGGCGTAGGGTGTACTTGCATCAAATTTATGCCCTGTAACCTACTCACCCCTCATCGCCACGTTGCCTGAAAAGCGAGTCAATGACCGAAAGAACAAACCACCTAATTGCTCGTCTTTTCTGGACCTGTACTTTCCGATCAAACCCTCCAATATTCTAGATAATTTATAATTTCAGTCAGGTTACCTCGACTCTAGTAATTAATTTCACTTAATTTGCAGAAAGGGACGCGTTTAACTGAAAAATAAATTAATACTCGACCTATCCTTCGTCAATCCGTACATCATTCTAGTTAAAATCTAATTTCAGTCCTCCGCTGTTCGATTAAGAATAAATTTCGATTAATGATCGTGAAAGTACCAAGTAATTACGAGGATCATTACTGGATCATACTCCCCGCCCAGTATTCGGACTTTCCTTGATCCAATTTGAAATTTGCCGTCGCACAAATACAATTAATTTTTAGAGTCAATCGGTAACAGGTTTCATTTTTTTTATGATAAATCGTATTGGAAAGAATTACTTTTATTTATTCCAACGTTGCACTTTCTGGCAACTTACTTTCACTATTATTCAATCGTGTTCAATAATCGAGAGGAAAATTGAGGATAATTAAGAATTCATTTCAATCGTATTAAAACGAAAGGAATAGTTTTCGCAGCAGGAAAGTCCTTATCGTTTTCGGAATCTCTCGACGTAATAGATGATGCATGTGAAATGCGATATATCTTCCAGCGAAGAAACCAGTGCTCCAAGAATCCTCCCGTCGATTTAATTAGGTACCCGAGAAACAATTTATTTTTATCAGGGGGATCTGACGCGTCGAGGTGGATTCTACGCCCGTGGTGGATTCCGCGTTGCACCCCGTGGTAAATTCTATGGCAAATGTACCATGCCACAGGAGATCAATATATAGACAGAGAAGTCCCACATTGGGTTACTCTTCGAGCTTGCATGGGAAATTTTTAATTCGTTATTTCCTCGTTGCGAGATATCGACGATTCTATTCATCATGCGCCGAGAAACCGTGTGTTTCTCCGATAATGTCTGGACGTATCTTAAAAGAGCGCGCGCGCGAGATCACAGCAAAAATTCAACAATGATAATCAAGTCTGAGGAAAAAAGCACTCGATAAGTTTCTCATAAAACTCTCTCCATCCGTACTTTCGTCAGCTTTTGTGCTTGATCCGCGGCAATTAAATCCGAGAAATTTCCCTTTTCAATGGACAGTGTCAGCTTTCCACATAAAACGTGCTCGAACTACAAATACGAGGAAACAAAGGAGTTTCGGAATTGATAATCCCGGCCATTTCTTACTCGGAAACGTGTGGCGTGAGTTTAACTGAAAAATCATAGCTGCGCGAAAAATGTTGCGGCTCTCTTTCCTTTTTATTTTTTCACCTAAGTTTTACGTGACGTTTATCAAAACTGACATAAAGTGGTTCGCGCTCACGATAAATGCATAAAACCGTGTTAACTCAATACTTTATCGCTATTTTCATGGATGATCACATATTAAAATTACACATGCTGCATCGTACCAGGGACGGACGATAAATTTCTATACACGGACAATGGGAACTTGTAATATATCCGAAGGTGTGTAAACTTTGGAATTTACCCTCGCGATATTATAGGTATTATAATCGCGTGAGACGCGTATGCAGGATTATAGTAATTTAACAAATTGATATACCGACCAATAAGTAAGAGTCAACGACACGTGCACACGCAAACGCGAGATATATGTATTACGAATGCGAGAAAAAATTTGAGCAAAATGAATTTTGAGGAGTCGGCACCAAAAAAAAAAAAAAAGTCCCTTTAAATCTTATCGCGTTTCGATTTATTGCTCGAAAATAAAAGACCTGTTTTACGTCGGCGTTTCTCTCCTGTTAATTTTCAAGCGTTTTGCCATTCTTACGATGGATGTTAAAGGAGAGCGACGGGACTCGGGTTTCTCGAGTAACCACAACATTAACTCGCTGTATAGGACGCTATAATCTGCGCGAAATCTGTTTTATGGTATTCCTGATTATGCCTTCGAGCGATATTCAAGCTAATTGATTTGCAATTGTGGCCATGAACACCGTTATAAGGATTACGATTGAATGATAGAGCTATTAGGCTACATTATTCGTGCTAGTATTACAAATGATGATTTTTCAGCAATTACATTGTTATATAGTTGATGTCCAATTACTGCTAATTACAAATCAAGTATCATTGATACAATTTAATTAATAACCATAAGAGTGGATGCGAACGTGAAGAGTGAACGTTGAATTAACATTTGGATTGTTATGTCAAAATGATGGCCACCGTCAGCATCAATTTTAGATCCATCAACTTGTGTTACCTGCGTTACGTTTTTCTTTTTTCTTTCTCTCTCTCTCTCTCTCGGTAATACCATGGGGATTGCGATGATTCGCCATTCGTAAAATTATGTTGATGCGATAAATCAAGCTTCTTTATCGATACATTAAAACAAATCGATGTATTATTGCAGAGGAAAAGTTGCCATTAACGAATTATGATTTAATAATACTAATAAAGCTTATCGTATTATACCGTTGAAGAGTTAATACTATAATTTACATTTATCGGTACGAGCGTAACGATGCGTTTACTTTTCTATCGAAATTTACACAGAGCAAACATGAAAGCAGGAATATTTCGCTCGCGTGACCCCGGAAGCTGTGTGAATTATTGATATTGTACTGGACGAAATAGCGAATGCCGACATTACTCGGGCCACGTTTACCTGGCTTTTAAAACAGGGCCTTTATTGTTTTTATATCGGTGATCATTTTCTTTTCAGCATTCTCTCGTTAACACTTTCGTGCAAATTTAAATTCCATCGATAACATCCCACACGTTCATCACCCTCCGTTTAACTCTGGCGTGCGAACGCGCGCGTTTTTCAGACTGGTTACAGATCGTTGGAGAAAAAGCTACCGATCCTGATGATGTCCGAAATTTCGATTCGGTTGCCGAAGGCACGAGGGCCACGAAAAAATCGCGTTAACTCGAGGAGAGATTTTTGAAGGGATTTTCCGGGGAGTTATCGGGGCTCGAGTGGCTTGAAAAGACGATTTCTGCGAATACAATAGTTTGTCGATAAAATGACGTAATACCTTCATGTTAACTGGCGCATAAACGTAGTCACGTACGAACGTATATACGTGCGCCGGGTTTCGAGCGAACATAATACCGGTTCTCTTGCAACTTGTTGCACTTGGTTTAATGGCAAACTACAAATCGTAACTCCGCCCAAAGTCCCGCGCGGAAAGTGAGTCATGTTTCAAGGGGTCGTTTTTTTCTGAATTTCCCTCGCGGGATAAAAAGATATGGTCCTGGGCATCACGCAGCCTCGTCAGTGTTTGCCAATTGCCAAATCGATCGATGTTTGCCGCTGAGCGTTATTTCTTCGATTGTTCAAGACCCACGGCCAGCTACCAATTGACGTTTCGATCCTTTTGATTTTCCAGTCGTGTGACTCTGGAGGCTTTCGTGCACGCAGGAGATCTCCGTCCGCAGTCGCAATGGCCACTCTGTCTTTGCGCATCTCCATTCCGGAGAAAAACACCACGAAGATGATGCAATTTGATCCCAGCACCTCGGTCTACGATGCCTGCAGAATTATCAGGGAGAAACTCGCTGAAGCCAGCAACATGGGCCAACGTAAGTGTCTCGCAAAACTTCTCAATGCTTCGTCCCCTTTATGAAAATCACGAAAATCATGAAAGGACGCAGGTCCACCCACTAGATTCCGGAAATTTATAGCGATGCTCTGCTGCAAGGTATTTTTAGCCATCGTTTTTCGTGCTGCAGACTCTTCTCTGTCTATATTCGTTCACCCTGTGTGATTGAACCCTATATGCACACACACACACACACACACACACACACCCCGCGTACTTTAACCCTCCGAGAAACTAATTACTACGGGAGGACACACGCTTTGAAATGCACTTAAACCGGGACTGTGTCATTAGAACTGATTTTAGGCATATACCGTGCACTTGTGTGTGAAATTTGCGAGAAAATTATAAAAGGCGAGCTATATTACATTGAAACGACAAGTGGATTGGAATAACAATCAGATTTTGCCAAGCGAATTAATCGAGTTGTCATTAAAATCAAAAGTCGACGTTGAACTTTAGTGAATTTCTATCGAAGCGTGTACCTTCCCCAATCTTTGCGTCATTGTTGTTACCTTTTATCAATCGTACTTGACCAAGTTATACAAATTGTCGAGAGGATCGAGAGAAGAACAGCGCGTGTTATCCCGACTGTCTTTTTTTTTGTTGCCAGCAAAAGATTACGGGCTCTTTCTATCGGACGAAGATGCGAAGAAAGGCGTCTGGCTGGAACCTGGACGTAATCTAGATTATTACATTCTGAGGAACGGTGATCTTTTGGAGTATCGACGCAAACTGAGGCAGCTCAGAGTACGCATGCTGGACGGGACCTTGAAGACCCTTCTGGTGGATGATAGCCAACCAGTGGCTAATCTCATGGTGGTCATATGCACGAAGATAGGAATCACGAATCACGATGAGTACTCACTTGTGCGGGAATTCGTTGATGAAGAAACTGAAAATCAGAAGCCCAGCAATTTCGGAACGCTCACCTTGAAGAGGAGGAAGGAGGAGAAGGGGGAGAGAGATGCCAAGATGGATCAATTGAGAAAGAAATTGAAGACCGACGACGAAGGTAAAAAAAAAGTCCCTCTGCCTAAAAATGGGTTCTGTCATTAGACCGCGCTAAGGTCTTTGGTCATTTATTTAATGCGTGTCGTTTCTTCTTTCAGTGAATTGGATAGACCCCAGTAAAACTCTGCGCGAACAGGGCATTGACGAATCAGAGACCGTCCTGTTGCGCAGAAAGTTCTTCTTCTCCGATCAGAACATCGATAGTCGTGATCCGGTGCAATTGTCGCTTTTGTATGTACAAGCCAGAGACGCTATTTTGGACGGAACACATCCGATCACCCAGGAAAAAGCCTGCGTTTTCGCAGGTATACAGTGCCAAATTCAATTCGGAGACTACAAGGAGGACAAGCACAAGCCAGGTTTCTTGGAGTAAGTTCGCGAGCCTCTTCGCAAACCTTCGTAGAGCCAAACAAAGCTTCGGCGATCTCTAGAACTCTGTGTTTTTCCTGTCGATAGCCTTAAGGAGTTCCTGCCGCAGTCTTATTCAAAAGTGAAGGGAATCGAGAAGAAGATATTTGCGGAGCACAAGAAGCACATCGGTCTATCGGAACTGGACGCCAAGGTCTTGTACACGAAGACAGCGAGATCCTTGAGTACCTACGGTGTGACCTTTTTCCTGGTGAAGGAGAAGATGAAGGGCAAGAACAAGTTGGTCCCTCGTTTGCTTGGCGTCACGAAAGACTCCGTCTTGAGGCTCGACGAGAAGACCAAGGAGATCCTGAAGACGTGGCCTCTGACCACGGTGAGACGCTGGGGAGCCTCACCCAATACTTTCACACTGGATTTCGGGGACTACTCCGATCAGTACTACAGCGTTCAAACCACGGAAGCCGAGCAGATTCTTCAGCTGATCGCCGGATATATCGACATCATCCTTAAGAAGCAAAAGGCCAAGGACCATTTTGGTATCGAGGGAGACGAAGGGTCGACCATGGTTGAGGACAGTGTCTCACCCTTGAAGTAAGTCGTCGCGGTTTTTCTCAGGAATCTACCACGTGTCTTAACTCGAGTCACTTTAGAGTTGGTCATCCGAGGAAATAATTAACTTAGATAACTGTTTATTAGCACAATTATCGATGCCGCCGCGGTAACTTAGACCCACAGTTACGGTTTAGTTTGCTCGAATATTTCGAACTTGAAGTTTGCCTTGCTATTCGAGTCTTCATGCGTTCCCAAATAGAAAGATTGATCATGGAGGAGTTTCTCCGAAGACAACGTGATAAATATATGCAGAGCCTTCAAAGATCTGATAAACAGTATGATTTATTTAAGTTTCTTCTCCTTTCAACCTCTTTCTTTCTCTCTCTCCCCCTCTCTCTCTCTTTCATTGCGTAATCATTGCTTTACTATTTGTTCATAGAGCTACGATAATGCAACACGAGACTAGCAATGTTGGAAAAGGAAACGTGGAAGCCGTGTCAGTGGCTATTCCTGCTGTTATGAGAGCTGGTGGAGATGGTGAGTCAATCCTCAGGATTGTTCTGATTGTATAACGAACAACAGAGGTCTCGAAGCTTCGAAACTCTTCAGTTTTCCTTCGTGACATCCCCATCGACTCTCTAGATATCTTTCACCATTAAATTTGACTTCCTCGTGAAAATCATTCAGGGACCTTTGTTGTACCTTCGTTGATATCGAAAATCAGTGTTCGTTATGTGCTTTAAACTGTCGTTACAAGGAAGGTCGATGGAAGCTTTTTCTATAGTCCTTGAAGCTTGTAATTGTTAATGGTAGAGAAGCACTGTCTTTTGCCTTCGAGAGTAAAATTTGAGTAAAATGTGTGACGAGAGAGATATATCTGCACGATTCGATCCTCGGTTATATTTGCATTTGACGTATTATTTTGTAAATATGTACATGCTTATATATTTTATACATATATGAAAGCTTCTTATAAATGGTTTGTGTGGCTTAACGAATATGTAAGCCTTTAAGCTCATCATCGTGCTCAACTCTGTGTGGAGGCTCCTGTTGTATTAATGAAATTTCGGTTTTGAGGATTTTATCGCGACGTAAATACAAATGTGTAAATACAATTTGAAAGAACGATAGGCTAGACTGCATGATACAATTTTTAGGAGCTCGACCTTATGGAACTGGACACATGGGTAGTGCTCAATATACGACCATCAGTGGCCAAATTAACGTCGCTCACGCTCCACCAATGGTAAGATCTCTAAATTATCACGCAAGCTTCTCCTTGATTCAAGTATGATTTGGTATTTTGGCTTCAAAAACACACTCATCTTTTGTGTTTTTAAGAAAACGATACTTTATTTAAGGATGAGCTTTTTACTACATAAACTTTGCTATTAAATATAAAATTAGATTAGAGTTCGAGCATCTTAACGGATTGCAACCTCTGTAAAAACGGTATATCTAATTCTTAAATCTCAAATAATAATAATAATTATAATAATGTATCAAATTCTATTTGTTAAAACTAACAGACAGTTAAATTTGTTTTCATGCTAGTCGCCTTCTATTGCGGACACAGAGTAGGTACAAACTGATAAGTTCTTAATTTATTTTCCATTCCTTTTTATAAAAAGGATCGATTGGTTTCGCCGTAGAATTTTATTTCTCTATGCCCTTTCACTATTATTTCTGCATTTAATATAGCCACGGAATTTATTGATAAATAAATTTCACTCGAGTTATTTTTAGTGCCTCGCTAGAAATAAAGATAAAGCTTTATATTTATCAATAAACTTTACCTTTTAATAACTTTTCGTTCATCATACTTTCATCCCGAACATGGCGATGGTCATGGATGAGATAAAAACATTGTGCATTATCAATGTTTTATGTTACGCTTACTGTGTTCCATTAATTAATTGTGCTAGAGGATTTTATGGATGAAATTGGTGTTTGTATTTATAATCGTTTGTGTGGTGGGATTAGGTTCAACAGACCAAAGTTACATCCGTCCTGTCGGAACCACAACGTGCCTTACTTTCGACCATCACCGCTGGTCACGAAGTGATCCATATAGCCGAAACCGAGCTGTCCACCAAAGCTCAGATTCCAGAATTGGGAACTGATCCAGCATCTCTGAGATGGATCGAACAAACAATCGATACGCACAAACAGAGCGTGGGCTCGCAGATCGCAGCGATGAATGCTGCGACTGCTCAAGTAGTCACGCTGACTTCCGGTCCTGCGGATGACGTCGACCATACAGCCGTAGGAGCCGCTATTTCAACCATAGCTACGAATCTCCCGGAAATGACAAAAGGTGTCAGAATGATAGCTGCCTTGATGGACGATGAATCATCAGGAGAACGTTTGTTGGATGCAGCCAGGAAGCTTTGTTCCGCCTTCTCCGACTTGCTCAAGGCCACGGAGCCGGAAACGAAAGAGGTAACTAGTTTGCGGATATTCGAAATACAAGTCACAGAAACCTCGAGTCTGCTTATGAAATTGTATAATGCACGGTACAATTTTCTGGACGATTAACATTCCCCCTTTTTCCGCTGTGCAACATCCCCTTAGAAATATGAATAAAAAGAAAGAAGAAATATCACAGTAAACACACGTTCTGATAAGTTGTCCTTTCCCATGCAGCCTTTCTACATAACATCTACACTCTATGGACAATATGTAAGCAGCAAACGATGTGTAGTTTCATAGCGTAGAATAATACAAATTTAATTTGATTTCTTCGCAATCCGTTTCTCGTTATTTTCACGCAACAGTAGGAGCACTCGACTAGGTGCTTGTCTTTAATTTCACGAGTGTCTTTCACGTTATTCTTTAATTTCGCGCCTGTTTACTGGAATCGCTTAATGGGAACACGAGCGTCTCTCTAATTTCCAGCCAAGACAGAATCTACTGAACGCCGCGTCCCGCGTCGGGGAGGCTTCGCACCAGGTGCTGACAACGATCGGGGAAGAGAGCGACTCCAGTCGGGAGTTGCAGGACATGCTGCTAGCGTTGGCCAAGGCCGTCGCGAACACGACGGCCGCCCTGGTGCTGAAGGCGAAGAACATCGCTGCCACCTGCGAGGATTCCACGACCCAGAATCGCGTGATATCGGCAGCGACGCAATGCGCCCTGGCCACGTCCCAGCTTGTAGCATGCGCGAAGGTGGTGGCCCCGACGTTGCACTCCCCCGCCTGCCAGACTCAACTGATGAACGCCGTGCGCGAAGTGACGAGAGCCGTCGAGGGTCTGGTGGAGGTCTGCAACGAGACCTGCGGCGACGAGAACCTGCTGAAGGAGCTGAGTGCCGCGGCCGCCGAAGTCAGCAGGACCTTGAACGACCTCCTGAACCACATAAAGACCGCGACCAGGAGCGAGAAGGCCAAGGAGTCCATTCAGGAGGGAGCCGTCGAGACCATCCTGGTGGCAACGGACAAGCTGTTCGCCAGTACCGGCGACGCGGGTGAGATGGTGAGACAGGCCAGGGTCGTGGGTCAAGCTACGGCACAGCTGATCCAGAGCATCAAGGGCGAGGCAGAGAGGCAAACGGACTCGGAGCAGCAACGCCGACTTCTGGCAGCAGCGAAGCTTCTGGCTGACGCTACTGCGAAGATGGTGGAGGCTGCCCGTCAATGCGCCAGTAGTCCGCACGATGCGAAGATGCAGGATCAGCTGCGACAGGCTGCCGAGGAACTCAGGGCCGCCACTACCGCAGCTGCCACACCGGCCCTCAGGAGGAAGCTCATCGGCCGGTTGGAGTCCTGTGCCAAACAGGCGGCGTCGACGGCCACCCAGTGCATCGCCGCCTCCTCGGGTGCTGCCGGGCACAACACGAACCCCGCCAGTCAGGAGGAGCTGAACGCAGAATGCAGGGTGATGGCGCAACATATTCCACCGCTGGTATCCGGGGTGAAGGGCACGCAGGCCCAGCCGGACAATCCAACGGCTCAATTGAACCTCATCAATGCGTCCGAGCAGTTCTTGCAGCCGGGAACCTCGGTGATCAAGGCCGCGAGGGCTGTTTTACCGACGGTAACTGATCAGGCCTCGGCAATGCAGTTGAACAACACTTCGCAACAGCTGGGCTCCTCCCTCGCGGACCTGAGGTCCGCGGTGACTCGCGCCAGGGAGTCCTGCGGGGGTCTGGAACTGGATGCCGCGGAGGAGCTGATCAACAGCCTCAAGGACGAGCTGGACGAATTCTACAGGGCGGTGGAGGCTGCGTCCTTGAGACCTTTGCCCGGCGAAACTATCGAGTCCACCGCGTTGAAGGTTGGCACGACCACGAAGAACGTCGTGTCCGCGGTGTCTCACCTGGTCTCGGCGGCCAGACAAGGGAACGAGAACTACACCGGAAGTGCCGCCAGGAAAACCGCGTCGGAGCTCAAGAATCTCACGAGCGCCGTTCGCGGGGTCGCCGCCACTTCCAAGCAGCCGGAAGCGCAGAAGAAGATTCTGTTGACCGCGGACGACATCGTCGTGCGCTCGTTGAAGCTCGTCAAGGAAGCTCGGCGAGCGCTCAAGGATCCCGACAATCCCGACAACGAGGCTAACTTGGCTGCCGTGGCCAAGGAGGTGACGAACTCCTTGAACAAATGCGTCTCTTGCCTGCCGGGTCAGAGGGACATCGACGAGGCCATACGCACCATCGACGACATCAGCCAAGTCCTTGGCGTCAACGAGTTCCCGCACACCAGCAAGAGCTACGGGCAACTGCAGAGCGACCTGAGCAACGCAGCTGCGAACCTGAACGACGCCTCGTCGAACCTCTGCTCCTCCGTGCGTTCACCGGTACAGCTGGCCAGTTCTTCCAAACAGTTCACGAATGCATTCAGCGACCTCCTCGGGGTCGGCATGGAAATGGCGGGGCAGACAACGATCGAGACCCGGACCCAGATGGTGGTTTCTCTGAAGAACGTCACGATGACCTCCAGCAAGCTCCTCGTCACCGCAAAGTCCGTGGCTGCCGATCCGAACGCTCCGAACGCAAGGAATCAGCTGACGGCCGCGGCTCGCGCAGTCACGGACTCCATCAATTACCTGGTCGACGTGTGCACTTCCGCCGCACCAGGTCAGAACGAGTGCGACAACGCCATCAGGAACATCCAGTCCATGCGGTCTCTCTTGGACAATCCGAGCGAGCCGATCTCCGACGCCTCGTACTTCGAGTGCCTGGAGACGGTCATGGAGAAGAGCAAGAGCCTTGGCGATGGCATGACCGGTATCGCCAACCATGCGAAGAAATCGGAACACGAGCAGTTCTCCGTGGCTGTCAGGGGCGTCTCGTCGTCGATCTGTGGCCTGATCGAGGCAGCCGCTCAAGCTGCCTATTTGGCTGGCGTGAGCGACCCCAGCTCGGTCGCCGGTAAGCCAGGGCTGGTGGACGAGGCACAGTTCTTGCGAGCTGCCCAGGCGATACACACCGGATGCCAGAACCTGACGAATCCAACCAGCAGCCAGCAGCAGGTGCTGTCCGCCGCCACTATGATAGCGAAGCACACCAGTGCCCTGTGCAACGCGTGCAGATTGGCCTCCAGCAAGACCAGCAACCCGGTGGCCAAACGCCACTTCGTGCAGTCCGCGAAAGACGTGGCCAACTCCACCGCCTGCCTGGTCCAGGAGATCAAGGCCCTGGACCAGAACTACTCCGAGACGAACCGCGAGAAGTGCGCGGAAGCCACCAGACCCCTGCTGGAGGCAGTGGACAACCTCTGCACGTTCGCCGCCTCTCCGGAGTTCGCCAGTCAACCGGCGAAGATATCGCTCGCTGCTCGCGCCGCTCAGGAACCGATCACCAATGCCGGAAGAGCCATCATCGACGGTTCCTGCGCAATGGTGCTGGCAGCCAAGAGCCTCGCGGTTAGTCCGAAGGATCCACCCACTTGGCAATTGCTGGCGAACCACAGCAAGAGCGTCAGTGACTCCATCAAGTCGCTGGTAGCCTCGATCCGGGACAAGGCACCCGGACAGAAGGAGTGCGACGCCGCCATAGAAAAACTGTCGGCCCGCATCAGGGAGCTGGACGCCGCTTCCCTCAGCGCGGTCTCGCTCACCCTGTCGCCGCGTCGCGAGAACACCGTTCAAGGCTTCACCGATCAGATGGAAAGCAGCGCGAGCGAATTGCGCGAGAAGCTGGAGCCCCTTCGCACCGCTGCCAAGTACGAGGCGGAAAATGTGGGCCACGCTGTCAGTCAGGTCGCTCTGTACTGCGAACCTCTCGTTTCTGGTGCCA
This sequence comes from Sclerodermus sp. 'alternatusi', assembly GCA_037305995.1. NCBI lineage: Eukaryota > Metazoa > Arthropoda > Insecta > Hymenoptera > Bethylidae > Sclerodermus > Sclerodermus sp. 'alternatusi'. Next base: position 1,889,948 of record CM074553.1, read on the forward strand.
TCGGCGCAGCCTCGAACATGGTACAGTCCAAACAGCAAATGGTGCTGCTCGATCAGACGAAGACCGTGGTAGAATCGGCGTTGCAGCTGGTTTACGTGACGAAGGAGTCCGCCGGGAACCCGAAGGCTGTTAGTCTGCACGCCGAAGTGGACGAGACCGTTGAGTCCACCAAGGACGCCCTGCAGGAACTGCAGAACACCCTCGAGACCATCTCGACGTCCAATGGAATCGTCACTGGTCTGATCGACGCTATTTCTCGCGCTATGGTTCGGCTGGAGGACCACAGGATGTCCACCATCGACACGGTGGACTCCTACGTGGACTATCAGACGAGAATGGTCGAAGCTGCCAAGGAGATCGCGCGATTGGCCCAGGAAATGGTAAGGCGATCGATCGGTGGATGATGATCGAATAGGTCACGTGTAACCCAATTTGTTTTTTCGCAGTCCACGAAGTCGAGCACGGATGTCGGTAGACTGGGACCTTTGGCAGTGGACATATCGCACAAGTACACGCAACTCGCACGCGACACCTCGGGTGCCTCGGCAGCTGCCTCCAACGCTGATGTCTCCGCGAGATTACGAACTGGAGTGCAAGAACTTGGACGGGCTTGCGCCGATATTGTCCGCGCTGCGGGAACTTGCCAGATGTCACCGGGAGATGCATACGCTCAGCGAGAAGTTGCGGAACACAGCAAGATCGTCACTGAAAAAGTGTCGCAAGTACTGGCAGCCTTGCAGGCGGGCTCCCGCGGGACGCAAGCTTGCATCAATGCTGCCAGCACGGTGTCCGGTATAATCGGAGACCTTGACACGACCATCATGTTCGCCACTGCTGGTACCCTCCACGCGGAGAACGAGGGCGACACTTTTGCCGACCATCGCGAGAACATCCTGAAGACCGCCAAGGCTCTCGTGGAGGACACCAAAACTCTCGTGGCTGGAGCGGCTTCCTCTCAGGAGCAATTGGCCGTCGCCGCGCAAAATGCTGTTTCCACGATCGTACAATTGGCGGAGGTCGTGAAATATGGGGCTGCTAGTCTGGGCAGCCAAAATCCGGAGGCCCAAGTGATGCTGATCAATGCTGTCAAGGACGTGGCTTCGGCTCTGGGGGATCTGATACACGCCACCAAAGCTGCCAGTGGCAAACCGATCAATGATCCCAGTATGGCGCATCTCAAAGATTCCGCCAAGGTGAGCTATCTCAACTACTCGATTGTCTCTTCACTCGTTTCTTTTCTAAGGTTTTGCGCAGTTTCAAATTTTAGAGACTTCCAGGAAGCAAATTTGTATCTTCTCTCTCTCTCTCTCTCTCTCTCTGTGTCTTTTTTCTGCAGTACTAATTGATATCTTACGAGCTTTCCTCTTTCGAAGAGTTTACTGCGAATAGTTTACTACTTACAGCTCTTGCGATCTGCTTTTGCTTTTAATTGTTTCGATCGATTCTTTTAACTAGATGTACGTATTATGACAGTAGACATTAGAGGTAAGTTTCACGTGATTTGTGATCTAACAAAGCAAGAACGTAACAGGATTAATCAGATATTCGCCAAGAGGGATACGAAAGACGCGCTATTTTATAACAAATTATTCGTCCGGAGTGTTAATTGATTATCCTGTAACATAATTGATTAACATACGAGTTTATTTAACCCTGAAACCTATTCCCATGATATCACTTTTTGGGTGGACTTTAATTGACATATACTTACATGTATCTTCACTACATCTCTAACCGCCTTCAATTTGATCGTTCGAACTAAAATTATTCTTATAATGATTTTTTGATAATACTCTCATTAATATTCATAACTTATGGCATTAGCGAATCAGGCAGAGTAACGTTTGGTAAAACATTTCGATGGCCAGAATTCGATGGTTCAGAAATATTAAAGTCCACCTTAATGTTTCCTGCATTGAGACTGTAACTATCTTTTATGTGTGTGAGATCTTCAAGTAGTGATATGTGTTGCAATGTATACATATATATGTAAATGATTCTTTCAAGATAATAAGTGCGAGTGTTAGTTAAATAAGCAAGGAATTTCAAGTAAATGCTTCTTTTCTTCGTTATTTGTTGTCTTTTGATTGATACACAGAGTTGCATTCAATTCACGAATTCTCTGTTAGCATTATGCTTCGATTGCAAACGGTGGACTTTGATATGAGTTTTATTGACAATTTTGGTCTGGCCGCTCTGGATAGGTCTTAGAACAACAGCTGCAGCAGCAATTCATACCTATGACTGATGTCGGCGGCTCGGAATCCGATTGGTTCGTCTCTGACCAAGAAGAGGAACTGATTCGACTGCTCTCAGCATCGGAGAGCAATGAACCGTCTCAAAGGACTTCTGATCTGTTGCTATTTATGTAGATCATTTTAGCTAACGCGATGTATAGGTTTTATAAAGAAACACGAGAAAGCAGCCTATACATTTCAAGTAGCGCTAATAGATGTTTCAAAACTGTACTTTTGCTCGTGTTATCTCGTCAAACAATTAAAACACTGAAAAGATAACGAAATTGAAATGAATTCCTGCAGTTCCTATTGGAATTTTTCACGTAATTCTCGTCAGTATTTCATGTAACACGAAAATCACATCGCACACCAGCATTTCCAAGACTTAATGACATAATTTTCTTATAAACTATAACGTTACTCTGCCATTAAACAATATAATATTTTGCATTCATACATTTTAATACAATCCATTTGTATTCATTTTGTAATTGTCTATTTACTATTTGTAATTGTTTTAATAAATATAAATCTGATAAATAATTGATTAAAAGTCGCAATACATAGATAGTCAATGTTAAAAGAAACTTTATAGGTACGTACATGAAATTTATCAATAATATGAGTTTGGTAGTCAATATACGAATAGCGAGCTTCTAACACTTAACTTTCAAAAGGAATCTTTTATAAAGAGATCTATCACTTATAAATTTAATAAAATAAACGAAACTCAGTACGACACGTTGAACCTTACTAAACTTATAATGCAATGTAATGACTCTAACAAAATGTTCAGAAACTCCCCTCAATTGATCATAGCTTTCTTGATTAATAATACCCAGCAACTGCAGTATTACCAGTCGCCAATCACTCGATTAACATTTGACCTTGCGTAGACGAGAATTTTTTACTAACTGATTTTACCTAATACAGGAGTTAACGTTGAACAAACGAACCATTGCATCGTGCAATATTTTCTAAGAGAGCGTCGTTTCTTTTTTGTAGGTGATGGTGACCAATGTAACGTCACTCCTGAAGACCGTGAAAGCGGTCGAAGATGAGCACACGCGTGGAACTCGAGCCCTGGAGTCCACCATTGAGGCGATAGCGCAGGAGATCCGCGCTCTGAGCTCCTCGGAAATAACAAGGACAAATGTCACTCCGGAAGATCTGGTCCGTTGCACGAAGAGCATCACCATCTCGACGGCGAAAGCTGTGGCTGCCGGAAACAGTTGTAAACAGGACGACATTATCGCTGCAGCCAATATGGGAAGAAAATCGATCAGCGACATGTTGACAATATGCAAAGGTGCCGCATACAACTGTGCGGAGACCGCTGAACTAAGAGACCGAACCCTTCAGGCTGGCCACGATGTGGCCATGAACTATCGGGAACTACTTCAGGCAATTTTGCATATCTCGTCCAGGCCAGGGGACGCGAAGCACACGTTGCCCCCAATTTCACGAAAGATCGCTCAAAGCGTCACGGAATTGGTGGCTGTCGCAGAGTTGCTCAAAGGAAACGACTGGGTCGACCCCGATGACCCGACGGTCATCGCCGAGAATGAACTTCTGGGCGCCGCTGCCAGTATCGATGCCGCCGCGAAAAAACTGGCCAGTCTTCGACCACGCAGGAGTATCCAGGTTGGTTTCGCAAAGATCCCTTTTTCCCCCGTAAAAGACAAGCAACTTCAGAAAACCGAAGACGGAGAGGAACATCCAGAGTCTAACTTCCGTGAGATATGTTTGATATTCTTGGTTGTTTTTGCACAATCGACCAGGAATCAAACATATTATTATGGCGGCTAGCACGTTCATCGACGCAACGAGTGTCTCCTCCTTAATTAAGGGGGGAAGTCCATATAGAATCCTCAAAATCGGTCATTTTTCAACAAGATTTTTAAAGGTGATAGAATAATTTTATGGTTTTTAAACTTTAACACAACTTTATTGAGTCTTTGAAATATACAAATTTTTTTTTTTTTTTTTTTTTTTTTTACAAAATGGCGGCTTAGAAGAATCTTTTGTGAGCTGCCTCCGATGCGAGGTCCCAAACTGCTCCATTTGTAGCTCATCAACCATTGATCTGAAATAAAAAAACTAAAGTGTTTTCTTTTTAGGACATATTAACGGAAAGGATAAACCTATAAAATAAAAAAAAAAGTATAAAATTCAATATAAAATAAGCTTCTGAAAAAAAAGTCATAATTTAGGGCTATTTTTTTGACATTTTTGACCCCAAAAAAGTATTTTATTAACGCGAAATATCTGAAGTTTTAGGTTTATCCTTTCCATAATAATGTAGAGAAAGGCCTCACAAAATTTCAGACAAATCGGTCAATAATTTTTTGAGTTACAACACGAGCAGTTTTTAAAAATACAGTTTCGAGATAATCGCGCGTAAAGTTTGAGTACAGGAAAAATACCAGTTTTAGTTACTTACCGATTATTCTGCGATCCCAGGACCATACAATAAACCTTCCTCCTCTTCAAAAAGCTGATTTTCATCAAGTTGTTCTTGCTTGCGAGCTGTACGAGCATCTTTTGTTTCTAAAAGACTCTTACGCTCCTGTCGGGTTATCCGCGCCTCGTCTGTATTATGAGCAAATACTTTAGCACAAGTGCCAATAGTTAAATTCAGAAGGTTCATTATTCTTAATACTGAACTGAAACCTTCATTAAATATTCCAGCAGCAATGTATGCTGAGATTTCAACTATTTTTAGTCCAGAATGCAGATGTTTTGGTGATAATCGCCAAACTGTCGCGTTAAAACTTTCATTCGCATTTTGTGTATGACCACCAAGGCATCGCTCAAGCAAATCATCTCTGGATAAATCTTTGTATATTGATAGAAGATGCTGTTTCATTTCTTCATCAATTAAAGGAGCTAAATCTTCGTTTCGAGGATCTTTATTTAGAGCAATAGCCTTCTGCCACTTACACCAGCTATCAGCGCCTATTGGGCAGTGATCATGTTGTGGTTCTTTTTCAGTAGAAAAAATATGGTAATAAGTAGCCATTATGGCTTTTTTCATCTCACTGACACTGTGAATATTTCTCTGAATACTCAAACCATAGTATTTTGTGAGTTTTTTCACAACTTTATCAGTAAGTTTTCCTTTTCCTGAAATTTTCTTCTCTTTTCTTATACTTCTAAGTCTAGAACCCATTCTTTTTTCGACATGACCAATACATTCACTTTTCACTACTGGTAACTCACTACCGTAAGGTTCTAAATCTAAAATAGCCTTGAATGTTTTAGAATCTCCGTCGCCAATGTAGTTACCATATTTTACTCCGAATTTTTCTTCAGAAGTCGAGAACATTTCTTTCATGGCATCGACTTCCATCTTTCCTGATGAACCTTCGTGATTTTTTTGACACTCATCCTCGTGATACTCCAACCACTTACGAAATTCTTCTGTATGAGTCTTTTTCTTCCAATAATTACAACCTTGACAGTAACTACTTTTGGCTCTCAAATCAATTACTTTCCCTGAATAATAACCAATGAGCGTTGTAACACCGTACTTTGATTTGAAGCCGCGCTTTTTCCAGGTGCCATCACCAGATACTTTTAAAATATTTCTTTCCCTTCCGTGCTCGACATTTTTTTCTGTCTCTTCTTTCACTGCCTTCTGCGATATTAATTCAAATGACGATTTAGTTGCATTATAAATGTGCTCCACGATGTTAGCGTAACAATGTTTACTGATACCAGTGCATAAGTCCATCAGGTTACAAAAGACATTTATTCCTTCTCTTGCCACGCCTAAAAGTCTCATGACAAACACTAATTTTCGATTTATTTCAAATCCATTGTTGATAAAAGGTCCTGAATTTATTATTTTATCACCGCATGGGCACGTGACAACAAGTTTAAATCCAAGACCTCTAGAACCACACTCACTGAAACTGATTTTTTGGTTACAAACCGAGCACTTCACAATTTCAGACAAAGCTGTAAACACTGTGAAGAATTCAATAATTCTGTACCCGTGCAAAGGATTAGTTTTAATTTCTTCACTATCACGCATACTGAGTTTTTTTCCACTGGCACTCTCGTTATGGCTTGTACTGGCTTCAAATTTTTCACCTTCTTTATCAGTGTATTGATTACCCTGATAACATCGTTTTCTCGAATTATTTCGTGCAATATTGCCTCGCGTACCTTTTTTATAATTCGGCATTTTTATGTTTCGACTGAACACTACGAAATCTCCAGCTAAACTACCTATATTTCTCGACTAACCTTTATCCGTATAGTAATATTACACGTGTACAGAAACGTAAATATACATATATATATACTTACATACTTACTATAGTATATTAAGATATTTCTAGTTATGCGACAAAAGAAATATTTTACATTATTATAATGGAAGGTACGTTCTACCTGAAGCGCCCCGACTACCTGACTCGGTACGTTACAATACACACTCCGGCCCGCTCCATTATATTAGCTATACCTTCGTGAATATTAGAAATTTTTCTTTTTCCTCACGTCAGTACACGCTCAATATACTATATTTTCCGAATATCGAAAAAAAAAAAAATCAATTTTTTGAAAATTTTATATGGACTTCCCCCCTTAAGGCGACAAAGCCCTCGGGGTTCCCCGTAAAATGTCGCGCGTCCACGACGGTTGAACAGACGAATGCTCTTGTGTTGCAGGAAACGAACGAGGACATGAACTTCGACGAGATGATTTTGGAGGCGGCGAAGTCAATAGCAGCCGCCACTTCCGCATTGATAAAAGCAGCCAGTGCTGCTCAGAGAGAGCTTATAGCAACGGGGAAAGTTTCGCGAACGCCCTTGACCAGTTCCGATGACGGTCAGTGGTCGGAGGGTCTGATATCTGCCGCCAGGATGGTTGCTGCCGCTACACACAGTTTGGTCGAATCGGCCAATGCACTTGTGCAGGGGGTAAGCTCGGAAGAGAAGCTGATATCCAGCGCCAAGCAAGTGGCCAGTAGCACGGCGCAGTTGCTCGTGGCTTGCAAGGTCAAGGCCGACCCCGATAGCGAGAGTACAAAGCGGCTTCAAGCTGCCGGAAACGCGGTGAAACGAGCCACCGACAATCTCGTACGTGCAGCGCAGCAAGCCATTCAGCAAGAGGAAGATCGCTCTTTGATCCTGAATCGAAGAATGGTCGGGGGAATCGCGCAGGAGATCAATGCAAGGTCAGAGGTCCTGCGCATCGAGCGTGAACTGGAGGAGGCCAGAGGCAGATTGACCGCGATTCGTCAGGCGAAGTACAAAAACCGACCGGAAACCGACACCGACACGGATGCCGAGCAAAGCGGCTACGAGAGTTACACCACTAGGTACGAGACCAGGGCTTATGATCACCCTTACCATCAGCAGCAGCAGTACTCCCACCACTCTCCCATGCAAACCATGAATCAGACTCTGGATCAATTGCAATCTTCCAGCCAACAGATCAATCATATCGTCACGGAGAGGGAAATTATAACTGACAATTCTCCGGCTCAGTACAGCTCGATAGAAAGAAAGATAAATAAGGAGAATTACAGCTCCGATAATTCTCCCGGGCAGTATAGCACGATAGAGAGAAAGTTTAATCAGGAGTCCTACGGTTCGGATAACTCTCCCGCTCAGTACAGCTCGATAGAGAGAAAGATCAATCAGGAAACGTACGGTTCCGATCAAAAATACGACGGGCCATTCACCCCGGTGACGCACAAATCTTATTCACCAAAGTCACCCACGCAAAGTACGTTTAAGCAGAATGAACTTTCCACTTTTAAAGCATTCGATAATGATACGCTAGAGGAGCGGATGACCAAGGAATCGGTGATACAAAAAATTACGGAGAAAAAGACAGTTACCACTACAACCTCCAGTAGACAAGAGTCCAACACGAAAACCTTTCGATTCGAGGAGAAATAATTAAGCGCGTTGGATTCTATACGTATATTAGCACGAAAACGCTTAAAACGCATAGGTAACTATCGTCCACTGTACTATCCGTGCATTTATGTTTGAAAAAAATTATATTTCAATATTCGCAGGCTATAAATGAACAGGTTTTTTATTTTTAACGCACGATATAACAAAGTTCACTCTCTATGAAAAAATTCACATTATTTATGTAACTAGAGAATGTATGCCTCTTCGATATAGAGTAGACTCGTGTATTTTGATATTAATATATTCGTAGCGTGATATTTAACGAGTAGCAGGGTATTTGCTGGTTTTAATAATGTAATTTATGACATCGAGATGTTGTATGAAGGAAGAAAATGCGAAAATTCGTAGCGGAAGAAACACGTGCGCGCGGCCAAGATTCTATAAAAAATAATTTCACGTGGCAAATACTCTAAGCGAAACTACTCAAAATTGTCCGATAGAAGTGTCCTTAGATAAAGATAACAAATAATTTGAGTTTAGCCTTGCAATATATTACAACCTTGCGTTTTTACAATTGCACAAACCTTTAGGATTTTTGACACTAATTTAAATTAATTATATAACACACTTTTAATGCATTAATTTAGCGTTTGAGTTTTGTATATCATCTTAGGATCACCAGTCTTAGGATCATCATAACTTTTTCTAGTTTTCTTTTGTAAGTGTATATTGTTTAGCCTGCAGTTTCACGTAGACATACAGACAGGATAGAAAAGCTTCGCCTGGTTTAGCTTAGCTCTAATTTACGTTAATTTTAAGTTTAAGACCATGAATCAACAAGAGAAGCAACATATCATTTAATTTTATTAATTTTCTAACACTGCGTGGACTTGAAGAACGCGCAGTTAATTATTAATTTTTGTTTCCTTTTTCAAATAGTTCTCTAAATCACGTCATTTTGCTAATTCTTCCACTTCTGAAAATAAGCTACCCTTCTTATTTCTTATCTGCTTACATTAAGCGGTGGCTCCGTGCCAAGTTTTTTATAAAAGGATTTTGCAATGGCTGTTTTGTCTCCAAATATTTGATTTGTGCAATTACCATTAGCTTATTATTATAAAAAATTGTACATAGCAAATTTGGCCGAAATGTCTAAATCTCAAACAAATTGTATAAAACGATGCGGAAACAAAAGTGCCTAAGCCTAATAAAGAGCTACCGCCCTTTTATATATTTTTTCTTTTTAGTAACCGTAAGCTTTTTAATATATTACCAAAAATCATGCTTTTAAACAAACGGCCAAAACCAGGCTCGCCAAAGCAATTATGTAATTTATTTCTGGCCGAATATTTTATTTTATATATTTACAGGAGTGTGTGCCATGGGGGGATGTAAGAAACTGAATTATACAAATATGCTTATAGATAATATATTGTATACCGTTAAAATCCTTGAACATGAAATTTCGACTGTTTTTTAAAATGTAAACTTGTATTGTTTGTACAATTAAGTTTATTTACATAATATCTTACACCGTTAACTTTTAGGATTCTATAATATTTTTAATTGGATAGATGAATTATTGCGGAATGTTACAGATTATGTTATATTCTTATTACAATTCACACATATAATATTAATTACAACTATTATTTTTATTATTATCTCAATATGATTATAATTATTGTCAAAATATAAAATGCATATTGATATAATAAAGAATTTCTAACAGATTACATTTGTTTCTCTATTTGATTAAATATACGAATAAATATAATATTTACATAGACATGATTTAAAAGCACACTATTAATGTATATATTGTTATTTTGGTAAAATTCATTTCTAATTTGTTTTAAACAGATGTCTGTTGTAGAGCTTTCTTCACGAACCTTGGAAGTACAAAAGCAGCCTCATGAATTTCTTTATCATAATATCTTAATGACATTTGATCCAGTTCAGTTTCAGTAAAAGTCTTTATTGGCTTCTTGAAATTGGTTTTCTAAAATAAAGGGATACGTTAATAAGTAATTAATTTTAATTTTATCTATATCACAACACACATATATGTATGTGTCTGATGCATCGATATTGCCAATATTGACAATCCTCGAAGAACAAAATTTAAATAATTTAAAAATAATCAATTTCATTAATATTTACCGAGTTTAAACTTCCAAGAACAAAGCCAATTTGCCCTGTAGGATAAGTTGGTACCGCTGCTATACCATAAGCAGATGATGGGAACAAAGATCTGCAATGATTTAAGGTTTGGATAACATGGTCCAGATTAGCCCAAGCAGTACCAGCTTGGCTACAAACAATTCCTCCGGGTTTCAAAGCATTTTTCATTAAATTGAAGTAAGATTCTTGGAATAAACATTCAGCAGGACCTGCATAGAAGAAAATCATTAATGCCTTAATATTAGAATAAGAATAGATCGATCCATCAATAATTATAATTGGCATGCAATATCATTCGAAGTATTTTTTTGTAACTTACCAACTGGGTCACTACTATCTGTGATTATAACATCGAATTCTGCTTTATGGTTTCTCATAAATTGGAATCCATCTTCAACGTTTACAGTTACCTTTGGATGGGTTAACCCAGAAGCCATAAAAGGTAAATATTTCTTCGACACATCAAGCACAACCGAGTCAATTTCAACTTGCACAACTTTTTCTACGCTAGGATGTTTAGCCACTTCCCTTGCAACCCCTCCATCTCCACCGCCGACTATCAATACCTAAAAATATTTCCAATTAATATTTTATAGGAAACAAGTTTAGAAGTAGAAGCCTTGAGAAGTCAATATATCACAAGGTGAGACAAATTATCACATTCTGTTTCAATTTATAATTATCACTTGCAATTTAAAGGAACTATTTTAAAATTACGTACATTTACATTTTGAGAAATTTATATAAATTATGAGGTGACGATAATGATAGATTAAAAATAATTATTGCATGACACACAAATATAATAACTTCTTCCAATGAGTCGACAAAGATAAAATTATACTAAATATAGACAAAATAATGCTTTAGAATGCCAATTGTTAGATGACGTCCTTACGTTTTTCGGATTCGGATGACTACAAAGAGGGAGAAACGAAATCATTTCTTGATACGCAAATTCATCGCTTTGAGTACATTGAATAATACCATCCAATGCCAAAACTGTTCCGTGAGATTTACTGAAATAAAAATGTAGTGAAACGATTAGTTTTCCTTTTGCATATAATAAATAAAGTTAAATCAGTAATCTTAAAATTATATCAAAATAGTAACGTGAATAGAACTCTTTCATAGTTTCTAATGTAATCATTAGAATTACTCAGTATTTGTATAAGATAAGCTTTTGAAAATTCTAGCTAAAACATTGAATTCTCATTTAAAATATCAGAGTTCGAATTTTAAACTAAATCAATAAATTTTTCAGAAAAAAATATACAACTATGTATAATTAGTATTATTAATTATATTACTTAATATATATGAATAAATGTTAATAAATTCATGAAGTACAAATTACCTCTCAAATACTAAAACATCCTGGTATTGTGACTTTTCTTGGTGAAGGACTTTCTTTGACTCTAAGGACAAAGAAATACCTGGCCAGAGATCATTAACTTCACTGAACCAACCAGTTTTTAAAGCGTTCATCTTCTCTGAAGACAAAAATAAGTTTTTTATTTTATTAATTAATATATAACAATTTTTAGGAATTTAAATTAGATTATCTTCTAAATTATTAATAATGTAACATGAAAAAAGAAAAAATGTGTTCTTAAAGAATTGATTAGACATTTTATCTTTTATCGGTTGTATTAAGCTTGGAATTTCAGAATTAGATATCGGTATCAACTTTCATTAGGATTCAATCAAACGATTGACAAAATTTTTTATTGACAAATTTCCTATACTTACTTGTATTGTCGAATATTATTAAATAACACAAAAAATGAAATGAACAAGGTTAAAATATCTACACTAAGGAGATGTAGTTATAGTTAAGCTGGAACTTCTAACTAAAATTCTAGCAATAGAGTCTCACAAGAACTTCTTACTGAATAGTTCAAACTTTTGAAATTTCGATCTTATATATAGTAGAATAAAAGTGGGGAGAAAATCAATGCACTTTTGTCAGTTTAGAATAAGGGTAGGCATTGGCAGAAGTAATACACTTTATTTAGGATTAGAAAGTGTCGTCAAACTAATATATGCCATTTTGTTAATTACCGTACCCTTTTCAACTTAATCTATTATATTCGATGAAAGTTTATCTGCATCAGGTATATCTCCACTGGATTAACTTTCTCTTCTTTTCATCCCAACTGCAATTTAGGGTATTAAGAATCGTTAAGAAATATTGAAAAGAAATTAAGATTATCGCTCATTACTCATTTTAACTGTTATATTAGCATATCTACATTGATAAGATCTTATCAATTAATCATAAAACTCATCGAAGATTAATTGATTTAACATAATCCATTCTTCATTTAAAAACGCTGTAGAATCTTTCGCGCGTTTCGAATCTTTAATGAGCTACAAAATCACATAATTCTGAATGCTCTCACGTGTATTTATTAGTTCTGATGCGTATAATTATGGCTTTTCTAAGAATTACAATTTATTAAGGTTAATAAATGTTGATTGGCATTAATTTCTCATACGTTCTATTACTTAATTATTAAAAAGCAAATAATATGGCATTCCTTTTACTCTAAAAAAACAATAATATGAGAGAACATAATAAAAGTGTTTAGTGGTACGATGTTTCGATCAATGGGTTTGTTTCCTTTATTTTTATTATGTTTGAATTATAACAAATAAGGAAATATATTAATTTATGACACAACTGCGATGAAATGGAAATTGTAAATGAATATTATGGTATTACATAGAATCATGTTTAGCATCTGTAAAATCGCTCCTAGAGAAGAAAAAACATAAAAAGCTTCATTTTGATAGATATTAATAGTTGTAACAGAGTTGTCATTGAATTATTGTTATAAATCTGTTAGTACACAATTCTGTTCAAGAAAGGTTTTATGGCAGTGTGTATGCTATGTAATCTTATACATACACGTAGTGTACTTGGAGCAATGAGGCACGATCCAAGCCAAGCGGAAGCTGCTGTAAGACTGACAAATGGCGTCACGTAGTTTCAGCTTGGGTGCTTACGAATGATAGCCCTTATCGGTATAGCTTGCTCCCCGATAATGACGGTTCAAATACAAAACAAGATAACGAACACGCTGGGTAACTATCGAGCATTTGAACTTTGAACGCAGCTGGGTGCCAATTCAAAGCCCTCCAAGGGAATTTCATGACCGCTCAGTCATCCGGTTTCATATTCTTCACTTAAACATTACTATATAGTAAATGTTGTCACGGTGTTACTATATTTTATTCTATAGAAGCCAAATTCGTAGAAAAACTAGTAATAATGTCTTTGTATTTCTATCGCACTATGTTACGCATTCGTTCGAATTATCTGAGAATCATTAATTCAAATTATATCATTTAATGGTTTAACGCGGTCTCATTTTAGTCATTATTAAAAATGACACAGAACGTTTTAAGTAAATGTCTTGCTCAGGCATATTATTCAAGAATTTCGAACTTTAAAAGTATACCTCATTTAATTGAAAGTATTTATAAATTGTTTACTTTTAGGAATAAACTAATGTTGAAATTTTATAATCTTAACTTAACGCGTACATAAAGTTTGATTAATACCGAGGCAGATAAATTTAATCATCCTTTATGATATCCAATATGCAATTATATTAAAAGTGAACATGTATTAAATTAAAAATAAGTTTTAATTTTTTCTCATTGATAATGGCGTGGGAAATATTTGTTTAGGGAGCCATTATTATCTGGAGATTAAATAATATAATTTATAATAAATATAAATTAGTATAAATACTCATGTGTATGGTTTATGATTAATTTTCTATTCTATAGATAAATGAAATGTATGTGCAATCTTTAATACTCATTATAATTACGGTCAATTATTATAAGTTATTATAATTTTTGAAATATATCTAGAAAGTTAAGCATAATTTTTATTGCATTATTCAGTCTAAATAAATCTATTTCATTCATTAATGCTTAAATCTATATTAGCCTTAAGAGAATCTATAAAAAACAGAAAATATCCATTTCGGGGTTTGTGTCTTCGCTAAATCCAGTAACTAGCGCCATCACATTCAGTGGCTGAAACATAAATTAAATTATAAACGTATATGACATGACTCTGTGTTGTGAGAGTTTTGTAAAAAATAATGTAAATTAAATGTAAGTAAGTTAATATAAATAAAAAAATTTACAATTCATATATGTATGCATATTTATTTCACCGATTTCTTCCTACAACCTATTATCCTATATAGGCATGATCCTATAAATCATAATCAGGTAAGTTATAGTAACTTACAGGAAAAGAGCCTGAAGGGTCACTTGGATTTTTCATAAAAACCGAAGTATCTCAGAATCTCTTGTAATTGCGTAGGGACTTAGTATTCGATAGATAGAATGCAGCCCAGAAGGTCCCATCCATATCTATTCATTTTTATAGAAAAGGGAGCAGTTTTAATGTCGAAAAAATTTTGAGAAAATTGCAAGTGGTACCACTTAGATTTTTCTCAAAAATCGACATCTCTCAGAATCGCTTGTAATTCCGTAGGAAGATAGTATTCGATAGATAGAATGCAGCAAAAAAGGTCTCATCCAGATATATTCATTTTTCTGGAAATGGCAGCAGTTTTAAGGTCGAAAAAATTTTGAGAAAATTGCAAGGGGTACCACTTAGATTTTTCTTAAAAATCGACATCTCTCAGAATCGCTTGTAATTGCGTAGGGACTTAGTATTCGATAGATAGAATGCAGCAAAAAAGATCTCATCCAGATATATTCATTTTTCTGGAAATGGCAGCAGTTTTAAGGTCGAAAAAATTTTGAGAAAATTGCAAGGGGTACCACTTAGATTTTTCTTAAAAATCGACATCTCTCAGAATCGCTTGTAATTGCGTAGGGACTTAGTATTCGATAGATAGAATGCAGCAAAAAAGATCTCATCCAGATATATTCATTTTTCTGGAAATGGCAGCAGTTTTAAGTTCGAAAAAATTTTGAGAAAATTGCAAGGGGTACCACTTAGATTTTTCTCAAAAATCGACATCTCTCAGAATCGCTTGTAATTGCGTAGGGACTTAGTATTCGATAGATAGAATGCAGCAAAAAAGGTCTCATCCAGATATATTCATTTTTCTAGAAATGGCAGCAGTTTTAAGGTCGAAAAAATTTTGAGAAAATTGCAAGGGGTACCACTTAGATTTTAAATTTTGGTGGTAAAGTCAACATCTGTTCAAGTTGCTAAAGCCGCATGCGTAGTTTTATAACCTACAAAAGTAGTACACGTGAGGGGCGAAGCGTTTAACAATACTCAAGAATTTTGTAATTTCCTTATTACAAATTTGTACTCTTGTTAATGTGATATTAAAATAGATATAATGTCTATGCTTGCTGAACCACGAAGAAAACAAAAGTGGTCTTTAAATCCACGAGGCAAACAATGGAGCGAAGGTAAAATTGGGAATTAGAAAAGAATTTATTAAAAATAATTAAAATATAATTTTGGAACATATTCTTTATTGTTTCTGCAATAGATTCAAATAAATTTGGTCAAAAGATGTTGGAAAAAATGGGGTGGTCGGTTGGAAAAGGTCTTGGAGCACAGGAGCAAGGAGTAACAGAACATGTTCGAGTTAATTTAAAAAATGATAAAGGAGGTATGAGTTTTAAGTCTTTGTGATATAATATTTTGTCTAATACGCTTTTATTGCACTATATGTATACATTTTTTTCTCTGTAGGTATTGGATTTTCTGACAAACATCAGGGTAATGCATGGATTCAAAATCAAGAAGGATTTAATAATCTTCTGCAAGAATTACAGAAGACCCAACAATCAGTAGAAGTACTACCAAAAGAAAAGAAATCTTTGGAAGAAATATCAAAAAATAGTCGAGCACGTGTACAGTATGTATTTTTCTTTTATTTTTTATATTTGTTTATTGTTGTAAATATTTGAATCATGTGTTTTTTACAGTTACAAAAAATTTATTCGTGGCAAAGATGTCAAACAATATAGCGAAAAGGATTTAGCAAATATATTTGGACATAAGAAATTAGAAGATATTAATGTTACAAAATTGGAAAAACAAGATGAAAAGCTGCCTTCAACTATTGGAAATCAAGAAGAAACATCAGGTGTTATTACTATTAATGGTGGTACAATGACAGATTATTTTAAAAATAAGAAAGTTAATTTTTCTAATACCTGTGCTAACGATCAAATTGAATCTGAAAGTGAATGTCAATATGCTGGTTTTGGTTTTAACAAATCAGAAACTGTCAAATCAAATTCTAATACTACTACTGAAACAAATTTATCTGGTGCTTCTGCTTATGCATTTGAAAATCCTTGTTTAGATTTAAATGATTCTAATGACAATCATGATCCAAATGAAGTCAGTAGCACTCCAAAAAAAAGAAAAAGTCAGTTTATTTATGAAAATAAAGGGTTGGACGTAGATTATCCTGATAATTCATGTTCTTCTAAAAAAATTAAGATAGAGGTGTGTTCCGATACTATTAATCAAGGTCTTGATAACCCTGTATTAAATTTAGATAGTACAGTTGAAGGAGAGTGTAATGGTCAAGAATTTGAGATTTTAAGGACACATTTGGGACTTACTAATGGTGCATTAGATTTGTCAGATGAAAGTAATAATAAGAGACGTGTTACATTTAACGATCATGTAGAATATGATACAGATGTGATTAAAAAAAAAAGAAAAAAAACTAAACTAGATAAATTTGAGGTAGAAAATAAAAAGTTAAAGAAAAAGTATAAAGAAGAAAAAGTAGAAAATAATATGGATACACTAAATTCAATAGGTATTGTTAATGAAGGGTTAGATGTTGAAATTCTATCTGAAGAAATTTTAGATAATGAAATGAATGAACGTAAACGTAAAAGAACTGAGAAGCGTAATAAAAAAAGAAGAATATCTAATTTAGAAACAATTCCAGAAACTCCTGAAGATGACAGTAAAGATCATGAAATTGTAATATTAGATAATTCATTAGAAGAAAAGAAAAAAAAGAAAAAAAAGAAAAGAAAACAAAAATCTGATGATGTAGTAGACACAAAGTCCAATAAAAAAATACAGGAAATTGAAAGTATAGATATAATGACAGATGATGAAGTAATAATAATTGAGAAAAAAAAGAAAAAGAAGAAACGTACTAAGAACGATGAAGAAATACCTATGGAAGCTGAAGAAAAAATTCTAAATAAAAATCATGAGAAAGAAGAAATCGTATTAGAAACAAAGGATGAAAATTCATTCTCTAAAATACAGAAGAAAAAAAAGAAACATAAGAAGCAGATAGATACAACAAAATGGTTTGATAAAGAAGAAACAGAGAAAATTCAAATTATAACAGAGAGAGAGATAGATGATAAACAAACTAAACAGAAGTCAGATGTAAAAGGAAAATCTAGCAAGTTATCCAAAAAGGAAATTAAAGGTGAAGATGAGATTTCTGATAAAGAAAATGAACAAGATGCGGATGCTATTATAGAAGAAAAGAAAATAAAAAAATCTAAGAAGTCACGTAAATCTGAAGAAAGTAATACAGAATGTGTTAAAGTGTATCAAAGTGAAAGCAAGTCATTAGAAAATTTAAATGAAAGTGAAAAAACTGCACCAAAAAATGTTTGTAGAATCAAAGAAGAAATTATTATTAGTTCTTCGAGTGGAACAGAAAGAATGACTAAAAGAGTATTAAAATCACTTATGTCAAAGAAGGGTATATTAAATTTTCCCGGATCGAATTTTAGTGAAATAAAAGGCTACGGTGCTGGTACAAGTTAATAGTATATAATTATATACAATAATTAAATTCATTTTTTATATGTTCTTACATATAAAATGCATCATTTATATATATATATATATATACATACATATGTTTATATGTATAAATATTATTTATTTAAATTAATTAAATAAAATTACATATTTTAGGCATGTACATGTTCTTATTATGCTATATTATCATCAATTTTTTCAATATTATCTAGTGATCTCATTTTTGTATAAAGTTGATTTATATCTTCTATTTCAGTTTCAGTTAATTCTACAGGATTAGATGGTTGAAAGTGATATTCTGCAGAAATTATAGAATAATTAAGTTTTTCTAATTTACTATTCATTTTTTCTAATTCTTTCCCGTCGCATGTGAACTAAAAAAGCAAAAAGAAAACATTGAATTTTAATCTTATTTATGTCTATAATAAATAATTACCTTAAAATATTTCTTATTATTCACTTCCAATTCTTCTACTTCTCTTGCAGATACATTAATAGCATCGTCCGTTGCTGTGTTTATATCGTCTTTAATTTCGGTTAATACAATGCCTTCATAATCGAATAGAGACGCAATAGAAGAATCAGTTACTTTAGCTCTATAAGAAATATCAAATCATAAAAATTTAGTTTCTTAATGTGTTGAAAGATGGAATAACATATTAGTTACCCAAGCTTTTTAATAACATTTTGAAGTAAATGTTTTTGTCTTATCACAGAACTTGAGCTGGTATGAATTATAAACATAGTTTTATATGGGCCATTTATATATATATAATTCATAGAACCTTTAGAGTCATTAATCTTTTCTAAAGTTTTTTTGATTGTAGCTAAAGGCATGTTAGCTTTTTTGGCTTGATCAATTATTTTTGCAAGAGTACTATTACTTTCAGGCTTGGAAGATCCATGTTCTACAATAAGAATTAAAAATAACATAATATTCTATAATGTAATACATTTAAATGATAATTTACAATAGCTAAATACTAACATGAAACTAACTTATAAAATAATATATTAAATATAAGATATCATATATTCTTGTACATATTAATTATAGTATTTAATAAAACTTTTTACCATTAACAGCTTGTTTCATTTCCCTTATAAACTTATTAAATAATGCAGATTTTTCCATATCTTTTGCTTGCTTTGTATGTTTAATGTTTTGCCATTTACTATGACCTGCATGTCGTTTAACTTGTAATAGCGAATAGTGCACATTCTTATTATACTTAAGAAAATTTAATATGCTAGTCAACATTTTATAAAATACTAAATAACTTTATGAAAAACGTTTACATTTATGACATATAACTTATAGGTTATCTTTCCTTATTATTTACCATTATAAATAACTAGTAACATAATGTGCCTTATGGCGCTGCAATGCTCACACAGATATATAGTATGTGTCGTTTATGCAGAGTATTTCAAAATTTTGTTTTTCTTCCTAAGAAAGCAATAAAAAAGTATGAAATCAATTTTAATCGATAGATAAATGTTCACAGAATGACGCAATGATCAAAATAGGATGGAATAAATTTAATTTTATAGATAAATTAATGCTCAAATTGATGATAATTTTGACAACTTATTTCCTAGGATAGATGGCAGATTTGGTATGAGGAATATTGTTATTTATTCAGCAATAAAGACATTGTTGTCACTAAATGGACAAGAGTGCCCATCATGCTATACAACATCATAATGCATTGTTCCTCTTGTATTACAATTTTGTTAAAGGTGATAAACGAAAAATGGGACTCGACGCGTCAACCACAAACCACTTTACCACAAAGGAAAGAAAAGTTTCTGTAAATCAATTGAACGACTGACTCATAGATGTCACTATAATTTTCAAAAACTTCTCTTAGTTAGGAAAAATATAATCCCCTAATATTCTATACAGCATTGCTTTCAGAACGATACATATATGATAGCGAATTGACAATTTTTATATAATTATTAATATTCATATAAATTTTATTTGAAATTATTTGAAAATCCTTTTTAGAATTGATGGCAGAAGAAGAGGGAGTGAAGAGAAGAAAGGGGTTGAGAGAGGGTGAGGAGGTTTTGGGTGATAGGTGGTAAATTAATATTAAAGTTGCTTAAAATGATTAAAAATTTAGTTTTTGGAATGGGGAAAAGAAGTGGGAGTAGAAAATGAAGGAAACTGGGTTAAAAAGAGAGATATCGATTAGAACTTCTCAAGAATACATTTTTAGGTCTAAAAAAAGAGAGCACATTTTACCTTTTGAAAATTGGTTCAGTAGTTTTTGGAATACTGGCTTTTAAGGTTGCGAAGACAGCATTCCAAAACTATGCTATTTTCTTCACAACTGTAAAAGCCAGCACTCCAGTTTTCTCTTTATTGGTAAACTTTTTCTGTATGTTTTAACATCCTGTATATAAAAAAACACTTTATTTATGTTTGACTAATTATTTTCTATAAAAATTATAGATTTAATATTAATTTTAGTGAAAATTCTATTATCCTTTGATTGTTTCTCGTTAATCCCGTGGTATACTTATGTGACTAATATTAGAATTTGCATTAGATTATAGCTTTGACAGAATGCAAGTAACAGGTGCAAGTTATCTCGTTCGCGTCACTTAATAACGTAATAGCATAACCGATGTCAGGTATAGCCGCACATAGCTAGTATGTATGTACGTATCAATTTGAATCATATCCGGCGACCAGACATCCTCGTCAAATCACGATTGACCTGAAAATTTGAATTCGCAATGCCTCGCGGGCTGTTCGCGCACAATATCTATCTCGGTCCTCATCATCTTGCTCCGTCCTCTTTTACCCACCCCCTGACATCTCTTGTAGTTTCAACCTTCGGTTGGTTTTACCCTCTTAGCACCACCACTCCCCGTCATCCACATCGCGCCAACATTTGACGTCAAAGAAACAAATGACGGGCCGTGCCCTCATCTTCTCTAAATCTCATCGTTTCTCGTTCCTTCCATCCGAGATATAGCGATAAAATAAATAAAACTTTCAGAAGAAACGAGGCACCCCCCGTTGTAGTTCCCGACGTCCAAGACGCCAAGACTTCGGCATCACCTGTCGTTACTTCTTGCCCGATTTTCTCCTCCACACCCTCTCCACCTTTCCACCTACTGAATAAAAAAACACGTCTACCTGTGTTTTACGAAGATGCAATCTTTGTTCAGGAAAATTTAGATTCCCCAAGAATCTTTGCAGGTTTTCCTACGAGTAAGGTCAATGTTTATATTATACAATGGTATAGTTGCGCAGGGAATCAGCTGGAGAACTTATACGTTTTCATCGGGAGGGGTGAGGGGCTTGAAAAATATGCAAATGGAGGGGAGATTTGCACCCATAGGGTTTGCGAGTTCTATTTCTAAATTTAGATCAGTCGCCTAAAGGTGGGTGGCATTCTTTTAAGTTACTCTCGAGCGACTCTTTTACAAGGTCCAAACACTAACCGTGTTAAGTCCGTAACGGGTGGTTCCTTTGACGTTCCATTTACGGTTGCAGCAGCCACACCGGCTTTAATTCACCTGGAATATCCTGGCTGCTAAACTTGTTGAAGCATTCGTTAAATATCAACAAATTTATTTCGCCAATCTCCCTTATTGATTTCTTTGAACCGAAATCAGGGTCTTCGCGCCTTTTTCGCGCGCTTCGCGTTTACTAAAAATTTTCGATGAAAATCGGACCTAGCGATTCTCTCGGGATCCCCTTAATTCCTCTGTAGTATTTACGTAACTCGCTGAATGAGAAGTAACATTTTCCTCTATATTGGTCCGCTCCTACAATTTTATTGCGTTATGCATGCTAGATAAAATTTATAAAGCTTTAGATTTTATCGATATTACCGAAAGTTCCCAAAGTTCTTATCGCTCAAGTTTATCGAATTTTCTATACACTCTGAATAATTTGGTGAATAAACATTTTATCGTCCTTTGAACGAAAAAGCCACCTAAAACTGAAATATAATCAATCTTCTTTCCAAGCTTCCAACTTCATTTCTTCATCCTCGCTTCCTGACCTCATTTGCTACCCCATACCGTGCACATCCGCCAGCTCACATATACATATTGTAAAGTAAATTAAGGGAAAGCGAGGATTGAACCAGTCCACTCGCGTATTCGATAAATGTAAAGCAAACGTAGAATCACTTTGCGATAAATTAAATCTTTGCCGAGTCCTTTTATTCGTTTACCCCCTCGGAGGTTTTCTCTCTTCATTTCGCAGCGTTTTCATATAGGTATAGGTATGTGTGCCATGCTTAATTTTATGAGGGAAAATGTGTATGGGGAGTAGACGGGCGACGTTTAATAAAGGCGTGGGTGTGTGCTAGGGGTGCTAGTTAGCGCGGCGCTCGGCGCCGACGACGATGTCGCCGTCTGGACGCCTATGGCCTCTTGTCGACGTCCTGCACCGACAATCTCTCCCGTTCCCAACCCCTTTTCTTCATCCACCGTCTCTTCCACCCGACGCCACTTCTTCCTTCTACTCTCTCTCTCTCTCTCTCTCTTTCTCTCTAAACACCGTCGCGCTCGAATAAAATAGATCTTCGATTTTTTCCCGTCCACCACAGTAAATTACATCGCTGCAAAATGATTTCTCTGATACCAATAGTTTGTTTTAGTCTATTTGAATTCGTCGAGCGGTAAAAGAAAAGACACTCGTCCACCTCGAGATAAATATACGCTCTGCCATTGAGAGCACTCGACATTTCGTGAAATTATAGAAAATGTACGCGATTCGTAGCGCTCCGCTAAACCTTGGCTGATTTTGAGTCTATTTAGCCGAAGGGAAGTAGGCTATCGCAGGAAGTGAAAATAACAAAATAACACAGGTCCAAAGCTTAAAATAGAATTCTGCCGGGTGGTTCCTTGAAAAACTAAACGAGTTCTGCGATCGGAAATCTCGTGGGCGAGCGGAGAGACGAACAAAGGAATTAATTGCTAAAAGGAATCTGTCTTCTCGATCGTCCTTTGGCCTTTTCCTCGAAAAGCCCTAATAATTCTCCTCTGGCGGAGTATTGAGAAGCGTCTCTCCGGAAAAATCTTAACTCTGCTCTCTTGAACGACGAAGAGCGCCACACAAACTCAAGAGACTTTATTAGCCTTCCCTAATGGGGGGAGGTTGCACCATGATCCAGGTTAACATTTGAGGATACTAAAGAAGGTTCATCCCGGTACTGTCTCACCCTCGTCCTCAGTCCGGTTCCGCACCCCCGTTCTCTCTGATCCAGTGCGTTCCATCATATTTAGCGAGCAGTAAAAGTCTTAATGAAAAGGACCTGAACTCCATGACCGTAAAATCTGTTATATTGGCAGCCTGACCGGATTAGACGCTCCTCTCCTTTCTTTCGATATATCGCAAACTACCCCCGTTGTCCACCCCCGTCGATCATTCCTTAGATTCGCACGGCGAATAATGTGTTTCTCGCTGAAATCCAAGAGCAACGCGACGCTAACCGGAAGTGCTTGACAAGCGACTGGTTATTTCATCCAATGGGGCCTACCTCTTAGATAATATTCTGCGAATACATAAAAGCCTAACTTCGCTATTAGCGATTCATCAAAAAACTTCTTATTACTATACTTTATTGATCGTATAAAGTCTAGAGGTCATTTTTTTAGTAGGGCTTTTACAGGAATGCTCACGTGCGAGCTGCCGTTAAATAAACGGTGTATATCCATCGTTTATTAAGTTAACGATCTGTCATTAACCTTAACTTTATTGGATGCGCTCGACGTTACTTATAGGCGAGTAAGCAGACGATGAAAAAATGCAACGATCTGACATTCGGCTGACGCCGTTGCGACGCCAGGTGGCTAATGCACTTTCAAACTGTTCCTAGCGGTCATTTCTAATCGTTCCCGATCCAATAGATTCGATAGATTGAGTAGATTGCCCCAGATCGCTCACACCGTTCATCCAATAATCGGTCGCGATCATCCTTCGCTCTCCATCCTTCATTAATGCCTTTTTAAATGACAGAATTTCCCGGGAAATTTTCAATAGAATTGTGTCCCCTTGCCGTTTCATTTAATTGCATCAATAGCGAGAAATTTGAAAAGGATGTTTCTTCATGTGGAAAAATTGAACCCCGAACCTCCTCCCTCTCTCCCTTCCCTCTTTGCTTCCTTTCGTAAGTTGAATTCTACGAAAGTATCTCTGGAGCAAGGTTTCAGTCAATGAACAAATAAGAGAAACTAATGCCTTAAAAGAATTGGATCTTATTTTTAAAGCAGATTGCACAATCCTTTCTATATGGCGTTCTCAAATAAATTTGGAAAACTCCAATTTCCCTCTCCCTTTGTACGAAGTTAAGGAAAATGTATCGTAGCACTCGCTGCAGTATTATTATAGCTCGGTATAAAGGCAGAAAGAAGAATTGGCTAGTTCGAAACTGCCTTTGACACCAAGGAAAAGGTCCAGATCTAAAAGAGAGCTTGTTCGGGGGTTGCCGAGGGGAGGCTTGACACATACATCTACATATACGTAAGATGCTGCACACATGCGAGTACACACAAGATATTTCAGCATCCCGCTCTGCCTCTTTTAAGCCCCCCCTCCCTCCCCCCGTCGGATCCTTGCCAAGTCTGGACTCGGTATTACCTTCTTCTTTGAATCCAACTCGAACAAGACTTGGTCTTTAAGTCGCTTCGGGTAAGGTTAGTAATTTGCGGATTATACTCTGCGAAAGGGGGATGGAAGGTGCGTAGCGTGGAAGGTAAGTTTGCTCGAACGATAGTATGCACCCTCATCTGTAATTTTCTGCGCCGTCTCCTCGCGTTATTTTTCCTCTCATCACTTTCATTCTTTCATCCGAATGTTTCTTCAAGTTCATCACGTTTTACTTTCACTCTAATTCCTTCCATGCCTCGCCCACCCCTTATCACGTTGCTTCGTTACTTTGCATTCATCCTTGTGTTTTACTTCTCGTCCATGTAATAACAAGTCACCCCACACTCTTTCGATACCTGCCTCTCCACTTTTAATAACGAGTTATTCCAGTTTGCCATAGGAATTCGTTACCGGCAATGACGTACTTATCGGGTTCTTTATCGTTTTCACCTCGTTCGATATTTTTCCCTTAAACATTTCCCCCGACATTTATTTCCCTCTTATCGACGGAAGAGTATCTTCCGCACAAAGTGGAACGTATGTATATTTTTATCGAATTACGAATATTCCGGAGGGGTATCGCTCCTTGCACTCTCATTACTCGAAATTTCCTATCGATTCGTTTCACTCGGAACAGCCGTCGTTCATTAATTTGTCAAATCTGCTTATTGAAGCATAGATCTCTCTCTCTCTCTCTCTCTCTCTCTCTCTCCCTAACTTTCTTTCGTCATTCTTCATTCACGGAATATCTCCCCTGAGTTCTGAGATTTCACCTTCTACGATGGGTTACCTCATCTTGCAAGGAAGATCAGACTCGCGGGGGAGTTTTTCATTTCGACATGCTGGTAACCTGTTATTTGCTCGGCGGAGGGAGATACAGCAGCTTTGATAGTGAATTACGGTATATTCTCTGTTTGCAATTCTCTCTTCCTTACACTGGTCGGTTCTTCAACTCATAATACCCTTTTCTTCTGAATATCTGCTTGTCTACATATACGTATGGTTATACTACTGCTGCTCCTGCTGTTGCTGCTGCTGCTGCTGTCCGGTCTATGAGGGACTTTTAAATAAGGGTAGTTTGCTCCCCCGCCCAATATTTGTATCACTCTGTGACACTATATTCGATATTGGGTATATTTTGTATATTTTTTAAACAAATTTCCAAATTGATCGTATTTTCTTTTCTTTGTATCTCTACGCTCGCAATGAAAGCTGCAAAAAGCTCAGGTTTGCTCTGAATGCACTATTAAGGTTTATCAAATATTATCCCCTCTCTTCTCTTTTGCTTATTTGACTAAACGTGAAGCAAAGAAAAAAATTCATTTGCCTTTGTCCCGTGGAAAACCTAGTTTTTAATTAATTGAAGATTCGCCTCAATAACTGAAAAGCTTTTTTTCTCCAGGAAAGGATTAATAAACTTCTGAAGAATTCTCTGACTTCATTCCTCCTTGAAAGAGAAAATTGTTAGTTTTTTCTCTCGCAAGAGAATATATATTAATTTAGATTTTTATCGTACAGGAAGATGAAGAAAAATCACTGAAAAATTACTGTTTTTTGAAAATATCGAAATTTATTTTCTTGAAAAATCTTTCGTACTCACATAAATTTTTTCTCTTTTACGGATCAAGTTAGTGGATTTTATAAAATCTCGTATGCGTAATGGGAGTAGAGAGACTGCAAGGGGAAAAGAGTTCACGCGTATCACACAATCTGAAATTATATTTGTCGATATTCTTCCAGTTCTCGATATGAATCTGGGCATTGTTCTTTATATGTGTCAGTTTGCGTTCCGTTTCTCGATTTATATCTCTAATACACCGGAAATTATCGATCACACCCACATGTGACAACTAGTTCTGGAAACTCTACCGTGAAGGGTCCTTGTTCGTTTTACATAAAAATTCTTCATTTCTCGGGACAGCTGAAGAATGATGCATTGCTTCGCGGTCCTGGCAATATTTTAGCATTAGACTCTTTGCTCTTATTGTAATTAGAGGAAACAACTCCCAGCAGATTTCTCGACTAAATTATTTTTATCGTCTAGAGCGCACAGAATTTTTTCCTCCTCCTCCTCCTCCTCCTCGGTTATATTCATCAATAAAAAAAGAGCTTCTCACACAGAATCCAGTTTTTTTTCCCATTCATCCCCAAACTCTCGAGAAGCGACATAAAACCATAGCGTAAAACAGCTTTATTTTTAGCTTTATTTTTAGTTTAACAGGATTTCATGTTATGGGGGAGCATACTCCTATCAATTTTCAAAGAGATTATCTGCTGTAAGGATCGGAGCCAGTAAACTCGGTCTCCCCTGGAACTTATGTTCATCGCAAGTACCCTCGGCAGGGTAACGTTGACTTTTTTACCCCATGGCGGGCGCGCTATATTTTTTTCTACGATATCAGGAGGGTCTTTTCGCGCTCGTTTCCGTTGTCGCGTAAATAGATCGCATTAAGGGCACTCAGCACGCAGCAAGCGGCCATTTGACGAGAGTCGAAAAGCTGTGGGACGCATAGTGCCCCAACATAGCGCATTACCAGTTTCCTTCGGCTAAGAAGCGATACGCAAGCTCGTCTGGCGGGCACCAAACTGCGAATCCCGAAGGAGAGAGACTGGGCTCTGCGGGAGATGATCGATTTCTTATTAACGCGCTCGAACAATCGCTTACCGAGCTGCCAGATGTGATTATGTAAAAGCCTCGCAAGCCAACCGGAAATGTCTCCGGTGATGAAAGCTATACGTGCGAATTGGAAACAGTTCACGCGGTGAAATCTATACGCGAGAATCGGAAATGTTTCGTGTAATAAAATCCCTGTGTGAAAATGGAAAATGTTTTATGCGATGGTAACTATATTCGAGTCAGAAATGTTTTTCCTAGTGAAACACACATCGGGATGAATTGAAAAAGTTTCTTACAATGAGAGTTATACGTGTAAACTGGCAAAATGAAATTCCTCACTGAGAACTTTGGAGGTTTTCCCTTCAAAATTCACGTCTTGCGGAGAATTAACGAAACCCGATATGGAGGTATGTGGTATTTTTATCAGCTCCTATGATTAAATGAATTTTATGGTTGAACGGTCAACTTTCTCGGGTCACATTCAGTCTGGTCGGACAGAAATATTTTAATCGAGTACTTTTTTATATATATAACGGACTAACTACAGAAATAGTTTTCTACGTTCTCGGTTACAAATTCAATCGCTTTTATTCGATCATCGGTATAAGGTTTCACCAATCGTGCAATCTTGATTGCCATTTGAGCGAGACGACTCCCATTCTGCCTCCAGAGTTCGCTATGCAAATTAAAAACGTTGTCGAAATCCTCTGGCACCATGTAAAATGACTCTTTGGTCAAACACAGGAGGATTCTGTGGAACGAACGAACATGCGGAAGAGACTGGCGGAGGCTGAACAACGTAAGAATAACATAATTTTTAAAACAAATATCAAAGTGCAAGGAATACGGAATAAATTTTAATATAGATGGATAATATTTAAGATATACATGGAGAAGGAGATTGCGCAAGGGGCAAAGAAAAAGAAGCGTAAATGGTGGTGGCGTTTCGAAGTATGGGGAACTGGGTTTTACAGGAGAGAATGGAGATTGAGACGTAAAAGGAAAGGGAGAAATAGAGAGGGAAGTTGAAGAAATTGAAAAATAAGGTTAATTCGCAGAGACTACGGGATGCATTAAGGGGGTAGAGAACTGTACTCGTCTCGTAAAAGAAATCCTTAATAGCGACACCCTGGCGACCATCGAGAGAAAAGAGAATTTCTCTTGATATACCTGTCCTCTCTGCTTCCCTCCTCTCTCTCTCTCTCTCTCTCTCTCTCTCCAGCCCTCTTTAAATCCCCTAAAACCCCCTCAGTGGTCGACGATTTGCGACGTAACAAGTGTTACACGATAGTTTCGCTATCGTTCGATAAATCAGTAGCCCAGAGAAGTGCAACCCCCCACACCCTGGTACAAGCATAACTACGCGAAACGCAAGCACGCATGCACAACATATTCGAAGTTAATCAATTTTAAACCGGCATCACTTCACCCACGCAAGCACTGGGTCAATTGGTTTCTCCCCATTTTCGATACTCGAAAAGTGTAATGTACTCAATTTCAGATTTTCAGTAGCAGCAGCAGCAGCGGGTCCACCAGGTCTCAAAACGCCATTGCTGTCGCACCCTTCGCCAATGACGACACCGATTGACAGGCTAATGATCGGAGTTCGTGTTGTTTTTTTTTTTCCAAAAAAGGAAACGAGAAAGTCAGAGCGGAGAAGTTACCGGGCGCGGATCGATAGTAGACCAGAGGGAATCATCGAGTGCTGGTTGGCAGAATTATCGAGTTTCATCGAGCGCGCCGGAAGTTACGTCACAAGGAAGGTGTCCAGGTCGATTTTCAAGCGGGACGCGCCAGTTGGGGGTGGGAAAATGGCGAGAGGCGTCTGCGACAAGCGAGAAGACGATCCGTTCCTTAGGCCCAGTGGAAAAAGGCGACATTTCTCGGACGTGGATCCTCGTCTGGCGGCAATATTGCTCATATTGCGTAGGCGTGGGTGAGCGCAGCCAGCGCAAACCGAAACACGGGCGAAATGCTCGGTATTGATTGCAGCTCTCCTCTCTCGCTCTTCGCTATTCAGCTGCACGCGTGTTCGTGTTTGCAGCGCGTTCGTGTGCACGCGGTAACACACACGCAGAACCGCGTAGATGCACCCCCGAAGACACGTACTTGGAGCCACCTTGCGCCCTGAAACAGCGAAGCGTGTCGGCTTGACACACGCCCTACACAATCCCAATAATAACATGCGTCGCTTAACATTTTCATGAATACGATGGATCCGAGAATAGACGCTACTGCCATCCCACCCCCGATTCCATCGATCTTTTTTCTCTCTCTCGCTCTCTCCTCCGTAGTCCGATTTCTCGGAATTTTCCTGATAATTTTTAATTGCACTTCGCGATGCAATTCTGTCGAAACTGCGCTCGCTCGCGCTGAAAATACGATAGTCGACGATCGACGACCGGTGTGTATCGAATTTGATTAAGTACGAGGGAGGGGAGAGGTGATACTGGCAGTGGCGACAGTGGGGTGACGATCAAAAGTAATTCGAGTAAATTCGTGTAAACGACCGCTCATCCCGAGATTCGCGCGACGAAAAACCCGAGAACTTGGCGCTTTCACTCGCGCAAAGCCAACTCGTGGTTTCGTAATACGCACTCAATTCCCTGAAAGAGATTTAGCTGGAAATCCAGTGTCTTTGAGCAGTGGAAACCTCGTGGTCCTGGGAAATCTGGCTGACATTGTGCTGGGGGTATCTTTAGGAATGTTGCCAGATGCCAGAGATTGCCATTATTTCCATTATGTTTACGCTGTATTCCTTCCTTCGCACAATGGAACCAGCCAGAATGTGGCATGGCTGTGTATTAAGATCTGGCAGCACTTGGCATCTCTTAGATTTCCTAACTAAAGGGGAGAACCCGCTGATTTCTCTCATTTGAAATTTACACGGTGGTAAAACCCAAAAAGATTATCCCTACACGCGTTGAGGATTATCTTCCAAAAATTATCCAAGCGTCAAAAATTATGCGCTCGTGTCAACTCATTTTTATGTCGTACTACTGTTCATATTCCACTCTATCATCTAGGAGATACGTAAAATTAACGACGAATTAATGTGCAGGATTATTTTATTGTTTCCTCGCCCAGCCCCACCCCCCTACCACTCGTAAACGGTTTATTGTAAGTTTTATGGCAATCGCGTTACCGATCATTGATTTATCAAGTGCATCTTCGTTTCTCTTAAAACGCGGATATAAATTTAATGTAGAAACGTTCGCGATGGATTCGAGAGAATATTGTCGAAATTTGTTAATCCGAATAATTATTAGTGGAAATGCGTGGCAGGATTAATTGGGAATGTCGGCACTTTTTTTCGAAAGTAAAGAAAACATCACGAACGCCAGTTTATGTAGCTGCAAATGTTGAGTATAATCACTGGAGTGTTAGTGGCCTACTTGCACAGTCTTTTAACCCTATTCGAGTTTTCTTCAAGTCCTTTCCACCCCTTCCACAAACCTTTTAGCGCAGATTCCTCAGGAGAAGCGACTCCCTCTCTTGATTACAGTCCCCATCAACCCCTCCCCCTCCCTTTCCCTTGAGTAGCTTCCTCCTTGCATCTTCATTCCTCTATAGTCTTTATTTTCCAGCAAGCTTCTTCTGTCAGATGCTGATGGTCTCCTCTTTTCCCTTTTAATTTTATATACCTTCTTCTTTATCCTTTGAGCAATTTTCTCCCTCGTATACCAACATGAACTTCTTTCTTTATCTTAATCTTTCTACAACCTTATCTAGCAGATGTCTTTTTCAAATTCCTACAATTGCATACTTTCTTACATCTTAAGCTTAGCTTTCTCCTTCTCTCTCTCTCTCTCTCTCTCTCTCTCTCTCTCTCTCTTTCTCTGTCTCTCTGTCAAGCTCCGTAGCTTAACTTTATAGAATGTCCCCGCTCTTATATCCATTCTTATATATCTTTTACCATATTAGCTACCTACGTTTTTCCACTTGCATGATCTTCCTTCGTTTTTCTCCACTAGTTTTTACTGCTCTTCTTTCCTGTCTTTCGTTTCTTTTTCACCACAGTAGATAGTTCTTTTGATCCTTTGGAACTTCATTTCCCTCATCTTCTTATCTCAATAACGACTTCTGCTTTTAACTATCGTCTCTCAAATTTTGAGGGTTCTCTTAGTTCCTGGAACCCTCCCTTCCCCCTCCCCATTCCCCTTCCCCGTGACTGTGAACTATTCACTTCCTCTCTATCACGCGTCGATGGTAATCGAATTGTCTCGCTTGTACGGAAGCTGAAATGACGATGTGTCGAAATCAGAGGCGGTCGTGTCGTAACGTAATTTCATTATCGGCACTAATTTAATCGTAGCGTGCCGTACGATAATTCCGTAGCCACTGTTAATGTTATCGGCCTCCTCTAATGCAATAATTGTATATAATAATCGCGTTATTATGATATTTCGCTTAATGCGATTTAATCGGCGAAAGAGTGGAATGCCACCGTCGGGCATTTCGCCTACAGCCCCTGTCGGCTCAAGCGAGATTTTACAGTTTTGCCCAAACCGCGATAGAAAATGATTGGGTAAACGTTCGCACGTCGATTTAGGAACAGCATTCACCCCCCGGAATTCATCGGCACGGGAAAGTTGAATGCCCTTCGTTTGCACGCTGGGCTTTTTCAATATTTCTAACGAGATACTGCCTGAACTTTGCGCCAGGAATTTCTGGGGGAATAGAATGGAATTTGATGGATTGTTTCAGGAATGAGACATTTCTTTAAACGAATTTTATTCGAGCGAAACCGCTTTCTTGATTTCAGCGAATCGACCCGGAACCAATTAATCGAGATATGTAATGACGGGGGTTGAATGGGGAAGGGGGAGGGGGGAGGGGGGAATAAAAATGAGAAATTTGTTTCTGCTGTAAACTGTGGCCTCGTGTTATCCTGGGAGAAGTATCGCCATAATCACCCTGTGGCTGAAACAACTTTGTCGCTGAATATTCACGAATAGCAAGTAGTACAGGTCCATGTATGGAGTGTCAAAATCCTCTTAATCGATTTGGGAGAGTACACCGCGAAACGGAGAGGAAATTCTCTCGTGTAATACGACAGACGTAAAAAGCATGAAACTACCATTAGAAACGATGAAAATTTCAGGGAAAAAGAGGAATAGGGGAAGAGGAGGGATACGTGCGAAATTTGGAGGGTTGGCTTATCAGAAGTATCGATTTTACTACTTTTTCGCGTAGATCGGCATAAATCATCGTAGATGAAACGAGTACACTCGGTTGAGATTATTTCCTCGCTTGGCACAATAATTCATGGTGCAGGATCAACTGTTTTATTGGGGTAAGGCAGCTTCGAAACACGGGGGTTAAAATCTAAAAGTAAAAAAGGTGTCGTGCAGGGTAAGAGCGGCGCGGCGGGGCTTTTCGAGGAAGGAAAACGTAATATCATCTGTTGCTTCGAGCAGCACCAACAAGTGGTATCAGTCGAAATTTAAGGGGCCGAGAAAACTCGGGTCGCCCACCCCTCGCGTCTTGCACCCCCCCGAAGCCCCTTGACGAAGCCAGGAGTTGTAGAGTTGGATTCTGGAGGTTCCGGGCTTTAATTGTGTTCCGGAAAGAGCCCCGACAAGATCCACTCGGACTGGATATCCGGTCTAGCGTAATGGTCCGCGAGAAAAAAGGACGGGGCTCGCCTACTTGGCTCGCTTCGTGGAATTCTGGCTCGGATTCCCCGAAAAATTATTTGCCCCGCCACAGCGTGCTCGCTCTAACGGTACTTCTTCCAAATGAAATGCTCTAGAAGCCATCGATACTACTTTCTCGGAACCAACGATCCGACCAATCCTACCTTCCGCTGAACACATATTTTGCGAGGGGATGTTTTTTGCTCATTTTATAGCGGGAAAGAAACGTGGAAAGGTTAAATATGCGAGTAGCGAGTGATTCTCTGTAATCTTTCCAGATGAATATTTATATCTTTGCTTTAAAATTCAATGCTCCTCCCTCCCTCTCTCTCTCTCTCTCTCTCTCTCTCTCTCTCTCTCTCTCTCTCTCTATCTCCGTCTCGCAGAAAATACTTAATGAATTTATGCGAATTTGGAATAGCTAATCCAAGGTTACGATTTTCTCATAATTCCGCACGTTAATTAGATCACTTTATTAATTTAAAGTCGAGGACGTTTTGCGTAGGGAAAGATTATTTAAAAACGAGACGATGGATTTATCCGAAGAGAAGAGGGGAGGAGCGGATATGGATGATGAGAAGTAGAAAATCAGGGGGCGTTTCATTTGAAAATGCAATGTTCCTTCGTGTTGGTGTCATGGCAGTTGGTGACAGCGGGAAATAATCGTAGGCGGAGTGTTTCGTGACCATATTCGCGTGCCGTCTGCACGTGGTGGCTCCTCATAAATGAAGGCACAACCATAACCGTCTGTACGTGTGTGAGTATTATGCTCCTACCAGGATTCTTCTTGTACGAATATATGAATATTGGTACACTAATGCCTCTAATAACATTCGCTTAAGACTTCACAATTTTTCTAAATAACATATCGCGAGTTCACATAGGTATTTTTACCCTTATTCGTATGGGTTTGATTAATTTCTGAATATTGCCTCAGACCCCACATTGGTGTTTCTATATTCGTGTTCAATGTTTAAATGACTGTGTAATAGAGATCTAAAAGCATGTTTATAGGAGTTCTTATGGATACGTTCCTATGTGTCTCCGAGTGTAGGGTAGCATTGATATTTTTATGCGTGTGTGCGCGTGGGTGGGTATGGGTAGCGAAACATAGACCTGTATCTACGGTCGGATACATACATGCGTGTATGGAGCGCCTGCACACTTATGTTCCTATGCAAATATCGTTGGTACCACCATTCGTGTATTTCGAGTGCGGAACTGGCGGCAAACGAGCAAATCTGCTCCTCTTCTGCGTACACCTGCACTCAAATTCATTAAAGCTTAATTTGCCATCACTATATTTCCTGCTGTGACGATATTAATAGCAAGAAACGTCACTATCCTTTATGTTTATTTTCACCTGCTGAATAATGGTCCATAAGTTATTTATGGCAGTCGTACCGTAAACTACGCTTGACTAAAAAGCTACGTTCGTTACCATCTTTTATATTAAGTACAAAGCGTTATTAAAATGGTGTAGCAAAAAACAAAAACAATATATCGTTTATGCTTATTTTCATCTGTTGAATAATGGCTGCTGAGTTATTTATGGTGATCGTAGGATAATCAGTGGTTAATTGCGAAATATGCTTAGTGCGGTAATAATAGTAATTTATAACATCCATGCGATTACTCTTTAATACGTGATTATGGTAATTATTGTGCAGGGATCATTTAAAAATATAAAAAGTATTCCGTATTCATAAAAATATTAAGAATTTTTTATTAATGCAATGCAATAGTCGTTCCTTGAATTATTTCTGTTTGAATAGATAGAATTATGGCTATTGAATTATACACTTGTATCACTGAATGTATTGAAACGCGATATTCATATTTTACATGAACATTCAATCAATATTTATTATAAATTTATGTGTATACAGGGGATGAACTTTTCGATATTGTTAAAATACCTTAGCTAAAGCTTTTCTTGATTTAGCTTTAATTTAGATGCAAAATTTTCATAATGTGAAAAAAGGGAAAGACTGCAAAATTGTATTCTATTTTTGAATATATTTATGTAAATTTTCCTGCTCGTCAGCGTGTATATGAATCTGCAAATTGTGGTTTAATTAATTGATATTAATGTGCAATAGTAGCCGTGGTTAAATATATATTTACTCATACGAAGTAATCCAGTGACCTCAAAATATTTTAAATGCTTCGTTTAATCGTTGCGATAGAAATTCATGGTACCGTAGATATCGTGATAATTGTCATAATTCTTTTGTCAGTGTCACAACAGCTCTAACGCAAAATTTATTTCAATTATTTATTAAATATTCCCTTTACGCGCTGGCGCGCGCGTGTGTAAACTGCAAATTAGTAAGTCTCTTAATAATTTAAATTCGGATAAATCGTAGGTGAAACGTGTGAAGTGTTGACAGTGTTTTTTTTTTAACGACGCGTATCATACGTAACAAAACCGAAAGATTTCGGATGGGAAGTGGAGTGAGATAAATAAGATAAACGAGATCATTTTTAATGAAAGTAATCCGGGCTGGTGTGTCGTTTAAAAATCGTGTAATGAGTCAGCAATGTTAATTGGGCCTGTACAAATAATTGTCAGTCTCTCGGTCGCATACAAACGAGTTGCATCGAAAGGTATAAACGATCGTGTTCTAAATTAATCATGAAACGCTTATGCGGGTGATGTCATTCTATTCCTGGCTCCGATTTGGCTCTACGTACAATAAAGCACGTATCAACTCATACGTGCAACGCGCATGATCTTTGTGCCATTTGCTAGAATTTAATCCCAGCAACACGAAATGTGATTTGACGAAACCGCGGGATCCCTTAAAATAGACAAAATTACACGCAACCCTATTAATTCCATCCCAGTCATTTATAACTATGTATACGCAATTACCTTTACAAGCAATTAGAACGGGAAACGCGGAATGTCAAACCCCCATAGGAGCCATTCTCAAAATATTCGACCTCTCTCTCTCCTTTCTTCAACCCCCTCCCTTTCAATATCATCACCCTTGATCCGACTCGAACCACGCGTGGTCCACTGATTCTTCTTCCAATTTATCAAGGTGATTGATGGTCTATTAAAAGGACGAGTGTGCGAGGGTCATAAAAAGATTTTTCAGCAAGTTGTATCGTCAAACATTTATGCACTTTGCCCAATCAATTTTGGGGTCACGCATGTAACAGAATGTGTATTCCCGGGTAAGCATCGTGTGCGTGTGCTTAGATACGTGCATACGTGCACGCGCGTGTGTGTGTGTGTGGGTGACGCTCAAGCCTACATGGGGGGTCGTGATACGCAAATACTCGCAATTTCGCATGCACGCGTGTGTGCGAGCGTATACGTGTTATGTAGTTATCAGGAATACCGGCATATTCCGGTGCCCTACACGCATTCGTTCTAAATCAATTGAATCAAATGAATCAATTGAGCTTAACTCGACTAGCTGTGCCGGCTAAATACACTTGGTGAATTTCATCAAGTTTCCCTTTAATGAGTGTAAACGAATGTACGTGATGGATAAATATGTCTCTGTGTATCCTTATATTATTGGCGAGCATGCTGCATGATGTATCGGATACTTGGCTATCATCTGTAAGTATAAATATTGCATGCTTCATCTACATTCGCTCATACATAAAATACATAGCCACGTTGCATAATCCATACTGGCATTGCTCAAACACAAAATGCACTACGCCAGAAAAATACGATCGTTTATCTATACGCGTGTACGTATCCTATAGGGTATTTTGTTATTGAAAATAAGAGTCCGAATCCAAAAAACAGCGACTTCTAGTCCCTCTCTATCGGTAGCCGACACAAACGCAGGTTTAATAATTCTTCATATCTCCGTATATCTCTCTCGAAACAAAATCACATTTTCCTCGAGCGAACCGTGAAACGATTTTCCAGAATTCCATCGAAGAAAACCTGGAGTAATTATTAATTATCGAGTAAGGAAACTCGTTAAAGTCCAACTTGAAGTTAGTCCAAAATGACAGAGAGAAGAAGCTCGGAAGTTTTCCTCGGGGCGTGCGTGTACCACTGCAGGGAATTGTGCCGGGATAAAGGAAGAGAGACAGGATCTTAAGATGATTCAGGAGTGATTTTTCCATGGGACTTGCACGGGGTTGAGGGGTCGTCATACGATGAGGTATATCCTCCTATTGTTCTCCCATAAATTCTCATGGCGAGTGTCTGTGTCGGGCGCCACAGGGATATGCGTAATTGTGGCGAAGAGAGTAGCGTGGAGAGTGTTCTGGCAGAGTATAGGGGTGTGTGTGTGTGCGCGCGCGAGCAGGAAGTAGGATATGGCGGCAAGGAGGATCGAACGTGGTTGCAGTAGCGGCCGTGCGAGATGAAACGTTAACGCAGCACACTAAACCAGCGGGACGGGGGTGAAACGGCGGAAAGGGCTCGGTTCGGCTACGGGGGTGGCGCAGACGCAATTGCTCCTGCATTTAGCCGGCCATCTTGCGCCGCATCCCTCACCGGAAATGGTGGGGGCAGGATATAACCGTTCCTGGTATCGAACTGTGCTTCAGTAGCCACACACAGTACACAGGGGTCGACTGTCTCCCCAAATTCTTCGTTCCCCGTGTGGAATCGCGCGAGGCGATCCACCCCCGACCCCCGCCCCCGATCAATCGAGGCTCTTCGATCGCCGACTTCCGGTCTCGAGATCCCGAACTTTCGGCTTCTTCCCATGCCCTCGCCTTTCGCTTCTCGCGACCCGATCACGTTCCACCGCGAATGAACGCCATTGTCACCCGAATGTCCATTATCTTCGCGCTTACCATTCGCCGGCCATTGTTTGTACTCGATTAGAATCGGTCAATAAGGCCTCGTCCTGTTGACAATTGCGTAGTTAGGGCTGGAGTTGGCCAAGTTCAATGAGCGCGTAGAAGCAACAAGTCGACTTTCCTGCGTCGATCGAACCCTCGCGCTGCGAATTACTCCGATCATGCTCGGTTTGCCCCTCGATTCATGACTCGAATTACCGATGTTGCTCGCTACCGTAAATCGCTGGACGTCGACGGGCGTCTCTCCGCATCCTTCTTCTTGATTGACCCCCTGGCCTAAGGTGCGGGTGCTTCGAACCGCACTCGCAATATCCAGGTTTCAAGTTTAATATTGTCAGAATCTTACGCGAGGTTCCGGAGGAGTCTTTGGAGGAGTTTTTTAGACTTCAGAGGGGATGTTACGTTGATTGGCCAAAATTTATTGCCACGCGCCCTTTAGGCAGGGTGTAATTAATGTTTGGGTCATCCTGCTGGTAGCTTGATTATATCTCATGTAAGCTCAATAACACCCGGTTGTCAATATCATGAATAGATTTTCGAGCTTAGCCAGCTTTGGAGTTTCTGGTAGTAACTTCAGCAGCCCTGACCTTAACTCAGGACCACGCATCAGTTGAGTTTAGGCAAGCCATGAGAGGAATACTGGTGTACATATCTTGTGCCTCCTCCCCTTTATTAGTTCTATTAAAGCACAGATACTGGTATTCACTCCATTCAACGCCTAATTACGGTTCCAGCATTAGAACAGCGTAAATTTAATTTCACCTAGGCAGTTATTCCAATTGAATTAATTGAAAATCATTCGGGAATTTCATGGAAAATAGTCGATTGCTAATTCCCAATGTTAATAAATGAGTCAAAATGGGATTCGTGCTTCAGGTCCTTCCCCTTCTTAAAACTTAATTATTTAATGCATATTTATAGATCAATTTTAGTTTATTTAGTAAATTGGCCAATTTTCATAGGATAATAATATCATGGAGGATTTTGTTTATATTGAGAATGTAATATTTCGATTGCAGCATGTCCCCTGATACTACCTGTTGCTCGTTAATTTCGCAGGAATCAACTTTACCGGCGTGCTGAACCCTGTCGTATATAAACGTTCCATTGATAGAGATAGTTACAAACTTTTCTCGTAACGTTAAAATAGACAGAACGCGCGGGTGGGTGGCCATTGTCACTCTTGTGCGTTTAGTGTAAAATCGCACGGCATTGCCAGGGTTATGCAATAAAATTTTCCATTTAGATGATTTATAGCGCGACCTTTATGATTATTTTCCTCCCTTTGCTCAGTTACTTGCAAATCATTTGAAGCTACTCTTTATTTGGATCGGGGTTTCGCAATTAGTTTCAATTTTCTTTATTAAAACAAGAGTGGCGAGAGTTCCCGAGTTATTCAGAAAGTGAAAAGTTATCGTTGAAGAACGTCTAGCTGATAGAGTCTTACACCTCCTTCTGATACTAGTTGCTGAGTTACAAGCTTATCTCGTAAGTGGAAGCTGAAAACAGGAACGTACGAAGCATTTACTGTGTTGGGCTCCAACTTGTTGCTTGTAATTCCAATCTGCAAAGTAGATTTTAAATCGAGCTACTCCCCGTAGTTTTATCTATCTTAGATATATCGTTATATACCGCGCATATATTCTATTTACTGGATCGAAAAAATTATTTAATGGTCGCGCATTGACAAAGGGATGGTGGAGGAGCTCTCGCGAATCCCATATGATTAAAGAAACGCAAAACCTCATTGAATAGGTAACTCTGCAATTCGAAAGTGTACGTACACATGCACACGAGCGTCTTATTACCGTATTGCATTATTGTTCATTTAAATTACTCGAGAAATTACTTCTCTCGAGAGAGTCGGTTTTCTTTCGATATTATGGAATTACTTTTTCTGATTTGACACTACACAAATACAAGTTAGGTTAGTTTATACATAAAATATAAAAGTGCAAGAACATGTCGAGGAAAGAACTCTCTACATAGTACTATATTATTTATGTAGGAATTCTTTATAACGCTATATCCATATACTTTTATGTGCTTAGCTTGTTGCCTTTGTAATTTCGTTTGCTTTTTACCAATATTGGAATGGATAATAAATAATAAAGTAAAGTTTTGATACTACCCTGAAAGTATTCGCGAGGCACAGTTATTATTCCTTTTATGAAATTTGTAACCAACATTTATATTTGTTAAATATATTTATTTTGCGTTATTAAATAATTGAATAATTCTTTCAATATATGCATATATATATATCGGCTTATTTTCAAATAATTCTCTCTGCAGATCGTAAAGAATTTAATTCTACCTTAAAAATTCATTGGTATGGAAATTTAATTTCAGAAATGTTCATGTCAAATTGAATTAACGACGAGCAAGAAGCCATATAAGCATAGCGTAATTGTGAAAATTGAAATTATTATTTTATAAGAACTATTTCGATTTTCTTATATAGCGATGTGAAATGCATGAAGGTTTCTTTTATTTTGAAAATGGACGCGCAGACGTATTTTCTTGTGATTCACGCGAATCTCTATTTCATATATAAATATTTCATATATTTCATTACAATTTTGTCGTCCTACATCAAAGAAGCTTTCATCATGGTGAGTCCATGTTCCAGTTATGACATGTAATCTGAAATTGCCACATCCACTTCAGGTTTTTATTTGGATTGAATTTTTTACACGCCAATTTCCACATGCTGCTACGTGCAAGTTTTGCCAACTTGTTGCTGCCATAATTTCACTGGCACAGATACAGCGCGTGAATTGTATTCCATCTAGTGAATTTCGTGAAAAAAATTCGAGGACTCAGTTCAGGAAGAAAATCAACGCGTGATGAGGTACTCATGTCTAGTACAGGTGCAAATAGAATTTCCTCAACGTGTTGTCACGTTTATGTCAATTGCAACTTGTTGCACACTTGTCCCCCGTTTTTCCTTCTCTTTTAGGAATTAGCAAAAAGAACTAGCAAAATATTCATACTCGTGACGTAAGAAAACTATTAAAAGTAATTTACTCGATTCTGCCAAAAAAACGATCAAACTCTCGTTAATGTTTTTCTCAGTCAGAAAATTTTAAGGTTTTTCCACTTAATCCCTCCTCCGATTGCTCCTCATTATCTTTCTCTACTTCATTTCTATCCGTTTCGCTTAGTGTGCAATTGCTCTAACGACAGAGGTCCAACCGTGGTTGTTTCAGTCCAGCTTCCAAGAATTCCACGTGCCTTGACTGAAATTTGGTAAAAAATTCAAGGGCGCGGACCAGTAAGGAAATTGAGCTAGGGTACTCGTGTCGAGTGCAGGTGCGAATAAAATTTCCTCAAGGTGTTTCTCACACTCACGTCAATTGCAACTTGTTGCACTTTGCCCTCTTCTTCTTCATCTTCTCTTCATCCTCCACATCCTCTTCCTCTTCCTCAACGTCACTGTTTATCTCGAAAATTTATTTCTCCTCGCGTCACCGGCACTCCTCGTCTCGCGAAAAACAAGCCAGCGAGAAGTTAAAAAATTCAGATTTTCCTAGTTCTACGCGCGGCAATTTACGGGACTCCGGATGAATTATACACAACAGGCCAGCTAATTCATTTCTGACACTTCCACTGCAGCAGACTTTCTGGAAGTTTCCTTAAACTGTGAAACTTTGGAAGATGCTCCACTTTTGCGAGAGCATTTTCAGCCGTAACTCTATTCCGGGAGGTGTAATGATTTCAAAAAATGGTCGGGGGTGGCTCGGAACTTCGAAAGATTCATTTCGCAGAGTTATGCACTTGGGATAAGGTGGATAGGGAGAAGAAAGGGAGAAAAGGGGCCTCTCACCTGTTGCGCATTAATTTAATGGAAGAGAAAGAAAGCCTGTGTCCTCCACCCTTAAAATATTTAAATAATTTTACCGTTCATTGAATTTTTTTCTCGCTCGTTACACTTTCGCTCATTCGCCCCTATTTCTCTTCGATTGTAATTTCACGTAGGAGTGCACCTTCAAAAAGCCCCTTATTCAAAATTTGTCTTTGATAAGCTTTTTAAAGCCTCGGGTCAATTTGAACATATTAAAATAGAGCCCTTCGCTTGATTGATTGGTAGATAAATTTACTTATCTGATTGTATCAATAATTTCTGGTTCTCTTGTATAATTGATTATATTGAAGTTATCCGTAGAGTTGATAGTCGTATCATGGATATTTTCCTTTCATTATGATGGAATCGCTTTTAAAATGAGACAATTCTCGTTTAATTATTCATGAAGGGTAGACCGTTACT
Source organism: Sclerodermus sp. 'alternatusi' (assembly GCA_037305995.1). NCBI lineage: Eukaryota > Metazoa > Arthropoda > Insecta > Hymenoptera > Bethylidae > Sclerodermus > Sclerodermus sp. 'alternatusi'. The sequence goes on from CM074553.1 coordinate 1,931,970, forward strand.
GAGAGTATAAACAATGGTTGCTTGACTAGTATAGGATCCAATAAGTATCAAAGGCCCTATTAACCGTACCCTGCTAGACGTTGACGCGGTTAGAGTTAATAGCTGGACTAATTTACTATACTGTTCTATGTGTTAAGCCAGATAACTTTAGATGTACCATGCTAATTTGTGCAATACACAATGGACAATGCACTGTAATTGTAGTAAAAACTTTATTTACTTTCTGCAATTCTCTGTTTTATAAGCAACTCCATTGTTTAAAATTTCCCATTCATATAAAATAATCCTTTCGTTTCCACGCATTACTCACTAATTTACCTCGATACCATTATCCGAACGAACAATCCACTTCGAAGTCCTCGTACCACTTTTTTTTCCACTTCTTCATTTAATACAACACTTATAGTCCCATTTGCTTTAATTTTACTCGAAAAGTGAAATCCAATTTAGAAGTTCTGCGCCACTGGATATCACGATGTAGTAGTGGGTGGAAAAAATTTCCTGGGGTAAATGGGTAGGAGGGTGGTTTGTTTCCTGTTTAGTCAGGAGACTTTAGAATGGTGGATCTCTTAGGTACTACTCTACCACTGCTGGGACGTCGATAGACAATTGGCACGATTCCCGGATTTGAGAAGTCGTGTGATTCTAAGGAAGGAACTATCCGACGTTAACTTCCGGTGAGAATCGAGCGACTCATCCAACTCGATTTGACGTCGTAGACGATGAATCGATAAATTCTTTATTTACTGCATAGAAACGCTGTCTGTATCAATACCTTCCTAAGAGACCCTAAACTCGTTGGCATCTAGTAATGGTCCCTGTTATCCCATTAATATTTGATTCCATAATTTCCGCGTGTTTTAACGTACGGAATAATCCATGGTACTCGTGTACTGCATTATGAAAGATTCAGCCTTATTTTCGAACAATCGAAACCGCAAACTACAATCACTCTACTTAAGTATGTACTGATGACACTATCAAGAATTTAGGGGCTTCGTTAAAATTCTACCAAGCATAAAGCGGCAACCAAGAATTGTTTATCGTTTATTTTATTCGACCAGTTTATATCTGAAATTGACTTGTATCCCAACGTTGCTGCCCCTTTCGAATATAGGTTTATAGTATTCTAGAGGACTTAGAATACAGCAGTAACCGAATGCTCCCACTAACATAGTTTTAGGACCATCGTATAAACGCTGAATCGTATATAAAGCAGATTTTACGAGCAAAAGTGGGTCGTATCGAATAGGTCCCGGTCGATTACGCTAATTAAATAATCGCATAATGAATTTTCCAGTGCCTTCCATAAAACGCAGCTTCCAGGAAGTTCGTCCTTTTGCACTATTTCCACTGAATCACGGCGCATCCTTTATATTCTGTTACGATAACTTGAGAATCACTTGATTACGTCACAAAATTCTAGTCTGCGGAAGTCGATGAAACAATTGCGGAGAGTCAGATTTCGAGCGGACCATTATGTTGCAGCCCGGCATTAACCGGTAAGACGCTAAAGCTTTCCAGCGAAACGTCCGATCGGGTTTTACGATTTTCCAACATCCAAAACAGCCTGGAATCTACTCGAATCGCAATTGATTAGCTTCGCTGTGACTTGAGACTCGGTATTGCACGTAATTACGTGGGATTTTCGGACGAAGCTCACGTGTGCGCGGCGTGGAAGTTAATTTCCAGCCAGAGATTGCGCGTCGTTATCTTTAGGGGCACATCATTAATTCGTTTACTACGACAGTTTTACTCGCGCACCCCACCGCCAAGCTGCGTGCGCGTTTATAACGCAATGCCAAGAGATAATAACTTACATAGCTATTGCGAATTACGAGGCTGCAAATGCGCCTGAGTGGCCGAGGGTAGCCGCTAAGTAGTTTGGGTCAGCGCTTTTGGAGAAACGACCTTTATAGATTTTACCCTAACAATCACCAGAGACGATGTTGCAATTATAGCACAATAAGAGTCGCTCATCCATATTTCATAACCTCTCCTTGCGCTAATAAAATTTCCATACCACGTCAAGTTGAACCCAAGTAGTTTGGATCAATAATATCTCGCGCACTGGTTTTAAGTGGAACAGGTCAATCTTTTGGGAAACGCGTCTCGTCTGTTTTTAATTTTTCATTAAATTTCACTGTATTCCAAAATTAGGAGAATCATTGATGTTTTACTGATAGCAATAGCGGTAATTAGCATTTATCGATATAACTAATTAGGATCCGGACTGTTCTTTTTTTGAATGTCCGATCGATCGAATGTGATTGAAGTGGAACGTAATGCACATTAAAGTCGTATATAGAATTACTACAAAGCGATGTATCTCCGTGTTTAAATACCTTAAATATCATTTACACCATTCTGTTTTGCCGATTATGTATCATAATCATAGTAGCAATGATAATTCTAGCGCTACAGTTCATGCTTTTAAAGTTCATGCACAATAATTGGATATATCAATAATACAGTGCAACGTCAATAAAGAATGTTATTAGTTTTCGCGTAAAGTAGAAAATTTCCATTTTACTTAAGGTATTTAAATCCCATTGTAAGGTAACTTTATTGCTTTTTGGTAAATGATTAAATTCCATATACTAATTATATGTACATTAAAATTCTGTGTATGACATAAAATGGAACGAGAATTAACAGATTATTATGTCCCGGTTGTAAGCTTTTATTTCCTGTACATTAATAATTAGCTTTGTTTGTTGTTCCAGCTGATCGATTTCGTTATCTGTTTAAATGGAATTAATGTTTTGTGCATTTATATGATACATAAATCCGACACAATAATTGTAGACAATAGATGTGTCTGAATAAGAAGATATCTGATATTTGCTAAATATTTCTCTGTGCAAACGTTAGCGCAAAAACTCATAAATGCTACTCGTCAGTTTTCTTGCACTTTGCAGTTATGGTACCTACCTGAAAGATAAGATCGAAATGAGCAACGCTCGAGCGAATTAAAAATTATTAAAGAGAAATTTTGTGGATTTGAAGGGATGCGTGGAATGCGAACGGATATGATTGGATAATAACGAAATGCGTGGTGAGGGGGTGGATTTAGCACAGTGAACGTAGAACGAATAATAATAGCCGGGGTTAATTCCAGCGGCGGAGACGTAATTTCTTCGTTTTCGATCCATTCCATGCGAATTGGAATCGACTCGGTTACTCCGCGTCCCCCACGCACTACTGGCCACGCGATATTTTACCGTGAGAATAATCCCGCCAGTGCCAGCGAATCAGTCGGACGTCAATTTTCATTTATGTTGCTGGAATTAGCGTGATTTTGCCCGACCGGTCAATTTTATCCAAACGCGATATCTCGTTTTGTACGTAACAATCGTCGGCTGGTTAAAAGATCGGTTATCTTTACGCTATTTTTCTTTCTACACGCTATTACCGAATAAAGAAAAATATCCTTAAAACTTATTCCTCGTAACTCTCCGTAGATCTGATTAGAACCCTATAAAATCTCTGCTGGAAATAATTGCGCCTTTTAACCTTGTTACAGATTCAGAGTGGGATCAAAATGCATCAAACACGTTCACGCGCATTCCGAGTTAAAAGTATGTTTAATTACCCCTGTAAGTAGCGCTTATGAGCAATACTAAAGCGAAGCAAGGCATTTAATAGAAATTAATTCTTTAATTAATTAGTGAAAAGTCTCGCAGATGCGCGCGCGTGTGTTTTTGCGTGTGTGCGTGCATGCGCGTGTGTAGATTGCACATTATAATGCTACACTTACGGTAAGGTTAACAAGAAGCGTTTCTAAGTTTTCCCCACACAGAGAGCTTTAGAGTGTCGGTGGTATAGTTGAGAAGATGTAGTGGTAAAACTTTTGAAGTTGCTAGCGTGGCAGTTTGGAATGCTCCAGATCCTTGAAGGAAGTGCGTGAAACATGAAAAGGGATGTCTACATTCACTTTACGTGCCTCTATCTCTTTTACGCTTTAACTCACACGGATAGTAAAAAAAATACGTAGAATATGCCAGAGACACGCTTGAAAATTCTAATAATTTGCGAGGACACACATACGCGCGCGGGCGCGCGATATTAATAACATTGTTATGTAAATCTTGCTCGATAGAAGTAAAAATGTCAAATACACAGTGAGAGCACGCGAGAGGGTAAAGATGGTCCAAGGTTGCTATGGAAAAGCATATTTTCCTTTACTTTGGTGTCCAATTTAGGTAACTCGATACGTGGATATCGGTGATTCCTATATGCTTTTAACTTCGCGCGATATCCCACTTTTTCGACGTTGCAAAATGATACTGAGAAATAACGAGTAGCAAATGCACATTTGATGTATCGAAAAACAATATTTTATCTCCCTAATCTGCTCCAGACACTTACTGGGATTTCCAGACACAAAGAGGGGCAAAAACAAGAAGTTGATTAGACGGACAATGCGAGAGTCGTTAAGCAAATAGAAGCAGAAGAAGAAGAAGAAGAAGAAGAAAGGAAAACAGAATCTCATTAAATGGGAGAGAAAGGAAAGGTGTCAATATATTTGAAATATATAGAAGTGCATCGAGTACCGAGGATGAAATTAGTGATATTAAGACAGATTGATCAGACTAATGATACGAAATCTGGCAGTAATTAGCATCGCTTTATGCGTGCTCTAACTTAACAAGATGGAAGTTGGGGGTGGAGAAGGAGTAGATTTAACTTCATCCGCGAGTCGATCTATCCTGAGGATCTCGCGGGAAATTCGACTTACGGCGACGGAGTTAAACTTTAATCAGGCATAAACGACGACGGGGACGTAACTTTTAACGGGTCAATAAAGGCGAGGAAATGAAAATCGTCGCTGGGCCCGAATCTCGTATAATGCCCTTACCACCCCCATCCGCCGCCCCCTTCCTTCGTTCGCTTTCCTTCTTCGCATACCGCAATATGTGTGCAATGCTGACTTTTTACGCTGTCACAGATCCAAAAACACCGCGAGTTTATCGGAAGATTAGGACCGCGAATTGTTTCTGCTTCTCCTTAAAATCTCGCGAGCAACACCGACACACAGTTAGAGCGATCAATAGTGGGTACGACTCGAAACGGCCAAACGACCGAGTTCTTTCTGCTTTTGTGTTGTTTCTTCTTTTTTTCCCGGAGAAGATATTTTCCATTCGGACATTGAATTCGGAGCGGACCTCGAAATAAATGTCCGATAATTATATCGCGAGTATTTTATCAAAAGTTGGCGCTCCCGCTGTGTGTGGAGCTTAAATCGAGATATTCGATCCGACGACGTCGTCGTCGTCGTCGTCGTTCGAATTCGCGGGGAGAGTCGCTGGGTCATTGGGAACCCGAGCTGCGTCGTTGAAAACTTGCCAACGCAAAGTCCACAACTTAGATTTGAAGCCAGGATCTCGAGGTTTCTCGAGGAGGAAGGTGCGCCAGTGGTTGCCTCTTGCGGCTAGGGGTGGCCCCTCCCTCTTCCACCCCTTCGCCTTTCCAGCCGGGGGAAAACGAGAAGCAGGTAGGATAGCAAACTAGAAGAAACGGGAGACGCCGGGGAAAAAAGAGAAGAGTATTAATGCAAGTGAGAGATATTCAAAGGTTGAGGGATCAAAAGGTGGAATCTCTCGCGTATTGGTGGTAGATGCGAGTCGGATGAAAGATTGAAGGATAAATACAGCGATACCGATAGCAGAAGAATGAAATACACAAATAGAGACGTGGATGTGGTAGAAGAATGAAAGGCAAATACTATAAGATTGAAAGTGTTGAATGAGCAAACTCCAAGTGGATGCGCCACGAAACTGGGAAAAACGAGAGAAATGAAAACGGTCAGTGAGAAACAGGGAGAGATGATGAAGTGGAGAGGACTGGGAGGAACGAGAAAGAAGAGGGAAAGTTACAAAGCGCCGACCAAAATGGCGAGGACGAAAGGACGAAAGGACGAAAAGCTGGTCAGAAGAAATTGTGGTAGAGGGAGGTGGTGAGTTTGGTTGTTCCTCTTTAATGCGAGACATCGCGTGCTCTCGTCTTTCGAGTAGTCTTGCCCCCGTACTCTGGTGCAAGTAATCAGACAACCCTTCTTCCAATGCTACTCCAACATATGCTACTTGCGTTGTAGTTCATTCGAATCTGCTTTCTTTTCAAATCCTTTTCGCTCCAATCTAAACGCAGAACAGGAAGCCCCATAGAAAATATCGCATTGATCGGGACACCAGACCACGCGCATCATTCACGGGAAAGATTCTACTGGTAACTGGGTCAAATTAAGATCTCCAGGTTGATCTTATTATCCAATTTTATTGAGAAATGACTGATTAAGAGAGGGGAGAGAAAAATTAAAAACAAAAAGGAATATCCAAATAAGAAAGGACATCGTTGTGGTTTGAAGAAAATTGGAAGGCAAATTGAATTTCAGGCCAAAGTAATTTTGGACGTTAACCTAGTTTATCTTTTGGGTTTTGTTGTGATTAAAGAAGTTATTTTAAGTTCTCGAGCATTACGTCGCTTTGGATCTGAATTCAATTATAAGTTCATTAAGGTTAAGTGCCACTGTCTTGTGTATGTTGAGTTAACATTTGGATTAATACTCGGCGAGAATCTTAAAGAGCGATAAGATGTACTTCGTAGGAATAAAATCAATATCGAGCAAACCCTCGGCGCTCATTGCTTAATCTACTTTAGAAATCGCACAGACTTAATTATCAAAATTAGACGGATCGCGTAAACAATCGAGCGTGGATAATTAATTTCCGACTAGGCAATCTGACGAGGAGGACACGGACGATAATTTGGCTGGAAAGCCGAGCGCAAAATAGAATACAACATGGCTTTGTTCAGTGTTATCTTCTCCACTACTGTACATCTTGTTTCATTAGAGGTTTAGTCATCTTCTTGTTCGCATTCCAACGGTAGTCGTAATTGTGTAGTGGGAAGCTTCAGTTTGTGGTCAGTCCGGAAGTAGATGCTTAGGAGAGTGGCTGGTGGACTTCTTGAAGGTCGTTCCGCCATAATTTGAAACATCGTGTTGTACTCGTGCTCCTCAAGTAGTCTCATCCATGCTGGCGCGGCCAGAAGAGGCGTGGGACGCCGGCAGCCACTTGTCTGACATAACTCTGGCCTTCGCTACTTGTACTCGCGTTGCTTCGTTCCGTCGTCGAGGACACCAAGCGTCAACCCACCAACGCGCGTGTAACTCTCACTATACATTCGCACGTAAAGTGCCGCAAGCACTGGGAAAGAAACGACCAAGACCACCCTTTACGCTCCAATTACAAGCAGCACGAGAAATTCTTTAGCCCATTCAAAAATATCCGCAAAAAAACCTGAAGAGATTTCATAATCGTATTCGGTACAATTGCTCTAATGCCTCAATGCTGATAATGCGTTGCGCTTATACGATACGCGATGAAGCGGATAAATCCTAGGTGTTTGCCAATTAAAAATAGAGAGGAAAGGAGATACGTTGGGGAAAAAAAAGTATAAAACTGTGGAAACCGAGAGGTTTCTATCGCTCCGCTAAAACACAAGAGAATCAATAGCCTTAGAAAGAATAGATAAAATACGAGCAGACTTTTATTGTATTCCCATCAGTGATTCGTCGTTGAATTTGAAATTGCTGCATTTTGACTTGCAAGCAGTCGCGAAGCTCGAGTGGTTCATCGATCTGAAACGGTGCAAGCACGGGGTGCTCGGTAACATAAATTTTTCTTACTTCATTAGAGATAAGTATTACTCAAATAAATGCAATCTCCAGCGTCTGAATTATAATGCATTATTATCACTTAATCGAGGAGACTCCCGCTGACAAGCGCGCGAAAGATAGTCTTGAGCCTCTTTAACGCAACTTCCAATCAAATCAGCGATGCTTTCTTCTAATTTACCACGTATTATCATTAGTTTTGTTGTTGTTGCAGTTGTTTCTTTTTCTCTCTAAACTCGATAGTTTCTCGAACTTGAAGTTTTTACGCGTATCCTTTCTGATGCATCCGAAGTGGCGGAATGCACTACTTTTGTCTCGAGACATTGCCCGAGGGATTGTCGGAAATTGATGAAAATTTAAAAGCGTCGTAGAGACTTCCAGCTAGTCGCATTCGACTCGTATTAAAGAGTAGACTAAATTAAATCCTATAGTTTTTGTTGTCTCGTCACTGCTACATCGCTCCAATAAGAAGCACCGGTTATGCGAAACCATCGCCAAGATATCGTAGCCGTCTCCGGTTCTAGAGTTTCAATCCGATACTCTACCGTATCGGATTGCCGATGGAAAATGAACGAAAGCGTCTTACCTTATCTCTGCGCTCTCACCAGAAAAGCTTCCTCGAAATGCCTCGTCTTTAACCCTTGTGCTCTTCGCCCTGCCTTTTTTATGTTTTCAAAATCATCCTCCCTCGCAAACGTAACTTTCTCCGAACAATCTTCATTTCAAGTTTCAAACAAAACAGAAGATATTCATTTCTTCCCTCCGTTAATCTAGGAGAATGAGACCAAGCAGAGGGGATACTAACGATTCTCTCAGTTTTTCATTTTTTCGTAAATAAAACTTTTAGTTTTTTTTTCCCATTGTTTTTCACGAAATATTATATAAGCAGTAAAATGAACCACGAGAGCTAAAAGTCAATAATTTTAGGTCGGCAAATACATTTTCAGCATAGTTAAAATTCATTAATTATTCGTATTTAACCCTTTATTACATATAAAATGAGGTAAATATGTCATTAGTGTGATTACGTTGAAAATTATGTCGATTACTAATAGCTTTATGCATTTTACATTTATTTTGTCGTTTAATTAGAGATAAAAAAGTGATTCTCAATTAAAATTAGAAAACACGCGGCTAAACAATATTAATGTAAAAAGCTTCACTAGTAAAATTTAATTACAAATTTTATGCACTTATTTACACCAATATAATATTATTGAAATTTGTACCTTTTGTTTCGTTCAAATGCAAGTTTTATCGGGATAAATGATTTCTATCTATCGGTTATTATTTGCTACAAATCGTAATATTAAAAAGCTTAAAGCTTGTATTATAGCTTTAATTCAATATCAAGTACCATTATTACTCGGCTGTACCGTCAGTAATATTTCATTTCATTTGTTTCTCATCCATGCAATATATTCAGCGAACGGTACTTGATTCCGTTGGCAAAAGAGTCAGATCATTAGTCATGATTTAAAAGCATTCGCTGGAAATATTGAAATCTGATCGCAGATGAAGAACTTGTTTACCAAGTAACCAAAGGGGGAGAGAAAGAAATAATGATCGTGGAAACATCTATCATGGTGGTTAAAGGTAATTTTCTATTTTGGTCACCTCAACCAACTCCTGATATGAGTGGAAAAGTACAAAAGGGGAGGGAGAATCCATATGTGGAGAAACAAGCTTTACGGCTTTACCCACTTTACATCGAAAGCACTCCTGTGGTTAATGGATACCTTCTCATTAACAAACTTGGCTTTTGAATTATCTCTACTCGAATTTCTTATACCGTCCACCATCCCTTTAGCATGCTTATCTCTTTTATTTTTATTTAAAATTAACAATTTTACGCTAGTCCCAATCAGATTTTCGTATTATTCGCAACACTTCACTTTAATTACTTTTAATAAGCATCCTATTCATCTTGATTTCGAAATAACGTTATTTACACAATTGTACTTAATTTTTCGTTTTTAGCACCTGCTCTTAATTAACAGGATATATTCGTGTTAGTTTTTATGGTTCACGCATAGTTTCGAACGTTCGGTTTTAACTTTAGTTTAATAAAAGATTACTACGCACCTGAAACAAGTTTCACGATTTTACGACTTTTCTTATTTTACATTAAAAGCACTTTTCAGGTTAATAGACGGTTTCTCGTTAACAAAGTCGGTTTTGAGTTATAGATCCTCGAATTTCTTACGGACACTCTCACTTTCGATCCTCCTTACCTTTCCACTCTGCCTCACTCATAAATTTCTATTCTCGATTAAAACTTTGCCAAGGGAAGACTGTAAATGTCGAACGCATCGCTTTAACCTACAATTCTAAAGGGTTATAGAATCGGGAAAGAAGGGATTCCACAGAGTTTTTAATCTTTTTCTTTTCCCTCTTTTTTATGAGACGTTGAGATAGCTTTTCCACATTAATCGAGCTTTTCCGGAAACGCGAGATAAGAATATGTTTAAAGGAAAACAGAGAAAACGTGTTTTTCACTCAATGTCTGATCTTGCACTGATCTTCTCTACTTGGCCGAGTTCCGCGATATCGTTTGCTCGGTTGGTTACAGGCTATAAAGCGAACAATGCAGGAATATACTCAAAGAGTAGAATGGCGATTTGCCCATACACGCGCATTTGCCAGTTCTATTCACATACAAAGGCCCAGAGGAACGGCGATGCAAACAAGAAATGAGCTAAATGCGAAGAATACAGAAAGATGCAGGGTGTGCCCAAGGCTTTTTCATGATATTTCACACCTTCGTCCACTCAGACTAGAACTTAATATTGAGACTCGAAGCGAATAAATCTACAAAACTAATTCGAAAAAAAAAAAAAAAACAGAAAGATGCGAATTACCTTGACAACATCAGTATTGTTCCCTGGAACAATTTGACGTCATTGCAGGAAAAGGCCTGAAACCCGAATTAATTTCCCTTGCGTGTTTTCACGCGCTCTCTCTCTCTCTCTCTCTCTCTTTACGAATGAAGGAACGAAATTAATTTGCTGGGTTACTTAATAATGTAATTATTTATCCTTATGGGTTTTTTCGTTTAACGAGGTAAATGAAATGTTTTTACGACGACACTTAAGCATAATGCTACTTGTAAAACTGCATTGAAATTTTTAGAAGATTATTCTGAACAATCATATAAAAAGAAGTTAAACAGGGCATATTTTCTGGACTGGTATGAGTGTGCCGCTTGCTGTAATTGTGCATACGCAAGTACTTATCCGTTCTAATTGCAAAAGTTGTTAGGAGCAAGCGCGCCGCTTCGGCTTGGACGTAATAATAAGTGGGATTACAGCCAAACGTAAAAGTAATTATTCGTACCATCACGGTGTCGTAAGTCCAAAGAAACGTTCTACTTGCATTAACTGAACAGAGTTCTCTCAGGACAGGACCGTTATTCCAACAGATTCGAACGACTTTCGAACAAGACTCGAACTCAATTCACTAGGAATTCAAATTACGGCGCGAACTAACGGTGCCTCTTGTTCTCCCCCCTCCTGTCACCACACCATTTTGCATCGTTTTTTTTCCTATTCCCTTCCCGCTTGTTTTATCCGCTATCCCAGAATCCTTCGCTGAACTTCCTTCGCACTCGCCTAAAAGGACATATTTACCTTCTGCTCGACACAGAATCTTTGCTAAAATTTTGTTTCCTTTTTCTACGAAAACCTCGAGAGACGCCATCTCGTTACTATTTCACTCCCCTGTCTCTCCATTTTCTTCAAATTTCCTCGAATTATGACTCTACATTTTTTGCCAAATCTAAATCTTATTCCAAATCGATTTCTTTGAGAATCCGCGTTGTAAAAGGAAAGTGAAGTAGAGGGGCAGAATGAGAAGAAAAAGAAGAAGAAGAAGAAGAGACGCCAGAGCAAGCATCGTCTGTCCACGTCGTATATAACGCGTAATACTCCTGAGGGACGAAGCTTAATTGTAATCGAATACTAGGAGTAACCGGGAGTTTCATTGGAAATCGCGCTCAACTTACTTTCCCCCGTAATAAGTTGCGCAAGCTTATCGGTCACCTGGCGTAGCTTTTTCCCTAGAGTCGAGATTCTCTCTGGTAATTGCAACAGAATACTCGACACGATAACCCAACGAGGAACAAGTGCGGGGGGTGCTGATGTGCTTTACAGATAGGGCGGCACACCAAGGGTTTGTTACAACAATAATTATGTTAATTGAGCGCTAGGGGTTGGTTCCTTCGGTAAAAGGCCGGAGGGAAGGGATGGAAACACGCCTCTCCTTTCATTAAGCAGCCGCGAAAGCTCCAGGTAACTTGCGCATATACTTTCGTCTTGTTTATTTTTCCTTTTTAAGAAAATACACCGTTCTCTGGGAAATGTTATTTTTGCCCTTTGTCCCTGCAGAAATTGATTTCGCTCGGATGAAATATATTTCGGTTTACGATTCCTATAGAAAATCTCCAGCGTACCTTGGAGGGATGTGAATTTTTTAATGACCCACAACTGCCAAGTTCAGGCAGGCCCTCCATCTTGGAATAAAAACAAAGCGATGTTTCAGAGCAATAACTTGAGATCATTATAAATGGATGCCCCGACGGTATCGTCAGTATAGCTAGACGAAATATTCTGTTTCGCTCACTTCATTTTATGACTTTATCGACCCAGTAATAATCTGCTACTAAAAAGTTACATCGAGATGGGCCATCGCTCTAACATGCGGAACGAACGCATATTCCACAGACTGTACGTAAGCTTTATTTATTCAAATATTTATGGGACTGTAAAGTCTATAAATTATAGTGATGCGAGAGTGAAATGCGAGTCGGGAATTTATGTCGGAGTATTCTATTATTTTCGCCCGATGATTTCTAATTTTCCCCGTCGATAACGCCTATAAATTTTGCCGGCTTCATAAAACCCAGCCACGTAATTAAGCTAAAACCTCTCTAGTCCACGACAGAATAATGTTGCGGAATTTCTTATTCCCCCAGCATTATATAATATTGTGCACAGCACATGTGGTAAATCTTGCGACCGTGCAGCCCCAATGAAGCAAAATATTTCAATTAAACGGTAGAAACAAGTGGCGGTGGTGGTAGGAGCAGTAGTAGCAGTAGTACGATACATGCTTGGTCAGACACAGCGGAATTTCCAATCGATTTATTAAATTAATAAACAATGAAATAATTGTGGATGGCCAATCGCGTTATTAACCGAGACTGCGTATATCATCTGGAGAAGCGAACTGCTGGATAAATGAAGAGGGGAAGCATTTATTAGGCTAATATCGGCGAGATCGATCTTTGCCGGTAGATCCAGGCCATTTTCAGTTAACCATCCTGGCACGGTAACGTATCTAACAATTAGTGGCTTTCGTATCTAATGCTCGCATTACGGCGCACGTGCGCAGCACACAAGCGGCCATTCTGTCATCGACTGCTCACCCACCCCTCCCAACCCCTAAGCCCCCTAGAGAAAGATGCACGTGAATCCACGGAGAGGGAGGGTGAAGAAGCAAATACAGGAGCAACGATAGGCTAATAGAGGCATAACCGTGGAACTGTGTGCGAAGTGTAAGACGATGGGCGCGCGATAATTAATCGCATTGGTATGCGTACGCGCGTCACGCAAAATGGCGACCGGAGCTTACGCACGTGGCTCCTGGGCCGCGGCACGTGATACGCCACCAGGATACGGATAATTATCGCCATTCCCCTGCACGATTTCGTTGCGTGACACTCTGTTTTCATAGCGAACCGTAATTATCCCTAGATTACTTGGTGCTCGCTAATCATTTTCTGATGCGTCCTCGAGGATAGGCTGCATTGTCGCTGTACACGCTGCGTCTGCAAATTACGAGTGATTGGCCCGGAAGCTTCGCTTCATAATTGATATGTGTCATTTAAGACTCTCCTCTGTCGTCGCTATTCTCATTACGGATAATCGCCGCTTACGTCTAATCACTTAGAAAGCTTCTAATCTTTCATCACCAGGTACCGACAAATACCTTGAAAGATTTCCCTCGCCTGCTTTCTTTGTTTTTTTAGACTCTCGTAAAGTGGAGAGTTTTACGCCCGGTGTCAGTGATGGTCAGTGGGATGTGGGTGGAGATACTGGATCAGGATTAAATTTGAAATTTCCATACTCTTTTAAGGGTTTTCTTGAATAATTTACAGTTCTACGGGAATTCTCGTTATTGCGTGTGGACACATATGTCGAGTGGATTAAGGAAGCTTAGGGGAAAGCTCTCATCCGTCGCTAATATTATCCTGGTCAATTTCAGTTTTTTTTTTTTTTTTTATTTTTTTTTTATTTTAGATTTGATGAATTTATCGAAATCCGAAACTTCGGAGTCTTCTCGGTATTTTATCAGAGGTGCTGTCAAATGTGTAAGTGCCATCTGTCTTTATAATTGATGTGTGTCACTTGAAGTTCTCATCTATCACTGTACTATAATTATGTTTAATCGTTGCTCGCGTGTATGATGAATTTGGAAGATACTCGAAGCTTTTCATGAGGATTATCACGCGCCAATAAATGTCTGGTAATAAACGTTAATGTTTAATGAAATAATTTGGATTCGTCAAGAACTTGCAATGTTTGCTCTGGAAAGTACAATTTTGCCGAATATTTAATTTGACATTCGTTTGCTGAAAGTGGATTAGAAATATGTAAATCTTCGAATTCGAAGTGAGCATCCATAATCGCTAATGATTTTTTATTATCTTCGTGTTAAACGCGGGAAAAGCAAAAGTGTGTCAGCGTTGTTAGTGTTATATTCTCTTATTCAGAACAACAAAGGGGAATATGAGACGCGAGAGGAGCGCTGAAGGCTGGTTTAATGTTTTTATATGTAATGCGATTTACAGCCACGGAAATGAAATAATAAAAATGAAGGATTATAGTACTTAAGACTATATGGCTTTACGACCTGTACATTATGTAGATAGAAAAGGTATAAAAAATAAGGCGGAAGATATAAAATGAGCCTAAAATCAAGTAATGAAATTTACATCAGAAAGGTGCATTAAAATTATAATAGAAGATATTACCAAAATCTATTTAATTGGTGAATATATCGATAAATACGAGAGAAATATGGTAAATATGTAGTGTCGAAGTGCACGTACGAAATTCCATGAATGTTAATCGATAATCGTTTTCATGAATTTCTACGATTATGTGAACTTTCTTTGTCCTCGAGGCGGAGAGAAATGCTAAAAGAAATGTCCAAATTTTAAAAGGTGGGAGTTTTATTTCTAGGAAGGACGTGGAAGCATGTGCTTTCCAAAGAAAAATAAATTTCCCGTAATTTCTGCAGATTAGTACCCCGTATCCGGAGCGATCCCAGCGGAGCGGCTCCGTTAAACTCACGAGAGCCAGTTGGTGTTTGTAATAGGGGGTTGGGAGGGGGTGGAAAGTTACGAGCAACGTGCTTCGCGGTACCCAGCAATTAACGTGATCTATCGGTTAGATGTAATAACGCGTATACCGCCACCGCGTTTTAAGTGTTTCGTTTCAACGCTGCTAGAAAAATATGGAGGCTGACTAGGTCGAATTACCCCTAGTTTTCACCCTCTCCCTCTCATATACGATCATAAGCATTACTTTCCGAAATGGTCAACGTGGTAATTACAACGGCTTTTAATTGCTAATATCACAAGAGTCTATCGCGTTTTTGACGTGTAAAAGTTAAACGAAAGCGGAGTAACCTGGAATTAATAGCTCCCCCCCCTCCCCCCGATAAATTACTATGGGAACACATAGTTCACTGAAAATATTAAGTTCGATTCTCAAGGAAATCGTCATATTTTACAAAGAAAATCCTACGTTCCTTCGACAATTTGATTTCGCAGTTTTAATGTTATATCGATTTATAAATTTCTCCGTCTGACCATTATAATGTATTTCTACTGAAAAATATCAAAATCGTCGTAGAGACTCGTAGTTTACGGCAATCGACGCGTTTTAAATCAGAGAGAGAGAGAGAGAGAGAGAGAGAGCATAAATCTTACCTAGCCTCGTGCATAAAATATGAAAAATTAGCAACTGGTCGATCACGAAAAGATCCCGTTGTATTCCGAGCAATCGGTTTGACTACTTGATCTAGTTACAAGGGAAGCTGAGTTGCAACAGGCGGAATTAAGGGAAACTTTAGGACTTCGGATCACTGGTATGAAGAGAAGGAAGGTAGGCAGTGAGAGAGGGGACGAGGAGTTTAGGAGGGGGAAAAAAGGTAAAACTACTAGAGATAGAGCGAGACAGACGCTGTGCAAGTGTGGAATGGCACTTCGCGAGAAACTTTGGTGAAAAATGCGAGAAATTGTTCCGGCAGTGGAGCCGCAAACATTTCTCTCGACTCCTCCCGTCATTCTCTTTTCTTCTTTTCGTCTTTCGCGCTTTGCTTCTTCCTTCTTCGATAGTGCATCGACGTTCCATTCAATGCCAAAGCGTCCGGCAAAGATTGTTCCCCTCCCCAGCCCTCCCTCAAACCTGAAAACCTCGCTCTGGGCAACTCAAGAATTCTTCCTTCTTCTTCTCTTCGTCTTCTTCGATTTTCCCGCAAGTCTTTGTCCCCCACGACACTTCTTGAGCTTTCTGCCGGAGAAAATTGTTCGATCACACTACCCTATAGACTGTGTGTGATGCTCCTCTCGCTTTATGTTCGCCCTTAGCACCGAAATGCACCGAGTTATTTTGCTCCCTGTAAATGGCAAAGCTCTCTTTAAATAAGATCATAAAATTATTTCTCCTCACCGAGACAATTTTTCTCCATGGTGACGAGATATTACGCGGGCACAAAAAAATAGACTGCGCATAATCTGCTCGCCGTCCCATTATCGTCGTAATGAAAAATCATTGGTTTAATTCACAAGTGTTTTCGTAGTGCTCCCGAGAAATGTAGAGCCCGATATGGAGAGTAACATAAAATTTCCAGATACTTGTAATTTAATAATGTTGAAAATCTACTTTGTTTTCAAAGTATAATCATAGAAGCTCCTTTTCGCGTAATTCTAAGCTTAATTTTCTATTATCATAATTGCATTACCTGGGCATTTAGCTCGCCACGGCATGCGAGGACCTTTTATGGAAATTTTATATCCGTTAAATTCCACCAAATCTAGCAGGCTGGCTCGACAACAGCAAAGAACTTGGCGAGAATTACGTTATGGCAGTTCCGCGTGAGATGAAAAAAACGAAGTATGCAAGATTTATTTTCCCCTTTATTTTTTCGTTCGAGTCTGCATTTCCCGTGCAAGTTTGTCGGCGGGGTGAACCGGGGTGGTGGTTGGGCCGGCGGGGTGGTCGGCGGAGATTAATGAATATTCAGGAGCACCGGCATAGAGCCATCTTGTAAGATTTGACGAAAAAAATAGAACGTCCGAGTGAAAGGGAAAGTGAAAAAGTGGATGGAAGAGAGAACGTCAAAGTGAGAATAAGAGAAAAAGACAGAGAAAGGGGGTGAAGGGGAGAGGACGGGAGATCGGGTGAGGAAGAGAGATAAACCAAGTACGCAGGAGAAAATATCCCGACGTTAATGCAATTAATTTACTGGGAACTTTACATTTTAATATTCATCCCTCGACGGTTTTCCTCGTCCCCTTTGCTTTCCACCCTTGAGTTCTCCTTTCTCATTTTCAGACCACTCTTACTACATAGCTGCTACTTCCACTTTTATTTTGCTTCTCTCGTTTTTCTTCCACCCTTTCACGCTTCGCTATTCGTGAAAAACCAATGCCATTCGTTTACTTATGCTACCGCGGATTTAAATACGTCGTGTTAAACTTTTACGTCGATTAATCCAGTTGCAATTTTTTCGGGTTTTCCATTAATGTTCAGTGTCATCGAGTGTTTTCGGGTTGATTCGTTTCTCGCAAATATAATACTCGACGAATTAGATACGAATAATACTGGAGAGAGAGAGAGAGAGAGAGAGAGAGAGGAAGGGAGGGAGCATTTAGTTTGGTGTTCCCTCGGTGCTTAGAAAGGTTTCGATAAGTGGGTTTCTAGCAGATATAGCAAACAGGGAATCTAACCATCGGAAACTTGTAGGTGCACTCAGCCAGGAGAAGGAAATGAGTATCATTTCCAAGGTCGGTTCCGGCACAAGTAAATTGTGGATTAAATAATCAAGAACTATGCTCTCGTCGCCTGGATGCCTGTCCTTGGCAATCTCTCCTTCTCTCTTTCTACGTCTCATCACTCTCTTTGGCTCGGTTACCCCCTCACCACCGCCTATTTTCTCGGTCTCCTCGCGTTGCCGCGAAATGGCACTACAAATCGCTTTTCCATTTATTTTTCCAAGCTTCGCCGAAAGTCGTCTGTCACGAAGGTCCGTCGACCTTTTCTTCCACCCCCTGCCCGCTGCACGGTGGAGGGGAACCATCCATCCCCCTGATCGTCCCTCCCCTCGTCGACTGTTCTTCCTTCTCTTCTTTTTATTTTCACTCTGTTCTTCTTCCCACTCCTTGCCCGATAACTCTACGTGTGCTTGCACCTTCTCCAACATTTTATCGGAGATTCCCATTCAGTGATTGTAATAATTTCACTTGTCGCGCGAGCGCGCGCGCACGCACGCGTGTGTGTGTGCGCGCGTATATTCGGGACCGGAGAGAGCTGAAAAGCAAAATAACGAGGTACTCGGCTGTGTCTGCAGGGTGCCTGGTGCTTTTCCAGGTTTCGCGATAGTTATCGTATTTCAAACTTAAAATATCAGCTTTTCCTGCAATTATTAAAATTTCCTCCGCGAGGACCATTAAATTATCGGGTCAGCTTCTTCATTTAAGTTTCATTAAACAGCGAGAGGGGATGGGGGGAAGGGGGATGGTTGTTTATAATTAATTTCCCCATCGAACGTTACGATAGTACCACCGAGCTGCGAAACACGGAAAAGAGGAAGGCTCGTCGTTTTAAGCGAATTTTTACAGGAGCCACACGTGATTCGATGCTCCCGAGTAATCAGAATGAAGGAAGACACTTTGGTTTTCTTCGTTCATTATCCGACAGCACTCGTTCGTTTGTCACGATTCGTTTCAGATCCGGCGTTCTATTATCCAGTTTGTTTCGCCGACGCATACTGTTCGTGCCTGATTAAAATGCATGCCGGCGTATTTTTGAGCATAGCCGCCCCTATTATTCAGCCGTAACGCGCCTTTGCGTTTGAACGCGAGGAATGGCTCGAATGAAACGACCGCGTCGGAGCGTGGTAATGGAGCAGCTTTCGGGCCAAGCCTGAAATGCTGCTAGTTCCAGAAAGTCGAGGAGAATGCGAGACTCGACTCCGCGGGAGGTGTCGATCGTTGAGCACTCTCTCAGCTTGGGAGAGGGAGGACAAGGGAGAAGGAGGATGGAGGCGAAGAATTCCGAAAAAGAATGCGGATTTCCTTTGAGGGAGGAAATAGATGCGAAAGCCCGCGGAGAATTAGACTAGGTGAAATTTTCTAAGCAGATCAAGGGAAGAACAGGATTGTCCGTGGGGAACAAGCGCGAAATAAGAGAATCCGCGAAGGATCGAGGAAAGCTCATAAGGGAATACAATATGAATCTAGGAGAAGAGGGCTCGTCGTGCAAGCGACAAAAAGACATTTCTGAAAATGGAAGGAGAGGGCTACAAAAAATGAGGTTCCTTCAAAGTTGAGGCTTTCAGGAGCTGCCGGATTTTATAAAGGATAAGAGTTATTTTGTTCTTTATAAAAGCCACCTCTTTCGAAAGCCGAAGCAGGGAGAAGAGTATGAGCTTCGGTAATGAAGAAGAAACTTGAATTCCTTTGAGAAAATGAAAATTTTTTACGAAATAAAGTATCAAGGCCGAAAACTTTGCGAGGAACGAAAAAAGATTTTAATTACAATGCTGGAGTGAATAGAGGGAGCTTCCAAATAAACAAAAGCAATTACGATATTCCAAAGGGAAGATGAGGAGCTTATAAAAAGAGAGCCCTCGACGAAAGATAAGAGAGAAGAAAGAGGATAAAAGGGAATTCTTGAGAGAACCAAGGAGATCCACGCAAAGTGATCTACAGGATTTAGCGAGAAATAAATTAGGGGGGGGGGGGAGAGGAGAAATAGGGTCCGAGTGTTTAGAGATTTTTCCTTTTTTACCAAAAAATAGCGTGTATGTTTGTTTAATTAGCAAAGTGTGTCACTTTGAGGGAGGTCGAAGGGAGGATTCTAAAGAGGGAGACGAGGAAGGTCGCACCACGGGCTATATCGAATAGATTGCCTTGCGCTACCCCCCGCGGATTTGCTAATTAAATTCTACGCGTCCGACTGGTCGCTGACGTCCTTGTCTCTTCCACGTATCAAATTTCACGCTGAGAATCTCTCTAGACAAGCAGCCAAGGCTGTCTCTCGATGAAAGTGTGTGGCTTGGCGCCAAGCGTAACTGCTCTGAAATTATCGAACATTTTATTATCGAAGACGATCGGTGAGACGGTGAGAGTGAGAGTGGGTCTCTCCACGGAAAATGAAAGGCTGGACGAAACAGAGCGAAGACATAATTCTCACTGATTGCGTCTCCAATGAAATTAGTCGAAATCAATTAAAAAACTCCTCGAATAATCATATTACCTGTCACAATAATTAATAACTTTTCGCAGTTTCCACCCTCCTCCACCGCCTGCCCGTTAAAAGCATTTCCACTCTTTTTATCGACTTTCGCGAAAATTCTAATTTAACGAAGCTCCGCCGCTAATGAGTGGATATAGAATCGCGGGCCGTTTAACCGCCGGCGTAATTGCTTACAACGAATCAATAACGAATCTCGACGATGGATGAATTAACGCGAAGAAGAGCGCGCGGAGGGGAAGGGGTGGTTCGCGACAAGATTTGGAGCTCGGTAGGTCGACGGCGGCCATCGGAGTTTCGCATAATCGGAATGGAAGAGAGCGAGGAGAAGTGAATTTATCGAAATAAAAGGATTTCTCGTAAAAGCGAGGAGTGGTGGCGGAGTGACGAAAAGTGAGTTATAGTAATAAAGGAATCTGATGAGAGCCGAAGTATGAAGTTTGCTCGGTGAATTTTCGTGGAAACGCGATCCTAAGGAGTAGAATGGATAGCTCTTGGGTGATAGTGCTCGCTGATAGGCACGTTCGAATATTTCGCGAAGAAGCTCGGGGATGGCAGAACGAGGAGGGAGAATGCCTAGTAAGCAGCTCTGAAGGGCCATCTCTTTGGTGCTTGCGTTCCTAATCGCATCGGAGTCATCTATATTATTACGAAGCTTCAGCATACAAGCTGTAAGCCCGGTGTAGGTAAACGCAAAAGCCATCCCTTCCTTTGGGATCTGCCCTCTTCGTCCCCAGCCCGCAAACTACCCCCACCCCCTCTTCCGTCTTACAGTTGGGGTTTCTTCGCCGGGGGCCAGAAGGGTGCCACTTCTCTCCTTTTGCCACTACTACCTGCTCTCTACCTTCTTTGCCTTCCGGCCGCCTACTCTAAGCTCCGTTAGTTCCAGAAATTACTACGATCTTGCCGCTTTACCTATTTCCCTCTGAAATCCCTCCCTTAGCCACAATCCACGCTCCGGCGCTGCGAACTTCTTACATTTCGGTGCTGGCATCGCGATTTGTCACTAATTGCACGAGAAGGAATCTCACATAATGGTCCGTCCACTTTTCTTTCGACCACCCTTGCTGCAGCCTCTAATTGTGCAACGTGATAGATGGAAACGCGCGCGCGCGCGAGGTCAATCTGATTGGCATTGATGGATCGGAGCTGCCGGGGACAGAGGAGCACTCAAAATTTATGGAAAAAACACGCTTGGTCTTATAATACCTTACCCTTCTTACGTTTCACCATGATATTCTTCGTCTACTCTTCCAAACACTTATTCCTAGCTCTTGGCTGCTAGAATTACTACAACCCCGCCGCGCTTTACCTTGTTTCCCCCTGAAATCTTGCTCCAACTTGGATCGGGATCTCGTAAAGTTGTTGCGTTTCGGGAACTTGTATCGAAATTTATCACTAATTAGGAATGTTAAAGCGGAAACTAAATTCCACTACAGGTATCCCCGAAGCATGTGCAAATACTTGAAACAAACATGCCCTCGTTATACAATTTTAGCAGCTGCATCCCCATAAAGTCTAATAAAGTTCACTCCCGCGATTCTCCATAATTTCAGCTGCAAAGCCGGAGCTACATCGACAAAGGATCGTACGTTGATCAAAGGGTCAAGGACGACGTTAGGTTGCAGTTTGAAAAATATGGGCGTTTGCGAGAATGGCGAAAGTTCAGGGGTTCGTTATTCGCAAATGGATAAAGAATGGTAGCCAGTGACACACGCACACACACACGAGAGAAGGCAGGACGAGGATGATTGTGCAGGGTAAGAAAGGGGTTCGATGGCGGGGGAGGGTTCGAGGGGGTGGGAGCCTTATCCGGCGTGAGTCGTGGTCGCAGGAGGGTATAAGCAATTCTTGGGGAATGCTATTACGTCTCGCTGCGCGCTCGTCGAGGGACGAAGGCTATATTACCGCGTAATACGAGAGGGTGGAAGCGAAGGGGTAAATGTCAGCGGTGTAAGAAGGGAAGAACCACCAGCCACCTCCTCCGACCCTTCCCTCCTCTCACGAACAAGACGGAGTTGGATTGTTCAACTTGCCGAACGCTTTTAACCCCCTGCTATAACTTGAAGTCGCGTGATGTAAGCGCGTAACACGTTGATATACTTGATATTCTCTCTCCCTCCCCTCCCCCGCCTTTCCCTCTCGTCGTCAGGCTTCTCCTCCTGCACAGCTCCTCCTCTTCCCATCCTTCCGTCTCGCAGTTTCTAATATTCCTTGGGAATTTTTCCACGCTTCCTCCCTTAATTCGAAGCTCTCGGATGTTTTTTACAATCCCGAATGAACGACTACTACAAAGCAGAGTGGTGACTGAAATGGTTTGCTAAAGTGAGATGACGTAGCTACCGTAAGGAATTCTTATTCCTGGATAAGAGTTTCCCGCTGAAATAAGAACTGGATTGGTTTAGCCTGATTGCAACAAGGTCCTTCGACGACGACGACGACGACGACGACGAAGACGACGATGATGACGGCCATAATGCACTATAGTCATGGATTAATGGAAATGTCTCCTCGACTTGATCACGTACAAACATAGAAATACTTATATCGATATCCTTCGAAAGGGACTCTATCCCCGAAAGAAGAATTCGATCGAGAGATATTCTAATTCCAAGGAAACTTCTCAATCGACGGCTTGTTTCTCGTCTCGTCGTCGAAAATCGATCCACGTTTTTCTATTTGAGAATTTTTACAACTACGCCAAGAAGTCGATAGCCAGTAGTGAGAATCTCCACTGTGAAAGCAGCAGAACTTCGAATCCGTTAAGAGCTGAGTACCATTTAAAGGTGGACTGTGTAGAAGCTAAAGGTACCTAAGCGCAGTCAGGGAAGAAAAGGCCTTGGAAGGGAAGTGAGATGGCCTTGGCTCACCATTGTAGCTTTACGTCTCGCAATAACGATAAATGTAAAGTTTGCGTACGCGTCGTTAGTACCACTAGCAGCCCGGCAATAACCGTTGCTAGCAGAGCATCGTTGCTCAGAGGTTACTAACTACTAATTGTTACCAAGTTAACCAAACGAAGAACCCACCAGCGAGACCTTTACATCTCCGGAGTGTTACTTTTCGAGATTAAAGAAACTCTTTTCTTCCCAAGCTGCTAATTCTTTCTTCTTTTTCTTCTTCCTCTTCTTCTTCTTCTTCTGCTTTTTTTCTCTTAGTTCTCAGCTGCTTTTGTAAGAGACGAAACATTCTATCCTTCGATGAATCCATTGTCAGAAACGTCGGAAGAAATACAAGTGATCCTTAATTATCTGTTATTCCTGGCGACGTTAATTATTTGAGATTTTATTCGGATTTACTCGAGTTCGAGATTAATGCGCGCCAAGTTCTGCCTTTGTTGGATGGTCACTGGGTCCGACGAGAGAAAAATTCTATTTGCATATTTTCGAGTGTCTTCTTCCTCGTGAAATTTGCCATTAATTGCATTTGATGAAAAGAACTGTGCGCAGAGACCCCTTTTCAAGGTGGCGATAATGTTTGATAAATGCTTTTTTCCTTCTTTTACTTTCTAATTTAGTAGGAATGATGTTACACGACCATTGTCCTATCCCATCCTTGAAATTTCTTCTTGATTTTGAGAATACTTCTGCCTGTCAGGATAATGGGACGCAAGGTTTTATGTAGGTGACATTAAGCTCGTTTCCGTGCTTGCTGGCGATTCAGTTCTTTCGACTGGAATAGGAAAAAGACATTCAAAGTTGTCTTGTAGACGCAATCCGTATCTTTCATTTTTCAACAAAAGTTAAAGCCTGCGAAAAGTCTTACTAGTACCCTCTTGGTAGTAGTTCCCTCAATTTTACATATAAATAATTTAAATAATAAGATTCTTCTATGATATTCCATGTGTGGTGGTGAGGTTACAAATAAAAGAGGGTAGCCTCCATTGCTTGAATTCTTCTTTATTTTATCACTCGATCAATTAGTTGAAATTATGCATGGAGTTAGGAAAAGATATTTTAAGAAACTTTTTTAATGTACGAGAAATTAGACGCAAGCGATTTTTTAATAAAACCTTTAAGATGGACGAAACGTAGCATTATGAAACGCGTATAAAAGATTTATTATACCATAGGAACAATAGTGAAATATTGTAAGTTTTGATAATAGCTGTGCTGCAGCTTTACTTAGTATGTCAATAACAATAGGAACATTTGCTCTTAGCACTTTTCTATGAAATACAAGAATTGCTCCAATTTCTTTACAACGAGTCATGCGTTATTTTCACCGATACAGTTATCGGCACTTGTCTCTCTATTCATTTTCCACCAAAGAATTTCGTCAACTAACGCTAAAGCATGGCAAGTTTTTAACTAACGAAACTAAAAGAACAGAAAAAGAGAAAAAGAAAATCCCTTAAGGAAATGAGAGATGTCGGCTTTGAGGAAGCAAGCAAACGATTTTTCGCGATTCCAAGGACATTTATGGGGGCAGTCGGCTTTAATCCGTTCTCGGAGTGGAAGAGGTGAAGTTGTTGCTGGCAATGAAGTTTTCCGAGCCAGTGGTTCGTGACTGTTGAAAGAAGCACCGACGAATCGTGTTTCGTGTTGGAATATCCACAAATTGTTAGGTGCAAACAAGCCAATTTTCCAGTTCTATGGACATTCAACGCAGGATACAGTTTAATCTTTTCACAGTGTCAGGAGTGAAGTTCTTGCTGGTGGTTGCTGTTGAAGTTTTCTAAACTGGCTCCTGATCGATAAATCGTGTCCTGCCTTGGTATCGGGCCAAGGGACATTTCTTCCAAAGCTGCACTAGCCAAACCGAACAAATTTCCAGACGAGTCATTTTTTATTTGAAAACCACCCCCAGCCCCTATTTTCCTTGGAGACCGGAATCTCGCGGATCGTCCGGATGGAGGCGAGTCCTCGTCCTTCGGTGTTTTCGCGAGTTCCCATGGATAATTGAGGGAAAAAAGATACCACGCGAGTCGATTAATTCGTTTTTAGCGCTAAACGGGGTGAAATGATTGACGTTAGAACTTCGTGAGTCGCTCGTGAGAGTTGCGATAGGAGCGGAGCAGCCGGAAGTTTTGCCGTGTCTCTCGCTGCTATCGAGGCAAATGGGCGGCTAACGTCAGTTTCTCTGGGGTTTGATCACACGGCTGGCCGGAGGTGGCAATTTGTTGAAGCCGGCGTTGTCGAAAACCGGAAGTAGGTCCCTCACTCTTTGTCCGACGCCGATCGATGTCAGCTCGGCCCACCTGTACGAACAAAAAATTGCAAAGCTACATAAGCTCGCGCCCGCTTGTACTTTCAGCATTTTCATCCCCTACCCCATCCCATCCCATCCCACCCCTTCTCTCTGTTATTCCTCCGTTTCATCAGTCCAATTGACGAGGTTTTCCACCCCTCGGTCGCTTCCCCCCACTCTCACCCCGCTATCAACATCTTTTTTCACTGCGACAATATCACGTGCCACGATTTCTCCACGTACAAACGTACTACGTGTACCAGCTGTTACTCTTGTTACCGCGCTCCACGCAAAATAAAGACTATCGTCCCAGACCTGCGTTCGTTCGAGAATTCGAATCGCGTTATTAGCATAATTAAAAGCGGAGAATTCCGGAAGTCGAGGAGAGAAATTTATGTGAAAAGCGGAGGAGGGGTGGTATCGCCGGGGTGAAATTGGCTCGGCTCAGGTCGGGTTTCGACGAATTGGCCTACGTGCCGTTTGCGGTTTCGGATGGGCAAATACAAAGTGTAAAAGCAAGTAATGACAAGGATCAAAGTAAACGTGTACAAATGCGGCTCGCGTGCGAAAGAACTGTGTGGCATGCAAAAGATTACCGGCACGCTTATGACTGTGTAATAGTTGCGCGCGGAACCTTTGAAATTAGAGCACGCTCGCTCGAATCAAATTCAAACGTCAGCCAGTCACCGAGGCGAACGCGATTAATAGTTAAGCTCCGTCGGCAATGAGGAAGTTTACATTTATGCGCGGAAAATGCCTCTTGAAAAGTTCACTCTCCAGAAACTCCGATAAACCCACGCCCCCTCTATAAACAATCGATCCGCACCCCTTCTCTCTCGACCCCTCTCCGTCGTTCGCCAGAAAACAAATGTTTCTTTTCCCCTGAATTGCAACTAATCGTGGAAACAACCGTGGAGACAAATTTCTATCTCATTTTTCAAATTGCTTCTGATTCCGATTGTCGTCCGGAGTTCAGCGGGACGACGGTTCAGACGCGCTGAACAATACACGCGCACACACGGACACGCGTGTGTCGCGCAGTTGCATGTGAAGGAAATTCATACCGCGCACCAATCTAATTCAAATGAGATATATCCACTGTTTAATGCAAGTCAAACTACATCGAATCTTTCGCGTTGAATTGCATGAACGTGTAGTCGAGTGGAGAATGGGCAAGGGGGTGGAAGGGAGGGAATGAGGGGGTGTACTGAACTCGGGAATATAATGGATCGTAAAGTTCGAATATGATGCAGGCGACTTGAGCATTCGCGAACAGTTCTGGTCTCTCTCTCTTTCTCTTTTCCTCTCTTATTCGGTGTCTCTCTCCTTCGCCCTTTCTGGTTTGCGCGCGCGTGTGCGTTCATTCCAGTTGGTCTGCCACAGACAGACACGTAGCAGACCACGTTGAACTGCGGCTGCTGCACCAAATAACGACGCGCATCAAAATAAATCGTGCTACTTGCTTTCGGATACGGTGCTTTATGGGACCACTCACACTAAATACCCAAGATTTTAATTTTAGATTGATCACGCTTACGTTCGCGCTAAAGCAATATTTTCAAGTCTAACATCTTGATTATTGCGCGTGTATCCATATCTTTGTGTGTGTGTGTGTGTGTGTTCCTGCAAATTATACTCGAAATAAATCCGACAAATTTTGCACCCCCTCCCTTTTTGTTTATCCCTTTTATTTATTAAGACCCCTTGTGCAGAAGGCTTTTCAATGAAAAGCTCGCGTGAGCAATCGATCGAGAAAGGATAAAGCAATTGAATTGATAAATGAATTTTCGCAATGGGAGAAAGTATTTGCGGGGTAGGTGCGGCTTTTTCAAATGGCCTTTAGCAGATCGAGCAGTAATTTTGAAATAATGATGATCCGTATTATTGAAACACGAGAATCAGCTAAATGTTCCATCAAAGAGGGGAAAATCCCATTTTCTACGGGGGATTTAACGGGTGGTCAGTTTCCTCGCTCCTATGAAAACGCGAATCAATCGTACATCAATTAATAACTATGGCAAATTTTAAAAAACGAACAAGTCAGTCGAGTGGTTTTTCCGCGGGAGAATCGCCAAGACCCATGAATATTGAAAAAAAATTAAAAGCAACAAAATGGTAGCGGCGAGCGGATAGGTCAGGACACAGGGCAGGGCACAGGAGGGTAATGGAAGGGATGGTAGGGTAGTCGTTAAGCGAGGGTGATTTTTCACGCTTTCCGAGAGTTTTCCGCTCGCGCGAATGAACGAGTCGTTCGTTTAGCGTTTCGCACGTAGAAAATCGTGATCCCACCTGTTGTTTTTGTATTTGGCGAGGGACTGGGTCGCGGGGTGGGGTGCCTCGGTGGGGAAATATGTGGCCCCATAAAAATCCAAGCCGCGGCTCAACAGCATCGAGGTCTCCTCCACACTGGCTAGGGTGACCCTTATGACCGGTGGCCCCGTGTAAATCGTCGCTGGCTCGTTCTGATTCTGAGCGTCGCTCTTCAACTTCTCGTTGATGGCCTTCACTGCTTCAACACAGAAATACCGATGCTTTATTTTCGAATGTACTGGCGCGATCCTTCTTTATCGGGAGGCTAACGTACCCCTTGTACTGCAGAAAAAAAAAAAAAAAAAAAAAACTCACCCCCAATGAAAATCCCTCCCTCTCGTATAGCAGCAGCAGCAGCAGCAATAACAACAACAACAACAACAACAAGAATAATAGACTTTGAGTAAAAGCTTACTGAAACTTGGAAACTCCAGACACACAAACTCATCCCAAAAACAAACCGTATAGAGATTTATGCGCGTAGTAATTACGTAATAATGATTGATAAAATTGTTCCAGATAATTTACGTAATACTATATTATATAACAGGGAATAATCATGGTGCGTGTGATTAATTAACGCCTTAATGAATTTCACAGTCAATTAATGGTAAATTAATTGTGATTACGCAATCGCGATTACGTAAATTATGTAATAGACACGAAATGCGAATATTTGATATTTATTGTAGATTGTAGCCGGCGGTGGCGTGTGTGGCTATGGATGTAAATGGCTTGTTCCCTGTATCCTTATGGAGGAAATTTAGGTCCTTTCTGTGGAAACTTTGACTAATACATCTTACAAGACTGGCTGCGAGCTTACGTAGCAGCAAATCTCAACTTACTGCAGGAACATGTTAAGCAGGATGTTCTGCTTAAGCGTGACTACAATAATACAATAAATAATAGTCTCATCGTAAGACGCGTTAAGGAAATAGCAAAGTACATGGGATATCTTATGGGATTTATCGCTATAGCCAGTGAATCACACGGACACCGGAGAAAATTAAAACAAGCGAGTAACAACTGGGAAAACACGAGAGGCGCGCGAGTGAGAATACCTCGGCGAGGCATAAATTCGAGGAAAAGGAAATTTTCCCGAGAATATTAATAGTGTGGCCGAGAGAGTGTGGAAAATATTTTCTTCGTCCACTGTCCTCGTGAAAATGAACACGGTTTCCCGATATTGTTAGCGGGGGTGATGATGCGATGGTGGTGGTGGCGCGATAGTTGCTCCAGTTGTTTTGCGCAACAACTATCGAAAAACTATAATGACATATCCTGAGAAGTAGCTGGACGAGTAGGGCTGGCAGCAATCCATTTCTCGATTTATTTCAAGCGCGTTCGATACGACAGGTTTGAGTGCACTTGATAGAAAAATCGATGAGGAGGCCGCGTTTATATTAATCGAGTTTGAATTTTTCAATAACTTACGGACGGTTCCGGTGTTGAGCGGTAACCTCGTCACTTCGACTATCGATCGATACTTGTAGAGAGCGTGCCTGATATCATCCTCAGGCAGTTCTTCAGGTACGTCAAGAACGTAGACGGTAAAAGTTTTTGCCGGTCTACAGGGAATGGCAACCTGAAATCGAAGGAATCCATTAGCTTCCACACAGAGCCGAAAAGTAAATTCTACGAGTACCCTGGACGCAGAGGGGAAGGGGCGGGGTGGGTTAGGCTGGGTTGGATTGGCCAGTTAAATAAACCTATCGGACTCCATGAAACATCCCGGGAGACAATTTTATTAGGGAATCCGTCATCGTCGATAGTTGCATCGACTCCGAGTCGTGTGACTCCCCGATAATGAGTTCTCATTCAGAACACCACCCCCAATCCCTCCCCCTCCCACCGTCCCTTTGCTGTCCCGCTGGAGGTGCAAGGAAATTACAGGGTGGAAGCGAGCGATGTTTATTTTTCAAGAGAGGCGCGATCACGGGCTAATATTTTCTTTTTGAGGACCTACCTTTTTGTAAAAACGTGCTCCGGTTACTTTGTGGAAGCCCTTTTTGTACACTGCTTGGAAGTCCTCGATATTGCTGAATTTGAAAAGTATTCCAGTTGCGGTTTTCGTCAAAGAAAATGTGCCTCTGTGCAATATCGTTTAGATTTTAATTAAACGACCAGTTGGATAGAAATTTCTTTGAAACGAGCGAGACTTTCCTTGTTAAAACAACCGACGAAAAGTACTCGCACTGAAGTCACCCGTCGTTTATCAAACTTTCGATAATGTTTGTCCCCACTTAAAGAGAAATGGAGTCGAATTGGCTCTCCCTCCCACCCTCTCGCTAATTACTCGTCGCATTTTTATCTCTGCTCGCGCGCATTATCGGGGAAAAACAGAATAAACAAAAATAGCAATAACGATAACAACGATGGCAACCACGAAAGAAAGAGATAAAGAAACATGGAAGACTCCAGTTTATTTCGCGTTAGGGGGTGTAACCATGACGGGTGAGTGGTGGGTTCTCACCGGAAGTTCATTTTCTCGCAAATGGTGGCGGCTTTTTCCATGTTGAGTTCGTGGCTGGGGGTGAGTAGAAAGGCACCCTTGGTAAGGAAGTCGTTCTCGCTGATTTCGGAGTCCGTGTCGTGATCGGGCCAATCCGAGGAGCCCCTGCGCCCCTCCTGGTTGAGTCGTAGGAGCGAGCTGCTCTTGGACGTCGTCATGTCCTTTTCGCTGATTGTACTGACCGCTTGTTCCGGTTGCGACATCTTTTATAGCGTACGGGGGATTGGTCCGTGGATGCGTTACGCGAGATCGCCCCGCGTGTCTCAACGAGGAACATTCGATGACAGCCACTGCCCCGCTCCACGATGCAGAACCTCCTTTTTATATCGCTCCTCTCCTCCTGCCAAATGTTCCCGATTAACGACGAGCGTTCTCCGGAAAACACACGCCGGCCACGTCATCGATACTCCGGGTCCCCATTAGCTGTCAAGGTCGACACCCACTATCGTCTCTGACCCGCGACCCGGCCAGCTCGACTTGCTAGAGCCGAACGCTCCTTTTCCTCCCCCCTCGACTAGGCGGAATCTATCCTGGATAAAATTTCACCTAGGCGAATGGCAGTGGAAAATTCTTAAGTGCTGGAATTTCCATAATAAACATTTGGAGCACGGTCTTGCTTTGGATCGCCGAGACTCGCTGCCGGGGATGCGAACGGCGGGGGTGGTTCTTCCTATTAACTCGAGAAGAAGCCTTTTCGTGGAGCTCCGGAGCTCTTCTTTGATTCATTGTTTGTCGCATTCCAGTTTAAACCCTTCTCGTCTTTCCTGATCCCATTAAGGGGTAATGTTTGGTGCGTTCTAGTTAAGGGTTCGTGTTTACTGTGTTACGGTTGAAACCACAGTTTACAGCATTCAGTGCTTGTTCAATTTCGTTAAGTACGCTGATTACCGAGTGTTCATACAGCCCTTTAGGATCTCCTGTAATACTTTCCTTTGGCAAGATCCACTTGGTAGTCGGGCCGTGCCACGGTCTTCTTAAATAAAACCTCGACTTTTTCACAATCCTAAAAGTCTCCTTAATTAAAACTAACTTATTTACGGTTTACCCTTCCTCCCTTCGCCTCTCATCCTCGCTGTCCCGCGTTCAATTTAATTATTTATTCACAACTGCCTTGATAGAGAGTAATTAGACTTTTTTTTTGTTACTCGGATCTCTCCCGTCACTCGTGAGTTTATCTATGATCAAGATCGAGATCTGGCAGTCAGTTTTCATTTTACTTCGCACTTTTATAGGGGAGCTCGAATGTTACGTTTAATGCGTTCCGGTTAAGGCTTTGAGACTCTGTAGCATTGTAGGAATATCTAATACAATTGCGTGGATTCCTGGAAATTGTGCTGTCGGAATAATAGCGGCGAATGTAAATGGCTTGTAGCAACACTTCTGGATGTTGATTGTGTTCCAGTCCAGATGGATGTTGAACGTATTACACTGCTAAAGATCGTTGTTTGTTAAATGCCTGCTCAGTATATTTTGTACCTCCTGACACTGCCTAAGCAAGTATTACCAGGGCTAAGTAGGAACGTTTTATTCCGATAATAAGACCAATAAATTCTTCCCTCTACTGCCGTCGCCTACTCGCAGCAATTTTCTTAATTTTCTAACGAGAACGATAAGACAGCCCTTTGACAAAGAAAATCCATCGGTCGAGGTCGATTAGGTTCGTAGGGATGTGAGAAAAGTCTTGCTAGAAATCTACTTTATTTTCCTAATTTCTCCTTTTTTTCTATTTTTTTTTTTTTTTTTTTTTTTTTTTTTTGGTCTAGTGTAGTATCAGTGTAAGGTGTTAAGATTCTCCGAGTCACGTTGTTGGACCAAGATATTCGCTAATTTTATTTAAAACGAATTCACGTAATTAAGCTGGGCCAGATGTTAATACTCTGCAATTTCACTTGGACATGACAAATTGCATTTAGTGTTAAACGCGAACACCGTTGGACGGAGTCAAAATTTTCAACAGTGCTCTCCTAGTTGGATTACAGTGATCCCGTTGGTAGAGCGGGGAGCTTAAATTTTCGCTCAAAGTACCCGACGAAGACTGGAAGCCGAAAGTTCCAATTAACGCAGTTCCCCGGAAGATTTCAACGACAACAGTGCCAAGTCGTTCTACCTACAGGGTGAGAAATTATATCTGATCCACCACGGATAAAAGAAAGCCCCGGGAAGAAGCTCGGAAATTAGTCCCTTCTCGACCACAAACGATTTTCACCTCCAGACTTTTAGATGCCTCGAGAAGCTTAAGGAAGAGACTTGAAAAACTGAAATCTCCGCAAAGCCTGTAATTGATCGATCCGCGGAAGTTCGTGGAAACACCGAATTGAATAAGAGGCGTTCGTTGTTTGTTAGTGAAAATTGCCGTCCAATAAAAAGGGTCGTTGCATCGAATTGCTCCACAAATAGGATATTAATTCGCCACCCTGTAGCTGTGCAACGAGGAGAGCGTCGGTTCGAATCGACGCAAGTTGCCATCGGGAGGAAGAATTTTAAAGCAAGATACAGCGATGGAGCATCGAGTCGAATCGATTCGCAATAATTAATTACTGCAACGATAATTGCCGCTTATGCCGTGGGTGTCTCGATTAGGCAGCAGTTCGCCCGAGGGCACTCGTAGACCCGGCAAAGAAATAATCACGAGTTCAAGCTCTAATTAGCTCCTGACCTTTTCGAGCGAGCATTCGCGGAATTGGCGCTTAGCGTTCGTCAAAATATCATCGGGAACTTCGTGGCTTCCATTATCCGTGCTTATCTGGAAGTTTTACGATTCTGCGAAAAATCTCGTTTCAAGGGAAGATCATCGACCTCCAAATACTCCAACTGATGAATTTCTTAAAACAATTTCCTCGGTATTCGAGAGATCCTCGAGTTCCTCGTTTCATTAAACGAGATGCGTTGTGGAAAACCACGAGGGAGAGACGGAGAGAGAGAGAGAATGAAGAAGCACCCTTAAGCACGTACTCGGTGTCCCGATTCAACGAAACATATTTAATCATCCGAAGGAATCTCCTGATAGCGCTATTTGGAATTCGCGTCGGGTTACTCGTAAACGAAAGGCTGTCGGGATTAGTGGGAGAGCGGTAAACGGTCTCTGCGCCGCAGAAGTGCCATAATCCAAGTAGAAACGGATATTGATGGACAGCCGATGGGTCTGACTGGCCTAGCGTCGATATCCTGGCGCCATGATGAACACTAAAATAGGCATCGCGCCATAATAGCACCATCACGCTCATGATTCAAGAAAAAGGGAAATAAAACAAACGGATTCCTAGGGGGTTGGGGGTGTCGGGGAGCGGGGAGAAAATCCCGCTGCCCACAGTCGCGGCCATAAACGATAACGGAGTGCCTGCACTTCTGGATGAATTACGAAAGCCACCCCACCCCCTTCTCTCCCATTCGTCACACTATTAACGAATTGCCCGAGCGGTTCCCTGGGATTCGAAAAATTCCAAAGCTTTTGCACCTTGAGTTATGGCTAGAGTCTTGCATCCACAATGGGGTGCAATTCCTCGAGGTCGACGCGCAGCTCGGACCTTAACAAGGAGGAGATTCCCCTAACGTCATTACTGTTTTAAAGTGAAGGAGGTATCGCGCTCATAATTCACGACGGTTCGACAGAGACGCCTGCTGACTGTCCATGCAGGCCTTCGCCATATTCGCGAACGGTGTAGGTGGCCAATCAACGCATCTCACTTTTTTATCGGCGAGCTCACGCACAATACAGCGAGCGTGGGCTACTAATTGGATGATTCGCCGGAACGGTACAGCACCGATAAATTACCGATGATGCCAATGAGACCTGAACTGCTGAAAGAAGCGACGACGATGCTCATTGGTCGAGAAGTCTTTCGCTTGTTTTTATGAATCGCCGCTAAGTCCAGTCGGCGGAACTGACTTGGTATTAGTGAATTATCCGAGAGCAAGTGCCATTAGAGGGCTGTTTCTACTTAAGTGGTGCTGCTCGATAATTTGTCTCGTACGTGTCTCGAGCTACCCGAGTGTCCCACACTATTACGTAATTGCATCGATTACTACTCGGACTCGCGAGCTCGCTTTTTTAGGAGCCTTTAGCATTGCAATGGGCTGTGATAAATGGCGGCTGATGAAACTTGTCCTTATTATCCAGAGCGGCCGCGATGGATAAGTGCGTGTCGCCGGAAGACGCGTTGCTTATTAGGGATTGGCCGTCCGTACGTGCGTCGAAGCGCTTACGGGAGAACAATTGTGAGCGAAATAACCGAGTGGCGCTAGCTGCGATTTCCTTTAATTGGGAATTCCGCTGGGTTCCCCGTGGGATCGTGGAAAAGGTGCGTGCTGCATTTGCTCCGAAATCTCGATGAATTCTTCCCTTCGTAATCCCTCATTCAATATTCCTGGCAATTACGATTCCCTCCACTATATCACGAAGATTAGGCCTTAATCTCCTGCAGATCTATTAGTTCATAAAAAGTGAATTGACGGCGTTTGAAAGAGAAACGAGGCTCTTCGCTCGATCATCGAATGCTGAAAATTGAACTCAAAGAATGGATGGTTCGCGAGCCGGCTAGGTGGAAGGAGCAGGGGTTGGGGGTGGAAAGAGTAAGCGAGGGAGAGGGTATCAAGAAAGAAATTATCGCTTTCGGCGGAGCTTCGACAGAGAGCGGCGTGACTGTCGCTTTGAAATGGGGATGAATTGTAATTGGACGGAAATGGAATTCGGATAGTGTAGCACCGAATAGAACAGATGACATGCGAAGCTACCCAACAAACGTGAGAGCGAGAAAAATCGAGAAAGAAGAGGCTCCCTTGTCCCTGTCGTTTGTCGCCTCTCCCAGCGAAAACCCCTTTCTCCGGCTATCTGTCCGAGAAATTATAGTTTCCTCCACTCTGATTTCTAGCTAAAGCTTTTCATTAAAAATTTCATTGCTTCCTCTTAAGATTCCTCGGGGTAATCTTGGCTTTTGCTCAAAGCTCCGCGTGGTAATACAAATGAAATGGTAATATCTTATTTTCCCTGTTATACGTGCCGGCTGATATTAGCGATCGTTGGGAGCTAAAAGTGCTGGAAAGCGAGAAAGATTGGAAAAGAAACGATAAGCTTCCAGCTCGTATTGCGTAGAAATCTTGTTCTATAAAAACATACTGAAAGGCTTTAAGGAATGTTGGCAGAAGAAACATGGCTGCCAGTATAGGACGTGTTCCGCACACAAAATACAGAAAGTTAAACATACATGGAATATAAATCCCAACAAATAATATATAGATCCATACCCTTGTAAGTTATTGTTAAGGCGAGAGCCAGGACTACAAAGCAACATGCCAGCTAAATAAACTTGAGCCAGCCATCCAGCCTGTAATTTGAAACTTTCTCAAAAAGGGGATGCTGTAAAATCTATGGAAACTACTCCGTGAATGCTTGTCAAATTCATTTTTTATGGGACGTTAAACTTACCTCTAACTATTCCCTTTGCCATTTTCATCAAATACTACATTTTGAACAATAGCCCCGACCCAAAGATTTCGCACCTCCTCGCCGTTACTCCGCCCTTGATATTCTTCGTGGGAACTCCCGAAAAATGTCCCCCTGCCCTCCTCTCTTACAATCATCCGTCCATCCAAACTTGCGCGATAATGGTAAGTCTCGCGAGACCACCAGCAGTTTTACATTGAATTCATGGTATTCCTCTTAATGGTTAAGGCAGAAAGCAACGAGAAGCTTTTCAGGATGAACCGAGCTAATTAGTTTACAGCGATAGGATTTTCCTGATCTGTTCTTCCTCGCAGGTGAGAGGGAGAAGTTCCGCAGAAGCGAGAGAGAGAGAGAGAGAGAAGGATCGCATGGAGAGGGAAGTAGTAAAAAGTGAAGTTTCCCGGGGGCACGACTCGAGTAAGGGGTAGTACGAGGGTAAAATCGGCCTGACAGAAATGGCACGTGCAAGTTATTCGTGCGAGTCGACCAATAACCGTATAACGGCAGTCGATCCCGCGAAAACGTAATGGTTGCGCGGAAATCACGGTGATTGCAAGGCGGCCCCGTATGTTCCGTGCCTGGAACGATCGCGTTGTTGGCCCGTATCGCTTATCTCCGCTTCGATCGAAACAAACCAGGCGTCGGGGCGACGGAAATAGGTCAGGACAATCCACCGTCAGTCAAGTGCCCCACCCCCTCACCCTTCCGTACGATCTCATGGCCGATTGGCTCCGACCAAGATGCTCGATCGATCATCGCGATCCCGGGAAAATCGTTAACGTCCACCCCCAACGATCTATCTCATCCCCGGGTGGTTAACTCCTCCGTGGAAATCGTCCTTGAAAAAATCCCGAGGACTCCACGAGCAACGAAGACTCCATACGGGAAGAATCGGCTTTTCCTCCTTCCATTTCCGGTGAATATTAATACTGGTGACTTGGCGGGGGTGAATATCGGTATTGGGTAATTGAACTCGACTCGGGAAGTTCCGTCGAATTCCCTGGTGTCTGAGGGAGGGGAAGGGGCGTGCAAATGCGTCGAAACTGCACCAGGGGGATGAGACTGAAGTTTTGAATTTTCTCGGGATGACGATTGATCGTGATGGATCCGCGTTAGAGGGACAACAGGATCCTTGTGTTTGTCGATTTACCTGGAAAAAATGTGGGTTAATCGCGAATCTAGCTGGTGTTGGGATCGAGCGAGTAGCTCGTATGCTCGGGGGGAGCTTAACCGAGGGGTGGTGGAGGGGGTGGATCCCCCGCGGCTGAAAGTAGAAAAGCTAACACTGAATTGAGTGTGTTGACGGTTACCGGCGATGAACGAATCTCCCAGATAAGCGAGCTCGAAAGAACAGAGGAAGATAAAGGGAGGGGGCGGGGGTGGTTGCGAAAAGAAAGGGCTGGAGCAAACAAACACGGGGAAAAGTGGATGCAAGAAATTGTGAACAAGGAGATTACTCGATATAAGTAGGTAGAGTGAATTGAGAAATTCTCGATGAAATCGCTGAAATCAAGCAAACTAAAGATGAAGATATGACGAAAGTTAATAGAAAGAAATTGACGGAATCGGCTGCGAGTAAGATAAAGCCAAAAGGAATTAAGAGATCAAAATTGGAAAAGCTAAAGTAAATCAAGATAAAGTGGAAATGAAATTAAAAAGGAAGGACTGACAGGAATTCAGGTGGCTTGAGAAAGAGAGATAGAGTGGATAGAGAGAGAGAGAGAGAGAGAGAGGTCGTGGAAGAGGGTGAGACTGGAAGAAAATGAACTTTGAAGAAATACCAGAGAAATCCTTAGGGATTAATTCTACATTTTACGATTTAAATTTTAAATTTTCTGGATTATTTCATCACCTTTAATGGTTTGTTTGTTTCCTTTTTAAATTGACACTTGAAGCTGGTAACTCAGATCGATTAATAAATTACCCGGACAAAACAATTTCGAGAAAATTAAATGTTAGCATATTTGTTAATTGAAAAATATAAGTTACTTATATCAAGTAAGGTAATGTTTCTCCTGATTTATCAATATGTGATTTGTTTATATAAATTCTTCTCCTTTTTCTCTCGCCTCTCGTGAGTTTTGCAAAAAGAAAAAAGTCGATTGCCTCTGCAATTAAGTGAAAATAATTTCGCTACCCCGGTTTTTCAGTTTTTCCACCACTTTCCTTCCTCACCGTTGTCCGCAATGTACTTATTCTCGCAGAGTCGTTTGCGAGCAATTGCACCCAATTCGCCACACGTAGGACACCAGCCCCGCTAAAATCAGCCTCGAAGTAAACGCATTTTAATGGAGACAACGAAGCATTTAGTTTCAATTTAAGTTAACAGTAATATTCTTGATTTTTTGATAGGAGAGATTTTCTCCCTCCATTAATTTCTCTAAGAATCTTAGCGCGCGTCCCTTTCTAAGTCCAGTCTTTTTCTCCTGCTATCTGCTCTTTTTCCCTTGCTCTTGTCCCCCGTTAGCCCCTCCCAGGTCGTTTCCTGCTTCTTCCAGTAGGGACGCAGTCGTTAATCACGAGCTATTTTAATACGATCGGGACTCGCGTCGCATTTGCGATCGGATATATTAGTGCTCGGTCACGAGCACCGGACGGAATCATTTTTTAAGGTGAGTCAAGCGTCAAGAAATCCTAACGACCTTTACAGCTGCAGCGACTCCAACCAGGTAGAGGAGCGATCCTTCCCGCGCGTAAAAAATACACTCTAATCGATTCTCTTTAACGAATTATCCTCTTACCCCGACTCTTCGTCGATCAATTAATAATTCGCATCTAATTAACGGAACCACCGGAAACCACTCAGTCCCCGTAGTTTTATTCTCCCTCACCCGAATCCACCCCCTCCCCTTCCATCAAAACTACCCCACTCGTTCCGAGGATCGTCGAACGTGAAATATTCACTCAGTTTAAATTCAACTGGACAATCCCGAGGAGTTGAATTCGCCAAGAATAAAAGATCGGGGTCGAATCGCGGAAAATACTCGTTAGAACGATATTTGCGCGTAGACGGTGCTCGGTGCCCCTGCAACGGCTACCCCTGACGATGCATGGCATTTCAGGACGTCGCGATGTGCGGTAGGATGAAAAAATTGCAATTGCAAGAATGATTTATAAAGTCAATATTATTGCACGTCGGTGATACGTATGTAATTGGACTAAACAAGTTATTGTATTACGTGAAGTCATTAGAAGAGGATTAATGCCCGTCGTTATAAAGGAAGCATATTGTTACAAATTTGATTAGGCGAGGTATCAGCCATGCAGCTTCTAACACACGATTCCACGATTACGTGACCGATTATTGAAGAATACAATGGCGCACGGTTATAATAATCAGTTATGTAAATCGAAGGGGCCTATTATCGAACGCAACAGTCAACTGTTAGCTCCACGTCGATGAGGGGTGCCAGAGGCTTCGATTGTTGTTCAATTACATCCCCTGGCGCGTACCTGAATTCATATCTTTGAAAATTCCAATCTCCTCGCATTACTCCTTCTTACTCCCTCTTATCCTTCATCTTACGAAACCATTTCCCTACCCTCGCAACTTTGCATTCTGATATTCACTGGCTGCACTAAAATCTCCATCGCGAGACCTGTTAACTGTTGTTGTTTTTATAGTTCCCTCCCGAACGCGTAACTGGCATGAGATTTATAAGATGCGTGTTTCTTACTTGCGCAATATGAGAACGAATCGTTAATGGTAGCCACCCCCTCCGCCCCTCTCGTCTTTTCCCACCGTCTTGTTTTTATAGTTCGGTGGAATTGATTTCTTTTCTCGGCGATGCAAGGGGGTGAGCAAAGAAGAGAGCGAGCAGGATTTCAGCGGTGGTGCATATACCTTGGTGGAATCAAAGGGGTGAAAATGAGAAGGATTTTGCTCGCTCGATTCTCAAGCGAGTATACTTAGAAAATTTTTATATTCGTGTAAGGCAAGATTAAAGTGCGGCTAATGTTTCTTTTAGAGGCTGGCGGGTAGAGAGGGGGCGGGGTTGTTTTCGCAGGATGCATTTTCATTATTTATGCAGCGGCAGAATAGGCCAAGTGTTAATGGCGGCTCACTTTATAGTCTGCCAGCAAGCAGAATTGACTTCTTTTCGCAGGAGGGCGCAGCCTTTCGAAGCGTGACGCGTCGTATGAACCGATCGAGCGGCTACTTCCGCTGGAAAGCGTTTTACGGTTAGATTTATGCCGATGCCTTGAGACGAAGGGCGACACGCAAATTGAACGAGCGTTTAGCGACGCTCCGCCGAGCACGCTG
The DNA here is from genome assembly GCA_037305995.1 of Sclerodermus sp. 'alternatusi'. Taxonomy (NCBI): domain Eukaryota; kingdom Metazoa; phylum Arthropoda; class Insecta; order Hymenoptera; family Bethylidae; genus Sclerodermus; species Sclerodermus sp. 'alternatusi'. Next base: position 1,971,909 of record CM074553.1, read on the forward strand.
GCCCGCAGGCTCATGTCAATATTTAAATTAATCCTCCACTCGCCATCACCACGGACAAATTACCCCCACCCTCTCTCCTTTCATTAATCTACCCTCCGTCGACTATTTTTTCTTAGCGCGACCACGCGAAGCCATTCAGTCGCTAACTTCCCGCCTCCGTTTTTTCACCCCCTCTCCCCACCCCCGTTTGTTGTCGTTGGATTAGAAAACGACTGGCCATCCCCATAATTTCTACCCCCCTCCACCCCCCGAAGAAACCGTGCAAATTTCACAAGGACTCCCGTGAAATTTTCTCGGGGGTGAGTCGCCGACCGGGGGTAGATCGGATTCTTGTTGTTTGGGCGTTTGCACGTGAAACCCAGTCGGGGATGATTAATCGTTTAAAGAGTCGTTAAGTGATTAAGAATATTAAAGGCTTCGGGGTTCGCGCAGCGATTGGCTCGAGAAGGGGGTGTTGGATGATGGGGTGTAAATATAAGCGGAAACGGGATAATGGTACTAAGAGGTTGGCCGGGGGTGGGCAAGTGGAGAAGCGAGAGGCTCTGGGGTGTCGTGACGGATGAACGTGCCGGACCGACCACCAGTTCATTGCGAATTCATCGAGGATTTTCCAAGTGATTTCCTCGGTTATGTCCGAGGGTTATGGCCGACCCTCAGCGTGCAAGCTCGTTGTTACGAGAGAGAAAAAGGCAGACATTGCCAATTTAATATTTCATCGCTCTCCCGCTCCTCCCTCCCCTGCTGCGATTCTGCCTTTTCGTCCCTTTGACCTTCTAACCTGAAACTCCACTCTCCGCGACGCCGGAGGAACAGCCAGTTTGCACTTGGATCTTATCGCCAGTGAAATACACGGAAATCGACTTTTCCCGCAAACCTTGTTGCTTCCGCTAATCAACTCCTCCTCCCTCTCTCCCTACCTCCCTCCCTCCTCGCTTATCATTAAATCTAATTACTTAAACCCTGAAAGAATCTTCGGGAAACTTAAAGAGACGAATCGTGATACTGTGTTTGGTTGGTCGGTAATTTTTAATGGTTGCACTACTTACTCTTGGCACGAAACCAGTGGTTTTTTCAATAGTTGATAATTACATTAGTGAAGATATAATTGTGTAGCGCGATCGTTGATTTTCTTACGCTGGGTAAAATTTTGTCTTTTCATCCCTTTGACCTTCTGACCCGAAACTTCGTCTGACCAGCGGTAGACCATTTCCACTTAGATCTTATCGGCATTCCCATTGGCTATCACCTCCGCAGCCACCACTTGACGGTTTAATGGCCGCTGGATTAATTAACAGAAATGTGTTTTGCCGCTACGTGTCGGGATATCCGGAAGGCTCCTGCCATTTCTCCTATTAGTAATCTTTGACAGTGCCGGGAATAACGATTAATCGTGGCAAGTAAACTATCCTCGCAACGGTCCACCATTCTGTAGATTGATACAACTGATAATGCTCAACAGTCTTATAAAATTGTTTCAATCTTTTCCAAACTATTACGTGTCGTCCATTATTAGAATTGAGAAATTCTCTTGGCCAGTAGCGAAACTCTCATTGTTAACGAAGAACCCAGCGTAGTTCTACTTGGTTAAAAATTAATTGAATTATTGGGACGAAGATTAGCACGGATAAATATAGCAAGTTCTGATTTCTTTTGTAAAGGTACTAAAATTCATTTATAAATGAAAATTTAACGTAAGTTAAGGCAAAGGAGGAAAATTTTAATTGGAAAAGTGATTTGTATGAATACTAGAGAATTTTCATTATAATTTACTTTAATTAGTAAATTTTGTGATTTAAGTAAATAGATGCAAGAATTCAGTTTAGAATTTCTTTTAGCACTGCCTGCTGTAGTATTTCAGAAAAATTAGAAATCCTTGGTAGTTTCCCTTTCGTAAAAATTCTCGTAATGTTATAAAACAAAGAGACAAATTAGTTTCCATGCACGCTGTTTCTAATTATTTCTATACTTAATGTTTTAATTATTTTCGTTTTACGATATCACATTGTTGTTTCAACGATACTTCTGTGTTGGAGACTCGTTTCTCTATAAGCTGACATTTCATCGAATATTCAGAACACAGAATATATTTATAACAAAAGTTTTAATGACTTGCAGTAAGTTTTACAAAATGCCAGAGTAGATAATCCATGGAAGATCGATTCGATTAAAAATTCTATTTATTATGATAGAGCGTTCATTAATTCCATCCTGAATCCGGCGATTCGCAAGGCTGTTCCAATTTAGTCCACAATCTTTAACGTTACTGGCATAGAGTTAATTAACGCAGACACGTTATTCCGAGAGTAGCAGGTAGACATTTCCAATTTAATATTTCATCATTTTCCCTCTTCCTCTCTCTCTCTCTTCTCTCGGCTCGTTACCACTATTTTTATCTTCCTTAGATCCGGGTCCTTTAACCCGAAACTCAGCTTCGTATTTGGCCATCCGCAAGACCATTTCAATTCCGTTCGTAATCTTTAACGCCCTGACGGGTACAAGGTTAATTAACGCCGGTAAGTTATTCCGAGAGAAGTAGGTAGACAATGCCGATTTAATATTTCATTCTTCGCCACATTCCCGTTTCTTCTGCTTTATACGCTCCCTCGTATTCTCCTCTTTAGCCTCTCTTTACCTTTGAATAATAGCACTGTAAGATTCAATTTCACTCGTGAAACCCGTAAAAACTACAAAAATCTAACTTTTGTCCATTTCCTTTGTTTTTTTATAATTTATTTCATCAATTTAGTTTCGCTAAATTTGGTTAAAACTAAGTTTCGTTTTATGAATTAGAGAGAGAGAGTAAAACCAGTGGAATAATAATCATCGAATGTATAAGCAGTAGGAGAGATATCGGGAAATAGTTTTAATCCGTATCTGTGACCATTGCATTTAGAATAGCATCGAAATTCATCTGGATTTCGAGGTTTGGCAGAAAGAGTCCAATATGGCGCAGGACTTTTCTGGTAATCCAATAAATAAATCTCGCTATTTTTGCTCTCGTTCGCGCGAGTCCGATAAAAACGAGAATTTGTAGCTTCGAGATTAGCCGTGGTTAGAGTGCGATTAGTCGAATTCGTGGATTCATGGCACCACAAGTATAATAGTAGAGACCAATCTCTATGGTAATAGGACTACCGGTTTTGGGCGGGCTACTTCCCAGAGGTCCGTGTACCTGTGGATCTCCAATCAGGCTCTTCTATAATTCTGAATGCAACGTAACGATGCCACCGGGAATCGAAATCTGAAGATTCTCAGCTTTAAGATGCCATGCCCTGTTGTAAGCTTCTTAGAACGTAACTAGTTCTCTTGGATTTCTCTAATTCATGAAGTCCTCCCTGTTTATCTACGCCAATATCGTCCCACGACAGCGCACAGCTGAAATGTCCGATTGGAAAATCAATGGGACATTTCCTCGTTTGTTCCATTACGTTAATTTTCGATGCTGGGAATGGGACGGGGGGAGGGAGGGGGGCACATGGTACCGCGATATCGTGTAAAAACGAAAACTGATAGATTCGTACGAGATTCCATTTTTTACGATGAACAACCGCGTTTTTCCAACGAAAGACGAATCGAACGATAAATCGCCACAGCGCTCATCAAAATTACTATAGATGTTGCTTCGCATCAAACATGTTTATGGAAACAAGCATCGGTATCGGAATATATCTGACAATTTTTTTAATCGCTCCTACGAAACAAATCATACTTTTGACATTTTCTGTATTCGATAGAATGACTTTTGCTGCCAAAGGCAACTCCGTGTTGAAATTGCCGAGTGCCCCCACCAGTGAAATTCATCAATTTTTGCAGTGGTCTTGGTTGCGCGGGAATACACGCGTGTGCATGCTGAGAGGCAACAATTACTTTCATTCAACCGAATCCTCTCGTGTGAGTTGCCTAAACAATTGCCCTCCCTCCCTCCTCCCTCGTCCTCTGAATTTGTTCCACTCGTTTCTCGTTTTCCCCGCGTTTCTTACTCTTCGTTTCCTTCGTTCCTCGCTTGAAATCGAACGCCGTAGAATTACGAGATGCGTCCGAGAGAGAGAGAGAAAGAGAGAGACAACGGGAGGAGGAATCGTTAAAATAATAAATGACACGCTTGTTATCTGAAAAGTGCGGGTAAAAAGCTCTTCATTAAATTGAAACTCGCATTGTATCGCACGGGCACGGATAAATTACGGAATAATTTATGGCGACGGCAGACCAATTTAATATTTTACGCGTAATCTGGCAGCTCCGGCATCCTTCGGAATCGGATACGGGAAATTCGAATGATATCTGACATTCGGTAAAACGTGGAATAATTCATAAGGGCTGAGAGAGGAAGAGAAAAGCAACAGTTTAGTATTCATCACCTGAATATCTCTGTAAACATCTCGGTCTATCGAAAACCACGAGGTCGTGCACCGAAGTCTTTCACATGCACATACTAATGGGTCCCACAGGTCCTACTGGAGGTTTTCCCTCGGTGCTCACGAGTTTAGCACTGGTCAAGCCTCCGCAGTACACTCGAATCACTGCACTGACCTCTCCCCTTCCCCCTCGCAAAATCCTCGGATCTCCCGGCGAAACAGCCTCCACTGCAATTCCCTCCCCCTCCTCCCTTCTATGTTATCCCAAACGATCCTTCCATTATAGTTCGATAAAAACCTCGCGCGCCTGTACCAGAAATTTCCCGCTGAAACGCAAGGGGTGGGTGGACTCCTCGCAAGATTAGATCGTCAACCCCGTTGAGACATCGCATTTTTTTTTGTTCTCGCTTCCAAAAAATCAGCGAAGACGCAGATCGCGAAGTCAGAGTCGTAGGCTGGTTCTTCGTTTCTTCCGGAAGTCAACCGGATGTGGTGCGTCCTCGGTTTTATCAGACCTCGTCGCGCATAGTTTCACGGAGTGTTCTCGATAATGAAATTCTGTCGGCGATGTGTACGGGGGGGGATGCAAAGTTACTCTATCAATGCAGCTGTAAAGGAGCTCTTTGATCGATACATCTGAATCAACGGCGGACCACAAAGCTGTGCGTTGTCGCGTTCCATATGCACATAGTAATGAGTTCTATCACTACAATTAGGGGCTTCCCCTTGTTGCAGCGACCAAGTGTGTGTGCCATGGCATTCGCAATGATCACCAAAGTTCTTAGCGAATTCCTCCGCTGTTCCGAGTGCGACGTGCCGCCGCCGGCATCACGGATCCTCCTGCACCCTGCGCCCTGCACCTCGTGGGTCTGACGTACATCTTCCCCGGAGCAATTGGACGCACGCGTACAAATGGAATCTCCGGTAAGTGACCCAATTTCCTTTCCGAGCGATTTTTTCGCTGCCAATACCTCGCGCGTGTCCAGGGAGATCCTGGCGAGATTCAGGAGGGGGTGGACGTATGAAAAACGCGAGGGAGGGGCCGCTACTACCACTCTAGGTCGTAACTGCGGGGGATTAATTGATGAAGGAAGCTTCCGCTGGGACTGGACCCGTCAGGAAACTGACGTCATATAAATATACACAGATTACTCGATTCGCGAACAATGCATCCTGCTCTAACACTTGGAATAATTCATAACGTCGCCTCGACTAAACCGTAGCAGTGACCAATTGCGACTACTCGGAATTCACTCGAAACCCCGTCGCACGCTTTCTTGTTTGTCATTACGGTCGTTGTAACGGGAATGCGATTTGGGCAAAGGCCCGGGCTCCGGATTGCCGGATAACTAATCGCGTTGCGGCAACATGGCCGACGCTCTGATAATGTTCTCTCCATCGTGAAAATCTCCACATTTTCCGCTTTCGCATTCGCCGCACTGTCGAGAAATATCGAGGCGATCGCTGAAATTTCGGTCATGGCGCAATTCCGCAAAACAACGAGGGCACGTACTACCAGCTAGACGATCTGGAAAATATCGAAAAGTGCGCGGAACATTGTAATTCAGCTCGAATGATCAGTGGGATATTCCGCGAAAAAGTAGGTTCCTCTCAATAAAGTCCCGATGAAAATCCAGCGGAATAAAAGGTTCCTATTTAGGTTATGCAGCGGTACCACCGCCGCGCGACCCATATTCGACATTAATCGACCGACGACACTTTATACCTGGCAGCTTCCCGCGCTCGCCAGGAATCAAATGATATTTCGGGCTAAATTTTAATGACGATAACAACGCTCGAATTATCTCCGCCACGGTCGCCATTAATTTCAAGGACCCAAATTGATATTCGGAGGTTCCTCGGGCGAAGGAGCTTCGTGTCGGGGCAGCAATTCTTTAGGCCCGAGGCTTCCGCACGCGGATTGATAGCTTTAACAGAAGCCCAACTATCCCCTCGACGAATTCGTTACACGATGCACACAATCCCGAGGAGCTTAGAATTACTTTCAATCACGGAGAACCGACTGGAAGTTGGGGAGGCGGCCGGGGGAGGAAGGGTCACGATCGGAAGAGCATCTCTGGGACGGTAAACTCACCTGCAGAAGTTGCGTCGGAGCTGATCGAATCCGTTTGGCGATTCTCCTGTCGTCCACGAGGGATTTCTCACGGGGTTCTACCGGAAGGAGGAATCGGAGCCGGGCTCTCTCGCATACGCTCTCGTCTTCGTATTCATGAGTCGTCGATGCACGGGAGCGAAAAAAAGGAACCATTAGTCCGTGCAATTATCCTTGGACGGACGAGGTTGGAGCTGCGTCGGCCAGCTAATAGCGCGCCGTTTCCTGGCACTCCCTTGAGAGAGAGAGACGCTCGATGGCCTACCGGAAAAAGAAGCGAAGGGCTAAACGGAAGTCCGCTAGAATTCGCCCGTGGCTCTTGGAAATTCCCCATAATTGCTCATGGTCTTTGCCGAGGCTAAAGTGAAATCTCACGAGCCAGCACGAAACACGTTGGGACTTTGACTCTGTCGTTTTTCGCGAAATGTCGAGTCTCTTCGTCTTTCCAATCTTGTCGCTCGCTCGTCCCGAAGCGAAGCGTGGCTGATAGGTGCGCCGAGCCACCGCGATCAGTTTTCTGAAAATCTTCAACACGGCCGAGAGAGAATGGAGATAAATGACGTGGGATTACATCGATGGTCCCCGCAGACTTTTAATAGTCTTTAAAGATATCTCGGAATGAAATTGTGTGTAGAAGCGAAGCTTAACTTCTTCCCATAGCAAACAAAGTACTGAATAAATCCGAAGGATTATAAAGTTCTGATGAACTTTCTGCAAAGCACGACTCGTATTCCTAGATCCGCGTGATATCTTTGGTGAACAAAATCTAATTTGGTATATCTAGGACTTCCAAGAATAAAGGGAAATGGCAAGGAGGTGGGAGGTGGGCGAAGGGAGAGACGAGCGAAGCGACTCGGTTTATAAAGTATAGAGAGAGAGAGAGAGAGAGAGAGAGAGAGAGAGTCGAGATATTTTTAGAGAGTAGCGGACTTTATAAATTTCCCCGGAATATCATTAGGAATTCCGTGTCATTTTATTTCATGCGCAAGTTTTTTTCGAAAATGACAAAAGGTTATGCGGCGGAGGAGGATAGCAGTGAGGGAGCAACAAATTTCTTGCAGCACAGGACTCGTGATATTAATACCAAGAATGGCAGCATTATTCCAGAGGCTGGTTCGGTCTGTAGTGTGAGTGTATAACGTATAACGAGCGGTCCTCGCCCACTGCATTGTCCGGCAAAGGGCAAACTTGGTCAAAATGGCCCCGTCACGGTCAACCGGAAATGTATCGTCAAGCCGAGCCTTCCGGTAGTCACGTCTCGGCGCGCTTTTCTTACTTCCACCTAACTTATATAACCAAGGTCGCGTCGGCCAGATTTATTTCATGCAAATAAAATGTAAAGCGAATTGTCGAATCGGCCGACGAGGCGCTGATTAATCGATCGCTCGATTAATGTCCCATCGTTGTCTCGTCGATCGTCTTAAGTAGGTGGGGGAATCGTTTCTAGGAATATCACTCGATAGAAGTCATAAACATTTCCAGAGCGGCCTCGGAAACTTCCTTGAGCTAAAACAACTAGCGTCAAATAGCCAGAGATAAAAAGCACAACGTTCTTTAAAGCAATAATACTCGACCGCGATGCATTAGAGCGAGCGAGAGAGAAAAGAAAAGAAAATACAAAAGTCTTTGCCGAGTCTAGTAGTCGTCGCGTCGTCTTCCGCGTGTGGAGCATTTCGTTCTAGAGTTTAAAAATCAGTAGGATCCGGTTAATTCGTAGCGCGGGCTTTTTCCCCGTTGGCCGGATGAAAGAAATCATGAATTTCAATGTTTTCCGCAAAATATCAGGCTACCCGGCCGCACGGGGCAAAAACATTATCAGACCACGTCAGACCAGTTAAGGGTTAATCTAGACTTATCGCGTAGCAGGCCCCGGACAAGCGGGAGAAGTAGCAAATGCGATTTTAATGCAGCTTGGCACTCGGAATTTAATGATATTCCTCAAAACGATGACGTGCACGTAAATACCAAGACAGAGCCACCGTGAACGTACGCGCGTGCATGCGCGTGTGCGTGTATGCGCTGTACGAAGAAGGTGGGACGGAACGCATATACTAATGGAGAACAGAGCCCAACCCATGGTCGCGGATGGGTGCGGCATTCTACTCGGGCTAATGCGTGGGTGTGCCTCGCGTAACAGTGCCTTAAGTAATTGTTTATTGCCGTAGCGGGCTCTCTTCGATCCTGACGAGCCCCTCCCGCCATTCGTGTGCGCGAGCGGACTTATCGCATCGGCTACCTCCATAAAAACCTTAGCTGCTAGCTGCCTGCCTGCCTGCTTACCTGCGCACCCTTCTGCCCTCTCACCCGTCTCCACCATCCAACGAGCTTGACTGCTATCGAATTTCCCGCAGACGAGAGATGTCTATTTACTCCCGAAGACGCGTCACGCACCTTTAACACCTATATCAACTCGCATTCGTTTCCATTGGAGCAAATCAACTCGCTAATCTCTCCCTCCAGCCTGAGGTTTTTGGGTTAGGCAGAGCGCGGCCGCCATCTTAAGTTAGTAGTCTCGCGGAGAGACTACTAACGGCGAATCTCGACGATTGCACCGATCTGACGCGGGCGGTAGCGATTCGGAAGATCGCGAACTTCGCTTGGATCGGTGCAATTTTTTTTTTTCGGGGAATCTCCGGGGGTTTTTGGCGATTGGATGGACTTTGGCCTGCGGTACGGACGAGTGTCCTGTTTGTCTGTGTGTGTGGTGGAACGGCGATAGCGCGTGGGCGTAGCCGAAATTCAAATGAAAATTGACTGCGGCCCCTTCCTTCCCCCTGGTGGGTTTCTCAGACTGAAGTACCCTCGCGGCAGCCACTCTGCGGCGAGGGTTGCTTACATCGGGACGAATGATTAAGGCCTTTGCGTCGTCTATGTAGAGCGAAGTTTGCGCCGCTGGCGAATGGCGCACAGCTCGAAGCCAACTGTCGTCATTAAAGGCGAGATACATCGAGGCCGAAGTGGCCCGAAGTTGGCGCGTAAACGCTCAGCGACAATCTGCCTCCTAAACAGGTCGATAAATTTCAAGCGGGCCACTTTTCAGCAACGGCGACCAGCTCAATTTTCGAGCAGACGAGCAAACTGGCTGGGCCCCTCATCCCACCCCTCGCTCCTTTATGATCTTGCCGCTACTTAAACCGCGCTGGCACTGCCTGGAAACTCCATTACTCGTCGATTTATGCCCCTGACACCGATACCACCGATCGGAGGGCTTCCGCGAAAAGGAACAATGCCATTTGCCTCGGGTAACCACCCCCTCCCCGTTCTGCCGCGTTGTTTCGCGTTATTGCTTTATGGGGATCCTTTGGAGAAATTGGCAAAAACGGGCGATGTCCGGCTCGAAGGAGAAATCGAAATCACTGCCAGTTTGCCGAGGCGGGGGGAATACGCGCGGGGGTGCAGCGGGAAACTCGCGTTGGGATTGCGAGGGAGCTGCAAAGTATTCGGATGGCGATACGCATCCCTCGAGAGGGTAGTTGGATTGGAATTACCTAATTCGTTGGACTCGGAGCTTTCGTTTGAGATCGACGCGCAAGGTCTGACGAATAACCTAATTAATCGAGTGGGTATAATTAACTTTGTCTGTCGGCATAGACCAGCACACACAAGGGCAGAACTTATGATTGTTGCTCACGCAAGTTGGCATGCCGCGGCTTCCACCCCCCTGAATCTCTCCCTAGCCTCGTCCTCCTCTCTCCTGCGGAACCGCAGACTTCCTATTCCAGCGTTTCTACTCGTTTTGCCCCGGCTATCGGGCCAAGCCCAGTCTTCCGCTGTAATGAAAATTGACTTTCGCAGCGTGCGCCGCCGCTTTCGTGCCAACTACGCGGGACCCAGTTTTCACCCGGCCTCACCTGCTTCGTTATTTTATTTCATTCCCCCCTTTTGTTCGCTTTTCTTCCATCCTTCACGCTTCGGCCAAAATTCGCCGCTCGAGATAGCCCGCTGAATTTTGTCGTGCACCGCTGCCTCCGCGGAGGCCAAATGAAAACAACCCTCTCACCCTTGAATTCGATCCCGCTAATTGGAAACAGCGATCTTCCTCCGGGATCGCGCCATCTTCTTCCGCCGAGACAATTTGACGACCCCCTCGTCGTTTGCACGATCGAAAAACCCGAGGATGGATCAGCACGGTTTGTTGTTGTATTTGATTTTCCGCGTTCTCTCTCTGTTTTTTCGGGGGTTGGTTTTTAGAAATCTTCGAGATTACGATTGTTGGAGCTATCGTTGATTTGGTCAATTTAACGAATTTCTCGATGTTCGTCGATGATGGGAGAATCTTAATGGTTGTTCATTGCTTTTTTCGATATTCGCGCGATGTACAAGCGTTTCCATCATAAATGACAGGTATTCATGGACATGCATACAGAATCAATCTGGTCTACCCACTCTGGCCGCATTGTCGATTGATACGCCCCAACCAGTTTATAGTTATACCGATAGAATAATTAATGTACGTTATTCCCAATCTGCAATTTGAAAGGTAATCTCGAATTTCGTGAGTTCAACGTGCGCGCTAAATAATAAACATCTTGGTTGGACAGATGGATGAAACTCTATCTCTCTCTCTCTCTCTCTCTCTCTCTCTCTCTCTCTCTCTCTCTCTCTCTCTCGTATTGTATAAAATTATGGAATTGTTACCCCGCGCAAGCAACCAAATTATCTATAATCCGAATGCAAAGCTTAAACTGAACATTCGAAACTAAAGGGAGGAAAATAGAAAAGTAGAGTTAAATTTTCAAATGACTCGTCCAGAACTCTAAGCCGCCATTGTTATTGAATTTCCGTTTCGACTGGTTTTTTGTCGCTGTCCCTTCTCTGCCTCCTCTTCCTTTTTCGTGGATCACGTAAAAGAGCTAATTGCAGCTAACGGTCAAGTATCGAGGAGAATCATGTTCGTAAATGGCGGAATAAAAGTAAAAGAAAATAAAACGTTAATTATATCGTGGGTGATCAAGGAGAGACTGGGTCGATAAAGAACCCGTACTTTATACGTCAACTGCAATTGAAATAAAAGTTGGCGGGAGTACAAATTAATGGGATTTATCGTTAAAAATGTTTACTGTTTAATGTTTTCCAGGCCATTTAACTGATGCCGTGGAACCGTTTCTTTCAGCCACTGTACTTTTATATCGCGCGTTTGCGAGAAAGGGGAGACCAGGTGAAATTCGAGCGCGGAATTGAAATGCGCGGGTTATTTCGAAGTTGGAAGCGATTGAGTCGCGGCAGGTAGGCAAGAAAAGTGACCGTACGTTTTAAGGGCTCGCAAATCTTCGTTAAGTCGGCGTTTATAACGACATTTACGCCGGACGGGTAACAATAGCGTCTCGCTGATCCAATTAAGGCCAAGTTGATTGCGAGTAAGTAAGTCGAGGCGTGGCTCGTGAGCTTCTGGAAAAAATTGCCTGAAATAAATTTCGTTAGCGCGCGCAACCTCCGAAGAGTCTCCATCGATTAATCGATTTCCCTTTCCGGATAAATTTCTCCTCTATCAACGGCATCGCACAACTGCGGTAAGCCCACCACGAAGCAAGCAAGCCAGAGTCTTTCGGAGAGCTTTTCCCCATTGCCCGTTGGATAAGCTCTGGCAAATGATTGAGACGTGGAGCACAACGCGTGGGTGGCGCAACTGTATTTCTGCGACGCGTAATGGTCGTGGTGCGTTGAATGGCATTAAAAAAGAAAAATCGTCGGCTTCCAAATTTTACGAGGTAAATTATGCTTTAATATATTGCAGATGGCTCGTTTTCCTCGGCTGACGCGAGCGCGTGCGTATTTACGCGTTCTCTGTAGTCATAAAAACAAAGTAGCTATTAGAACCTCTTAAAGTTAAGCCGAGCGTTTTACTCTGGTCACTTTTACGCGTTCGAGGAAGTATAACGATATGCTTGCCATGAAACGTTTAACATTACAGGTGGATCTCGTTGAAGCGACTTCCGGTCAGGATTCACGCTCTAAACCATCCACTGGAAATAAAGGATTGCATGGCCAAACCGAATTAGCTTTTATAATCTTCAAATTTACTCTCGGTAGGATGATCCGCGGGGTAGGTTGCGATCGACGAAACCGTTTGGTCTCGTCGGAAGAGAGTCGATGATACGCGGAAAACTTGGATCATGCGACAATTACGGAGGTAGGAGAGGTTTTTAACGCTATCTCAAATATCTTACAGCGAGTCGAGAACAGCTGCTGACCAGATATCTAGAAAATTGCTCGACAATCGTGAAGTTTCCTATAAATTCGAGCCTTCGCTTAGAGTCATTATAATATTCGGATTAATTTATCGCTCGAGGGTGGAGGGGATGGGAGGAGGACGTTACCAGAAGGAACTATAAACCTCCCTTATAACCTATTGTTCCAATTGAAGTTCTCGCTAAGTACCAATGTTAATTGAAATTTCTCAAATCGAATTGGATCTCTATCTCTCCGAGAATTTCTTTACTTCTTCTTTCGAGTGTAGACCTTAAATTTTATCCGTAAACTTCGGGATACTCTCATGAATAGTGCTTGTAAGTATAATGCCGCTTCGATGAAACTTTTTTATAATTCAATTTCGATTTAACCAACGTAAAATTAGCGGGAGTCGTATCAGGAAGTAGAACGATATTCTGGTTGTAAAATATTTAACTTTACAGGTAGGAGAGCAAGAGTGGAGGGGGGGGGGTTCTGATCCGAGGGCGCTTAGCTATTTTTCTCAAGCTGGAAACATCCTGCAAAAGTTTGCGTGAGAAAAAATTCAATATCTGTCTCGATGCTCTCGATTGCCTGCTGTCGCTCGCTGGCTTGGCTATTTCTGATGAAAAAATCCAAAGTTCTCCATGGTCGAAGTAACTTTGCCCGAAGCATGAGCAGTGCGTTACCAAAATTTCTCCCTTTGCCATACAAATGACATCCGATGCGATGTCCTCCCGTACTCAGAGGCGTCGGAAAGTTTTTCGCAGGGTTATTATAACTTTACGAAATGTGCTAAATATTACGGTACATCGCACCAGACGATTGGATTATGTTAAAACCGAAATACAGTTTGGAAGTTATCGCGCGAATACGGAGTGGTTCATCGAGACGCGTTACACCATCGTTTTACGTCTCTCTTCCAGTAATTTTCACCGATCTCTCGTCGAGTTAATACCGAGCAATTCGCGGATACCGGCAGCATCGAGAAACGATGGAAAAATCACGATTATCCCTCGAATGTTTTTCCATGTCGCGCAGCGCGTTTCGTCTAATTTCGAATGCAGTTTGCGAGTAGCGCGTGCAGTTCTCTCGGTCTAAGCGGATATGATGAAATTCGGTCAACCGATGTAAAAACCGAATGAAATTAGACTCGGCAGAAGCTAATAATAGAGAAGTTAAATATATACTCTTTCTGTCGATAATTCATTCCACTTTTGAGACGCCATATGCAACATTATGGGAAGATGATTAATGTCAGCCATTTCTTGCTTTTCATGAGTCACTCGGCAGATTGGCAATAGTTTACTCTGCCACGTATATTATACGAAGGAACGCAAGCGAGTGACTACTACCTCGAGAAATTTCTTTCGTTGCTTCTTTCTCGCCGCTTCCCCCCTCCCCCTTCTTTTCCCTCTTCCGACCACTCACGAGACTCCGCGTTTCTCGCGAATAGGCACTGAAAAATCCAAATCTTCTCGAACGGATAATCGCGTTTTTCTCGCCTCCCATTTTTCAATGGAATTCCCGAGTTTTTATTGGGCCACCGTTAGATATTCCAGCGAGATAATTAAAGCGGACAGGTCGTTTATGGATTCCGATGAGTCATCCGGTGGATGAGCGCGATGTTTTATCGCGCGAGAGTCACGTTAGTCCCGTGCTCGATGGCTCCGAAGCTGTTGGCGATGTCGAAGTTTCGGCCGATCAGCTACGACAGCTGGCGATGTTACTTTCGGATCACTCACAGCATTCGCTGGCTGCTATTAACAGCCGAACGAACGAACCATGCGCGCCGTACGGCTGTGGGGGCAGCAAGGTGTAACAGGGCTTCGCCATCTGCTCCCGCACGTGGCCCCGGCACGTGCCACCAGCTGATAATAACGCATGTTCTCTCTTATGATCCTCCTCTCTCTTTCTCTCTCTCTCTCTCTCTCTCTCTCCCTCTCTTTCTCCTCTCCTTCCCTCTTGCATCGCTTATTTCTCCTCTCTACCGTTTCGTTTCTTCGTCCCTGTTCTCCAACATACGCCCACGCTAATGCACGTAACGTACGGCTATTTTCAACCGCCTCTCCGATGAACCGATACAGTTCTCTGACGGTGACTCTGTAAGTGTATTGTTGGTTAATAATTAGCCAATCGAGACTCTCGCAAAGTTTCCCAGAAAATAAATTTTCTGGATGGTTTCTTTTCATGTTTCCTTTTTTTGTACTCTCTACTTTTCTCCTCTCTTTCTTTCCTTGTTCCGTTCCTTCATGCGCGATCCCCAACAGTTTTCCAAATTTGCTGAATTTCCTCGTGATTTATCGCACAGGGGAAAGCAGCAGCAGCAGTCTTCCTCGTGCAGAGATAGACGTGGCTGATAAAATAAAATTGAACGTCAGAACTGAGAAAGTTCACTATATGATATACCGAAATTGTACTTTCATTTCTCAAATAAGTTTCTGTAAAGTTCTGATTGCACTTAACGGACTCGCTTCCAAACTAGGTGCAGCGGAATCATTGCGTTAAATTCTAACGCAATCTTCCACGGAGAAACATAACTTTGTTTAGTCCTCAGAGTTCAGACAAGTCTCTCTACGTATGTACCGTAAATGAACGGATTCTTGTCAAAGTATAAATTCTACGAGTGTTTGCAAATTAACAGACGCGCGCAATTACTCGAAACTGCTAAAGCATCTCGAAGGGCCAATCGCGAAAGATTATTAAGAAGAATCTCACGCGAGTGTCTCACCCCCTCCACCGCGATGCCGAGATACTTTTCCCAAATTTTTCGCATTCTTCCAGGGAGAGTCAAACGCTTCCGAAGAACTCGATTCAGAATTACCCGTTGAAATGCACGCGAGAAAATATTGGCACAATATCGAGAAATGAGGGATAACACTCGACAAGGGATTTAACCCCTCCCAATCTTTAGACTGCTCTCCCCCTACTTCGACCCAGAGTCAACGAGCATAAAGAGATCTTTGATTATAAGGAAATAAAGAGTACAATCATGAAAATGGGAGACGGAGGAAAAAGAGGTCTCTCACGATGATGATGATGATGATGATGGTGGTGGTGGTGGTGAGAATTGTTAGCTTAGGGCTCGATTATCCTGAAGTCGCGCATTAGCGATGGTAGGGCTCTGGACAAAGGGAGAAAGGGGAACCCTTGAAGATATCGTTGATTCGGGAAAATATTGACACGCCAGCTATCACGATAATAACAGGTAGAGTCGCGGAGTGAGGAATAATCGCGTTCTTGACCTGGCTTTTCCACGATGATCTTTCGAGTCATTTGAAATGGCCATTGTGTGTGTGTGGACGCACGAAGGCCGTAACGGTACGAGAGGCAGGAGCTATTCTCACCTGGCGAAGCGATAGTACGGAGAGCGGCTGTTTGAACAGGTGACTCGACAGCTGTTGTCGAGATAAATTTTATTCCGCCCCTGCGCAGGCTCGCTCCACTGAATGCGCCTTGGCAAAGGATACGCGTCACTGACTAACGTAATTTCACCAATCGCCTCTGTCCGGAGAGTCTCCGCTCATTGCCAAAATTCCCCCGGATCAAAGCAGTCGAGTCAATTTTCCATCATCGAGATTCACACGCGTCTCTGGGACACGAATATTAATTGCCACGAACAACAGCGAGTCGCCTCGAGAACGATACCAGGCTGAATCTCCGAGAGAAAACTCTCTCGGGATCTCGTAAAGTCTCTCCGTGTGGATAATCCGGTGCGACAACTCGATCGCTGTTTCGTTCGTCGTTCCGCGCCCTAATTGCGAGATTCTATCGATGGTGCGATGGAACTTAACGAACGCCCGCGTTACCGCGGAAATCATAAAGGGGCGAATAACGAAATGCGCTGGATCGTTTTGTTAATACGATCGATCTCTCCTTGCTGCCGTGTATTGCTCCTATGAAAATTGAACCTCGTGAATTCAGCTCGAAGCCGGCTCTACTTTGGCAATAAACCTCGAGCGGAACGCAATCGGAAAGGCGCCCTAAAAACAGTCCGTTAAACATTCTAAATGAGGACCTTATTTACGAAGCTGAAAGGAATCACGAGGGGATGTAAAATCGAAAGTAACCAGCGGAACAATTCCCCCGGTTTCCTAAATCTTAACTTGCAATTTTTCCCGAGGACTCGAGCTAAATTTCTTTATCGACGTAGGAATCGAGTAACTGCATAATCAAATATGATTTTTGGAGTGCAGCGAGGTGTGCGATGCCGTGAAAATTTCACGAAACGAGTAGAGTCGGAATAGGAGGGAGAAATCCAGGGGGAGTATAATAAAAGAACGGAGTAAACTATATATAGATATATATATATATATATATATATATATAGATCATTGTCGAGTATATGTGTGAGATGGGCTTGGGGGTTGGTAGGGCTTTTATTGGATTGAACTTTGAGTCGGAAATGGTACTTTGGAGCTAAATGAGAATGAACGCAAGAAGCTTTTTTACTGGAGGAAAAGGTTGGCGATCGAAGAGTGGCGTGAGGAGAGACAAACACAAATGAAGATGTAAAACAGCAGTCAACGAATAGACGAATCGCATCATTAAGGGAGAAACCATCCGAAGGTCGTTTTGTGGCCATTAGCTGTTTTAATCTGGCTTTTTCAGCATTCTACCAGCCAGCTAACGCAGCCCGCCATTTCTATTGTGCATTATCGCAGCTTGGGGGCGTGCTGCGTACCCCTAGACGCCCTTTAGCGAAATAGCGATATGCTTTATAGTAGACCGTAACATTCATGGGGTACGAGAAAAGCGTCGGAGGCCAGCGAGAAACGAGAGGTGGGTTATGCCCTCGTAACTTGGTATAACTACGACGTTATGCGTATGCTAAACTAGGCAGGAAAACGACCGAGCGAAAAGAGAGAGGGAGAGGGAGAGATAGCGAGCGGGCATGCGGCAAGGGATGAAGTCAGCCACGGAGGAAAAGGACAAGGCAAAAGGAGAAGCGTGAAAAAACAACGGAAAACAATATGCGAAGCTGGCAGAAGCAATAAAAAGAATGGAAGTTGTAAAAAGAAGAAAGGGAAGCTTAAGATGCCTGGAAAGTTCAATAGGTGTGAAAAGAAAATTGCTGGGACGCGAAGGAAACTTTGTTGATTTTCAATTGCAATTATTTATCAAGCCCGAGGAATAACAACAGGGGCGGGGGTAGAGGGCCGGGGATTCGAGCGATGGCCCAAGATTTAATTATAAAGTATCGTGGAATTTATTAGAGTGAAACGGAGAAAGCCATAGAATCTTTCGATTAGATAAGATCTAGGCTTCCTAGGGTTTCCGTTCAACAGTCTAAAATAACGAACGTTTCTGCTTCCCTGTAATCTTACTTCAGAAACAACTGGGACGTCAGACACAGAGCACTAGTTTATTTTCCATTCCTTACCCTCAAGGATGAGCTTTTCGTAGAAAAGTAAAATAAAACTCTCATGGAATTTCGAAATCGACAAGAATCAAAATTAACGACAGCCCCTATTGTGTGTGTGTATGTGTGTGTGTGTGTGGTGTACGCTAAATATCGCTATAAGCACAACCCCCTTTTTAATGGCGGAGGGCTGAAAAGGTCGAAGGAAACATCGAATTCTCTACCCGTTTCTTCCTCTCCTTCTTCTTCTTCTTCTTTCCCTTCCTCTTCTTCTGCTCTGATATATTCACCGAGATGGACTGTGGCCTTGAAGAAATTTTCACTGAAAGTTCATCTCTCGAGGAATTAGGTTGGGGGATGGGAAAGAAGGGTCCAGGAGAAAACTAGCACGGATAAGAAGCATATTCCGATGCTGAGGATAAAATCATTTCCTTATTAGAATGGCAGATAAATTTTAAAGCTGGTAGTAGCACTCTGCGGGGATAACATAACGGATGGTGGCATCGTGTAATGTTAAAGATGACATTGGTGGCGTTAGTGGTGCTAGTGGCGTGCCGTGGTAGTGGTGGTTGCCATAATTTAGCCGAGAAGTTTAATAAGGCATGCCGTGCCTCAAGCCTGCCGGCGGGAAAGTGTCAATATGTCTGAGCCGCTGAGTGATATACTTCCGGTCTCTTTGGAAAATTGAAGAGTCTCCAAGGGGTGAATTTAGTCGGGCCGCTTTCGCTTCGTCTCGAAAGTGCCACCTATCACCCATCACCGATCACAGTCAAATACCTATTAACCCGTGCCTCCATCTTTTCACACGAGTCCTCCGGAAAATGGATTCTAGTCTTCCGCCTCCTCTCCCTCTGCTCTCCGCTTCTCCTCTCCTCTCCTCTTCTCTCCTCACCTTGAGATTTCTCCGGTGCTCTTCTCTCTCTCTCTCTCTCTCTCTCCTCCACCTTATATTTAGCGAGAAGAGGCTGCAATGAAATTTATGGCTGCTCCAGGAAAAAACTGTCACATTCGCCGGCGAGTAATTAGAAGGAAAACATCCCCCACCCCCTGTCGCACGGTGAAATTATTCAACTCTTCGGGAGACTATCATTCCTCGCGAACGCAATAGCCAGCAAGAAACATTTATAAGTTTTCCTCGTAATAAATCACCTCATCCCTTGGAAATCCGCTAACTTCTAGAGCGAATATTTCTCTCTGGGCGATGTTCATTATTCCGGGAGTGAAAAAAAAAAGGAGGAGAAATGAAAAAGGAAAAAGTCCCTAGCTATATCAAATATCCAAGCAAACTATTTCAAGGCAACGCGGGGAGAATACTTAGATAAATTACGAAAGTCCGGGCGTAGTTTTATTTTGAAGGAACTGTCAAACTGTACTAGTTAATTAAGCAAGTTTGCCCCGGCGCGCAGTTTTCTTTCAGGAAAATCAGGATTTTTAATAAGGCCGCTAATACGGTGGTCGCATTGAATTAATATCCTTGGGATTTTTAGCTGCTGTATTTACGTTCGGCTGATTGTCAAACTCATTGTCCTTACAGGACAGTACGTCCCTGGTAATAAACGCAATAGCTATCTGCATTCCACCCCCGGGGGCCCCTCCGGAGCGGTCACCACCCTCCCTTCTGCGGATGACGGCTTATGCAATGTCGGAAACTGATCGAATTCATTGGGGCGCGTAATAATATTTTGCAGGGTCGAGCAAGTTCGTTTGCCGATGCTCGTACCCAGCCGCAAACGGGCCGTATCGATTAGCTCCCTGTTTCTCTTTCTCCACTCTTCACCCCTGTGCCGCCGACTCCTCATCTCTTCTTCCTCCTCCTCCTCCTCCTCTTTCTCCTTCAGTCGAACCCCCGTACCGTACCGACGCTTCGTCTTTCTCCCATAGCAAGTTTCCATAGCCCTGCCACCCGCTCCCGCTATCTTGAACTCGCTAGACCTTCGACGCGTAGGTCCTTCTTCCTCCACGTGTCGCAATACTAATCGCTCGATTGCCAATTTGGAATTTGCTTATCGAGACTCTCCCCCGTCTTTTCCCGCTACTTTGCGCGCAACCGTCTCATCCTCCTCGGTGAACTGCAACGAATCCACGACGGACTGCATATGGTGTCCCCGGTAACCTTGAAGTTGGCACGGAGGTCTTGGACGAGCGCCACCGTTGCTCGAAATGGTTTCATCGGTGTCGGGTTCCTCAGAGGGAGGGAGGGAGGGAGGGTGGGACATCGGTGGCGGGGGTGGAAGTAATTTCTCAGGAATATCCTCGCACCCCGGCCGGCGGTATTTATCAAGCTTTTTCGTATCTCGCGCAGGACGTTTTATGTCTCGCAGTCGATGACGTCACAATTCACGAGGAGATCGCCTTGAATTTTACGATACTCAGCTGCGTGAACAATAGCGCGGAACATAAATACGGCGACTTCTGCCAAGTTGCGTTCTCGTACCTTTGTGCCGCGGAGGAAGGAGGACACCGCCCAACAATGTAGAACATTACGGCCGAAGAAACGTCAAATTTCTCCTTTTATTACAAATTTTTCTTAGTTTTGTATTTGTTATCTCGGACGTTATACCTTGGTATATGGGCTTTAAATGGAAGTTTTCTTTTATCTTGCCAGATCGTAAAAGATGCAATATCTATCTTTTTCGCCCATCCGAGTTTTCGAGAGCCATAACCCCCGCCCCCTCCAACCCGCGCAAGTAAGAGGTACCGCTCGATGCCGCTACCACACAGTGTCCCGGACACAATTACTCGCGCGTACACAGCGAAAGAGAGAGGGAGAGAGAGAGAGAGAGAGAAAGAATAATCTTTACGAATAATTTCCACGCGAGAATATTCGCGATGCGTATCCGCGCCAAGTGAATCCGCGTCTTATCGCGCGTCGTCTTCGCCTTGCCACGCCAAGGTCGCGAATCTTATCGGTTCGAAGCGCGGATACGCGTATTTCGAAGGAGAGAGGAGGAGCGGCCAATCGCATAACGAACGAATAATCAGCTCCGTCCATTCTTCTAATCTTCGCGACGAATGGACCAATCAGCGAGAATCGCTTGATCGGTGCAACAGCAGCTTCCCGGGGGTGATAACCGGTGATTAAGCGCGGGCGGAGGGATGGAGGTCTCTGAGTGCACGGACTACGAGGTCGGGGAAATGGAATAAAGCGCGGGAAAGCTCGGGAGCATAATGGGCCTCTCGAATTTCGCAGAGATTAGTTGAACGTACCGGTAGGTAACTACGTTATTCGAGTCAACGTCTACGTTGGCGGTGCGCGCGTCCGTCAAAGAGAGCAATGGGAGAGCCGCGCGAGATAACACAAGTCCCTTTTCTCTCGTTACGCCAGAGAATGTTGCTTTGAGGATTCGTGTCCCTAGCAGCTTCCGTTCTCCAACTTCCTTTGTCCATTCGCCGCCCTCGAAAAACTTGTACGGCTCCTCCCCCCATTTCCTCCCCATTCAACCCCTCCGCTCATCCACCTCCTGGTAAACGGATCTTCGAGAAACGCCTGGCCTTTTACGCTCTTTACCCCAAGCTCTTTAGACAACCGAGAACACTTACTCCCGCTAATTTCCTTAGAGAAATAGCCCTGCAGAGGAATCCTCCGGCGAAATCCTATGCACGTGTAGTTTACTGCAAGCTGCCGCTGCCGCTACTGCTCCTGCTTCAGCTCCTTATCCAGCTCCTGCTCCTGCTCCTGCTCCCGCCGTCGCTGTTACTGCTGGATCCTCCGTTGTTCCGGATTTAATGAAGCCCCCCGCGCAATTCGCGCGATTAACGAATGAGAAATTTATTGGGTTAACTATTGCACCGGGCGTCCTTCGGTTATGGTCTCGCTAATATTCCTGGGACAGTTTCTCTCTCTCTCTCTCTCTCTTTCTTCCTTTCGTTCTTTCCCTTCTCTCGAGCGTCGTTCGATTCTCAAGGCGAGAAATATTCTTCGCTGGAATCGGGGGAGCAGGCAGATCTCATTTGTCTCCAAACGAGAGAAGGATCATCGCGGTTGCGCTAATGAGACACTTTAGCGCTTTTAGCGTCGGGGATCTTAGGAAATCAGCTCCCGATGTATATTTCAAGAGTTTTGTCGTCACGTTCGATTCGAGCGTGGAAACGGACGGTCGGATAGCGAAGTCGATGACAACGCGTCTGCGGATTGATGAGAGATCTCCGCTTAAATCGACGAGTCCCGCGTTAACAGATGTGCGGACGGCACTCGTCGGACTCTTATCTTTGCTTTTGTCGATGGCGGTGTAATTCTCCGATAACAGGTAGGAGCAATAATGTCTAATCGCTTAGGTGTTTTCCGGAAAAGTGGAACAGACGTGGGATCCCATAAATAAATTATGTGGAAGTTCGTTCGTTCGCTCGTTCGTCCAGTGGTCTATAGGATCTATAGGATCTATAGGATCTATAGGAGAGCACGCGTGGGAAGTAGCTGCATGTTTTTTCGTCGTCTAGAAGCGGCGCTACCAAGGTAAACCGTGTCAATTTTGCCTTTATAACTGGCACGCGTGAGCAAAGTGCGAGCGATAAATTCCGCGTCGTTTACAGAGAGTGATTTAGTAGGACTGCGAGTAGGAACCCGGCATCCTTCCGAGGCTCCTGTAAATTCCCCTAATGAAAGTCTCAGGGGGACGTTCCTGCAGGATCGTATTAAACCTGGAAAGCTGCTAAAGGACCTTTCCAGCTCTCGGGACACCGCGTTATACTCCAACTCCAGGCTCTCACGCTGTCCTCGTGCCACTGGCTCCGGAGCTTCTTATTAAACCACCTCCTTTTGAGAAAAAGCTCGCCCGCCACCCTGCGAACCTCGTTCTTACCTCATTTCCTACCTGGTCGACGCTAAAAACGTCCAGACACCTTTATTGAATATTTGCACCGCTGCACTGCGCGCCCGCCCGTCTCGTTTTCCTCTTATTTCCTCAAAACTCTGCAGCGTCGTCCTCTTAATTAGATTTCTCATTAATTGTTGGCTGTGCGCGACGACCTGCATTTTTCAACGCATTCGAAAAGACCCACATTATGATGCAAATGCATCGGGAGTGCATTCCCACTAGTCGCGGGGAACAAAGGGGACGGCGGTACGCGTAACTGCGCGGAATATTGAAAATCGATTAAGTTATCTAGTTCGGTCAAATAAATATGTGGCTTCCCGTTTATCTTTCCCTCTTCTTTCACGTGGCTACGAGCACCGGCGTCCCCGTTCATTTACGACGTGAGAGAAAACCGAGAGCGAAAAACGCCTCGTTTCTCCCAGGAACGAAATTTTTGGAAAAGAGAGAATCGCGCGAAGAAATAGCCACCTGATCAATGTCCCTGTTTACAGGCGTGTATGTGTACGTACAGTTTATTTCGTGGATTATTCTAGAACGAGAGAGAGAGAGAGAGAGAGAGAAAGAGAGAATAATTGTGACGAGTAAGTTCCTCCGATAGAAATTGTTTGAGATCGGTAAATCAGACTGGCTATGGAGGACTTGTATCCATCAAGTAGTGGGAGTTATCGGTCAGAGGTCGGAGAAGAGCGGAACCGGGCAAAGTGTAATCCTGCAGGACATTCACGTCCCCGGGGAGTCCGGAGCACCTGTCTCCTTCCAGTGCCGTTGCCGTTGCCGTTGCTGCTGCTGCTGCTGCTGCTGCTGGTCCATACTGGAATTCCGTGCCGGGTGAATCTCGGCGAATAAATTGCCGAAGAAGTCGATGCTTTTTCCAGCCGCCCACGATACTTTTATCGGTCGCCTTTACGACAGTTTCTCCTCGTCTTTTCCGTGATATTATCTCCGGAAAACTACGGGGCCAAGATCGTTTCTCAAGTAGCAGCACCACCAGCAGCAGCAGCAGCAGCAGGTACCTCCGCTAGATTACGAATCGCGCGAGTTCCCAGTCAAATACATATTCCACACAGTCGTATCGCTAACACACGTACGTATACGCGCGAACACACGCAAGGAATTCACCGAGCACCTCCGCCTTCCACTTCGGTCGTCACCACCACCACCACCCCCTGTCCGGCGAAACTCCCTAGAATTTTCACGTCGAACCTGCTAATACTTTCGCTTTGACGATTTATATGATTTTCCCTCAAACTTATATTTGCTCGGGTTAATCCCCTCCCCCGATATTCTCCGGGACTTCGTGCGAGTTTCCTGTCTGGCTAGTCACCCGTTCCCATCCCCGCACCCACTCCCGTCTCACGAAGCTGCTTTATAGGGGAGGTAGCAGCACTGCAGTGTTCCACGATGGATTTGCGATTGCGTTGTGTTAAATTAATCCGCAATTTCTCATTAACCTGCTACGGAGAAGTTGTAAAATTATTGGAAATGTTCCTGATGGTGTGTTCGCGGGGGGGGGGGGGGGGTATAGAAAATTCATCAGGCTCCGTCTACGGGCCCTGTGTGTTTCTCCTGATGAATATCGATGCGGGGATGATCGATAAGGTAATTCCGTTTAGGGAAGATATTTCAGGGGAATTCTTGGTCCGGCTGCATCCTCCGGGTGGTTTCGAGTATCTTCGCCGAGCGGTCAGTTTGTTTTTAGTTTTCCAAGAGGAGGAGGGTTGCATCTCGCGGGATCAATGTGCCAGAGTTAAAGGAAAAAGTGGCTTTCCGCGTATACGGTCTGTTAAATCTGACCCTCCCGGGTCACCCCTACCCGCGCACACATATATTTTTACATAAAACTTCCTACATAACCGAGCGGCAGAGTGCTCCACCTATCGAAACGCTCGAGTTCCCGTATCTCCGCGAGAGGAGCACGCGGGGAGGGGGTCGATGCTCCGCTCTCGTGAAATCTCCACGAAATTGATGTTTCGAGCATATTCGTCGTCGCCAAACTAAGAAACTCCCTCCAAAGCCCGTCCGCCATATTATTCACTTCGAGACCGCTGGAATTCCACCCCTAACGAAGTGCCTCCAGTCACCTGGGCCAGCCACTCCGAGGGTAGTTTGCTTCGCCGCCATTGCGTCAGACGCAAAGCTCCGGATTTTTATCCGGAGAGTGCGAAGGTGTTTGCTCGAAAACTTTCCATACGTAAGTACGTCGCTGGACGGCGATGGGGGGTGTGGAGGGGTGTAGGAGGGAGTGGAATAAAAGAGGTAGAGATTGATAGGGAGGGAAAGAGAGCTTCGCACGTAGGGTTCTTCCTAGTGAATTTTTCGCAGCGAGAGGGAGAGAGAGAGAGAGAGAGCGAGGGGAGTGGGAAGCCGAGGGGTGGAACCGTTTAATGTAGCGAGTGCTCGTTGTGTGCGAGGGAATCGGTCTTAAGCGGGAATGTCTCGTCCGGTGTCGTCCGAAGGGCTCGCCTGCTTACTTGCGTTTATATGGCCACAGGCAGAGACGTACTTCGGCCTAGCTGGATACGACGGCTCTAAAACCGGCGGATTTCTCGTAAAAACCACCCTTAAAGGCAGGTCTCGTGGCATTAGCGAAATGTCGGTAGGAGCACGGCGACCCCTCCGCGACCTCCACGACGCCGGTTTAATGTCAATTCTCAAATGTCACGTAACCATCCACGGTGTCCTTATCGTCTAGAGGGACTTGCAGCAATAACGCTTTGACACGACACATTGTCTCCTTCATCCACTCCCCTCATCCATCCTTGTCTGGCTTGCGCGCCATCGTCTCCCCTCGTCGCCGATCTTGGAGTCGGCGGCCAGGGGGAGGGAACACGAACCTCTTCGTTCTTGTCTCTCTTATGCGTTTTCTTCTCCTTATCCTCTCCTCTTCTCTCTTCGTCAACCCCTTCTGTCTTGTTCGTACCCCCTTTCTGCCATCCTTGCCCTTCTCGCCCAAGGTCTTCCCACTCTTTGTCCTCCTCTTCCCTGGTCGCCGCTATCCCGGCGAGCACTTCTCGACAACTAATTGGATGTCTACTGACTTCGTCCTTACCGCAATCTGGGCTATACTTTCTTGTTTTGGCTCCCCGGGGAAGAAAACACAGCACGCTCGCGAAGCTACCTGCGGAATGGAGCTATACGCCTCCGGTTTTACCGGAATAAAAGAAGATCTCGCTGGATTTCCAGCGCTCCCCTTGCCCCTACCCAGCCCCTCGCTCGCGTCGAGCTACGGCTCATATCTCGGGGAGAAGTGGACTTTGCAAATGAAATTCTCCGATACGTGCTTCCGGTAGTTGCGCGAAACGGTATCGCCGCCGAGGAGGTTTATGTTAATCGATAGATAAGCGGGTTTACAGGTAGAAAGATGGGGAGATACGGGCCGCTCGCTTTCCAGATTTACCTCAGTCCACCGTCGATGCACGAACTCCGGGATATTCTTGCAATTAGTTGGATCAATGGCGCAAAATGTATTCGAGTGCTTTGGATTTATGGACCTCTCGTATAATAAAAGGGTGTAGAGTCGATAAACTGGAAGAAGCTATTTATATGAAACGGATTTATTGAGATGTTTCTACATATGTAGTTCGTAAGTTGGAAAAAATCGATGGGAGCGCAGGCCATTCAAGACGTCTCATAAATGTCACTGGAACTTCCACTTCTCAAAAGAAGCGCGAGGATGCGACGTAAAAGGAGAAGCGAAGGAAAGTGGGAAATCAACTTTTCTCAATTCGAGCTTTACTCGCAGGTAGTTAAACTGCTTAAAGTTTGAAGAGGCATCGCGAATATACGCGTGATTCGATGGATATCCGTAATATCCAATGTTTATTAATAAACTCGATTGCGCTTTTATTAAATATTTTATCTTCCTTTCGCGCGCGCGCTCGCATTGTACATTTTCATTACAAAGTAATAATGCCATGCGTAACACGTGCCACGCTGATAACGTTTCACTCCATCCGTCTTTTTCTCTCTCTGTAACATGAATTTTTCCAAAATTTATATATGCTTTTTTTTTACATCGCTCATAATCCGCGCGCGGAACAAATAAACGTATCGCTTCTAATCGACGATGGATCCCGCGTTTGAAACTTGCGAAAAGCAAATGAAAAACTGACAATCTCCGCGCGAAAGATTAAAATTTTCATAAATATTAAAAGAGTAAGATATTCGAGGAGTACATTGCGGTGGGCTAAAATAGATTAAAATTCAGCTGAGTAGCTCCGCTGGTGGTGTCGTGCTGCTCTGTGTGGTACGACTGGTATAACGCATACGTACGCGAGTGGCACGTGGCATAAATGCCGCATAAAGTTGCATAAAAAAGTGAAATTTTCGCGGGAAAACGTGGGAAAAATTAAATCGATTGGTGGAAAAATGCAAAAAGTTGTGTGTCGGATCATATTGACCAGGCTACCGATACGGTCCCACTCACGGGCGCGATCCCACTACTGCGCGCCACGGAGACTTTTGGCTGCTGGGTTTCCCCTCTGGCCCGGTTCGCCTCTCCTTAGCCAACCTGGCCACCCTGGACTCCTCCAGGGTGCCCATATTGATGGCGAGCTTAATGCGGACGCCCAGTCAACGTGGACCCCGTACCAGCAGTGACCCCCGATCTCAGAACCTCCAACATAACTAGCCTCCGAGTAGCCGGATTACAGGAGACGCCACGCTCCCAGCTGACAGCTACTACTCGGAACTGATATATGAACATCCAAATTGCCCCCAATTCACCCCTTTTCAACCCTCTCAACATCCTCTCATCGCAATCAACAATCTCCAAAAATCCAAAACCGACGTGCCACCTCCATCCCGATCAATTTTTTTTCGCTCATCATCGCCAAAGAGAGAGAGAGAGAGAGTTCGCCACGATCCGCCGTAACTTCGGTATCCGGGTGCCTCTCGCACGGTAACGACGACGAAAACGGGAAATTTTGGAAAAAATTACGTTGAACCAGGAGTTTCAGAGCGTATTGTTTCATCGCGAACGATCGATCCTCGAACTCTTGTCTTGAGAATGTGATCGAGTAAGATCGAAAGTGGAAATCGAAGGATATCCGTCGATCGTGGTTTCCGGGTCCTCGATGGGTTCTTCCGGTTCACGCGTATGTCTTTCGGAGGATCGATGCCAGGAGCAAGAGTCATCGAAATCATATGATTACAAATTGCGTGTGCGTATGCGTGTGCGTGTATGGAGGCATTTATCGGAGATTTTTTAAGGTTGACGCATCGTCATTGTGGTTTTTCATAAAAATTAGTTTGCGGTGTGCGATAACATTATCTTTGGTTGGGGTCACGTCACGTGAAGTCGCAGTGCCGTGTCGCGGCTGGTGGGGCCCGTTTCCCGCGGGCTATTTCACCGCAATAGGATTAATAGCAGGCAACGTGGGTGTCTACTTACGCGTGCACGCGCACGCGCGCTCACCTCGCGACCACACGCGTGTCTCGCACACGATTTACACCCACACCCATACTCATGCACATGCACACGCACGCACGTAGACGCTTACAGTGCGCGGGAACGTACGTTCTCGAATTCAAGTTTCTCTGCCGCAGCCTGTAGGACAGCAATGTCATGTGACGTGGTTAGCCGCAGACTCGATACGCACTTCCAGCGGTTCTCAGCCACGATTGCGTAACGCGTTCAATACCGACGCGTTGCATTACTCGATATTACGGCCGACGGGGATACAGTTCCGTTTTTTTTATTTATAGCGCGTCGGCGTCATCGGCCGATTGTGCAAAACCGCGATTTTAAGCTTCTCATTTTGGCGGACACTACCGAGAGATCCAGAATCTGTTTTACCGATCTATGGTAGCGCGAGAGATCCGAGAGCCGAGAAGATCCCAGCTTCTCGTAGTTTCCCCCCATTCTCCCGGTGATCTTTCGGTTTGAACAATGGGAAACTGCTTTCTTCGAGGGGGTTCGGGTTGGAAAATAATTGAAGCTTGTCCTGGTTTTGTTGAAATTGTATTATTTCGTTGATAGACAAGATTGCAAGACGTACATAATTTTTCAGTTCTGGAAGTATTGTCGAGGACATTTTGCTCATATTATCCTCCGCTTTTGTGCTTCCAGTGACTCTCAAATGCAGCCACATTGTCTGCAAATGCACTGTACATTTTACTTCGCGGCTGTGCTAGCCGGTATAACAAAAGAATAATCCGCTTAAATTATAGCCGTTTGTTCACATCTCCTGCCATTTAATTTCTTCCGAGCTTAATCTTTAAAGTCGCAAGAAACTACCATAAATAATTTTTTTTCAGTTCCAGCATCGTTTACTGATTTAGTGTTATTAATTACGTAATCGGAGAAAAATCGCGAGGAACGAAGAAATCCCTTCATTCTGACGCGCTTGACTTTTGTCTCAATGATTTCATCCTGGTCAATTGGCAAATTTCATTCAACCGGAACTATCACTTTATTTAGAAGAGAATTAATGAACGCGTTCTTGAAAGCGAAATTTATTATTATCTCAAGAATGTGTGTGTGTGTGTGTGCGCGTTTAATGATCGGTTCTCCTTATGAAAGATTTTTTATTTTGCCTCGACGTGCTTGAAGTAGGTTGCGCTTGGTCTTTAGAGTCTCGAAATTCCCATCTGGCCTAAATTTGGCACTGATTGACGCACGAGCGAATTTTCTAATTTGCGCTTAGCTTGGATACCGAGCTTAGTGGATACCAAGCGATGCAGGAGTATGATCGATATTCAGAAGTCGGGCACCTGGTTTTCATACTACAAATACAAACCACCACACACTAGGTAAAGATAGACACGCTGGAAAGAGGGAAGCGTGGAGCCGCTCGGAAGAAGAAATTGAATTTCCGCTATTCTGCATAGAACAACGTTTATTTTATCCATTATAATAATTCTGAAATTACGGAAACTTTCTCGTAGATCATTGATCTATGAAAATAAATGAGAACAACCGTGTAATTAACGATAATGATAATTACGTGCAACTACGCAATAAAATTTTCGTAAATTTTGCCACGATTCAAACATGCGAAATGCTGAGTTTTCATGGGATCTCGATAAATTTTAAAGTTTCAATTGCGGTGTTTCGGTTGCTCTTATGCTTTCAGAAACTTGGAAATAGGCTCTTCAGTCACACTTAACAAATACAGGGAGAGAATATAATTCCACGAAACTTTTACGGGGAATTTTCCAAATAAATAAGAAAATTAAAGAGGGTTTAGTGAAGTTATCCTTTGGAGCGGAGGCAGGGAACCCTAAACCATAGTTATATTCTAATTATCGTATCTCGTGAAAAACCAAAGAAAACAAGTGAGGATTTTCCGGAACGATCTAACTTCACGTGGCTGCTGAATATTACGTTTAGAATTTTCGAAGCCTACTAAACCGGGGAGAGATGCATGCTAATGCCGGAAATCTCGAGCTGTGGGGAAACAAAAGGGCGAGAGTACAAGTGGTGCTGGTGGATACATCCTGGAAGAGAAGAGGGTGGGTGAGGATGGCCTCCAGCACGCACCTGCTCGGACCTCCGCAGTTTAATTAATTCGGGCTTTTCCACGTTTCGCGCTTTTCATACACCTATATACTCCTCGTCACTAATACAATCGCAGGATTTCCGTATAAATGCACGTTTCGACCTAAACACATTTTACGTATGTTTTCCGATACAACGGATACTGTGCATTTCTCAGTTTACCTTTTCAGACACACGCACACGCTCCTTTCAAGGGAAATTATATTACACGCGTCTCTACTTTAAAGATTTCCACGCGTCCAAATGCGCGCACACACACACACAAGAATCAAACGTAAATAGAATTTGCATGCGAAATTAAATTAAACGAAAGGAAATGATCGGTAAGAACGCCGCGTAAGTGGAATCGGAGTTGGGGAGGAAAGATGGAACTTTGAAGTGGTAGAATTGTTACGTAAATATATGTTTTAATACAAAATGCATCTTGTAACTCTGTTTGAAGGTTTTCCTCGAGTTAGCCTAGCCTTTGCACTAATCCCGAGGCAAGTTTCGGGATAGAGCTATCATTTCCCTAAAGTTTGCAACCAGCAAATGCTCATAACTGCGTTTATTACCGGAAAGTAATGAATAGAGTGGACGGAAGTAGAAAACTGAACGTAAAATACGTCGAATAATGAGTAGTAGATTTAAAGATTAGTTCTTTCTCGTTCTAGAGTGTACTCGCGTTATAAATATTCATTAATTATAATCCGCAAGAAAATTTATTAGAGTACAGATTTAGTGGAGTTGCTTTTTAATCACGCACGGCGCGCGGGAAAAAACTACCGTATTTTACAATGGAAAGTAAATAAAACATTGGTGGATCCGCCAATGGGAATACCATTATGTACGCTTTAGATTTATAGCATCCATTAATTATCTGAAATTAGAACGCGAAATTAATTTCCCAATTTCCATCACATTGCCATCAATTCTTTCCAAATGTTATCTTTAATGCTATTAATAGGGAATTAATGATCACATATGAGCGAATTAAAGACCAATATCCTGGAACACATAAAGTAATTAGATCAAATGGATCCTTGTAAATT
The DNA here is from genome assembly GCA_037305995.1 of Sclerodermus sp. 'alternatusi'. Lineage (NCBI taxonomy): Eukaryota > Metazoa > Arthropoda > Insecta > Hymenoptera > Bethylidae > Sclerodermus > Sclerodermus sp. 'alternatusi'. Next base: position 2,003,253 of record CM074553.1, read on the forward strand.
GGACAGATTATACCAGCATTTATAAATTAATTTCATTTTACGGATACTTGGAGATTCATTAAAATTAATGATTGCGGAAAAACCGAGAGTACACGAAACGAGCCCTCGTGAACGCGCGAAGGAAATAATCGAAGGAGGCAAGTGGGTGAATAAAATTTCGTTGCTTATCACCGACTATTATCACTGCGTGCAATAAATAAACTAGAAAAGCAAAGCGTTAGCTCCAGAGAAGGAGAGACGGAGAGATTATTCGCCTGGATCGCTCGCTGAAATCTCTGTTTTCCTTTGAAGCACAGTTTCGTTGAAAGATAATAAAATATAAGGGAGATAAAAATTGTGCAAGATAAACATGGCAAACATGGCATAATTTTCTACCGCAAACCACGCGTGTGAGCCGAAAAAAGAGAGAGAGAGAGTCTTGTCGAGTTTCGCATAACCTGTGTATAAATATGAAAATACATGGAGCTAATAAAAGGAGGTAAATGCTCTATCCGCAAGTTTGGCAAAGCCATTGCGGTGCATTATTGTTTACGCGCACGATTTGTACGTGCCATTAATTATTCAGGAATGTGTGTGGGTATGTGCGCGTGTGCAAGGTGGAGTGCAACAACGGCAGCGATGCATTCGCGGTGGCAATCGTCGTAGCTTAATTCGCGAAAGCAGCAGCCACCGCTGGCGAGCGAGAAAAGCAAAGCAAAGCAGCACCGGAAGTAAGCAGCAGGCACCCAGCCGTTTCCGGCGACGACCTACTGGCCAGAAAATTTTAACTTAACCGCGCGTAGCTTGTTAAGCCGAATTAAATCAATTAAGCAGTACACACACCCCATTGGAAAAATTTAATTGCTCGAAACTATTTCGTTCGGCTGATTCGCCTGTTTACTTGATTTCTCTCCTTCCTTCCTTCCTTCTTTCGTTTGGATTAATTCCTTTTTCACGTTCCACTCATTTCCTCCGTTCGATCAATCCAATTCGCAGAAACTCCCATTTACTCCTCCGTTATTTTCAAGAGGGAATTTATGCGTTTGCCAGTCGTGGAACGTTGGGGACGGTGACATTTTTACGCTACGAGAAGAACCGGAAGCGGAGGGGACATGGCCAGTTCACGAGACCAGAACTGGTACCACCAGTGGCACCAGCTTCGGTATCAGGGCACAGGACACCGGAACTGCGTTAGCTCGATGCAAGTGGAAAGTTTAATAGCTTTGGTAGCCTGCTTCGGTTCGCGTGTGCGATGTACGAAGACCCATAGAATTTCTTGATTCTTTGGGTTTTTCGCTTCGATCGGCCCGTTTAGCCCCTTTGGTTTTCTCGTGCCATTGGTCCGATGCGTTAGGTGGCGTGTCCCGTTGATTCTCGATCATTTTAGCCGGTTCACTCGCTTAACGCGATCGTTCCGTTTATTTTGCAGGTCTCGCCGATGGCTCTCCCTCGTTTACACTCCGCACAAAGTAGCAGCAGACGAATAAGGTGGCAGCCAAGCAGCCAAGCAGACAAGCGGCCAGGCGTCTCTGGCGACAGCCTACCAGCCAGGGAGTTTCAGTTTGCTTATGCTAGCCCGTGTACGTACAGGCCTGGAATAGCTCCGATAAACATTCGGCTCTCCAACCCGACACGACGCGTGTGTAAGGCCTCGATATATTTCGCTTCCGCATACCGGGTGTTCCGGAAACTCTCGACCTCCTCCTTTACGACCCCACGCCGGAAGCTCGCTGGATGCCCCCTGTGTGCCCGCGCCTACGCTATTAACGTTGAAATATCTCCAACCCCTACGCAGGAAACCAGACAGATCGTTGTCGAGATACCCCGACACCTTCGTGGCCAATTTTCTCTTTTGTTAATCGTCCATTGTCCTTTTCCTCAAATTTGCTAATTCGATTTATGCGTGTCGACTGTCCTCGGGGTTGTCGACTTTTGGCGAAGGAAGCGGATTTTTTGAAGCGGTTTTCCTTTGGCCAGGACTCCCTGCCGAACTTACGCGACTGCTGCGGAAATCTGGATTTAAGGAAGTTTCGCTGCAAGATTTCGTTCGAAAGAGGAGAGAGACCGAGAGGAGGAGAGAAATGTATTAATGGCAATTATAAAGCGATGCAATTTAAAGGGATTTAGCAGTTGTTTACCTGTTTAAAACTACGTTAAATCAGCACAGGCTGGGCTATTGACGAAGATTTTATCTAAACTTAATGCATACTTGCACTATTTAAAGTGTGGCGCAATTACGCTAGGAGAATTACCGCATTTCAATTTAAAGCCACGACTACTCTCTGTTTAATTTTGGCTTTATTAAAACCAAGTTGGAAAAGCAATGATCTGGTAAATTGAATTGTGTTACAGAGCAAACTCTGCGTATTACTAAATATTTGATATTTGTGCTAGAAGCAACATATAACGTGCACAAATATTTAGTTTCGTACAATTGAAAATTAATCGAACGATGACAGGAATCCATTTCACTTTGATGGTGCAAAAAAGTTTTCAGCGTCGATTGCGATGGCAGTCACGACTATGATGGTTGGTTCCCTCCGCACTTTGGCTATTTCCTAAACGTTTCTATTATCAGTGGCGAATATTAAGATATTGTGTTTCGACCTCTCTTATTTATGTGCTACGTGAATATTGGAAAGCGTATCTTTGGCGGTTGCTTCGGAATATTAAGTGGCGTGGACCAAGCCGAGACCCCCATAACTATAAGCAACGTAGCTGCATTCTCGAGGTTTTCCAAAGTTAACGCTCCGGTTCATTGTTTTTGCCACAGGACCGATTCCCATGCGGGGTCCTTGCAAAAATGGGGAATTGCACAGCGAAGTGCTGAGATAAGATGGCGGAGCATCCGGCATCGTCCTCCATCGTCCGACCAAGTTGACGCGGGAGTGCAGTTCTCGCGGGCCAAGAATAGCGGACAGCGTATAATAATTTAGAGGAAAACGCCTGATTAAATTCCCGGCCTCGAAGTTTCGGCCCAATACCTTCTCTTCGGGGCAACGATTCACCGGGAGTTAGCCGGAAGTATCGTATGGTATCGATTTAATAACGGGTGGTTATTAAATTATCGGGACTTTGAGCAACGGCTTGCGCGCGAGTTTAACGTGCCTCTGCAACGCCATGGCATTTTCTCCCCTAAGTACACGCGGTGCTGATGCATGTTGCTTCAAGGATATCGGGGAGTCCCCCCGCGCGTTGACTCGAATTCACCCAGAATTCTTAGCGGCGGGACAAAAGGACAAAATCGCTGAACTCGGCGGCACCCCTTTCAATTCCATTAGTGAATTGCTCAGAATTTAGCGATTGTTAGCGAAATTGCCGAATTTTCCCCGAAGTTAATTACTTCGGTAATTCGCGGCAGCCATTTGCAACATTGTAAATCATTGTAGTAATTGCAGTAGCGAATTGTGGGTGCTAGTAAATTGCGCTAGTCGATTCAATTGGCAAGTGATACATGCATGAATATACATATGCTTATGGATGCATGTATTTATCGCGTACATACGAACGAGCATGGTGTACGGGAAGTTGCACGGGAATCGGCAAATTTTCCTGTGCAACGATAATTACCGATAGCGCATCGTAGTTTTTCATAATGAGATCCAAGCACGAATCTAATCGGGAAATTATCAATCGCGGTCCACCACCACCACCATCACGCTTGGTGGTAGTTGACGATAAATCGTGATCAGACCTACGGTTTATCACAGTACTATTTTCAAGCTATCGCAATAATTGTTCGCGATAATCAATCCGGGCTAAGAGCGATTTGCATAATTCACGTGAAATCGATTTCTCTGGATGACACGAGGGTGGAGTGAGAAATTTCGCGAGAAAAAGTAACAGCGGCGGCGGCAGCGGCAGCGGCAACAGCAGCAGCAGCAGCAGCAGCGAGTCCATCGAGAGGTCCAGCTTGCGAAACGGCCGACTATTAAATTAAGCGCAACACGTTCCTCGCGGTAATTTGTTAACTTCAATGCAGTAACTCGCAATTATTCGCATTCAGCTGTTCGAGAGTCGACGTACTTGAACGCACGTGCTCTCTCGGCGAAGCTTTCGTCGCCGGAATAATGACGCTCTCTCTCTTTCCCTCTTTCTCCCGTTCCGCTGTTCCCTTCACCCCTACCGGTAGTCGCCCTGTTAGCGAGAAACGGCGACTGGTGACGTCATCGGAACACATAGGGGAATTAGCCCCTTTCTTGTACGGAGACGCGGGAAATTCCTGCGGCTAGCGAGCTCGAGGAAAATTCTAATGGCGGAACGGTAAATGGGAGAACGTGAGACACGCGAAGTGGCCGTGCAGTTTGACGACAACGACGACGACGTCAGCGGATCGGCATCCTCGAGTAAATTTCGATCGCGTCGAGTTACAGAAGTTAAGTTTTATCTCCGCCGGGAACGAAGTCGATTGCGAACTCTGGACGGACAAACTGCGCAACTCTGCCTGGCGCACCGCTGAGAGAGACAAATATTTTCTTCTTCATATGCAACGCGCCGAGGCAAACTTTTATTTCGCGCGCCAGCCGAGTGATTTTCCCCGGGAAAGGCCAGAGGCGGGTAAAGCAAAGGTCCCTGGCCCAGTTTGCCACTGAAAATCCGTGCTATCGCCAAATTATCCTACTACCACCCACTCACCCTCGAGTCATCGACAATATTCCAAAGACCGTGCGAAGTAAAGGACGTAACGTGGAAAACTGTTTTCCTCGCGGAACAGCCAGGAGACCTGAAAGCAGAAGGGGGATGACGAGGGGGTGCGAGGAAAATTCGATAACTTCACAGGTAAGAAATATTTTATTTCCGTAAGGTTTTTCTTTTTTTGCATCGCATGGTGTTTCTTCATTATTAAGCGGGAGAAAGATCGAAGTAAGCCGCTGGTCGTGGTTGTGTGGTGGTGGTGGTGGTGGTAGTGGTGGTGGTTGATATTGCGGGTGCTCCAGTTCTGCTGTGGAGGGGCCACCCAGTGCGTTGGCCGGGGTTCTCGAGCTGCTTACAGCTCTAGGTTGCTCGATACGCTATTGCAATGTTGCACCGGTGCATCGTTGTGGTGTCGAGGGGCCAGGAACGCACGCGAAACGACGGGAACTTTCGCAAAGCGTATTATAGTATACAGTTATGTAGGTACGGGGGCGGAAATACCTTGGAGGAAACAGGAAGCTGTCTCCGGTGACTCTTCTGTAGATCCAGAGGAGGAAAACGAGCGTGTCGGGTCCGAGAGTGTGATTTCACCAACGATGAAGCTTCCCTCATCCTCTTCCTTTTCCCCATAGTGTTCTTCCGCATTTAAGCGCTCTTCTTCCTCCGCCTCCTCTTCTGTTTCTTTTTCTTCCTGTTATCAACCCTCTCTGTCTCCCTCTCTCTCTCTCCCTCCCGCTGCTCACAGTACCCTTGTCTTTTCCGCGATCTCTTTCCTCTTACCCACGTCCCTTCCCTCGCTGTTTTATCTTTTCTTCGGATTTTTCCTCTCTTTCTCTTTGTATCATTTTTATTCCTTCGGTTTATTGTTTTTAAGGGGGTTAGCCAATGACGTTAGATGCGTTTAATTGTGTGGCGGAGCACATTCGTGTCTGCGAATGCAATTAAATAGGTAGAATTGGAATATTCTCGGGGAATTTAAACGTGACATTTTCGTATTACAATAGATGCATTTCTCATGTCAGATCAACCAATGAAGGAAACTAATGGCCAATAAAGCATTTATATCGATTCGTAAAAATAAGTGAGTCCTACGTGACCGTCTTTATTGGTCTGCTGTCTGCCTTTCTTTACTCTATACCAACAGAAGAATAGTATTATCTTAAAACACGTGGACTTATGCCAAGGCATTATTCTCGCGCATTTTTTCGAAAGTACTATTGGCATAAATTATTGTTCCTATAAAGCTGGAATAAGTACATAATTGATATTTGCCAAAATGACATCTAAATTCAAGGTAAATTATGTAAATTTGTTTATGTTTAGGATATTAAATTATTCAAAATTTGTTTGAATGTTACGAATGTGGGTTTATGCCATTTATAAATTTAGTTGAATTAATAATCATTAAATTATGTAAATACCATAGTGATAATTCGTATTTCAAACAAATAATATCATATTCCAGATAATAGAGAGAAGGAGAGAGAGAGAGAGAAAGAGAGAGAGAGAGAGAGAGAGAGAGAGAGAGAGAGAGAGAGAGAGAGAGAGAATCGCGCTGCAGTTATTTAATTAATTATTGAATTATCATAGTGTGAATTAGAATAAAGGAGTGATAAAGGCTTCTCTATCTAATGATTATTCATTACGAAAAAGAAAACGGTGAACGTTTTAGAAATTTACCAATCACACGAGTCATTTATTATCGGTTCATGGTATTTGATATTACTTATTGCCAGAGACAGTAACGTGGGAAAAAACATTAAAAGCTATTTAATCATTGGTGAGGCATATATGCATCATTCGAAAAAAAAAACAAAATAAAAAAATCTGGAAAATATCTGTGACGCATGTTTGATTAAAAAATATTTTATCTCGAAAAGTGGTAGGTACACAAATTGAATTTTATTAAATAAAACAAGAGGACTCTGAAAGTTTTAAAAGGCATTTAATTATTTAATCCAGCGTGTGCTTTGGTAGTGGCGCGGAGGGTTGTTTTTTTCGAAATAGTTGAATTTTCTTAAATAGTGCTTTCAGGGAAAAATGAGATATAAATATTCATCTTAGTTCCATTGAACGTTCTTGCTTGATTAGAGAGTCTAGGATCTAGCCAATAGCGTGATGGTATTCTCGTGATACGGGCGAAGTCACGGTGATTTGTTCTACCCGTATTTCGTGAATTTTACCATCCGCTCGTGAGATAAAAGTCGGCAGCAATTTGCGCGCGGTTCCTTCCATAATTAAATATTCTAATAAAGTAATTACAAATACAAATTTCGCCAAAACAATTCATAATTTCGTAATTTCTCGTTTAACGATAGCTCTTCCTCTTTAACCATCAATTTTCTTCTCATAATTCTTTTAAATTGTATGCATTGGCATGGCGATGGCACGCTAGCATAATAATAATAATTCTATTCTTCTAATTCTTCCATTCTTTCTTTGGAGCATAAGTGTTCTTTTTTTTGCTCGATTTCCGTGGATTTTTATATATTTTACGAAAATTATGAAATTTCCTGTAAAGGTCAACGCGTGTCAATGTGCGCGATAGCTACATAATGCACAGGTTCGGTACACAGGTGAGTTTCTGTGTACACGAATTTTTATCTTGCTTGATGCCATCCTTCGTGACTTTTCTCAAATAATAATCATTTAAAATTCTTTCGCGTTATAACCTCGAGTATATACGGAGAAGAGACTGCTCTGAAAAATATCTCCAAGAGACGTGTCTGTTTTAGCAAAAGTGACATTTTTAATTATTGTGCATTTCGAGTGTTTCGTAATCTGTTACTTTGAACTTTGCGTGAAAATACTGGTGCGCTATTAGTTTAGGAATGTTCTTCACGCGAGTGCCTTATCAAATCTATTTAAGTGACGCTGGAATATATTCATTTGAAAAACTGTCCATTTTCGTGGCGGGTCGTTAAAAAAAGTTCGCGGACACGGAGGACCGGGACCGGGACCACGACCAGAAGAGGATGAGGACCAGGAGGAAGGGTGATGATGGCGACGGCGGCGGCAGCAAACACATCGAATCAAATAAAGAAAACAGCTAAGGTAATTATTCGAGAGGGCCGTTTGCCCATTCGCTCTGTGAATTTTTCGCGATATTTCTCAAAGTGAAATGTACAGAGGTGCGTTTGGCAGCATGGGGGAGGGAGAACGAGCGAATCGAGGAAAATGTGTGCGTGTGTAGGTTGAACGTGGCCACAGGTAGAGACTGTAGTAAAATATTCCAAACGTACGTCACGTGTGTTTCGTATGCACGACGGTGTTTATGAGCAGCGCATTGACGGACAATGGAGTCCAGGACGAAAACAAGCGGCGTTTTAACACGGCCGCTCGAGAACCACATTCCGTTAATCCACGATCCACACGCTACCCATATATTTTTAGGAACCTCCCACATCCGTTTGTCAGTAGAGCTTTCCACCATAAACTCTCGGCAAAAAAGCTAATTTCGTGGATCTAGTCTCTTCTCTCTCGCTCCTTCTCTCTCGAACTACAATTCTAAGCCTTTTTATTTTTTCTTTTCCCTCCGACAAATATATAAATTTCCAATAGAGATTTTTTCCTATGCGGGTGAGCAGAGGTTCTCACTCGAGGCATAGGAATTCCTTCTAAATTAGAATAAGACAAATAGGAGGGGCAGAGGGTGAAAGAGAGACGTTATCAGAATATCTCTATTCTTCTCGTTACGATAGCAGGGTGCGGAGTTGGAGCGGGGCGGGGGTGGAAAGGGAAGAACGCGAAGCAGGGGAGAGTACACCAACTAGCGAGAGGGGTTGAGAAGGGCGACAGTTAAGAGGTGACTGAAAGCACTTTGCGACTCGAAAGGGTCCACCGCGAATAAACGTGAAAGCGAACGTGGCTTTTCCGTTCACTGCGTTTACGACGCTCGATAAAATGCTCAGCGGAACACTGACGAATGGATGGCGGATAAGGTAGTTACTAAAAATATATAACAAATAAGCAGAAACAATAACGAAACCCGCCGCCGCCACCGTCATGAGGGAAAATAAAATAAAATGGTTAGGCACACGTGAGAGAGGGGTGGTTCTGACGGTGGAGAGGAAGGGGACAATTTGTGAAACGGAAGAGAGAAGAACCGATTAATTAAAAAAAATAAAAATGGCGGCAATAACTGATCCTGAGAGGAAAAGCATAAATAAATGAGGGTTCTCCTGGAAATTTCACGTTGGTAGCGTTTCCGGGCCTCTCGATAATCCATCAATATTGAAAGATTACGAGCAAAAGCTATGGTTGCAAGGGGTGTCGGGGGAGGGGGGCAGAGAAGTTTGCTCAGGGCTTCCGGCGCGAACTTTCCTTTCCTTTCCTTTCCATTCCTTTTCGAAATCATTTTTTACGAGGATGTAAAATTTTCTTCTCGCGAGAATATGACAGTTTGCCGAGTTTTACGGGAGAACCGGGAGAAGGAGGAAGCGGCGGGGGGTAGGGGATCTTGCAGGAGTATCGGGGACCGAGCGAGAGAGTCCCCGGGCGGACTTGGTCGAGGTAACGGGAAGATCGCGAGCCTCGTTAAAAATTGAAGCGAAATTCTTATTGGATTTTAATCCCGCGGGAGATTCCAGACACCGTAGGGCCCCGGGATTTCTAAATCCGAGCCTGGCCGTGCGTGAACGAGTATGCCGGACTAACAACCGAACAACTCCTCCATGAATGCGACGTGTCGTGAATTTTGATAAGTCTCGACTTTGTGCCCTACCGCCCCGGGTCGACGATCGGCTAAAAATCCCCCGCGACCCCGCGCCACCCCCCGCCGCTTTCCTTTCTCACAATGATATTCCTCTTTTTCTACGAATCCACGAAAATACACGGGCCTGCCCACTCGGCACACTCAATATTAAAACTTTCATATCGAATATCAACGCGGTAGAAGCTCCCTCGCTTCTTCCTCCCACGCGCGCGCGCGCGCACAAGCGTTCTATGGGAAGTAACGGGAAAAGTATGTTTCCCCGTGTTTCCGCTTCCTCGAAACTGGTCCGAGTGTTCCTCGCCTATATGGAAAAAAGATTAATTTGACAAATAACACGCGATTCGTCAGAGCCACCCCCGCTTTGATCGGAAGTGGCAATTTTTCCCCGGGAGACGCGCGAAATCCGCCTGGATCGCGCGTTGCGCGCTTATCGATAAAATTTCCAAGTGCCTGTTGATATTTTAATTGTTCGATCGCGCCGCGCGAGGAAACGATCGACCGATGCCTCTCGCGATAATTGCAGCTCCGGAACAATAGCGGGAGAAGAGGAGGAGGCCTTTCCTGTCCAGTCGCAACAATGCGTTATCACTCTCGCGATCCTCGATCGAGAAATCGGCGCCTGGAAGCCTAAAAAGTGCGTAGCTGAGATCCGAGTGCACGTGGATCAGGAATATGAGTGTGCGTGCGTGCGTGCGCGCGTGTGCGCAAGTGGGGGTGGCGGTGCATCTAGTTTCGCGCGAAACGAAGCGGGAAGGCGGGGAATGGCGGAGAATTGATGAAAAGTGGGCATGTAGTGGAGCTACGAGACCTGTGAGCGAAATAACAAGAAAATGGGATTTCATTTGCGTTTAATCGGAAGTGCCAGCGTAGGTAGGCAGTACCGGATGCGGCACGAGTTCCACCCGGTGCTGCTCGCCAAGGCGAAAAATCGTTTGTTTGTACTCGCTCGTGCTTCAGCCATGTCTCTGACTTTACATCTGCCTCTGCCACCTCTACTACGGTTCTCTCTCTACTCCTCCACCGCTCTTCGGATCTCTCTTCCTCTCCCCCCCCCCCCTTACTTCACCGGCATTCCCGGCTTCGTATACCTCCCCTTTTCCTCTTCGTCAGTCACCTTTTTCCGTCACTCCAACATCTCTCTTCTTCCCTCGTCTACCTCCAACAACGTCCTTTGTCTTATCGTTACTTAGGTATTCTGTCCTCGTTCGCAGCTCGTACTCTCTCCCCTTTTTCCTTCACACTCCTACTTCCTTTCTTCTCTCTATCTCACCCAGCCTATCCTTCTTTTCGCTTGTTTTTCACCTTACTCTCATTCGCCGTGTCCCTCCACTTTGTTCTCTCCCTGTACTTTTCTGTCCTCGAGCTTCTTTCTTTCTTCTTTCTCTCTCGCTCAAGCGGAGGCTCCTTCCTCTCCGACTTCCCTTCCCCGCCCTTCCCTTCGGCACCACGCTTCTTTTAGTCTTGTTCTTGTTCCTTCGAATCTCCTTTTTATTTCTCTCCCTTCACGCTTCCTCGTTCTCGGCTCCTTCGCATTGTCTCTCCCTTCTCATCTTCTCTTTGTTTCTCTTCTTCCTACTTTTTCTTCGCGTCGCGCAACTGCATGTACGTACAGTCGACGGAAAATTACGAGGAAATGAGGGAGTCGGATCTGCAACAATGTACACAGCAAGAGACTCTACGAAACGAAACCACACATGAAGCAACAAATATATCGCGTACTTGGCGCAAAAACGTGTGCTAGCTCCTTCCGGCGCATTTACCAGTGTACTCGTGTACGTGCAAATACTCTGGAACACGTGTGCGCAGAAAAGTTCAATTACTTCATAGCCGCAAGAGCGTGGTATCAACACGCGTGTTGACCGGGTCCGGAAAATAAAAAATACCGGGGGGGAGAAAAGAATTTCAGACCGCTTCATTCTGGAAATTCTACCAAAGATTTTATTTTTAGTTTCTACCCGATCCTCCCCCGCTAAAAAAAATACCTATATATTTCCGTGGGCGATATTCCTTAAAATGGTAAAATTAATATCAGCCTGAATTCAAATATTTTTTATGCAATCGTCGGACTATAAGCAGACAAGGGATGTTCTCCAAAGGCTCTCGAGATCCTCGATCTCTTTTGGATAATGCTATTTTAGAATTCTCCACGGGGTGAGACTGTTTCAGCGGTTTTGTTCGAAATAAATAAGCCACGAGCGAGGTCTCGATTTCTTTGGAGCGATATTGCTTGAGAATTCAGGGTGGAATTCATTTCAGCGGTTCCAGTCGATAAATTATACAAAAATATGAAAAGATTAAGGGTAACTTTAACGGGAGCCCTCTCGTCCTGGAGCTCCGTTCGATTTCTCTCGGGCGATATCACTTCGAATTTCAGGGTGGAGCCTGTTTCAGCGATTTGGCCCGACAGGATTTCGCGTGGGTGGATATACGTTCGCCGAAAACCGAGTTAGGCGCAGCGATGCGGGAATTTGCATCCACGGCTGTCGCGTGAAAAGTCTCAAGGTGGATCCGTCGTCGTTCCGGAGCCGACCGGCTGTGAATTTAAGATCCGCTCCTGCGAAGGGCAGAGGAAAGACTGTGGAAGGGGCGGGAGGGAAAGGGGACGTGGAGGGTTGTTGAAAGAAGCACGAATCGAACGCTAATTTGGCGTCTGTCGTATCGGGCTTCCCCTCCGCTTCCCCTCTCCTCCTCTCCTTCTTTCTTTCACCTCAACCCTCCAACCCATTCCCACCACCCCTCCCTTCCCAGCTCTCCGTCTCCTCAACCCCATCGACTCTTTACACCCGCAGTCTCGACGTGGACCGAGTGCATTAAAATAAATTAATTTTCATGAGATTTTCCCGTAGCGAATGGCCGTTACGGGGCTTAAAATAATAATTCAACGAGCCGCTCGCGAAATTTGCATTTTGAAGGCGCGGCACGCTCCTTCGCGACCGCGACAGGAGTGAATCGAATGCGAGAAGCGAGAAGGGATGAGCTCAAAACATTATTGCCGTGGAACGAGCGGGGTGGAGCGGGGGTGCCACGGGAGAGAAAGTTGAAACTGAGAAACTGAGAAACTAAGAGAATTCTCCGAGCGCCGCGCGACTCGTCCTGTATCCTCGATTACGTAGTTACCAAAAATAGCGGGAAATTACCTGAAAAAGAATTTCCACCCTCCTCTAACCGTAGTCTCACACCGGGCAATTAATCTGGACCCTAAATTTCCACACTCGACTCCAAAATCATTTCCGCTGAATTTACAAGCGATAATAACGAGATCCGGAAGGACCCGTTTGCCTGGATCGATCGCTTGGATTCTTCCTCGACATTGTGGCAAACGGAATCATCGATGAAATACCTTCGCCCGTATCTGAAATATCGTATTTGCCATTCTCGAAAAAAATAAGAAGCACTGGGTTTGCTCGCGAGGGAGAAAGAAAAAGATAGATAGGCAACCAGGCGGACGGACGGACGGACGGACAGAGGGAGAGAAATGGGAATTGGGGATGGGAATGAGGACCGTTTCGTAGGGAAAATCCAATATTTAAAAGGAGAAGTCGAAAGGAAAATGCAAGCTTGTCCATGGCCGCTTGAATTTGATATTCCTCACAGATGTTGGCGCCGAGTGCAATCATTGGCGATGCATTACGTAGGTATTTCTATTCTTATTCGATCTTGCGCAATATACGGGAGGGGTAGGTGTATCGATCCTCTACCTTCTTCTTGTCCGAAGTTCTGGCCAGAAGAAGATCGAAGCCCAGTAACGGATTCTGAATCTCGCGCTATTTGCACTTGCACCGCCGAAGATGGCGTCTCACAGCTGGCGAGACCCGGGGGGCGCCAGTCTATCCCGAATCCCGACAAGAGAAACGGGAAAACCGGGGATGTAGATGGAAGCCGAGATCCCGTCGTTGCCGAGCAGCACGATAATTCCACCTCGGAACCTTTACGGCGCCCTTTCTCCAGGAATCCCTCGAGTACCTTCCTCGGCAACCTACTACTAGCCTCTCCTCTCCTCTCCTCTCCTCTCTTTTCTTTTTTCTTTTTTTCTCTCTTTGCTCCTTTTTCGCTACTGCTTCTTCCGCCACTGCTCTAAATCTTGTTTCTTCTTTATTTCCTCTCGACCTCACCTTTTTCTATATTTCCCCTTCCCCGTCGCAGCACGGGACGGCAAATTCTCAAAATACGAGGCACCCTGGCCTGGCGTCCGTCTCCTGGACACTTCAGATAGGAGACACCGTCGGCTTCCCGTGAACAGCAGCTGATTGCAACTCGAGTTCCCCCTCTCCTAATCTCGAGTGCTCCCACCCCCGGGATACGACTCCCTTTTCTATTCTCTCCCCCAATTCCACTTGGAATTTTTAATAGTTTTCCTCGAGGGTTTTTCCCGATTCTTTCTTGTCTCCGTTCTTCCAGGTGTTTCCGCGGCTCATCCTCTTTAGCGGAGTCTCTCTTTCGCGTGACCTCCTTTCCTTTTCTTCCGCGATTCCTCTCTCGGCAATTTCATTGCTTTCACCTGGAGCATCGGCTCTCTCCTTTCCCCGTGAATTCCGTCCTCGTGCCTCTTTCCCATTTTCACACTCGGTTCTTTTCATTTCAGCATAATCCGCGACGTACTTGACGGCGAGCACAGTCCCTCGTAATGTACGAGCCTTTACAGTCTTGTCTGTGCTGTACGTGATTGCAGTAGACGATTGCATAGGCGGCATGCACACCCCATGTATCGTGAACTCCTAAAGAAGACTTTATGGGATGATAATGAATAGATTTATGGTGAGGCTTATCCATTTTATTTCTTCTTCTTCTTCTTCTTCTTGCGATTCTTCGTACTGGCTTATCAGCTGCCCTTCTTTCTCTCTCTCTCTCTCTCTCCTTCAATGCTGTTTCCTCCACTTCCCATTACCTCTCAAACTCTTTTGCAACCCGTTATTTTTCATTTCTTCATTGGTACCCATCCCTCCTCGTTCCAACCCTATTGATGACTCTATCTCTATCTCGTCTCTTCTCTCCAGTATCGCAGGAAATGAAGGGAGAGCTTTGGGTACTTGAACGATTTCTAGTAATTGTCACGCGTATAATTCCGATAGTTTAGAGTTTCTTAATATTTCAGGAACTCGTCCAGGAATTATTCTGGTTTTTTCTCTTCTCTGATCCCCTTTTTTCTTTTTTTCTTTTTGTCTCTCTCTCTCTCTCTCTCTCTTTTTTTAACTTGAGAACAGACACTATCCTTCCTTGGCATCATCATGTATACTTTGCACGTGCGTTTTATGAAGAAAGAAGCAAAGTCACAGCGATAGTCGGCCAAACCTCCAGTAGTGTCTTCCGGCGTGCGTAATGGCACCGGCTGCCGTAGCGTAGACGCACACACAGCTCGTGGCTCCTATGGAAAACTTTACGGGACGATAATGGACAGATTTATGAGACGGCTTATCGATCCTCGAGTAAATCCAATTTTCGAGCTCGACGCTCCTGCAGGGGTCGCGGGATTTCCCCTGCGGGGTGCACGGCTATGCGAGAAAAGACTGCCGGGGAAAATTTCAAATCGACTACTCGCCAATCTATGATGGCTCTGCATCGCCGGAATTAGCTTCCTATTGTGCGAAAGGCGCGCCAGCTTCGTTCTAGCCACGAATTTCAAGATTTCTTCGCTGAATCGCCGCCAGCGCCCCCGATCCTCTTACCCCCTTGAAAATTTCTATTCAATAGTGTTCGCATTAACATTCGTATTATTCAAATGACTTTGCATTCGTGGCATTAAAGGTATTTATTCAACACTGCCCCGGCGCGTACTGTATAAATTTAAATAAAATAAAAGTGATATCTTCTCATCAAGAGGCAAGAGCCGAGATTAGCCGTAGCCCCGCCGTAGAAGAAAACGAAGAGGAAGGAGGAGAAGAAGAAGAAGAGAGTAGGAGGAGGAGGAGGAAGGTCACTCACGGGGAGAGCATCGAAATAAGAAGCGGAAATTGATCTTGGAATTATTGAGGAGGAAAATCTGGGATTACCTTTTCCAGTTTTTGATATTGGCCAGCTACTAGCACGCCAGTATTGTAGCGGTGTTTCGCGTTTCCGTGATCTCTCGAAAACCAATTTTTCCATTTCACGTACTAGCGATGGCGGCGGCGGCGGTGATGGTGGTGGTGGTGGTGCTGGTGTCAGTGCCAGTGCTAGTGCTGGCGATGGTAGCAGCTCGTCCTGGCTATGTAGCTTTAACGAAGCCAGGAGGCTCACTCGTAAGTGAGATTTATTTGCAGTTTCAGGAACGTGTTGGCGGCCATAGTTCACTCAAAAAGATGAAAGATCCGTCGTATTCCGCGTTGAAATAGAGTCAAGGGCGCAAAGAACCACGAAGAAACAAGAGCAGCTCGCTGAATCTTCATTTCCGCGAAGTCAACCCTCGCCATGCGGACTTTTCAAGCTTTCCCCGTGGTTTAAGGACAGCGAGTCGAGTCAAGAATCTCTTCTACCCTCCGCTGAAATCTCTTTACAAAGACTACTTTTCTCCGCTCCACTTCTCTCCTCTCCTTTCTCCCTTCTCTATCTTCTTCCGCTTCTTCCTCCCCTGCTTCTTCTTCTTCTTCTTCTTCCTCTTCGTCTTCCTCTTCACCTATCTCATCCACCGCACGCTCCACCCCATCTCTTTGTCTGGTACTTTGCATTATCCTTTGTCCGCGATCCTCCTCTTATCCGTTTATCTTTTTTCTGTTATTTCAAAAACTGTGGGTAGCTTCTTTGAAATTCCACGCGCTTCATGGGAATTCTAAAATCATGAGGTATTTGAAATTCCGATGGCAATGGCCACGGGTTTTCTCGCGCGTGCTTGTCCGCAATTACCGGGGGATTAGGAATTATCCATTCTTTTAGCCCGTCGCTCCTTGATACTTTTATAAGGGTAGTTTTCACTTCTCTAATGCCTTATCCTTCGTTTTTATTTCAATAGTTTTTTTCCAGCCATTATTCTTATTCCAGAGTTGCCTTATCGCCTCCTTTTCCTAACTGCCTTTGCCTTTCCTTCATCTTTTTTATCTTCATTAGGTACGTACTCTGCCTAGTTACTCCGCAAGCTACTCTTTCACCCTCGCTACTATCTGACATTTGCACACCCCTTCGTGGCGCTGGCTAAAGTACGCGGTTGCGATAGGCCGGTGTCGGGAGGGCATAAGAGACAAATGTAAATTGTAAATGTTTTATAAGTTACTCGTTCATCTAGCTGACCTATAAATCGTCTCGGGGAAAAAGAACAGCCGGTTGCCAGGGGTAGACGCTTCGCGTTATCATCGTAGGAGAAGAATCGTACAAGATTTGCCCTTTAGCGCGCGGTTGGAACGGCTTTAAATCGAGTCAAGTTCGCCCCGTGTCCTCCATCTTTTTTATCTTCATTAGACCCTCTCCTCGCAGTTATTCCGAGAGCCGACACTTTCACCCTCGCTACCCGATATTGGCGCGCCCCCGTCGCGGGAGAGCGAAGTAAGGGCAAAGTGGTGGCAAGTTTCGAATCGGAAGGTCTCGCGTCCATCGCCTGATGAATAAAGGAGTCGTCATTTAAATTGTAAATCCACGAGAGCCGCGTGCTAGTCAGCGAACCTTCAATTAGGGGCTCGCTTAGTGACGAATACGTGGAACCCATAAGCTACCGGGGTGCTCCCACTGACCTCCAGAAAACTACCCGGAGAACCCACATTGCTGCGCAAACCACTCTGTCATCGATCCCCCGGACGGAACCCTCCAAAGTGTCCGCATCCCTTTTCGCAAAAACGCCCCTTCGCACCCCCGAGCCACCCCCTCGACCGATGGCTCAGTTTAGGTGGATCTCACGTGAACAAGGGGCTCCCCCGAGAGGAAAAGAGTTCAGTGGGACAGCAGAGACCTCCCTGCCTCACCCCAACTAGCCAGGCTTCCAACTGGATCTCTCCTTGCGATCCGGGGACAAAGTTCACGCGCAGTCGACTCGTATCTGCGGCGCCGAGTCCGGAAGAAAAGCCCCAGATTTCCGGAATGTTGACGGCCGAGACACTTTTATTCCGCGGCTGCATCGCAGCCTGTGTGACGTATGCACTTTACTTTTATGCGCGCCGCAGGCGGAGCATTAAACCCGCCGCGACGTGACATTCGCTCCATAGAATTCAGTATTCGACGTGCATTCGCGATCTGCGACGAGCGATTTGACGGCTCCTTTTCAGACTCCCAGCTAGTGCGAGTAGCTTCGTCAAATATCGCGCGCTAGCTGCGCGCCTCCTCCCACGCCTCTCGACCGTTCGCCATTAGCCCCACTGGATTCTCTCGTTTCTTTCAACACCTACCGTCCCTGTCCCGCCCCACTATCCTCCTCGCCTTCCCGTTGATCCTCCGGTCCGTCCTCGCTCCGGTAGTTTTTTTCGAGCGGAACTTCCACCGGGGAGAGAACACCCTGTGCTGAAACGTGGCACACATCACCGCTGGTAGTCGCCGGTGACTTTCGCGGCTAATTAGCGGGGGTGGGGCTCTGCGAGTCTTGATTAAAAACTGCGGGGCATAAATAGGCGAGGTTTCGCCGTGGCGAATACGAGGAGGAGAGTCGGCTTTCCGGCGAGTTTAAACTCTCGCGGAATGAATTTTGAATAACCGTGCTCGCGGTTGAGAGACACTGCGGCCCACTCTTAAAATTTCTCTATGGAATTATTGAACGTCCTTAATATCCTTCTCCGTCTCGTCGTTCCGCCCTTCTCCCTCTTTCTCCCTTAAGCCGTGACTTTGCGATTTACGCGGAAATTATGTAACTCCGGAGTGCGAGTCCTGTTTCAGATAATTCCTGATATAACGCTGCCATAATCTCTGGACTAGCCATAAAGCTGTGTCGCTAACGCGCAGCCAGTTTAAATGCCGCGCCAGAAAATTCCCCAACTATTTAATTGTATTAACTGGAACAACTCACTTATCTGGCGTTACTCGGAGTTTAACTTCGATACCGCGATAACCGCGCCACCATTAATCACCCCCGGCGTCACGGAACACGGAAATATTTCAAGTATGACTTTATTCCGTCAAATGGCAACGGGTCGAACACGTCACGGTACCACGAATACTCGTTCAGTGAATAAATTCGTTAAATTCCCTGACCTCGAACAAACTTCCTTCAGTTTTGACCCGTGACACCACCAACAGCGGCGTAAGGGGATGGGCAGAGTTTTCCGCAGTATTCAGAATCAATGATAAATCGTCAGGGGAGACGAGTTTGCGGTAAACGAGGGTAAATTTTTCTTGCGAAAATCTCAGCTGTAGACGATGTTATCAGGTGTGCAACGGCGCGACTGACGTCGATGTCACGCGGCCCGCACGAACGCAACGGCAGTCGTGTAGTTCGCCGGATATATGCAAACCGGAAGAAGCTATGTAGGAGCTCGCGCGCCGATCGATCGCTAAACTTACGTAATGAGCGTTCGCTGACTTCTCTTTGCACGTGTAGCTCCCCCGCGATCTGGGTTATCGAATTCTCTTCGGAACACCCGGTACGTACTCTGCTACCTCCCTCTTCCTCCCTTCCCGAAGCTAACCCCCTCCCTCGTGCATCCTGCGTGCAACTGATACGTCTAATTAGCTTAGGCGCGGCGTCGCTATCGAAAACGCTCGACGAATCCCCTGGAATGTAAAAGCAGCGCGCAGCGTCTTTGAAAAATTTCATTCGTTACACGCCACCCCCAACGAAATTCTGCGCGCATGAGAGACACGGAGTAATCCAGGGAAACGCGTGAAATATTTAACTGCTACGTTAGCCCCGAATTCTACCGCGAATAAAACCACTGTTTTTCCAGAAATTTTCCAACTGGCGAGAAAACTTTGATTTTTCAGCGAGCAACTCGCTTTTCCGATTAATCGTCCGTAGGCTGCTGATACATTGCGTTGAAGCACTCCCACTGACGTGTTTCGTTGCTCAATTACCCCCCCCCCTCCTCCTCCTCCTCCTGTAGATTTTGCTCTGTTTTTCAGAGGTGTTTTCCAGGGAAATTCTTAGGGAGAATCTCGAGTAATAATTCTGCGGAGGCTGTGCGGTCCGAGCGAATTCCAGTGAATTTCGCGAGGCGGGTAGTCGCTCTTAAAACAGTAGTTTCCGTAATTGGGAAACTTCGTTTGATATTTCACGTTGATCAACGCGTTATAAATTCCCTTCGCTATCTCGGTATAATTAACGGTTTATATAAGTTACTGGCCGATTAATCGTTTGACCCTGATTCACCGCAGGTGCTCAAAATTTCAGAATCCTCCGCGTGTCTGAGCGCAGAAGACCGGCCAGAGATTCGTGCCGCGAATGACGCAGATGTAACAAACTCAGAATCGAATCGAATTTCATCTTAATTCATTTGGCAAGTTGGCTGCGCAGGGGTGTAGTGTGCCAATTAAATTTCAGTATGGTAATCGAGTCAGGCGTTGAGAGGCAGCTTTGGAGAAAATGAAAGGGAGAGAAAAGGGTAGGGGGAAAGAAAGAGAAAAAGAGAGAGAGAGAGAGAGGGAAAGGAAGAGGGAGATCCTCTCGCCATTCTTCGAAGATGAGGCATTTCTGCCAGCGGCAGAAGAAACGAGCCGCTCGATTAACGCGCCGGAAAACGAAGTTGGAAAATTCCTCCCACCCCCGGAAAACTCGGCTGGTCGCGGTATACGCGACTCCCGATGTACATGAATATCGTTTAATCGACCAGTCTCTTTAACGACTCTGCACAATTATGCTAATACGATAATCGATGCGTCTCTCTCAAATAGAGCGTACAACAAAATGAGAATTTTCTTGAAAATCATCGCCTGACGGAAAATCCATTCGTTCGTGCGCGTGTGTTTCCTTCGTTTTTCCCTTTTTACCGTATCATCGGGACCGCGTAGCTGCGAGTGGCGAGGAATAGGGACGACAAGATTCCGAGGAAGGAACCATTTCCATCCAGATTATGCAGTTAACGCTGGAGTTTCGCCCGGTGCGTGATGACGTCACTCATAGTGAAATTCAGTTTCTCGCGAAGCACCCGCATGGGAGGGAAGTTAGCGTTATCGCTCGTTGAAAACAATGGCCCCTTTTTGTAGCGGCGCGCCCGAGCCGTTGTGCCGTTTTGCCTGAAAAGTGTCGTGCCACGCATATGTAGCTTTCTGCGTCATAAAGCATTGAAATATACATCGAGCTCGCCGATTCTCGTTACGCGTTTTCACCCGGAATTTCCCGCTTTTTTCGCTACGTCGATAAAAGCCCCGTTCGATTTACGACATTTACGTACATCGGCAGAAATCTAGCAGCGGCCACTGGATCTTCCGCCACGAGTTGGATATTCGCTTCCTTACCAACCGAGCGCGAGGTGGCTACCCCCAAAGCTTTTACACGCACGAAGGAAAGGGGATGAAGGGATGTGCTTTTATCGCGCGCCTACTGCCCTATTTCACAGAACTCGACGAATGAAGAACTCGGGAAATTCACCGTCACCACCACCACCACCAATTAAAAGTTCCCTTTGGTGCTCGGAAAAACCACCACCACCACCACCACCGCCGCCATACCTCCACCCTGCGTTTGCCCCCTAAATATTCCAATGCACGCGCACCTATCGTTTTCGCTCAGCGCGCTAGTAGTATTCGGGGAAAAATATCCGTCGCCCACGCTTACGTCGATTGACCGACGTCATCGCGGGTCCCGTTGGAGTAAAATCTCACGATTGTCGCGCCCTGATGTTTTCACTCGTGGAATTTCAGGGGAGGCGATGGTATCTCGGGGACGTTCCGCGTTTAATCAAGAAAGACTCGCGTCATCTTCGGGCCAGCTCGGAGGAACGACGAGACATTAAAGGCCGCAGTTACGATTATCGACGTTGTTATTAATTCCAGGCTCGTTACGGGGGCCGTTAAAGCAATCGATCGATCGTCTACGTTGTTGGATGGACAAGCGAAATAGAATGCCGCGTAATGCGCGCGCGGCGCGCCAGATTTTATTCTGCGCGGAAGCTCCGCTGCTCTCAAAATGCATTTCCGCGCGCTACATTATTCATGTACTGTAATGACATACTTGGAATATCGTGCTTTGCTAGTGAATCCATCGCTGCGCATGCCTCGCTCCCTCCTCCCTCCTTACCTCATCCTCTCGCAGTCCCGCGCTCTCTTTCTCCCCCTGATTCCGTCGCCAATAATTGCTTCCGCGTCTGCCATTTATGCGATATGCTAAGGACGTTTCTCTTCCCTGCGATCCTGCCGCTCGGATCCTGCCCTAATTTCCGAGGGTTCGTCCCGAGATTAAGAAATTGAAGCTCGATCGATACCCGCGACGATGATACGGTCGGTCGGTCCGCGAGTATCTCGTCACTTTGAGAAAACATGGACTCGGAGGAAAAATCCTCGAACCAGGATCCTCCTGGTATCGAGCGCTGATTGTTCGGAGTTTCGCGGGTCGAGTTAATGTATTCGGGAATTCTCGATCGTGTTTCCCTCTTGGAATCCGCCGAGTCTTTCACCGGAGCAGCGGCGAGTAGTACTCTCTGGCCCAGGGTATTGCGGGAGATAAGGTTGAGAGAAGAAGTTTGAGATGGATCGAGATGGATTTATATCTCGGTTGGTTTTCAACTGCGAGTTCCCTCCATTAATAACGGAGCTACAGGCAGAAACCGTAAAAACGAAGAACAAACGAGTAGAGTCAAATTGGGTGGAGACACCCGTTAGAATATCGCTGAGGAGAATGACATAAGACATCCCCGTTCTGACTCGGGCGCCATATGACCGTCTCTGTCACGAGTCCGTCTCTGTCACACCCCCGCACTCCGATGTTGCCGAGGTTCCCCTTCCGTGGTGTCTCCTCCACCCTCGCACTCCCCCCAGCAACAGAGCACCAACGCCAGAGCGAACCATTCAGCGTTCGTCGGATGAGGACAGCTGAAGCGTAGGAAGAGGGAGAGCTAGGAGTAACGGAGACGAAGTAAGAGGGAGTGAGGAACGAGTGGAGGTCGAAAGAGGAAAGACGCTAGTCCGGAGGAAGAGAGAGACCGGAGGATACGACTACTGAAAGGAGACGGAAACCAAGGGAGAAAAGAGAAAGGGAAAGGTGGGGGTGGACAGAAGAAAGAAGAGAGAAAGAGAGCGAGGGAGAGAGAGAGAGAGAGAGGGACTTTCAAACGCGTCTCTCTTTGCCCGCCACCCCGAGATAGAGGAAGAAAGGAAAATTTGGAAAAGAGTGAGAGGTTCGTAGAGATATTTGAAGAACTTCGCGACCAGGTTGGAAAGAGAGGGTTGAAAGGGGTTGATAGGACATGGAGAACGCAACAAAGACAGGAGAACCCAGTGGGTAGGGTATGGTCGGACAAAGAGCGAGGGTGAAAGAGAGAAAGAGATTGAGATCAAGGGAGGGGATGGTGGGAGAGAGAAGGAGGGAGAGACAGGAGGAGTGAGAGGGCAAACGGAAGATTGAAGGAGGATAGTAGAACGAAAGAGTAGGAACATAGCACAGCACAGCAGAGCGCGGCATGTCCATGGACATATATACCATGTCTATGGGCATATCGACGAGAGCCGAACTGCTCCGAACTTTGCCGAGCACAGCCGACCCGGACCCTGCGCGCTCAACCCAAACCCGAAGAAGCATAGTTGCATTTAAACTGCCATCCCATGGAGGTCTTCCGAGTCCTGGCGGGCACCTAGACGGGTCTGCGCTCAATCTTCGCGCTCTCTCGACGTTCGAACTACCTCCGTGCTCTCTGACAGCTCAACCAGTCAATCTTCATCCTCCGCGCCTGCTCCTCTTCATCAAAGAATCCTTTGTACCCGGCGCAGCGCAAGGATCACTGAACTTGACGAGGAATATCGAAACTGAAAGGAAGACACGCCAAGTTCCTTAAGAAACTTCAAGATTGCTTCCTGCCGACAAGAGAGGGACAGGAAAAGGGGGCAAAGGACGAGAGGAAGCGAAGACGGGGGAGAGGTCCTGTCGCAGGATGTGACTCCGGAAGCGTCGTGGATTAAAGGATAACTGGTGTCGAATACCGATGGACTCCTCGTCGCTGTGGAGGACGAGTAACTTGTTGGAGTATGCCGGAGTGCAGTTGACCCGTGACGGTTCGCGAGTTCGGGGGTCACGCGGGGCTACCAGGAAGACTCGCCAAAGAAGCTCCCGAGGATACGGGATAGGGATCGACGATCGCCGTCGCCGCAGGATCTCGCGGGTGCTCCTCGAAGGACCTCGAAGCTGCCGCTGCCGCCGTCGCTGCTGCTGCTGCTGCTGCTGCTGCTGCTGTTGTTGCAAAGTTGCGCGATTGCATCTTGTGGTGCATCCTGCTGCGGACTCTGAGTGTTTCTCGTGACCTTCGCGAAGGAGGATGGGTCGAGAGTAACCGGGCCAGAGAAACTCGGCAAACTGGAAGCTGGGAACTCAGCTCCGAAAATGAAAAGCTCACGGAGAACTCGGTGGGAGGGGGGAGGAGAAGGAACTCGACGACGATTCTCCTGGTTACCTCGAACTCTCCGGGTGTCTGGACTCTCACGCGCGGAGGTCAGCATCGCGCCGGGGGGTGGTCCGTCGTGTCTCGCGAGAGCTGCAAGCTCCAACGACGACGACGACGACGACGACGACGGGGTGACGACGAGTTCTGCTGGTTCCCGACTCGCGCTACGTCCCTTGCACATGCCACGAGACCTACGTCACGGTGCTGTCATTGAATCTGTTCGCTCCACACTCTCGGGCAGTTCCGAACGTTCCTCCGCGCCGCTGCTAGCGTTACGTAACGAACGGAACACGATAATACGATTCAGCGCGCAACAAGGTAAACCCAAGCAATTATTTTCACGCGCTCTTCTTTGTCGCGCCAAGGACGAGCGCGGATTCTACCCGTGTGGACGCCTTACCCCCCTTGCCATCAGCGACTCTTCATCGACGATCGCCAACTCCCGGGGATCCCAACGAAGTTGCCGTTGCAAGCTCGTGACTCGCTCCGGGGGTGGAGGTGGGAGTGGGTCTTAGAGGGGGTTGGTCGGAGTTACTCAAGCCCGGGAATCTCTTCTACCGGTTAAGCAAATAGCGACGATGGGGGAGGTGGAAGCCTCCTATGGCACCTAGCGTGCGTGGATCCTAAAGGGGTCGCATCGAAAGTATAACGAGGGTGGAAGGAGGAAAGGGCTGTGCCACAGTGCAGGAAGAAGGGCTCGTGGGAACGCGGTGCGTTGGTAAATCGAACTTTGGCTGGAGTCGCTCGATCCGATTGTGACGGATGCGATCTTTCCCCGGAACCTGGCATGCCACTGCGTGATCGATCAAAGTCTACGCGCACTGTCCTCTGACAGCTCGCGGAGCGCCGGAAAATCAATTCCACGATTGGTTTGCTCCGCAGAATTTCGCCGGGCCCGTCGCCCAAACTTTTCCTCTCTTATTGCCCCTTCTTATTCGATCTCACACTCGACTAGCTCGAATCGCGCCGGAACAGCCTCCAACGTGGAAAAAGCCGAGCTTCCGCTTAAATCGCGGCTTCCCCACGCGGATACTCTCCAACGATCCAACACCTTCGACCTTCGTCGCCGCGAACGCACGCTGACCAAACTGTGCGCGTGTGCGCGTGTGTGCGACCAGCTGTCAAAACACGGGAGGAGAAACGAATTTGCCGATCGTACCCCTCCCCCCTCCCCCCTCCCCGGACGTTTTCTCGGTCTCGAAACGCCGCGTTGCTGGAGCGCGAGTTACAAGGTCCGTCCGTCCAGTACGGGCATTTTCCACTTATCTCGCGCGGGCTCCGCCGTCGACTCGTTTCCGCGTTCCAGCGGAACCGCCTGCGATTTCGTGGGGAATTCGAGCCGTCGTGGCGCTGGTTACTCGTCCAGGTAACGCGCGCGAAGCATCCCCGGGGCTTGCAGTTGGATTCGCGCGGTTGCACCCCATCGCAGAGTGGCGAGCTCCGAAACGAACTTTTGAGACATCCAATTAGCGCGCGCTCGCTCGGCGTTAAGTTCGCTTTGAGACACGGACGCTTGCCGCGCGTCTGACGCGACATCAAAGTCGGATAAGCCGCCGTTGGCTCGTGCGAGACGCCAGCAGCACCGTCGGGACAGCCTCTCCTGGACCTTGCGAGAAATTCGATCGATCTGATTATCGGAGCTCGTCGCCGGATGCTTTAATAGTTCGTGGCGCCAAAGTATTTCCACGAACAATATCGAATCCGTTAGTCGAGCAAATCGCCGTAGTTTGCCAACTGGAGACTCTGGAATATTATCGAGTCGAACGTGCCTGATCGAACCACATACGTGATGGGGTGGAAGCGAGCGGCTGGAGGGGGATGAGAAAATTGGAGCACCTGGAAGAATTGTTTGACGCGCTTGTTTGTTTGTTTGCTCTTTTCAGGAAAATCATTAATCCGTGATATTATCCCGTTAATTATGGAAGATTGTCGCGTAACGCGAGATTCGCGAAGATTTCCCTGCGGGAAAACGCAAGGAGGCGACAATAAAAAATTGACTGTGGCCGGAGGGGGGGGGGGGGATCCGATTTAACAAGGGCTTTCGCGTTCGGCCACTTCTATTTGGCTGTCGTCGCTTTCAAACCAAATCCCATTCATCTGCTTATCAGGAGCCGATCTTTAATCCGCGATATTCGTTTTCGCGCACAAAGGACACTTCTCCCCTCCACCCCCTTCGCACCAACTCGGAAAAACCAACGCTGTTTCCCCGCCGTGCACGGATCGAATTCACCTAACCAGTTTTCCAGCTTGCTGTACGATCATCCACCATTGTTTTCCCTAGCCTACGAAGTGCCGCGAATTATTGATTTTTCTTAGCCCTAGTCGGGGGGTGGGAGTTTTTGTCGGGTAGCTGAACTGCCAGCGAATTTCCTGCTGGAAATTTGGAAATCGTTAAAACGAGGGGCGCGCTGGTCACAGAGACCTCGGGTTGTGTGTGTAGGGCGGGAGGGGGAGGGGGAGCAGGATCCACCCATTTAGGTATTTTCTCGCAGTATTAAAGAGCGCGCGGGGGTTGTTGCATCGGGTTTCATTGTGAGACCGAAACTTTTCACCTCGCGATCAAGCGACGAAAATCAAGAGTTCACCGAATATGTAGGATCTGATTTTCGTGGTGGTGGAGCCGCATGAAAGCAGAATTCAATCGAGTCGCAGATATAATCCTGACTCGCTTCCTCTGTAATCGCTTCTGCGAGCGCTCGCTTTCTTCTCTTTATTCCCCCCGCGGGCGAATTGGGTCACGTTGTACCGCGAATGCTCGCGCTTTGCATTCTCAGCTCTATTAGCGCACGGCAAATCTAATTTGACCTCGCTCTCGCGGTACGGGCAATGAAAATCGACGAGTACTTTGAAAAATGTAAAAACGCGAGTTCTTGCGGTGAGAGGGTGGAGGGATGAGGAGAGAAGAGGAAGAGGATTAGGAGGAGAAGCATTTTAGGCTCCAGGACATTTGGTAGCGTGCGAACCAAATCAGATTTGTCAACGGGGAGGAGAAGGGAGAGGGGAGTATTTGGTGAATCTAGCAGGGGTAGGTCCCTCCGTAGAACGCGAGTCCTACACCTCTGGAGAGAGAGAGAGAGAGAGAGAGAGAGAGAGAGAGAGAGAGAGAGAAAAATTGGCGATTTTCTCAAAGTCCTCTACTCTTTGTCCTTCGTAACGACACGCGGGAGAAGTTAACCGGAAGTATCGCAGGTCTCTGACGAAACGCTGATGGCTCGTGGATCTGCAAGGTCCAACCGATTGCAAGAAAGAGTGAGAGAGAGTGAGAGAGAAGGAGAGAGAAAACTTGGCAAACTGTTGAAACTGTCAGATCCTCCGCCAAGATTTTTCGGATGTTCGCTCTCAAGTTTATCGAAAGTGTGTATATTCGTGGAAATGCTGCTAAAACAAATCGCCATTGCCAATTTGAAGCTCGACCTCGCAGATCTCGTTGCTTCTACGCAGATCCACTGCTCTACCTGCACCCCCCCCCCGCCGGGGGTGTCTGTGCTGGTTTTTGTGTCATTTTCTCGAGCTTCCCCCTGTTTTACTCGCCACCATTGTACCGGATGTTTGTTGGCCTCAAGTGTATGTTAAGTGTTATTGTGATTTTTCCCTAAGAGGATTATGCGCCAGGAAGAATATTCCGAAAGATCTCGCGCTCTGATCGAACTCTAAGAAGATTTAGGCAAATTACATAGAGTGAACGTGAAAGTTGTTCGGCAGGAGTAACGCAGGAAGCTCCGAGAGAGAATTAAACGGGAGAGAGAGTATCCATCGGGAAGAAGAGGTTATTTCACTCATTTTTACACTACCCCTATCGCCGATGTTGGTTAGCCCCAAATCCACGAGCTACCACCACCCCCAGTCGAATCTTTCCCAGTTTCCGGAAGATTCGTTAAAAGTGCCGATCGTCGCAAAACTCTCGACACCTCGGCTTAGATGGGGATGCGTTTCCCGAGAAATTCGAATCTGGGAAAGACGTCGCTATTTTGAGCTCGAGCCCCTGCCTCCCGTGACCCCTCCGGTCATCGAGTTTTCCGTCCACCGGGAAAAGTGTTCGCGGAGAAGGGAAAAGAGTGCCGAAAGGAAGCGGGGGGTGCGCGAGTCCTCGTTTTCACTTGGCTTTTTCTTAAGTTCGCGGCCACCCCCCACGGCCCCCTCACCACCCTTGGCGAGTTTCCTCATTAAGCACTTGGCGCAAGCACAACAAGCGTCGTTATTTTATTCTTCTTGGATAAATACGATGCGAGTGGCCGTCGCAGCAACTTCCGGCGCGTCGAGCGCTAAAACGAACTTCCGGTCCCCGTCCAATTAGTGTGGCAGAATCGGCCGGTCGGTCGGCAGGTCTGACGACCGCCTGGATTTTTCCCCTTTGTCTCTCGGGTGGCCATTTTGCGCTCGCCTCTACCCCCCTCGCGCGAGTCTTGCCCCGCTGCCATTCGCGGGGGGCCCAACGTCACTCGCATAAATCCATCCTGGCAGATGCAAACGTCCGTACGTGTGTGCAGGTGCAGCAGCCACGATGCAAGACGTTCCACGGACCGGAGGCAACCTCGCGTTCAATTGGTTCTGACCAATCGCGATGGATGCGTTTCTCCTTCAATCTCTCGCTAGATTTATTGCCTCGCTCTGCATTTCTTCCAGCTTCGTCGAATCAAGCGTCGGCCCAACTAATTGCGCAAAAAGTCCCTCCCTGTCCTTTCATTTGTTTCGTTCGTCGACTCTCCTGTCTCACCCCCTTCCCCTTATCGTCGTTCCAACTAGCGAAATTGTTTAAACGAGTGTATCTCTCTCCCCGGGGAAACTCCTCCTTCCCCAGGTCCCCTCGAGATTCACGGGGATGATTCGCATTTCGATAACTGTCGTTTCTTTGATTCTCGAAGTAACGACGGGGTGGAAACTCCTGACGGAGCAACCCTTGCGCGGACCATTGACACGGATTTTGCCCGATTTCTCGTTCGCGTAAATATTTTCCTTCGACGTTAGCCATTTTTCTAATCAAACGAGAGCTCGTTAGATCCTGAATTTGCCGAGAGTCATTTAAGTCATTAGAGTGGTGGCGCTGGCAGAACAAGGACACGGAAGTGTACCGGAGCGGGGGGGTTGGTTGGCTGTTTGGCGTGCAGGTGAAAACTGTCGGCTCGTCAGGACGATTTAACATCCTTGGGCGGGAAAAAAAGGGCGACAAGCGTCCAAATGAAATTCTGAACCATCCAATTAGCGAACGGCTGCTAGCTCGCGTTCTTCCTCCCCCGTTCTCGCCCCCGCCCCTTTTGTTAACGGACACGATTGCTGGCGTGACGTTCATAACGCGAGCTCACCGCGTGCTGGCTAAAACGTCAAAGACAAATAAATCGGTGACGACCGTTTTAAAGCCGATGCTACAGTTTAACTTTATCGTTACGGCAGTCGACAAACTTCAGCCCGGCGAACGGCGGCCACCCCCTAGTAACTCTTGCAGCGAACTCCCGCTAACGCGATGTAAATCAAACGAATTCCCTCCTGATCGACGAGCGACCAACGCTAAACTACCGTAAGTGATGAAAAATTAGCGAACATCGCGAATTCAGAGGCGCCCCACGATGGAACTCTACGAATTTCCACCCCCCCGTGCCTTTACGAAATTTCCCCGCGTACGCTCCACGCTCCTTCATTCCGATATTATTCGTTATTAGGCGCGTGGATTGTTGTTCCTTTTTTTCTCTCTTTTTATTAAATCAGCAGGATTTCAATCCCCGTAAAGGGATTTTCTCCGTGCAAAAT
Organism: Sclerodermus sp. 'alternatusi'; assembly: GCA_037305995.1. Taxonomy (NCBI): domain Eukaryota; kingdom Metazoa; phylum Arthropoda; class Insecta; order Hymenoptera; family Bethylidae; genus Sclerodermus; species Sclerodermus sp. 'alternatusi'. Next base: position 2,032,734 of record CM074553.1, read on the forward strand.
CCAAAACTCGATATCATGGGATCCGGGGTAATAGGGAGGATTTAATTATTGAGCTCTTTTTTCTCTCTTTTTTTTTTATTCTTTTTTTTGCGTTGACCCGTCCTTTCTCTTTATTTAAATTTGATCGTCGTCGGAGGAGGGGGAGGAACAGGAGGAGGAGGTGAGAGGGGAATATTTCTGGCGTGCCTAGGCTAATGTTTTAGCCGATACCGATTAATTTTCTGGTGACGTTGAATTTCCGGCGCGCTTGGCCCGGACGGTGCGCACGGCCAACGAAAAATTGTCCGACTGAGTCCAGGATGACGTCACCGTGAGCGGCAGCTGTGGAACAAATTGATTTCCAGCGTTGGGAAACGTAGCCTGATTAGACGGAGATTAAGCTCGGTTGCTCCAGAATTCATCTCCTCGCAATTAGGCCTTGCCCCGCGTAAGGAGCCGTGAGAAGCCGGCGGCCCGTATTCGAGGGATTTATCGGAGTGCCCTTGAAAATTCGTGGAAAAACCCTCCTCGGGACTGTAGGGAGAGAAAAGGGATGGAGAGAGAGAGGAGAGAGAGGGAGAGTCTCTGGCGATTAGCTGCGGAGATGTGGCGCGCAGTCATTTCAGTCATTAAGTCACGCTGCACTAGGCTCGAACGAATATTCAGAGCGTGTCTCGTGCACGGGTCTTTGTCCTGCTGAAGCGGGGGAGGGGGCGGGGGCGGAGCGGGACCAGGTCGAGGACCTCCGTTGGGTAATAGATACCGGAATTGTCCTTCTAATTGTTTTGCGAACGATAAGAGTTAACGCCCTCTGCTTGACACTCGTTCACTTCTCCTCCATCATTCGACGAGTACCACGACGACATAGACGACGACATGGACGACGACGACAACAACGGTACTACGCTATAGTATTGTACAACCATGGAAATAGAGAGCCGGGGAAATGCCGTGACAGGGGAAAATACGATTAACATAATAAAGCAACGCTGGCAATGGAACAATGTTGAAAAAATACCAGAGTGATAAATTGCCGGAATGTTCTTGATCGTAAAAAGATGAATTAGAAGAATGCCAGGTGAATTGATAGGGAGGAGGAACGAGCCAATGGACGACGAATCGAGCATGTTAAATTACGTAAACACGGTATAGCATGCAGATAAGGCAATAGGCCAAGTTTTTGTTCAAGCTCATTCTCAACCGCGCGCATTTACGAGGCACGAGACACACGTATGGGGTGAATGAAATACGTGTAATTGATACATCGGCGTTTATTAAATGATTTTTCAAATTCCCTCCCGAGTATTATTTAAACGAGATACATTTATTGGCTTTGAAAGGAGCTTCATCATTGAAATTGATGATTTTTGCACCGCGGCGTTTCCGGCGAATAAACACGGACAAAGCTGGAGACTGAATGGGGCGCTGCTGAATATTTTGCAACGCTGCCGAAACACATAGTTGTAAAAAGCGACATGGAGCGGATATGAGGTTCGCTATTGTTACGTCACTTGGAAAAGATTGCGTCGCCGGACGTCCCAGTTACGTAATCGACTCGAACAAGCCGTTAGGTATCGATTTTGACGCGTGCGCGCACTCGCACGATTCCACTTACCGATCAGTCCGGATTTTCTTGGCCAATACAATCCCCGGCATGCGCCGCGTCACCCTCGGACACTCGACGACCGAAACTTCACGAGGTTTTTGCCGCGGGGACCTCTAAACCTCTTCTCTCCTTCCGCCCCGTGCGGAGGGTGCGCGAGTACTTTAATGAAATCTCGGGGATTCCCCTGGAAATTGCCCGGCCTTAAAAAGGCGATAATTTCCTTTCAGCGATATTCAATGTTTCGCCAACATTTTTCCTATGAGCCGATATTTTGGATAATTGAGACTGCATTTTTAAAAGGCATCTGGATAATTAATTTATCGATTCTATAGCTCTCCACAATTGCATATTATGGATAAGGATTATAATATCTGATATGCCCGTTAAACGACCCATTTCAATGAAATTTTCATGCATTGAAAAAGAAGATGAAATATTTAGCGATATTGATTCCATTTAGCGAGCATTGGTTATTAGCGAACTCTTTTATTAACCTGCCTTTTTCTTTTTTTGCATTTCAGGATCGTTGGATTAAACATTTCTTCGTGGGAGAAAATGCGCAGGACGGAGGAAACGCCGAATTCGGTGAGTTGACAATTTTGCTTTTTTTCCTCATCTTTCTTTTGTCTCTTCTTCATTTTAACCCTGATTTTTCTTTCCTTCGGGCGATGCGTATTTTATGGCATAAAATAATCACTCGTAAACGGCGTGCTTTTTTCTCTCTTTGCGTCGATAAATTTCTTTTCATTATTAAAACGGCGGTTCTCGAAATTTCAGGATATTTTTGTTTTGTTTTAAATGTGACGTCAAATATTATTCAATATTGATAAATGTTTATAAATTTACTTTATGCTGTAAAATACCCCGTTGCGTTCCGTTATTCCGTGCGAAGCTCATTTCACAAAATATAATGCGGCGTATACACGCAACGTACGCGCGCACACACGGACTCAAGTGTGCAGATATGCGAATGCAGAAATAACCGAAGGCTAAAGCTTCAATTTCGAGATTCTATTTAATTTCGAGTGGAGCCTTCGTAGTTTGCATTGAAAACTATTCATCCGCCAGTAACTAGGGGAAACGGATAGTCTCGTGAAAATTTGACAAATCGCGGAAATTGTCACAATCGAGGATTTCCTCAAGATTTTCTCCAAAGGGGAAATTGAAGATTTTTACGACGAGGAAGACAAGTCTGTGAACAGTGCAGTAGTGGAATGGCTCGAAGTTAGGCGTGTCTCTCTTTAATAAAGGAAAAATTATGGGTGAGTTAGAACACGCGTCATCGTGCAGGAATTCTAAACGAGAAACGACAATTCCTCCTGGGAAATAACATCGACGCTCGCGCGAAATACGGTTAAATCGATTTTTTCCTCCCATTTTATTCCTCCCTTCTGGCCGCTGCTCTTTTTGAATGAAGGAGAGTCCGCTATTGGCGTCGGGCTCGGCTCCGACTATTAAAAATTCTAACCACAGACTCCCACCCCTCCGAATGAGCTGGAATTTTTTAATTACCGCGGCCCGCGCAGCAATTAATGAAACAATTCTGCGTTTTCGCCAGTTTACGCTAGAGTGAGGAATGGCACTCTCTCTCTCTCTCTCTCTTTCTTTATCTACCCCCCTCCCCCCCTTTTCTCGGGATAATCTTGTTCCTGTCAGTAAAATGTATTTTCACTTCATTTTACAGCTACTTTGTAATATTTCCCTTAAAGGACTTTTCCGCGCCTAAGTTACTTTGGATCCGGTTCTACCCTTTATAGAGTGCAATCTCTCCCTTTGAAATAAAAATTCGCTCGGTTTCGAAAGGAGAGAGAAGAGAAATTGTTGGTCAAATAATTGTCATCCTCAAACTGTTGATCATAGGACGAGTGCGATACAATCAGGCGAATCTGTTATAAATTTGATGTAGACTCTTGTAAAACAATAAGGGAACCTAAGGATTTTATCGAATGTAAACCGGCCGAGGAGTATTTTCTCCGTAATAAAACAGCTGGATATAATACTGTCGGAAGTTAATCGAACGAAGTGCTTTTCCTCAAACTGAACATCCGCTTACATATAAAGCCAACCCTCGGAAGTGGTTGGCCCACTTGAAATCACATTCCAGCTGACCTTTGGCAAGGATCATTTTTATTCCAGCGAACTGCCGGACGCTAATGTATTGCTAGACTCGTTTTACCGGAGATTTCCTCTGGAGACACTTGATTTGCGCGGAACTTTGACCCAGTGACCCTAATGGAAAGTACGCGCGCGCGCGCGCTCGCTCGCTCGCTCGTTCGTTCGCTCGCGAGCAACAAGCAAGTTCGATCAGTCCATGGAATTGTTGAGAGACTCGAGCTCGAAGTTTCGGAAAAGTATCGCGTGGAATTAAAGAAAAACTGAGGAAAAACCTGAAAATGTGGAAGCTTGGCGAACGAGAGCGAGTCTAGAAAAAATCCCCAGCGAACCGTAGCGTTTCGTAATGCGTCGATTAGTCTAGGGATCAATAATGTAGAGAGAGAGAGAGAGATGCTCTCACTCTCTCTCTAGGGTCGAGGTAACAAATTTATAGATAGAAAGTACGAGGATGCAGGAGACACGAGTGAAAGGAAGAAACGAATAAGAGAAGACAGGAGTAAAACATTTAGATAAGCGATCTAGATAAATAATCTAGAAATGTTGAAACTAGACTCGCAAGAAGACCGGAGGGAAACTCGTAGACGAGATCTCGAGACAAAAGATCTAGTCCATGCATTTCTAGGCTAACGACAAGTGGATAGAAGGATTCGCTTGAAAAATATTTAGAAATTTGTTTTCTCCAAAAATGTCACAAGAATTTGCCACGGAGAATGTGTCATTCCATCCCTCTGGCTTCTAATTTGCTTATTTATACGGTAGTCTCTTCTTTCCTCTCCCTCCCTCTCCTTCCCCCTTATTCCCCATCTCCCTTTAATGCTCGCTTCTGGTTCTCGGTGTCTCAGTCAATCGAGCTTCTAATTCATTTACTTTTATTATAGGAGAGCCGGCGAGAGTGTAATTGCGGGGGAGGGGTGGGAGGATAGATAGATAGACGGACAGACGGATAGATGGGAACGGGCAGAGGAGGGGCTGGTAGACGGATAGATAGGCTTTATTTTCTTCTCGAAACAAGTTCCCTGAGGATCCTCTGCATTTACCGCGCGGTAATAACGGTTTCCTTAGGCGCAGCTAAGAAATCTCTGCTCGCCCTTTGGCTCAACTACAAAGAGCTTGTGATTAAATTTTTCCTGGCTCACCTTTAATTAGTGCCACGCGCTTGCAATTGATGTAAAATAATGAATTTACACTAGTAACCGTAAAATCCAATCAACAAAATCTTAGCCTAATTTCACTCAACGTTCCCAATAAAATTAACTTGGCTAACGAGGGACTAATTGATAAACAACTTGAAAATTGAATTACGCACAATAATCGTTGCGGTACCGTTAGAAAATTTCAATCAACTCGATGTTAATGTTGAAAAGATTCACAGTGATGTAAAAATCCTCGTAGGACTAATTAGGGAAATAAACGAAACCTCCCTCTCTCTCTCTCTCTCTCTGTCTCTTTTCTTGATTTACCAAAGTTTCTGTATATTTCACGATGAGGTTGAGGGTGAAATTCGATTCCACCCCCCGTATCAATCGAGGGGTATTTTTAAATGGCATTTAAAGTGCATTATGGGAACATTAATGCAGTTTGCTTAGTTTGTTTTTGAAGAAACGTCGCGCGAGGATTGATCGAGTGAGTTGTGGGGATGGGCAGGGGTGGAGGAAAGGGAGAAAGGGAAGGAAGAAGAAAAAGTCGCTGAAGCCCCACCCCTTTCGGGTGTTCGCGTGTGATGCGCTCGAGTATAAAATAGAAGCAAGGTTGTATTGATCTTAAAGCGTGCCGAGAGCCAGAAACGCCATGATCGATAAGCGTTTGGGGGCCAGAGAGGACTAATAGCCGGGAAGAAACGGGAAAAGGGAGCAGCGGCGCTAACGCAGCGAGAGAAGATTGGCAATTTTCGCAAAATTAAGCGAATTGAATCGAATTATGCCGAGCCGGTGACGTCAGTCCTGTAACTCGCTGAATTGGCGAGAAATGCGGCTCTTGCGCGACGCTTATACGTCGATGACTCTACTAGCTCACTGCTTTTTGCCTCTAGCTCTCCTTCTCCCTTCTCCTCTCATCATTCGTCTCTTGCATTCACTTCGTTCGTTCGTTCGCCCACTAGCACTCTCTCTCTCTCTCTCTCTCTGTCTCTCTCTTTTTTTATAATTCTCTTTCCCTCTCTTAAAACACCTCAGTCCCTTCATCTACTTTCAACGTTTCACATTCGTTTTAACGCCACCTCCTGATTTTTTCCCATTAAAAACCATCAAGGGTATTAGGAAATTAACAATTGATTTTTCTTACTCATTGTCGGTTCCTTCGTTCGAATTCAATGCGAGCATAAGAATGGGGTAAATTCGAGTATGGTGTTACAATGTTTAATTGTTGAACTATCAAGTTTTCAAGTGGAATCTCTCGGGGTAGATTATAAATTTTCATTGGAAACGCGCACACGTACACGATTCGCTTGGATATTCATGTTTTATTAATAGTAATCATATTTTAGGGAGTTTCCATTGAAATCGAAGATCAGAAATGGATTGAATTTTCAACTGGATTTCTCCCGGGATCAATTATTAGTGTTCTTATTTTAAATCTAATGAAAAAGTGATTTCCCCCGCACGTAACTCTTTTTTTATAATAATTGATTTTTCTATTTTAGGAATGCCCGAGCTGCATTCGTTGTTTTCAATGTCTTGCCAATTGCACTTGTTTTTTGGTTCTTTTTATCAGATTCGATTGGTTCTCCAGTTTTTAATTAACCATTCTCTTCTCCGTGGAATTATCGATAAATTAGAAAGAAGAAGCACCGTTGGATTCTTTCAATCTAATTTTTAATATCTTCGCGCGAGAGAGTATAATTTATTTGAAATTTTTCGATATCATTTCGGTTGCATGCAGTAAAAAATATCGGATGACTGACAGCCTGGGAATCAACATTCATAATTTTACAAGTTTAATTTGTGCCGCGCGAGACGCATATCTACGTGGAATTAAAAATCGAAAATTTATAACATCGAATTGACGTTAGCCCGACACGAACGAAACAACATTATCTGCTCGCTGCGCGGAAGAAAAAATAAAAAATTAATTAATAATTCGCGCAAAGCCCCTGTTAATGCAGAAGTTTCTTTCTAATTTTTAAACATACGCACACACACACACACACACACACACATGCGCGCGCGCGCATTGCCAACAACACGAGCAACTCCATTTTCCATCAAGAATCGAACTTTTCTTTCACGTGGAAAAACAGTATCTCGTCAAATATTTATCTAATTGAGATTTAAACTCGCGCGTGCTTTTAACAATCTTTAATAAAAGAGTACTCTGATAAGTAAAATATTTCTAACTTGGAATATAAAACAAATGGAGAAGCACTTGTGCACTTGCGCTTGCAATATATATTATTTTCTAGAAAAAAGTATTCGCGGGCATCGCTCTCTTCGAAAGAAACAGACTATAATATTCCACTGATAACGTTATCCCTGAGAAAATCGAGTTAAAGTTTCGAGAACGCGTGCAGTGGTTTCCCCGTTTTTTTCTCCGCTTCTTCTCCCTCTCGGTTCCTAGGCGAATAAAACAAGAAAATTCGTTTATCGTCTAGAAAGAATTGCTCGATAAGAAAGGTCGAAACGAGCCGTGTCTCGAGGTGGGCGTTAATTGACTTTAAATCGCGATAGTTTACGGTGTCAGTGACGACGCTGGAGATGGGGGTGGGCGCGAAGGGAGGGCCGTACGAAGTCAATTAGCATAGGCACAATGTTTGCGGCTGCGAGTTCGTGGCGAGGGTGGAAATTAAGGGCGCCAAAGTTTCGGCACGATTCTAACGGATTATAACTCCACTGTATAGAGATTATAAGTAAATCGTCTCTCATTTTAGAAATTAATTTCCTAATCCCTAACGATGGATATTTTACAAAGCGCGGCGTTTATCGAGGTAGTACCAGTCAGTCAGTTGTCAGTATCGATTCCGTTAAAAATGTTGGTTGGGCGCGAGAGAACGGCGGAGAAGGAAAAAAGTGCGGAGAAATGGAGAAAAATCCAACAAAGTGGCCGTTCCTAGCAGGAAGAATCACTTTTATCACGGTTATTAGTCGACGTTACAGGATTACTTGAATTTGCAAGCTCCTAGGAATTCTGTTATTCTTCATCCATGCTGGAACTCATTGTTCAATTCCTCATGGAGTCATTGTGGAAATATCCATTTGTTTGACATTTTGCGTTATTTATGGCTCTTCGTCGTGACCACGGAGCCGTTATTTACGTTGAGCACTGTCATTCGAATTGACTGAACATAGGGAGAAAGAGAGAAAGCAACGCGTACAGGTGCTTATTTCTATTCATTTCATTTTCCATTTAGAAATATAATCGACATGTCTCTACTGATTTTCTCTTTATTTCGGAATGGTAGTGACGGGGTACGCAGAAGGAGGAGGAATCGGTGCTTGGAGGGGGAGGGTGGGGATAGGAAGGAGACAGAGAAGATATTGCAAATACGCTAATTCCATGCAATTTTCCTATCGTCCTTTATCGAATGGGTTTCGAAACAAACTTATTGTGCCATTTTCGCGATTGCAACTGCTGACTCTACTTTGTACCGGAGGAGGTGCCGGTCGACGCGGGGGCAGGGGAACGAGAATGAGAAACTGAAAGTCCCCGCAAATATAAAAGTGGAATAAAACAATGAGTTAAAGAGTCATCGCATTACCATTGAAATGCTATCATACACGAAATACGAGCTCGGTATTATTATTCCTCGCGAAAGGACAATGCTGATTTTATCGGCTTCTCCCCGCGATGAATACCCGCGAATTTAGTCAACGTAAAAATTACAATTGCAGCAGCTGCTGATTGCGCGAATTTCGAATATCCGAGAAGCGAAAGAGTTCGGGCGATTCGCTGAAAAGCCCCACGGGGTAGCGGGAGAGAGGCTTTTTCTACTTAATCCCAAGGAGAGAAACCATATAATGCGCGTAACGAGGAATTAGCGCATCGTTTTCCCCTCTCCCCTTTATCGTCACCACAATCATCTCGTCATCATCGCGTTCCCATTAAAATAGCAGCAGACGCGCGAAACATAAGAATTGCATTCTTCAGCAGGAAGAGAAGGATAATGCCAGTTTCATTGTTGCCAAGTGATTCCTGCATAGAGCGAGGAGAGGACGGTGCAATTTTCATTGTTGTTGGTTTTACGAATATTAATTTAAGTGCAGGGAGCATAATAAGAATATAAATAATAGAGAATCGCGAGTTACTGAGCGGAATGGTCACGGTGGATGCAACCTGGAAGCCGCGCGGGACTCCGCGAGTTTCTTGATCGCCGATGAGTTTCGCGTTTAGCGTCGGGTTCCGCGCGCACGGGAAAGACTCGCGATCGGAATATAAGTGCAATCTAACGAATGGACGGATCATAGAGTGAATCGATGAATTAGGCGGGAGGGGGTGGTCGCGAGCACGCGAAACGCAAGAACCGCATTGTTGCCGGTGGAGGAAAGGACGATGCAATTTCCATTGTTGTTGATTTTGCTCGCGATAGATCGCTGTACGTGTCGAAACCTCTCGATGGAAAAAGCAATCGCGGTAAAGCCCGCGCGAAGATCGATGCTGGATAACTAATGAGGCAACCAGTACCCGGGCGAGCATATCTGATTGGCGCGGAGCGTCGGCGCGGCAGAAACTGCAGTCTCTCGTGTTTGCACTTTGCTTTTTCATCTCCCGAGCGAGATACTTTCTCGAGCTTTGTCCCACCGTCACAATAATTTCCGTGAGTAGTCCACGGAAAAAGCCACGCGCCGAATTGAGGGTGGTCGATGCAGGAGAGACCCCGCGACCCTTCCAGGAATTCACGGGGAAACCACCACCCCCCGATCATCGGGGGTGGACGGTGCATCGGCTCCAGACATCCGACGACCCTCGCGCGACGCTCGAATCTCGATATTTCGACTCCTTCGAATCGCGCAAAATGAGATCAGAAGAGGGAGGTGGGGAGGATGACCCATTTCTCGCGGACGGAAGAGGGTTCACGAGGCGAACGGGGTGTCGCGCGAGGATCGCGGATGATCCACGGGATCGTTCAACGGAGCTCGGGAACCGCGCGGGAGGTGGTCGATCCCATCGGGGTAGCAAGAGAGGGAGGGAGGGAGGTGGGCAGACTAGCAGCCACCGGCTATCGAACCCTCGCGCATTTTTCGAGCGGTACACGTACGCGATGTCGGTACTCGTGGTGGCGGCGCGCAAGGGTGCGGCGAGGGGTGGGACGGGGTTGGGCGGAAGCGGAGTAAGAGGAGCAGCGGCAAAAGGAGGATGAGGAGGCACGATACCGTCATTAATCTAAATTAAGCCCACGTGCACTTTGATTCTCCTATTCAATCAGCGTATTTTCACTGTCGCCGCGCGCCAAGCCTTTCATTATGAATTCAATAGACCCGATAATGGAGAACGCGGGGGTTAAGTGCGTGTATTTGCCGGCACGTTTCGCTGCCATCCTATATTTACGCGGAGCCGCAACCGCAGAGCCGCTATTCGCGATAGGCCAGCGCTGATAAGGACTCTCCGGGCTTTTACCCGCTTCGAATGGAGCTGCCATTTTTTCTCTCATTTTCCATATCAGATTGCACCGTTTGTGCTCGATGCTCATATTCGAAGCGCTGGCCCTCTTCCCGCGTTAATAACATTCTTGAAATTCTGTCTCCACGCCTGCGCTTATCGCGGCAGCAACACCCTCGCCGATGGCCCAACGCCGATAGACCCATCGTCGACTCCTGGTGGACTCTAATGGAGACGCCAGTTTTTCTAGTCGCGTTCCACTGGAAAACTGCGATTGGCATCGCACATTTCGTCTTTATTAAGGCAAAAAGCCGATAAGCTATAGGCACGCTCGATTCTACGATTTTTCTAGGATTCTCCGGAACCCGTTGACCTTTTCATCGCGTTAAGTGAAAGTAACGGAGCTCGCGGAGGCTCCCAATTGGATATCAGCGATTGGAAGCGGCTAGGAAGGCTATCGCTTATTGCAACCGAGCGAGATAGGCCTCTTTCATTATTTTAGAAGAGATAAGCGGCGAACATTATCGCGGCCGATATCCAGGATCGATCTCATCGCGGCAAGTGGCAAGTGGCGAGAGAGGAGGTGCTCGAACAAAGAATCAACGGTATTCAGCGCTATATCGCAATATCAACAAAGTATCATTCCTATCTAACCGAACAATAATACCAGCGCCGTATTTGATGTCGGAGGGCGTTATCGCGATCATCCCGCGGGCTTTACAGTAGGACGCCGGCGTCGCGACGCCGCGTGGCGCAAATTGCTCGGTGTACCCGCCTTTAATACTTTTTATTACCAGCGCCGAGCGTGGAATGTGCTTATTCCTTTTTAGCGTCCTTCGTCGCGACACTCGAGGCTCCTCCACCCCCGACCATCCCCTTCCTTGCCCTGGCCTTGGAGGGACACGGGAATTCATTTGCGTCTTCCAGCGTCCGATTCAGAAACGTCCGACGCTCTTGAAAGTGCTGGAGGGTGGAAAGAGAGAGAGAGAGAGAGAGAGAGAGGAGGGAGGGAGGGAGGGAGGGAGGAAGGGAGAAAGAAACGTAAAACTCGAGACGAGAGAGAAAGGGGCGTTCTTCGAGAGGCAGAGGCAAGGGGAGGATGAGTGGATGAAGAGGCTTTGGGAAGGGCCACCGGGGTCGCCGCGATGAAGGTTTTACTGCCGCGGTTATGCCCGGAGGTTCACGCAATTTCGGTATATCTGAATTGACGGCACGGCCATATCTAAACGAGTCCAGATGAATCTGCAACTCCACCCCCGTCCGTTTCCTTCTTTCCAGCGCTCTCTACTCTCTCTCTCTCTCTCTCTCTTTCTCTGTCTCTCGCTCCCCTCGCTCTCTGTCTCTCTGTCTCTCTGTCTACCTCTTTTTCTCCCTCGGCATTTTTTCTTCTTTTTCCTACGTGGCCTCGATCCAAGAAAAGACTCTGAAAAGCGTACCGTCTTATTGAACACGTGGCTTTGTATTTCTCCTGAACAATCGGAGGTTTCCACTTTTTACCAAGACTCGATTTTTTTCTTTTTCTTCTTCTTCTTCTTCTTCCTCTGCTTCTCCTCCTTTTTCAAGATTCCCTTAAAAGCTCACCACTAATTGTCCTGCAGTTTATTGATAATGGTTTTCGCTTATCGAATTTACGTGAACACAAAGAAAGCAAGTTGATCGGAATATTCCAATGAACGTTATGAATTACAAATTTAGAGGGAACTAAATTCTGACTCATCTACGAAGTTTTGGATGATGCATTTTTGGTATGGATATACGCGCGCGTGTGTGTCTGTGTGATATAAAATGGCTAGTTCATAGTTTCGCCATCGTCTACCCATGAAATGACAAAGTAAATGCATTCGTATTTTACTGCCAGACCCTATAAGTTTGTTTCTGGCAAAATTCCAGAGCGACCACCACGCGGACAGTGTGGTCTATCGCGCAGTAATTAACGGAGCTCGTTATTAATTCGTAGCAACCATCGACGATCTGGGCACGTCATGGATGGAAGTTGCAGCTGCCAACGTCACACGACAATACAGGATGTCCCACAAGTGACAATAATGAATTACGCAACATTATTTATAATCGCGATAAACGTCAGTGCAGAAAGAAAAAGTCCACCGCCAATTTAGTGTATTTTCTCTGCTTTTTTGCGCGTGTCATGTTGGGATGTGCAGTACTAAAGGGAAAAGTACTAGACAGGAAAGTTAATTAGTTATCAATCAATAAAGTAGACCTATCACCATGAAGTGGGCGTGTGCCAAACTCAAGATAATTTTATTGGCCAATTTAGTTTGCTCGGTAACTTGTTAATTACTCGTCGGATCGAAAAGTGGTAAAAGACTTTTCTGTCGAGAACTTTATGATGATTAAGGTTATTTCGATCGTTATCACTTTTGGTACACCCTGTACAAGTTTTACGATGGCAATTCCATGCGCGTGATCGCGCAAAATGCAATGGCCAGAGCTTCGTTGTGGACTGCTGTCAATTCGCGTCATTCCTGATAAATTTCCGACCACATTGGAATATCGCCAACGTTAACGCACCTGGGAGTGCGAGTGCGAAACGAGGAGGAATGGAGAAAGGTGATATGTTTTACAAAACTACTCGCGAACCCCGCGCTGGAGCAAAACATTCAGTTTTATTTCCGGATTCCGTCCAAATTTTTCCACGTCCCCTGATGAAAGAAATCCACATTTCGAAACTCGACGCTCGATTCTCTCGCGTCGAGGCAAAGAGAATTAATTGATCGTAAGAAGCAACGCTTTCTTCTCAAGAGGCCGTCACGAGACTGCTTCTCTCGTGAAACAGAAAATCCCAGTTTCTCAATCTGATAGTTTCGCCAAAGACGTAGTAGGGGGACACGGGCATTACTCGCTCAGACCAAACTCCTACCACGCTGAATATCGTGATAGATAAGGTGGTGCTGAGGATGCTGCAGGGGAGCTAAGGATAGAAGGAAGAAAGGGAGGTCTCTACCTCTGGTCCATCCTGAGAAAAAAGCTGATAACGAGGTTGCGTCGGTGGTAAACTCGGAAAAGTGTTGAGAGGGTAAAGGCGGAGGAGGGAAGTATGAATCCTGGTAGGATTAAAGCCCGACTGGACGAAGCATTCTCCTTTATTACCTTCTTCGAGAGTCGCAGCACTTTCCGCCTTTTCCCGTCCTCGACGTTCGCAATATATACCGCCGCGAGCCCAACGAGATTTCAGCAAGTTCGACAGGCAAGATTGTAGAGACTTTCCCTCTGCTTCAGATTTTCTCCCCCGAACCACCGCGCGTCCTTCCCCACCTTCCACCGGACTCTCCCCGGTTTTCTTCGTCGTGTCCCTTCTCTCTTTGTTTCTTTCTCTTCCGTGCAAAAGCGACGAATATCTTTTTCCGATGAATATTCCACGGTTAATTCTTCTCTCTCACAGGTCTCTCCTCTTCTCTTTTTTAGCGATTTTCATTACTCGGAGGAAACGCGCGATCGGTATCGTGGGAAGCGCCGTGGGTGGACATGTCGGGGGGAGGGGGCAAGTGTAAAATCGCAACGAGCTCGAGATTTGATTGGCCAGCAGCGTCGGTGCGCGCTGCAGCAAAAGCGAATGCGGAAATGCAATTAGCGGGAAGCACGATGCGGAAACTTGGGATGCTGATGCGAGATTGTATCGAAGCTCGCGCTGGATGAAGTTCAAGCTCGATGATTTACTCGATCATGCGCATAATGATTCTGCTAGGGCACTGCACGTGGAATTTGCACTTTGATTGTCCGATTAGTTTAAGGGCGCGGAAGTTCTGCGGGACTGAAGTTGCGTATCGTTCGAGCGGATCCATCACTTCCGGTCAATCGAGAGAAGAGGAGAGAAGAGGAGACGAGACGAGACGAGACGAGATGAGATGAGATGAGAGGATCGTGGCGAAAACCAGGGACGCGAACCAACAACGCGTTTTCTCTCTCTCTCTCTCTCTCTCTTATATTTTTCGCTCAATCACGGAACAATTTTCCAGATAAATAAAATCGGTATCGCACACGTATCTTCACGCGCAAACATTCCCAAGAAGTTTGATCGCGTCGAGCGAAATCCATTAAGACTCCATTAAGAGGAGAAGAAGATTCGAGACACGTTTATTTTAGGCGAATTGAATTCACTTGCAATTGATCATACCGCGCGCGCGCGCGATTGTACCGGAGGTACTTGACAAGGGAATAAAATTGTACGTGGCTCGAAATCCACGAGTACCCTTATTCATCCAGCGATCGATTTTAATCCTATGGTAATCACAGTGGCATTTTACGTCACTTCGGGAGAGGACTAGCTCGCAAAACACATAATAAACAGCTGGCTGACCGTATTCCGTCGCTAAAATTTTTACGAGGAGGAGCGCCGTAGGGAAGGCCACTGCACGTTTCATTCCTCCGGGAATAAAACGCACATTGGCCAATCGCTTATCGCTTTGCGAGAAGTCCAAGAGGAGACCGTACTGTCACTCGTAACCAGGGGCAACCGGGGTAAAAGCATTTAGGTTCGTCAAGTCTCCACTCGCAGTTCGCTTAGGGTTCCCCGAAGGGGGTGTTAGGGGGTGTTCCAGATAACGCCCGTCGTACGGGGATCCGGGATACCTCGTGGAGCCATCATCGACGCGCTGCTGATCAAATTGCCAGAAACCTGCTACTCACTTATCTTATTTCAAGGACTCCCCTTCCGTCGTCGAGGTCCCGAGACCCCCCGAACGATATCGCCGATGAATTCGCTACTGAATTGCGCGTCGTTAAAAAATAACGGGTTACGCAGCTTCGATCCAGCAGGATCCGCTCGTTCGATTAGTCTTGGAGGCTGCGGGAGATTATGGCGAGTGGCGGCGGCGTTGCCATAGAGAAGAAACTCGAGGTGGAACGAGTCCCTGTGATTATTAATCTTCCCATTGACGGCGCGAAGGAATTGTCGAGTGAATTAAGCACTCTAATTCTTGGGGCAAATAGCGATAAGCGGAGATTAGCCTTATTGTACATCATACTCCGTGTGGGTTCTCGAGTAGGTCTGCTCGACGCTGAGAGCTTCGGGAGAGAAAAGTCCCTCGCGGCTTCGGTTGCACACGCGAGCACACGCTCCATCCGTTTATCGTCGTTAACATGGCGGACAATTCCAGAGCTGGCAATTACCAAGCGAAGGCGGATTTCAGCGCATCGATCGAAATCACCAGGAACGACTGGTCCCCGGTAGCTTAGTCAGATTCTTTTTTTCTCGCCTCTCTCTCTCTTTCCCGGATAATTTCTCTTTGTACTCGAGCTTCCACACGAGCACTGCCAGAACGTTAGACGCGGAAAATATTTGGCCAAACGACCGAGATGAGAAATGAGGCGAGAGCTCCGCTAAATAGAAGCCTAGAGAGCATAGGAAAATAGGCTAATGAAAAGCCTTGAAAACCAGGAGAAAATGCCGTGGCATAAGTAAAAGAGACATAGTTGAAAGGCCGGGCCGGAAAGTTTAGCCGGAGGCACGATCGTAAAACTTGTGTTAAAGTTCTAAACAAACGTTCCACTTGAGAATCTTGGGACTGGGCTACATGTGTACAGTAAATAAAAGATATCGATAAAAGTCTCGGGGAAAAGGCTCTTGCCTCCGCCCCCGCTCGTGCCCGCGCTATTAGTACATAGAAAATGGATTCGTGAAATGTTTAGGTGCATAGCGTCCAGGTAAAACCCATGGAAAATATCCCCGTAGCCTCGCAAGTACGCTATCCTATATAATGAAGTAATTGAACCAAGTAAAGTATAATAAGAGTTTGTTCCCCTCTTCCTTTTTCTTTCCTTGCCTCCAGCAAACTCTTCTGCTTGTCGGCTTTCATTACTTTAGCTAGACAAGCTGTGGAATTACCGCGAGCCATACGCGGGCTCCGCTTAACACCCACACGAGCCATCTTCTTTCCTATGCAAATTACATCGCGAAAATCGCCCGTGCAGTTTCACCGTTACGTCTAGGAAAGTTCAAGTCGACCGTGCGCGCCACGCTCGCCTTTCTAGCAGTGACTCTCGCTCACCCACCATCACCACGCTCTGGGTGACCGCTCAATCGTTGCGTGGGAATCCCTGAAAAATGCCCCGGGTCACCGTACTCGAATTCATTAGAGTCTCTGGCTTCGTCCATCGGTTGGCGAACGACTCGCTCTTTCTCTCTCTCTCTCGAGAGAGAGAGAGAAGCGGCAAAATCTCAGGCTACGAAGCATTCGATTCATCGCAATATGGCCGCCACTGCCGGCCACGACAGAAATTTTAAGCAGTCGTCGATGAGCGACTGGCGGAGGACAATCGAGACTGTCAACTGGAAAAATTTCTGTTTGCGAGAAGATTTTTCACGAAGAGCCGCCTCTTTCCTCTCGACTCTGCGCATCGGAACAACGCGAAACCTCGACCTTGCGAACTGTGTTACGCGCAATCTGAAAATTATGCCCCACATCCGCGGGAGGGAGTCATCGCGGACAGACGAGCCTTTGTGTCGATCGTAGAAGCAAAGTTTGCACACTGACTGGAGAGGCCACGCGTTTACTCTGGACCAATCAAGTTTCCACCAAATCATCTCTGCACGACCATGGAATTAATCGATGCAGTTTGTACACTCCGCGAGGGCTTTTCCCAGAGACCATTGTCCAGACGAATCGCGTGCCCGTTGGTCCAATCGAATACCAAGACACTAGCATACAGATGATTTCAACCCCACCCCCGAGTCTCATCGATCGATTGATAGGAACTCCAAGTGCATCTCTCCCCAGAGAAAAGCTGGCGAGGAATTAATATATTGGCAGCCAATCGCTTACGCGAGTATGGCAATGATAATGATCATCGCCGCGATTAGACTAGCGTGATATAATAGTAATCATTGAAAAAAAAAAGTGGCACAAAGAAAGGCCTTGACATTGAATCGCGGGGAACAAGGAATTATTATAATCGGTAAACTGCGGGTGAGAACGAGGGGACCTCCTCTTCCTCTTGCGCACGGTTCCTCTCTCTCTCTCTCAAATATAATGGCCGCTCTGTGCGAGGTAACGGCGAGCAGCTCGTTAAACTGCTGAAGCCCGTGAATCACTCCGCTTCTCGCGGAGAATTAGAGCCGTCGATAGACAGTCGGAGCGTTAGTCACGAGGATCGTTAGTCACCGCTGTTGCTGCCCCTCTTTGAGTCGTCAAGAGGATCGCCTGGTTCCCCCTAGGCCTCCGCTCTTCCCACCCCAGCGCAACTTGGCCCAACCTCTTTTCCCGATTCGATAAATATACGCAGCGGCCACGGAAATCCTTAGTAAATCCACTTGATGCTTGCGTAACCCTGCCAGAACAACCAACAGCTGATTCTCAGCCTCCCTCCTCTCGTTAAAGATTTCCCCCGGATGATCCTCCGAAGATACCGCTTTTTATAATGCACCGCACCACCACCAGCACCATCGCCGACGCTACCGCTTGCACTTAGAAGCAAATCGCCCGTGAAACGCTCCGCATACGGAATTTATTTATTGGAAGGCTTTGGGAAGTTTATTAAGGAAGCTTTTTCTTCTGGCGCCAGATGAAGCGGTTTCACCGGTGTCGTTAAAGATTTATGGGTTTTAATGTTTAAGGGGTGTTCTCGTTGGATAACATTGCGAGTTTTCCAATGGATCCAATGGTTCGGTCCACTCTTTCTCCTTCCGTCTCTCCCCGGTGATCTCGCGGTTGCACGATCGATCGATTTTTGCGGAGTACCGACGAGTGACTTTGATCGAAAAATAGGGTGATGGGGGAGGGGGGGGGGGGTGCGTAATCGGCGGATCGCGAGTTCACGCGGATCGCGGTCAGTCGGTCGCTCGTCATAGCGCGGGGTTCGCTCGGGCACTCGAGTTTGTCGCGAGCTCGGAATTTTCCAAGACGCAGCCGGGGCTTCAAATATTTGCTTAAAGACATTCTGCTCGCGCGGAGGAGATAAGGAGAGGCGCACCGGCAAAGGAGAGGAGAGGCCCTTTAAAGCTGGAACAGCTCGCTTATTTTTCGTAAGAGTACTCGGCTGTCCTCGGCATAGGAGTCGGAAGAGAATGCAAGCGGGAACGAAGAGGAGAGGAGAGGAGTGGAGGCGAGGACTGTGGAGACGAGCGGAAAGAAAATTCTCTCGAGAGGCACGAAGGATTTCAATCTGGTATCCGGTAGTCCGCGCCTCTCTCCCCTTTTCTTCCCGGTGGCGGCTCGTTTGTTTGTATGTACATATCGTTAGCACCCACCTGTCACCTATCTACTTCAACTTTACGTCGCGCATGGCGTGACAATCCTTGCGGCAGCCCAACCGTCCTCCTCTTTGTCTTTATTTCCTCGCAGACTTACTCGCACTCGATTCCATCCCCCTGCTCTGCTCTGCTCTGCTCCGCTCCGCTCCACTCAGCTCCACTCCGCTCCCTGCAACCTCCCCCTTCAACAACGGGTTTACTTTTCCAGCTTGTCAGACCACCCGTGATTATTTTATTTGCTGTGTTCTCCTTATTCGATAGCGCGAGCAAACGCTCGTCGTTCCATCAGATTTCGGTCCCCCTCCCGCCCCACCCCAGTTCGAGCCTCCTTCTCTCCTTACAAGGCTAATTTTATTCTTCCCGAGGCTCTCTCTCGATATTCCGTTAATTCGAGACAGGAGACTATCCCGAGAATGGGAATATCCTCGCGAGATCCCTTGCTCTTTCCTTCCTTTGCGCGGGGCTGTTTCCCCACTCGGGGCTGGGATCTTGTTAAGTTTTTCCCGCGGTCGAGATAAATCCGCGGAGCCGCGGCTAAGGAGCGAGATTTGCCGGAATATTCCACTGACGACAATTTCATTCGGTTCTAACGCGTTTGTATCTGGGATTTTAGCGATGCAAATTGTGCATTAGCTTCCTCCTCTCCCTCCTCCGTGAGATATGGATTGTTGCGGTGGCGGTGCTGACGGGGTGGAGGTGCGGTGGTTGGAGGAAAATTCAAGGCGAGCGCGGAAAACTCGAGGAAAATATCCGTGGCGACGCCACAGCTACTTTGCCAGCACGACGCTATCTCTCCGAGTTATTCAACGCGGAGTGGCCACCTTTTACGGAACGGAAGTGCGCGTGACGTCATTCCGCCCGGACCATTAGACTCTTCAGCCACGCCACGAGAACCATTCGAGTCCTGGTGCAGAAATCGGACGCGTGCGTGCGTGTTTTCGTGTGTGCGTGCGTGCGTGCGTGCGTGCGTGCGTGCGTGCATGCTTGCATACGTCTATATTAATAAACGAGAACGAATGCTCGTGGAAATGGCAAAAGTCGCTCCATTCCGACGAGGGACCGTGCCCGAACACGAATTGCCAACAGGAGTATTACTATGGCACAACTTGAGGTAATAGCTAGCGTGCACGAACGAAACGTCGAGTTTTTCGGGGAAACAGCGCGGAAGAACCGGGGAATTTGCTTTCGCGTCGAGAAAACAGCGCGGGCCGGTGTAAGAAAGTGGCTTTAATGTCTCCGAGCACCGCTATAAATTCGACGGAAATTCTACGGGCGAGGAAAAACTCGGCGGGGATCGGGAAAGCGAGGGTCAGGGGAAAATGGAAGTTACGGTCAGACAGTTGCGTAGGGACGCGGTCGCGAATGGCCTGGCCTTGACGAGCCCCTGATTGGAATTCACGGCGGATGACAGTATAGAAAAGAGACGGTGACCACGTTCGTGCATATCACCCGGAGACGCGGTGCTCGCGCACTGGGAGTTGCCCGCGTGACGTCACGAGCCAGCTCCAGGGGAATTCCACGAAATTTCTCATCCCCGTCGGTTTTGCCGTCCCGCGCGCCGTAGCTTCCCCTCTTCAATTTCTCCGACTGAAAATCGAACTCAGGACCGACAAAAAATGCAAAAAAACTCCAGCGAGGTCCCCCAGGAAGCTCGAGGTCTCGAGGACGACGCCTCGATGATTCTCCAAGTACTTCCGGCAGTTGAGAGGAAACTCGTCGACGCTCCTCTTCCTCTTCCGGCGAATCGGAAAAATGATATTTTTGAAACCCGATCCTTCGAGGACTTGATCCGGGCTCGTGTGGTCGCTGGAAGGGTGCGGGGGTGGCCGGACGAAACGAGAGTTTCACCCGGTAATTCAATGGGGAGCCAAATAATTCGGTGATGTTCTCGCTGCGAGAGGGAGGGGGAGGGGTGTGCGTTGCCCTCCACACGGTTTCGCGTGCGTTTCGAAATAATTGGTTGATTGGATCATGACTCGAGGCCTAACAACGTTGTCTCCGTTGATGCGTCATTGTCAACGGTAGCGAGAGAGCGGCCGAGAGAGTCCAGTTGCATTTTTCCGTGGCAATATGCGAGCGTACACACGCGTGAATCACGCGCACCGCCGCATTACGCAACGTTGCGTGAAACGTAAAACACGCGCGACTCTGGCTACCTGTAATCCGGGAGAGAAGAGAGAGAGAGAGAGAGGCTTGTTCTACACGTCCACCGCGTCCTTTCACGCGTGTACACCTCACCAATACCATCCACCAGGTGCAAACATTGTTTAGTCGTGGCAAATCACGTAGGTGAACTCACCGATGCAATTGATTACGCGCGTGTGTAGCGAAATCCAAAGAATTTCCAGCACGATGATCATGTTAGGTGCAATACGGAGATATTTACCGATAGGAGCAGCGAGAAATTTTTTCGTGACTTCGTCAGATTTTTGAAGGATATCGCAATGGCTCGCGTAGGGGGAGAGGCCATGGGGGCGCCATAGGAACTCTTGCGTAATTTCCTGTAAAAATAGCACGACCTCCGGAGATCTCCTAAAATCTATGTTAATCCAATGAATTCCGTACGCACACGCGCACGTAGCAAGGATAATTACACCTACGTGGTGCGATAGGAAGAAGAAGGAGAGATATCTAATGTTCCAGCAGATTAATTGCTTCCAAGTGATTTGAATGATTTTAGTCGAAGGTTGCCGTGAAACTCAATCTAATTCCACTCATTAAAATTGAATGTGACAATCCGTGGTAGCTGCTGCTCGCCTGTTTATTATGCGCATGGCAGAGATTGCGATTGAGACGGAATAATCCGATGGAAAAATTCAATGCGCGATCCTCCCACGCTCGACTAAGAATCAGGGTCCAACGTTAGTCGCGAGCAATTCGATCGATTGTGACAATTAAACAATAAGTCATGCATTATGCGCATGAATAAGTGTACGTGCAATGCTGCAATCGTCGATTCCATTAATAAAAACAGTTGTGATGGCAGCGCAGCTGCATTACAGCGCGGTGCTACAGAGTCCACCTGAATACAATTCACAGGTGCTTAATTATATTTTATCAGCATCCTCCCACACGCGCACGCACTCGCACTCGCACACGCGTGAAATCATAGAAAAAAATACGACAAGGGAACGAGCGCATTTCGAGGAGAAACTTTTCATGGAGTCTAAATTTAGTTACATCGGTAATAACAGTTAAATTAAAGCACCCTCATCGGAGATAAAAATAACAAATAAACAATTCGATAAAAGCAATTTATTTTATTAGCCGAGTACACGGGGATAAAATAATTATGCTGTCAAAACAGTATATGGAGAATTAACGCGTAGTTTAGCAGTGGTGGTAGCGCGGTAGTGGTGTCAGTATTGGTGGTAGTGATAGCGGCAGCGGCATAGTTAAAATACAAGAGAGTTGATTTGCGTAGGAATGATTGATTTGTTAAAGGGGTTTACTACTGCGACACATTACACGGTACGGTACAATAATAATTGAAAAAACAATTAAGTCAATCAGACTTGCAGCGCTGTACGCAGGAAGAGGCACGATAAAATAACAAATGATTGGACGAAAAAGCTTATTATAACACAATTACGATGCTTCTACGATCAGTTGAAACGCTTGGCAGGACACGAGCTAGGAACGAGTATCCAATAAACGCCCTTTGTGGCACGCCCTTTCCGTCGAGGAGTATTGTTCTCGGGCAGCGCGTGATTCACGCGTGAGCATACAGATATATCCGTTCAACGTCGCTAATAACGTTGAGGTCCAGAGGCAGTTCCCTCTAAAGCAGGTAATTAGCGAGACAAGCCAAGGTTTGCCATTGGAAAATCTCGTCCGGATAGACTAAATTTCAATTTTACTATGTGAAAACATTTGTCTTGCTACCCCCCCCCCCCCCCCATCCACGCTCCGCCATAAATATTCCCTTGTTCGCGCGCGCATTCACACACACACACACACGCGCACACACCCAATCGCGCGTATCCACGCACCATTGAGAAGAGTCGAAAACTGAAATATTTCAGACTTTGCCAATAGTTGCGGATTCCAGCGTGTATTCCGCGAACTGTAAATTTGCAAGAATTAACAATTATGCGATAATTGTTTAAGGGAGGCTCGTTTGAAATGAGCCGGCGAGCTTAATGGATTCGTTTGATCGTGTCATCGGTCGAGCCGCGTGCTTGAAAAATTCGCTGCAGCGCCGTGGAAAATTTTACTCGCACGAGAATCCCTTCACGAACACACGTACGCTACACGCGCGTATCCGTGCATATTCCGCAATTTGTGCACGTGCATCCACGTGAATTTTTGCACAGTTTGTTGCATATGCTACTTAGCGGACCGTATTTGACGGTATCTCCATTTTCGGAAATGCCATCTCCCTCCTGCGTTTCCTTCCTTCCTACCCCTTCCCCCAGATGCCAGCGTCTCCCAGTGTGCGCGCATTTTTACGGCGGTAGCCCTACCTGCATGTATTACCGCACGTGGAGTCGCCGTGTGCATCCTTGCACGTATTTCAGTGTGCATTACGATTGCAACATACGAATACTCGTCACGTACTTACTTCCGGCAAGGATACATAGTTTGCTGCGCACGCTGCCGGCAGCCAGCGTTACTGTAATTCGCTGCATCTTTTAATACAGGCAAACTCGGAATTCATAACAGCCGCCGAATTACGCCACTCCACTTCCCGAAAGCAACCCTCAAAAATGAGCGAGTATTTTCGATGAGACTCCCCCGTTAACCGAGCGTTGTGCGAGAATCGCGAGATTCGCGTGGCACTCGAAAGGAGAAAGAGAGAGAGAGAGAGAGAAAGATCGGGTCTTTTTAGAAAAGTCACCGAGATTTGGCCTTGAGACTCGAGGATTTTTCTGGTTCCATCGGTCAAGGGTGTCTCGACGAGAGACACCCCCTCGCTTTCACCCCTATCGAGAAATAGTTCTTTCTTATTTTTCTTCTTTTTTTTTCTAGTGATATAGCGAATGTGCACCAGCATCGAGGTTTTCTTATTAAAATATCGATTTGCATAATGTTGCAACAATGTTGCAGCACAAGGTAAATGGTTGCTCGTGGCAATCATTACTTTCCTGCAGTTTTCTATTGTTACTGATAATAATGCTATATTTTCGCAGTACACACCAACCGTGTGCACGTGTGTGTCCGACCGTGTACAAAGCGCGCTGTGTGCGCGTAGTATTAGAAATCGTGCCAACGCATGCAGTTCTCGGTGAATGGAGAATGCATATGCATCCGAGGAGCTCGAGTCATCCGTTACTCCGAGTAATCACTAGCCCCCTAAAAGTAACACTGTTTCTATCGCTATTTGTAATAATAACGCGGAGTCATTTTGTTTCCAAGTGCACTCGCTGCCTTGGCTAAGGCAGGTGGAGGGTACTTGGAGAATATTGCACGTGTTTATCCATGCACCTTGCCCCATATATTGCTTCGGGCAAACTCCGTACACCTTAATGTTCCTTAATTTCTACCATTACGTGTAATAGCCCTGCAAATATTGGTATAGCTTCAATTTAAATACTCTCGCGCATAATGTAGGTGCTTAAACTGTGTGCCGCCTTGTCTCCGCGAGGATTATTCTGGCCGCACGAACGTAAGGCGGATGGATATGGACACTGATTACGTGCCAACTTCCTACAAGGACACGAAACTTGCTGTAATTGCTCGCGAATGTCTCGAGATCGAATGGGCGAGTGGAGCCATGCATTAGAATGCACAGCGTCAATACGCCCCCGCCGCCATCTCTCGAACGTGTAAATCGCACGTAAGACTCGCGCGCAAAAACCCCGTTCATTGTTTGTAAACAACCCTCTCGCAGGAATAATTTCAGCATGAAAAAATAATGGATATCCTCTCGAAGATATATTTTGCCCAGAGGGATAGTAAAGAACTTGCAGCATCTTCAAACTTCCACTGGTTTCTTTGCAGGGAGATAAAAACTCTGCTACCGGTATAACAAGGGTAATGGTGGTGGTGGTGGTGGTGGTGAATTATTTTACGGAATTTCTAGAACTAATTTTGGCATTTTCATTTCGTTAACTATCCCTTCTATGCATGGATGACGTAATCTGCTCTCAAATACACCTCGCAACTCTAGGTACACTTTGCATTTTGTCACTAATCTGCTTTTTCCCTCTCTCTCTCTCTCATTTTTTTTATTTCTTTGTTTCCGTCCTTCTTTTTATTCTTTTTTCTTCTTCTTCATATCCCCGCAAACTTTCTTTTACAACGTCCGGTCAAAGTTTTTATTAAATTTAGTGTCTTCGAAGAATTTCTTCTACGTTGAACTTTTCTGGAAACCGTGAGCAAGCAATTAATAATGTAGAGAACTATAGCCTTGTTCGCCCCCTACGCGATAATTCTAAATCAGGAAGCTTCTAATCGTTAAATCTAACGAAATTCACTGCGGCGCATTAATTATTCGACGCCGAGGAGGAAACGTATATATTTCGAGTTCTTCATAAGCAAATCCTCAAAAGTTATAGTTGAAAGTTCAGGCTCGTATTTCGGTAGGCTTTCCTCGCCAGTAAAACTGGTTTCGCGTGGTTTTACGATCCTGCCGTGCAACCGGTATTTTGTTTTCAACAATATTACGGTAACGAGGAGGAAGAAGCGGAAAGGAAACGTTAGAGTTATCCATTAATAATAAGAGAACTTACGGCAGTGGTAGTGGTAGTGGGTGCCCGCGGTAAGTAGCTGTAAATTGGGATCCGGTAGTCTCCTTATTATCACGAACACATATCTGAAACATATCATCTCGGGGGAAACGGTAGATTCTCCTTCTCTGATCGTCGAGATAACCCTCGTCCCCTTCGAAAATGGGGAAAAGTCGACGGTTCGAAAAATGCAACGAGACGATTAGCTGGTTTTAGTTTTCCCTTGCGATTGCGGTCCCGCCACCACCACCACCACCACCACTGCCACACCCTGCATATTCCATACGATCCTATTTCACGATTTATATATTCGCCAAAACAATACCGAGGGCGACAAATTTTGGTTTGGCATTTGAATTCTCGGAAGTACGGGAAGTGGTACAGGAAAAAGAAATAGTGGGTGTATTAATAACAAGAGAGGTTTGTCGGTGGGCGCCAGTTAAGCAGGAAATCGGGGTCCGGGAGTCTGTTGCTGGGCAAGCGATATATCTCGATACGTGGCAGTAGTTTTTTCTTGGCGCGAATGGAATTACACGAGGCAGCCAAGCCGCGTGTGCCCTTGCAGGCAACACCCACGTAACGTTGGGTGCCCACTCTTGGAGCTGACGCGGACTTTATATCTCCGTGAGGTCATTTTTGTCCCAGTTCGCGCCGCCTCGCTCGGTTCCTCGGAAAAGAAGCCGAGGAACGAGGGGAGGTGTACGAAGGTGGCGTACTGTTCGCATTAGACTATAGTCGCTCTCGGAGTGTCACGCTCGTGATTTGAAAAATTAGAGCGTGGACTGCGCAACGAATGAACACGATATCGTGGCAACATCGAAAACTGACACTTCCGAAAAGTCATTATGAGAACGTGCCCTCTCCCCCCTGACTAAATTGCTCGTGAAGACCTCCTTTCACCCTCTCCGAGGGACATTGTACGTTTCTTGAATAGGCGGAGGAAGAGAAAGAAGCAGGAGAGAGCGAAAGAGAGACGAGCAACTATTTCAGAAAACCATTTTGCAGAATTACGCTTTGTAGTGGACGTTACATTTTTTCTCGTCCCCTTATCTCGCTCCTCGCACTACCATCGAGCATAATTAGCGAGAAATCGTTGGCGCTTTCTGGGAAGGACGTCAGGAAAATTCTATAATCCAGTCGCGATGATTGTAGATCTTCGCCAGTTCCGAGATAATTGCTCCCCTTCGGCTAATTTCTTAATTTATCCCCCTTCCACTTAGGATCAAATTAAAAGCAGCAAACGATCCGCGAATTCGAAGAAAGCGCGTGATCCATCGATCGCTCGATGCATGCCCCTCTTTCACACGCGCGCGCGCTGAAACATCGATCGCGGAGCATGAGTCAGAAACGTCAGTATCCAATTCCGTTTATTGCTCAATCGTTAGATCCAAGCGTATTAGCGAGAAGGAAAAAATGATTCCCCGCGTCCAACGAGGCGCGTGCGGTGGATCCCTGGCTCTTATCGCGCTGCTCCTAGATCGCATTCGAGTAATTCCGTCCCGTCGGTGTGCGTGCGTGGGTGTTACTATCGGTAAGTCGTTGGGGAAACCGCAGAGAGCAGAGCCAGGACGCTTCTGTCTTGCCGCCAGCGAGAAATCGACAGTTTGACGGATCGTCGAACAACGGCGATGGACCCGGTCGTTTCGTATGCAAGTTAAGCCCGACGGCAGCGGCGAGGAGTCATTATTTATGAGAGCGTAAATCAGGATCGATCGTGCGCCGGACGATCGATCGATCGGCCGTCAAGCGTTGACATCCACCGCTCTGCCCTTTGTCGAGTTACACTTTGACAAAGAGCCTCGCATGACGCCACGAACCTCAATCTATGCATAATCCTCCACCGCCACCACCCCCGCCTCTCCGAGAGGGGGAAAAAGGAAGGCGGCATTGTGTCATCCAAGCATTACTTATGAGCTTACATAACGGGGTTTTTGGCGGGCGATACATTCGTCAGGAACGAGTGCTTTTCTTCCGGAAATCTCTCTACTAGCGGTACCACGGGAGGTGGAGGGACCCCTTCCAGAGGAGACCACCCCCCACGCTCGAATCGCGCGAATCCTCCGTAACGCTTCGCCAAACGATTCCCCGGCTAACGCCTGCTCTCGGAACTCTGCTTCTCGCGAGGAACATGGGAAAATTCGATGGGAATCGCGGGAGATCTCGGTATCGCAGCTGGTACGGGTTCTTCGAGGGTGCGCTTCTAAGGTCGCGGCTTTAACGTTGCCGACACTTCCCGGGGCTTCGGGAGAGAGGCGTCCAATTCCCGGGCGCTGCTTTGCACCTTCGACACGTAGAAGCTTCTCTCCGATGAAATTTTCGGTCCCGAGTGGGGAGAATCGCGCGATTGTCTTTCTCACGGAGGGTTCGCCAGGTGCCGATCAGCTGGTGCATCTGTCACTTTCGGATTTTCTGACTTTCCTGCTTGGCGACAGCCACGGCTCGACTTTCCGGTTCCTGCGTCTACCAGCGGACCGTGTCACTTATATCCGCCCGCACCTGTCTCCAACAGGTGATGCCCGCAGGGTCCGATGGGTCCGTTCGCCTTCCACCGTTGCCACGGGGGCACGTGCCTCGCACACCGAAATCATTATGAACTGGTTCGAGCCCAGATCCGGGACACGCATTATCTTGAAGGAACTTCCTCATCAACGGGAGGGGAAGGGAGGGCGGAGAGACGGACACTCTCTTTGTTACACCCAGGCATTTCCATAACCCCCATTTCCTTATTAAAGGCAACCGGTGGAGCGGAACACGGCGAAACAACAATTTTACTCGGTATCGCTTCCCTGAATTTTCCAAGCCACTTTTCTATTTCTTCCCCATTATCGCGAGGACGCACTGTCGGAAGCCAGTATAAATCAGGAGAAAATAAATGGCGAAAATAGCGTACTGAATTTGTCTACTTCTATATTCGTTGTATGTTTCGCTGCTTTTTTTTTCCCTCCACCTCCCGCTGTTTTCCCATCTTGTCTTACGGAAATGGAAAAGTGGAGGAGAGCATTAATCAAGGAAAAGCAGATGAAGGAAATGTCCTGTGTACTTCAGCTCTTTCGCCGCCTCCCCCCATCACCGCCTCCTTCTCTCACCCCCGTCTGTCGCGCTAGCTGTGAATTCGAAATCAAATTACGAGCTCCTGACAACCCTTCACTGGAATACACTGTTCCGACTCTACAATTCCTAGCGCGAAGTACCTACGTGTATGTGTCACGCGCATATGTCGCACTAGTAGTTTTGCTCATCCGTGAATAATTATCGAAATGCTCCTTTCATTTTTCAACGTTAACGCAACTTGCCCGCTGCGCCCTAAATACGTCGGACTTTGAATTCTCATTGGGGCGACTGAATTTTACGCGCGCTGATTAATCTCCGCGCTCTGCTGTACAATCAGCAGGCCAGTGTGTAAATGTTAATTGTACACAGCGACGCTGTACTTATTTGGGAAATTTACAAAGTAATATTTATGCGGGGACCCGTTTTTGCACTTGGCTCTTCCTCGAGGATACGCGCCAGGGATATTTGTAATCGTGGAGATTTCAATTACGAGGCCGGAGGGAAGATTGAAAACTATATAACGCGCGGGTATCGCTCATAAACCGGAAGGAAAGAGTCGACGTCGTTGAATCGTCTGGAAATCGCATTCGGCCGATGAAACTCGCGGTGATATCGCCGCTAAAAAATATGGCACCTGTCCGCAGGGGCGTCGAACCGAAAGCAATTGGATTTTAATGACAAATCGTTAACGGGAACCATTCCCGATCCGACTACGACTCCTCGTCAGGATCAAAAAAGGGAAAAACGTGTTTTCAATGGAGACTCGTCGGACCTTCGCCATTTTTACCGAATTCCAACTCCGTTCTCATTGTCCTGCCATTGTCCAAATCCAAGATTCTTTTATTTTTTTTTTCCAGTTCAGTGACTACCAGCGTAGTGTTTCTTTTACTTTTAGCCTTGCGCAATTATGTAAGTTGAACGTAATATTTTAATTCTCCTGAAAAAACCTGTAATACATACATGTATTGCATCTCTCTCTCTCTCTCTCTCTCTCTGTCTCCATTGTCATTCGATGGATAAAATACTTGAAAAAGGAATTTTCATTAACATAAGGTTTATTAAGCGTCAAGAGAATGTCGAAGGATATAGGTAAAAATTAAAAAGGTATATTTAAAATTGAGGTGGAAAATAGTGAAGGTTCGAGTGAGTAGCGGTTTTGTTTGCCATTTCCTATAATGGACTCAGTGCAGCCTTGTTATATTGTTCAGCCTAGAGCTTTACCTCACAATTGTACATTTGGCTGTGGAGGCAAGGTCATGCCGAGCTACGCAATCAGTCTATCGTGGTATCGCGCGCGTGGAGCACGGAAAATATCACTTCTCGTATTTTCTTTTCTTCTTTGTTTTTTTTTCCTTTTTTTTCAACTAAAGCCCTACGCAAGTTTTGTACAATCATTGCTTATAAATTATACGACAGAATAAGTATACGTTTGTCTCGAGGAAAAAATTTGCTGCGATCAAAATTACTGGCAATTAAATTTACACCTTGTGAGGAAGCTTCCAGTCATCAAAGTTATGAAGTATAAAGAGATGTGTGCGCATAATTCTATTAATTTGTCTTATTGTTAATTAAAGGAGAGAGTTTGCGCGAAACCCAGATAGAAATGAAAACACATCTTGTCCCAGGTGTATTTATCGATGGAATTTGATTTCCGTCGCGTTTCGCGTCGGTCAAAAGCAACGAAATGAAAAAGTGACACTTGTTAATAACACAGGCTTTCGCGCGGAAAAAAATGAAGGTATGTTTCACGATTGGCAGGGGTCGATCATATTTAATTTTAATTCGTTCCCAGTCACCTCCCTACGGGAGGAGCAACAAGCTGACAAATAATTTTCACCCCTCCGTAAAAAGGAGAGAGAAAGAGAGAATAACGCGCATTATTAACAGTAGCTTTATCACGCTTAACAGGAAATTACGATTAAGAGTTAATTGCGAGGGAAGTGATAACGCGATAACAGCAGGAGACCTCGATCGAAATTTTCTTCAACCCCCAGCCCCATTTGTCCCATCTTTCTCCCGTTGCAAATACAATCAACTTGAAAATACGATTTCATCCAGGGCGAAGGAGTCCCGGGGGCGAAGTCTCGCAATTATTTTGTTTCGAAACAAATTAAATCGGGCGATCGTGGCTGGTGTCGCGCGCGCGTTAATCCCCCGGAATTCTCCCCCGGTTTTCCGGCCCCGCCAGGGGGCGGAAGGGAAGTTTCGGCAGAGGGAGAAATCTCGCGGGTTCGATCTTCTTTCGGGATCAGAAATTCGAGACTCGGTACGAAGTTCGGCGGAAGGGTAGAGATGGAAAACTCGAGTGCCGTTCGGATGGTGATCCTGGTGCTGGCGTTCTTCGAAACTTTGATTAAAACCTCCCCCCATGGAGCCGGCGGCACGTCGTCGTTATCGTCGAGTTTTTCGCGAGAGCGGCAGCAGCGCCAGGTCTCCGGCTCTCGGGCTCGGCCGACAAAAGCGTAAACAATGTCGCGTCCTATTTGCGAGAGCCATCTCACCCCTGACCACCCCCGCGTGATTCTTCGAGCGAGCCATCGTAATTCTCCCCTGGAACAGGGCGCGCTCCGAGTTTCCGGAACCGACGAATACTCGAATCCCCTGACCTAACGCGAGATGCTGACCTCTCGAAGGTCGTTCGTCTTCGCAGAGAGAGGGGAAAACGCGAAAAACTACCCTCCGCCAATTTATCACTCGCCGTCTCGTTCATTCGCTATTATCTAGGGGATCGTGGGACATGACTGATAATTCCTTTAATTTACAGACTCGTCATCTTCGACTGACTTGGCTCCTCCGGCGGTTGAATCTACCAGCAGTGGGGACAGCGACGACCTGGAAAACAAGGGGAGAAACCGCCTCGTAATGTGAGTAACATATATATTCTATCCGAACATATAGAGAATCCCTTATGGCCCAAGGTTTGCGATTAGTCAGAGGAACTAAGTCCTGCTATTAAAGTGAGACGGTCGTTTCATCCCCATCCCTACCCCTGAATCTCAAAACGATGTTGATGAATTTTAATTCGTTCTCCCGAAATGTTAATGGATACGTCGTTCGCTGGATAGCGTTCGAGCGGGTCTCTCGACTTTTTCCTCAGGCCGAGACTTTTTCTAAACCAAAAAATTGCGCTCATGACTAAATTACCCCATTGCATTAACGAGTCGCACGGCAACCGTTACATTATCTTCTAATGCTAGCAAATTGCATGAGCGTTTTACTATCCCATCGTACAAACCTGTTACATTAGCCGTTACGACACACCGTGCCACTAATAAAATTGCGGAAAAATCATATTAGGGCGTGGATCGTGCTAATGCTGGAATCCCATTACGATCGATTAAAAGAATTTCCGCGATCTTTTAACAGAATTCGATGAAGCATTGCGCAAGAATCCAAGACTTGGCTACCACCGCGACTGTCAGAGGTTAAATGGAATTTTCAGGAAACTGAGGTAAAAGTCATAAGTCGAGGAACTTATTGGTTCCTCGTCGTTCCGGTGGTTAGCGACAGTTCGACCAATCGTCTAGCTCATTTTTCCTAGGCGAGGGGACGCCCGGTATAATTAAAAACGTGGCTGTGGAAGGACACGGGTATCTTTTGTTCTCGCCTTATCCTTTCGCCACGGCTGCGTGGCGAAGAAAATTGCGCGTCATCCGTCACTCGGCCAGTCACCGTGTCCTGGAGAAATTCGAAATTCGTTAAACCCGTTCCGAAGAGTTCATCCTTCTCTGGTTTCCCTGGGATTTCCCTGAATAGAAAAATTCGGAAAATTCTCCAGGGAGGTAAAGAGAGAGAGAGAGAGAGAAAGAGAGATAGAATCATCGTCGATCACGCCTAGACTCTCCAGCTTGTATTTTCCGCTTGATGAAAAACTCTCCGGGGGTGGGAGTGGCGCAAAACAGAAAATAAGTTACGTATAATTAGAAACGTGGTCGTGGAGACGTTAGTGGGGTCCTTTGTCGTCGTTTTGCACGAAGCTGGAGATATATCGTCTGTCACTTATTGTTGGAGCAGTGAGCATGATACATTTTCAAGGGAGGGGGTGGGGGAAGGAGCGAGGAAGGGTTGAAGGGGAAAGCCGCGGGGAAATAAGGACACGACACAATTCGGTCATTGAGGCGACGCGCGGGAACTTTGGAAATCGTCGAGTCGACGTTCTCAATGATTCCTTTGTCTAGCGGGGCTTTCCTGACGATCCTTTGTCCTCGCGGTCCGCATTTTCCAACCAGTTCTTCGCGGATCCACTCTTTATCCAAGCATCTATTACTACTTGGTGCTTTTCCTCGTACCACTTTGTGTCCTCGTCTAGACAGTTTCTCTTCTTCTTCTTCTTCTTCTTCTTCTACTTCTTCTACTTCTTCTTTCTTCCTTTCACTTTTTCCTAGTCGCCTCCTTCCGTCAATTCTTTTCCCGGAAACAAGGACGTGAGAAGAAGCAAAAGTTATGCACGAAAGTTGGCTGGTCGATATCAAAAAGCATTTCCCCAAAGCGCCGGCCGTCGTAATCCCAATAACACGTGGCGAGCTCCGGAGTAAACTTATAATTCTGTTTAGCGCGCAAACACAAGTTTGATGGGGAAAAATCCTAACGAAATTGATTTCCCGCGTGTAAAAAGGAATTCGAGAGCGATGCTGGAGAAATTTGCATGGGGATATCACCTGGAGTTATCGGCGAGTAAACTTGGAGACTGCGAACGAGGCGAGATATGCACATACCTCGGATAACTCATATTCATGCGGCGTAATGCGCATTTGAAAGCCGAACGGAAGAACGCTGAGTGCTCGAGTAGGTGCTCGATACAGGGACTCTCTACTTCAACCTATTTCCTTGCCAAGGAAAGTAAGACCTGGAGCGAGAAAAGGAATACTTAAGCTACTCTCCGATGAAAGAGGACGAAACGAAAGAGCAGCGAAGGAGCCTTATTATGCGACATAAAACTTTCAACTAAGTGAAACATTCGAATAAAAGAGCGGCGAAGGGCGGAGGGGGGGGGGGAGAATCAAATGTAGTGACAGATGAGGTCAAAAGATAGATCCAGGCTGATACGTTGCAGAAGAAAACAGATATACGAGCGAGAAAATAAATAGAATCAGAAATAGAATCAAAATGGAATGGCTCGGAGGAACGTGAGCTATGAAAGAGAGGAAGAAATTACCAAGTGATCGGAGAAGGGTGGGAGAAAAAGGTGGGAGTCAAGCGTGAAGAAATAAAGAAACAAAGGAATGGGACCATAAAAAATAGGAATTTCGTAATAAAGCGTAATCCAAAAATAAGAGGAGACTCCAGCTAGCAAAAGCAGAGTGGGTAAACAGAGAGAAAGAGGGGTAGAGGGAGAGAGAGAGAGAGAGAGAGAGAGATCACGGGAGAAGAAGGCTGGCCTGAGAGATTGCTGGGAATATAAAAAAGAGAGAAGAAATGAAGAAATAAAAAGCTCGAGGATTCGAGACCTCATAATAAAGCATAAGCCTATAATAAAATAGGAGAGAACTCTAGATGAATGTTGCGTATTTGTATGTGTGTGTGTGTGGGCACGCGTGAGAGAGGGTGCGCGAACAAGTAAATAGCACGAAATAGGAAAGAATGAAAAGAAAGATAGAAAAGAAAATCTGCCCTGTGCGAGAAATGACATCATAAAGCTTATTTATATCCACGTGTGTTTGAGGCAAAGCCACACGCACATCGCATCTCCTCCCACGCGAGAATTGCGTCACGCGTCGGTATAGTCGCATTACGAAATCCTGGAAAATCTATGGGCCTACGCTTGAAAACGCTCGCGGAAGTCTCCGATGGAGGGGAGTGTAGGCGAAGGGAAGACGAAACTCGTGGAAGATAAGGAGAAAATGAAAAAATATGCGATTCACTCATACACATATCTACACATGCCGCGGAAGGGCTTCGAGTAAACTGACTGAAAGCTAATCGCAAGTAGTTCGAGTAAATTATAATGCGTTGAAAGAATGAGTAGCTGTGTAGAATCGGAGTGAGAAGAAAGAGAAGGGGGAGCTTTTCAAGAGAGATATTGAAAAACATTCCACAAGAAAACCAACGTCCAAATGTGAGCGAATTTATTTCTTCCTTTTCTTTGTGGAAGCAATGTTGAATTATTTTTGCGAGTAATGCAGGATTTCCCGTTTCTCGTAAATTCGTTTCCTGCCTCCAAGTCTTTTCTTTATCGAAAGTATATTTCTTATTGTTAGTGTGAGCGCATGTGTGTGTGTGTGTTTTTTTTTTATTTTTTTTATTAAAATCGAAGCTACAATCGGGCGTCGTATTTTGACTAGGAAATGGTTCGAGCAAGGGGGAAAAAATAAAAGAAAGAAATACGAATGGAGAACGAGGGCGAACTCCGATAGGAAACGAAGGAGGAGCAGGAGAAAGAAGAAGAAGTACAAATTTCAACGGGTTTTTAATCACTCGCGTAATCAGCGCGGCGGATTGGCACAGCGACTGATCGATTAATTAAAACTACTCCTCCCTCCCTCCCTCCTTTACCCATTGGCCTCAGCAGCTACACCTGCGGCTACCACTAGCAGTTCGAAGGTTCTTCGCGATTTAATACGAGACGATTATCGTGAAAATATCCGCTTATATGATTCTTTTAAATTTGTCCAAACCACCCTCTTAGCGCGAACTATCTCAGTAATGATTCTTTCGTCGAATTTTCCTTAGAAAACGCATAAATACCGAGAGTGCGTCGGTGGCGCACTAATTGCTCGAGAATTTTGTTTGCGAACATCCACTTGATAGACGATTTAGCGATAAAACAATAATACATATAGGTATGCATATTTTATATACACGCGCGTCCATAACAGGATAAATTGGAAGCCAATAATGTAATCAATAAATAAGCAAATAAATCTGAATGAAGTAATGACATCGGTAATGAAATAATCCGAATATCGACCTCATTACGTGGGCGAAATTGAAATGAAGTATTGAAATTCATGAATTTTCAATACTGCAAAATACAAAAATGAAATAAATCAGTAAAGGGCAGGTGTGCGTCGGATGAAATTAAATAAAGCGAGTTGAATGAATAAATAAGGTGAAAGATTAAAAATAAGTTGAAAGAATTTTGGAAATAGTTGAGAGTCGCTGGAAATTTTCTCTCGGATGTTTATTAAATTTTCATCTTGAACTCATGAATAGTGGAAATTTGTATCGCTCTGGGACAAATTGCATTTCGATATTCCCTCGTGCAGCGAAAGAAAATTTCATATAAAACCTTGCGAGATTCAGCGTACCCCTGGAAAAGACACATCCTTAGAATTATGACTTCAACGCGAAACGATCCTTCCCTCCCCCATAAATCACTCTCATCGG
The DNA here is from genome assembly GCA_037305995.1 of Sclerodermus sp. 'alternatusi'. NCBI lineage: Eukaryota > Metazoa > Arthropoda > Insecta > Hymenoptera > Bethylidae > Sclerodermus > Sclerodermus sp. 'alternatusi'. The sequence continues at coordinate 2,068,219 of CM074553.1, forward strand.
AACGGGGACACGGGAGCAGAGATCACCGCCTGGAAATTATCCCTCAGGAGAAACATTTTTTGCCCTAACTCGATTTTTCTACACTCGCTGAAAATCCGATTCCGATCCGGCAAAGTTTATTCCCGGCTTCTTTCCAAGTGTTAGAACTTTAGGAGGAACGTAAAAATTCCCCAGCATGCCGTGCCAACAATTTACGGTAAACTCGTAAATAATGTTAAACGAACAAAATGGCTCGGCTTTTTTCTTTTCCTCTGGAGAAACAAGTAGGTCAAGTAGTAGTTATCTCGTTCCCTCATCAAAATTAGTTGCCCTCGCTACTGTTCGAGATCAACGTTTCTCTATTTTTTCACTTCTCTTCCCTCTTTCTTTTTCCATTTTCTGGAGATAAATCGGTTTTTTTCCTCTTCTCCAAAATGGACTCTGTGGACTTTAAGGTTTTAGGACGTTGAGTTAAGGCTGGGGAGAGACGCGTGAAAAGGTAAAGGGCCTAGGGAAGTAAATAACGGTTGGCCCATAAATATAAGACAACCCACGATCCCCGGAAGGACACGTGCGTCGAATGATTTCACCTCCGCAAACGTGGCCAGCTATTAAACGCACCTTTGTTTAACATGAGGAGCCAATAAAGTCAGACCCGCGTCCCCTACCTGTTTGCATACGGATACGGAAAACGGTCAGCGACTGTTGCACGACTTTCCCCCTTCCGGTTTAGCTGGGATCTGCAGAATTTGCCTACCAAAATGCACGGTCGTAAAGCAGCTTGCCTCCATTCAGGGACGACCATTTTTTTACCTCCCCTTTTTCCGCTCGTTTCCCCTCGCGAATTCACTGACCTCGCTGACACTCGTCTGACCTGAAATTAAGAAATTTTTCACACGTGCATCGTGACGCGCGCCGGCTCGCTAGCTACCACCTCCTTCCCCTTGACTGTGGAAAAATGAACCGGTCGGTAAAACGGCCACACGCTTTTTAGAAATTATTGTTATTAAAAACGAATCTCTGCGAATTTTTCTGATTTTCATCGATGGAAATCGATATGGGGGTTGGCGATGGAAATTGCGAGCGCGATAAAGTTAAGGGGAAAAGTTTTTTCGACATTACGCGGATTAAAAGTAAATATAATTCTGGACGAAAGTGCATCGTTATTGCACGGTGCATCGGCGATAAAAGGTCTCGGAACGCTGAGCACGATTCGCTAAATTAAATCGTAATCTAATTTCGTACTTTCTATACTGATTCATTTTTTTCGCTGATAATTCCGAGGGTATTGCCTCTCCCGATAATAATCGCACCTGGCAACGATCGGGCTCACTGTTATCCTTTATTTTCACAAGTTTTTCCACCCCTCTTAGACGCTTCTTTTAACGAATGACAGAGCGCGTTTCGTTAATTTCGAGAATCATTATTCTCAACGTTGTCCCCCCTTTAACGCAATCATGAAACATGTGTACGTGCTTTGGGAAACCCACTTGGGAATGGAGGAAAGAGCTAAAAGTATCTGGCGAACCACTGAAAATTAGACAAAAAACGGAAGTAATAAAATCCGTGAAAAGGGAACGGAACAAAGAGACTGCTTCTGCGAACTTTTTCTATATTCACACCGCTCGCCATTCTTCGCGCGAGCATAATTCCTCATTATGTACACAACTTTAGTTTTGATGCGCTATCTCTTGCCGATAGAGATAAACGTTTGCGAAGAACGAGAATGGCTTGCGCAAATGGACGCTAACGAGGAAAATCGCGATGACAAAATAATTAATGGAAAGCGACGGAACATTTTCCACGCTAATAACGCGGCCACTAACCGGAGCGAGCGGATTCACTTTCACGACGATGACCCTACTACCACTACTGCTGCTGCCAGGGTTTAGGAAACAGACGAGTTCCCATCCACCCCCAGATTTTCCAGGAAGACCCCAAACAATCGCGTGTTCCCTTCCGAGCGAAGTCAACGGAGATCTCACAGGCGATTAGAAATTTTAACGCGAGAAACCATAACGTGTCGGAAAATCGGAGGCCAGAAAATCCAAGAGAGGAGAAAGCGATGAGGCACGAAACATTTCATGGGGTATGAAAGAAAAAGCACAGGGGTGAAGTGGAAAGGGGTGCGATACGAAAGTGTGAAGAGTTAGAGGGAGAGAGAGAGAGAGGCATAAACTAGAAGGGTGGGAAGGCAAAGACAGTCGCTCGCAAGGTGATAAATGAACAGAACGCTATGAAAACCACCGTGGGGCAACTCGAGTCTTCGCTAACGCAGGCAGAACCGTTTGTTTCCATTTTTCCACGAGTAATTAATGTCCCTCGCATAAAATTCGTCACATTATCCCGTTTCGTAATAAATTTCTCAGCGCGACAGTTTATCCGGAGTCGCGCGGAAACGACTTGCGCTCTTCTTCGTCGGCCACTTCCACCCCCACCGCCAGGGTTGTTTCTCGCTGGGTGACATTGAAATGCAACAGAGAATATTACGAGACCTCGAGCATGTGGGAACAAGCGGAGAGTCCAGTGAACATCAGTCCATCGTGCTGTTTGGCTGCATCGAGTTTCCACCACCCCCACCCCCACCTTCACTCCAACCCCATCCCCTTGCTTCCTGCCTAGGTCTTCCTGGCGTTTTTCTCGTTTTACGGTCGCCGGAAACCGGAGGGGGAGGAACGAGGAGAGGAAGGGTCGAGGGAGAAAAAAGGAAAGAGGTCATGGGAGGGGTGGAGATGAATAAAAAAGAACGAGGCACCTACGCTCACGAATATTTCCATATCTGCGCGTCCATCGTAACAAGACGGGCACGGAAACGCCATGAACCGGCTAGAAGCTCGTGCCACGGGTTCTTGCGTGCGTAACACGTGGCCCTTTCGGAAATATGTCCTGCATAAAAATGAGAGGCCAGCTCAAAACTCTCCCCCATCCCCCGACTCTCTTCCACCCCTGAACGTCTCGATTCACGACCAATCCCGTATTATCATCGCGTATTTTAATCACCCGGTTAATGCGAGATGAATGGGAGCTGGGGCAAAGAGGGGGTTTCCGTGCATGAAACTTTTCGTGCTGATGCAATAACCGCCAGACGGAAACAGGAGTGAAAGAAACGAAGAAGCAACAGGAGTGGAGAGGCTCCGAGGAATTTAATGGAAAATAAAACATGCGGGGTAAATATAAGGGATGTCTCATAAATTTACTGCAATGAATAGTTGAGCGGGGTGTGATAAAACCTGGAGAATTTTTCGAGTGTAATTATAAACGCGAAACTAGCCCTATCCGTATGAATTATTGAAAGAGGTGGAGAGAAAATATGACGGCGGGACATTGTCCGTGGCTCGGTAAAGTTTCGCGGGGGTAAAATAAGGGAAAAATGTCGTTTTTCTGAAAATTAAGTCGGCCTTGATTAACGCGCAAAGTGTCGAATACTTTTGCCCCTGAGAGTAGAGCGGATAGGGTGGCGGATCGATTCACTTCCGGTTTCCAGTGAACCGCATCGCAGGGTTTTGTGCCACTTTAAGTGCTGAGCCCACAAAGGCCCGACCAGATATGACAAAGGCTTCTCTGTCGAATCATCGACAATGAAAAACCGCGTTGGTTACCATGGGATTAGCGAAATGAGTTTGATAGATCAGAAGAGCGTAAGGAAATTTTGTTTACGGAACGACTACTCAATGGTGGAAGTTATTCGAGATCGACGAACGCCTTGCACGCGATGTCCAATAATCGCTCCAGCTACTTATTTTCCAGAATTCCCGCAAAAAACTCTCTCACTCGCAGTTCACCAATATCTTTCTCAGGTTTTTCTCGGTTTTTCCACCCTTCTCCACCTCCCCCGCTTCCCACGACAAACCAAGCTATTCCATTCGATTATTCGCGTTTATTCGACAAATTTTCCAAGTTTAATCCGCGGAGATTTTCCGAGTGCTTGTTGTATCGAAGATAAAGTAGCAGGAAATTAGTAATAAGAGAGTCTTGTTGATCCGGAGCAATTTCATAAAAGTTGCTTCATTCCGCAAGAAGATGACATTGGAGTGGAAGGAAAAAGTGGAGAGGGGTGGTGGGGTGGGAAAGCGGGAAAAGGAGGAGAAAGTGTCGTCGTTGGTAGAGCCTGAGGGAAAATCTCGCATTCGAGGGACCCTGTGGGAAGAGAGAGAGAGAGAGAAAGAGAGAGAGAGAGAGAGAGAGAGAGAGAGTGAGAGAGAGTGAGAGAGGGCGAGGGGATAGGGGGTCCACCGCCCTTTTCCGACGTCCACGGCTCGGCTAAGTTTCGAACTCGATAAACTTCTGCTTTCAGCTAGCATTAAACCGAGCGGGACTTATTCTTAGCCGCTTACGACGCTGGGGGCGCTTGCCGAGCGCAAAAATGAAAATGGCGGCAGCGGCTCGCCGCAGCCCTCTACTTAACTTCGTTAGAAAAGGCCCGAAAACCACAATCCTCCAGTTCCCTTTGTCGTGCGCTAGTGATTTCAAAGGAAAGCCCGGAAAACGCCCATGAAGCACCCACACCCCTTTCCTGGTACCCGCCCCCGCCTCCTCCTTGGCCTCCTCGAAAAACAAGCTTGAAATATTACGAGTTGAACTGTGCAGGAATCTCGCGAAAGGAGAGACTCCCACGCGCTTTTGCAGCCAACTATTTTTCAAACACTTTTCCAAGCGTGGAAACCCCGGGAAAACTCGATCGGATTAATTTCATTTGGACCCGTGCCTAAACGCTTATATAATTAAGTCCTTGAACGTGCTCTAAACGCGGTTCTTTAAGGAAACTTGTGGAATTCGCTAAGGACATATTTCCCTGGGGATTACCCGCGACAATTTTCCAGCGCGAGAATCTACGAATGGAATCGTACTGTCGGTCCTCCGCGCAATAAACTTAAACGATCTTAAAGCCGGGAACTTTTGCTAATATAATTTTATCGCGCCCAAGTATTTCCGGCATGATTGCCCTTCGTGCGAATATTATAAAATGCACCCGCGATCCAATCCCTCTCGGAAATATCTTTTTATGCGAATTCGAGGAGGAAATTTGTCCGGGGGTTTGTCGGATACTCGAGAAGCTATTAGAGAATTTGGAGAAGTCCTTTGAAACATAACTCTTTATGGGTTTCGTGGAACTCGATCCTGGTGAAATATTCGAAAAACCCCAAGGAGTCGACGCACGCGCGCGTGCCCGGCGAGAAAGGGGTGACAAGAGAGCGAGAGAGAGCAAGAAAAGCCCCGAGTGATTTCCACAATTACAAGGAAGCCATTTCGATTCATATTCCCTCGAAATCTTCTCAAGGAAGTTTTACGAGTGTTCGATACATCTTTGATACACTTCGTAAGTCGTTAATGAAAATCCGATAAACATAAAATCAGTTTAGGGAGTACCCGGCGTTCCTGCCTGGCGAATAAATCTCGTAATTTCCGGGCCAATTACTATGGCTGCTACACTGACGCTGATTAAAAGGAATAAAATATTATCTTGCACCCTCGCGGAGAAACTGGGGTGAGACGAGTGAATCGTTCGATCATCGGAGAATATCGCGAGGGAGAAATTTCGGCGAATTTTCGTAGAATTTTTCCGATGGAAAACCGGAGAAGCGGGAAGGGGTGTAACACACCCCCGTATCTTTGGGATGGGAGGTGGGGGGAGGAGTGCTCGATGGTCATTAATGAAAATCCAGTAAACACAAGAGCAATTTAGAGTTTCTAAAGTTCCTGGGGAGAAAAGAGCGAGTAAGTCCTGCAATCATGGAGGCAGTTACTCCTATCGCAGCTTAAGGGTGGCAAAACATTATCGGGTACCCCATCACCGTTCATGTTTCGCGCTATCCCGGAGTACTCAGCCTCCTAGCAGTCTGTTTTTCGCCGATGCGCACAAAACCAGCTGTAACCTCGTTAAGTTGTTGACGATTATCTCACTCCTTCTTCTGCTTCTTCTTCCCTTTTTCTCTCTGGGCCTGGCCTAACCACCCCTGGCCCCTTTAACTCGGTCCTTTCACTTTTCCTTTCCTCTTTTCTTACCCCACGAAACCTGTAAACTTCCCTCGTGTCAGGAGCTTGGATTTCCTTTTTCTTCTTCTCTCTCTCTCTCTCTCTCTCTCTCTCTATTCTTTTAGGTAGACTCCCCCGTCAATGATAGAATTCAAGAGGTCCGGAAATTTATCACTTGCCAGCCCATTGTTTTAGCAACGTTAACAGCGTGGAATTTGGAAAACCTGATTTCTTTCGGAGGGTTTTCGCTATTTTCGAGAAACGAGGGCTGAAATCGCGAGATTACAGTAGTAAGTGCCGCGCGGGTAATGCCTCGTTGTAAAATTGCCGTGGATTTTCATAGCTGATAAACGAGACTTTCCCCAAGAACGTTTGCGATTTTGAACGATAGCATCTCTCACCACACGCGTGTAGTAGGCGCCCAGGCCGATTATGAAATTTTTATCGGGCCTCCGTTGAAAAATGGTTATTATCTCCGTGCACGCGTAATTGACGGGCATGATGAATGGAAATGGTTAGCAGAATAAAAAAATAAAAGCAGCCTGTATAAGAGAGCACGCTCTAGTACACGATAAAATAAATATTGGAGATTTACAATGATTCGTTTTGTTAAATCAATCGTAACAGTTTTCAACAGGATGTGATTTTGCGGTATAATGAAATGATAACGGCGTCGGGTTATTACGAAATGGACTCGAAATTGATTCTATTATTGATACGGACAGCAAACACGACTTGGGCTAAGCGTCGAAAAAAACTGGTTTAATTGTAGCCGCGAATAAAAAGGGTATTATAAAATTAACGGGTGAGCATCGCTCTGTAGAATTCAAAGAATGGAACGATGCTATCGGATTGCATAATAAAGCCATTTTATCAAGTGCATTGTTGCTGACACCGATACACTTAATAAACTAAACGAAACGAAACGAAACGATATGAGACGAGACGAGACGAGACGATGCGAGGCGAAACGAAACGGAACGAAACGAAACGAATAAAACTCGCTATTTCTAAACATAAAGCATCTCGCATGGACCGTTGTCAAGTCCAGATCGAAATTTCTTTCCAGAATAAACGAGCACTTTTCACCGTAGGAGTAACAGCCGACCAGTCTCCGCATTCCCCATAGAAAAAAATCCGTGCACGTTTTAAATTCGAGTGGAGAAGCACGAGATTGTGGAATTAATGGCGCCACGCTCAATAAGAAGTTAAGTTCGCCCGGGCCGTGAGAAAGGCGGAGGGGAGGAGAGGGTCCAATATCGAGAGTGTAGGTGGACGATGTAAGAATCGAGAAGCAAGCGACGGTGGTGGGAACGGCGGGGGGGAAAAGCGTGAGTAAAGTAGCAGGGCAAGAGCCCGGTGGAAGGCCGGCGAGGCAAAGGGGGTTGGAGCGAAAGAGGGTTGGGGCCGAGGGTAGTTAGTTGGAGTCTACTTTCGCGCTGGAAGTGCTTAAAATTTAAATGTCGCTCCCTGGCTTCGGTGCATTCTGGCCGGCGCCTGCTTATCTATTCTGAGTTGCGCTTCTAAACGGAAAATAACGGGCGCTGGCTATGGTTATAGCTATAAGATTGCCCGGCAAAAGGTATAGCGGCCCTGCGTTTCGTGAGCCAGCAGGAATAACGAAGCGTTTCCTAGCGGTGGATAATAAAAGTACGCTAGCTCAGCTAGCTAGGGGGCGATCAATTTCTCTCTTTGTCAGAAGGGGCAACCGAGGAAGAGGTGGCGGAGCTAGCACGCGCGCACGCGAGAGAAAGAGAAAGAGAGAGATAGGTAAATTACCGTGAAAAGCGGACATCGATTTTCCGCTAGGCGCACGAAAATCTGCGGACGCGATAAAGCGTATATTAACTGTGTACTGTAGGATTGCGGTTGGACTGGGGAAAGATCGATGACTGGAAGATATTAAGGATAATGTGTACCCAGAAGGAGAGCCACCACCACCACTTCACCGCCGCTGCCATCAACCACGTAAACTTTCCCTAAAAAAAACACCCACCAAACCTGAGAGGAAATTCCAGATTCGTCGTCTTTCCCTCTGCCTGTGACCTTCGAGGTCAACCCTACAACGTTGTCTCTCCCCTCCCTCCCCGCTCTTCCACCCCCAAAAGGTCATCGCTCGAATTTACACAACACAGTTTCTCAAGAGCGACGCTCTTTATCAACTTTATTCGCGCCTGATTCACCCCTTAAAGTTCCCCAGGTGTGGAGAGTGGCGGCGGGGGGTGTCTGCGGTGAAGGAACGTCGGATTATCGGAAATTCAGTGAAATCAAGGTTGGCGAGGATCCTAAAAAAAAGAAGCAATGTAATCGAGCCCGAAGTCGTTGGTTCGCGGGTTGAATCGAGCGATGGCGCGGATGTTGACAAAGTAACCCTATAATATAAAATGTTTGTCCGGGGTGGAGTCAATTTCCTTCGGGGCACCCACGACATTAGGGTCGCGCCGAACATTTCCGAGTAAGCCAACCCTCTCTGGCTGGGGATATCGCGTATTGACGTTAACAGATATTTCTACCGTAAAATGGATCGTGGTTGACTGGAATTTTATGACGCCCCTCGCATGAATGATCGTCGCCCGAATTTTTTATTCAAAATCTAATGGGATCCTAACGATGACGACGTCGTCGTCGACGGAGTCTTCGACCTAATCGCCGGATTTTAATGAGATTTTAACTTTGCCGGACGAGAGACTGCGATCGCATCATGGACGATCACTCCTCGTAGCCGTCCGTCCGTCCGGGTGTTCCCTTCTCGGATCCGAATATCACTCGCTCGTTCTCGCGATCTATCGGGATCGTAGCACCCCCTCCGCTGTAAATTAACGAAGTCGATTATTAGAAATTCCTCCTGGAGAAGAAACGGGGCCTTCCGGTTATTCCGCACCCCCGTATCTATCGCGGAGGGCTCGAGGGCTTCTCGCCGATTCCTCAAAATCATCCCCCGGAATTATCCCTCATAACCGGGGATTCCAGCGTGTGGAATTCCAGTTGGGTTTTTTCCTTCCGCGCGTTGCTCGCGGAGAAATCTAATAGTCCGGAGGTATTCCGAGGAAATGGCGCTACGTCTACAAAGCAGCAAGGAAGTTGGCTGCTCTCGAGACTGTAGCTTATAGTGGCGCTAATATCGCAAGGACGACGAGGGTGGCCCAGCCTGGTTCTCCGTATCGCGTAGGAAGGGGGCGTTATCCGACGTTAAAGCTGAAACTTTCTCTTAATAACTCGTAACATAAATATCCGGAGTAGTGCGCTCTGGATGGGGTGAAAAGTACCCGTGCCCTGGGAACACGCGTAATTTACACCCACAGGAACTGAAGCTGAGCTTTTTCACTCACGCGCAGCACACGCGGCGCCCCTCCCCCCCGCGCAGAATTCCAGCCCCGGAAAAATTCTCGACTGACCTCACGGAAACATACGGAAGACCCACGAAAACCGGAAGTGACCACCGAGCGTGCTAATCTGGCCCGGAAGATCGGAAGCGTCGATGATCCATGGGGTAAAACCCCATAAGCTGATCCACGAGGATCGATCGGTCGACCGAGAACAATTGGAGGAATGGTGACTTCGAAAAGGGAGAACTGAGGGAGGGGGTGGGAAGGGTACACCTTTGGGAAGTCTGTGGGTGGTCTCCTTGCGAGCCAAAGTCGTTTTCGTTGACGGAAAAGGGCGGAGTTTATGGGGGATACGGCAGTGGCAATACTGATTTGGAGCTTACAGATTAAATTTGTAAGGTTTTCATTAAACATTCGAGACGCGGAGCGGGGCTACGCTTGAGAATCGATCCGCGTCCGTAGCTGGCAGGCACGGATTACAGGGCCGAAAGAAAACCTCGATATTTACCTTCGGCTTGCCGGGGAAATAGAATAGCGCCACTGAAAATTTCAACTCTCCGCGCACGGGGCCATTAGTTAAAGCCCGGCGTGTCTTGAAAAATGGCTAGGTTTAACCTAAGTATGCTATCACGGCTACTGGCTAAGCGTTCGATCGATTCCTTGGACTTTCCCAAAACATTCATGACGCCTAACAAAAGAATATGATTGATACCTCTCCCGATAATATCGAACCGCTCTCTCGCTCCACGAGAAGAACGAACGCCAAACTGGATGTTGGCAGCGTTAAATTCATCGAATCACCTCATTATCCAATTATTTCGCGCGTCTCATGAAATCTGGACGCGATTTTTCGTGTCTCACGGAGAATCGTACTACCCGAGGGTGAAACCCAGGAGACTCTCTCTCTCTCTCTCTCTCTCTCTCGGTCTCTCTGCCGAGGAGAAACGAAAGCTGTAATTGTTGGCACACAGGATACGATGGGTATAGGAGGGAGTTTCCACATTACGTAATGGTCCACCATCTTGGATAACGCTTATGAAATAGGTGCGCGTTGCTCAAGGTAAACCGTAATCGATGAATGGAGAAACAAGTGGCTGGAAAACTAATTAAATCAGTGACAGTACTTAGACTCTTGGAGAACTTTGTTTCAACCTTGTAGACAGTCCCATTTTCTCAGGATTACCCGCTTGAATTGGATTCCTCGTGCAAGCAAGCGCACGGTAGACCGAATTTAACGAAGGAGAGATTACTACCTTCCAGTTTCACGTAGAAGCATTATGAATTTTACACGCGTGTCTACGCGTATCCTCCTAGAAAGCTTGAAAACTTGTTACATGCCTGCTAACATTGGCAAAACCATTCATACATTAATCTTAAATCAAGGGAGGCTACCGCTATAAATCTACCCTTCTGTTGTTTTTTTTTTTTTTTTTTTTTTTTTTTTTCTTTTCTTTCCAACCATTTTTCTCTTCGACTTATTCCGAGGAGCTCTTTTAGCGCGATAACAGTGTAGCTTCCAGTCAATTCGTTTGCGTAGAAATAAAAAAAAAATCTGATCTGGATGATACGCATAGTTGGATGAAAAGGTGAAAAGATGGATAGAAGACTTTCTGCGGGGTGATAGTTTAAATTTTCAAGCAAAACTTCCGAAGGCCTGGCACAAAAAGAGGGAGACAGAAAGAAAGAGAGAGAGAGAGAGAGAGAGATAGAGAAGAGGGTCAATCCCCAAGAAACTAATTCTGATAGCAAAACAACCGCGAAACGTAGGCATGTGTCGGGGTCACGTGAAGCTATTTGATAAGGTAAAATCATAGCGCGCACAATAGAAAGCAAATTCGATAAAAATTCTATCGGACGGCCTTACTTGGCGAGAGCTCTTTCGAAAATGAGATTTCAGCACCCTGTTCAAGGCTGATATCAAATTTCCTGGCATGACTCGGTCCCTCGGAGAAAATCGATCGATTTCTTGCGGGGTTGCAAAACGGGGATGGTAGTGGATGTAGGAGGTAGGAAGGGAGAGAGAGAGAGAGAGCAGCAAAAGGGGGCACCGTTACCGCAAACACGTTGCGGGTCCCCCGAATTCTCGCGCGTTTCATCGACAATGATAGCCCGCGCGCGACACCCCACGGGGGGGAGCCTTGTGTCTCCTGAGAACTCGGGGGTGGAGATGGGAAAAGGTAGATCGGGCCGCTGACAGGAAGTTGACCCAGCCAGCGCTCTAATGTCTCGCAAGATCGAGTACGTCCGTGTTATGCCCTCGCTAAAATGCTTTTGGCCCTCGTCATATCAAATTTGCCAGCACACACACACACACAGCCATCGTATCCACAGCTGAAAGTATCGCAAGATATACGGCGCTCCTGAAATATGACGTAAAAACTCAACTAAATACACACTCGCTGGCGCGTATGCGCGTCTCTCAAAAATTCACCGCCTCGGATTCACCGAGAAAAAGTCGAGCGAGAAAGAGGGCGAAGCGAGAGGGGAGGAAGAGAACTATTAGAAGAAAGCGAGGGAAAACTCCGGGAGATTTTCCCCGGCAGTATTTGTCATAAATGTACATTTATCGATATTTCCCCGGAGTATTTTCCGAAGGAAATCGATGAATGAGAGAGTTTCGCGAAAGCTCATAAAACGCGATCGCGCAAAAAGATGGCGGGAGCCACCGGGAGAGGAGATGGCTTTGCGAGGGCCGGGGTGAGGGGGGAGGTAGGAAAGAGCGCCGGCTGGAAGCCGAAGAAGATGACCCGAACGTGCGGATAATCGTTCCGGGCTGTTCCATTTCTGCGAGTGTCTCGCGAAGACGATAAAAGGCGCTAGCGGTATTATTGACGGCAAACTCAGACGTAATTTCAGTGGCGGAAGGAGAGAGGCTGGGGGGAGAAGAAGGTGCAAAGGCGCGAGAGCTCCAGACAGGAAGTTGACCCAGCGTCCGGTTCTAATGTATTTCCGGTGAGTTACGGCTATCAAATCGCACGAGTCTGCGGTTTTGACGCTCCGCCTGCTCGCTGACGTCGCTTCTGTCCCGGCAGGTTGTTCTCTCGCCCGTTTCCTTTTCCTCCGCTTCCTCGTCCTCTCCTATTATTTCGCACTACCATCTCCTCTGTCTCTCTCTCTCTCTCTTCCTCTTCCTCCGCACCCGACTTCGTTCCGCGTTCGTTGTCCTCATTAGTCTTGTCGTTTAGCTGATTTCGGTGTTCTGTCTATTCTCTCTCTCTCTCTCTCTCTCTCTCTCTTCTCCCATCTTCTTTCTCTCTCCTTTTCTCACTTGGCATCTCCTCTCCTCTCCTCTCCGTCGCTATTCCTGGTCTTCATTAGGCGCGTTACACGCGTCGTTTATGGAATGAATCACCTTCTCCCGATGAAATATCTTGCTGCTTTTTGAATTTTTCCATTGCGCTTGGTACACGTGAATGTTTAGACGTAATTTGCGAAAAAAAGGAAGGAAAAAAATGTCGGTGAAACATACGCGAACCGGTAATGTTTCTTCCTCCAGACCTCCCGCGCTGTTGTAATACATTTAATCCATTTACGTGGCTTTTTGCGATTACTCTTTAGTTCTACTGCCAGTCACATTTGTTCTGCTGCTCATTGTCTTCATTATCCCCATTACACGCATCGTTTATAGGCTCGCTCAAAATCAGCATCGTGCCTTTGAGATATTTTCTATTATTTTAGTATCTTTCTCCAGTCGCTTCTTCTTCTTCTTCTTCTTCTTCTTCAGGTCGTTTTCTTCGACATTATCGTTTTTATTCTTCTTGGTTCAACGACTGAAGTTATTTGCTTTATAACCCGAAGAGAGAGAGAGAGAGAGAGCCCTCGTTTCTTCTTAATATCCTTACAAAATTGTTCCTAGAGTCCATTTGTGTATTTCGCGATGTTTATTTCTTCATTTATTGGAGTTTGCCCGTTCTCGATATTAAAGCTATTTTGACGGGATTTCTATGGGGTTTTATTCGACTGGTGTAATTTGGTGATTTCAGTAATTCCAGCAATTATCGTAATATCTTCATTAGACGGAGAAAGAAAGGGTGGAAGAAAGAGAAGAAAAGAGGACTATCTTCACTGGCATTATCCTCATCTTCATCTACCACTTCCGTTCGTTGGCACTTTTTTCCTTGTTCTTGGCTCTTGGCCCGTTTCGATGGTGCTTTTCCTCGCTATCCTCGTCATTCTCGACGATGCGGCCTTCTTTATTCCTTTGTCCAACGTTTTCTTAACGGCACTTCGACGGGAAATGACGTTGGCAGCATTTCTCTCATCGGTTCCTTCGTCAGTTCTGCTGCCTTTTTGCCTGCGTTTACCACCTACTCTCACTTGACTTTTTATCCTCTTTTTTGCGGCTCTCCTTTTCCTTCCCCCACCTATCACAGGCCCGGACAGTCCAGCAGGCGAGCCTCGCCTAACCGGAGGTAACTTAAGTGTTTCCATTCCAGCAGCGAAGCGAGTCCCTCAGGCTCGATTAGGATGTTTGTTTTTGTCGCTACTCGCTCCTTCTTCCTTACCCTTTTCTTTCTCCCGAGTCACGTGATACCCACCACCGGAACAGGCACCGCAGCATCGAGTATCGTCGCCCTCACCCTTCTACCTCCCCCCAGAACACCGGAGATCATCCCCTCCGCGCATTCAAAATCGGGATAAGCGACCCTGCAAAAATTCCCTGCGATTCCACCGGAACTTCCTCCCCCATTTCCCGGCAAACTTATTGGCTGGAATTTTCATGGAAAGTCCTCGGTGCAATTGGGGTCATCATCCCCCAACCCTCTAGATGGGCTGACCTCGCCATTGCTGGCTCAAGTTTGCCCGGATTTCTTTGGACTTGATTATCGAACGATTCGCGACTCGCGTGACGGGTCTGACTCAACGGGGGAGAGAGAGAGGCCCTCCCCATTGATTTTTCCGATAGCCAGTGAAATTTCCTCAGAACGCTCTGCTGCGGAGTCCGCCGGACGAAGGGTGTAGATTGGTCATCACCGGTTAACGAAGAAGCGCGATTCATTAGTCTATTGAATTTCTCGCGAGTATCCCTACGACGTCGTATGCCACCACTCCCCTCGTCCTCCTCTGTGTGTGGCTTGTAGGATCTGTGCTAAACCCGTAATCCTATCCTAAGAACTATCGTGCTGCGGAGCTCGAGTCGAGTCACGGTTGCCTGCTGGATTTTTTCCCGAGGCGTAAGTCCGTTCGGAACTGAAATTGATAGCAGCGTCGACCGAGGAATAAAGAAACTAGATACGAAAGAAGCGTAGAGACAAGACCGGAAAAATGCAGCCACGAGAAGAACAAAGGACCGAGAAACTGGAGGAACGTATCATCGAATTATCCAGCGAGCAAAAATTCGGAATATTTTTGCGCGACCGCGTCGTTCGCGTCGCGTGTGGCGCGGAGGATCTCGGCGGGGGAGGCTCGCCAAGGGAGGAAAAGAAAAAGGGAAGAAGCGGAAGAAGCGTGGAAGAGGGGACGGAAGGAAAAAGTAGAAAAAGACCAGGGTAGAGGGAGAGAACGGGAAAAGAGAAATGAGGTAAGGCAGAACGCAGTTTGGAGTGGCTTGAAAATCGCGTGCATCGAGTGGCCAATTACAAGGATGAGGAAGGAAAAGGAGTACCCACCCCACCCCCGTCCGCCGGTGGTCCTGGGGCGCGAATTGGAGACGGCAGGCTGGTTACTGGAAAGCGACGGCTCCTTCCGAGGAAAAATCCCCAGTGGCCGCTGGCCGAGGTTCTAATTCCGTGCGCGGCGGCCTCGGGCTGAGAGGTTTTCATCGTAGGCCAACCACGCTCGTGGGAATCGGAGCTTTTTATCAGCCACGGCCCCGGAACCCTGTTCCTCTCCTCCCCCTCCTTCTCCTTCTCCTCCTCCTCCTCCTCGTCCTCTTCCTCGTACACACTGTGTATAGTACATTGCTATCTGTGCCGCTACGTCCGTACACTTCCCTGCTCCATTTCGTGTCTCGACTCCCCTTTTTCTTCTCCTCTTTCTTTCTTTTTCCTCCCGCTCCATGCATCTTGCCTCCCAACACCCCCACCCCCCTTCGCCTCGAGGAGCATCTTCTTGCACGAGCTCCGACCTACCTGATTTTATCTGGAGCTCTTGTCATCGCTTCTTATTTGGTTACGTCGACATTTTTCAGTTTCTTCCTCCCCCGCGTGATTCCTCGGCCAATCCCACTATCTTCCACTTCCGTTAGGATATTTCTTCTTCTTCGGCTGGGAGCTTCTCGTCCGAGATTGTCCCGACTTCGATTCCTCTGTCCGCTTAGTTTTCTTCGTGTTGGAATTCTTTTTCAGCGCGCGCGCGCGCGCGTGTGTGTGTTAGTTGCCATTAACGAGGGAGAGACACCTTTCCGAGGCTGCCGTTCCACAAAGATGTGGGAAAATAAAAATTCGGATAAAACGTGCGGTATGGTCGTCCATTGATAGCACTTCCGGTTCCTCCATTGGTGACCGAGGATCTGGTATGGGTGAAGGGTATCGTCGATGCATAAGCTTATTGAATTGTGCCGAGGGTTGGGGCAGAAGAGGAGAGAGGTGGAAAAATCGGAAAGGAGCAAACGATTGGGGGTGATTGGGAGGTGGGAGGAGAAGGTTCCACGATGGGTCCGGCGATATCGGACGGACGGAAAATCGAGGAAGGTAGAAATGCGCAGTGGCTCGATTACCGGCGAGCACGATCGGAGAATCGCAATAGCGCGAGAACACGGAACACGCTTCTTTCTAATCCACGACGAGACAAAAAGCGATCGATAAATGCGCTATACGTCGCTTCGAGTGTACTCCAAGGGGAATCTCTAGCACCCGGCCCCCCTCCGCGGTCCCCCGCGGCCACCCCAACGACCAGAACCCTCAGCCGTACGCTCGCCGTCCCGAAGATTCCGTGAAAATTCGCCGCGAGATTCGGCGAAAATTACAGCAAATTGTCCCTCGAAAACTTGTGTAAGTTTTATCAACCTGAAAATTCGAGAAAATCCCACCATAAGTGCGCGCTCGACCTTTCCCACCCCCCCACTCCCGTCTTTGGAATTCTCGAGCAGTCGCAGTTGGCGCAGTTTATCATAATTTTCACGTTGGAAAATCTCCGGGGCATGTTTTCCAAGGTTTACCTAATTCTCCTGTTTCTATTTCGGTGGAAAATTCTTTAATTGCGAGAGGGGGAAGGAGAGCGGGGACCGTGGCACGCGAGGATTTCCTGCTTCGCCATAATTTCCGGTACTTGAAGGCGACGCTGATGAAATTCTTGGATTTTGATTCGCTTCTAAATCCGCGCACGCGTCATCCCCATCTGTTTAGCATTTGGCTCGCGTTACGCGCCTCGCGCTCCCGGGGAAAATAACGCGCGGAATGCACCTTACGTTCGAAAGGGCCCAATTTAAATGGCTTAATGCAGTTCGCGTGTTTCAGTTAGCGGCGAGACGTCAATCTCGCGTGCATCGGTCTCCCGGATTGCGCGAATGGAAAACTAAATTGTGCGCTCAGCCACAGAAATAAATTATCCTCCTGGAAAAGTGAATTACCGGGCGAGAGGGGAAGGCGGGGGCGCGGGACACGTCGATGCAGCGAGGAAAAATCTTCTATCCTGGTAAGAAGCGAAAGCTCGATTACTCCCTTAAAGCTGCGATCGTAAAACATCCCTTATGTCCGGAGACGGGGGCGCAGGGCGCAAAGGTTGAGAAAGGGGATGAAGGGGTGAGAGAAGGATCTGACAGTCATATGCAAACGAACATTAATGCCACCATAATTTAGGCACCATAAACCCTGCCTCGAATAAATTATTACGGCCACCACGCTAAGTATTTCTTCATCTACTACTTTGTAAGGATCCTCAAACGATCGGTCGTTTTATATGCGCCGGAATATTAAGCAAAGTGCACGCTGCTACTGCTGCCTCCTCTCCTAATTCATTTCGAGAGAGATTTACCGAAAACATGAGAACTTGCTCGAGAATTAGTTATTGCATAACTTAACATAATGATCGGCAGGGAGCCACGTGACAAGTTTATTTATCTCGAGGGCACTTCGGGCTCTGGCGCACATATTTCCCTCCAACGTATTTATTTAGAAAATATTTTATGGGGACACCGATGCACTTGCCTTGTATTTATTTGCTTTTTCACTCGCGAGCTGTCGCACATTCATAGGCGCCCGGCAATGCACGTGCATGGATGTGCCTACGTGCATCCACATCGCCCTGGCATATTTCTTCTTACCTGTGCGCCAACTTATTTATTCCTCCAGCAATTTGCTCCCACATATTATTCTTTGTCTTTGGTTTTACGTAATTCTTCATTCCCGCATGTACGTTATCTCGGTGCACACACACGCACATTCAGAGCGCAAGTACACATTTACGCAGACTCGGAGTTTTGCAAGATATTTCTTTCTAGGAATAGATTGAATAACTTGATCCTCTGAGGTCTCTCTGCGGTAATCGAAGGATGCTGCTGCTGCCGCTGCTGCTGCTGCTAGCACCCACGCACACTCGCGAGAACCCGAGACACGTAGTTCCAGCGTAATATTGTCCGGATATGCAATATTAGGACGCTAGAATTGCCTGCGCTTACGTAAAGGCGAGCATAGCGATAGGCGGAATTATAGGAATAGACTCATTTCTCGCGATTATTACCGAGATATTAGAGTCGATGAGTGTATGTACACACTATTAAACTTATGCGTTATATTGTAACGGTAATTACGAGCAGACGCGAGGCGAGGCGAGGAAACGCTTCGCCGCTGTAATTGTTTTCCGCGTGCACACGCGAGGAGTGCAGCTGTTATCTCGTGGCTCATTTGCATGTCGAATCCGTTTCCGCTTTTTTCCCCGCTCTTTTTCTCTCCTTTCGCCCCGGGATCCCGTTTCTCCTTCAAATGCTTGAAGAACCTACGGGAACCGAAGGCCGCGAATAATTTGAGTGCCAATCGCGTAACGAACTATTCCAATAGGAATTCCATTTTCTTCATTTTTCTTCGACAAATTTCCAGAGAGCTTTCTCGTTTTATGTGTCTTCCTTCCTCCTTCTCCTCTCCTGCGTCTCTGCAAAGAATTTCCCCCTTTTGCTAATTCTGATTTCCTGGACGAAACTCCCTTATTTTGGGGTTTGCCTCTTTCATTTTGCCTCGATTCGGTTTGATATTCCACCCTGGATAGTAGACCTTTTGTTTAATTTCTTAATGATCTGATTATTCTCTTTTCTCTCCTTTTCGCCGCGCCTCGGTTTTTCCCTTTACTTTTTCGGTACGGGGAACCCATTTCTCCTTGAAATGCTTGAGAAGTCTTCAAGTTCTCGACGCCCGCAAATAATTTGAGCGCCAATCGCGTAACGAACTGCCCCAATGAATATTCCATCGTCTTCGGCGAATTTCCCAGCAAGTATCCCACCCCTTTTCACTTCAGAACCACCACCCACCGCCGCCACCACTACCACTACTACCATCACCACCAAGATGTACGAGCCATTAGGGGGTTATGCGCTTTAAAGCATTCAATTCAACTGACTATTAAATTAGCGCGAGAAACGAATGGAGCAGTCGATGACCTTATCTTATAATAACCATCGTCTACCCCCAAACAATGTATTTCGCTCATTTCTTCGCCATTAGCGTCCACGAGAATTATTCATCGAAAACGCGTTCTTCATTGGAATATATCTCCCGTCCATTCATCTCCTTTCCAAATCTTTAATATTCCCACGAAATTATTAATCTCAGAGGCACCTATTTCGCATTTCTTCAACCGTATGCTTCTTTATGTTGCAGATGTCCCAAAGAGAAACTTTTCAAAACGGAGCATCGATGGCCGAGCGAGACCGAGCAGCAATCGCCAACCAGCCGAGGATAAATCAACTTCCGGTGAGTAAGAGAAAAATCTTGTAACAAACATTACCGTACGAAATAACTAATTTAATGTGGCGATCGAAAAAAAAAAAAAGACGATGAGCATCCAGAGCCATCTCGTTCATTTGATAAAACCTAATGGAATAATAGGAGCGAGCAGCGCGATTACAGGCGAGTCGCTTTTCGCGCAACAAATAATAGCGCGTAAAATTCATAATGAAAGTTTATGGGTGCATTTAACGAGAAATAATCAAAATATAACGCTAAGGTTTACGCGTGATTAAGAAGGGCAATAGTGTCGAATACGAGGCCGTGTAGAATCTGGCGAACGCTGTAAAAGCAGTTTAACGCTCGTTGCTAGTCCCGAGCAGCCAGGAGTATTGGCCTTTACCGTTCGGATGGCCAGGTAAATGTCGATTAATAATACTGGCCAGAGCTTAACCGGTAGCCGCATGTCTGTGCATACGGGACCTTTTGCATGAACCTGCGTGCAAGTGCTCGCCCTGATGCCGGCGTATAAATCTGGACCCGCTGGCCTACTCCCGAGAGCCGTTCCGGAGCCGTTCTGGCTCAGGGTTTCTCATGCAATATCCACGAGGATCGCAATCACCATCTCTTCAACTATTAAAGTCTCATCCCCCTAAATTTTCCTACGTCCCGATAAGCGTTACCAATGCCTCCTCGACAATCTCTCCGCGTTATCCACAAAGAAATATTTCACCCTGATCGTTTTTCAATCCCGGGAAAGAGACAGAGAGGGGTGGCCGCCGGTCCTTTGACTCCTCAAGGACCATTCACCTTACCCCATGACTAATTAGACAAACGACAACGCGCTAGTTTCTCTTGACCGTGAAAGGGGTTCGTTGCGATAGAATTCGATCGCCGACTCTCATCGTCGTCTAAATCTGACGTTTATGCTCGTTCCTCGACCATCTCGAGTCCTGCAGACGACTTCAAGGTATCCACCACGGGTATTCCTGCTCGCAGAATATGCGCGAGTGCATGGCGGAAGAAATAGGGGAGGAGGTGTACGGGGGGAGGAAAGAATTTGGCGGATCCTCCGTCAGAACATTTAGGGGTCAAGTCAGCGGAAGACGCTGGCAGGCAGTCGAGTCGAAGCCGCAGTTTCGCCGAAAGGACTTGCACGTTTACGAAATGAGGATCTCTGATCCAGCTATCTCGAAGATCTAGGGCCGCCATTACTCTTCCAACGCTCGTACGTAGCGGAAACTTGAGGCAGTTCTCACTGGGAGTCGCGGGATCTTTCCCCAGCGCTGGTCTTGCTGCTGCTGCTGCTGCTGCTGCTGCTGCTACGTGCACCAGATCTCTACGTGATCGTCGTTTGGGCGAGGACACTCGTTCCGGGCATAGCAAGCAAATTCGAGCCGAAGAGAGCAGCTCCGCTTTTTCCCGCGCGAGCGATCGCGATGGTACCGGCGATGGCGAACACGTTTGACTTTCCCACGGATCGGGCAAGATCGTTCGTGAATCCGTCGCTCCGTTAAGCGTTTTAATCCGTTAATGGAGAGCAGCAGCGAAGAAGCTGCGGCAGATCCGCAGCTTTCGAGATTTTTCCTCTCCTCGGGATCTCTCGGCTTCGCCCTCTCCCTTCCCTCCCCTCGGCAACCCCGAACCCCGATTTTACGACGGATGTTTATAGGACGGTACGCTCTGAACGAGAAATGCTCTCCGTCGAAACTTTCCATATTCCATGGACTCCGTTGCTCCAACTCGGGGGCTCAGCCTCCGATACCCTCTCGTGTCTCTTCGAGAATCCTCCCCGTTTTTCCGATTAACCTGAAACTTCAACGGGGCAGCGGGAATTAAGCTCGTCGACCGGGTTAGTTTAAGGAAACGCGAGATTGGACGATCGTCCTCCTCCTCGCCGAGGGGATTCGATTGTAAAAGTGGCGGGGGTTCAATATCATACGGAACGTTTCTTTGGTGGAACGGATCGAGTTGGGAGAGATTCAAAGGAAGATTAATGCCACGTTCGAGAGGGTACCGAGTTTTTGCGAGAGCCGAATAAGGGCAGCGGGAAAGCAACGGGGAAAATTGTTGAAAAAAGCGAAAGGGGAGGGAGGTGGAGCCCCGCGCGCAAAGACCGTCATAGATTTTTCATGGCGCATCGCCGATGGGCAGAGGATTGACGAGCTTCGTAAAAAGCAGCGAAATACTCATCTAGCGCAAGCCCCGCTCCCGGGCCCCATAGCTTTTTGCCATAATCAGTAAATTACGGGGTGTCGGGAAGTCGGGAAGAATCGGTAAGAGAGCACCGGAGTACTTTTATCGTTCGAACAAGTTTGTCGTGAACCGCGCGAGGCCCTAGCACTTCGAAGCTGGCGCTGCACCGCTGGTTGTGGTGGTAAACGGAAGTAGGCTTGGCCTACTTCGATCCTGGCAACAAAGAAGTCTCCTCGGCTCTTCGGGGTCATGAGCCTCCGGCGCGGCGGGCAATTTGAACTTAGCCTCACGCTCGCGCACACACAGCTGCAGCTCGAGCAACTTGTAGTAGGCACGCACACAGCTCCAAACACACGCACACGTAGGAAGAGACACGATAGCTATTGCTGCTGATGTTGCTGGTGCTGGTGCTGGTGTTGGAGCTGGTACTGGTGCTGGTGCTGGTGCTGGACTGGTGGCTTCTTTGTACGTCGATGCCGCTGCTCGACTCTTTATGTCTCTCGGAAGCTTCAAATCCGTTACGTATAAACACCGAGAGGCCTCCTCAGTGAGAAACGATTCTTTGAAAGCCCACGAATTTATTATCTCGCTGATGCCGATGTGGTTGCGCGCATCCCGGACGACTGTGCCTTTACGAGCTAACACGTGCGATTGGATTAATGCCCGGGATGACAACGACGCGATAATATTTTTTTAGGGCCGATATTCTTGACTTGCTCATTTCCTCCTGGTCACTCCCTCCCCCGCCCCCTTCAGTTCACCATTTTCCTCGTGGATTCCAGTTACGACCCTGGGAGGAGTCCACTGCGATCGTCAAAGGATACATTTTTTTCTGGAAAAAGGAGAAAGGGAACGAGAGAGAGAGAGAGAGTGTGTCTCTTCTCGCGAAGAATCTTCGCTTGTCTGGAGAACCAGGAATATCGGCGTTCGGTATTCTGGAGTTCGCGAGAAATTTTCCTGGAATTATCGGTAGGAGGATGAACGGGCTATTTGGGGTGTAGGATATTTTTATTAGCGAGTCCCTCGAGGGGATTCTTATAGCGGTACACTCTTCTGCGTATGTGTGTGTGAGGCTTATGCTGTTCTTGAAGGCCGGTCAGCAGCCATTTTTTCCCCTTTGACGGGTTACAAAGATTAACGTCTATTTCCAATCTCGTTAGTAGGAAGTAAAATTAGCGTAAGAAGCATATCTCCCGCCGGAACTAACGTGACGACGGCTAATTAATCCGAAAAGTTTCGACGGCCACTAATTACCGTGACGAGTGCTCGTCCAAAAAGCACAATTTGTAGGAGCCTGTTTCGTTACTCGGTCTCTCTTTTAAGACGCGACGGCAATTATGTTTACTTTATAGCCTGAAATTTCTTTTTCTTTGTCCCTTCATTTTCTTTGACTCCTAACAACTTTACCGCCCGTTTTTTCTCCTCATTTTCAAAGCTGCTCGCTCCACCCACGCAAGGTTCAACGTGTGAACTCCACAGTTTTCACGAGGAGAAACGACGTGATACTGGACGGAAAAAACACTACTATTAAACATAAACGGATAAAACTTGGGAAACTTGAGCTATCGATTAAGAGGAAACTAAATTTATTTAAACGTAAAGAATGCGCCTAATACGCGCATTTACATTCGCGTGCGCGCGTATGTAACGTGTGTGAAAAATGAAAAAAAAAAAAAAACATTTTTTTTACATTTTAGAAATTCGTTCAACATGTTACGCTTAATGGCCCGAATTTCGTCTTTCATTTTCCTTCGCTCGTTACTTTTATTCTTCTCTTTCTGAAGCTTCTTCGTTAGTTCTGCGCGCACACGCGCACGCTTAGGGACACTCGCACACACATAGACGGAATACTCGTTCACGTATGTACGAAAGAACAATACTCAGGCGACCAAACGAAAGGGCGTATTGTCACGTTCGCTCTCATAGAAACTTTCCAAGCAACTTTCCATTTGTCTCTCCAAGTTCCACCCTTATTTTTCTCGCGCTGTCTTCCGCCATGTGTACCGAGTTACGACTTGGCCGCCTGTCGTTTAACCCGTTCCTAAGACTCTGCGAAAATCAAGACGCTTCTATTGAACTAATTAAGGACTCGCTAGTGTCGAAAAGCTCTCGGTGACGTAAGGTGAAAATGAAAAACTTTCGAGAAAGCAAAAGGATGGAATTGGGAGGGGTGGCGGGGGATGGAAAGGGAACACAGACGGCAGTGGATTTTAACGGAGCGAATCTATGAAGATTAATTGCCTACGCGTGAAATTGGACGGTGGACGTCGAATCGGGTGAAGGACGACAATTCCAAATCTCATTCTCGTGATTCTCTTCGGGGGTGCCGATAATTTTGGCCGGTGATCTCTCCTCTCCCGCGTGGAGAAGGGAGAAAGTTTCCTCGGTGCGGGAATTAAACGATGAGAGAAGAAAGTGGGTTACACGCGGAATATCAACGGTAGCATCAACGCGGACTCTGAACTTAGAAGCGAGCGAGCGCTGCAAGGGGGCAAGAGGGCTAAGCGCAACGAGGGAAAAATTGTCGTTTTTTGCGAAGCGGACAGGTAGTAGCTGCAACGAGGCGTGCGGGGACCCTCTTACACGCTCGTGTATCGCCAATCGGCCAACGATGGTAATCTTCGCGTGTAAGTGTAACGGGTGGGTAGCGATAAATTAAATTAAGAGCGGCCACGACGACGCACGCTTGGCCACGCCTCCGCGGCACGCGATCTTCGCATAAATAAATCATGGGAAAACGATGATTTACGTGCCGCGGACGGTGGGTGGAAGGTTTCACGGGAATTCCGCTTCCTCGCGACCGTTTCGAGTCCTTTAACTGCGAATTTGCTCGCGTGTCGCGTGAACGGACCTCCGACTTTCCGTCTCCGCCACGCTGGAGCACCGGAAACAACAGAAAACTGCAATACACTTAAGCTATTACCTTATAAGCGCACTTTTCCTCCCTCCCCGGCATTTCACCTCGGAATTAATTAACGTGTCGTAGCTCACTCGGCTTCTTTATTTCCTTTTTCCCTCCTTCCCTTCATTTTTTCTTGTTTTTTCAATAAATCAGCGAACTGGGGAAAACGTTCATCCGCGTGCTCGCGATTTCCGGTTTTTCGCCCAGGGCTACGTTGAGGCAGGCGGAGGGGGAGAACGAAAAGTGTATTTTTCATTCGAGAACCTTCAACGGAAATTCCAGCGGATTGATTAAAGTGTTTTCGAAGAATATACGTTTAATGGAGATTTTCTAATTTTACTTCCAGCTAACTTTACTTACTCGTGGGGCGGAGAGGGGGCATCCGAGAGCCTCGAAAAAATATAGTCCACTCGAGCAAATAAGTAATAATTCTATTCCGCGTTAACCAGTTTAAGAAAATTTAGCGGGCATGCGTTAATTCGCATGTGTTTCGTAATATTAGTGACTCCGTGTACAGTCGGTGACAGATAAGGAGTCCCTAGCATCGCTAAGAGTTACGACGCAACAGAAGTAGAGAAAACCATAGTGCGCAGCTCAAGCTAATCGAAAATACTAAATAAAATAAAAATACCTTAAAGACCAGCAACATCGATTATATTGCATGGTGTATTCATTTATGGAGTATGGAGTCAGGAACTTCATTTCTATCCTCAGCTGTACGTGTACGTATATGTATGTATGTGTGTGTATAGAAAGCTTCCATCTTTTCAAGCGTTGCATCGAGAGAAGAGGTTGAAAACACCCTTGAAATATAACCCCATTAAGAGATTGTAAGATAATCATATATTTCCGTGATCGCTTTAATTATTGCGCAAGAATCGGAGATTCTTCAAAGAAGAATCGTGTACAGAAGTGAAAGAGGAAACTTTCAATGAGGAGGTGGGAAGGGGTAGAGAGGCTGTCGTTGAAAATTTATTAAAGCGTCGGATAAGTGTAATCCCTACTTAGGTAATTACATGATAATAATACATTTTCTTAACCATTATAATGGTACCATGTTAATTATGGTGTTTTCGAATAGATCACCCGGTAGACGTAGGTGAAACACGAACCTCTTCTTTGTAATACAAACTGACGATGAAATACGGGCACTGCCAGTGAAAAAGGATAAGATAGCGGTAGCTATAAATTTTTTACAACGCTGTAAAGCTGGATATTATGAATTAAGTACTCGAATAATTATTTAATCATAATAATGGCGCGGCCACCAGTGATTTCCCATTGTTACCATCGACCGACCTATAAAGAGCAATGAAAACCGTGGAAGGGAAAAGAAGCAAATTTTTTTGCGAGGTTTTCTTTTGGATTTTGAAAATAGGGAAGGGGTTGCATTTGTTCTCGTAATACGTTTTTGAGTTTACGAATCGGTGCATTTGTCCAAATACAATTGGGAGATGGGGGCTCTTCTCTTGCTCGGTGGCCACATAAAATTCCACTGACTCACCGGCATTTATCACGCTCTTTAAAATCAACGTAACAGCCCGAAAAAGAGCCCAAAACGTTCTTTGAAATCCCGGAAAAATGTATGAAGCGTGGGCGTTGCTGTTACTCCAACAAGCATTCCTAATGGGGCATATCTACGGTAAATATACCAAGTGTAGCCATTGTTCCTCGCGAGTTCTCTTCTCCCCGTGTTCAATCGACCGTACAAAAAATGTTTATATTCATTCGCTTCTTCCGAGGAAGGGAATAGTACGGTGATGGGGGTGTTCGATTTCCACTTCTACCTCTTATAATAAACTAATTTCTGGGAGGACTTGTTCCTCGGGGTCGTTGACACTCTCCAGCGAGGAACATCATCCGCTAGAATTGACTTATCGGACACGACTCGTCGTCGTCCTCGTCCTCGTCCTCCTCCTCCTCCTCCTCCTCCTCCTCCTCCTTTTTCTCATTCTCCTCCTTCTCCCTCTTTCTTCTAAAGAATAGCGAAGATTTTCACTGAAACGAACGAAGAGGCAAAATGTTACTTCGTCATTAAATCCAAACGTGAATTTGTTTGTTAGACTCGTTGTCGCTGTCGGACTCCCGGAGAAACATATTAAATGTAGCTTAACACATACGCGGACCAAGTCCAATGGTAAATTGATTTGAAATTGTCACGCGGCAAATATATGTGGAGTAAATGAACGCGTATAGTAAATACGTGAAATGCAGTAAAAGCATACGAGTGAAATCCAATCGTATCCTCGTTAGATATCGTGACTGAGCAAATACATATTTGAGTGTACGTATGCGATAAATAAAAGGAAGGGGATGAATGCGGGGAAAATGCGTGGTGGTGGTGGCGGCGTCGACGGTGGTAGACACAGAAAACGAGTGGTTGTTGTTACCCGCAGAGAAAGACGTGGTTTTCTTTCGGGGTTTCTCCTCCCTCGCACTTTTGGGCCCTCCGCATCCGCTTTGTGAGCGTCGAGCACTCGACGGCGTCTGGACACCGAGACGAGTAGGGGGAGATGAAGAGGGATGGAGGGAGAGGAGGACAAAGAGATGACAACGAGTCCCGAGGTCAGGGGTCATCTCGAACCAATTTCAGCAATGCCGGGCATTTAAATTGAGTCCCTGACGTAACCTCCCACCTCTCCCTCTCCTCCCCCTCAACCTCCTCCCCTGTGTCCTCTTGCACTCTTCAGGGTCTGATGGCGCTCGCATTCCTTTGGTGCACGCGCACTCCCACGTGCACTCGCGTAACCGCACGCAGCGGCACACGTTCCTCTAACTAAACGTAATCGACCGCCAGTGATCGCACACAGCTCGCGAGATTCCACCAGACCCCTCGAAGAAAGGACGCTTTCACGAATTCTGCCAAAGTGAATCCGCAGAGGGATCACTGAACTCCACTGTTTATCCACACTTCCTGCTTGCTTCCAAGGAATTTCAGTGGGTGAGCAAGATTTGCGTGGCCTCGTGCACCGTCAAAAGATAATATGACGCATCGCTCGCGATAGGAAACCAATCGATAGACGGTGAAACTGATTATGTAATTGGAAATTGGCGATTAAACTTCCTGATTGGCTGGTTGCCTGGCTGGCTGGCTGGCTGGCTGGCTAGTTGGCTGTGCCTGGGTCTCGTGCGGTAGAAAAGAAGTAAAAGTCTGGTGAGAGAAATAAAATTGAATAAAATTAGCGATAGTGTGAATTTATTTTAGCGGAAAGTCGGAGCTCCTGGATTAAAGAGTAGAAAAGTTTAATTGAAAGGGAAAAAGTGACACGAGGAAAATCAGGGAATAATAATTGTTTTGAAATATAGATTATTAAGAAGAGAGCTGGATTCCGAGAGGGTGGGGGTGGAAAGACTGTGTTAATTGCTTTCTTTAAATTGGATGAGGATGAGGAGGAGGAGGAGGAGGAGGAGGGCGAAAATATATTGGTAAAAATATGAAAACTAAGAATTGGATTTTCTGATAAATTAAGATTGATTGCCTATTAAAAAACTTTGGCTCGCACTTTCTAAATTAAAGTTCGTTAAAAAGTCTCATTAAAACATCATATGTTTAAATAGAAAATGAGAAAGTAATTAGCAGGAGTAAAATCGGAAAAGTATTAATTGTATTATATTAGGATTAATGAAAATTCCCTAGAATATATAATATTACCACCGGTGCTGCTGCTTTCAGGCCTTAGATTGAAATTAGCTTAAGAACTCCATGTGCGCGTTAGGACTTCTTTTAATGAATTTAGTTTGAAACTATTGAAATAAGAAGAGCACGACGGTGGACTACAAAACAAATGTTGACCATAGATATAAAGCGTAATAGGACGGTATTAGAAAGGTTTGCTTTCCATTAAAATTGTGTTGTTTTGCGAATTCCCGTTGCTCTGCTCTTTTTACTGTTTACTATTTGCAAAAAGGAGATCACCGCGAGTGAAGGAATCATACAACGTATTCAATAAAATTGTATTTACCGAGTAAATCGTACGGGGAACTTGTCTGATAACTTTGAAACTTTCCACTTTCAATATATGCCAAATTTTATATCACGGTCTTCAAACGTGACTTTACCGTATATTTATGTAAAGCAGACGCATTCTAAGGTAACAAATAGATAAGGATTTCTTAGGTTTACTTTAAGCTCTGTTTCCATCACAAAGCAGCGAAAAACACAAAAGAAGCAAGCATTCGAAGGCAAAATAGCTAGTACTTAAACTCGCGAAGACCGTAGTTTCCAGAGTTAGACAAGATTACCCATTTCGAAGTACTCCAAAAGTCATGAACTAATCGTTAGGAGCCAACGCATCTCGGAACAGGGAGTTTTAGACTTGAACTCTTAAAGTGTTTACTCCGTAATAAGGAATGAAACATTTCAGGAGAAGCGCAAGAGTAATAATAAAAGTGGAAATAACTAAATTTGAGATTCAGTCGAGTCTCGGCTCGGAATTGATCCAAAGCGCGACATCTGCTGCCGAAGAGAATACGGAGCGCCACAAGTTGTACGCATTGTACAGATTGTACGGATAAGCTTTGAGAGTAGTCGTGTTCCCTACAAGACTGGTGTTCTTCGTTCGATTCTTCGCCGTAAAATTAATTTCAAACCTTAATAATTACGAGGCTGCCCACACAAGTAAGCGAAGGACTCTGAAGTAGAGAAGGAAAAGAAGCAAAGAGAAAGAAGAAGAAGAAGAAGAAGAAGTAGAAGCAGAAGCAGAAGAGGATTCAAACGCGAAAAAGCATCGGTAGCTTTAGGTGAAAGACAAGATTAGCTGTTTGAGAGTGGTCGAAAATGGGTGATCGTTAAAAGCCCATCTCGGGACAGTAAGTTTTTCAGTTAGAGAGAGCGTTAGAGAGGAGAGTCTTTCCTCGAACACAAAGGAGGCTTGCTTGCGCGCGATCGCTCCGGGGACATTTAGGTGTTGTGGACGAGCCAGCAGACACGGACGGATGGACGGAGAAGAGCAGACCGAAGGAATGAGGCGGTAGTGGTGAAACGATCTTGGGGTCATGCTCCGGTCACTGACATCCAGGCTTAACGTTACACTCGTTCCTCCTGGACACCAACTTTGCCCTCTTGCCGTGGCCCGCAGCCTACGCCGATAGCAGCCTGCACGCTCTCACTCGAGGCCTTCATATTACTTCACTTCACTTCACTTCACTTCACTTCGCCATCCATTTCGATATCCAAATCTCACGCCTTTCATATTTAACTGCTACTCCGCTATTCCTCGGAATAACCAGCCAACCAGCCAACCTCGATCAGCTTCTTCCCGTCCTCCATATTTAAGCCCCACCTGCGAATTACCAGCTTCTTTATTCACGACAATGAATAAAAGTCTCATTTGGAGCTCTCGCGTACTTGTACATCTTGCTCCGAACGTTACTCTAATATCTCTGATCACTCTCCGCGTTCAACATCTGAATTTCATTGTAACCTTTCAACTTTAACTTCCGCCATGAACAGCGTTATATCTATTCATTCCAACGGATATCTGAATTTCATGGTAACCTTCATCTTTAACTTCTTCTTCTTCTTCTTCTTCTACTACTACTACTACTACTACTACTACTACTACTACTACTTCTGTTTCCTCTTCCTCTTTCTCTTTTGTAAAAGGTGCTATTTCTATTCCATGGGATATCTCAATTTTATTCTTATCGTTACTTGGATTATTTATACGCTTTACGGTGTTGCGAATAATATCAAAGTTTAGAAGATTCACTTTCCGATAGCTTTTCGTAGTGCCGACTATTATCGTTGGCGTTGTGTTGTTGCTATTCGGAAAAAGCAAGCAGCATTTATGAAAATTAAATCGCACCTGTGCGAATATTAGTGGACTTCGCTTTCTCCAATTATTCTTTGCTAGATCCTAATCGAGGACCGATTCAATGCAGAATGCATCGTTATTAATCTAATTTAATCAAG
The DNA here is from genome assembly GCA_037305995.1 of Sclerodermus sp. 'alternatusi'. Lineage (NCBI taxonomy): Eukaryota > Metazoa > Arthropoda > Insecta > Hymenoptera > Bethylidae > Sclerodermus > Sclerodermus sp. 'alternatusi'. The sequence continues at coordinate 2,098,324 of CM074553.1, forward strand.
GATTTTTCTTTTGCCACTCCTTCAAAGTTGCGAAATTAGAAAGTGCTGTATTTCAGGTGAAAGAGATCAGAAGGCTTTGTGAATTTTTACTCGTAATCAGAGAAGGATCCATGCATATGGATGATGATGATGATGATGATGATGGAACTTGTACGATATCTGTTTCACTCTGGCACGTGTACGATCTCATTGTGTACTTATTGAAGCAACGAAAATGCAGTTTAAATCATGCACGCGAGTCATTTAATTAGCAAAAATAACATTCTACGAATGTATTTGGTGAAATCAATCAAATCTCTGCCACCATTGTCTCTTAATTTCCAACTGAAGAACAATTACGGACTGATACGCGTGTGTTTCTTATACGAGAATCTGTCCAGTTCAGTTAATGACATTCTTCGGTTGAATGTTTTAATATAATCGGTTTTGTTACATAACAGTTATAAACATTCTTATGCAACACAATCGAGGGACCAATCAGCATGAGTATTATACGATACATAATCATGAATGCATTATCTCTGAAATAATGGAAATGCCCGACGTATCCAGAGTTCAGTTAAACCGTGACGAGCTCGAAGGCTTTTCTCAGTAGGACAAAACGATTTCTGTTTTTCAATTGTTTTTGCAGAAGCAAAAATATGCAGCGTGAGAACGAGCCGAGAATTGTAATCTGGCGTAACTGACTTTTTCCAAGATATCGGCTCTTTTACCTTCGGAAGTATATTATTGAATTATTTGAAAACCAGATAGAAAGAGAGAGAGAGAGAGAAAGAGAGAGGGTGGAATGGGTGAATTAAGAAGAAAATATCTTAAAAGTAGAATGTCCCATGCTATAAGTCACCCTTTCTCATCCCCTCCCATAACCCTCAGCCCGTTTACTTAACGAGAAAAAGTTAAAGCCGCAACGATCAAATTAATCTTTCAACTCCAAAATGAACGCTTCATTTCACTGCATCTATTGAGTTAAATGCTGTTTCCTAGAGATCATTTAACTTCCACCCCGTGCTCGCGGCTTAGTGTTTTAATAAGAATTTTTCAACGTCATTACCGTCCTCTTGTGATTTTGATAAAAACTTGTTCAGTCATCTTAAAAACTGGTTACTATACTGGTTGGTTGCCACTATACTTCGAAGGACATAACGAACCTTCAAAGCTATTAATCCCGAGGATTTAATAGGCGAGAGTGACTATATTTTCGAAAATAATCGAGAGAACGCTCAAACAGACGTGTACTCGTATATACCTGAAACTTCCAAATTCAACCAGCGATGCAGGAGTTTGTCAGAAGAGATGTGGGAAAAACAAAAAGAGAGAAAAGATTAGTCAGATTTTAAAGCAACAATGAAGATGGACATATTTGGGATAAGAGGAGCACGTTAAAAATGGAGCAACATTTTCCGAGTTATATTTCTATCCAAAGGAAGAGATTCGAACTTCATCGGCAAATGGTAGAAGGAAAAATCCCTGGAAGGAGAATACCTTCAGCCATAATTTATATTCTTATTCTCTATTCTGAGAGGAAGATCCTCCATTTTCTATGAACCTAGCAAATTTTCAATTCCATATATCTAATAGGAGTATCCAGGAACAGATTGGCATAAGGAATTCATTTACACGTTTTGTTGCCGAGCAAAGAAAACTTAATTAAGAGCGAACCAATTAGCCTTTGGCCAAACAGCACACAATGGTCGGCGCTTTATTGTGACTTAATCATTTTACCTGGCATATAAACATAATTGAGGCTTTCTGCTTTGCCTAAATCAAATTAATCAATTGGCCTTTCTGACAAATTGAATTCCTATTCGCTGTATTCTCATAAAATAATTCTCAGCGCGTATTTAAAGCTTCCCGTTAAATAATGAAGCATCTAGTTAAGGATGCTAATTATTAACCTCGTTAACCGAAATGTCTACAGCCAGATATAGAGTCTAATACAGTATTCAGAGCAGTTTGTAAGGGGAGAAGCTGTACTCCCATTAATTTCAAATTGGATCGATCTTTAGCAGCCTCTTAGAGACACTTAGGTTCCGTGTAAATAAGCTAATTAGCCCCGAACAATCTATAAATGCCATTTAATATCAGATCTGTATGCGAAATCACTTTCCGGCGTATTTCCTGGAAATACCACCCTTCGCAGGACTCCTCCCTGCATACCGAACCATCGTCATTCGGCGATTCCCCGCGCTGAAAGTCATCGCGTGCACTCTCGCTTGGAATCTTTTCAACCCCTGGAAGCCCTCGAGGATCCACGCGCACGGTACAAAATGGCCACCGTCGAGCGTTTGAAGAAATTATTTATTAAATCGCGCGTTTCCGCCGGTCCAGCCGAATAATTTCGGACGGAACAGTGAAGAAACATCGGCTTCCGCACCCTTCGCCCCTGGGATCGGAGCATTTAAAACGCGTGGTACGACTCGAGCCCGTAAGGATGCTAATTATTAACCTCGTTAACCAAAATGTCTGCAGCCGGATATAGACTCTAATTCGGTATTCACGGCAGTTGACGGGCTGGATGGGCTGCACTCTCGATTAATTTCAAATTGGATCGATCTTTAGCAGGCTCTAGGAGACACTTAGGCTCAGTGTACACTTACATGCATGAATACTCATACGGTACGGCATAAACTGGCATAATCGGCTTAAGGCCCCCACCAACACGGTCGATCGGGCACACCGTAACGCGCATAACGACGAGATGTTCCCAGAATGCAACGGAAAAGAGATGGCAAGGGCGGAAAGACCCAAGCGAAAACGAGATATCCCGTTTGACGCCATTTCAGCCATTGTGCAAACTCAACGGCGCTATTTCCACAACTGGCGCTCCCGATGTCGAAAGTTTAATTAGCATTTTTACTCTCACGAGCAACTAACTCTGCTGACTTGCTCTCTCTCCCACTTTCCGCGTATCCATTTTCTTAATACATTTCCATACGGACCGATGGCTCATCGCACAAGCGCCAATTTTCCTTTACCTTACGGTCTTTCCTATAGATTCCTCCTCCTCCTCGTATACCTTACGATTTCTACGGGCTTCTCCGCTTCCTTCCTACCTACCTACCTACCTACCTACCTGCGCCGCTGCTACACCATCTGCGGAGAATTAACGACGCTATGAAGTTACGCGATTTACATTGATAATAGCAGGCGTTGAATTATACCCGATCCCACACCATTAGACGCGGAAACCATAGGAGAAAGAGCAGAATTATCGGTACGTTACAAACAGACGAGTAAGGAGATACGCGCGAGTGTGCGTGCGGACACGTGCTCCTCGCGCGGGTCATGCCTTCGATCTAGACTGGAAATTCAGCTCCTAGACTCTCTTTCTTGTCTACGCGCGGTCTTCGCACGGCCAAAGGAAAAAACGCTGAAAGTTCAATCAGCATTTTTCTTTTCCTCGGCAATTAACTCGTTCGTTACCAACTGCTTCTACTTAGCAGCTTCGTTAATACATTTTCGCGGCGAACTAATGACTTATTAAATGTCACTTATCGTTTACAATGCATGGCATAATTACGCGGGAAAGCTGACAATACGAATCACTATGTTCGGGAATGTTTCAAATTAACGAGGTGTTCTACTTGCGATACAATATAACATTAATTAAAGGCATTATGCGCCGGCACACTGCATTCTAACGGTTCCACGATGCACGTATGTATATAGCGCGTAATTCCCTCCACGCTGCAACGTTACGTGTCGGGTTTTCTTCCAGGACGCATTTGCCTCATTACTGGAGGTAATCAACTAATTTGCAAATACATTGCGGCTCTTTACAAATGCTGTTTCCCCGTGACGGATTATAGCTCCCTGTCAATTTACGAATTGTAGCGTATTGTTTTCGTTTAATGGTTTGTAGACCCTGAACTTCCGGTATTCAGCCTGCAGCTCCACCGATAAAACGCCGCTTAAGCGTACCGCACGCTGCTAATTCTGCGCTTAATTAGCAAACGCTACTCGTGATATTAAAAAGAAAGAAAGAAAGAAAGGAAGGAAGGTAGGAAGGTAGGAAGGAAGGAAGGAAGAACGATGAATGAACGTATAAAAGAAAGAAAGAGTAAAAAAGAAAGAAAGGAGAGGTGAGAAACAAAAAATAATTCTTTATTTTATTTTAATGCGTAAATTTTCCCCCTTCCTCTCTTTTCTTTTTACCCTCTGATTCACTCGACCCACCGAAAGGATTTAATTTCTTTCTTGAACGGCGGGGGTGTCCGTCCACGTCGTCGTCGTCGTCGTCGTCGTCGGTTCTAACGTTATACATCCTCCCTTTAGGATTTATGGGGAAACCAGCCATTTTGTCACTTTTGTCACGAGAAAGATTTCAGCAGCTTTTACCAATGTTCTGCCGCGTACATTTGTAACGTTTCTAGCATTTCTGCCATTTTTACGATTTTTACACTTTACCAACTACGAATTATCGGCGACCTAATCGTGCGAGGAGCAAAAAACTGACTTTTCTTATCGACAAGCCATTCGAGTCACCTTTGTGAGGGGAGGGCCCCTCGCGCGACACAGGAAATGCATTTGGTCGAGCTACTCGGTTTCGGTTCACCGATTTCCTCACGTGACTTATGCTCCCGCTTCCGATACTCCTCCACTCTAGGAATTTTCCAACTAACCTTCCGCGATGCCGAGTTTCTCCGGTGGCTTGCCATTAGAAGCTTGCGGCAACCATTTTTATTTTCTATTCGATGGAATTAGTTTATATCGGAGTCTGCTGGTGCTGTTGCAGATCCGGGGGAGGGGGCGAGACAGGGATTCGCAAAGCCGAGATAGCGAGCCAAGAAGAGTTCAGGTAAATGACGTTGGCTAATCTCGAATGATTTACTCGATAAAATAGAAAAGTGCTGAAGCGGTAAAACCACTACCAGCGCGCGGGAATGCGAAACGTCGAGTGCCCCTCTAGAAATGCAAAGCGGCGTGCGGAGGGGCATCGTAGAAAAATGGAAAGCGTAAACATGGAAAATCGATGGCCCAGGGGCGGCCGAGCAAGGGGGTGGGTGGCGGGGTGGAGAGAGTCAGACGAGGAGAGGAGTCAGGGGAAAAAGTCGAGAGCGCTGAAAACTGTAATAACGCGAAACGCGCTGAAACGCTGAGACTGTAAAAAATCTTTCATGGGAAAACGGACAAAGTCTTCGCGCGGTACTTTCGTTGCCCAAAGCGGTTCGGTCCACGACTGCTATCGGTTAACCAGCACGTGTTTAGTGCCGGTTTCCTAATTACAGTTGAGAAACAGCCTCGAGCTAGCCCACGCTGGCTTGAAATTTAATCTCTAGCCATTCCCCGGCGTTTTCTTAGCCGGCTAATACAACCGCGCAAGTGTCCCACTCGCAACTGGATTGTTTCACTCGTAATACGCCTGTGAAACGCTCCCGTGCCCAGATCTCTATCTCTTGATTTACTGCAGCTGCAAAAAAATGATTGTCGTGCCACTTGGAAATTAGCTGGACGCGCCACCATTTTTAATTATTGCGATCGCTCTTTATTGCTTGCCGCGTGAAACCTCATGTTCCCTCTTAATCTGGAACAATCGTTCCTAGATAAGTTCCTACGACTGTGTTTTCTTATTTTTTCGATTTTATTCGTCGTCGCCGTTGTCGTTGTCGTCGTCGACGTCGACGTCGATGTCAGCGTCAGATCCCGAGGCCACGCGCGAAACTTTTCCTATCGCTCTTAATTCATATTTCCCCTGTGGTAATAGTCAAATAAAATGACGCTCTTATTCGATTAATTTATCTCTGATTTATTTCTCTCCTCTTTTTCTATCCTCCACTTCCGCGTTCTCCTCCTCTTCGTTTTCTTCTTCTTCTTCTTCTTCTTCCTCTCTTTTCTCCTCTGTTTTTTACATGATTTATTTTATGCATGAATCCATTTTTAGGTCTTAAGCCATAAATTCGGACAGAATTTCGTATCCAATTCAAGTTTTTCATGTCCCTTTCTGGGGATATACATCTTGTTCGTGGAGAAAAAACGTACCACAGTCGATCACTCTTATTTTATCGGGAGCGAATGTAGCCATTTCGCGTGAGATACATGGCGAACGAATTTTATACGATCGATTTTGCTTTCCTTATTTTACTGCCCGCTGCTGGAGGCCAAGACAACATGCTCGGTAGCAATACGAAAAGAATTCGTTTTGCTGAAACTTACAACATTCCGATGCAATAGAATCTATTGCTTATCTCCCTCGAGAGGATCTTTTGAATTTCTAAGAGAAATCGAAACAATTCGACACGAAACTATGGGTTCTCCTTTTTTATATAATTTTCTAGGCAAATACACTGACACGCGACAAAATAATGCATTCTCCAGCGAAGTTCTTGAACGTTTCAAAGAACAATCGTTAATTGTAGCGATCGATCTTAAAATTCTTTCAGGATTCCTCCCACCAAGGATTCTCTCTTGTGACCTAGCTATTTCTTTGTTACAGGAAAGAAAAGGGGAAGGTGTATTTATGGGTTTCCGTATTGAGGAATACGAAGAAGTGTAAACGACCGTTAAGCTGCACCACGTGAATGTTTCGTGGTTTCCACTTCTTCTTTGGTAATCCTAACTATCCTAGTTGCAAGATATAGCTGCAAGAAATTTGATATTTTAGCGAGGTCTCCTGATACTTTGCATGTGTCCCAATAGTGAAATATTTGAAAATTCTACACATGTCTATTCTGATTGCAGGTAGATACTTTTCTCAAGAATTTCTCTCATATCTTCGACCCCCTTTTATTTCAGCTTTCTTAAAGTTTCCTCTCAGTTGGCAATAATGATTCTACCGCTTTTAGCGTGAACAGGTCTGATCCCTCTTCTCCTTCCTGTTCGTTTGCTCTCTTTCTACAGTCGACTCCCTTTCTTCTTTTTCCTCTTTTTCGCGTTTTCCTTCCATTTGGCAGTACCTGTCCTCTCGTTCTCCCTCTCGAGGCACGACGGCTTATCGGACAACCCGTTTCTAGAGGCTCTTCCGGGGAAAAGGTTGGACTCGATTTTCCCTTGTCTGCAACGACTCCTCCGACAGGCGCGAAAATCGGACGTCGAGGGAGAAAAAAATTTCGAACGTTACGGGCGAGCCTGAGTCTTTGCTCCTACCCATATTCTTGCAGAGGTTGAGCAAAGTTTCAGGTGTGTCTGTGACGTGACGTCTTCATCCACTCGGACCACACTCTTTGCAAATAGAGTGCTCATCCAATCTGCGAACTCGCCAAGCTACAATTCTTAACTTAAATTAAGTTAACTTAATTTCTTTATTAATTTCAATCAAGTTTACTTTATAGGAAATTTCAGTTATCGTCTGTTCTCTATTCAAATTAGTGCGCAAAGAAGATCGATCGTTTGGTAACGGAAATTAGCTTACAATGTCATGTATGTGCGCGCGTGTGTATGAGAGAGAGAGAGAGAGAGAGAGAAAGAAAGTGATAGGGAGAGGAAGTGGCACCAATTAAAATATAAATCCGTTAAGTGGTTATAATTTGCGAGATTGCTAGAAATAACTAAATTAGAAATGAGCCATTTCCAACCTTGGCATCGATGATCTAATCCCTTATTACTCACTCAATTGAACCATAATAATAATTATAGCTGGGACTTGAAATTAGTGATAGATCAGTATGAGTGATCGTTCCATTGCAGTGAATCGATAAATGGAAAAATCGTAGGCTGATTTGAACAATGAAAAGCTTGAACTGTAGCACTTATCTTGTAAATTAAGCTATTAAGAGTAACATAGCCTGTAATTACGATCCACCGCCTATTACCTTAATAATACTTTCCTTCTTATCTTTACAAGCGTGTGCATGTGTGTAATAACTTTCGATTCCTGAGAAAACTTTGATGTAATAGTACCGGGAAAATTGCACCGAACGATACAATTTTAGATTGCATAATGTTACACTCTCGATAGCTCTGAAAGATATTTCTTCAATTTGATTTTGAAGGCGAGTCATGAAGTTGCAGTGAGATACTCTTCGAGTTTCCGTAAGGGTCGTTTTCTGGAGAGCCTCGCATTATGGAAATTATTGCCACAAGTGCTCCCACGTTTAGAGAATTAATAGAACAAAGTTTGCCACTAGACAATAGGTAATTCTTTAGATTCGACGGGTCCTATCGTTCCAGCATCCAGAAATATATCTGGATTTTCTTCGCGCTCTCATTTTGTCGCTGGTGCCCTCGAAGATGGAACAGCTATGCAAAGCGAGAAAATGATAGATGGCGTGGGTTTGGGTTTTGGGGGGGGCCGACGCGGGGTTCTCCAGTTTCGAACAGACACGAGTATATCTCTTCTCTTGGGGTCTCGTTAAAGCTTGCAGGCGTTGCATCCGTTCACCTCACGAGTTATAGCCTCCATTAGGAAAATCCTCTTCCGTGAGTCTACGGAAAAACAACAAGTCCAACGCTCCCCGCGAACATGCGACCAATTAGATAACAGAAGACTTACAAGAAAGATTAGTCAAGTACTCCTTCTTCGATTTTTTTTCTCTTCCCTTAAACTCCGTGCGTGCTCCAGTTCATTCAAGTCTAAGAATGGTATTTTATGCATCGATAGTGCTGCATGCGATAGTATCGCGAATAACCGAGAACGCGACGTAATCATTTTGTGAAGAAAACTCAATCGGGAGCCATCTACCAAAAAATATCATTGATTTCTCGATACGCGCTTAATCAGCGTCTGGAACTGCATCTGGGAATATGCTAATACTGTTTAGCATAAGAATTTAGATTAATGTTCAAGGTTATAACATGTTTCCTTTTATCGCTCTATTTGTTTCGCAATCTTGAAGGCCGTTCCACCATGGAATTCTTGATTTCTCGACTACGTCATTTGCTTGTTATGACGCCGCAGTATTCAATTTAGACGCGATAAATGGACACCGTTTACGTTATACTTGCGCGCGTCTATTTGCATGTTACCCGCACACTAGGAAAATGCATAAGTTGCTTTGACAAAAGCTACGGATGAAACTTTGCGAGAGGAAGAAATTTATAACGCCAGGTAGAAAAATATTACAGGTATGCAAAAGTTTATGCAAAAATTACAGGATACCCTCGAAATTGTTCGGAAACTTCGGATGGGTCGCGCCGTAGCAATGCGAATATCAAAAAGAAGAAAGAAAAAATTTTCGGATACTTCTTCAATTATTTATTAATCTACATTAATGTAAGAGAAGAACACGCGTTTAATCGACCCTCTCGTGGAGGAACAGTGGCGCAGAAATGTAAGATATAATATTAAACATATTCATATCGTTCGGGGATATGGGGTGTGCGAGGGCGAGACGAGGGGATGGGAGCTTTGTGAAGAAGAGTCAGAGAAGAATTTATGCAGAGGCTCAGCAGTACTCTTACGCCTGAAATTTGCTTTTTACCTGGCCCTGGTGCTCTCTAATTTTGAGAAAATAAAAGGTGAGCAAAGTTTTCAGGTGTGTGAGTGCGTTGGATTCGCCGAGTGGCAGCGAGAAAAAAAAGAATACTGCTGCACGCTGCAATACTATGTAAATTCATGTAAACTGTTTTAGTATCGACAACGTAAACTTTAAAAGAGAACTTGTTTGCGTGCATTTTAAAGCGGTAAGTAAATATATTCAGTTGAATCAATGTCCAGCGTTTTAACATTAACTCTGGCATATGGATTTTTTCATTAAAAAAGGAAAGCACTCAAAGTCCTGGTGTATCGAGCTGTTAGGGTCGTCACCGAGATTCGAATTCTCAGGCTTGGGAGAAAAATGTCAAATTCTCCACTTTCTAAAAACTCTCCTCTCTCCACAGGGGAGAGAATCGTAAAGTATTAAGGCGAGTTCTGAGCTAATTGTTTTATCGGCGGAGCAAATGTAATTTGAAGAAGAATGGAATAATTCCGTGAAAGAAATTAGGATTGAGACTCGTCGATTTTCATTTTGGGAATTAACTTTGGAGGAAGTGCATGTGTCCAGAAGCATTCAAACGCGCTTAGGGCTGCGGAGAGCGTGCACATTACAGCTTGAAACGGTAAACCTTAGCCAGCTATAAGTAACAAGGTGTATTTTACGTAATACCCTGTCACGGTAGAACGAAAACCCTTTACGCAATGGCTATAAATAGGCTGCGATAGACGAGCTACCACGATGCCCGTGGCACTACATCGTTCTCTTACAGTTGGACAATGAACAACGAATTTACCGCTCAGCTTTTGTGAATAAACAATACTGACGTGAATGCCTCCACTGCTTCTTTACGAGACATTCTAGTATTTCGTCTTTACCTCGTGATTTTACTTCTGACAATCTTTATGATTTATGTACTGTATCTCTTGTGGTGGGGGAAAGTTCTTTTTCCTCGCAATGGAAGTGTTAAGTCCACGATACTCCACCGATAAAACAGTTAAGTCAAGCATTATCTTAAAGTATTTGTAGAGATTATCTCAGTGGTATCCGAACGAGTGCGCTCTATTATCTGCCCTCGGGTGAATACTTGCTCGACTCATTTTTATTATCACATCGTGATTACACACGAGATAATCTTGTTAATACGTACAATAAATTCGATTCTACTGCGATAATCACATTTGATAGAGCGCTCGAATATCAGCGGAGTGCTAAGATAAAAACTACGGATATCTAATTATTCTAGCTGAAAGGGAACTTTGTTATATCATGTAAAAAATGAATAAAGCGCTTTACCCCTCATTTAACTCCTCCAAACTTTAATCCTGTCCGAGCTTAAAAATGTGTAATGGATAACTTTTTGTAAATAAAGGAGATGTGAATTATCCAAGCAATTATGTTATATAGCCTTAAGTTTTAATAAGCTAACTATCTGACCATCCACCTTCAACCCCTACTCTCTCGTTTCAGCCTATTTAACGTGACTTTCCTGGTCGGTGGGATGAAAAAACTTCAGCTTCGATATGCAAGATTGAACAAAGGCTTTTATGCCTTTTGTCATTCTAATTTCCAATCTTGCCTTCTCAATTCTATCGGCTCTCTCGAGTAGACGCTTGTTCCCATTCGACGGTATAACTTACGAATGAGTGAATTATTTTTCTGAAAGACGTGAAAACTCTTCTATCCTGCTCAAAGATAAAGAAATCATTATGTCACATTATGTATCATTATCGCTCTCGATCATTGTTCTCGTTCAATAATAACGCGAGTCGCGTGTCTTTTCTGAAACGCGAAATTTCTAAAGAATACAGAGGAGTACATCATCTCGTGAGTTTATTAAAGTTATATTTATTAGAGTTTTCTGCGTTTGAATATTATAGGAAGCAGCACGCAAGTTAATAAGCTTCCGGTCGACTTCGAGATAAAACAGTCGGCGGGAGCGTAGAAAACGTGCTTCTAGGAGGAAAGCTGTAGGCGTGCTTAATTAAGCGACTTTCGGTCTCACGGGTCGACTTATACTTGCGTATTCGCCACTCGCAGCAGATTCCTTATCGAGCGCTTGCACGCTTCGGCGTATAATTGCAAGCATCTCTGTTATTATTCTTCAAGCGGATATGCAGCCGCCCTAAATTTCTTGAAACTGTAGAAAACTTTCACAAACTTCCTGCTTCCTAGACAAATAAACTGAACGAAAAATTACAAAAGCGATTCCCACACGCTTAAGGGGAACATTGAAAATAGAGAGGCAAAATAACAAATACAGAACAATTTTTAAATTAAACAGAAGACATTGCAGCTATCATTTTTTAATTGGAGCTAAAGTTTTCCAGTGAAACCACCATGGGTGTCAGAATGAGTTACATCAGATTTCTTGATTCAGAGCTCTCGCTGAAAATAATTTTTTCCACGAAAATGTACGTGAATTTTTATTGGGCTGGAAATTCATTTCTTCTCATACATTTTTACAAGACGCGTTTCTTAAAGGTTGACGAAAGCAGCAAATAGCACGTTCAAAGTTCGACGTTTAGTTTGTTATCAGTTCAAGTGTTATAATTAGCTTTTAATTTAAATGGTGTATCGCGGTAAATGTGATTTAATTATTTTTTTCAACGTGTGCGAGAAAATAAAAAGCATTTCATCTCCCTGATGAAAGCTGTGAAATATGCAAAATGCATAAAATGTAGGTCAGCAAATACGTATCGCACATGATGTATTTTACATTTTGCGCAAAAAATGGAAACGGTGAAACTATACTAGTCAATAATTTCACGGTCAGGGATACATTTCCATAGAGAATTTTGTATTTTTATTAACCTTTTTACGAACTGCATCATTCACAGAAATAAAACACGAAAAACTAAATTAATTTTTCCAACGTTATACGAAGAGAATGAATTTGAAGGGGAGTAGCTTTAGAATAAAAATCCTGAATGAATAATTTCACGCTTATGAAGATACTTTACACCGCGAATATGCTCGATTTTACAAAGATATTTAAAGGCGTTAAGAGAAAAATAAGTGGTTGAAAGCCACAGAGAACAGGAGTGGCAAAAAGGGGGAGGAGAACTTGACAGACTAATAAGCTAAAATCCGTGGCGTAAACGGGGTAAACGCTAAATAATCAGTCTTATCCACATAATATAATTAGCGAGGAAATAGCGAGGAGACTCGAATATTATCAGGTGGCGTTTCCCTTGAAATAAATCGTAGTGCGACGTGTTAAAGCTTCCTGCAAGCTCTCGGTCCCTTCACCCTTTGCGGGGTCGCGACTTTCGAAAGCGTCTTATGAATAAATATGGGACAAGTTTCGCGTATGAATATTTCCCGTTGGTCGGTCGGCGGATGCCGGCAGATAGCGATGATATTAATAATAATAAAAAGCGGCTTCGTCGCTGGGAAATTTTCATTTGAAAAGCTCCTTGAAATCCGGCTGAGTCTGCAGTGCGAGTGCAATCTCGACGGGAGTAAATGAAACCAGCCGAGCGACCCGTCTGAGCTATGTTAGAGAGCGAAAGGCCTCATAGCCCGTAATATTTTCCACGTATAAAGCCGCCGTTTCCATCAATGGCCTACTAAAAACACGGAAATTCGCCTATCTTCTTGCTACTACTGCAAGTTAGACAAGCGCGTGCCACTAAAGTTTAACAGTGCTTATAAAACATGTTAAACTGCATCTTGTAAGCATCGTCAGATTTATTAAATACTTGTAGCTTTATATAATATTATACTGTTATGCAATATAAATCATACAAACTCCATAATATTAACAAGAGATACTCAGAGCTTGGAGCGCGTTACAGCCCCCGGTAAGTCATGGAGACGAGGGAAAATACGGGCCCTCCGTTTAGTATATAAGTGCATTAAATTTGTATTTGTGACTGCACGAATTCCATGGATGATGATGCAACTAAGGGTAAAGTAAGCTTTAAAGAATCTTCATTATCCCGGGTGAATTATTTCAAATTCATCCGTGTCTCGCAATATTTATGAGGAACAAACGTCATCGCCTTAAGTGCATGAAATGTCAGGATCCATAGCTTAGCCTTTTCTTGCAGGAACGATCCAACGGAGCGCACTTTATTGTTATGTTAAATCGTGTAATAACATCACTAGCCTACATGGGGACTTGTAGCATAATAGAATACATAAACGTTGAATCTGCGTTTGCGGCACGACACGATGCAACACGTATGAGGGAAAATGAACTTGCCGCGGATAAAAAGTGTCGCTTCTCTTTAAGGCTCTTGAATCGCGTAAATACCAATGCGAATCTAAAGAGCTTTAGAAATACATTGGAAAATACAGGAGGATTTATAAATTTGTATAAATCTACAAAATATTGCGCGTATATTGTTCAATAGCTGATTATTAAAATTAGGAAGGCAATATCGTTTTGGTTCGTAAGCTATTAATTTATTTATATTAAATATTATAAAGTGCATAATGCTTATGAATAAAGTCATGACATTCAATAAGTAGTTTTTTTTATCAATCCTCAGTATTTCCATTAAAAATTATCTATCGTATTAGTGCTGCTATCTTTATTTAAAGTATCTTCGGTCCTTCAGTCATCTTCTACATTATCTGTCCGTAAGAATAATTCTGAGGTGGTCGATAGGGAAGTCTCTGAAGAATTCTCAAAGTCCTTAATAGATTCGGTCCTTGAAACCACGAAGCACTTTACCGCAAAGGATGCAAAAGTTCCTGTAAATCAATTGAATGACTAGCTCGTAGATGTCACTATATTTTCCAATATCTTACCTTACTTAGATAAGTTAGAGTAACCTAATATTTTATACAGCTTTGCTTTCAGAAGGATGCATGCATATGATAGTGACTTTACAATTTTCATATGATTATTAATTTTAATATTAAAAATACTTGAACTTGGTTGAAGAATTCTTCATCATTGCAAGCGAATAATGTCAGCGAACATAGCGTACAAATAATACGAGCAAATATAGCGTGCGACTTAGTTTTAGAGTTTCTTTCAGCCTTTCCACAAGAATTTCAAGATCTTCCGACATGAGATTAATTCAAAGAATTTTGAATACATTTTTTATGAGGTTTTCTTTTTTTTCGCTTTTTCTGTTTTGTTGTTTTTTTCTTTTTGGTTTGCTGCTATTTTTTTCCTTTGGTGGTTTTCTGGTTTCATTTTCTTGTTGCAATTCGTTATTCGAGGCGCGCCGATCCCCTTGGGGTTGTCATGCGAATTGCATCGAATCTTTTGACATTTTTGCCTAGATGATCTTAGGTAGCATACCCTTCAACGAGGTGCCCCCCTCCACCCGTTTTTTCGAAATTGCTAGGGTCGAAATCGTTTTTTTTTTATAGAAATTTGAAGATCTTTTGACGTTGAATTTGAGCAAAGTATTGATAATCTTTTCCATTTAATTAACTTTTAAATTTTCCTTTTTTTGCTAATTGTAAAAATCACCACCTATGGTGTGACTGGCTCGTCAGTGAAGTTGATGCTGTCAACCCCTGCCTTAGACGCTATGAGAGTAATATTTCGGAACTTATATATATGGAACAGGAAGCTTATCCGAGTACTTGCGAGAAAGCTAGAGATCAAGTGATGCCAGTGAGACATCTAGTGTGGGTATCGAAATCCCCACAGATAAGTTTACCGACATCATACTTTCAGAAATATTTAATTTCTGAAACAGAAACTAGTTGCGCCTCAATCAACTCCGTTAATTTCGAGAATATTGCTGCACCTCAAAGCAGACAATCCTTGGTTGGTTGCTGAAATTTCTTTAGAATTATTAATAAAGAGTCAAAAATCTATAATAAAAAATGTTGAGCAGACAAGTTATCAGAAGATTTACAACTACTGCAATTCGCAGACATGGTGATCCTAATGATGGTGTGCCTGGCAGTGTAAGTAATTAAAAAATTAGTGTTACATAAGATTAATAAATTAAACTTACAATATAAATTGAGTTTTTATCCATTAATTACTAGTTACAATACAATTGCTATAGAGAAAAAATTGTATTAGTTTAAAAGAGTATAATATCAATAATATTTATATATATAAGTATATCTTTGATGTTTTCTTAACGTTCACTTGAAATTATTTATATCCTGCAGAATTTGCCATTTGATTCTAACAACAAATATAAGTTGACCCTTATATTCACATTATTCTTTGGAAGTGGATTTGCGACTCCTTGTCTCATCGCACGTCATCAATTATTGAAAGATTAAGTTAATACAGTAAGTTAATGCAATGCTTTTGTAATGTTTGAGCTTATATTGAATTATCATTATCTTCAGTATGTTATCCTATTTTTTAGGTTTTTAGAAGAAATATTCCATCGTAGTAACATGTATATGCTAAAGTTACTTATTCTATGTTAACATCAAGATATACTTGTAACATGATAAATAATAATATAATTCAAAGTTATATTGATAATTTATTGTATTAAAATATATTTCATAAAAGCAAAGCATAACACCTTATTGGAATTTCTCTTCCCATTAAAAGAAAAACACATTTTTATCAAATATATATAATTTATTTAATGATAAGGATATACATTATATAAATATAATAGATATATAGCTTTTACAGAGATAATTCTTAAAATTAATTGTTATAATTCTATTAATAAATTATATTCTGTCAGTATTAAAGATAAGGCTAATCTATATAAATTGGATCATAGCATTCATTTTTTATTTTCTTCGTGCACGCTAACAGTATGTATATACTGAAGTTCATTCTTGAACTTTATTATCTATCAAAATCTGGGGAAGGTACGCGTGGTTTTTTATAGTATAATCTTTTTGGAGAGATTCCAGAATGATCCTTGTGCGAACGGTAAGAGTCTACATCATCTATATCTAGCTGATACCCACTATTAGGCTTCCAATTTGTTTTGATACTTTTGTGCTTATTGTGGTGTACTTGAGGCTAAAAATATTTATTATTATTGTTTAACGAATGATATAAACAAAATTATAGGAGATTTAAAATTTACTTCATATTGTTGAATTTTAACTTCGTGATCTTTTTTTCTATTATTTTCTTTATATAGTTTTCTCTTTGCATTCATGTTTTTCTTTTTCTTTGGCTTATATTCATATTCATACCATTCGCCTTCATCGTCACTTATATCTCTAACCAAAGGTTGCATTTCAATTTCTTCCTATAAATCATTTAAAAAATTGAAGAAAACAAAAATATTTTATAGTTTTATTATAAATAACATTTAAAAATACTTGATATGTGTCTGGTGTTCCTTTAGTTTTGTGTAAAGTTTTCTTTTTAGAACAATAACATATCCATATTAATAACACTATTAAAAATATAGCAGTACTTAGGCACGCAAGGATAATCATTAGCATAGAAGAATTCCATAACTATATGTTAAAAGAAAATTGTAATTTTAGACATAAATATTTTAAAAATTAAAAATATACTCTAAAAATACCATATTATAACATCCTTTTAAAAAAGGATTGGTACAAGCACGACAAGTTCGAGACCCTTTATGTGGTTGATACGTTCCCAAGGGACATTCTTTACAAGAAGATACACCATCTTCACTATAAGATCCTGACTTGCAAGGAACTAAATAATTTATATAATTTTATGAAAGAATTGGCTCTGCTAAAAATAAATTGCAGAAAACTTACCGCAATGGGTAGAATACAAGCCGTATCCCGCAGGACAGCCAAGAAGCAAACCAACTTCACCATATTTGTCATTAGAATTATTAATATCTTTTTTTCTTTTTCTTCTTGTTGAACTAGTCTTTTCCTCAATTGGTACCAGCTTATATTTTCGATGAGAAACCCTGAAAATAACTGTAGTTAACAATCTCTATAGAAAAACTGTTAAGCAAAATAATTACAGCAAATCCTTTTTATTTGACAATATTTAAAAAAGACTTGCTGTAGAATAATTATAAAAATTATTTGTATTTACTAACTTGGTCTTCCTAATATGTTCTTCAAATTTTTGCTTAATAGCAACGCAATTTTATCTTGAATAGCTTTCCGGCAATGCAACCCACAATGTCTTGAGCCAACTTGTACCAATTTATTAATTTGTGATGGCATTATAAGGGTGTTTATCGATATCTATGAAATATTATGATAAATGAGTAACATTAGTGAGTAGCATTAATACGTTACACCTTTTTCTTACTTGTTCCCTGTAGCAATATGGTGGAAGAACGTAAGCATCGCAAATATTTCTTCTGCATATTATACTTTTCAATTTTTGTGGAAAATACATGCCTAATGCTTCTAAATTTATATCATCACAAGATTGGATTCGGTAACGACATCCACCACGCAATGTATATATTGGTAAAGTCACAACTAGGTTGATAGATGAATAATAAAAAGAAAATATATTTTTAATATTATTATATTTATATAATTTACTTTGTACACTAGTTTCATAGATATTCTCTACAGAATCTTCATTTTCACGATCAACATAACTGAGTTGGCAGCTGTAATTTCCAGAGTCTTCAGCATCTACATCGTATAATTCAAGATCACCATTCTTTCGAACAAAGCCTATTAAATTTATTTAGAAAAAGTATACTCTTATTAATAAAAGTTATAAAAAATTTATTATACCTGAAACTGAGGTACCATCTGATCGTTTCCAAACATAATTAGGCTTATTAGAGCTTGATATCCATGTAATATCATCACGATCTTTACTACAAGGTATATTAATATCATAGCCAGGCAATGACAAAATTTCATATTCTGCGTAAAAATATTTAGATATTAATATATAAAATTAATACTATTTAATAGTACGTATATATATCTTCGCAGTTATTAATATAATTTAAGAACTAAAAAGTGTTGTCAAATCTTTTAAGTTGTTTACGATTATATTATAATCTATAAGAGAAATCACATTCTTAAATTTAATACATTAAATGTAAATTACGTTTAAAACTAAATTAATGCTTTTATATAATACCATTTTGTGATTGAATCTCTTCTGAAAGTACATTCTCAATTTCTTCTGGTTTCACATATTTTTGATTTCTTGGCTTTTGAAAGTTACGCTTTGGTCGTTGCAGCTCAGTATCCTTTGGTTCTGAGCCAAATAATATAATTTCAGTTCCTATATCTTCGTAAGTATCACAATCAAACGTGCTAATATCAGTTACAGGATCATTCATTTTCTCTAACAAATCTTTTAAACTATCTAACATAGCTCCGATATCACAAATACAGTTCAAACATTTCTTCTTTCTTTTTTGTACTGATACAGGATCTGATCTATGATTTCAATTGTCATACGAATTAGCTGGATCTAATTTTATGTTTACTGTTCTGTTCATTTGAGAAATATACCTTACTCGTAGATGATCTTCTTTTGGTGATAACTTGTCACCTTCATGTTTCTTCACTTCTTGTGTTTTTTTATAGTTTCTCATTGGTTTTTTAGATTGAGAAACATTCTTTTTGGAAGATTTTTTAAATTTCTTATTTGGTTTAATATCTTTCTTCTTTTTTGGCTTATGGGAATTTTTCATTAAACATAAATGACGTCCTATTGATAATCCAGATAAATTGGTACGAGTTTCATTTAAAGGAAAATCATAATCATCCCAGAAACCTTCTGAAATCTGAAGTAACTTTCTTCCAAAATTGTATTTATTTCTTTTTAAATTACTATTATAGGGTTTAACAAATTGTATTTCTCGTTGATTTGTTTCAGAAGGCACTAAATTGATTTTATCAATAGATTTCTCTTTATTTTCTAAATTTATATAATTTAAATTGGAACTCTTTTTAAATCGATCAGGTTTAACAAAATTGCTTTCTTCTTTTAAAATCTTCTTGATATCTTTTCCTATTTTATCTATTTTAGTTTCTTCGAAAGAGCCAGAATTAGTTTTGTTCTTAGATTTCTTTCGAGATTTGGTTACCTTTTTTGCTTTAATCTTCTTTTTTTTTTTCATTGATTTTTTCTTTGATGTTTTTATTGGTTTTTTAACCGATTCTTTATTCTTCAATTTATTAGAAATTATTTTAACTTTTGCATTTAATTTTTTATTTTTATTTTCTTTATTTCTTGATGTATTTTTAAACGAAATATCTCTTTTTTCACTATTTTCGTGATTTATTGTATTTACATTATATGGACTGTTTATTAGTAAATCTAAAGCACTTTTCATATTATTCTTAGCTTCAATGATATTAGATACATTATTATCTTTAGTTTTAGTAGTCATTTTTGAAAGAATATATTTTAATTGATTAGCTACCCAAGTTTCAGAACCTTCTTTTAGATGGTATTCTTTGGCACTTGAATTATTAGATTTCTTTAATTTTTCTTGAATTATTTTTAAAGTAGTATTAACATTCTTTTGGACATCCATAATTTCATTGATCAAATTTTTTAATGAACGTCTATCATCTTCATTAGATAATCCTAATTCATCATTACCAAATTTATCAATAATACCATTGAAATTCGTATTATCCATATTATCATTATCAATCTGATTATTTTTCTTTTTTTGAACTGCAATTCGATTAGCAAAACGTACAATCTTTTCTGCCATAATCTGAATATCTTTTGCAGAATGCTTTTCATTTTGATGTTCCGTGTATTTTCTTAAATTAGATGTAATGATGCCTTTAGTTGTTAAATCCTTGTTTTCTGATCTGTGAAAAAAATATGTGTATGCGCGTGTATTTTTATGATACGTATTAATGTAAAATTAATAAAAGTATTGTCTTACCGCTTAAATTTAGATTTTAAATATAATTGATTGTACATATCCATTGGCATATTATACATATTTTCATCTTTATTTACATCCTGCAACTGATCATAAGTATTTTCGTCATACATATTAATATTCTCATTCGGTAAATCCTGTTCTTTTGCTATACTACTCATTTGATTAATTTTTTGTAAATTATTTTGTACACCTAAATTTTTAGTATTAACATCATTAAAATTATTAGCTCTTAATAATTCTTGACGTTTATCTCTAAATAAATTAACATCGATTATTTCTTCTGGTAAATTATTAAAAGAAATATCGTCTTCAATTCCAGAATCTAAAGCTTCCTCATCTTCTATTATTCGGTTCTTTTGTTTTCTCTTTCTAGAATTTATTCTGTTCTTTTTACTATTTTCATGCTGCATATCATACATAATTCGTATTCTTTCCTTTATACCATTATTTGTATGATCTTGAGTTATTTTAGAGTCATTAGGAAATTTTGCCATACGTTTAATCTTTCTAATACTCTTATGATTGTTTTTTTCTATTTCTTTCAAGCTTCTTTTTAATTCCTTTAATGACTCATGTTGAAGAATTGTAATGTTTGGTTTCTGCTGTTCACATTGACTCTTATCGTGTTGCATTCGCCCAATTTTATTAAGCCAATTATTTCGTTTCTTCATTGGTACTTTCGGTAAATCCATACGGCGCATACTGTCTTTATTTATCAATCTTCGTTTCCTGTTATTTTCTACCGTTCCTATGTTGTATTTATTTTCCTTGTTTGAGTGTAACAAATCATTGGAATTAATTTGAGATAGATCTATCATAAACTCAGCTTTAGTTTCTTCATGTGGAAATTCGGTACCATAAGCAATTGGTTGAATAACTTTTACAGAAATGTGAGGGTCAATGTATTGATTTTCATCATTAAAGTGATGCGATTGCATAATCTCATCAACTACTTTTTTGATTATACCATTTAGCATATCATTGTTAATAGACGATTGATCTTTTACCGATGGAGAAGAATAATCTACTACATTGTTATCTAATTTAGGACTTTTTGCTTGTTTACTTCTAGCATTTTCTCTTTCTTGTCTTTTAATTAAATTTTGATTAGGTTTAGCCACCTTACTTATTTCACTTTTATCTACGTAAAAAATGATTTTTTCAACGTTTCCTAAATGTTGTTGTTCTACTAATT
This sequence comes from Sclerodermus sp. 'alternatusi', assembly GCA_037305995.1. Lineage (NCBI taxonomy): Eukaryota > Metazoa > Arthropoda > Insecta > Hymenoptera > Bethylidae > Sclerodermus > Sclerodermus sp. 'alternatusi'. The sequence continues at coordinate 2,119,614 of CM074553.1, forward strand.
CTTTTATAACAGGAATAACATCGTTAACTTTTATAAGAGTTGATTTATGCTTTCGTTTGTTATCCTTATCTGTTTGACTTTTCTTTTGTAAATTCAACCAGCTTCTGTGTTTTATTTTTGCAGTAGATTTTTTATGAACTGATTTATTATTATTTGATTTTAGTTTTTCAATTCTTTGCTTTTTTGGAAGAGCTTTCTTCTTTAGCATTTTATTAGTAAAATGTGTATTCGAAGAATCTCTGTTTACTTTATCTTCGTTATATTTAGATGACTTAGATCTTAATAAATTTATATTATTTTCTCCTATTAACACTTTTTTAGGATTTAAATCATTACTAAAGTGTTTTAAGTTGTTTAAATTATTTACAGGACCTTCATTTGTTTCGTGATTATTAGTTTTTGATGGTTCATGCTGTTTAAATTTACTCAAGGCACTATTAATTATTTTTTTTACCTTTTCTAATAGACTATGTGGTTTATTATGAATAATTTTATTATTCTGAGTCTTATCAATATTTTCATTTAAAGATACTAAATTTTCATCTAAGTTTATTTGCTGATCGGGATATTCTAAATTGATCATTTTTATAACTTTTGCTAGTAAAGCATCTGTCTTATCATCATTGATGGAATTTTTATTCTTGTTATCCTTAAGTTTTGAATGCTCTTTTCTTATTTCTCTTTTAATTCTTGAGTTTCGTTTATTATGTTTTATATTTTCATAAGTATTAGACAAATCAGTATATGAATTTGTTTCAGGAGACTTAAAAGTTTCTGATAATTTTTGTGTTTTCTTAGGCTTTATTTTAGAGAGATTTATTTTTTTCAGATTAGATTCTGAAATTATTTTAGAATTTCGTTTATTTAGTTTTAATGAATGTTTAACTTTAGACTTTTTATTAGTAATAGTTTTTTTCTCTTTATTCTGGGGTTTCTTCTTCTTTTTAATAGGTTTTGATGTTTTTACAGCAGGTTTAAACATGGTACTCTTCATGAAATTTTTATTTGTAATTTTTGTCATACTTTTGGTTTTAAGAATTTCTTCTTTCTCATTTAAATCATTTCTTTTAAAATTAAATAGTTGCTTTAATTGTAAAGGAGATTCTGAAAATGTTAGATCCTGTTTTTCATTATTTTCATCATTAAACGGTTTCATATTTATAACAAAACGATAACATCTTTTCTTATGATTTTTCTCATCATAATTTTCTGAATAAAAATTTCTATTGGTATTAGAAAGATTAGAAGTATTCATAGATGTAGTTGTCCAGCCATAAACATTATCGATATCTGTCTGCAAGGGTACAGGTGTTACCGTATTACTAGTCATGGCTGTAGTTGCTAATGGTTCTAGAATTGTTGTAGCTTGCTTATTAGTTGACTCTCTGCTGAAGTTAGCAGAGCCCATGGGTTTACATCCAAGTGTAGAGAAAGGTAGTTTGCATTCCGTTACATCCTGCAAACATTAACAAGTTAATTTAAATACCCAAGATAGTGATGTGTTAAGTTAGTACATTTTCTTTATAATTTAATTAACTATTTCGAATAATATTGCTATGACTATATATAAGCAAAATATAATTATTTTAAAAGAATTCAAGAATTATCTATTAAGTCTTACTTTGATAGACTCCCCTGAACTAGTTAATTCAATTGGTAAAGATTTCTGATTCTTCCCATAATCAGCTACAATTTCCGGAGAACTGCATTTATAAATAACATAGATTCTTTTTGGCAGCTTATTCAAAATTTCCACCTCTGCATCTATTTTATCAGCTTCAAAAAAGTTTGGAATTTCACTTGACATTGAATCTTTAATTGAAGACTCAAGTCTATTGGGTTGGGTCATCCAGTTTGTCGATTCGGTTTCCGGAATTCGTGTCGTTGTCACTAGTGAAGGTCTTTCAGTAACAAGTAAGCTTTCAAGCGTGTAATTGGAAACTGCATCGAGATTCAGATCCATGGGAGTTCCGTAGCTTGTGCTGGTACTTATTGATTCGTTTCGTTGATTTTCATTGTGGTCTGAATAGTCCTCTGGATACTCGGATTTCGCGGCTGTGATTGACTCTAAAGTTTCATCCTGCTTGGAAGTTGTTCGAGCAATATCGATTGTTTCAGTTGACACCGATTCACCTGCTTTTTGCATTGCCTTTTGAAATGAATGCAATTTCCCTCTTAAAGATCCGGATGTAATCTTTTTAATCGGAGAACTTGATACAATCGAGTAATTAAATAGATTAGAATTTGGTGCTAAATCTTCTGTTACATTTATATTAAATGCATTTGATTTTTTCGTGGAATTTCTTATAAAATTTATTTTATTTTTCTCGAGTGTCATAGTTGATTTAGTAGTATAATTTGGCAAATCTAACGCGCCTCCTTTATCCGTTTCTTTATCAACTATATCTGGAATTTCACTATAATCTATAATTGGAATTATTATGGGAGTAGTGACATTAATGTCAAATATTAACTCCTTCGTTTCTTTAGAACTGGATTTATTATTATTCGCAATTGATTTTTCTTTAGAGTTAATATTCTTCTCATTAAGTTTAGTGATCTCTGACTCTTTGTCATAAGTTTCTGTTACTTCATAATAGATTTGGTCATTTAACAATGTATCTGTATTTGGATATTGATAATTTTTGTTAGTAGTTGTAAATATAGTACTTAAAGCACAAGTTTCATTATAGTACTCTGTTTTTACATCTGAAACTGTCTCTTCTATTGGCCAAGGTGTTGAACTTGCGTATTCTGGATTCTTATTATATCGATGAAATAATTTAGAATCATTCGTTCTCATTGTACTCGTACCAATTGCAGTATCGGATCGCAGAACTTTGTACTCTGAATATTCTTTCGGGTAAATATAAGCATTATCAATCAAATTTTCTGTTTGCATTCTATTCCCTCTTGCATTACTATCGTCATCATCATACTCGTAATAACTATAATAATTTCCATCGCCCGACTTATAGTCTTTTTCTTCAAGATCATTGTACTTTGCAAATTTTAAGCTGCGACTATTGGATTTTAAATTGACATGATCAGAGAACTCGTTATTAAGAGGATCCAACGTCGAGGGAAAATTTTCTAATAAGTTGAGGAAAGATTTTCTCAAAGAATTTTTATATTTAACACTTGAATGTTCTATTTCTAAATCTCGACGTTTTCGATTTTTTGCAAAATTATTAGGAAAAACTTCCGTAGGTGCGTTCCACTCGTTTAAGTCTTCGTAATTTTCCGCAGCATTAATATCCAGTGATTCTACTATTAATGGTGCTTGTTTTTCATTATATTGAAATGGTTCCGTAAATTTTGATGAATCAGAAAATTTATCTTTATCAACTATAACGTGAACACATGTAGTTTCGGATACATGATTGTCCACATATATTTTCTCATCAGAATCTTTAGATACAGTTGGCGGAGTTCCAGCTAATTCAACTTCCCAAATTTTCGTACCGCCTACATGATATTTATACTCTCGTTCCGTAGGCCATTCAAATCCTGGTGGAATTCTTTGTGTACTAGGTTTTTCGTTTGATTCTCCTATTTGCGATATTTCTTCGTAATTATCTGAATTCAATCCTGCTTCTTCCAGATTAGGACCATAATCTAGAAATAGATTAAATTAATCCATTAATTAACACGTTAATTAATAAATTTATAAACAGAAATATGTAAACTTTTATTTGACATATTTATGTACTTTGATTATATATTAAAAACTACAGACAATCAAATATTTTTCTTACTTTCCGTAATATCTTCTAGTATCTCATCCTCATAATTTTCTTTTTCCTTCTTTAAGCATTTCTTATTTTCTTCATCATCGTCATATTTATTAAGCGCTAAAGGACTTTCTTTAATGATTAGATCATCTGAACTAGGAATTATATTCTTTAATTTATGTGTCTCTTCATCTTCATCGTATTCCAGATGAAGAACATTTACTGTAAATGATTCTTTTTTTCTATCATATATGTCATTATTTTTAGGAGGTTCTGTTATCCAAGTTTTTATTTTCCCAACATGAAAATGTGCTGCATTTTCAGTAGGCCAAATTACTCCTTCTCCAGTCTTTGATTCCAAAAGAACTCTTCCTTTCGATTCTAATGATAAGTCTCTCATTGATAACTTTCTTCCTTTTGACTTTGAATTAAAATTAAATTTAGCTGCTTCACCATTGCCATTAGTATCATAATCAGCATAATCGCTATATTCGTTTTCATCGCCTTCATCGTCATAATTATATTCATCATTATAATTAATCTCTGACTCATCTGTCGTATATTCTATATCCAAGTTGTAATTAGATGTTTTTTGATCATCACGACCTTGCTTATTTTTCGTTTCTTCATCTTCATCTTTTACTTCCGGCTTATTTGTATCAACCTGTATCTCTTTATCCTGTTTATTTATGTTTTCTTTATGTTTATCGTACTTTTCATAAAAATCATCATATTCTTCTGTTTCAGGTTCAAGAGGAGGTTGAGAAGTGGTTTTAAAATTTAAATTAGCTATATCAGGATCACAATTTTCGAGGTAATCGGGAGGAAATTCATCTGTGGCTATTGCAAGGAACTTTTTCCCACTGCAGCGATCTTCGTCACTTCCATGTTTAATATGAATTAAATTTCTTTTCTTTATATTATTTTCAACTTCTAATTTTCTATTTGCAACATTAAGTTTTGGTATTACAGCTGTAGTTTTCTCAGACCATTCGTGATCGAGCAATCGATTATTATTAGGTATAGATGTTAATTTAGTTATATACTTTTTTATTGGAATATCTGTCCACCTTTCATAAAGTCGAGTATAACTTTTAGTGTTTTGCAGTGACTTGGTATTGTTATTATGTAACCATTCATAATGTTGTAATATTAAATTATTAATTTTTTTTGTATCTTTGTTATCCTTACTTTTTTTTACTATATTATCTATTGATAAAAAGTTTGTTGTATTTATTGAATTTAAAGAAAATAATTTTCTATTAAACCTTCCTCGTTCGCTATCAAAATCATCTGTTCTATCATCAGAATTAGGAATAATTGGTAAACATACTTTTTTTGTTAATAGAGAGTCACTAAAATTTTCAGAATGATTTTTAACAACATTCAAACACACTTTTGCTGTAACAGGTTCATCCACTTTTCTCACTTCATATTCTGGATGATCTTTTTTCCAAATTTCTTCATCTTCATCGTAAATATAATCGCCTTTGTTCTGAAGTTCATTTTTCGGTTTTTCTATATTTAATTCTTGCTTATTTTCTTCATAATCTTTTTTGTCTGCTTCTATTGTTGTATAATCTTCAAAACCTATGCTCAAAACAGTTGTCATGACAGTTTTCTCCCATTTTCCTGTTACTTTAGTTTCTTCTATTGGAGGAACTTGAGTAGTTGATATAATAGAATTTAACATGGTAACAGGAACAGGGGTTGTTTTAATTATATTTGTAGTCATTTTTTTATTTTCTTTCTCCTTTTCATCTATATTTTCTATCTTTTTTTCATTTATGTTTTCTTCCTCCTTTTCATTCATATCTTTTTTCTCATTTTCAGATTCTCTGTATAATTCTTCAAATTCTATTCTCTCTATTGTAAATTCTTCCTCTTTTTCTTGTAATTGTTTCTCTCTTTCTTGTAATTGTTTTTCCTTTATTCTAATCTCCTTCTCTAGACTCTTAATTTCCTTATCAATTTTATCTTCTAACATTGTAGAGATGGTTGTTACCGTAGAAGTTTCAATTGTAGGACTGATAGTACTAATTCTTCCCCGTATTTTTTCGTTTTGTAATTCCTTTCTGAGTTTCTCTTTAGATTTTCTCCATTCTTCTACTTTCTTATCATGCGCCTGTTCTCTTTCAATCAATTTACTCTCAAGATCTTCTAATTCTCTTAAACGTTGTATTAAATGTTCTTTTTCTCCTTCTTGAATAGATGTAATTCCATAAGATTTTGTAGTAGATACACTACTATCAGTTGCAAATGCTAAATTCAATTTTTCAGTTGTACTAATTATTACAGGTTTTAATATATCTAAAGTTTCTTGACTTTCCATTGATGTAAAAGGCATTGTGAAATCCAACTTTAAATTTTCTTCTGTTGTTTTAAATATTGTTTCTGTAGGTTTCATAATTTCTTCTTTCTCAGTTAATTCAGACGCAGTAGTTAAATCTAACTCTATTAATGATGAAACAAAATTGAAAGGAGTTTCTTTCTTGTCAGTTATAATATTGATTTTGAATTCTTTTATAGTTGTTTCTCCTTCAGGTATTTCAGACAATGTACTTGTTTCTAATACTAAATCTTTTGATAAAGTTATCGGAGTTGCTACTTCAAGTAATGCATCAGAAAAACTATCTTCACTAGTGCTTAATTTTGGTAAAGTTACTTCCAATATTAATTCTGTTGATGATTCAATTGCTTCTCCTAAAAATAAAGAAACCACATCTTCATAATCCAGAGGTAAAGGTTCTGTTGAAAATAGTGTGAAACCTTTTGTTGGTGGAAGTGTATATTCTTCAGTTGTACCATAATTTATAGTTTTCATTTTTTCTTCCATTGAGATGGTTTCTTCCTCAATTGTAGGTTTCTCTGTAAATAATCTTTCAGTTGAAATTAACTCTTCAAATGTTGTTTCTTCTTTAAAATCTTTTTGTAATGCCGTAACAGTAGATACGATTGGTGATGAAGTATATTCTTTAACAGTAATAGGATATGTTGTTTCCATCAATAATTCTATTTCAGATTTTGTAGATGTTTCAAATACTTCTGTTAATCTTTCAGTGGTAGCTTCTGTTAAAGTTGAAGTAAATTCTTCACTAAAAGCTATAGTCTCAAGTGAAGCTGTTGTAGTAGTTGCTGTATATTTTTCTGTAGTTGGCATTTCTATGTTTTCTTTTACAGTATGCTTAGTATCGATTAATTCTTTACTTGTAGTTAATAATGAAGAATATTCTTCTTTAGTAATTTCTTTAAAAGTAGATTCAGTATTAATTGTATTTGTTTCAATTTCTTCTTGCAACGTTGTCTTTACTAAAGGAACAATTTCTTTTGGTGATTCTGTAGTCATTTCAGCTTCTGCTATTATTATTGTGGATCCTTTTATTATTGTTTCAACTGTTGTTTCACTCCAAACATCAGTTTCCTCTTCCTCATAATCATACCATTTATCAAGAGGTCCTTCAGTTTCATCATCTTCTTCTTCTGCTTCATCATCACCATAATCTTTATATTTATCAGCAATTTCCTTATCATAAAAAACATCAAGTTGTACATAATGGTCATCTGATATTTTTGTAAACTGAGGAACAGAAGTTACTAGAGGTAAAGTAAAAGTTATAATAGGCGTAAATATTTGAGGAAGTTTAGGAATTTCTTCAGTTGTATATATTGGCAAAATTTGTTCTTCCTCTGATTTAGTATTTAGCATAACCAAAATAGTTTCTGGTACATCAGTAGTTTCTACAGTTGTTTCAATTGGAAGATAATTTTTTAAATTGATATCCATAGAATCAGGAGTAATAGGTATCCTTACAGTGGATGGCTCTACTTTAATTAGTTCTTTTTTAGTTAAATATAATTCTGTTATTTCATTATTAAATAAAGTACTTTCAGTTATACTACTAATTGTTTCTGAAGAAATAGGTACTTCTGTAGTAGAAAATAAATTTGTTATTTCACTACTAATTAAAGTACTTTCTTTTGTACTACTAATTGTTTCCAAAGAAATAGGTATCACTGTAGTAGAAGGTTCTTCCTTAGTTGATCCTATTTTAGTAAAAAATAATTCTGTTATTTCATTACTAATTAAAGTACTTTCTTCTGTATTAATTATTTCTGAAGAAATAGGTATCTCTGTAGTAGAAAATAAATTTGTTATTTCACTAGTAATTAAAGTACTTTTTTCCATATTGCTAATAATTTTCACAGTGCTTTCATTTATTGATGTTTCTTCTTTAAATTTAGTAATTTCCTCTGTAGAATGTTCAAAAACTTTAGAAATATCTTCTACTGTCTCAAGTTTTACCATAGTGGATTTAATTTGTTGTTCATTTAAAGTCGTATAATCTGTTAATGATGTAGTCGTTGTTTTATCTTTATCTGTAAGTAATGCTGTATATGTAGTATCAAAATCTTTACCAAATTCTGTTCTTTCTACAAGATAATCTCTTTCTTCTGTCACTTCAGAAGTATTTTCTACTCTAATGGTAGTTTTAAATTTTGGTTCTGCACCCTCTTTTAATATTTCTTTAGTTTTACTTGTTAGTTCTGTTTCCAAAGTAGTAATACTTAAATCTTTTTTTGTAAAATCTATATAATCTTCTGTGTCAGTTTTTATAGTAATTTTATTTAATAAATCTGTATTCGTACTACCAGGTATATTTGTTGTTTCTTCAGTTGATACCGTACTTCTTAATGTTATAGGACCTTCAGAGATTGTGAACATCTTTGTATTTTGATCTGGGATAATAAATCCTTCTATTGTACTAGTCATAGGATAATTTTCTATTGTGGTGTCCGCTAGTGAACTATTTTCCAGAGTGTTAGTTGTAGACGTTTCAAGTATTTGCCAAGGTTGAATATCTTCTAATTCAGTACTAATTCCTACATCCCTATTTGTTATCCAATTTTCATCAAAAAATAATGTTGATTCAATAGTATTCGCATAACCTGTAGTTTTTTCCATTTCAATAGTAGTTCCTGTACTTTTTTCTGTTTTATTTTCAACTGTAGCGGAAGTTGAAAATTCTGTTTCGGTTTCAGTAGTTGATACAGTTGATTCTCTTCGAGTTATAATTGTTGTATATTTTGATGTTGAATTAGAAATTTCTTCTTCTGTAGAAGTCTCTAAAGAAGTAGTTATTGTTGATTCTGCTTCTTGAAATGAAGTTTCCCTACTTGTCTGAGTTATTGTTGGTAATTCCTCAGTAGTACTTTCAAAAATTTCAACTGTTAATGCATTTATCCTTTCTGTTCTATCTGATACTGTTCCAGTTATTTCTTCAGATTTTGTAGTTATTTCTATTGTAGTATTATTCATTGGTGTAGTGCGTGTTGTTTCTACTTCTGATAATATCTTCATTGTCTCACTTACAGTACTTTCTGTACTTAAAATTGTTGTTTCCGCTTCTACAATTTCTTGAATACTTGTTGCTGATGATTTTTCTATATCTTCAGTAGATTCTGAAGTGATTGATGACATTATTTGTGTTGAACTTATTGGAAATTTTGTGGTAATTATTTCTGTTGGAATTTCAGTTATAGTATCGACCATAGTAATTGCACCTTCTATTGTTGAACTTTCTGATATACTTGTCAAATCTTCAATTGTTTGCTTTGGAATATCAGTCTTTTCTCTAAATAATATAGTTGTAAATTCTTCATTTCCATAGTCTTTAAGACTTGTTTTTAATTCTTCATCATCATAATTTAGATTATTAACAGAATATTCAGTCATAGATACCTTATGATCAATCGATTCTAACATTTTTGTGGTTTCTATTTCTTCTGTAGCAGTTAAGTGAGTGATTTCAATTGTCGTTCCTTCCCCTAAGGTAAATTTTGCAGGATGGAAAGCATTTAAGTTTAAAAACTTTCTTAATGTTGAAGCGTTCTCTAATGGTGCTTCTGTAATGGATTCCATAGAGGTCATTTCAGAAATTGTAATTCCTTTATGATATAAATCAAGAGTTCCTGTAGAATCAGTTTCTTGCTTGGAATCTTCACTATCGTAATTGGAATTATTTAACAATCTAATAGCTTCTAAATAACTATGCATTTGATTATCATAATCATTAACTTCGTTTATATCCGTCATTCGTTTCCTTCTCTGCATTTTTTTTAATTCTGATTCTGAATGAACTACCAGTCCATTATCTGTTGGCTCAAGCCCAACTATATTATGTAAATCTAATTTTGGTAAATCTTTAAATGATACAAAATATTTATCTATTAAATGTTTTTGTTCAGTAGATTCTTCAGGATTCACATCAACTTTAGTATACAGTGCTCTCTCGTATGAGGGAGAATGAGATATTAACTTATTCCGCATGATTTTTCTTAGCTTTCTTCGAATGAGTTTACGAATCTTTTTTTCATTAGCGTCATATTCTGATGTAACAGACTTTAAACTTCTTCCAATACTAATATGATTGGATTTTTCAATCTTGTTACGTTTGGTATAAAAATTGGGAGGCATATGTGCTTCGATGGGTTTAATATTATCATTTTCTAATGCATAATTGACTTTAGATTCAAGTGATGAAGATGAAGCAGCTAAGGAATGTCCTCTTACATTTTCTAGAATCCCATCTTTAATTCTAATTGGAAAATATATGTCAATTACTGGTGTAATAGTATTGTCATTAAAAAGTTCTTTTGATTGGCAAGGTTTTATAATAATTTCATCTTGATTATTTACAAGTAACTGCGAAGGTTGATAATCATTTTCATATAAGTTTGTTGGAAATGATTTCTCACTTATTTCTTCAAAATCCTCATGCTCTATTGAAGTAATAGTTGTTGTAGGTATAACTGTACTAGAATCATTTCCTTTTTTAAAAATATTAACAAACATAGAAAGAACGTTTTCCTTTCCCTTCGAACCAGTTATTTTATCAATAAAAGAGCTCTTTTGAGTGGTAGCTTCTGTAGGTATGAAAGCAATAGTTGTGTTTAAACAAACTTCATTTTTCACAGTTCCTGCATATTCATTTTTTTTATCATCATTAACTTTCGTCATGTTAACTATACTTCCTGTATTATCTAAGAACATCCGTATTTCATTTAATGTATTGTTTAATGTTGAGTTTGAAATTGAAATATTATTAATTATATCTTTAGAAGCTGCATTCAAATTAACAAACTCATTAGAAATAAGATTTTCCTTATAACGAGCATCATGTAAATTTTTATCAATTTGGTCATCTCTTTTTATTCTTAAGGATCCATCAATATTACTCATCTCAGAATTATTCTCCTCTTCTCCTTTTTTACTTTTGATAAGATTTTCGTTTACTTTTTTTATAGTAGATAATAAGTTTTGTAATTGCTTTGATAAGGGGTCGATAACTCTTGACAATGACTTTTTTTCTTTATCGGCAATAGAACATTCTTTTACAGACGAAGATAATTTAACAGAAGGAAAAGAATTATCATTAATATTATCATTTTGACTTAATTCAGGTAAATAATAATCTAGTCTATTATTTAAACTATAATCATTTGTAATTGTCGAATCTGGAATAATATCTTCATAATTATTGTCTTTTAATAAATTAAGCTGATAATTATCATTAATGTTATTATCTAATAAATCTAGTTTTATATCATTAGTTTTTGGTTCATTAATTAATGACTCATCCATGTTTGACAATTGTTTATTGTCATTATTTCCTAATTCTCTATCGCTATCTAAATTATTTAATGGAGAATTACCTATCCTGTTAGAATCTAATATATCTAAATCATTATTTAAATCTACTTCGTTATATTCTGTATAGTCTTGGAAAGGATTTCTAGATTTATCAAAATTATTGGGTATTTGATTATAATCCAATAAATTTTCGTACGAATTATATAAATCAGGATTCTCTTTAAGATCATTGGAAATTAAATTTATTGGATTAACATATTGATTAATATTCTTATCTACTGATTGTCCTAAAGTAGGATCATTATCGACTGAAATTTTATTATGAGATATTAGTTCAGGAAACTTCAAATAGTCAGAATTATCCTGCAAATGATTTCTACGACGAAATGCTTTCCCTACATCTTTTACATCATGATGCATGTGAGCTTTGAATGATAGAATATCTGAAATTCGATGATCTTTATTCTTTAAATAAAAAGCTAAACTATTCCTTGGTAATCCACGTTGATATTGATGAAACATATTAGGATTATTCAATCTTTTCTGATAATTATTTTTCATTGATAATTTGTTTGAACTCTGAATGAATGGAGATTCGCTTTCATACATCGGCATGTTATATTTGCTAACTGATTCTAAATTCCTATAGTGTTTCTCTTGAAAAGGAAAACGATTATTTTTAGGTGATAAAAAGTACTTGCGATTCATTAAATTAACATTAGGATTTCTTCGAGACATTTTTTGAAGAGGTATTTTTCCGCCCTTGTAATATTCACGTGCAGATATAAGTGAATCTTCTTGTGCAGGTGCATTTAAGTGAGATGAATCGACTTGGTTTAAGTCATTTGAAATATCATCTTGAACCTGCCAGACTGCCGGAGGCTCTAAAATATTTTGATTAGCAATATCATCGTCACCTTCGTAATCTGCTTGAAAATTATTAGACTTCTTCAGAATAGAATTATCTTTCAAATTATTCTTTGTGAATTCTGACGTATCAGAATCAACATTTTTTTCAGAATCAACTAAATTTGGTGAAATAAATCGTCTTTCTCGTGAGATTAAGTTACTTTCTTGCTTAAATTTATCTTCTTCCGTTTTCTTTTTCTTCTTTAGCATAACTTCATTAATTTTAGCATGTCTTCTTCGTGATCTTAATAAATTATCTAATTCCTGTTCTCCAAGTGACTTACGTGAAACTATTTTATTTAAAGGGTTTGAATATGACTGTGTATCATCGATTAAATCTTGGTGGTCCAAAGACTTATAAGGACTCAGTGATAAATAGTTCTTATAATTAAGATGCTTCTTATTATTGACAATATTATATTCTGTAGATGATAATCTATCTTTAGGAGTAGAAATAGTTCTTAAATTATTTCTTTGACATGGTCTAGGAGCATCAATCAAAGGAGTAATCAAATTATAATTGGAGGAGGGTGTTTGAGGGTTTTTTCGTGATTCATTAGCAAATAAGTGAGAAGAGTACTCACTTGGCGTTGGCTTTGTAGAGTAACAGCGTTCTATGGAGTCTTCAAGGTGGTTCTGTTGTGCTTCTTTCTGTCGGTTCTCTCTTGTGTCTGTTTTGTTCACCCCCGATGATCCTCTGGCCACGTACATCACCGCGCAAATGATGCTGAGAAAAAAAATGCGCATAGCGTGCTATCACGGACATTCCCCAGATTCGTTCTGGTCAGGTTGATCCCGCGAGTGCTTATAAAAGTTCCACGAGAAACTCCCATCGGTCATTTCTGCACCATTATTAGCTATGATTATCAAATTCTCGCGGGCGAACCTCTATTACTTGACAAACTTAGAAAAGCTGTTAAAACGTTGGCTGACAAATAAGAAAAGAACTGAAGAACGAACGATTATCGATCCTCGATTTGCAATTTTCCTGATTTATTCGATGCTAGTACACGGTGATCAATCTATTGAATGAAATAACATGAACTCATCTTCACGATAAAAAAATAAACTAATGCTAAATAGAGTAAGAGGAAAATAGTCACAGGTGGGTAGAAAATAAAATCACATCAGTAGCTTTATCGATCTGTCCCTTACCCGTCTAAAGACCATTAAATTACTTACCCCCTTGGAAATGTTTGTTATTCAACGCGTTCGCTACAATAAAGATCCGTCGAAAATCCGTTCTTTAATTTAGATCAAAAATTACAAAAACTTTCCTACAGAATAATATCTCAAACCTACTATTTCTTCAATTACACGCATCCATTATTTATAATAAATAAGTTTGACAATTCTTCAATAAAGTTTCTTGATATATCTTCATTGATGTTTATCACTTAAATTAGTTTTAAGCTTATGATTCTTGTGAAAACTTGATGCTTATTAAATAGTTTAAAGGATTTGCGTTACTCGAAGAATTGCATTTCTTCGGAAGTAAACAAATTCTTGGAATATTGGTCGAACGTAGAGTATAACGGAGAGCAATCAATGAGTAAAATAGGATAAGATGAAGAATAAATAAAGTAGGACCATTTTTCGCGTTAAGTAAGCAGAAACCCTATCATCTAAGCCTCTTCGAAGCTGAACAAAACAATTTGCGGGCGAAGACAAACGCACGTACCCATCACAGCAACAGCTTGTCGGATCCTGAGATGCAATTAAATGTGAGAAGCCCCGACTGGAAACGCGCAAAATCGATCGAAGAGAACATCTGCGACTGTATAAAAGCTCTGGTGACCGAAGAATAGGATCTTAAGCGTACAAGCATTGTTCTGCGCGATTACTATGTACCTGTGAATAAGTGAAGTCTCCTCATACTCAACATATCGCTAAAAATTATTCGAAAAGAATTCTAACTGTTTTGCAGAATCTTTTATCGATGTTAATACATACGTCAAAATGTTAATCTTAAGTAATCTTAAGTTAAATCATAGAGTTGTTATTTAATTTAAGTAGCAGAAAAAGGATAAAAGGGGTTTTTGTTAAATTAATTGTAAAAATGATCTTAATTTATTGGAATTATAATTTAATACCGAGATTTATTTTAATTTTACTTATAATAAAAATATTATCTCTTGGCGTATATAGTTCTTTATGGACTACAAGATATGATGGTAAGCTAAAAATGAATAGACATTTATTGAAAAGTCATAAGGTAAAATCTTTCTCAAATAGTTTTTATTGATAATTTTTAATAGATTTATACAGTAACCACAATTGTTTCCCGGAAGTTATTCTTGAGCGAATAAACAATGAATTGGAACTTCTAAATCAAGCAAGTGCACGCTTAGAATGGGAAGCTATGATAAATCCATCTAAGAAAGTGTTTCAATTAGGCGACAAGATTTCCGAAATAAGAATAGCGTGGAAAAATAAATGGTGTGAAAGATTAACGTACCCTTATTCTCGAGGAACACCAATAAAAGAATTTGCTGTAAATGAGGAAATATCTCGTATGATAAAATTTCTTTGTAGAGGAACGAAGTATAATCTTAAATTAGCTAGGTAGTATGTAAATTTAAATTCTATAAATATATACCTTTTTACTTGATTATTTAAAATCTTTATAGAAAAACTCTTAAAATTAAAAATCAATTGTCATCGATTTATGCATCTTCAAAAGTCTGTAGACAAGAGGAAAGTGGAGAAATATGTTATAATGGAGAACCGGATTTAGCAAGAATCATGGCTTCTTCAAGGTATAATTATGATATATTTTCTCTTTTGCTATTATACTTCGAAAATGTTTTGTGTAAATTAGAAATGAAACTGAACTATTATGGGCTTGGACATCTTGGAGAAATAAAATGAGCCAAACTAAGGATCTTTTTTTTACTTTGGTAAAACTTCAGAATCTTGCTGCTCGTAAAAATGGTAAACGCATTAATCGGAGAAATTCATTTTTATATTTTCTCATATTTTAAATGAGTTAAATGAACCTTAGTAATTGATTTTTCTATTTACTAGGCTATGAAAATATTGGTGAATCTTGGAAAGAAGAGCTTGGTATACCATATTTAGAACATTTTTTTGAAAAAATTTATAAGCAAATCAAACCTTTATATCGTTTATTACATGGAGTTGTCAGATTTCGTCTTGCCAAAATCTATCCAAAAATTGTTGATATCAACAAGCCCATACCAGCACACTTGCTAGGTAATTACTTCTTCCTTTAATTAAAACTTGTTTTCACGTTTAGTATTTCCTTAGGAAACTTGTGGATGCAAAATTGGGATTCATTGATTGACATTATATTTCCTAATTATACAAAATTAATCCCCAATATAACAGAAGCAATGAGACGAAAGAATTTTACTGTACACAGAATGATAAAAGAAGCTGAGGAATTTTATGTGTCATTAGGTTTTCCTTCGTTATCAACTGAATTCTGGGAAAACTCAATTTTCGAAAGAAATAATTCTAAAATTAATTGTCATCCAACTGCTGCCAATATGTATTTTAATAACGATTACAGGTTTATTCATAATAATAAGCATATTTATTAAGATTATATAAAATAATTAAGCAATATATCTTCTATGATATTCGTTTAGATCGTAATTGAATAATTTTATTTTAGAATTTTTGCGTGCCTCGAACCAAGGAGAGAAGATTTAGAAATCATATATCATGAATTAGGACATATTCAATATTTTATGGCATATCAAAACCAATCAACGCTCTTTAAGGTATAAATAAGTATCTCAGTAAGATATAGAGATTATAAATTCAAATATGAACAAATGATTTGGGATGCTCATAGAATGGAGTTAACTCAGCTTTTCATGAAGCTATAGGAGACTCAGTGATGTATGGTGCTACGTCTCTTCAACATCTACTACGACTTGATCTCATAAATGATGAAGAACAATTAAAATCAACAAATAAAACAATAATTCGTTCACATCATAAATTATTACTGTTAACAGAACTTCTTAGACGTGCTTTGACAAAATTACCATTATTTTCCACTGGTTTAGCGATGGAAAAATGGAGATGGCTAGTTATCCAAGGAAAACTGAAACCATCGAACTACAATAAATTTTGGTGGAAACTTCATTTACGATACTCTGGTATTGTTCCTCCTACGCCAAGATCAGATCACTATTTTGATCCTGTCGCGAAGTTTCATATAGCGAACAATATACCGTATGCGAGGTAGTTAAAAAAAAACTATTTTTCAGTGTGGGTTTTTAATAAAGAATAGATTTAGTTTAATATATATATATATATATATAGAAATTTTATTAAATATAAAATACATAATTCTGTAGTCATAAAAAACATATATATATATATAAGAGAAGATCAATTACTCTAAATAAGATTATAATTAAATAAGAAATATTGTGTTATTTATAAAAAATTTACATTTGTACAGCTATTTTTTAGCCAACCTGATTCAAATACAACTGTTTCAAGGAATGTGTGAAGTTTCTGTCACAGGTAAAGTTGGTGATAGAAATTTTAAATTACCTTTGCATCAATGTGACATTTATGGATCAACAGCTTCAGGAAGGAATTTAAGGTATTGGTATTGAATCATGCATTTGATACATACATACACATTCATACACAGTCTTTATTGAATTACATTATGAATGTAAAAAAGCTAGCAAAAATGCAATAATAAATTACTTTTCTATTTTAAGATCTTTAATGAAATTGGGAAGCAATGTTGATTGGATGTATGCACTATATGTCACGACAGGTTATAAAGAGTATTTAACTGAATCTTTTCTCAAGTATTACGAGCCAGTTTATAACTGGCTACAAGAAGAAGTCAATAATTATAATATTCCCCTTGGCTGGGATTAATATAAATTATCAATCTTTTTTTATATACACTGTTAAGTTATTATATTTCACACAATTTGTAAGAAATTAATAGTCTTATTTATTCAATGTAATCTGTAGTGCCTAGGCCATCTTTGATAAAATAACTGTATTCTTCTCTGCCAGATGTAATGGCTGTACATACATCTTCAAACATAATAGCGTTTGGACACCTAAATTGAATTGTAATAAAATCCTTAAAATTGTGTTGCGTCTAATTTATCAATAGTAATATTAGGACTCAAAGATGTTACTATATATTATATTTATAAGAAATGAATTTTTTCTGATACTTTAATAAAATAACAAATTTTAATTCAATAGAAGAAAACCTACCTAATACTACGATTTCTTTCCCAAGCTTTAGCTAATGATGATCTTGATAAATCCTCCACAAAACATTCGACAGCCTATTTTAAAATTACATGTCAGTATTACTGTAGAATTAAACAAAATAACAAAACTAAATAGTTACTTACTTTCATCAGCACTCTCGTAGCCGCGCAATGAATTACATTGGGAACAATTTCTTCAGGTTCAAGTTTAACACGAGATTCTCTTGCAGTTTCGCAAACAAAATCATGCAAGGGCATTAATTTTTCATCCAGCTCAAGCACTGAAGCATTCTTAAGCTTTTCAAGTTTAATATTCTCGTTTCGAAGATTTTTCGATGTATCTTTTAGTGGTTCATCAATTTTTAATATATCTATTTCTTCATCCGAAAAGTTATCTAATGCATTGCTATTTCGTGACTTTTCTTGATCTTGAATAAATTTGATAAATTCTATTGATTCTGTACAATTACTTTCCCATTCATTAATAGATTCAGGAATGTTTTCATGACTCTTTGCAAATACTGTTATGTATGTCTCAGAATTAAATGGCATATATCCATGTAATCTTGCCCAAATAATAATTCTCTTTACTGTCCAAAGATTTTCTAAAGGCACAAGTTTCTTTTTTAGGAAAGATAAAATCATTTTTGCTCTACACCATTCAAGTGCTCTTTGCTTACCAATATTGTAACTATTAAATTCTTCTTCACTTCGACAGGAATATGGATGAAGTAATTTATAATCCAAGTCAGAAGCATTTGGAGTAATTATAGGTAACCTCCTTATTATAAATCTAATTAGACTTTCAACATCTGTGATTTTTACTGCATTTATTGACTTCAATGTTTCATCATACAAATCTTTTTTACTATAAAGTTTCTGTTTATCTTTACCTAATATTATCTTTTTCGGTTTTTCCTCATTTTCATTTAATTTATGTCTTTGATCTTGTATTGAATCAATTTGATAAATTCTCTTAGAGCTGTCCACTATTTTTAATGCTGGTTCACTATATTGAGCATTTAGTAGAATACTATTTGATGGCATTAATTTTAATACATGATTACTTGAATTAAACTTATTCGATTCATTTATGTCATTAACTAATGATCTTTTTAAAAGACTTGTACCTGGTTGTATATTGTTTACTTTTTGTTTGCAATCTACTGTTAACTGTTTATTTGCTTGTATCTGTAACCGAAACCTCTTATTTAAATCTTTATTACTCACTTTTACAGCACATAATTTATCATTTTTCACCAATACGATCTTCTTTTTAACAGACATATCTAACATTGAAGGTATTGAAATTTCTAAAGGTTCAAGATTTTGAGTTGCTAATGATTTTGGCTCCATTTTTAAACGCTCTGTTCTTTCACTTTGAAGTATATTCATTGACGTTGAAGCTATATGGGATTCATTAATTATTTTATTATTCTCTATTAACAATTTGGAAGACAATGAAATATTTTTATCTGCATGATTAGTATCTAAGGTTTGCGATTTTTTATACAATATAGAATTTGACTTATATAAATCTTGTTCATTATTATATATATACATGTAATTATGTATCTCTCTATTGTACCATAATAAATTATTAACATTTACATAATTATGATCATGATAAATATTTGACAATAAATTTTTTACAATCATATTTGGATGCATATTACTATTATGTTCATTAATAGGAGTTGCTGAACCTTCAGGGTCTTTATTAATCAATTCTGACTCGCATTGATTTGGTTCAAGTTTTACATTTATTTCATTACCAGAAGTTATAGTCGAGATTAAAATATTATCAGTTTCAGATTTCATATCAGAAGAATCAGGTTCTTGCTTAATATTATTTGAAATGAATTTTGAATCTCCAATATTTTGTGTACTATTTAGGATCTTAGTAGATTCATTTAAGTAATATTTATTATCGATTTCAAGTTCTTTTGTAGATTCTTTAGACAAGTAAACATTACTTATTTCTGTAACATTTGTGGTAGTAAATTGTAATGATTGAGGATTGTTTTCTTGAATTTCAGAGTTTAAATTGTCTGAGTTATCATTGCTTATACAATTATTATCCAAGGCACGAAGTTCTGTGGTATAGAGCCACACATCAACCACAGTCTCTGAACCAAGGGTTTGAAGGCCAGTGTAGGTACGATCCAGTTTTAAATTATGAATTATATCCATTGGCTTATTTAATTTACTTTTAAAATGCACCTGTACTCTGAGAGGAAATTCGCCCCAACCACGTCTACATAAATGAAACGGAGATGATGAAATTTCCACAACATCATTTGGTTGATAACTTGGATGCAGAAAAAATCTAACCTTACTAACGTATTTAGAAATATCAGAATCATCTTTACTACCACGTACATACATTGTCCATTTATGACTGGCAGCATCCTCTCTCCAATCTGGTGGAATCCACTTTGAAATATTACCTACTACTATTCGTTTTCTAATTTTATGTCTAACCCCCCTAGCAGGACTACTTGGTTCAGGTAATGTACTTTTTGGTGGTATATAACGAGGTACTTTCTTTGGACAAGGATTATCATCTTCTAAACTACGTTTTTTAGATAAAAATGGTACATTATTTTTAGAATCTGTTTCTTCATATTTTTCAATATTCTTTGTGCAAGTATCTGCTTCTTTTGATGTTGAAGGTAAAGATAAATCACAGCCATTTGAGAATTGAGGAACTGCAGATGTAGTGGATGTAGCATGATTCTGATAACCCTTTGGGCTTTTACCAATAAGTTGCTTAATAGCTGGATGAATTTGAGTTTGCTTAACTTCTCCAGTTTGAGGTGCCTGACATTGTTTACGATTATAAAAATCAGTTATTATAACATAACGTAATAGATGTAATGTTTTTAATGCTGTTTGTAATTTTTCTTGAATTTCAAGAACTTCCTTTTCTTTTGTATCAATTTCTTTAGAAAATTCTTTTTCAATAATAGCTGTTATTTTTTTTGCTGTAGCATTCCGCGCTAAAGAAGGAAATAAACATAAAGTTTAAACAACAATCTATAATAATATATCTACAAATTAGTTATTTACATAAAAGCTAGTTAACAAGATTTTACTTTTGCTATGTGTATCCTGGATGAAATAATGTATTCTTTTATTAATTTCGAAAAGAAAAAAAATTACATGCATCTAGTATCTTTTAAAAATATCCGCCGAACATTTGAGCAGTCATGTGCCAACATTTCTGATCTCTGAAATTTTCAAGAGAAATGTCACATCAACTAGTAGTTTACCCAAAAACTAAATCATATCTATTAAATGTTAATTATTTTTTACAAAAATAATTTTTTTTAATGTTAATCAAACATACTATTTTTGATTATAATACAGTTGAGATGTATATCGATTATAATCTTCTATTTATTAGTTTATTTATAATATCAAATAGACTAACCATTTTCTTCATACAGCTTTTGTTGCCTCTCATTCTCTGAAGCCGAAGAAGCATAATCAGGATCCTGATTATGTGAAGATACTCGAGGTGAATTCATTTATTCTTTAACATAAAAAATACCAAATGTTAACATACGAATGAAATAACACAAACAAATTCTTAAGGAAAACTAAATTTTCTCTTCTTTCTTATATTCCTTATCTACTTATAAACATTCTTAACATGAAAAATTAAACTACATGCAAGGTTAGACTTTATTGATGGGTTAGGATAAGCCAAATATTATTGTAATGAAACATAAACAATTTGTGCATACAATTGTTGCTGTTATGAAAAAATAATTCATACCTAATAAAATTGCTTATACAAAATAGAATTGAAGACTTCTTGTGCTTAAAATAAATTCTTAAAATCTAGAAGTACTCTACCACGAGTACACACAAAAATTTCGACTTTCCTCTGTGACGCCATTGCTTTTTCTCGTGTATATACTTTTATTAATGAGTTTAAGGCGCTGCAATACACTTTTAATACTCATAAAAGTGGTATCACTTGTCATTTTGTCAAAAATAGCTTAGACTCCGATCCATTTATAATTCAGAAGGCTTACAGTACTCTTCAATATGAGTGCAACGCATACAAAAACATATGGAAAATCTTTCAGAAAAGATGAAAAAATCTTGTTGAAAAAAATTTTTAGAATCTTTGAAGGGTCGCTATTTCCACAAAAATGAATATTTTTGGAAATAACTTTCTGCACTGCGTTCTATCTATCGAATACTAATTCCCTATGCAATTACAAGCGATTCTGAGATACTTCGATTTTTAGGAAAAATTCAAGTGGATGTTTTTCAAAATTTTTTCGACCTTAAAACTGCTGCCATTTCCAGAAAAATGAATATATCTAGATGAGACCTTTTTTGCTGCATTCTATCTATCGAATACTAAGTCCCTACGCAATTGCAAGTGATTCTGAGAGATGTCGATTTTTGAGAAAAATCTAAGTGGTACCCCTTGCAATTTTCTCAAAATTTTTTCGACCTTAAAACTGCTGCCATTTCCAGAAAAATGAATATATCTGGATGAGACCTTTTTTGCTGCATTCTATCTATCGAATACTAAGTCCCTACGCAATTGCAAGTGATTCTGAGAGATGTCGATTTTTGAGAAAAATCTAAGTGGTACCCCTTGCAATTTTCTCAAAATTTTTTCGACCTTAAAACTGCTGCCATTTCCAGAAAAATGAATATATCTGGATGAGACCTTTTTTGCTGCATTCTATCTATCGAATACTAAGTCCCTACGCAATTGCAAGTGATTCTGAGAGATGTCGATTTTTGAGAAAAATCTAAGTGGTACCCCTTGCAATTTTCTCAAAATTTTTTCGACCTTAAAACTGCTGCCATTTCCAGAAAAATGAATATATCTGGATGAGACCTTTTTTGCTGCATTCTATCTATCAAATACTAATTCCCTATGCAATTACAAGCGATTCTGAGATACTAAGATTTTTAGGAAAAATCCAAATGGTACCCCTTGGAGTTTTCTCAAAATTTTTTCAACTTTCAAAGTGTCGCCATTTCCAGAAAAATGATAATATTTGGATGGGACTTTCTGCACTGCGTTCTATCTATCGAATACTAATTCCCTATGCAATTACAAGCGATTCTGAGATACTTCGATTTTTAGGAAAAATCCAAGTGGATGTTTTTCAAAATTTTTTCGACCTTAAAACTGCTGCCATTTCCAGAAAAATGAATATATCTAGATGAGACCTTTTTTGCTGCATTCTATCTATCGAATACTAAGTCCCTACGCAATTGCAAGTGATTCTGAGAGATGTCGATTTTTGAGAAAAATCTAAGTGGTACCCCTTGCAATTTTCTCAAAATTTTTTCGACCTTAAAACTGCTGCCATTTCCAGAAAAATGAATATATCTGGATGAGACTTTCTGCACTGCGTTCTATCTATCGAATACTAATTCCCTATGCAATTACAAGCGATTCTGAGATACTAAGATTTTTAGGAAAAATCCAAGATGTTTCTCAAAATTTTTTTCGAGTTTCAAAGTGTTGTCATTTCCAGAAAAATAAATATTTCGGGAACGGCTTTCTGCACTGCGTTCTAACTATCGAAAACTAAGTTTCTATGGAATTATATGCGATTCTGGTAACATCAATTTTTACGATGATATACTCTTATCACTATATTTCATGTAGATTGCTAATTCTACAGAACGGAAAGTCTGCTTTATTTTTGTACAAATATTGACTGGACATTTTTTCCTTTATCGCAACACGTGTTTTTTTTAATTTTATAATATCTTATTATATTGGCAATGAATACTATATAACTAATTATCTTTTTTAGTATCCTTCTTACACAATATAATGAAAACTAATTAATTGTTATATGTATTATAGAATATTGTTAAAATGATTGTTGAAAAAACAAGAATTTTTAGCTATTAATAATACTGTGAACATAAAGTATTATCAAGCCGTATTGTTGTTTTATCTATACACTATAGTTAATGGTTGTCATTTTCCATGCTGAGTTGACAGACCACTAACGATAATTTACAAATATTATGTATTAATCTACTTGTAACATAAAAAATGTTTCAAATAAATTTGATCTAATTATTGTGTAATAATTTATGATGATAGAGTGAAAAAGTTATAAAGAAAACTCAATTATTTTATGTAACAGAATGGTAAGTAACCTATGTGAATTTTTGTAAGCAATATGTCAAAATGTAATATATCACATTATTTCACATTATTCTTTGTATTGTATAGAATATTCCATAAAACATAAATATTTACTATTTAAAGTTAGAATTTATATCCTTTGACCTTTTATCAGTAAAGCTTAGAATTATGTTTAAATGTAATCTATTTTATTATAATTAAGAAATTGTTAGTAATTGGCAATTAAGATATAATAATCAAAATAAGTTAACAATTATTAATAAGTTTGTTTATTATATAATAATTAAATATTGTAGTTGAGGTGACACCTGGTTCTGCCATGCGGAACAGGTCAATTGGTATTATTTTTGGGTCGCTTGTCTTATGGGGTTTAATTACATACTTTTTATTTTTGGATCAACCAATAAGTAAAGGACAAAATCAGGTATTATACAGATGTATATGTAATTACTAATATATTATTAGTTTTAATAATTTTGTGGCTTAAGGTTTTAATCATTTTCTTTTACGATTAAATTCAGAATAAAGTTTCAAATCAAATCAATTGGCTGGAAAAGAAAGTAAAACAGCAAATAGCTATAAATCATAAAGTTCTCCAAGGTGTAGGAGAAGAACAACGCCAAAAAAGTAAGTTAAATTAACTTTCTTGGAATATATACTAAATTAATAAAATGAAAAATTTCTTATTTACAGAAATTCTTTATAAGAAATTAGAAAAGCTAAAGTTCTTACCAATTGGGATAGATAAAAATAAAATTAAGGAGAAAGAATTAATAAATGTTAAGAATATTACATTTGAGAGCACTCCAGAAAGTAATACTTGGAAAAATGATGAAATTGATGAAAAAAGAAAAGATATGACTCTTGAAAATGTGAGATACTGTTTTAGTACTTTAATATAATTATGTTATTTAACTTTAATTTTCTACAAAATGCAGAAAGATTAAAAGTCTACTATTATTGAAACATTAATATCTTTCCTTTGTAGACAATATATTCTCAAGAACCTAGGAAAAAATTATTAGATGGATCTCCTGTAATAGCTGTTTTAGTTTTTTCTTGTAACCGTATTACCGTAAAAAAATGCTTAGATCAATTAATAAAATTAAGACCAAGGGCTCAACAATTTCCTATCATTGTTTCTCAAGATTGTGATCATAAGCAAACTGCAGATGTGATAGCGCAATATGGGAAACAAATATTACACATACAGGTTAATACTATTTTACATAAAAAAATCATTTAATTTTACTACAAATATATATATATATATAATATATTTATAATTATAATCTTAGCAACCCGATCAGTCCGATATAGATATACCACCAAAAGAAAAGAAATTTAAAGGTTACTTTAAAATTGCACGTCACTATGGTTGGGCATTAAATCAAATATTTAAAGTACTTGGTTATGAAACAGCAATAGTTGTTGAAGGTAATATTATTCTGAAAACGAAGTGTATTATTTAGAATGTAATAATTTATATAGTAACGCAACTATATGTTTATAATATATATATACTTTCAGATGATTTAGATATAGCTCCAGACTTCTTTGAATATTTTTTGGGAACTTATCCATTATTAATATCTGACAAATCTCTTTGGTGTATATCTGCGTGGAATGATAATGGAAAAGCTGGTTTAGTAGATGAACGTGCACCACATTTACTTTACCGAACGGATTTCTTTCCTGGTCTTGGATGGATGTTGACAAGCCAATTATGGGAAGAATTAGCCCCTAAATGGCCGAAAGCGTAAAATTATATTCATCGTAATTTAGGTATACATAATGAAACTGATAATTCATATTCATATTCTTTCTCAGATACTGGGACGATTGGATTAGACAACCTGATCAGCGAAAAAATAGAGCATGCATTAGACCAGAATTGTCTAGAACAAGAACATTTGGAAAAATTGGTGTTAGCAAGTGTGTAAATATATCATTTAATATTTTCAATTAAATTATTTATTACTTTCCTAAAATAAAACTTCTTTGCAGTGGCTTATTTTTTGAAAAACACTTGAAATTCATCAAATTGAATGAACACTTTGTGCCTTTTACTAAAATGAATTTGACATACCTGTTAAAGGTAAAAAAAAGATGAACTCTAAAGCAGCTTTATTTTTAAAGAATAACATATACTCCTTTGTAGGATAATTATGACACAAATTTCATCAAAGAGGTATATCAATCAACAGTGGTTAGTTACTCGGAACTGAAAAAAAAAGCTATAATTGCAAAAGGCTCAGTTAGAATACCTTACTACACCTGTCAATCATACAAAACTACTGCCAAGATACTAGGTTTAATGGATGACTTTAGGGTAATTTTCTTTAATTCATTTAATAGTTTTAATATTTCTTATTTTTTAAATCATTGCTGCAAGATATTTTCTTACAGAGTGGAGTACCTAGGACAGGTTATCATGGAATTGTATCGTTTTTTTATAATGGTAGAAGAGTTCATTTAGCACCGGATAAAAGTTGGAAAAGTTATGATACTACGTGGAGCTAACATACAATTTATGATAATAGCAAAAATTTTAGATTATATAAGTGTTGTGAATAACTGTTCTTCCGCTTTTTGTAGACTGAATAAATGTTTTCTGTTTTGTTACCAATTGGTTATATACGCTAAATGTATATTTATAAATTATAAAAAAGAGCTTCTAAAATATGTGTATTAATCTTTTTGTATAAAGTTAAAGCTAACACATCAAGAACTTTAAACTAGCTCAGTGCCTGTAGTACCATTATTTACTATTTTTCTGTATATATGAATAGCTATAAGTATGTGTAAATAAACATTTTGTTTACTTATATTACAAAATATTAAGTCCATTTATTTATTTGTCACACAAAAATCGAACTGGAGATCTAATGATTTTTGCAACATAGCATTTTCGAATACATTGATGAATTTCGATCCGCTTGAAACGATTTGATAGCATAAAAAAGATAGATAAGAAAAGCTAAATCTAATAAGGGGTAATATCGCATATGATATCAAGATACTCTCCGTCTGTTTCTATACTCGTGACACTACTCTAACTGCACCACTTTAGTGATATTTCAATTTCAATTTATCAACAGATCCTTGGATGACCCTTAGTTATATTTGACGTCAAGTGCAATTAATAAGAAATAATTTTTCTTCTTGTTTTTTGCTATACTCTCAATCAGGTAGGGGCTGCTCCATTGCTGGTTGGTGTACATTATGATACATTATTATAAGAAAATGTCCATATTTATTGTATTTTTATACGTTTTTTTATTTGTTTAATTAGAAAAAAAATAAAATAATATACAATCATTATCATTAAATTTGTTATACAAAATAATATAGACACACATGAAAGGGCAAGTTGAATCACATATAAATTAATGTATATAAGCTAAAATGTATATTGAGCTATTATATAAAATGATTAATAGAAAAGTTTTAAAGATATTTTACATTTTCAGTATGATAACTGCATTAATATCAAAATTCAAAAATTGATATATAAAATCATTTATTTATATAAAAGGACACTTTATACTAGCACATACTGACAAATCTAGTCTATTTAATCCCATGTATCTTGGATTTGGAATCTCTGAATTTTCCTTCTTTTATCACATATTATAATGCGGGTAACAAACAATAACAAATTATACTGAAGATAACAAAATTGTATTAATATTGATACTTTTATCAAAACAAGTATGAGTATATCTGTGTACTGAACATTCTATTAATAACACAATTTGACGAATTTTTGCCTATTTCTTAAAAAAGAAAAATTACAAATAGTTTGCATAAATATTGAAGTTCATGGTGAGATTATTTAAAAATTTATGAATTTATTGAGATAAGAATTGTACAAACTAGTTACATATATAGGCATTTAGTGAAAGAGAAAGAACAAAAAGTTTTGCGCTGTATATAATTCAAGTGCAAGATTTTTTATTTAATAATCAATTTGATCAAAAAGGATATACGATAATTAGGCAAAAATTGGTCATTTTGTAAACAGCTAATATGTGTATAGATAAAATTAGGTAAGACATAGTGAAAAAGTCTTTGTCACGGAGTTCGCAGATGCGAATCCGACATTCCTCAACTTCTGACCGACTTTTATTATAATTACATGCATTTCTATGTATATTTGTAATAATCTTACATTACAATTACATGTACTTTAATTAATATCATATTGTTTCTATCATAACACTCGATATTCATTACTTTCAGTACATTATCGTTATGAGTGCAGGGAGAGAATATCAAGATAAATACTAGGCTGAACTAATTGCTAAGAAGTTGGCTTGGGAAGATCTGACTTGGCTTCATTATTACTGATAAAAGGTCATACATTGCCATCAGCATCATAACTTTTTACAAACTATCGATGAATTATAGGTTCTACTTGCTTATTTGAGAATAAAAGGAAAAAAGACAGAATTCTCAGTAAATAAAACGAACGTAGCGAAGTAAATTAGTTTTATTCACGAAGAATAATAAAATATTTGAGAAATATAAGTATAGATTTAACAAATAAGTTTCGACCCATAATCCAGCTAGAATGATAGTTATGCTACTGAAATTTTTAATTGATAATTGGCAACGTTGGCCATCTGAGCTTTCTGGATGTTCAAGGGATAGGACCTGTCGGTGATTAAAGTGTAAAGAGTTTTTAGATTTGATCAAAATATATTTTCTTAATTATTCTACAGTCTCCTACCAATCAAACAATCCAGATTACTATTTATTTCGCCTACCTTGTCATTTTAGCTTCTTTCAGTTTTAAATTATTGCAATATCTCGTAGTAAAATTTCATAAAAAATGAGATTATACGAAGACTCTATAATTTAATTTTATGGCCACAGGTATCACTATGGTAGTAATTATGGATTTTTATTAAATTTTCCTTACCACGATGAAAAAGCATCCAAAGAATATCAATGTTCTTCAGACGTTTTCAATACAGCAAAAGAAGAATAAATGGTGCATGAATAGTTTTTTAGTTACTTGTCAATTTAAACATTTGATCAAAGTGTCTAAGAACGACAGGCGATTAATATTAGGAAGACAGGCCACTCTCTCTCTCTCTCTCTCTCTCTTTCTCTCTCTCTCTCTCTCTCTCTCTCTCTCTCTCTCTCTCTCTCTCTCTCTTTATATATATATATGTGTGTGTGTATATATATATATAATTCATAATTATTATTATTTATCCAAAGAATATAAATATAGCTCAATATTATGAGGTGGCCTGGCGTTTACTGGTTACACCAGTCCAGGGTTGCTGAATTTTCAGTTGGACTACTTATTTACATCGCAATGATTATCGCATTAACTCACATTACTCAATGTAATACCACGTGGGGGTACACTAACTGAAAATAATGCAACCACTATAAAAAAATTACTTATCCCTCGTTCCAAAGTCTCAAAGCATGACGTTTTATTTAGCTCGCTTAATTCCTCTCCTCAATAATTAACTAGTACTAATGATCCAAGACTCATGACTCTCCCACAGAACGCGTAGACAAACGAGAAATGTTTCCTCGATCCTCCTTTTGACGTCTCTGAAGAATAATTTTGCATGATCTTGATCATGACCGTGTACGCGACACTTTGAGACTAGAGAACGGAAGGTAGAGAGTTTTTTTTATCGGAAATAATAATGATACTTTCGTAAAAATGTAGAGACAGCATTATCGATAAGTATTATTATTAGGAGGGTACAACGTATATAAAGAATCGTATAAATGTGTATATATTTATATTTATAATATATATATATATATATATATATATACATACATACATATGTAAACATATATGCATATTTATATGAGAGATACACATATATTTATATATATATATATATATATATATATATATATATATATATATATACATACATACATACATATTTATATATAATATGACATCAGCTCGCCGGAGAAGCGAATTCTCGATCGGTCCTCCGCGTGAGCCGCTATTTGAGCTTTTAGATGCGCGTACCTTTCGTCTCTTCCTTTCATTACATTTTCTTTAACATATGTTCCGTGTAACATGCACACGCACACACACACGCGCGCACTAGAATACGCTCGTAAGCGTTAATAATAAACGTTTGCGTTCTCGACTAATGACATAATGATCTTCGAGTGCCCCTTGAAAAATGAAGGGACGTCCTTCATTCGCGTATTCACATGTCGCGGTTTCCCCTAATCCTGAATAGATAGAGATCGTCTGAGAGCCCCCTTCCCCCCTTCTCCACCCTAATAAAAGTACAAAATGTGAAAGTACGATCATCTTTACGAAACAAGAGGTACTGTCATCGTAACAATTATCGTTACTAAAAGTATATTCAAGGACATGTCGATTGTATTCAAGTGCGCGTGACTGTCAGCAAGCGTAATTTTTCAGAAACCGATGCAAAGCTCGCTACAGCCAAGAAAAGGTCCAGTGATTTTCTTCCGTCCGTCGAAAAGTCAGCCTTGCGCGAGCTCTCTCGGAATGGCATAATTATCTCGTTCGATTTCCATTCGCGGATCGCGGGGTTCGTGATACCCGATGGAGAAGTTTTCCATGATAATGGAAGAATTCCTCCCCTCAAGGTTCAGCATTAATACTATTGAGAGCGCAAGTTGAGTCGCTGATCAAGAACTACCGTGCGAATGAATCTATGTCCAGTCTAAGACTGTCGTCGTAGTGAGATTATCTTCTAAGGATGTGGAGCTGGCATGAAGGATCTTGGCTGTAATGAAGGTCCGTTAATGCGTTGCTGTCATGAAACGAAACAAGTGCCGCTGGAATCAGCACTGACGAAGGCACAGTCATAAGTCTCGTACGTTTTTATTAGTTTTTTCCTTTAATCGTTCTCTCTCTCCCTCTCTCTCTCTCTCTCTACAAGCTCGCGCGATTCCTGCAAAACGTCGTTACTCCAAACTCGATTTCCCGCCAAAAAAGTCACGCACGCTCTCCCGTTACTTTAACTTTAACTTTAGTTCTCGACATGTTTTGGCACCAGAAATGCGCGTTACTAACAAGTACCTATCTTTGCTCGCGTTCACTTTAGTTTGCGCCTTAGTAAGCCGCTCAAAGTACTCTTTTTTTCTCCGTAGCCCTTTTTACAAAACCTAAAATTATTATATAAACGTTTACGTTTTGGCCATTCAGTTCATGTTCGCCGAAGCACACTAGTGTCTGTGTTCCGCGAGGTTTAGGTAGTTTAGAATTTCAATCACTTTTTACAACACTGCTTATGTTCTGGACTCGCTTTGCCTCTTCCGGGATGGCCCGTCACCGGGTTTCGTGGCTCATCTCCTCCTTTTGGCAGTGGCAGCTGCGATCATTTGCCTCAGCATTGGCTCCGGGGTGCACACGCGGGGGTCGCACTTCATGTTACCGTCGCCTCCGCAACTGAAAGTACAAAACGTCTCTCTCGGTACCTGCTGTCTCGTGTGAAATTCGCGTAGGTGCGATCAAACAACGGGGGAGGGCCGTCGATTCTCAGGGACCTGAACTTCACGAACGGCAACAAGGATAACGAATGCTTTGTATGAACTTACGTGCACTGAAGACAAGGACCGGAAGCGGACTTGATGACCTCCCCAACGCGGTATGTTTGACCTCGAATTTGACAGCCGCTTCTTCTCGCAGCACCCTTGTATGCGTGCGTGAGGAAGTGCGGTGGCAAAGTGGTCGTTGTCGTGGTAGTGGTGGTAGTGATGTTGAGCGACGTAGCCATTGACACCGGACACTCGTATCTGGGACAGCAGAACCCATTGATCGGTTCCTCGTGACATCCTGGGATCGGTGGTGGACAGCTCTGTTGCAGACAGATGATGTCGCTTCGGAAGCAGAAGCAGAAGTCGCAAGGGTCGTCTCTGGGTATCTGTTGGGCCGAAACGTAGACTTTGCCACCGTAGCGACAAGTACCAGGACCATAGACGGCCTGGTCGTCCTCGTCGTAGTCCTCCTCGTGATCCAGATAACTTCCGCTATCGACGGGGAAGTGGGGGTTTTCATTGGCCAAGGTCTGGTCGGTTTGATCAGGATATTCCGGAGCTTGTTGAGGTGGTACGTGCTCCTCCTGGTAAGTTGGAGCTTCGGTACTCGCGCCGGTGCGATTGACAGGCTGTAGATGATCGTCCGACCCTATGGTGAGCTGACCTTCGACGTTCTCGTCGTACTTCTCTCCCTCGGTCGAGGACTCTGGAAGACCAAGGTCGGTCTGGGGTGGAACGTGATCCTTCTCGCTAGGTTCTTCGGATGATCCCGTTGGGGAAACTTCCGTGGCTTGTGGCTCCACTTTCGTTACGTGCTCAGGAGCTTCCGTCTGTTCTTCATCGGATTTGCCGGTGGATGGTCCGCCTTCTTCTTCTCCTCCTTCTTCTTTCTCTTCTTCCGGTGATACCGGCTGCATCTCTTCAGGCACCGTTGCTTCCGTGTGCACCTTCTCTGGCGGCTGCTCCGAAACAGTTGTCTCTTTGCCGGGTGCTTCGGTTCGTCCTGGTTCTGCTTCTACTCCTGTTTCAGGTTCCGGTTCTGACGTCACAGGTAACTCAGGCTCGGGCACTACAGCTGGTGCTTTCGTCTCTTCCTCCGGAGTTTCGGCAGTGTGCGCTTCTTCGATCGGGGTTTCCTCCGTGGTTTGTATCTTCGTTATGATTTGCGGTATTTCAGATTCAGGAGCAGCAGGAGTCTCAGCAGCAGGCGCAGCTGTACTGGTAGTCGAAGCTCCTTCTTCTTCGGTGATGACTAGAGGTGTGGTTGACTTTTCTTCAGCTTCAGAAGGCTTAGCCTCCGTAACTGGTTCTTCCGAAACTCCTTCCTTGGCAGGCTCTTCGGGAGCTTCTTCAGTTGTCTGTTCGGATGTTGGCTCTTCAGGAACTTCAGGAACTTCCGATGGTTTCTCTTCCTCGCTTATCGAGGGAGCAGCCGTGGAACCTTCTGGTATCTCCGGGGTAGCTTCGGTCGCTGCTTTCTCAGTCGCAGGTTCGATCGATTCCGTTGGTTTTGCTTCCACCGAAACGGTTTCCTCTTCGACTGGTTTGGACGTTGATTTAGCTTCTTCTTCGACACTTGGCAGTGTAGTTCGCTCCTCGGATATTTCTGTCTGTTCCTCTTCGACTGGTGTCGGTTCCGATGGAGAAACTGGCTCCTGTTCTGGAACTCCAGCTACTTCTTCACCAGGAAGTTTCTCCGTCGAAGTAATTTCATGTCCTTCCTCTGGTAGTTTCGTACTGATTTCTTCTTCGGGTAAACTTGTCGCTCCAGGTTCCGTCGTTGGACTGACTTTCACGATTGGCGTTTCAGCTTCTGGTTCAGACGGGCTTGCAGGAGGTTGAGTTTCTGCTTCCGTTGAATGTTCTCCCAACGTTGGTTCCGTAGGCGAAGGAGTTTCTTCTTCGATCGGTCTAATAACTTCTGGTTCCTGAGTTACGGGACCTTCCACTTCAGTAGGTATCTGAGAAGCAGGAGCTTCTTCTTCTTCAATCGGTGTTACAGGTTCTTTTGGTATTTCACTTTCGGTACTAGTACTTTCAGTTGAAATCTCAGGTCTGGCCTTCGTAATGGTTTCTGGTGTTTCATGCTCGATTGGTTGCTCACCTTCAGGAGCTTCACTGACTTCGTGTGGAAGAGTGGGCTCTTCAGTTTCAGCTGGTTGCTCTTCGGATAATGGAGTCGATTCGCTCGACGGTTCAACCGCTACTTTAGTCGTTGATTCAGATTCAGGTAGAGCAGTTTCTCCCTCAAGGATGCTTGGTCTTGGCGTTTCTTGTTCAGTTGGCTCCGAGCTTTCGCTTACAGCAGGCGTCACTGATTCCTCCGTTGATTCCTTGTGTGGTTCCGTTGTTTTGGCAGGTTCTTCGCTTACTGTCGCCTGTTCTTCCTCTTCTGGCTTGCTTGGTTCAATCGGAACTGCTACGGTCTGAATCTCTACAGGAATAGATGGTTCTTCCGGTTTTTCTTTAACAACGACACTTGGTTCAGATGATGGTTCTTCGCTGGATGGCACTGGTGCTTCCGTAGATTGTTCAGGCAATTCTGGCTTGGATGTTTCCACTTCAACGGGTACAGCAATCTCGGATGAAACTTCCGGTTGTTGCGAGGTAGAGATCGTTACAGATTCTGGAGTATGTTCCTCTTGCGGTATACCTTCAGTTTGTGAAATTTCAGGGGTAGCCTCCTTCGTTGGTTCCGTAGATTCTTCAAGTTTTGTTTCTGGTGCTTCTGGTTTAGCCGTTTCTTCTTCGGGAACAGATGCGATTGTTTGGCCTTCTGTGATAGGTGCTTCGGTTTCTTCGGAAGGACCTTCCGGTTGAAGTATCGTCTTTTCCGTTGACACAGGTATTTCAAGTTCTGTCACAGGAGCTTCTGGTGTACCCAATTTAGTAGGTTCCTCCGTCTTTGTAGCAGGCTCTGTTGAAATTTCAGGATACGTAGGTTCTTCTTTCGTGGATACCTCGATAGGTTTCTCAGACTCCGGAAGTTCAGATTCAGCCGTCGTTTCCAATTTCGTTGTAGACTCGACTTCACTCGGACTTACAGAACTTGGACTTACTTCCTCTGTCGAAGCGTCAGAAATAACAGCAGGTTCCGTCACCTCTGGTTCATGTTCGACAGGTTTGGAGGTTTGTTCTTCAGCAGGTTTCTCTGTCGATCCTACTTCTGGCACAGGAACACTTGCTGTAGAACCTTCAACTTCTTCGCCTCCCAATCTATCACTGATCTCCGTAACTGCTACAGGTTCTTCTACTTCTGCAACCTTTTCGGTAGAAGTAGGCAACGTCACTGCTTGTTCGGCTTCTGTAGTTTGTCCTTCTACCGATACAATTGGAGTCTCCTCCGGGGTGCTCGCTTTGGTCACTGGGATAGTAGAAGATTCTTGTTCGGGCAATTCCACAGCCTTTTCTGTTACTGGTTCCTCAGGTGGGGTCACATGTTCAGGAGCGGCTTCAGTTGGTTCAATGGGAGCTTGCGTTTCAATCTTTTCAGGCTCTGCACTGGTAGGAGAAACAGTTGACGGGGCATGTTCTTCAGGTTTCTCTTCTGGAACAGTCGGTACTGGTTGTTTCTCATATTCCAAGGTAGTACCCTCTGCTGGTGCTTCGGAAGATGAGGGCAATGAGCTTCCTTCTCCGTATTTAGGCGTATGATGATCCACCATTTGATTATCAGCTTCCAGCTCTACCGATGGTGTTGAGTCGCAAGTGTACATTGGACAGCAAGAGTCTTTGCCTGCGTGTACTGGCATGCAATTTGCCATGTGTGGTGGTGGTGGCGGACACTGAACAAGATCACATTGTACAATGCTGCTGAGACAGTGGCAACTTAGCTGGCAAGGATTTGCCGGAGGTATAGCGGAATTGTTGTTATAAGACTGTCCATCGACAAGGCAATTGCCTTCTCCAGGAATACCTGTTGGTTCTCTATAAACCGAGGTGGTTACTTCTGGTTCTTTTTCTGTTTCGACAGAAGAGATTTCTTCAGGTAAGAGCGAAGAAGTTTCAGTTGGTTGTTCGCTTGGTTGTTCGACAGGTCGTTCGCTTGGTTGTACAATAGGTCGTTCGCTTGGTTGTTCACTCGGTTGCTCAACAGGTTGTTCGCTTGGTTGCTCGACAGGTCCCTGAGTCGTTTTTTCTCCAACTAATTCTGGAGAAGCTGTTTCTTCCTCAATCGGTGCTGTCGTTGATTGTTCTTCGTGTTCCTTAACAGTTGGCTCAGTCTGACCTATTTCAGGTACGAGTGGCTTAGACGTTTCCTCAAGAGGAACTTGTTCCGTTGGTATTTCTGACGATGGCTTATGCTCCTCTGTTGCGGATGGTTGTTCCTCAGTACTTGGTGAACTTGCTACTTGATCTTTAGTCGATTCCTCTTCAGGAACAGCAGTTGATGATTCAACTGGAATGCCAGTAGATATTCCTTCTTCCTTCACTTCCGGCTCCGGTAATTTTGTGGGGACTTCTGAACTTATTTCAGGCTGTACTGTACCTTCACTGCTTGATATTTCGGTCTCTTCACTTGGTTTTGTAACTTCCTCTTCTTCTTCTTCTTCTTCTTCTTCTTCTTCAGGTTTTTCACCAATAGAGGGCTCCTCGGGTGTTATTTGACTAGTGGTAGATGACTCTTCTTGCACAAGAGGCTTCTCCGTTGAGATTTCTGTTGGTGGAGTGACGTGGTCTTCTTCTTCTTCTTCAGTGACAGGACTTTCAGGTTCTTTTTCTTCAGGAACTGCATATGTTACTGGTTTTTCTGAAGCTTCTTCCGGATGTTCTGGTAATTCAGTTACTTTCTCTTCTGGAATTTGCGAAACGCTTGGTTTTTCCTCGATTGGTTCTTCAGTTTCTTGCGTTTCCGTTTCAGGTTGCTCGCTTGGTTTCTGCTCCTCTTCTGTAATAGGCCCTTCGGTTGATACTTCTGTTATTTCAGGTTTGATCGCTTCCTCCGTTGTTTCCGATGGTACAATTGGTTGTTCAGTGGATTCTGCCTTAATGCCAGGCTCTTCCGTTTCTTTTTCTTGCTCCGGTGTAGTTTGAACAGGTTCTTGCGGTGCTTGTCCTTCGGCAGCCTCGGTAGGTTTTTCTGGAAGAGCAGGGATTTCTGTTTGCTCTTCTACAGATTTAGTTACAGGCTCCTCTGTTGGCACTGCTTCAGTGACTATCTCTTCTTCAGGTTTTTTCTCTGGAAGTGGAGTTTCAGGTTCTTCCTTGCCAGAAGCTGCTGTGGCTTCTTCAGGTTTCTGTGCCTCTTCACTAGGAGGTTGGGCCGTGGATTTTTCTTCACCCGTAGGAGTTGTTTCAGGAATAGGTTCCTCCTTCTCTTCAGTTACTTTAGTTACTTCTTCTTCGACACTGGGTTCTGTACTATGTGGAAGACTAGGTTCGATTTCTGTGACAGCTTCTTGTGTCTCGGGTTCTTCAGCGCCACTTTCTTTAGTGACAACTTCCGCGGCAGTGCTTGATTCTGTAGATCCTTCAGGAATTGCCTCTTCGGTCGATTCTTTAGTCAACTCTGTTGTTGGTTTTATGGATGGTTCCGTGACTTCGGCAGAAGATTCTTCCGACGATGGTTTTTCCTCTTCACTTGATTCTTCTTTCTTTGGTGTGACTTTTTCTTCTTCGGTTGGAGCTTCCGAAGATACCTCTTCAGAGGAGGTTTCTCCAGACTGCTCAACGCCCAGTGTTTTAGTTGGAAGCTCTTCGTCAACAGGAACATACTCTGTTGATGGAACCTCATGAGATTCTGGTGGAATATGTTCCTCGGTTGAACTTGGTAGTTCACCTTGCTCCTTTCCAGGTTCCGTTGCATAAGTCTCTTGTGACTCTGTCGTGACAGGAAGTGCTGGACTCTGAGCACCTTCGGTCTCAGGAATCGAAACGCTTTCAACAGTTGTGGCTTCTTCTTGGCTGGTGGCCACTTCGGTGGCAGATGGTTCCTTCTCTTCCTCGGTGATTTCACCTTCCGGAGGAGCCGCGATTTCTTCCTTCGTAGTTGAAATCTCGTGAATAGTAGGATGATACGTGGTTGGCTGTACTACAGGCGCTTCGGTTACCAGATTATCAGGAATATGAGTCTCTTTCGTGTCGATGTAACCTCCAGTTACTTGAATTCCTTCTGTAACAGCATCTTTGTCTTCTGCCTTCTGTTCAGGTACACGATCGGAAATAGGAATACCGGTAGATCCTTGTTTCGGAACTTCTGGTTCCGCTGTTACTGCAGCTTCCTCTTCCGTTTTTTCTGTAGTTGGAGCTACTGGTTCTTGTTCGCCTTCTAACGAAGGTTCTTCCGGAAGCGGAGGTAGTTCGTTAGTCTCAGTCGCCTGCGGAGGAACAGGTTGCTTCTCTTCTTCCGTAGTGACTTCGGCCTGTTCCGTACTGGAAATAAATTTACTTTCGGTTGTTTGTTCTTCCGCGCTTATTCCCTCCTCCGATGTAGCTGCAGCTTCAGTGGTTGCCTTAACTTCGCCTTCGATCGTCGTTGCTTCTTCAGCGCCACTTGGAGCTTCAGTTGGCGTTTTCACCGTCTGCTCCGGTTCCACCGCTTTTTCAGGTTCTGCAGGTTCTTCTTCATGTTCTGTTGTTGGAACTTCCTCGGTTGGTTGCAATTTATCCAAGCCAGCAGGAGTTTCCTCTTCGCCTAACGATGCTTCTGTCACTTTACCAGGTTCTTGAGTTGGTTCGGTGACCTTGTGTTCCTCTTCCGGTTCTTCCTCCACGGTTGCCGCTGTCGTTTCAGGTTTTCCTTCTCCGAGTCGTTCATCGATCACTGGCTCTTCGGTGGACGGCAAAGGTATTTCGGAAGAAGGTTTGGTAACTGCTTCCGTTCCTTCCTTGGTTCCAATCGGTTCCTCCGTTTGTTCCGGTTCGACCGAGACTTCCGTCGGTTTAGCTTCTGGCACTTGAGCTTCCGTATGCTCTTCCGGTGCTGCAGTTTCCTTCTCACCGGCAGTAACTTCCGTCTCAGGCTGATATTCCGTTGGTCCCTTGGCTGCTTCGGTAGATTTTTCAGGCTCGTACTCCGTGGGTGACGGAGTGGTTTCTAATCTAACTTCATGGTCCAATGGTATAGCGTTATCCGCGCCTGGGAAGCTTTCCTCCGTGGCTTGTGTCGGTGCTTGACTTCCCTCTTCTTCTTCTTCTTCTTTTTCAGTGATTTCAGAAGTAGGTTGAGTAGCTTCTTCTTCTGTTACTTCCTCGGGCTTGGGTGAAGTGATTATAGCTTCTTGGCTATCATCTTCTATAGAAATGGAAGAAAGACATTTATTAGAGTTCACGTAATGGAAGAGAATAACTCTACAAGTAGCATTTATCAAATCGACGTCTTACCACACTGATATGTTGTCGGGCAACATTCTCCCTCGGGTGGTGGCATAGCCGTGCAGTTTTTGCCGTGCGCTTTCATGGGAGTTCCGCAATCTTGAACGGCACAAGCGATATCTCCTCGGAAACAGTAGCAGTGCTGGCAAGGTTGCTTCGAGTAAATTAATTCTCCATCCTCGTACATTTTACCCTCGTGGTAACATTGCGGTGAGCCCAGGCCAGGAGCCATAGTGGTGGTCATTATGAGGCCAGGTGTACTTGGTCCAACCGTAGTACCAGGTTCTTCGTCATACTCTGTCAGGATTTTACAAAGCGTCAGTAGTGGATCGCGAGTACCTCTTCCCTTGTTCAGCGTTCATCGGACCGTCAAGAAGCTTAAAAGACGAAAATGTCAAAACTTACCACAGTTGTATTTAACAGGACAACATATACCAGGTTGGTAGATTGGCCTACAGCCTGCGACACGCAGGGTGCACTCCTGCATGACGCAAGTCGTCCTGTTCCTGATGCAATAGCAAAGTTCGCAGGGATTCTGAGGGTTGATCGGCAATTGCGCGCCATCGGCATAGAATCTATTGTTGACGTTGCATCCATAGTTATCGTGGAAGCCAAGTTCGGTGGAGCCGGAGCTCGGTGCTAGTGTGGTGGATGTGAGAAGCTGTACAGGAACTTCGGGACAGGTGATTACGGGGCAGCATTGATCGGGCCGCTTTTCTACCATGCAGTCCTGACCGATTGCCTTCGTAAATGGACATACCCTCAGGTAGCACATGAGCATTCGATTGTGACACGTGCAGTTGAGGCATGGCTCGTTCGTTATAATCCTATCACCTTCTTGATAGTGTTGGTAGTTGTAGTAGCATCCGGGCGAGGCTGTCACGGGATAATACAATTAGTCTCTTGCACCCTCTCTCCACCCCCCACCCTCCCAAAAAAGCTAATTCTACTCTAGAAATCCACGGCTTCACACCCTCCCCCCTCTCTTACAGATACCGATATTTTTTACATATACACCACGAGTAATAGCGAGTGGTAACATTTAAGATTCAGTGCCTGAAAATTACCTAATTAAATGGCAATGAAATTCACGAAAGGGAACTCCATGAGTTTTATGAAAGCCTCGAGCAATAAGCTTAAAGTTATGGTCGTAAAGATTAAAATATTATTGTTTCCTAACGCGTTAAAAATGAATTCCTTCCACGACTCGCGCAGCAGCGATATTTCCTCCGACGTTAATAAATAATCGTCAGTTTCGATGGCAAACACGGCCACGCTACATTATGAACCACGCGGTCCAGCGCACGTAAAATTTAATGTTTAACTTGGACTAAACTATGGGTAATGGATTCAAGGAAGTAATTAGACACGGTTATGCGAATTTAGTATTATCTCGTAAAAAAGGCAAGGCTTTAATAGCAGGCCGACACGCGAAGCTTCGCGATAATCCCAGTGCTTGGGAGGACTCGAGCGTTAAAGCTGTGGCTGGAGGCCTCGTCCCTCTTAATAACAAAATGGCGACCGGACAAAACGGCAATGATCGACATACGGCGCGTGTGGTCCAGTTCCAGCGATGCAATTAGCATTCATCAATGGAGCGCGCGTGCCACTATCGTTAACGTCATTTCTTTAATCGAACATGTTTATCGACCCTCTTCCCCTAGTCTCATCTCTAACCGATCCGTTTCTCCATCTGTACCATCCGTGTCTAACCCTTTATCCAACGTCTTCCTACGTGTACACTCTACGTACCTCCATCGTATTCCGCAACCTGCGTGGTATCCTGCTCGTAGACTGGCGCTGCAAACAAAAGGACCTGGTTAAAATCTTCTTACCATGCGCGACTTCGGGTATTCTCCCAAGCGCATTATTGCATTCTCCGGTCTGGCCTCAACGCACTACCTACGTCCTTGCTCAATGACTCGATGACCAATGAGCGACCGAAGGAGAAACTCGCCATGCGCGATTCTCCACGATTATTTCACCGAAATATCTCACTGGCTCGATCCCCCAAACTCGCGTCGGAGAAAACTCGGAGTTTACTACTTAAATTCGGCGTTGCCCTATCTCCGACGTTCTCTACCGTCTCGGGGATGAACCGTGGGACTCGATGTACGATCGGCGACTCAAAATCAAAGATATCGATGAGAATGATTCAAAAAAAAGTTGCACGTTGCTCGTCCTTTTAAGTGGGCAACCGTATTCTCGAAAGAATGGCAGCAGTCTCTACTGCTTGCTCTCTCTCTCTCTCTGGAGAGAGAGGGAGATGGAAAATCGTTTCATAGATGAATGGAACAGGCTAAGGGACGGGGAGCCGTCGCGCATGAATTTCCGGAGAGGCAGGTGGGTGGGACACGTGAACCGCAACTGCAGCGAGTCGAAGAATATTCGACAATCAGCATTCCGCGGTATCGTCGTGGAGCATGCAGACAGTTTCCAGCGAATTGAATTGTACCGGGAACCGCAGGTTCGTGCAGCCTCGTGAATAGGAGCCAGGATGCTCCGCGAGTCTCACGGACGTGGCCAGAAATGCTGCCTACACATCACGTAAACGCTTCCTACGAACGCACGCGTTTCAAATGGTTCCAGTGGAATCACGCAAATGCTTTCCCTGCCCATCCAAACACTCTGGTGACAATTTCGTGGGGCGAATTTCTCTCGTGCGCTCCATCCACGACTCTCTCCCTCTCCCTCTCTCTCTCTCTCTCTAGCGAATCCCGTGGGAATGGACCAGGAGGTGGGGGGCAGAAGCGTCATCGCACCACGTACGCTCGATTCTTCCAGAGAAAATCGAATTCGTGGGAAGAGACCCACGGCGGGGAGTGCTCGAAAAAACGATCGGCCACTTTTTATTCGCCGGACACGAGAGTGTCCTTTGCTTCACGGTGCCGGCGAGCCACCGGTGATCGAGAAATTACCGATGGCGATCTAACGGGTCCTGGACTTCGTGCAGTATGGAGAAAAAGGTCTCCCGATGTTAATAACGGCAAAGCGTGTTTGAGTCCCGATCGACTGGCGAGATATGCTCTCTCTCGAAAATCTTCGCTCGATTGTCCAGCGAAATTCGTGAACACGCGTGGAATCCAATGAACACGACGATCTAATTGAGATTTAAAAGTCCGATCGCTATCGGAACCTGTTGCCGCAGCTCGAAAATGTCTGCTCGGATACATAAAACATGGACCCTTTATCATATTTTTGCGTGTTCCATTCTTAATCATCGTTGACGAGCGCAGCGTTTTCTCCCCTTTCTCATTTTTCCAACGTTCCAGCGATTTTTTTTTTTTTTTTTGTTGGCAAAAACAGCTATTTACGCACATACATGAGCGCGGTAATCTTAATTCGTACACGGTACAATACGAGTTATCTTGTTTAGAGAGACGAGGATATGAATATTCATGAGATTCCACATAAAGTCTCCGGCGGGTAAAGTTTTCCCAATCGTTGATTCTCCTCCGGAGGACAAATACTTTTATTTGATACGGGAGGGGGCTGAAGAGAGGGCCGCGATTTCAGCGATTTGCATATTTAACGGTAGCAACAATGAGCCGAGAAGCCGACGCATGAAAATCTCAGGGTGAGCAGCGTGTCTCAAAGGTAAAGTTGCCGCGTTACGAAATCACCCCCGGCGGCCTTGTGTGCGTGCGTGCGTGTACGTGTGTTGCCTCATGAAAGTTCATTACCATCGAGCCCCGCACACGCTTCGATGAACATCTGGCCGAGCTTCTCGGCGTATCGCGTGCACAAAATTCTGCAGTTTGCGTCAGTCTCCAAGGTCACTCATGGTTTCTCGAGCTGCTTCCCCGAGCTAATCGGTCTTGGCTTGTTTAACGTTTAAATTCGCCACCTAGACGGTTCATGGGAGTGTTTCCTCGGGGATTCTATCGGCGCAACGCGGTTAAAGCGAAGGATTTTCCAACGAAAAGAAGTTTGCGAGAATATTTCGCTGGTGGAGGCTGCGGCGCGGGACTCGAAAGCTCGTGAAACATCTGGTCAAGTTCAGCGACGTATCGCGTGCACGAAATTCTCCACTTGGTGTCAGTCTTCAAGGTCGCTCGTGGTTTCTCGGCCTGCTGCCTCGAACGAATTGGTTTACGGAGGTCTTCCTCTTCTTTTTCCTTTCCTTCGCTTCTTCTTCTTCTTGTTCTTTTTATTCTCGGTGCACCATTCCCAGTCGTCGTGCGTGACGGTGACGGAGACGGTCATTACCTGCTCAGCATTATCTCGACACTGAGATTTTCGGTCGAGAAACCACTGAAATTGTTCACTTATGACATGCAAAATCTCCGCGCAAAGGGAAGACAAGCTCCCTCGCTATTTTCTAATTTAACCCTTCCTCGAAAAGCGACAGCTTTCATCTTCATCGTCAATGATTCCTTTCGGTGAAAACGCGACTTTGAAACTTTCAGGATTATTAGTTGCCTAATTTCCTTTCGAGGTATTTGTAAGCTGAGGTCATTGCCGAAAATTTCTGTCTAATCGTAAGATTATTCCTATTTGTCACGCGAAAACATCGTAAACTTGCTCTCGGTTGGACTTAGGAATAAATTTCGAGAATGAATACGATGATTTCGATAGTTTGATTCATTATTGGCAATCGAGGATGAATGATTATGTATTTATGACGCTGGAAGATGGCGCTTTTCAAGAATTGAAATCAAAGTGGGAGAGATTTCATTTAATGTCCCCGTCATCAATGCCGGTTGACCGGTTCTGGCGTAATACGAGACTGTTTTTAAGGATTCAAGATTTTTCGAGGTCGATCGTAAATTATACGGCATTCACCGACAGACGTCTCTCCCCTGCTTCTCTTTATCGCGAGGAAATTATCAATAAGCATTCGAGGGCCATTCTAATCGTACATTTCGATAACCATAACCATAAATACACGAAATTTAAAGGTTGTCCAGTAATTTCTCGATTTGACACCCGATAACTAATTTATTCCAACTGCACCATTAGGGAATAACTTATGGAGAAATCATAGCGAGAACCCTCCCGTCATTTCGCACCTGATAAATTTATCACGCGCCGTTAGAATGACAAATCTAATTTGCTCGTTGTAAGATAGCGAAAGTCACAAGATTAGGGGGCCTAAACAGGAGTCGACCGATACATACAAAGCTGCCATTAGCATAAATTTCTGATAATGGAAACGGACCCTTCCGGAGATACGCCAAACCACCTTTCGTGTCCCGTACAAGATAATTCTAATCAATTTGGACAACTACAGCTGTAATTTTACAGCACTGGTCGGCCTTGAGACGATTCGAGTGTCAAGTCATTGATCAGTTCGCGAAGAGTTTACTCTGGAGGAAAGGAAACGCGCTATTGGACAAATTTGCCAATTCCTCGGGAACGATTAGCGCGATTACTTAATCCAAACTGGCTGACGTTACACCTACGCGTTCCGTTATACCCCTTACCGGATGACCGCGACTGACCTCTCTACCTCGGTAAGCAGCGACGGAGGTGCGAGAGAAAGACAGAAGTGCTGAGAAAAAAGTCCACTCGAAGAAGCAGAGAGTCTCCTAAGATATGACGCTCCCAACGGGTCCTTTTCACAATCTCCTCCCACTCCCTTCCCTCCACGCACTGCTCAATTTCACCTTCATCAAAATCCAAACGACTCGGTCCATTCATAGAATCCTCGGTACTTTCCTCCAAGAAAGGGCTGAAGCGGCTCCAAATACTGGCGCGTTTCCACATTCGCGTCGGGTAACGCGAATGATTCTCGTCATTGATCGATGCTATCAATTATTGCCACTGGCGAAGCTAATTGAAGCTATTATCCTATTAATTATCGCGACTTGTTCTTATCGCGTGGTCTATATCGCCGATCCTTATCACGGCTGGTTATTACAAGGGATGGTTTTCCTCTGGATGATCATTGATGTAGATTTAAGCGATATCATTAATCTCCCTCTAGGATGTGTCCCGCCGTAAAAGAGCAGAGGAATAACGAGTAAATCCGCGCCGGCTACGAAACAACTCTATCATCCCGCAAAACGTTCGCGTATAAGTTGAATTTCAAGCATCATCCAGATTCCAACGGAGTGACGCGCGAGTCTGGAGTATTTGATGATGCCGGACGATAACGACACTTTGTCAGCATTAAGCATAAATATGGAACGCCTCGGGGGTCAGGTGCTGCGGGATCGTAAATGGTCGCCGCGAAGAACAGAAGGA
Source organism: Sclerodermus sp. 'alternatusi' (assembly GCA_037305995.1). Lineage (NCBI taxonomy): Eukaryota > Metazoa > Arthropoda > Insecta > Hymenoptera > Bethylidae > Sclerodermus > Sclerodermus sp. 'alternatusi'. The sequence goes on from CM074553.1 coordinate 2,164,308, forward strand.
AGAGGAGGAGAAGGAAGAGGAAAAAGAAGAAGTGCCGGTCAGTGACATCTACGCGGGCAGAGTCGGTTTCTTCATGATTTTCTACAGGTTTGACCAGAATTCACAGCATCGCGCGCGCGCGGATGCAGGCAGGAACCGCTACGCGCAGCTGTCCATGCTACGCGTGACTTTTTCCCGCCTGCGCAATTCGCTTCCGCCAGGATCGCCGATCCCCCGCAGATCCTGGACATCGCGGGGGATCGTCGAAAACAAGAGGGTGTCGGTGGATCGTGGGTGGGCCTCAAGGAGACGCCGTCGCTTTAACGCGGACCCATTAGCCGGACGTAACGACAGGCTGTGCCAGGCGCGGTACAAGCTCTCGCGGAACAGATAAGATCGGCCAGCTCGTGCTTCGCACGGATACGCGTCCGATTAGGACCGTTATACGCGGCTGTTTGCACACACGCCATTTTTTCGAGGGGCGCGATCGCCTCCACGGAGATTTCCAGGCGAGCCCCGGGGGAATCGATCGGTTTCAGCCGCTTTTCAATCGAATCGCGCCCCGATCGCCGCGTGAAGTGGCTGATGAATCGAGGAAATCGAGCGCGACGAGCTTCTCCGTCGATTCCAACGCATAGACGCGCAAGAAACTCCGAGTGACCTGGTAGAACGAGAGGCGCGGTCTGGAGGAAGAAGGTAAGAAGCCTTGACCCTGCTCCACCCAGGGGGAGGATCGGGTTCCTTTGGTCGAATCCCTTTGGTACCTCCGTAGAGTTTCCCCCCTCGAGTCTCCATGTACTTTCAGAGGAACGACCTTGAGGATATTCGGTGTGGCGAACACAGTTCGAGCAAGGAGCGATTTGGACGAAATTGACCTCTCTCCCCGGAGAGGAGGAGAGGGAGAGACCGTCCTCTGCTCGCCATGGGAACGCATTTTGGACCTCGCTGCTCCCGGGGTCAAAGGCGAGCTCATGACGCAAGCTGGTCCAGACTTCGGAGCGGGCCAGGGTGTTGCTGGACAAAGGCATCCAAGCAGGTTCGACGTCCTGGAGAAGACGCTCCGAGCGTCAATGCATTCAACGTCCGAATCCTTCGAGGCAAGTCTGCTTTTCTCGATTAAATTTCGTTGCGGATCGCCATTGAATTGCCGAGAGGACGGATATTTCAGTTCTTTGTGGTCATCGGCGAGAGAATCCTCGCTATTACAGCTCCGGAGACAGTCGCTCTTGCCCTCTCCCCCTCCTTTTCTCAGATTACATCTAATTATCCCGAGGACGGCCATAAAATGACCTTGATACAACTTCCACTCAGCTCGAAGAGAGCGTGGAGTGCAAAAGGACCATCGTTCCAGTGGGTCCCCCGCCACTATTTCCGCGTTAATATCCACTCTCGAGCCTCCACTGTCTAGGAGCGAGGCTTTCATCAAGGCGGAAGAAAAAAAACCTATGAAAATAATCGCCGGGGCTTGAAATAACCATGGGAATAACAGTAATGGTCCGAATTATTTTCAAGTACAGCAAGGTCAAGCGTTGCAAGTCTCGGAGGGGGATGATGAGAGGTTGATGAAAAAAGTGCGATTGGCCAAAGACTGTGGAGGACTGGATGAGGATGAAGATGGTGCCCCCTGAGATAATCGGTGTTGACTTCTTACACGCCAAACGCAGCAGCTTTGGCCGTTGAATCTGTTGTTGCACCGTTGCAACGCATTCTCAAAGGTCAAGACCACTTTCACTGCTTCGGGCTGCGTGACGCAGCTACCGAGGCCAAGTTCATGGGACACCTTTAACGGGTGTTGCACTCGAGCCTCTCTCTATCTACCAGGAAATCACCTCGTGTCGTTATACTTAAACAGGATTAACACCTGTTATGTCTTTATCTTCCCCGCAAGTTCAATCACCCAAAGAAAAAAAGCCCCACTCGCTGATTCGACGAAACAATTACTTACTTTACTTCTCCCCCTCCCCTCCATCCTAAGTTCATTGTAAACTTTCTTGTGACTGTGGATTTTCTTCCACGACAATTCGCGCTATCTTCGCGCTCGATCTTGTCGCAGGATTTTAAGAAGAGTTTCGTAATAGAATTGGGCAACCGGAGCAAAGAAAAAGAGAGAAGAGAGAAAGAGAGAGACTCACCTGAAAGCGTGGACTGCGAAATTAGCAGAAAAGCTAACCAGATGGTCAAGCCGGGCCGTTGGAACCCGGTGCTCTTCGCCGACATGTCGGCAGGTTTCGTCCGCCCCTGGAAATAAAAAAGAGATCATGGTCATGTTTTCGCCAATGATAATAGCAGCAGTGGGGGTGGATCGTGAAGGGTTGCGAGTACCATGAATGACATCCGGCTTTAAGCGAGCATCAACCAGTGTCATTACCATATCTCAATGATAATCTGCACGCGGACACCGTGCATTACGGGCAAAGTACTCGGGGTTAATGATCGAAGTGCGAAGGAAGTCGAAGAATAGCCCGAGCAGGCGTGCGAATAGGGCCACGCATTCCCACGCAACGATCCATCGTAAGCATGCCACGTATCGGATCCTACGTAACGCGTCACCTTCCATTTGCCTGAAATCGAATACGCCACGCTGAACTCGTTCGACCAGCTTCTTAGCTTGCGATAATCGTCCGGTCAAAGTGCGAAGGTACGTGATTGGCCAGTTGCCAGTTTCCGAGGCTGGAAATGCTCGTCTGGTACGTCGCGCGGGACCAGAGTAGAGATCGCCTTAAGGAATTCGCGTCAGCGCTAAATATTCGCTCCGGGCGGCTGGCGAAGGGGTAGAGGAGGTTTCGGAGACACTCGGTACCAGGTTAGTTCGAGTGGCGAATGGTCCATGGATAAAGGATTCTGGGTAAAAATTTGAGGGAAGGATCGCCTTAAGGAAAGTTTCTCGGTCGTTTACTTTTAGTCCCCGAGAGTCGACGTTCGTCGGGGGTACATTGAGCCATTAATCGAGCGAGCGGACTATCCTGCCAGGGGAACGACGTCCTCGTGCGCCTAAGTCGTTGCGTGGCCGCATCGAATGTTCCCGGTAACGTCGCGTTTCACAGATCGTCGCAAAAGTCGTAAACGATCTTACGGTGGACAGCAAATTAGATTCAAGTCGAATCGTTTAGCCGGAACGGCCGGCACATTACGAGCTGGTCGAACGCAAAGTACCTGTCAGTTCTGCCACCAACTCGCACTATACAGGTGTACGCTGCTCGTAAACAGGACGGGGACGGACCAACGGGGAATAACGAATAGCTGTACTCTTGTACGTGGACCGTAGCTTCGAATCCCTCTAACTCTCGTCAATTTCTCGATTCCTCGAGGAACTCTGAACCAAAAAGAATGACCTCGATAATTGAAGGAAGGAAGGAAGGAGAGTTCCTCGAGTTTTCTCTGGACCATTAAAAAAAACTATGGCAACGCGTTCTACCAATACCATTAATATTATTATTGGTAGTACATTGGTTTTATTTTTTTGAAGAACTAGCAAAGATTCGAAGTAAGAATGGCGAGGGGGCTCAGTAATTCTTGTTAGGAGAATAATAGTTCAGGGAGTACACGCGTCACGAATGAAAATGGACGGCTAGAAAAAATGGGCCCTGGAACCTGCTGGCCCCTTTTTCCTCGGGAGTTCGTCACGGAGCGCGTTGCTTTCCAGGTCGTCGTCGACTGGCGGCGGACCGCGACTAATTTCACTTGCGCTCTCGGCTTGGGCCCCTCCCGGGTCCCTTTGCAGCGGCCCGATGCACGCCAGCGAACAGTCGGTAGACTCGTCGCGCCTCCTCTTCCGGTTCAACGATAAACGATAGCGCTTCCCGATCCAACACACTAGGACCCTCTTCTCTTCTCTCCTCTCCTCTTCTCTTTTTGTCCCTTCTCTTCCTTCCGGGACCCCTGAAAGAATCGTCTTCTTTTCGTTTCTCGGGGAACCGGAAGTGCCTTCTTCCGTCGAGAACAAGTTCATTCAGAGTAAATTTGGAGAACCACCGTCTATGTTTGCGTCACCCGATTATCGGTCGGGGCACCCGCTGGTTTGGTGCACACCAGAGCTTGATGCAACCAAGCGAAGGTGCAATCTCTCCCAGGGGATTTTCTAGCGCAGCACGCGTTGATCTCTGATCCGCGTAATGGCCGGCGCGCGTTATGCATAATCGAATTGGACGCAGCCGCAAATGCTGGACGTTCAGGTAGAACGAGCTTTGCGGAGGAGAACATGGCGACAAAGTGCGCGGTGTCCCGAACGTTGCGATATCTTCGCGCAAACTTCGCCCACGGTCTCCCGGCGCGAGATACGAGTGTGTTCCCAGCTGAAGGTAATCATATTCCGCGTTCCACGGTAATAGCGAAGGAACACAGCCCCCCGGCCATAACGGAACCGTCCCGCACCGGCACCCCGTCCTCCCTCCCGTCCCTCTCTCTCCTTCCTCTTTTTCTAGTTACACCTTCCAATGTATTCTTGGCGTAGACTCCCACATTCGAACAATTATTCCTCGACACGACGCCATCAACGATCTTCTTCTTCTTTTTCTTCTTCTTCTTCGTCTCCTTCTGCTTCTGCTTCGGAATCCTCGCGCAACCCTGCCTCCTCGCTCTCTTATTGTTTTACTCTTATCTGAGATTTTTCCAGCCCCTCGCTCGCGATAAAACTCCAGACTTTACAATTAGAGCCCGCTTGGGAGCGGCAATTAAACTTATCTTCGGAGAATAACTGGCTGGGAATGATAACCGAGCGCGCGGAGTCTTGGAAAGATACGCGCCCCTCGTATTTAAAGCGAGAGGGAAATCAATGCAGAAGAGCGTCCAAACACTCGCAGTTTTTCCGGCAACGCTCGTCCCTGCCGAGCGTCCGTATCAGGTTCGATAATGCATACGGCGTTGCGCATCACGCGGATGGGGGATGAACGGCGGGGGAGAAGACCCTGACAGGGGAGATAAGTCCGGCAGGTCCAAGTGGTGATTGGCCACGGGCCAAACTCGAATTACGCGATGCACTGCGTTGTATCGAGCGGTTGCCACGCTCATTTTTCTCCGGATAATGCGAGAAGCCACGTGGCTTCTCGCCTTGCGCAACCGGCGATTTCGCCGATCGCGCGTCGCGAGTGGTCGCGGGTAGACGCCTCCTCCGCGACGTTTTCGCGAACCTCTCGCGACGTTCGACACGGGGGGAACCACGAGTTATCGCGGTTTTCACGCGATTTTCGATCGATCGTCCATCGATCGCGCGCTGGCTGGACGCCGACGATGGATGCGGGGGATTCGTCGTTTAAACGGCGAACCCGTCAGGGCCGACACGACAATGACACGGTAGAAAACAGTTACTTCCGGCAAGCAGGAAGCCCGAAGGGAGATGGCTTTGGACGACGAATGAGTAACGGGCCCATCCGTTTGCTCGTAAAAGGCGATCTGATTGCCGGGCTATTGACGTAACGCTTCATCTTCTTCGTGCGCTACGCTCGAATCGACGACTAAAACCCCGATAATTGACAGCGCGAGTTCAGAACGATCTCTCAGAACGACGCTTTGCCCCCTTCATGGTAACAGGATGTTTCTCTACGGTACGTTAGTACTACCTCGCATTGTTCCCTTCCGGGATCGCGTACTGATCCTCCTTCTTCACGTTTTTCTTACAAGAGTCGCGCGTCTTTTTTCCTCGGAATTATTAACGGGGAATCACTCGAGTGCGTGCCCCTTTCATCGGGAGGAATGCGGCTGCGGCTCCCCTCGCCACTGCCCCGCCACAGTTTTCTCAAAGCCGCGGAAACCGAGCGATTCCGCTCCGGGTGACGTCACCGCCGCCGCGGGAGCTCTTCAGGGAATCGAATGGACTCGGAATCGAGTCGTTCGATCGGAGATCGACGAGCGATCATGGGAAATGCTTTTTACGGAGTCATCGATCGCGAGAACTGGCCTAACGCATCGCGGATGGACGGTTTCGAGAAAAAAATGAAATTTGGGTAAAACCGCGCGTTTGTCGATGGTGCGACGGTGCTGGATGGCATTCCGGTAGTCGAATTCCGGAGGAGCGGTGACCGCGGTTATAGGTCTCAGGTTATGGACGCAAAGGTGGCCCCAGAGATCGCGGGATCGCCGCGGAGCTGGACGTCGGGGGAGGGATGCGGTAAACGACGTTATGCAAATCGCTCGGCAAACGATAAGTTCCGTGACTCTGCTACCATTAGCCGCCTGGTGGATCAGCCTCCGATGTTCCTGAACTCCCTGCCTGACCCTGGGAACTCCTCCACGGTTAATTATGACAATTAGTAGGAGCGTCGACCCTCTTCCCGCTCGAGTCCCTTCCGTTTTATCTCTCTCCTCTCGGCTGCCCGGTAAAGCGTCCACGTTTCCACGACTTTTTCCCGTCTCTTCGCGGGGGAGGGAGAGAGTCCGTCTCGTCCACCGGAGGAAAATCGTCGTCGTTACAGTATCAATCGCGTGGTATCGCCGTTAGCGCGTGGAACGAGAGACAACGAGGAACGTCAATAGGGGAGAGCGCGTGGATCACCGGGGAACATCCGGAGAGGATCTGGTCCACATAAATCACAGCGTGCTTCGCGATAGCGGGAGCTCTCCGGCGGCAGAAAGTAATCCGCTCCGCACTTCGAGCTGTTGGAGCTGCCGAGCAAGTTGCCAGTAGGATCCGGCCTACTTGGAGATACTTGGCGCGATCATTAGAGCCGGGGGCCGAAAGACTCCGCGCGCTGCAGACTTCCCCTTCGTGCCGAGATTACTCGCTGATGATCGCGTAACGATTCTCGCCGCCGTCAACCTGTCCCCGGGCTGCTTCGCTCTGGAACTGCTCACTATTGGCACGCGGAAGTCGCTACCTCCGGGGGTGATGCGGCGAGGAGCAAGTCCGCGTGCGACCACCGCAGGGGAAGCTTCTTCGAGGAAGACGCACCTCGACGCGTCGGCGGGAAACGAGGAAACGAGAAAATGGTCTCTTCCTCTTCCTCTCTCTCTCTCTCTCTCGTATCGCACCACGTACCGTGCGACACCGCAAGATATGGGACACCGATGATGGGTTCTTCGTCTTTGGAGGAGGGCGGAACTCCTCGCGAAAAACCCGCTGATCCGTGGAATTGGTCTCATTGCGAATTTAGATGAGAACCCCGGGGAAATTTGTGGCAAAGTGGGTCCGAAGCGAAGAAGGTGGACACGACTGCGGTCGGTTAGCGGCTAGAGATTATCGGGTCTTCATTACACCTAATGATCCGTTCCGGAGTGGTTTTAGGCACGAAGGATGAAAGACGAGGTGGATGGACGAGGGGGACGGGGGCTGGTTCAAGGTATTCGGAGCAACGAGGTTCGATTATTCAGGGCCTTCGCGTTCACACGAGGGTGCGGGAGCAACAGGTCGGCATCGCGTACACGGCCTCTCTATTTATAGAACTACCTGAGCTAAAATTACGTGGGGTCACCTCACTGACGGGAAACTTCGCCCGGCCATTTTTTCCTCCCGACGACTTTCAACCTCGAAATTCACGCGTCTCTAATGGCGCTCTGGTTCTGGCTCACCCCCGCGTTTCAACGTGATGGTGGTGGCGATGCCGGTGATTCCCCGTTGTAACGAGTCGTGGACTCTCGCGGTGCTGAATTCTCCGGATTGACACGATTCGTCGAGACCGAGGACTCGCGGTCCAGTGCCTCGTCCCGACGGGGAGAACTGTCTCAAGGGAATTCACAGTCCCACACGTTTTTCGATAAACTTCGTGATGATACGATGGTCGAGCGGCTCTGGAATTCCGAGGTGTGCCTTGCAATTGAAACCGTAAATCGCGAAACCGCCGAAGCCTCTAATACAATCAATCGATTTCCTCGCGTGCGAGAGATGCCAAGATGTGAGAACCTCGGAGGTTTCCAGGTCCGGATGGGTCTGCCAACGATTGAAAGGTCTCTCGATCGCTCGGCAGCACGTAATAACGCGTATTACCGCATACGCGGTGATTCCTCCTATCGCAATATCTCTGGGAAGATCGCGTCGTGCCTCCACGACCAACCGAACCCCTCCCGCCGCCCCCGCCCAAACACACGCAGCTTCCTCTCGAGAATCCAGCGAAGTCCGAGTTCTCGACGCGTCACCACGACTCGTCCAACCGAACTGGTCCGATCATCCTAATTGGTCCAGTACCCGGATTGGCCCAGAGATGCGACCTTGGGTTCCTTTTGGCCGAAGTTGCCGCGAGAGAGCCTCCGAAACAGCGCGTTGGGTCCTCGGAGAAGAGGCGGAAGGGGGAGAGACAATTTCCACGGAATTGAAATCACGTTCGCTCCATCAATCGGATCGAGCAGCTTCGAGCGGGTTCTCCCATTTGGCTGTTACACGACGATGATGAAGATTCCCGGTGCATATTAAACGCACTCGACGCTGACCCGGTGCGCTGCGCGCACGCATAATGGCCGGTGCGCGGTGCGCGGGGACCCGGTGCGCGAACGTGCGCCCGCGGCCCAAGCACCAGCACTCGTGTACATTGTCGCTCACGTAAAAGCATATGTACATACGTAATGAGTGTAATGACTCACGGCGCGCGAGCACAATGACTCGTCGCCGCTTCTGACACAAGTTCAGCCGGCACATAAAGATGTGCGCAACATCTGGCGATGCCCCGTTAATGCTTTTGGTTCAGATTTCATAACGGGTAGCAATGCGCGCTCGCTGGATGGATTGCGAGCAAAGTAAATACTTGGGAGGGTGGGTGGTACTGCGCGCGGGTCATTCGAACGCGCGGGCGCCATCTTGGATTGGCGCGACAACCGGGAACGCGCTTTTCGCCATTGGGAAACGGGCGAATGAACTCGCGAAGGGAACTCTACTCTCGTCCTCTCTCGATCGTTCATCTCCTCCGCCGCGCAGCCTCTTCGTCTTCTTTGGACTCGATAATTGGAAGCTGCTAGACGCGGCGGCGGTCCTATCGATCGGACCAGCTTAGACTCTTCGGGCTTCTTATCTTTGGCCGGGACGTGTTAATAGCTCGGAAGAGTGGAATTTTTTACTGCTACTTTTTTTACGGCTCCGGAAAAGTACAGTTGGATCTGTAGTGCGTCTCGTCTCGTCTCGCCTAGCCTCGTCTTGTCTCTTTCAATTAACGCTACTCTTTTTCTCTTGACCGTGTTACTTGTATAGGCAAATTGTTTTCTCGCATTCAATCATTCCCCTCATCTTCGCCTCTGTTATGCTGCTTTTACGACTCGCACCGTTTATTTACAGCTTTCCCATCGCATTTTCGCTTTATGAATCTGTTCTTGTACGGTAAAGCGAGCTTCAACACCCAGTTCCGGAAAGAAGTAATAAAGATGTAACTCCAGATTCCAAGTTCTTTCATTCCTCGAGTGCTGCTGCTGCCGTTGCTGTTGCTACCGCTGCTGGACGCTGCCCGTATTAAATTTTATTCCTGCGATACATTCCTCTTCTTTTCAAACAATGATACACTTTATCTTCCAGACCCTCGTAGTTCCCCGCTTTTTTCCGTCAGCCCCACGCTTTTCTTGCTTCCCGCGCGGAATGCAGACAAGTTTTCTATTAATCTCCGCTGCAACCTAATTGCTGTAATTATATCTGGTCCCGTCCTCCGACCCTTAAGAGAAAAGGGACACTGTTTCCAAGTGAATTCTGTTCCGGTACCACCTCGATGTTTTCCGTCGTCATATTTACAAGTTTCATCTTCAACGGGCGGCCGAGGGGCTTAGAAGCCGTAATAAAAGCTGAAACCTTTTTGTTTGGCGAGTCCTTTTTCCACGGTGGCCTCTGCCAGCTCCCTCCCCTCGACTAGCAGGACCAGAAGGGCAAACTCTGCGGAGCTGCCGAGTTTCCGGTGAGAAGTACCGACGCGTGTAAACACGAAGAGACCCCGGAATGCAACGACTTCTTCGCGGATAATTCTTAAGTGGCTGTTTTGTTCGCTGTATCGTGCCCCGTGCCTTTCTCGCCGCACACGGTGTTACCACGAATCATATTCGCGTCCGAAAGCCACCAGAGTCTCAGACCTTCTCGCAGTTCTCCAGGCGATGCTTCTTCTTACCGACTTCCGACACTTCTTTAGATACGCCAGCCTCTTCATTTCATATTCTCATGTATGCACCTTATGCTACCGAGGCATCGCAAACTAATTAAAAAGAATCATCATCATCGTCGTCGTCGTCGTCGTCGTCGTCGCCGTCATCGTCGTGGTCCCCCCTCTAACATCTCGAAAACCAGCGATTCTTATCGAACACGTAGTTGATGATCAGAAAAAAGCGTAATGTACTTGTTTGAGTTAATGATTCGATAAGGTTTGGCAAATTGAAAAAATTATAATGCATCATCCAATAAGTATGGCGGGGCTGATTATTCGACAGATTATTCCGCGATAGCGCTCGATTAAGGCGATGACTCGAGGGAGGAAGAAAAACAGATTACCGGCACCTGACGTTCGTAATTTTCGGGAGTCTTGCGCATGATTACGGTATGCCGAGCGAGTGGTTGTGGCGTCGTCGGCCGGATAATCGAGAGGAAGAGTCACAGTAATCGGAAACTTCGGGCTATTGATCTGCGGCCAGCAGCTATATCGGACCGAGTAATAACAGGAAGGCAATGTGATCTCGGTAATTAAAACACGCTAGACTGTAATCTTCAGTCCATTAAAGACCATCAATTACATGGGACCTTCCTACCCCGGGCAGCATCTTTGAGCGAATCTTCGCTGCGAGCTGCATAATTTAGAACGAGCATCGTGATAATCAACGCCTGGTAATCCCATGGATCGATAGCTTCTCGGAAATGGCCAAGATTTCAGGGTTCTTCCAGAAGAAGAGCCTTCCCACTCCTTGATTAGAAATCCTGAAAGAACTCTGCTTCTTTCCTCCCCCTTTCGCCGCTCTTCCTTTTTTCCGATACTTTTTAGTCAAAGTTCGACGGGGAGGGAGCTGAGATGGACGAAAGAATTCCCTGTAACGTCGCGCGAAAAAGACCAAAGAGTTTTCGTGGAATTTCGCTTACGGAGGAGGAATTCCTTCGTCCTTTGATAGACGATTCAATTGGACAATTGTATGCCAGGCGTGGTTTCTATCAACTCCGAGATTCAAAGTGTAAGGTTTTTGCGAAAGGGTATTGCGAGCGGTGTAAAGGTTTCTTCCCCTCTCTGCTCAATCGAGCGTCGCGTCGATACGCACGAACGCTTAACGCATTTGGCACGTTGATAGGATAATAAAAATGGTTTATGCGACAATACCGCATAAATGCTGTGCTACGATAAAAAGCGTGCTGGAGTTGATGGACTCAGTTGACACAAGAACTTGACTCTCAACGTGGAAGTGCGCCGGTTCTTCGATATTTCTTCTTTTTTGCCATCCATAATCATCCACTTCTTCTACGTAATAACCGTGTATTTTGATAAAGCACTTGAGGCGAAAGCAAATCAAGTCAATTCAATGAAGAAATGATTAAAGCCGAAGATTAATTTAGCATGAGATGCTTCCATTTAAGAGGAAGAAGAACAGGAGGAAAAAAACCAGAAGACGAACAAGAAGAAGAAGAAGAAGAAGCAGAAGAAGAGGAGGGGGAGGATGGAGAAAATGATAATGCAACATAGAATCTATCGCTTCCTGAGAATTCCCTGGAAAACTCTATTACGGAAAAGTGAGCGTGTATTTTAGTTGAATTTAGCAGACTTTGCGTCTATATATCAGAGTATGGAGCCCGTTATTATCCCCCTGCGGAATTCCACATGTTGCATAAACTTCCCGTTATCTCCGCCAGTCTAAATGACCATGACTCGATCGGTAAACTTGCACCGAGAGACTTCTCACTTGATTTTACGCCACGGAGGAGGGAAGTTTACTCCGGCAAAGTTCCGATCTCATCGCGAATAATCAAAGTCAAGGATGCTGCGAGGCAACGGATGCTGGAGGAGGCTTCGCGTAATGGCGGATTAAACTGGGAAATTTCCAAAGTTCCTTCTCCGAGTCCATCGCGATCCTCCGGAGCCAGTTCAGCCGGCATCTCCAACTGCTGAACCGGCTCCGCGCTAATATTCCCGCAACTCTTGCGCTCTCTTGGTCCAGAATCTCCGGAAGTCATCCGTTATAGACAGCTTCCGTGATTAATTATTATGCAAACTAGCGGTACCCCCTTCGCGCGCATCTACCATCTTCCATAAACACACTTCTGTCTGACATAATCCAATCGCCGCTACTAATCCTTCCAGCTGTTTCGAAGCTTCGGGGGGAACGAGGCGGGAGGGGATTCACTGAAATTTCGCGAAAGGTCAGAATCAACGCGTGGGAGGAGTTGATTGGAGGCCAGGATGGATTTTCCGGATTTGCTTTTGAATTTAACGAAGCCCCGGCCAGGCTGGAAACGTGATCGTTAAGATAATGGGGAGAGAGCTTGGGGGAATTTGTTTTGCATCACGTAGGAGATAAGAAGCTTCCGGTAGACCACACGGAAAAACGAGGGAATGGCCGGGTCTGTACGGAGAAGCACGATTCAGGGAGTCATTGCTTCAAGAATGCGTAGCATCCGCCGAATCCGGAATGTCGATTGGTTATTCCGCATACGGCAGATTACCGTGCGGCACTCTCGAGTCTCTCTTAACGCCTGCAAAGCTCCTCCGCCTCTCTGGAATGAAAGCAGCGGGAGGAGAGGGGACACGACGACGACGACGACGACGACGACGAAGAAGAAGAAGAAGAAGAAGCGAAGGAGGAGGAAGCAGATGAGCTCGAGTAATAGCGACATGCTGCAAATATTTGCCAGGCGAGCCGTGCATCAGGTTCGAACGCGGAAATTGTCAGCATATCTGCATGATTTACGGATAGTTACCGAAAATGATGAATATTAAGCGAGCAACCCCTGAAGAATTTCAACGGAGAGCAAGAACCTTTCGCGGTTGAAGCTCGTGAACTTTGCGAAGCAACTTTTTCTTCCATTTTTTACTTTCCTGGATTTTCTCCCTTTCCACGACCCAATTTCTTCTTTCGTTCGCCGGGAAGAAATATGGAGTGCCGGTGGGGGGAGAGACGAGTGGCGTTTTACGACTGTAGCGAAGGTGTTGGGATGTCGTGCGCGAACACGGAAATTGTCAGAGGCTATCAGGGTGATTTACAAGACAGATAGCAACCGAATATAATGAGTAACGAGACAAATTGACGTAATGGCTCTCGCGCAACCGCGGAACGAACTTCCCTGCGGCGTCCGCAATCTCGCGTATGCTAATACCTCGCGGTGGAATCGCGGAGGACCCCGAAGGCACCGACGGAAATCCCGAAAATTTCCACCTCGCTCTCCTCGCTGGATTCTCTCTCCGCGAGTCTCTCTTCAAGGACTGCCAAGTATTATCCAGATTAGCCGCCGACGACGACGGTTCTTTGAGGATTTCTCGGCATCGCGCGCGATTTGTATTCGCTTATAGAGCCAACAGAAGCGGCGAGAAAGACCTGAACTTCGTGAAATAATTACAATAATAATGGCAAGCATAACAAGAAAGAAAGAAAAAGGGAAAGAGAGAGAGAGAGGGGTCTCGGCGAAGGAAGCACGGAATCGCGTGGGAGCGTGTCTCTCCTTCATCCCTCGGCGTGTTTGCACGTGGAGAAAACCCTGCGAGTCGATCGGTCCGGCTATTTGCTGTCCGTTTACACGGAAACTCTGAAACATCGAGTTTACTTTGGGTGCGGCACCCTTGTGTGGGGGCCCTTAACACGCCAGCACCGGAATTCCCACTCCGGTACTTGGGTACCAGCAGGACAAACAGGATACTTCCCCCTTCGTCCCACAGCCCACCATTCTCCCGTACTCTCCCGTCTAATCGGCTTAAAGTTTCTTCGTCCACGATCGATGAATCTCCGACGCTCCGACACGTGTGTGAGGAAAATCCTTTCTTTCGGCGAACAAACGCGCGCAATGAAAGCGCCGGACACCCGGCAGCGGTAAGGTGGCGCGAAGCTTCCGTCAGTGATTTTCAGGTTTTTCGATCTTTAGGCTGAGACTGCGCGTCGATGACTTCTCGCCATCGTCAAATACGTCGATCTCGCTCGATAGGTTCGCACAGGAGTGGCAGCGGGTCTTCCAGTCGAGACTTCCTGCTGCTGACACTGGACCAGTTTCCAAGTGGGGACTTTGCGCTCGGTCGTCCGAAAGCTCGCGGATAAGAAGGCACGACGACGATTCCGTAAACGTTCGGGAAAGGTCAAAGCAGGTGCGTCCCGACCTACTAGGGAGGTACGCAGCACCGTTTCTACCTTTCCGCGCATCTCCGTCCCTACTGCACAGTCATTAAGGTTCCTTCACCTCGACCTTACGAAGAATCGACGAAGGTGCGGATTATCGGGACTCGCGTGCCCTCAGTTTCCAAGGAAACGCGCGCTTCCTGCACCTTCCCGAGAGATATTCTCTCTCATCCTCGGGCATTCGGTCCAGTCGAGCAAAGTCCACTGGTAGATAGCTCGTCCCCTCGTAACCTTCGAACGCGGGCGAGAGAGACTCATCGAAATTTTCTTCTCGAGAAAAATCAACGCTCTTCCAAGAACACCCTCACCCAGTGGAACACCGCGAGGACACACGGTGTTCTATCTTTAGCCTTGGAGTCACACTATCAAAAGTCTTATTTTATATGAGAGGTAATTAAATTATGTTACACTATCGATGCGAGAGAGCGAACATCGCTCGTTAGATGCTAATTGCAAGGTCGAAGCAGCGCGCGTTCCCCTCTCCCCGCCGCCACCGTATCAATTATAAATTATTTATAGGTGTACCGAACGTAGCATTCGTCGAGCAATTACGAGCCGAGACTCACGTAAGCGCAGCAGATACGTGGAAAATTAGCTGGCGCCGTGAAACCGCAGGAAAAAGCTGCTCTTAGGATGGGGGAGGAGGGGGGGGGGATAAAGCGTTTACGCTTTACCGGGACTTTACCCTTTCGCGGGACAAGAAGCAGAAGAAGATAAGGGGCGATTCCGCGATAGTTTCGATAGCGAGAACTTCCGTCTGAACTTTCCTCCGGAATTTCTCCGTAGCTTTGAGATCCGGATGGTCAGATCCGGATGGACTTCATGGCTCGGGGTGGATAAAAATGGAGTCGTGCAGAAAGGGGTGCGGAGGAGAAGAGGATAGTGTGTCGTCGTATTCTCAACCAGGTGTGGAGGTCCCTATAAATAGCGTGGAGGGCCCCGTCCGCGGGTGTATCCTCCGGTCGTTGGGCCTGGGGGCGGACCGCGAGGTAGGTCGTGCACGCCCCTGGCGAACCGGATGCACCGGAGCCACCCAGAGTAGCCTGCGGAGTAGCCGGAGTGTCCTACCCCGTGTAACCGCGAGATACCATCTCCCCGCGAGCTTCTCCGCAGCTTCTCCTGCCTGCAGGTTCGCGCGGCTCCGCAGAACCTGTCGACGTCGGAGTGCGCGTGTCCTTGGGTCCATGATAATCGCGAACACCCACGACAACGCTAGTCGTTAGTCCACCACGTACGGGGACCCACTCTACTCACTTTCGATCGTGCCACCGCCTTTCCACTCATCTTGTTACGCTCCTTACCCGGGGGGGTGGGTCGGCCTACGGATCCTCCAGGACTGATAGGATTTTGTACTTTCTGCCTCTCCAATTTTCCTCGCTCTCCGCCGAAACAGTCTCTCTTGTTACTGCTCGCGAAAAAAAAACTCGACGTTCTTTGAAAAGGTTCTCGAAACCTTTCGTAAGAAGAGCATCGAGGAAGCATCTGGAAAAGAATGCCTCGGCGGAGTATGCCATTTTCAACACTATTCTGCCGCTGCTGAGAAGCGAACGCTAATCGAGCAATAAAACATTTTTTCGCGCGCCATAAATTCTAGCAGGAGCAGCAGCCCTCGAAGAAACGTAATTTTCGTTAATTAGCCACCGGGGCAATTCGCTCTCGTTCCACCTCCCCCTCTTCCTCCTGTGCTTATGCCGAGCTACTTATTTAGAGGAAGAGGTGGGATGTGTTCTATACAAATAAATAAATATACGGTTTGCGCGCGTGTGTGTATATGGATAATTTTTCCATATATATATTTCCGAAGAGCGGGAGGGAGGGAGGGAAGAAAGAAAGAAAGAAAGAAAGTTTAATGACACGAAGAAAAGTAATGGGCAGAAAATACGGCGGTACTCGCAGAGTAGACGGATGGGAAGAGGAAACAGCGGAGGGAAGCACGTTAGAGATAGAAGAGCGAACGAGTAAGCGCACACTCTGTTACTATCTTATTACGAGACTCCGCAAATGGTCTTCATCAAGGTAAGACCGTGTTCCGTCGTCCTCACGCTTCTTCCCCCCGCTGCTGCCCCTTCAAGCCTGACCTGATCGTGGTATCCTTTTCTTACTCCTCTCAGCTTTTTTGCTCTCATTTCAGCATCTTTACTCAACTTGCCGCAGAAAAACTTTTCAATCTTTGTAGAAAGTTCAACGCTAGCGACTCGTGGCCATCATCAGTTGACTAAAATTCTTAAGCAAGCAGTTTGCCAACAAAGTCAGTCTATTCAATTATCAGAGGCGCCTTGGGGTAAGAATCATACGACAATGGCCCGGACGGACGTAGGAAGGGGTGAAAAGTGTCACGCTTTGAAGTGGATGTATTTTATAGTGTGATAGGCCAATTACGCGTCACTATCGCCATCATCATCATCATTATCATCATCATCATCATCATCATCATTATTATTATTGCGTTAGAAATACTTTCCTATAAATCGCGAGTTCTCGCAAAACGGACGTGCGGGAATACCTGGCAGTTCTACTCCCGATTAACCAGGATGTTCCTGATTTTATAATAGCAGCAAGTAAGCAAGTAGGCACGCACGCTGTGACTTCCTACAATTGTGCGAAGAATTTCGCACGATTAACGATGATAAAAAAGGCCATGGCAAAATACTAATAGAACATTACGTAACCGATAAAATCGCGCTACCTCGTGGCAGCGTTCCATTTTCCTGCGTTCGGCTAATCGCTCATCAGACGCGATAAGTGATTTCACGCAGGAGAATTTCTCGCGCATGAGCAATTGCCACGAAACATCGCTTCGATTATCATTAATAACGGTACAGGATCAATGTCTGCGTCTACTTCCGGTTCCAGGGATCTCCCAACATGGAGAACCATGCAAAGTCCCATGGATAATCATAGGTCCCATGGACCTATGGAGAATGGTTCGAGCCAAGGAACATCGACGATATTTACGGGGGAGGAAGAGTGGTGTAGGATAAAAATTGATTTTCATTTCGCAGATGAGAGAGGAGATGACGCGCGAGAAACATTAAGAGGAGAGAGAGAGAGAGAAAGAGAGAGAGTGGGGATCATCGATATATCTAGAGTACTAGATGTGATAATAACGAAACGTCTGCTTGACTCGAGATCATTCGTCATCGGGCAAGGGGATGATCCAACAACCACCGAGCAGCCGCGAAAAAAAAGATGGACGCTTAACGAGCGCAACGGCCCTCGCGATCGTTAATCGTCCGCTCTTCGTATACGCAAAACTCACTCGAGCATGAAGAATGAACTCTTGCGGTCTTCTGGGTCTTGGAAGCTATATATGGCTGCATATCTATCTATCCGGCATCCACCGAGGAGAACGTCGTTGCGCGTCAGGCCCATTTCGAGATTAATAATCTTCGAGCGAGCCGGCGAGGGGCCATTTTCCCCTTGTAATTAAATCAATTTTTATACCGGACTCTCCCCGGAGAATGGCCTTCTGCGCGGCAAAACGAAAATGCGCAACCGGGGCTTGGTGGTCCGGGCCATTTCCCAACGTTTTCTCGGCGTCGCGCACCAAAATGGCGGCGAGAAGGAAATTTCAAGGCCTCGCGCAATTAACGCTGGAATAAAGAGCTACGTAATTGACCCCTGTGTACCGGGGCTACCGGTCGTATAACGTAATCAGCAGTAATCGAAACGAAACGAAACGAGTATAGAAGAGGCGGTGGTGGCACTCGAGGCTTGGCAAATTTACCGTTACGATTACCGATGTAGATTAATTCGCGGCCAAAAAAGCGAGAGTCCCGCGGGATCGTTAATTCACAATTAGTTAGTCGTGCACATTCACAGGCTGTGCGCCAGGATGTGCTTTATTCGCTTTGTCGTAAATATAAGCAGCTTTTCATGCTTCGCCGGCTGTAATTTATCGCGCTGAACCACTTCGGGTGACTATCTTCACCGATCGGAAACGTGATCGGATGCTGCGGACCAATCAAGGCACCTTGTTAATCGAGATTCTTCTCAGTTGTTAAGCTCTTCTCTTTCTTTTCTATCGCCTCTCGTAGCCAGCGCGCCAATAACAATTTAATTAAATTATGAACTTTTTGGATAGGCCTAACTGCGCGATACGGTTAACCCATTTTTTCCGGTTGCCGCTATTACTGTTAATTAAGCTTTGATTAAATTAAAGACCTTTCTCTCCGCTAAGACCCCGAGAGAATTTCTCACATCAAGATACGGTTTGTCCAGTTTTATTAGCCTTTGAAATTACAACGCTCTCTTATCGACTTTGCAATTCTTCATTAGATCGCCGAGGTAAAAAAGTCATTCCTGCCAGTTTCCTTCGTGAAATTCCAATGGTCTCTCTCTCTCTCTCTCTCGTATTGGACGAACAATCGGGGAAAAATGGATAAGCGAGAAATTGATTCGTAAGTGGGGAAAATGAGCAGGGAAGCCAAGAGGAAGGAAGAATCAGGTACCGGAGGTACGAGGCTACGGAGGAGTACAAGGGGAAGCTCTCTCTACGGAATTGTGTCGATTATTGCAAATTCCAGGAATTCCCGAGCGAGTCCTTAATGGAGTCGAGATTAGAGCTGCGAGGTCTGCTCATATATCGCGAAACTGCGAGCGAGCACGCTCGGTGGCTCTTGTTAAGCGAGCGAGCCGCTAAAGGCCCGCGGGACCTTCCCTCTTTGACCGATAGATCCACCGGAGCGGAAGTATGGGCTGACCACGATAAAATTTCTCCAGGAGCAATTATTCCCCTCAGCCCCCACCCCTCGACATTATCGCGGCGAACCAATAATTCTCCTAATCAACAATTGGAAATGATTCCACGAGGAAAGTTCCTCCACGGAGAATTATTCTTTGGTGGAACAGGTTTTCTCCCGGCAATTCGTTCGAGTGTTCGCCATTGCTCGCAAATCATCGGAAACCGGTAGTTCTCCCATGGAACCCATTGACCGACCATAACGCCTTTTCCCTTTTCTCTTCTCTTCGCTTCTCTTCTCTTCCCTTCTTTTCTCCCCCTTCCACCCCTCGCCGTACTCAAATTACAAGAGGCAATATCGGGCCTATCAGGATCCATTCGCGGGACACCAGGGGACCCCCCGAGTCCTCGTGGTGGTGACTTTGATGGACCACACGGCAATCACACACTGGCCTTTTCCTCTTCCTTTAGCGTCTCACCCGCGGAGGTAAATTGATTTAATCGCCCGGCGTATTGTGAAAATGCCATAGCCGCGGGTAAAAAAAATGAGTCGCGTCGGTACCCGGCGTGGCTCAAACGCGACCACCATTACTCGCTTATAAGGGATACTCGTTAGCTGAAAAGGATGACCGTCGCGACCTCGAGCCAGCCACGAGCACCGGCATCGCTGAACTTGTACACTTCGTACCGAGAGAGATCTCCTTAATTCGCTGTATAATGTTACGTGCGATTGTACTTAATTCTAAGGCCTGTTCTTACGGTACTTGCTTTCCCAGAACCCGAAGAGCTGTGTGCTTCAACCTCCTCTTTTTCTGCCTCGGCTCTCTCCCTCCCCCACTCTCTTTCCACAGCTTCGATGCTCCAGCGGACTCTTCTCTTCCTCCTCCATCGAACCTCGCTGCTACCTCCCCTCCCCTCCCCCTCCTCGTTAACTGCAATGACGTCCTTTAGATCTCACCGAATGGGCCACTTAGGACGTTTCAGGTGAAAAACTGAAAAAGCTCAGCCGTGCCACGAGCTTCCCATTGGCTCGCGACTTCGATCGGACCGTCCGCGCTCCTGGACAAGGACAAGGACGCGGCTGATTCGCTAAAAAGTGGAAACTGCGCGCAATCATCGTTTCTTCTTCTTCTTCTTCTTCTTCTTCATCTTCTCATCGCTCTCCACTTACTCGCAATTAGCATTAGGCTAGTTGCGCCGCTAAGTTATCGAACTTGCACCTTTTCCAAACCCCACCCGATGACGGTCGTCGGTCGTCGGTGTTGGCGACACGTTCGTCATCGTGTCCCGCGTGTCTCTTACGCTATTAATAGGCCAGTTGAAGCGACGTGAAGGAATTTATTCGACGCCCCTGCATGGAACGAGGAAAGAAAAATTGGATGGCCCACTGGCTTCTGACCGATGAACCGTGCCAGCACACAGGTACCTACGTATGATTATTGGAGGAACTGGGCCAATGGTACAGGTTCACTAAACCGCGGCGAACTGGACTTGCTACGCGACGAGTAGGCGGGTCCTAAATCATTTTCGGCCAGCGACCGCCTGACCGAATTCGACTGCTCGTAAAAAGTTGAACCAGCGAGCCAAGGTCGAGGCCAAAGGCCGGTCGTATTTACCCTGGTTTATCCGCAAAGGGAATTCCTCCGAATCAACGACGTCACACACCCTTTCTGGGCCAAACTCGACAAATTCGCCAACTGGAAAAACATCGCGTGAGAACTCGAGCGGTCGAAAAAAACGCCCGGCACACAGTTACTCGGTCAAGGTTCAGGGACTTGGAACTTTGAACGGTGATGAATGATCGCGCGTTCTCGCAGATTTTTTTTTCATTAACTCGTTAATTGATTAGCGAGGTCAAGGTTCACTGGGTCGAAGGTGTCGAGATCGCACGGGACCGGATTACCGATGCATGCTGTTCTCTCGGGTAATTCTTATTGGGAGAGAGGAAGAGAGAGAGAGAGAAATTGTGTCAAGAGTGCGTTCTCCAAAATGATCTATGGACGAGAGATCTATATCGCTAGGTGGACGAAAGAGTTTAAATTATTTTGGAATGTCACCGTGCGCAGTCCCGTGCCAAGTTGCATTTTCATGGAATTTTCATATTTTCTAGTCACAGGTCACGATTTCGCGAGGGAACCTTACCGGTCGCGGATTAGGCGTCCCGTTTTTTCCCCTGGAAACCGTTGCTGCGCTTTCGTGCGATACGTGCGAGGAGTCACAAGACGCTCGCATTGAAATTCTCCCGATTTCCCCGTGGAGCGAACGAGCGCTCGCTCGCTCTTGTGGTAGCCGATTTTAATCGGGTACACGGACCGAGCGACGCCACTCATAAACCGCATTCGACATCAGCCTCGTTCGATACATCCGAGGAATACAAAGTATTCCGGGCCACAGCCCAGAATCATTCGCTATCCTGTCCAACCAACTGCCCTCTCCCCCTCCTGCCGATTTTCCAACGATTCCCGCGATTTTTCTCCGATCTTTCGCCGGACAGTTTCAGCCGTTCCTTCGATTTTTCCTCGTATCGTCTTGATTTGGCTTTTTCGAATTTGGGTCTCACACGGGTTTCACGTCGCTTTACTCCATTTTGTGAATTTTTCCCCTCGACGCTACATTTTCAGATTGAACTAGTCGCGACTAGGTTCCTCGTTTCTGTCATCCACTTCCCTTCCTTTCCGTTCTATTTCACGGCCAGTGACAAACCCGTTTCGCGCATGATACACACCCGTGGAAACGGGCTCGACTGAAACACGGAATAAAAGTAAAAATCTCTAGTACTTCCAGTGAAACCAGATTCGAAACTTCCAGGGCAACCTGAATTCTGCCTCATGGCACAGAGAGAACTTTGTGTTATAACTGTTGTTCTCATTTTTACGCCGCTCCATTTCAGATCTCCTTCGAAAGATCGTATTCCACGCGTATTGTAATTTCGACGTATCCTAATTTCACAAACTCGAAACTCAGAAATCTCATTATACTCCCATCGGGGCTAATTTCTTCATACGCTCATTTACAATTCCCATCGAATCATGCGTATCCATAATGGTTCTTGACGGTAGTAGTCGCCATTATTGTTGGATCAAGGGAAATCGACGAGGACGACCAAGAAAGAGATTTTGCGAGGGCGCGCGTGGGCGTTCGATCTTTTATTTATGTATCGATATTAGTCGAATTCTTTTTTCATCCCGATGCATTGCGCAACGTCGCGCGACACTGTCGAAATTGAAATTTCGTCAAGTTCCTGCAATAATGGCTACGTGGGTAACGAAAAGAACCGCGTTCGTGGAGGTAGTTAGCGTGGGTGTCGAATTCAAGTTAGCCCGGGAGAACGTCGAGGAATTACGAAAGCGATTTGTCGCGTATCCCGATCTGCCTTTCGGTGTGCCAGTATCGAGGGTCATCGGCCCGAGAGAAATAAATTTCCAGAAGAATATGCCTTCTCGATGTCCGTCGCTTCATTCGTATTCAAGAGTAACGATCGCGTCGTATCCAAATTCTGCGATAATCGACTCCACCCGAGAATTCACGCTCGCTCCCAAGTTTCGGCTCGATTTTTGCGGTGTCCTTGAACGGCAACCTCGATGCCTCTTTACTGTGAAAACGGGGGAAAAAATCCTGACGAGAATCCTACAGGTACGAGAGATCGCACCTACGGCAATCGTGAGAGTTCGCTTCCGGTTCAGCGTGATCCTGAATCCTTGACGAGCCTGACGTTTCAGGACTCCGCGAGGAAGTTTCGAGGAGAGTACACTTTTCTAATAAAACTGCAGTTTTCTCCTTTAAAGAGGAGCGGACGAGATCATCGCGTTATCTCTTAAAACGTTGGAGGAAGAACTTACTTCCGGCATTTTAGCGTCGTTTACTCAACGAACCGCTCACAAGGCTGCTTTTTTTCGAGGGAGCTCGATGAGGATCGATAGCCGGCTAGTCACTTTCAATGGACGATCGCTTTGAGCATCACACGATCGTCCAAGCAGCGGCCCGTGTAAGTTGTTCGTTGCACGATCCACCCACCAGCAGAGTTTCCCGTCCCAGGAAACTGCGAGAGTTTTTCTCTCCGCGATGTCACCCCTGATGTCCCATCGTCTCCCATGCCCCATTGCGCGCTTAATTCTCGCTGGATGCTTCCCCGACGACTGTCCGAACTCTGACAACCACCCACCCACACCCCCGTACGGATAATCTCCCCCGAAATTTCCTAAAGTACCTGCGAAATCCATCGCGAAACTTTTCGGGTCTCGTATCGACAAAAGAAAAACAAATTCGGAAAAAAGAGATCTGAACTCTGACGGTTTTCGACCCTGACCCTCTCGACTACTCGGGGAAATTCTCAGGGAAATGTTCGGTCTTTCGATTGAACGGAGTTCGGCCACGTCGTTGTAAACGATCCTGAGCTCAACGGGGCTCGCTATTGATGGGAGATTCTTGTCTCGTGTTCGACACAAATGAGGTCTCGGAGAAGATCGGATCTACGTATTCTTTCCTCGACCGAAATTCTATGTAGAACAGAGCGCGAGCGACGAACACACGACGCGTGAGGTACCTTGCGCTTTACCGTTTCGTACGTACGTGCGTTAGTGCGTGCGTGAGTGAGTGCGTGCGTGCGTGCGTGCGTGCGTGCGTGATTTAAACGCTCGCTGAAGCGAGAACTTGTCAGCGGGTTTACACAAGTGTTGCGGGAATGTCCGTAGCTGTTCGGAATTATGGGAGGAATCTCTCCTATACATTCTACGGGCATTCTTCCGGGCCCGTTTCTTTCGTGCGTCTCTCCCGCGAAAATCATGAAAAATACACTTCTTCGAGCATCGATCGACCGCGAGCCCTTCCTCCACGCCCCACGCATAATTATCCTATCGATCACCAGGAAATTCCAGTTGAAATTCCCTCCGCGATATCGAGCCGTTTAACGCGAACCACCGATTCCACTCGGCTGTCGAGGGATAAGCGAAAAAGGAGAAACGTAAAGACACGCGAGAAGATCCGAGCGCGATACAAAAATGAGAAACAAAATGTCGTACCAATAAGATGTGCGACATTATGTCTGGACTTTCGAAATTCCTGGAAATGCCTTTTTTTAAGCGACACTTGCGCAATGGGGAACAGAGCGGGTGAGGGTGTTGGGATTAAGCGGGGGAGAGGGGGGAGGGGGAAGTTTTTTACGGCGAGTTTCGCAATAAAATGTGCAAGTAAGCCTGCGAGCCCGTTGAAGAGTCAGTTTCGCATTTGCAAAAGTGTGCTGGGAGCTTTTCAGTGAATTTGAGGTTAAAGACCGACGTACGCATCCTGTTTAGCGTCCACGCCCAAAGTATGCGGTCGCCGCTTGAAATTACGTAGGAAAGTACTGACCGAATACGGGACGAGTCTCTTTTTTTGATTTTTAAGGAAAGAATTCGAAAGACCTTGACGGCTCTCGACTATCCATTGCTACCGCTCCCCCATCCACTCTTCGTCGTTAGGTTGACCCGGAGACGCGTGAAACGACCTTAAAAATTCTAGCGGACCGGGAACTTTGGCTCCTGAGGAACGATCCCTCGGGATTCCCCGTGGAATTTTGCCCGAGACGATTTTTCCCGGCAACTCTCGTTTGCCGTCGAAATTCTTATCGGTGGAAAAGCGACTTTTCCGAATCAACCGAAGTTTCGCAGGATCTTCTCGCGAGTGTCTCCCGAAGACTCGAGCGACCGTGGAACCAGAAGAAAAACTGTTGGTTCGCGGGGGAGGTGGAGATGGGGCACGAATCGAGGGTTCTTGTCATTCCTTGAGCCCGGGGAAGGGGGTTTCGCCAATTAGCCTTTCGCAATTGGTAATTAGTCGCGAGCGGGGCTGGCAGGATGGATCCTGAGGGGACGGGGGGAAAATATGCATGCAAATAGTTTGCTGCCGAGCGCGGTCGTCGTTCCCAGCGAACGAGGCCTCTGCCACCACTTCTTCGCCCACATGGAAACTTAAGTTCAGTCTCTCCCTCCCCTCTCTCTCGAGTTCTGCTCCTAACGGGTCGGCTAACTACGGACGATTAGTCTCCTGGACGTTCCAATGTGAGCATTATGCACCTAATGAAAATCTGCTGATTTATCGGGCCGATTTATCGCTAATAATGTGACACTCCTGATTTCCTATCATTTGTAATCATTGGAATTGTTAGCGGCTATCAAACGCTCGTTTAGCGCGTATTTTCATCGGCCGTGGAAAAATCGACGCTACCACCACCCCCGCCAGCTACTTCCGCTCAAACTTTCTCACCTTCATCACGCAGTCCCGGGGGGAACCGGTTGGTACCGAATACCTCGAGAGTCGAGAGAAATATCGCGAGGAGATAGAGGGGAAAAAGAAGAATTTTTTCTTGGCGAATATTTAGGGGGTGGTAAGCGAGATCCAGATGATTATACCGGATGAGAATTCTCGGGATGTTCTTTCGTTTGTGGGAGAACTTTGTCGGTGAGAAGAGAGAGAGAGAGAGAGAGAGAGAGAGAGAGAGAGAGAGACATTGGCTGGCACAGTCCAGTCCGACGGACACAAAGGGGTCTCGAAGTATCCATAGATTCTCTTAGTTTACATTTTCGTTCCTGTCGCCGTGTCGCTCGTAGGGTCGATCTATTATTCCACTCTCTGGAATTTCCATGAGTCATTGAGCGTGTGTCGGCTCGCGCTAGATCGTGGACCCTGTTTTAAATTCATCTCCGGGAAAAGCGACGGTCGTCCCCGGGAAATTAGTTCACTCCCGCTTTCCACTGGAAAAGTTGGAGCCGCGAGAAGAAGTCCGGGACTTGCGAACACGAGGACGTTCCGGGTAACTTTGGCATCGGCGCGAACGACGGAAGGAAAATCCTCGAGTTTTTCAGAGAAAGGGACTCTGGGAGGCCGATCGATCGATCGCGCGACTATTTGGTGAAAAAAATCTCGAGAGGACGAGATCGAGGGGAAGATTGGGTCGTTGGAACTTCGATCGAGCGAGCTAAGAAGTCCGGCCACTTTTAGCGTTTCGTGGTCGAAACTGGCGCAAGGTGTCGGGAAAGGGTTGAATCCGGTATTCGTGGTATGCGAACTTCCGGAATTGGAGACTCGCGGTATCCGCGTGGTATCCAGCAGTCTGGAGAAGGCCTCCTTGGTATTCAGCAGCACCGGCAGTGCTGGTCTCGGTATTCAGACACTGTCTCTTAATTGTACGAGGTGTCCGTACATGCTCGACTGTCTATCCTTCGCGGCTGCAAGTCAACACGCATAGCCGCCGTACGCCGCCTTGAATTATTTAGAGCCCGGGGGCCCCAGGAGGGTCCGCGATGCTCAGCTTCACCGGCGGGAGCGACACCGCGTGGGAAATTAAATTTTCACGGCGAAACTTTTTCCATTTTCACGTGGCGCGAATGATCGGAGTCTGACTCTCCCTCCCTCCCTCCCTCCCCCTCTCTCTCTCTCTCTCTCTATCTCTCGCGACACTCTCAACGGGGAAAAGCGATCGATCCTCGTCTCCAGCGCACTTCCTCCTCCGCGGGAACTCCATTAGAAACTTTGACTGAAAAACTCGAAACTCGGCGGCTCTCCCAGGAAAAAGCGGAAAATACACGCGCGGAGACTACGGCGATTTTTCGAGCTCGCCCCCGCAAGTTCGCGAGTACCCGACACATTTCTCTCCCCCGAGAGTCGGGAGTCGGGAGTTCCCGGTTGGGAGGAGATATCACACAGAGGGAGGAGGTGGAGGGATTCGTCACCTCCCGGACGAGGGTGGAAAGTCGCACAGGTATATCACACTGGGCCGCGGTCGTACGAGGAAGAAGGAGAAGAGGAGCAACTTTCCTGCTCGTCCTCCTCCCGCCGCTCCTCCTCCCAGCAAGAGCACGGTCCCGTAAAAACAGAATCACTTGGTCATCTTGATGAAAAGTACAGCACTGGCATACAGCAGGTGTCACCATAGAGAATCCCCCATTGACTCCCTCATACTCGTAGATCGAGAACGTGCTCCGGCGACACTCGCGTGGGCGTTCTTGGGTCCTCGCGTGGCGGTAGAAACGCGGGCCACTTGGGACTTACCTAGAGAGGACGGTGGTCCTTGGTGGTCCGGGCCTGAATCCGTGGATCCCGTTCTCCTGGGGGTAGCTCCGGAAACCTGGGGAGAACTCTTCACCGGGGAGAGGTTTACTCGCAGGAGGTTTCACGCGATTTCACTGTGGCCTCGTAGTAGGTTTCCCTTCGTCCCGGGGAGGGTCCCTATCGCGATGCTCTCGATCGGTGGGGCAACACGCGTGTCCTGTTTCCCCTGCTGTCTCGCGCCCTCGGGAGAGCGTGTGCGAGCAGAGTGAACGAGCGCAGGTCTCTAGTGTCCCCTAAATCACGCGACCGCGCCGAACGAACAGAAGTGAACTACTCGTGCGCCGCCGGTTCACGGTACCTTAAATACCTTGCAGCCGCGCCGCCGCTCCACCACCGCCGCCACAGCCGCCGTCACCGGCGTCGAGTACGGCCCCTACCTCGCCGCCCCACGCCTCACCCGGATTGGCGGGGGAGAGCGATCTGCCCGCCGGCTACGCGAGAGAGGATCCTCTCTGTATTCTGACTCTCCTTCTTCTTCGTCTTCTACTTCTTCTTCTTCTTCTTCTTCTTCTTCCATCTCCTCCTTCAGCTTCTTCTTCTTCTTCTTCTTCTTCTTCTTCTTCCTCCATGTTCTTTCCCTTCCTCAGATTCTTTTATTCTCTCGATTCTTCCGATTCTTTTCCTCAAGCTCCATGTTCTTTCAAAGTGCTTCTCTCCCCTTTGTGGCAACTCTTTCTTTTTGGGTTATTCCCTCGGTCTTTCCGCATCTTCGTTTCTGCCCTTTATCTCCCCTCCCATTTCCTCCACGAAGCGCCAGCTCCGCCTGTAGAAACTACCTGGCCCGTGTGGGATGCGATGACCTTCCTTGAAATATTCAGCAGGTGTCCCTAATCAGGCCACTTATTGCTGATTCACAGTCCATTATTATTGTAATATCGCGTTGAAATTCCTTTCACGCGAGTTTAAAGGGTTGATCGATTTTCGTCGGTTTTCGTCGATAGACCAAGAGAGCGAGCGAGCTCCCGTAATTCCCGCGGGATTTTGAAAACTTCAACATCTCGTCGAAGGCTTCGGCATCTTCGCATCGTGTCTCAATGATCTGAATTTTAATTTCATTCAGAGAATGGGGGAGAGAGAGACGGAGAATCTCCGATACGGGGGGGAGAGTCCAGATCGATCGGTCGACTTTTCTTTTCGGCCGGCGCTCGATGTGAGTGACGTCAGGTTCGTTTTCGGTGTCGTTGATATCATTGAGGAGAGGCGATGCTCGCCGCTGTCGAAGAGGACGAATCCGCGAGGTTGAACGAGCAAGCGAGCGAGCGTAAAGAGGACTATTCAAGAGGAAAAGGGGATTTGCGCAGGCGCAGCTGCGTTTCAGCTCGGCAGTTGCGTCCGTTCGAGCGCATTCGCGTTCCGCACGCTCCTCAGGAAGTATCTTCTCTTCGACCTCCGGACGAATCCCACTCCGATCCTCGTCAAAACGTAGCGATCTTCCTGCGGTAAAATCCACCCGCGGCAAGAAAGAACGCTCTCGATTTAGGGTTTCCCAGCCATCCCGTTGTTCTGACGGATCCAGAGGTTTTTCTCGAGGGCTCTCCGCTGTCGCGAGATATTCCGGAGATCCTCCAAACGTTCCCAGAATTCTCTTCTTGAATATCGTCAGGAGGAGATGCGACATAGACTCGAAAGCTGGAAGCACACCGTACGTGCGTGTAGAATGACAAACACGTTTATAATTACAGCTCGACTCGTCGACTCCTCGACTCCTGTCCAGTGGACCTGGATATTTGGTCACTCGAAAAGAAAACGGTACTTCTCGAAACTCGGATGATGAAATGTAATACATACCCAATGATTCACGGGTGTTCTGGCCAGTTCTGCCGGACGTCCCTCGATTATTCCAACGTGCCACGAAAGTTCTTATCTTCGGAAATCTGTCGATGGACTTGACGCGCGATCAATGAGGCAGATCCGTTTAACGAGAAGAGAGAGAGAGAGAGAGAGAGAGGGAAGGCAGAAGGATGGAGAGAAGGAGAGGGCACCGGGAAAAATGGCAGGATTCTACAAATGTTCCACCGTTGGAGTCCTGGGACTCCGCGAGGATCGGTCGGCATTGGTCAATGGCATTGGAAATTCAATCTGCCGAGTCACAATCGATCGATACGTCGAGATCCTCGCGGGGGGAGCTAGAGGAGAAACGAGAAGAACCACACGCAAATCCGAACCATAAGAGACGCGCGAGTCCCTGAGAAAAAGCTGAACCACGGGAAGTTCGCGGAGACGAGGGTCCTCCGGGAAATTCCCAGCAGCTGCGAGGAAAAATTCTCTCCGCTCCGAGAGAACGGAGAATTTCGGTATCATGGGAAATTTCAGGGGAACGGGGTGGGCGGGGGATTCGGAGGATTCTTCACGTTTGACTTTAGTGAGAATTGCTCAATAGCGATGGACGCGCTCAGTCCGCTGAGTCAGTATCGGTACATTGAGGATCTCGTGGAGAGAGGAAGGGGAGAGGGGAGTTGCAAAAGGAGAACGCGCGAAGCCCGAGGAGGTGGGCACCGCGTGTCCAGACGAATTTCAAGCCGCCAAACGTTCCAGGAACATCTCCCGGCGAAACTCTTCTGCGAATTCTCCTGCCAAAAACCCCGACACCCCACCTACGTCATTGTCCAGCTTTTTTTTTCCCCATGAAATTTGCCAGCTTTCTTGCCAACCCTTTGGATAGCTGCGCTGGCATTTCATTTCAGAGCTGGATAAGATATGGCTCTTCACGGGGAATTCTCGAAAACTCACTTTTATTCGGTCCCAACCCCCGTATCGGGTAACAATTTGTAAGCTGCTCCTGCAAATAAAGGATTGTTCTTTCATCAACCGGAAGTTTTTTTTTTCTCTTCTTCCTTTATTTCTTTTATCGCAAAGTAGCTTCTTGCGACTGGATCGTACATCTTACAGAGACCACCATTGTCACCGTTACCATTTTCCTAGAGTCCGTAGCGAGGGAACTTTTTTCACGGAAAACGAGAGTACATCGCACAAGTTCATTCCTTATGCGAATATTATCTATTGAAGTCTCCGACGGCGTTCGCTCGCAGCTAGGTGAGATAGACTGGCGAATAATTTAGAGAAACGCGACGAATTAAGAAAGATATTTCCCTTGTGAAAAGTACAGTGAATATTCTATGGGAATTTGCGGGAGACTCTCGCGCGCGGATCGTTGAAAACAACATTTTTCAACGTTGGCAAAGTTCAATAAACGATGAAATATCTTCGCATGGAAGTTGCGCTACGCGGTATCAGATGGCCGACGTATTTGACAAAGCTGGATAAATATGTAATAAGTTGGAATTAACGTTTCACGCGCGCGCGCGCGCGCGCGAGAAAGAGAGAGAGAGAGAGACTCGAGCAACGTATTGTTAAAAGATTTTTCTCGGTAGTCAAAGTGGAGGGCGAGTGTGCAGCACAGGCGGTTCAACAACTTCATAATTGGAAATTCTTCCTACAAGATGCTCCGTGCCTAGCGGTTTTTCCTGTATTTGATTAACTGTTCGAACTATCTGCCTTTTCTATGATTCCTCGAGATTCTCCGCAGGAGTGCACTCGTCATGGAGGCACAACGGCATATGCGAGGAAACCACTTGGAGTGCAAATTTTTCCCTGAAACTTCGTCCAACTTAGCGTTTCAGCTTTGAAAACCTACTCAACTCGGCCATCAATTTCAAGCGAAGTCCGGCTACGATACTCCGGAACTAGCGAGTAATCTTTGCCAATAGGACAGGTGGAGCAGAATCGAATTAGTGGGAAAAAATTTCGTTTTCGAGTAGAGTTTTGATTGGATTGCTCAATTGGGAAAGTTTACGGGGTCCAGGGAAGGAGATCAGAAGGAGCCTGGAAAGTCCGGATGACGCAAATTGGCGAGGTTCACGCGAGGCTTCAGGTGGATTCACCTTGGCTCTCCTTAGTGGCCTGCGGAGTACAGCGGAATTCGGTTCAGCGAACCGAACCAACGAACCGACGCAACGTTCTCCTCCACCTTTCACAAACGGTGCCATTGACACTGACATAATATCGCCAAAGTGGCGAGCGTCCGCTTGAAAATCGTGACGAACCTCTGAAACTTCGCAAGGAAACTTCGAGTGCGAACTTCTCCATCTTCCACATAAAATCATTTTGTTCCAAGGCCTCCCGAGTTGTTCCACGAAACTTTCATCCCTCTCGAAACACGCACACTGGCCGGATATCGATAAAGTGGCGAGTGTCCGACCAAAAATTGGGACAAACTACTGAAATTCCAGAAGGAGGCTTTTGGCGCGATCTCCCTCATTCTTTACCCCTCTTTGTGCGAAAGAACCCCTAGAAACCCTTCCACGTAACTTTATTCTCCATTAAATCACGCACACGACTAATTAGCGTGGATGAATTTCCAAGTATAATCCCCCCCCCCCCCTCCCCTTCAGTAACGTGTTAATTACGATTGTATGTTAATACGAGAGTGGCTGGGCTTGATTCTGTAAGTGAGTTTTCATGCCATTGAGGAAAATCTCAATGGGAGAAACGACTGGTCGGTCTGGCCTGACGTAACGTAACTCTTTTACCTTTGGCAAACGGTGCCATTGACACTGACATAATATCGCCAAACCGTCGAGCGACTGGGAGTCACGACAAGCAGTGAAATTGCCACGGGTTATGCCTCTTGCATAACTGCCTAGCCCATGTTCTCGAGAGAGAAGGATGTAGGAAAACTAAAATCAGCGAGAGAGAGAGAGAGAGAGAGAGAGTCAAGAGACTCGGAGAAAGACTAAGGGACTCCAGCCAGACGGTGAACTTGACCTGAATCTTGAACAGGGAGAAAGAACGAGCACGCTTCTTTTTCGAAAAGAAAAGATCGCACGAACGAAAAAAGGTAAAGGACCTGGAACTTGGAATAACGGATTCAATTGATTGAATCGCCGGATTTCAGCTGGGAAGCGGAGAAGATCGCACGAAGCGAAAATTTAGGCCAGACGTATTAATTGGATTTATCGTTGGCGCTTCCTCTCGTCTCTATGAAATAAATGATTTCATCCGCGAAAGAGATGGGAGCGAAGAGATAGATGCAAAACCGAAAGAATCGCTGGAAACGAATTCAATTTGTTCGTTATAGAGGAAGAAAAGAGCGATGGAATACGAACGAAAAAATATTTGGCTTTTGATAAATTGGATATTAGAGGGCATTCTCTCTAGAAGACGCGCGTTTGTGTTCCTGGTATGTGTGTGATGTAAGGTGATTTTGCAAGATATTACGAAGAAACAGGAGAAAGTGATAGAGGAGAAAGAGAAAGAAAGCAGCCGTCAAGTAGTAGTAAACTTGACCTGAATCTCGAGTAAGGAGAAAGAATCATCGTGAGTTCTCGTGGAAGGGAGGAGAAAGGGGAGGAAGAAAGAGCGGAAGAGCAAGCGAGACGGGAAGAAAATTACTTTCGATTTCGTGCTCTTCCAATCCCCGGATACACTTTCTCCCTCGGTCTCTCCTTCCTTCTCTCTCTCTCTCTCGCCTCGAACGATTTCCTCCTCCGTCCTTTTCCATTATGCCAATTCTAATGGGCGATATGCTTGCGCCACTTCAATGTCAAGGTTGTTGCTAATGGTTCAAGGTCAACCCCCTGACCTTCCGCGGATCAACGATCTCTTACTCAATAGAGATAGCGCCACTCTCGTTCTTCGGGAATTCTTTTCTGGTGTGCGCGATAAATCACGAGACGATTTTTTTCACCCGTCAGCAGAAACCACATTTTATTCAAGATACTTCGACAATTAATCACATGGTTTTTAGGATGGTACGCGCCGTATCTCCCGTTTCTTCGTTTCGATCTCCGGCAAATCTCGCGTTTCCACACTTTCCTCTCCCTCGAATGTTCCGGAATACGAGGCCTCGAATAGCTTCGATTTTTCCAGCAATTTAGGCGATAGCAGCAGCGATGCTCGGTGGCTCTCTTCGGGTTCTCGTTGCAAGCGTACTACAGTCTAAGTACGTGCAAGCCGGCACACGCGCGCGCAAAGCGGAATAGCTTTCCTGCGATGAAAAACGATAAATCGAGATCGGTAGATCCTAGAGACGCGAGACAATACCCCGGTCTTCGGAGGGACCAGATCGACGAACGTCCTTGCGATACTCCCCAAGTACAATGAACTTTTGCACGATCCATTCTTTATCGCGAATCTCTCACGCGATCGCTACGGACATTCCCGCAAGGATTCCGAAGGGAGAAGATTTTTTTTCTTTTGTTTTCTCGGGGAGACGATTTTCCCTCTTTCGCAATGGGGGAGCACGTTTTTCGTGGTTTCGCCGGAGATTCTTGGTCGCCAGTGTCCGCGCGAGCCAAAGTGCTCGGAAAAGCTTTAAAACGGAGCGTAATTCAACGGGATGGCCGGCGGAGAGTACTCTGGTGCTCGGAGGAAGATCATGGCTGCCGCGGAAGACTCTATGTTCCCTTTCCGCGATTTAACTGTAACACGTCCAGCGGCGAATATGGCGGCGAGCATCGTCGCTCTGGCAAATGGAGATATTATGCGGACCTCCCGCGCGACTCGCCTCTTAAAAAGGAACCCCAGCCCCCCTCCGGAGTTTTCCGGCCCGTGTAAAGCGCGCGAGATATGCTCAGCCGGAAGTGGAAGGCCGCCACGCGTATTTCTCGCGAGGCTCGCCGCACCGCGCGCTTTCAGCCTCGTAAACTCCGGATTTTACGCGTTAGCTCGACTTTTGCCCTTTTGCTTTTGCTTTTGCTGCGCAGCGGCCAGGAACTTACGGGCTCGCCCGAACACTCCACCAGATCCTCGGAGTACTCCCGCGCGAACCCCGACACTTTCCCTCCCTCTGGAAACTCCTCGCGAGTTTAGAAATTTACAAATTTCTCCGGATCTTCTCCTACGCTTTGATACCCCCCAAACCTCTCACCCTCTCGATGTCCGTGGAATCCGTTAGAAGGCACGCGCGAAATCCAGTCGAGTTTCTAATACCCGAGTGCTCTTGTAATTTTCCGAGGTTGCCGAGGGTCAAGTTTCGAGGAAAATTGAAATTTCTTCGAAGAGAGAGCAAGAGGGTGAGTTTTCTCGAATTATTCGAATCCCCGGAACATCGGGAGCGACATCTTATTCGACGACGTGGCCTGGAGCTCTCCTCTAAACGCTTTTCCCTGGAAGAGGGTAAATTCTGCGAGATAGTTCTCGCGAGGGGAACGAAGGAAATCAATAGCGTTGCTAGGCTGGCCGAAGAGTATGGGACGACGATGATGCTTTTAAAGCGCCAAGCATTTCAGAGCACCGAGCGTGCACACAGTTCGCTTTGTGAAAGCTGAATTAGTTTCTTCCACGCGCAAATTGAATCTTATCGAGTTTCCACGCGAACCTCCAAATGAAATTTATCGAATAATTCACTTCCTTCTCCCGGTGCCGTGGCACCCTTCCCCACCTCCTCGCCCTCTTCTAACGCGACACGACGAGAATCATCGGTAAACACGTGGAAAGTACCGAGAATACAAGCCAGGGAAGCCAAACGTCCGATATTTTCCCGAAGCACAGCGCCAATCTCGCTAGAGTGGAGCCACTCCTCGTTCCGAGGGTCGGGGGATACGAATATATGACTTTTTCAAGTTCACCACGCGATGGAAGGGTGGTGGAAGCAATAAGAGAGCAACCGTTCCCCCATCAACCCCGGATAGTTCTTCACCCACTCTTACCCTCGGTGTTTTCCAACTTAATTTCAATGATCGCGAGACGATCGGGGTTCGAACCTAAATACCGTCTAATTGCGTTTTACAATTGGGCGAGTTTTCCTCCACTTTCGTTTTCTCTCGCTCTCCTCCGTTCCAGCAAATCGTCGCGGCGCGCGACTGGGATCCTCGAGGAAGATGAGAACGCCCGGTGCCTCTGCTTTTGATATTCATTTATCAGGGTGGCAATATTGGAGGATGACTCGCCCGAATGCCAGAGAAATTTCACGGGGTCAAAATATAAATCGTTCGTTCGCTCATCCATGAAGACCTTTCGCGCTGCCATCGCTGCATGGTGCATGGTGCATGGTGCATGGTGCAACCCCTCGTGCCTCTTCTTCGCCATGAATACACCGGCATGGCGTCATTCGCCCGATGTGCACGCGTCTGTTATCTCAGACACCCGCCCTCTCCCCCAAAATATAGAATAATGTATTCCGTGCGCTCCTCCACCCCCTCAGAGTATATTAATCGAGACTGCAATAGCGAAGATTGATGGAAAATTTCTGAAGGGTGCCGTAACGGGATTCATTAAAGGAATCCCACGGTGGATCCCGCGAACGATCGAACTGATCGATTTACCACACGAAAAAGAAGAGAGAGAGAGAAAGAGAGAGAGAGAGAGATACGTTCTAGATCGAAATTCTCCATACTCCTTTGTCCGGCCAAAAGGAATCGTTGGTTTCATCGCGTTCAGCCTTGAACTTGAGTCATAAATTATTGGCAGAACGATCGCGATCGTTATCCTAAATAGATCGCGCTTGAAATTAGGTGTATTTACGCGGACTCCGCTCGCCTAGACTCTTGACCGAGTGTAACTATTTCATTTGGACGTTTACGAGGAAATTACGTCCGGTAACGCCCGACTCCTGGTAATTTCCAGTCATTTTATAGACTTGCCGTAAAGTCCGCCAAGCCTGCGAATAGTGACCACTGATCGCTGACTATTTTATGATTTATTGTGCCACGCTGCTGTCCAGGTTTTGCACTAACCGATGAGCTTTATCGTTACTGATTGGCTAAAAATGAAACTGCGCTCTACGAGCCCTCCTGGAATCATCTAGGGAACCCATTTCGCACGAGGGCACCCCATGATTATTATTTATTATTTATTCACCCGCAGGAATTTCACCCGTTTCCCCGGTGAATCCTTCGTCGCGTCGGAGTGCGCGTCGATCCTTCAGTTTTCTCGTCAGTTCCATCGGTGATTTTTCTCTCGTTAGAAGAATTCGCACGAATGCGTGGGTGGCACTCCCCTTTTTTGGACGAGGGGCAAACGCACTGGAGGAGAGAGTCGAGGGAGTACATTAAATTTCCTTGGCAGAATGGAAATTAGCGAGGTCGTCCAGTGTTTCTGAAAAGCAGACATGTTTGGATTGTCGAATGGGAATGGAGAGACAAAGAAGGGAAATGAAAAATGGCCTTGGCCATTGTTCCGCTCGGTGTGTGTGTACAAGGGAAGTGGCGAGGCTGAAATGAAATGTCAAACGGAGCGCTGGTCGAAGACACGAGGGGTGCAAGAAATTTGGGAACGAGGCTGCTGGCTGGGGAAACCAACTATGAAGACCTCTTGGAGGATCCACTTGGTATCAAAGAGATTCTCTTGCCCCATCACGTTCCTGCAGTAATCAACTTTGCCTTGCCATCGGGGGTGGGGAATGTGGGGGTTTCTCAACAAATTCGTTCTCCTACTCTCTCGCTTCAATCAGGAACAATCAATTCCTCGATACTGAGGGTAGGATTATGAATGAAACGTTTCTCTCTCTCTCGAGTTTCCATTTCACTCTCGATTCGTGGCAGCGGTTAACGAAACGTTGATTCCGCGCTGAGAGTAAGCCGCGCCTGGTATTCCCGATTGGAAACAGAGTAGCATGGCTGGAGGAATTTTCCCGGTGATCGAAGCGATGCGGAAGATACCGTAATGCACGCAATTAATTCGTGGAAGCACGAAATTGATGTGCTTTAGGGTTTGCTGCTTAATTAAAGCTTATAGCAGTAAGTTGCGGATGACAAAGCTGAGCTGTCTTCTGGCGCTGACAGAAGGCGCCACGCAAGGTAGGAACTAACGAATCAATTAGCGAGCATTTTCTCGCCGCCCACGATGCGCTTGAGCTCTCGTTAGGTTGTCGAGATAAGAGAAATCGCTGCCGAAGAAGATCCAGCGTGGTTCACGTTCCTCCGCCGAGTCTCCCGACGATTATGGCTTGGCCCGTCCCGGAAATTCGATATCTCGATCGGCACGCAACTCGGCGCTGAGATTTTCACTCCCGGAAGGAGAGGATCTCCCGCCGTGTGTGAGTAATCGAGCCACTCGGATATACCACGAAGGGAATATCCTGGGAAGCCACGGGTTAATTTTAAGACGCGGTCGCCATTCGATTTTTACATAACCCCCAATCAGCGCCCCCGTGACTAATCGCGCTTCCTTCCTGCCGCTTCGTCAGAATTAGCCCGGCCAATTATAACCGAAGGATAACGGAACTCCCGCAGATCGATCGCAATCAGGAAAATTATTGAATTCGCCATCCCCCTATCTGGAATCAGGCTATTTCTCGTAAATCAAATAAATCAAGCGAATGTGAGACTTTTTCTAGAAAAATTGACTCGAACGGAGGAGCCGACTCTTCTTCCTCCCTCGGTTTATTAGTCAAGATACACTTATTATTTAGAAACCTCGAGGATCGAGGTTTTTCTCGAGATATTTCTCTCTCTCTCTCTCTCTCTCTCTTGGATTTAATATGGCGTCTCCTTAAATAGTATATATTACGGCAGCTTCTCCTCTCGCCAAGTATTAATAAAACTTGATGAGGACCACGATCGTGTAAACTTGCCATATAGGAATTGTTCTATTTATCATCCCTTTAAATCAATGTACCTCCCATAAATCAAGTGCGTCTCTCCGATTAATTTTCAACAAACGTTTTCTTGCCACGTAATAAAAAGCTCGTAATTCTTTCCTGTAGATCGTCGGAGAGATAAAAAAAAAGACAGGATCATTATGTGTTCTGTCAAGTCACTTTTATTCGAGGATAGTGGAGACCTGACAAAAACCCAGTTGCGATGCACCGTTGTATGAAACAGTTTCAGACAACAGGTGCCATTTCGAGATTGAGATTTCCTGATCACATTCGAGATACTCCACGGCCGATAATTATTATCATTGCTCGAAATCGACGTTTCTTTTCATCCCATCTCACCCCTTGGGACTTCCTTCTTCTCTTTGCTTCTTCCCGATTAGGCCTGTCGGGAATTTTGGACATTCGATGACCTTGACGATTGGTTCACGGTACCGTTTTCCAACGATAGGACCACGGAACGTGTGGGAACGAACGACCGACGTATCGATCCATCGAAAAATCCAGCAATCGAATCAGCTTTTGATCGTTGCTTATCGACGCGAGTGGTTTGCCCCATGAAATTTCAAGAAAAGTCTTTACTTAATTAGAAACGAAGAAAATTGAAGCGAGAAGAATCTCGATATACATGTGTGTGTTTGTGTGTGTGTGTGTGTGTGTGCGTGTGCGTGTTTAACGAAAGTCGAGACTAAGAGAGATTAGGAAATGAGCAAAAAAAAGGTTCTTTCATGGTTTCTACCTCGCATTCTGGTATTAGAGGTACCAATCTGAAATCCCGATAGACCAACGATGACAATAGCAATTGGGTAGTTACGGTACCCATCAATGGACCTACTGTGGTCGATACCGAAAATATTGCTCGGTCATAAGGCAAATCCGACAAACTCAGCCAACAATGGTCACCAGCACTAGAAAACAGTAATTTTGCTATCCGTTAGCTCTCATCCAAATAAGTCCCGATACGACATTCCAGTGAAAATAGCGAAGCTAATAAGTTGCTGAAAAAAAAAATCACTAATAGAACCAGACCATATAATCCCTAAGCTATTTGAACTTAATATATTACAGTGCTAGCTGGAATATCAATTATCCAAGGCTCTACACTCGACAGAACGCGGTAATACGTGCTTACCGGTGCACAAGTGCAAACTGCAATTTTACAATAAAAATAATTTGCAACTTAATAACCGTTAAACTGCCGGATTTCGCCTAACAATTATGCTACAAGGCGCAGCTCGGTGTTGTTATGTACGCTTGGCTGAATAGGAACGACTTGCCGGGAAACAAGGTATTCCACTGCTTGAAACGTAGTCACGAGAACTTGGCTGTTTAACGAGACAGTTGCGTGATCGCACAATTTCTCTATAATTATCAAATTCTTACCTACATAAATAACACGACGAAGCGTCTGTAATAAGGTTTGGTTGACAAAATTCCTTTGGATCATAGGCGTCTAAAATTTCTTGGTGTTTGGTCTACCAAGTTCCGCTGATTTGCTCAGTGATAGATCGATCTTGCAGCTCCACCCGAGGACTCGAGCTCTTCGATATTCAAACGCAAATGCACGAGTGCTTTCGTAAAATGAAGCGATTGGCCAAACGATGATTTGGAATGGAGCCAGTGCGTACGGAGAGGGGTGATAGTTAAAAGCAGCTCCCTTATAACGAGTTTATTAAATATTTAATCCAGCCAGTTGATTTCGAACCGATCGGGGGAGAATCAACTAGTTTCGCGTTTCTACGGGTACTGGTAAGCCAATGCTTAGCAATGCAGGAGCAAACTAATAATTAGATTCATTTTGCGGGAGCGATAATAGGAAGGTATCGATAGATTTCCAGCAGAGTCAGAGAAAAAGCGTTGAAGCGGATTCACACGAAGCATATCCTGCTGCTTAATTCGGTACTTCCCTCGCGAAGAAGCAACTCAGCAGTAAATGGGATATTCCCAGCCGAGATTTTCCTTCTATCGATCGAAGGGGTTCATGGACCCCGCACGATACAAGCAGCCGTAACGTCATTACGAGAAACACGATCCCGGCCCCCGAGAAAATTACCGGGAATTTTTCCGGGTGCTCCCGGTGCACGAAACCAACCGACGTGTCCTGTGTACTCTACCATCTATACAGGATGTTTCAAAACTCATAAATCCTCTCCTTTTATCGTGCAATGGGAATCTTCATTGAATTCGCGATAAAAATGTTCCCGGGCATTTTTTCGTTGGACGCGTAATTGATTAGTTATCGCTTAACGAAGATGACCAATGAGCGTACGGTTGTAGAGACACGCCCACTTTACGCTGATTAGCCAACATTATTAATCGATAATTCATCAACTGGACGTCCGATTGAAAAACGATAAAGAACTTTTCCACTTGGAATTTCAAGATGAATAACGAGCTGTAGTTTGCGATTGGCTATTTCTGAGACACCCTGTACATAAAGGACGCTATTACGTTAGTTCGTGCGTGGTTACGTTCAAATGCTTCCACTGAGGGATTGCAGATACAAATCTTCATATGGCATAAAAGCGTGGAGGATGCTCCAAGCACGAATGCTAAAAAGACTACTAAGCTTTTCCTGCTGCTGCTCCTTCTTCTTTTTCTTCTCCCTCTTCCTTGATTGGTGTCTTTTAACGTCCACTTTGATGCTACTTATTATGGGATCTCGTAAAAATCTCGCGTGTATCAACGATGTCAGAAAATTCTATTAGTTCCTCAAAGTCCTGTCTTCGAAATGGTTAATTCCTCGTCGAAGTGTTTCCTCGTTTTAACTATAAGAATCTCTGGCTATCGAACTTTTATATCACAGGATATTTTAGTCCTAGATTTAGTACGATCTGCGACGGTGCTCTTTCGCTCCGCATCGTCAAAAAATAGAACACCAAATAGAATTATTTCTATGAGCATTATACACATCCTTCCTCAGTGGTATAATTTTAACTGTACTCTTTTTCTTTTACGATGCGATTGAGACAGCAAATTAGACTCGTTGACGTAGATAAGAGCAAATTATCGGAAGCATAGTGCCTAACGGTATAATTTGGCAGAATTCTTCTTCGTTAGATCCTGTTTGATACGATCGACAGTTCCTTTGAGAATCGCGCGAATGTGGCCTTATTCGTTCGTTCAATTGAGTTATTATAATGGCTCTTCCACGAGGTCCCACCATAGATTATCAATCCAATCACACGGTTCGTTCGTTTTAAACAAGCCCGCAGAATGATTTCCCATTGCCCTTGAAACTAGAGTCCACCTTTCTATCCAAGTCCATTATTTTTTGAGTACGCGTACGAAGCCCCCTAGATTCTAACGATACAACCGTACTCTATCGCACCGATATTCATGGAGACCCCCCCGCCCCAACCCCCCATCCCTCCGAACGCCAATCACCATCGAACGTTATTAACTCAATGTTTGACCCACAGAAGCAAGCGCGGTCTCCTTTTTAAAAAGCAGAAGCGAAAAACCCGAGAGCCACGAAACATATATCGCATGTAGAGCTACGAATAACAATTTGTGCCCTTCATTGTCGAGTTAATAGGTATCCAATTATTATTAATATCGAGCCATATATCCAGGATATTATCATCGTAGCAAATGGACCATTAGGTTCTGTTGGAGGCTGCGGAGAAGAAAGGCAAAGCAGCTCGGGAGAAAGGGCCGAGGGAGAGGGGGTGGGAAGGATTCCTTCCCGGAGGGACATCAGGGAGTAATCACGTCTTCAGGTATTCATTACCATCACGAGCACGAGTCTCGATCGCGGTAAGTTAAAGTAATCGCAACAATAACAGCCTTGTTAGGCCGCCTCCTACCTCGTTACCGCCGCTCCACGTAGCCATACTTCTGGGTTACAGTAATGCGCGTGCACCATTGCCCGGTAACTCGTGTAACAAAGTGTAATGGCCGCGTTGTTCGATTTCTCCTGGAAGAGCGTCCATCTTCCTCTCGCGTTTAAGCCACTTCGCCAGCTAATGACCACGCTAAGAACACGACGCGAGGTGCTCTTGTGAAATCACCGCATGGACCGTGGACCAGAGACCGATCACCTTCAAAAGAATTTCTCTCATCGTGATAAGACCTTGAATCTGTTCATTGGTTCTGCGATCTCGAGCTTCTCTCTCGCCGCGCATCTCCCGGGGCGCGTTTGCTATCAATCGCGCTCCGAATCTGATTCCCTCGATCGCAGTTTTTCGCATCGGTGTCCTCCAAAGACTCCAAAGTAGCGAACGGTACACACTCGTCTAAGAAACAGATGGCCGAAAAAATTTGGAGGGAATTTATTTGGTTTTTCTCTTTCCTTTCGCGAACGATCCATTTTAAGTAGTCGAATCTATTTTAAGGCGAACCAGTCGCGTGGCACAATGCGTATGGACGTTTCCCTCGTAATTATCACGAAACGAGGCCGGTGACCGTTAAAGCAGACG
This sequence comes from Sclerodermus sp. 'alternatusi', assembly GCA_037305995.1. Taxonomy (NCBI): domain Eukaryota; kingdom Metazoa; phylum Arthropoda; class Insecta; order Hymenoptera; family Bethylidae; genus Sclerodermus; species Sclerodermus sp. 'alternatusi'. The sequence continues at coordinate 2,206,195 of CM074553.1, forward strand.
ATTTCAAGGCGAGCTTATCGGTTTTAATCGTTTTTAATAAGGGACTTAGCCGCACCTAACAAGGTACGGACAGTCCGCTAAGATTAATAGAACGCACTGCCTCAATACAATTAATTGATTAAGTCCATTAATTTTAGTAATGGCATTCTAAGCTGATATTACATCGGTTAATAAAAGCTCTGGTTTTATTAATCGGCTCTTATCGGCAATAGCCGGCGCAATAAATTCTTGCATAATCTACGGCTTCAATTTAAACGAGTATGGCGTTCGGCGATTTTTCCAGCAAGTTCCAGCGCTCGTTTTTCGATTTACTCGTTCAAGTCGAAAGGCGAGCAAAAGAACGACGGTTGTTTCATTAAGGCTTACATGAATTGGGATATCTCGTAGCAGGTAGTTACACGACGGCGCCAGCGATTGGCACCGCCGGGATTATTATTCATTGTGCAACTTGTACTACACCCGGAGCTTATATAGATAAACGATAACGCCGCTGCAATAATTAGCCTTGAATTATTCGGCCGCGTGGAATATGCATTGCGTGCAGCTGCCGTTCGCGTAATTTCAAGTGCAATGAATCCTCCTTCCGTTTCTCCCACCCCCTCGCCTTTGCTTCACCTTTGCTTCGCCTTCTCCCCCTCTTCCTCTAAGCCACCCCCGCCCGCATCTTTTAACCACCTCGCGCCAGTCCCCCGGCATTTCTTGCGTCTTCACTAAGTAGCTGCCGAGTTTACCTTGGCACTTTGCGCAGCTGGCATATTCCGGAATGCAAACCGTAAAAATGCACGTGCCATCTCACTCACGGGTTTTCTCGGCTGCTACCGATCTTCCATCCGTCGTCGGATACCGCCAAAACGATTCCGCGAAAAAACTCGACGAATTTCCTTCCGTGCGATCTGTCCACGGGAAATTCTTTCGATCGGTCTCGTCGTTTGGATTTGATTGGAGTTTTCCACGAAGGAGAGAGAAAGAGAGAGAGAGAGAGAGAGAGAGAAGGGAGTCCATAAATTAACACGTTGAACTCGAGACGAGGCGGAGGAGACTTGAATGCTCGACCCAGATAGGGAGACACCTCAATCCGCTACTGGTGAAGAGCGTGAAAGGCTTTGGTACAGCGAGCAAGTGGATAAAAATAGAAACAAGTCCTTTTATCGCTTGCAGGATCCTTCGATCGAGCCTCGATCGTCGATTGTTCTTTCAGGATGGACTCCTGGCACGTCTTTCCAGACGATAATATCGAGCTTCCTGCTTCTTTCGATCAAATCAGCCGTGTAATATGAGAGAATGTTTGTGTTGGGAAGAAAAGGGTATTGCCAGGATATACATTATGGATATCGTGAAATGAAGTTTTATCGATAACCGAACAGCAGGTAGTGAGCAATTTCGCTCTGGGAAATAACTGAATAGTTTAAGCGGGAAATACAGCCAATATTATGGGAGAATTACCGGGACTCGATAGAAATACACCGGAGGTCCGGCATTCAATCATTGATCATCAGTCCTTCGATATCAATGGTCAGCAACCTCTGACAAATTATCGATGTCCCCATTAACGAGGGAATTAAGAATCCTTGTTCGCGCACATACGCGTGTACATCGACGCGCCAACCCCTTCGCCATTTCAACCCTAATGCGGAAAGTAAAATTTTCCAAAGAATTCCCAGAGCGTCGAAATTTTTCAAGCTCGGCAGGGTTGATCAAGCCTATCGAGTTTCCTCGTTCCTTTGGAAATCAGAGGAAGAGATTATAGTGGGATTGGGCAATTTATTGGAATGGGAGAAGGTGGCGGAAGAGGAGGAGGCGGAGGAGGAGGAGAATAGGGACTGGTAAATAAAGTAGAGGATGTACGGTATTCTTTCTTGCGATAGACCACAGGCTTGAAGCGGAACGAAGTTTATCTTACAAAGGGAACCTGACACTGGGAGGAGTTTCGCACGAATTCGATTACGATTCGATTTGGCTGCAGCGGATTCGGCACAGTCTGCTCGTACTTTTCCTCGCACGCGTCGCTCTCGTGACAAATACCCTCCGCCGCAGGACCCGCGGCGGACTAGGGCTGAAAGTGTCTTTCCCCAAAATCAATACCGAGTTCCCGATCCACCCTCGGTTGCCCTAGGTCCACGCGGGACGGATAGCGCTGCTGCTGCTGCTGCTGCTGCTGCTAGTTGCTCTCGACTTATCATAACAATAACCGACTGCCTCACTTCACCCACACGCGCATCCGCGTGACTCACCCCCGAAATTTCTACGGACGATTCTCATGCAAATCCACCCCTTTCCCCCCGGTTAGTCGCGCTTTACCAAACTTCATAATCGGCTCGCGCGAAGAGTCTCGTTGTCCTCCCAGTGTGGGACGACAGGCCACCGCGCACAGTTGCCTCGAAACTTCCCCCGAAAACTGGAGGCCATTATCGTGGAATCCGAAGGGATGGGGTTCTCGCGGGAGGAATCCGGAGCAGGGGGAGTCGATCAGACGTCGGCGGGTCTCAGTTTCTGGGAAAGCTTCCGTTTAACGACGCCGGCTGGCCGGGGATGGCCGTGAACTTGGCACGAATGACACGCTTTGCTGCGTAAGAGTTTGCGTGGGCTCGCGCGTTCGCCGGATTGCAATGGCGATCGGATTAGACGCACCGTTGGATAGCAGCGCAATGTGTCTCGCATATTTCCGTCACGGTCCGCCGAGCCTGGGCCTCCGTGGCGCCAACGCCGCCGACGCTTTTCTTCCGGAGAATCGCGCGCTGGATCACGGCCGCCCCCCTCTGTGGAGAACCACCGCCCCCTCTCGAAAATCGAATTTTCCGAAAATCCGCAACTGACGCTCGGAAACCGCTGCTGGGCGCGACGGACCGGATGGAGGATCTCGGCATGGTGAAGGGGGTTGGGTCCGCCGCGAGAGATGAATCTCCGAGCATGACGCTCGTTCAACCTTGACTCGAGGACGTGCCCCGTCTGGCGTCCGGGTATCGGCTATTGCGTCGTCGCTTCGTCGGCTGCTTTTTTCCGTTAGCCAACGAAATTGAACGCTGCTGGTGCGTCGGGTACCGCTGGAGCTCGAGCTGGATCACCGTTAATGGTAGGACCCAGAGCGGTAGCCGCGGGAAAAAAGCGGACGCGGCCGGCCACATCGCTCATTACGCGGAACCTCGGGGCTTCGATAAAAACGTCGGCCGAATTGCCTCACGTACCGCTACCGTTCGTTTCTCCTCCCCCTCCTCCTCCCCTACTCCCTGCTGGCCAGTGTTTTCCGCGTCGTCGGCGCATCGCTTTCAACGGCGCCGTCTAATCGCCCATCCACCCGCCCTCCGCCCTCTCTGACCCATCGCTTTCCACGAGGCACTCGGAGATCTGGTCCAGTGTCGAAACTCCACCCGAGTTTTTCATGCGGTTTTTTGCGGAAAAACGAATCACCGTCCTAACGGGTTTCGCGATTGCGCAACCATAGACCGAACCCTTTGCTCGAATTTTTATCACGCGGCACGAATTCGACGGGCGACGATCGCCGATCGCACTTTTTCACAGTCCGACGCTCGATCGGGGGCAAAGAGAGTCTCTACGAATACGGCTTTCTCGTTCGCCGACCTTGCATTTGGAGTTAATTTGATTCCTGGGGAAATGGGAAGTCGATGAAAGGACGTCCGGAGAGAATCCGACGAACATCCTGCAAAACGGTTCAAACTGGTTGGCCTAGAAACTGCCGAGGAATGGGGCAGACAATTGCGGAATAGGCCTGGCGAGATTACAGCAAACAAACGTGTAATGCCAGTCAAGTTCGAAGTTCGAGCATTATCGCACGGCTCTCTATTATGGCGAGGTAGCTTGTACACTTATTCAACAAGTGCCTTTCTTGAACCGCTACTGGAAGTGCGCGCCGGGTCCCCTATAGCCGCTCAAGCGAATCACGCGGAAGCGAAAGAACACGAAAGAAAAAAAAAAAAAAAGTCACGAGCTTCGCGCTCGACAGAGGCAACCCCGGTGGAGAAAAGCTTCCTGAAGCGTCGCTGGCCTCGGTCCAGGATTTTCCGCGAATTTCAATGCGAGATGGAAAATCAGGAAAATCTGTCGAGTGACGACGAATCATCCCCAATTATCCTATCGTATTTTAACGAGGATAATCCTGCCCGGGATTATCTTCCGTCTACTACGATAAATCCCATGAAAAAACACACCTCTGGAGAACATTAATAAGAGGGACTTTGATATCTTTGATTCTCTGAAAGAGAGAAAGAGAAGGAGAGAGGGAGATTATTGTTACTCTTCGCAAACCTAATGGAAGTCGAAGATTAAGGAAAAGCAACGGGCCCCCGTAATAAAAAGGAACTCGCCGGAAGGTGGGGTTAGGTTTCTCGGGAAGAGGACGACACGAGGAAATTTTCAGAGACTTTCGGTAGGATTTGCCCAGGATGATTCACGGTCCGTTGACCGGAAGGACGCGTGGAAGGAGCGAAAGTTGTTCGCCGCCGAATCCTCGCGAATCCTGCGGCAGGATTCCAGCACTGGCGAATCTCGCGGGAATTCCTGGTCGATGTAAACTGCGGTTTTATTATAATCTTCCAGGTCCTGCGGGGATCTGCCCCCTTCTGGAGGACGAGGTCCTTGGCTTCTTAACGGCGATTCATCGGCGGCGGATCCTCCCGTTCGAATGCCTCGAGGACGTAACTGTCCGAGGAAATTTCGGGACCCCCGAGCGAACACTCTCGTCGTGGGCGTCGGATCGCGTCCATAAAACGCCGGTATTACTTCCGCAAATGCATTCCTTCGTCGCGCAACCCTCCCCCCTGCGCTCCCCTTACCGAATATCCCGCGGAACCAGCGGCGAAAGAAAGGTGGAATTAACGAAAGTCGATTCTCCCATTAAATTCCCCCTAATAAATTCCCCGCGGGATCCCCTTTCGGCGCGCGACGTGGAAATGAATTTCAAGCGATTTTTCCAGCCGCCTTTATCCACTCCCCCGGATAAACTCCTATGCAAATCGGCCCGGAGACATTTCTTCGCAATTTGTCGAGATTAATAGATTTGTAAGTTCGATTAAAAGCGCGCGCGCTCTTATCTCCGGCGACGGGGTCGAAGAACGTGGAATCGTGGCGCCGAGTGGCTTCCCCTCACCCCCATCCCCGCGCCTCCTGGTGCGATCGCTGAAATTCGCGTGGATAAATTCCGCAGTCAGGGAGGTTTATTGTCCGCGTTTGCGACTTTGGCGAAGCCGCGGACAAGAATAGCGTGAGGGGGGAGCAAATAGCTCACTCCAAGTTCCTCTCGGGACGAGTGAAGTTCGCGTAGCTTAGAGCTGCTTTCTATGTATTTATGCTTACACGCACGCATTTGCATAGGCGGAGAGACCCTCCTCTCCTCAGATTTTTAATTAATACGAGAGTGGAGGCCGCCGCTTGGCTTCGTTCCCCTTAATACATTCCTCCGGCCAGCAGCCGCATCCGTTAGGATAATAATTACTAAATAGACGTAATGACATTCCCCGCTCGTGCCGACTTTCGCTGACAATGGATCCCCGCGAGAACATTAACGGTCTCTGAATTCTCCGGGAGACTGCAAGAAAGAGCTTTTCCCTGCCATCCGATCTCCCCTCACCCCCCCATGCCACTACCACGTTCGAACGACCCAACTTCGTTCGCGCTATTTTTCCAAATCTTCGAGAAACACTCACCTCCTTCGGCCAGGGGTAATTCTTCACCCTGCCATCCACTCGCGTCAATGATCTTCCTCGAATCCCAACTTCCGTCTCTCGATATTTCCGTGTCCTCGTTTTCGAAACTCATAGTATTCCGACTTTTTTCCCCCGATTTTCAAGTCTCTTCTTTTAACCTCTCGCTCTTTTTTTTCTCTTACAATTTACGATTCTCCGCGTAAAAAGGTGTTGCGTGGAAGGAATGTCCGAGAGAAGTGGTGCATTTATCATATTCCCGACGGAGAGATTCCTGCAGTTATTAGAAAGAAATTTTTCTGAAGAGTGCGAGGTTTTTACCGCAATCAGCGGGGATTCTTTTGTAATCTATAGATAAACTCGTAATGAGAGGGATTGTGTACACGAGGTGTGATTGAACCCTCGAGCACATCGTGAAATCAGTGTATTGTCATGTTCGCCGTACGTGTGCGCGTGTGTGACGTAACGAAAGTAATAGCGTGTTAAATTTAGCGTAGTAAATTAGTATGTTTCAATTTTGTTGGAGAATGTCGCAGCGGAGCTACCAATTTCGAGGAGAAAACTTCCCACGAGGCAGAGTAGTCGGTAGTAGACATGGAAAATGGTTTGTGTCCGGTCTTTAACGTTCCGCGTACCGTTATGAATATTTTCCAGGCGAGCTTGATGGATTTTGTTCTCGTCAATCACAATCACCTCCAGTTTACCTCTCGTTCTAAATTCATCGAATAGGCTAACGATGACATCATTAAGCAGCCGGCCTCTCCAATAAAGTCCTTTATCTCCGGAGATCAACTCGCCGTTTCTGATTATTCAATAATAAATCCCCTGAATCACCTGGAAATCGCCTGGACGATATATTGCATGCAATATTTCAATTTTCCTCGCGATCATTATCCACGCAGGCATCTTCTGGCGATATTAACTCCGCGATGAGTTTAATATTAGGACACACTGTCTCTCCGCGGTGCGACGCGCACACAAATTACGCGTCAAAACTCACGTGCAGTCGCATTAGCACGCGTTACGATAAACGTTCTATTGCTCAAGTGAGAGAGCTCGTCAAATTGCTTTCTGCAAAAATCATTCGATAGGTCGGAAAAGTGTGGGTTTCAACATTAAAAGAGGGTGGAAGATGAGAAACGGCGAATCAGGAGACTCGGTAGAGTCTCGCGCCAAGTAGTATAGCCTTGCAGTGACGAATAAAATTTTTATGGAAATAATTATAGGGTATTTTTTGAAGGGGATATCTACTTGGCGTATTTTTTTACATCGGGTCATTATTTACCAAATTATTAAATCGCACATCAGTTTGGTAAAGGGGTATTGTCAGACATTAGGCTTAACGTAAATGTAAACATTCGCTGACCCATCAATGTGACGTCAGCTTGACTGGTGTGGAGATCAAGTCAGTACACAGTATCATCATTCGCTCTTGACCAACGGCACGGATAACATCAATGATACGCGAACCAACGTACATACACAGTGCTTATTAGCATTAAGCTTGAAGCTTACTACATAATTAATAATCATTTACCAATTTATTAAATCACATCAGTTTGGTAAAGGCGTATGGTCAGACGTTAGACTTAAATGTAAACATTCGCTGACCCATCAATGTGACGTCAGCTTGACCGTTGTAGAGATCAAGTCAGTACACAGTATCATCATTCACTCTTGACCAACGGCACGGGTAACATCAATGTTACGCGAACCAACGTACATACACAGTGCTTATTAGCATTAAGCTTGAAGCTTACTACATAATTAATAATCATTTACCAATTTATTAAATCACATCAGTTTGGTAAAGGCGTATGGTCAGACGTTAGACTTAAATGTAAACATTCGCTGACCCATCAATGTGACGTCAGCTTGACCGTTGTAGAGATCAAGTCAGTACAGAGTATCATCATTCGCTCTTGACCAACGGCACGGGTAACATCAATGATACGCGAACCAACGTACATACACAATGCTTATTAGCATTAAGCTTGAAGCTTACTACATAATTAATAATCATTTACCAATTTATTAAATCACATCAGTTTGGTAAAGGCGTATGGTCAGACGTTAGACTTAAATGTAAACATTCGCTGACCCATCAATGTGACGTCAGCTTGACAGTTGTGGAGGTCAAATCAGTACATAGTACCATCATTCGCTCTTGACTAACGGCACGGGTAACATCAATGATACACGAACCAACGTACATACACAGTGCCTATTAACATTAAGCTTTAAGCTTTACTACATAATTAATAATTATTTATTGAATTTATTAAATCACATAAATCATCATAATATAATAAACAATAATATTAATAACAAATAATAAATAACAGCCTTGAGCATTAAACATTTATTATTCAATTTAAATTCGTTATTTGTCAATCAATCGCGAGTATGATCAACTCCTTTTTATTACTATTTCCCAAGTGCCCCTGCAATATGCAATAGGTATGCATTCATTCAAGTGTTTTATTAATTATTCATTGTATTTATTGATTCGAATAATCTATTGTTTAATTCTTTTTAAATTTTGTGTTTATCAGGGGACCAGGAGTGATCATCAGTGCGATTGGCATTTCTCTGGTTAACTACAGACGCTCTTGGTATACAAGTAAGTTTAATTTTCTATTATTTTATTAGTTAATATTGTTAGTAATTATATAATTAACTATTGTTAATTATATTAGTTTAATGGCAATTGCAGTGGAAGAATTAAATCAAAGTCGCGATAAGAATATGTAATAAATCATGAAGGGGGTTGAACTTATTCAATTATTTCACAGTTATACTGAATTCATTTTTATTAATAATAATTAATAGTTGTTTTATTTTGGACGTGTTGAAATACATTGAAACATGTTGAAGGTCACGGGGATTATCCGTGACAAGCAAAGTAACATCATCTGAATATTTATACATACAACTGCACGTCCACTCATACATACAATTACACTTGTAATTGCATTTGAATTAAGCGGGTATTTGCATTTTATTTACAGTTGCACTTGCAGTTATAGTTGCACTTCTACTTACAATTCCTCTTACGCTTTCACATTTCTTGCAGTTGCATTTAAACTTAAACATGCACTTGCAGTTGCCTTTAAACTTGAACATGCACTTGCAGTTGCATTTAAACTTGAACAATGCACTTGCAGTTGCATTTAAACTTGAACAATGCACTTGCAGTTGCATTTAAACTTGAACAATGCACTTGCAGTTGCATTTAAACTTGAACAATGCACTTGCAGTTGCATTTAAACTTGAACATGCACTTGCAGTTGCATTTAAACTTGAACATGCACTTGTATTTTTACAATCTAAAAATAAAGATTATATAATATATTTCAAAATTATAAAGTTGAGAAAAGATATATACGTAACTAATAAAGTATATGTTTAATTTTAAGGAGTAAGAGTCATTGGCAAGACAGACAACAGGAGTATTTGCGGTCTTCAACGGGGTTTCATGTGCTAGGATTATTAAGTATTCGTAAGTAATCCTTCTCTCTTTTCTATTATAAATTCAATGAAAAGTATAATTCTAATGATTTTGTGTAGGCACAAATATATACACATATATTGTTTATTCAGAGGAAATCACAATTATTTTGATTTCAATGATATTAATTTACTTGTTCTTTCTCTGTTTCATGCTAATTTCCATGCTAATTACACGCACGTTTCCAATTCTTCTTCAATTGTGCCGAATCTGCATTATAGGTGAGTCAATTCCAACTCGAATGAGATCATTTCGTTTTTTGTAGAAAATATCAGAGAGCATTTAAGTAGTTAGATTATTTTATATAAACATTAGAAATACCAAAGATTTATTATTTCATGATTATTACCTTTTATGAATATAAAAAAAATAAATTAAATATTTCAGATGAAGTTAAAATCGCTTGAATTTATTAAAAGTAAATTAAAGTAAATTAAATTCAATTAATTGATATATATAGAAATTGTTCTTGCCAAATGAATTATTAATTTTATTTATTCAGTAATGTAAATATTTTTGAGGAGTGATTCTGATGTAAGTTTAAGAACTATTTTCACCTTGACATTTTTTTATCTGGGCATTATTTTCAAGCTATTCATGATTTAAGTGTCATTAGTTAGACAGAGAAACTCTGATGATTGAAGTGAGACAAATTGTGGCACCACCTCACTTTAACCATTAGTTAGCCTCGATCTAATTACTGGTATCTTTATCATGGAAAATCTTGACAACGAAGCTTCAAATCAAAAAATTCCAAGAGGAAAAGTTCTTCGATTCTCAGAATACATTATATAGAAATTGATTTAATCAAATAAATACACTTAGTAAATAATTAACTAGATTATTAATATTATTTCTTAATTATTAAGCTTTTTCCCCTACTGCTGTTTTTTATTTGGGCATTATTTTCGAAATATTCAGTGATACAGATGCTATTAGTTAGACAAAGACACTTTAGTGGTTGAAATGAGACAGTGTGGGCCATCTCACTCCATTAATTATACTTAATCTAATTAGTGGCATCTTTAAAATTGAAGAACTAGAAAACGAAGCTTCAAATCAAAAAATAGCGAGGGAAATAGCTCGTAGAATTTCGCTAGAAATCAATTTTAGAAAAAGGTCAGCTTTTTTCGAACATTCCGTACATAAAAATATAGATTTTACTTTGGTATTTCTAATCTTTTTACACCTTATATTTTATTATGTCCGTAATAAAAACCAGATTGTGGCCGGTTCCGTCATATTTATTATGTATTTTCGGGTTTTCAGGTTCGAAATAAAAGCCACAATTCTGGTCAGTCTACGTTTAGATTTTCGCGTTTTTCAGGTACGAAATAAAAACCACATTGATGACCGGTTTCCGCATAGATTTTCGCGCTTTTCAGGTTCGAAAAGCCAGATTGGCCCGGTTCCGAATATATTTTTTTCGCGTTTCAGGTTCGAAATAAAAGTCACAATGTGGTCGGTTTCCGTATAGATTTTCGTGAATTTTCAGGTGCAGATGGCAGTATGGGCCTAAGAATGATGGGCCTAAGAATGATGGGCCTAAGAATGGCCCCATGAGTGGCCCTATGAGTGGACTTCCACACAAATTTTCAAAAGCTCTCTGATAGGTCTTAGCACAAGTAATACCAGACATACTATATCAGTAGATTTACTATTCTTACATTTTTTGATAATCGTTTAAAATACTTATTACATTCAGTGATTAATTTTAATTTCATATAATATTGCCAATCTAATTTTCTTGATTGGCTTTTGGAAATGTCTTTATTTGCTGTATAAATTTAAAATATTATATTAATGTAGATTGTTTATATAAAAGAAAAATAATAATTTTTTTAAAGTAAATGATGATGATAAACAAAATTAAAAAAAAGTAACTGATTAAATATATAATAGAGTTTTCGAGTAAATTTTTATTTGCATATTTTTAGTTATAATAAAAATATGTAATTTTTTTTGTCTGGTGCCTTTTGCTAAGATTCTTATATTTTTTGTTCATTTTTTCATATAATTTTATTTTGGTGAAGGGGTGGAGGAATTGGGTAAACTGCCAAACTGGTCAGTTTTGCATGCCTTTTTTTGGAGCACAAACTGTGTCTCCGTTGATTTATGTATTTATATGCACTGATTAAAACTTTCGCTCGTAAGAGCCATAGGGATATAGAATGAATTCACGCGATCCCCATTTAGTCTAAAGAAACGCGAAAGGTTTCTTCATGAAACCTAATCGAATAGGTAACCCCATACCGTGATATCGTTCTAGAAAGCGAAATTTCTAGAATTTGTCACTTTTCTCATATTATTATTGTATATTGTAAATAAATAAATATTGTAGGGAACCCCTTACCCGATTTCAATTGTAATTGCATTGTAAATACCTCAATTTTTGATGGTATGTAGGACATGATGTATATTTCTTAATCAAATTGTTTTCTATTCACAGGTTCACACGTAATAATTTTTCATTTTCTGTTCACAGATTTAATAATTCTTTTTTTTTCTGTTCACAGGTTTAATAATTCAATTTTTTTCTGTTCACAGGTTTAATAATTCATTTTTCTCTATTCAACATGTTTAATAATAATTCATTTTTTCTGTTCACAGGTTTAATAATTCTTTTTTTCTGTTCACAGGCATAATTCTTTTTTTCTGTTTACAGGTTTAAAATTGTATTTTCTATTCACAGCTTTAATTACCAAAAAAGGAAAAAGAAAAATTAGAGATCCTCTAAAAATAGAGAAAAACAGCCAATGACCAAAGACAGCTGTATAATCAACAAACAAACAAACAAACAACAACAAACAATAGAGAAAAATCACGGTGGGGCTCGCGGAATCGACTTGTTCTCGAAAACAATCGTAATTCGAAGGGAGGTAGTATCGGTTCGTCGCCGAATTTCATAAATTATCGGAGAATTTAGCTGGGGAGTATTTTTAAGTAAGCCGAAATTTTCGGTTTCCCTTGCTACTGAATAGGGTCCGCTCATTAAGATACCTTTTTTGCGAACGACATTGATTGTTAAGAATTTTTCGAGAACTACCAGCTATTTGTAAGTTATCAACTACCAGCTGCCAGTACAACTCATAGTTTTATTAATTAATAATTAATATAGTCCATCAAAGGCTTTTATTTACTTGATCCAATTTGCGATTCCTATAAAATGCCTATTCCAGGGTAAAAGAGAAATTTCGGATTAGGAATATGCATAAGTATGTAATATTGACTTGAAAGAATATTGTTTTTATTGTATTCTGGAGTAAAAAAGAAACTCTGGATTATTTTTAAAAAATCATGTAGGCAGGTTATATTAAACAGAAGGATTCGATTGTCCTTCTTTCTCCCTTTCTATACTCTTTCCTGTCCCCTTTTATAAAAATCTCGTTCTATTTACTCAGCGTTGCTGTCGAATGATTTTAGTTTTATGGTATTAGGGTATATGCATAAATATATTGCGTCAACTTGAACGAATATGGTTTTCCCTCGATTTTATTCTGGAGTTAAAAAGAAACTACTCTGGATTATTAAAAAATAATCATGTAGGCAGGTTTATATTAAACAGAAGGATTCGATTGTCCTTCTTTATCCCTTTCTACCCCCTTTTATAAAAATCTCGTCCTATTTGCACAGCGTTGCTATCGAATAATTTTAGTTTTAAGATATTAGGGTATATGCATAAATACATTGCGTCAACTTGAACGAATATGGTTTTCCCCCGATTTTATTCTGGAGTTAAAAAAGACTCTGGATTATTAACAAAAATCATATAGGCAGGTTTATATTAAATAGAAGGATTCGATTGTCCTTCTCTCTTTCTTTCTCTCCCCTTTTATAAAAATCTCGCCCCGTTTACACAGCGTTGCTATTGAATTATTTTAATTTTAAAGTATTAAGGTATATACATAAATATATTATGTTGAATTGAAGGAATGATTTTCCACTGATTTTATTCTAGAGTAAAAAAGAAACTCTGGATTATTAAAAAAAATCATGTAGGCAGGTTTATATTAATCAGAAGGATTCGATTATCCTTCTCTCCCTTTTTATGATCCCTTTATCAAATTCTCGACCCATACACACACCGTTGCTATGGAATGATTTTAGTTTTAAGGTATTAGGATATATGCATAAATATATTATGTCAACTTGAACGAATATGGTTTTCCCCCGATTTTATTCTGGAGTTAAAAAAAACTCTGGAATATTAAAAAAAATCATGTAGGCAGGTTTATGTTAAATAGAAGGATTCCATTGTCCTTCTCTCTTTCTTTCTGTCCTTCTCTCTTTCTTTCTGTCCCCTTTTATAAAAATCTCGTCCCATTTACACAGCGTTCCTATCGAATGATTTTAATTTTAAGGTATTAAGGTATATGCATAAGTATATGGTGTCAACTCGAAGGAATATGGTTTTCCTCCGATTTTATTCTGGAGTTAAAAAAAACTCTGGATTATTAAAAAAATCATATAGGCAGGTTTATGTTAAATAGAAGGATTCGATTGTCCTTCTCTCTTTCTTTCTGTCCCCTTTTATAAAAATCTTGTCCCATTTACACAGCGTTCCTATCGAATGATTTTAATTTTAAGGTATTAAGGAATATGGTTTTCCCCTGGTTTTATTCTAGAGTAAAAAAGAAACTCTGGATTATTAGAAAAAAATCATCTAGGCAGGTTTATGTGAAACAGAAGGATTCGATTGTCCTTCCCTCCTTGGTCCTCTCAATAATCTTGTCTCTATTTTACAAGATTTATTTATATTTTATGTAATATTATGATTTTTTTATGATTTTTATATGTATTTCCGCTATTTCGGCCAATGAATGAAACAAGAATTGGATCAATTAAAAAATTCATAGTAGGGCAATTTATATTATACTTTACCCTTTCTGAATTCATAGATGCTTACTTTTTGTATTTTATGCAAAAAAAGTTAATCTGGCAGTTGGTAGTAATAATGTAGAAGAACGGCGAGCGAGAGTGCGTTATTTTTTAACGTATAAATCATTTATGTTCGTCCCCGTTCTTTATATTTGATTTAACGCGAAATTTTTCCTACTGCTATTTTCAGAAAATCTTTATCTGTGGAAATTTGCAAACAAGGTTCGTCTTTAAAATTTTTCTATTATCTGAGTTAACTTTAGTTTTTCGTACTTTCTAACGATGGGAATTGATGAATACTTGGAAAGGAATCGGTTCGGTTATTCGTTGTTTTTTAATAATTTATGGATTGACCGGAAACTAAATTATCGTGTGGAGGTGGAGGACTTGCCGCGGAACGTAAAAGAACGACACGAACCGCGAGCCCCAACGTTTTAAAAATTATAAAAATCTAGATAATTAAATTATTCTTATTGTATAGAGTCATTTTAATTACATAATTCGCATTGTATAGAGTCATATTATTGTATATTTTGCATTGTATAGAGTCATATTATTGTATAATTTGCATTGTATAGAGTCATATTATTGCACAATTTGCATTGTATAGAATCATATATTTATATTATAATATCATATATATGCAATAATTGCAATAAATAATGAATTATTACCAACAATGAAGTCTAATTATTTTATTTTTCCCAAATCTTTTAGCGTAAGGTTATCTTTTCTGTTTTAACTAAAATAAGAAAATATATGGATTTTTATGTTAATAGATGAAAGAAAACACAAAAATTGAGATTTACTTGATATTTGCATAATTTGGATTGTTCGTATTTAAGAAATAGAAATAACATGGCGGATCAATCAAAACATGTTCCCTTCGTGGACAGTCTCTGATTGTAGGGTCTCTACCTGGCTCGATACATTAGCGCTATCTCTCTCGCAGCAGAATTGGATACTTTCAATAAAGCGCAAAGGGATGGAACGCCATAAAACTCGTGGAGAGACGGGTGATTCTTTATCTTCCTTTTTTTTTTTTTTTTTTTTTTAAATATGTAGCCTTAGGGGTTTAGGCAGAGCCGGGGAGTGTGCGTGCGCGAGTATCGCGTTCACGCGCACCTTCCTCGTTCGCATTTGTTTCGCATGTCGGAGGAAATCGCGCCACGGGGACACTCGAGAAAAGCATAAGAGACACGAGGGGTTGGAATGACGCGCGGAAACAGCGGCAACAGTGGCAGCATCGGCAGCATCGGCAGCATCGGCAACATCAGCAGCCTAACTTTATTTCCACTTCTGTTTCCTGCAAGAAGAATTGTGCGAGGTACAATGGGCATTTCTGTTTAGCAAATTGCAAAAAATAATCACGTTTGCACGATCCTCGCTCGCAGTTTCGCCTGGAAACGCAGCGTTCGAGGGCAGCACAGAGGCACATAATGCGGCGGGTGCCCTCTCGAAACAACGAACTCGCCTCGAGATATTCGCGAGATACGCTGTGAAAATGTATCATTGACGCCGCAATTTCGAGATATGACAATCCCCCATAAAAAACATCCCGATGTAAAAAAATACGCCAAGTAGATATCCTCTTCAAAAAATACCCTATATCTAAAAAAAAAATAAAAAATGATTTATATCCTTATATATTTAATGCATTTCATTTATAATAGGTATAATAATAATACAATAAAAAATAATTATTTACATTTATATATATAAATAAATTTTTTATTTATATATATCGGGATGTTTTTTATGGTTCCAGTTACTCCTGGACGATAATGATGATAATGAGCGGGGCAGGGGGAATATTAACTCGCGCCACAAATCGAAGAATAAAGTTGCCTAGGAGAAATATAACAATGGGCCTGGTTGCGTGGTACGAGGGAAGGAGGAATATGGCATTACTGCTAATGGTAGCAGGTATTAGTGTGGGACAAAGGGAGAGGGTGGAGGGAAGCACAGCGTATCGAATCGACAAGCCTTTTCTTCCTGTGGACTAATCGCCGACGTTCTGCGAGATAGTAGACGTGACATCGCTGTGGTATCTCCTGCCCCATCCCCACCCCCCTCGGAATATGCTTAACGAGTATGGATGTTGAAGGTGTTAACACGCGAGCGCGCAATGCTAACAATGGCCTAACTGTAACCACCAGGAAGGTTTCCACGCTTCTCATTGTTTTCCTCCACCGGGTCCTCCAGCACGCATTTGGACACACACGCGAGGTCCTATTTCTCTTCCCTCTGCCCCGCCTACCCTCCGCCAGCCCTATCTTCCTGTCCCTCCACGCTCTTATCTTTCTTTCTCATCCTGCTTCTTCTCGTTCTTCTTGTTCTTCTTTCGATTTCCGTATCTCCCTTCCCTTCCCACCGACCAACCCTTTTTGCCTGGTGATTTTCTTGCCATCGAGCATCCAGTCAAATTGAAGCGAGTTGAAGGTTGCTGGAAGCCCAGAAATTCTGCACGTCACGCTCTCGAGAGTTCCGCTAATGGCGCTACGCAATTGGACAAAACTGTTAATGAGAGAGTGGAGGATCAAAGTGACTTCTGGAGTCAGCTCGGCGCTTCTACCGCCGGGGACTGTTTTGCATACAATGAGGGGGCCCGTCAAATACTCGCGGTAGTTCGGACGAATCGAAACGAACCAATTAAAAGTCCTGGCAAATCGGATAAACTCGCCGTCGGTCGTCCGATTGGATCGTCGCCCGTTGCGTTTCTCGTAAGAATGTGTCTGCCGAAAGTGCCGCCAGAACTTTCTTATCAGTGAGTCGGAAGGCCACTGACCAATTGACGCGAGCAGTAGTCCAGTCGACGACACCTGTCGGTCGGTACCGATGATGGGCACTCGGCGATTTTTCCTCCTGGGTTCCGTTTCGCGCGAGGGGACCGTTTTACGTCTATTTGCACACAATGAAACCCGGGCATGAGGCCCGCGCCAGATAAGCGCAATGATAGCAGCCGAATCGTTCGGGAAGGGTGTTATTTAGCGATATTATCGTGGCCCAACGAGGACGGGAAAGTATTATTCCGAGAAATCTGCGGGAATTGGCTATGGAGAGGCAGATAAGGATTGATCGGTTGCCCGACGACTACTGGATGCATCAACCCCAGTATGCGGCGGCTCCGGGAATGCGTGTTTCGCACTGCCGGAGGAATCCGGGCTCTCCTGGAACTTCCTATCTCTTCAGCGCTTAGATAATATTCTCGCGGAAACCTCTCGCATACGGCAGAGTCAACACTCGATTCACTCCAGGCTCATATTTCAGGTATTCCCGGTTTATTGTTTCAAATTCCAGCGGCGCCATCAGCACCCGCGCTATCCGCTCCTTGGCGCAATACGCGAATATTTTTGCGAGGCATGCCGCTATCGGGAAAATGCCGATCGATCGATCGTGTTCGGCACATTCATTCTCTCTCTCTCTCTCTCTTCCCTTTCCTCTCTCTTGCGCGCGAAGAATTCCCCTAGACAAATTTTCCAAAGTGTTCTCGATGGCCAATGAAACGAGTGTAGGAACAGTGAGAATGAGGGGGTAAGAAATGCAATTATCTTGCAATTCTCGGCATCGAAAGACTTTCGCGAGTGGATGAACTAGGAAGGGCTCGTTAGGCTGGGAGTGTCGTTACCGTTTCCCCTTACATAACTCGTATTTGGCGAAGGAACATGATTGCAGCTTTGATGCAACTTTCACGGTTCGACGGGTTCACTTCCGGATGCACAGGGTGCATTATGTGCGTCTGAATTACCCATTTTCGCAGGGATAGCTAAGACGTAAAAAGAGAAGAAAGACGAGTGGCCGAAGAAAGGGGCGTTAAAAGCAGGAGAAAAAGGAGCAGTAGCGGATAAAGGGATGCGGAAGAAATAGAAGAAGCGGAATGAAGCGAACGATTGAGGGATAGGCCATAATCAAAGAAGAAGAAGAAGAGGAAGAACAAGAACAAGAACAAGAAGAAGAAAAAGAAGAAGAAAAAAAATAAGAAAGAAGAAGAGGAGGAGGAAGTGGAAAAAGAAATAGTAGATACAGTACGAAGAGATGGGGATGAAAAGAATCACAACGAGTAGAAAAAGAAATCTATAATCAAACGAAGAAACTGAAATCCCCAAGATTAAAGGGCTTTGAAAAAAGGGAATGCGGTAAGAGAAGAAGCGTTGGTCAAGGAAAAGCACGCCCCGGTCAAATGGGAGAGAGAAGATAAGGGAAGGGAAGAAGAGGAGAAAGTCGAAGAAGAGGGAGGAGGAGGAGGAGGAGGAAAAGAAGAAGAAGAAGAAGAGGGTTGGCGTCCGTAGAAAAAGATGAACTGCGAGCCAGGAGGATGTAGTGTTAAAAGAAAGCCGAGCAAGTGAATGAAGAAAAGGGCCATCATGCCAGAAGAAAAAGAAAAAACCGAGAGGTAAAAGCAGGTAGTTGGCTACAAAGTTTTCTCGACTGGGCCTTTGATTTGTAGTGACACGATATAAATAGATAGAAGCTAGAGGCAGGAGGTGGGGGCGGGGGGAGGCCAGGGGACCTTCAGGTGCAGTCTCTTCTTAGCTGACTTCGTCTTCTCCGTTGAGGTTTTTGTCTTCCGTCCCTTCCGCTCGAGGCCTCCTCGCCTCGGCGTTCGTCGAGGGTTCTTGCTCGCGGTTCGCCTCCCTCCATCACTCGCCCGAGCTAACCTGTTATTTCAGGATTGCGAATCGTCGGCAGTTTTTGCGAGAATCCCAGCCCACGGCACTATAAATATCGAAGTCCCTTTTGCCAGGGGCTGCTCGTACGTCGCTCGCCGGCGACGTCCTGTCCCGCGGGGCTAAGGCCCACTCTCTTCTTTTCTTTTCTTCTTCTTCATCTTCTTTATTCTCCTCCTTTCTTTTCTTCTTCTTTATCTCCTCCTCCTGCTTCATCTTCTTGTTCTTCTTCTTCTTTTTCAATGTCGCCATCGTCGTCTTCATATTCACAGCTCCATTTTATTCTTCAGCCTCCTTCGGCCCTTGTTCTTCTCGGAAGAGCGACGAGGCGCCTCCTCTCCGTGGCATCTGTCGCGCGCGACCCTCGCAATTAGACAGGATCGCAAGCGCCCGACATGTTTTCTACGCCACGAGAAGAAGACGCCGCGTGCTACCGGCTCCCGGGCCCACACTCAGCCATCCCCATAGGAATCCCACGGATTCTCCAGAGTTTGCGCCGCGCTCCCCAGGTATTTTTAGCGCCGAAGACTCGCCGATGTCCTCCGGGGATCGCTAGCCGATCGGAAGTTGGAGGAAGTTGGAAGATCCTCGGAGGAGAATCCAAAGGACCATCTATTCCATGACGCGTGGACTTTTGACCGGAGAAGGTCTCTCCCTTCTCCTCCTCCGTCGATTTCATTGGTATGGACTCCCGTCGTGTCAGTTCCTACTATTATCGATCTAATTATCGTAGCGAAACGACGAGGAGACTTTATCAATGACTTCGAGAAAAAATCTGGGACTTTTTTTCTATCTCCTGCTTCTCTTCCTTCTGCTACTCCTCCGCGGGGAATTCCCTTCTTCTTCTCGAGAACGACAATAAGCTTGATCTTTGGTGTATCGAGGTCACGGATCTATGGTGATTAGTATTCCAGCGGTATCTTCCTGAGTAGCTCTGATTCCAGACGGAATTCACGGAATTCTCGTTTCGGATAGAGCAGGAACTTCTCGCCCGGAATACGCCTCGTGCATCTGTGATTAGTTGACAGAGTCCCTGAACATTCCAGCGAGGAAACGGAGCCTGCTGGATGTATCGATTTTCCAATATTTTCCAAGGCGAGAGCTCCGAGACGAGAGTAGTGTACCCAACTATTCAGGGAGACACACGGACATTGACGGGAAGGGGGAGGAGGGAGAAGGAGAAGGAAAAGAGGAAATTCACTCCAAACTTCGCTCCTTATTACTCGCTAGCGAAACTTGCAACTTCTCTAACCGATTCTCTAACCTTCACCCAACAACGTCTACCACGAGCATCTGGCAATTTCCAAAATACTCTCGCGCTTGAAAATCCGAACGAGCTGAAAGTTCGCGGAACGATCGGAATTTCCCCGCGAGTTTCAAGGACCTTCGAAAGGTTCGGGTTGCGGGAGGAGGTTGGGGAGGGAGGGAGGAGAATTCCCTCGGTCGTAAAGTCCACCAGGTTGGTACTATCCCACATTCGAAAGGTACTGGCAAGTTCCTTCTGCGAGGATCGATTAACCGTTAGCTCGCATCCCGGTTACGCTGCATCCGGTCGGCACGTGGGTCAAGCCGAGATTAATCAGGTCTCTTTGTCTTGGTGAACAGCTCCACGTCGAGATAACATCGCCGATACGTCGATGGGAAAACCGCTGCCGATTCTCGTACCGGCTGATTTTATCCTCCACTCGTGACGATGCTTCACCCATCGGAGTTCGCCCTGTCCGTGTGAGCCAAGCCGCTGGCTTCGCTCCCTGTCTCTCTCTCTCTCTCACTCTCTCTAGGTGTGCGTGAATTCGCATGCTGGTAGCAGCACAGCACTCGATGGATAAAGACGGTCTAGCAGATATCACATTCTGTAATTGGAGACCGCGCCGTTAGAATAGGCGCGCGCGACACCTCCACGCTCTCTCCCACTCGCGGTAATTAGGCCACTTTATTATCCAGTCGAACTCTTCTCCGGCTGTGCTCTTCGGGAACGAGCCTTATCCGCTCGATTTCTCGTTCCAACTCAGAACGTCACCCCCTCCCCTCGCGTTTTCTTCTTAAAGAGAAAACTACCCCCTGTTGAGGGAGGAGAATCCGATTTTCTAACACGCGCGCGAGCGAAGGTGGATCGTGCGAAAAGCGAAGGTCAGCCGCGTTCCAGTTCCATTTCTCGAGTTCCAGTTACCCAGTTTCGTGAAAACTAGAGACTTGACCGGGAGAACGGCACCGGCGACTCAACCCGATAACAGGCGAAACGGCGAAACGCTCATTTACTGGTCGGTGGCACGCGTGCTCGGCCCATAACACGCTGAGAAAAAGAAACCGCTAAACCGGTGGTGGCCACTATCTAACTGGTACATCGCTTCCAAACGGACCGTTCGCCAGATTCCGCGGCCGGATGCCAAGACACCGCTGGTGCACCGTGTTACTCGCGCTTCCGCCTACCCCGCGCTACCTCTCACGGTCAAGGTCATCGCTGAGACCAACCGAGAACTTTTCGATAGTTCGAAGCGAGTTTCTAATCTTCGAGGCGAGGTTGCATTCGATGATTGAAATTCTATCCGACCGGACCGACTGCAGTTTCGTGGTGAGGGGGTGGAGGGAGGAGACTCGAAGATCGGATCGATAGGGTCAAACGCGGGCGAGGAGACGATTTTTCTTAGGGTCTTCGCGCCGCTCGAGGCTCCACCAGGATCATTACGATTATCCCGCAGATTTCGGCGATGCACCCGTTAATTGATTCTCCCCCTCCCCGCTCGAGTGGTGCCGCTCGTGATTGGTTCGCCAAGAGGCACTAAGGGCCGGAATTAATAAGGTCGGCGGGGGTGGATGGCGCGAACGAAGCAAAGCCGAAGGGTTGTAATCTGCCGAGGCTGCGACGAATACGAGTGAATAAACGCGAGTCTCCGCTCCTCGCGTCCCTCTCTCTCTCTCTCTCTCTCTCTCCCGATAATACCTTCGTTATTCCGTTTATTCCATTTGCAAATATCCCTGGCATCGGTGATAGGTCCTTGAAAATTTACCGCGCCTTGATCAATCCGATTAACGAAGAGAAGGGAATATCCACCCTTGAGCTCGGAACAATCAATTTCACCCCGTCCAACAAACAACCCTAATTTTTCTACGAGAATCTCGCTGCTACTCCATATTACCGCTGTTATTATTATTATTATTATAATCATTCTTTTAACGGCAACGGACGAATTGAAGCAGAATATTTTCGTTGATGTATTTTATGAAAAATTCCAGGAAACTTGTTACGATGAACTGGTTCGAGTAAATTTCATTCGTGCCTATTCGCGCGCAGTTTTTATGGGTATTTTGCCGTTTAGCGGAATACGCGGAAAGAGAGTTGATTCAATTTTCAAGAGAGCTTCGGCGAAGCAGAAACTTTTTTAATTAACCCTACCACGTGCGAGGCAAGGTTAGGTATAAAAAAGAAAAGCTTAGGGCCAAAGTCGTACAATTAGTCCGAACGGCCCCCATAACTCGCTGGTTTGTTTGCACATTTTAATATCGGACGCCATTATGGCCAGTTGGGCTAACGAGGATGCGGTTTTCTCGGGACGTCCAGAAAAAGTGCTAATTATAACTTCCCTGGGCAAACGAAGCACCGAATTGTACCGCAAGTCCAAAAAGGAAACTTCTCTCCTCGAAAAATCTTCAATCTAGCGGACATGTGTTTTTAATTAATTGTACCCGTTGGACCTGCTCGGCTGAACTTGAAACTTCGCCATGTGCGCTTTCTAGAAGCGCGCCTAAAAGAAACGATTGTTTCTGTCCCTTCAGCTAATTTGAAGTTGAGAAACTTTAGGTGCTCCCCTGGCTACTTGGTCGGAGCTGCTTCATTCCGTCCACTTTTTCCTTCCTCCTTCCTCTTCCGTTCGTTTTTCACGCGTACTTAAAAAATCATCTTTCGTGCTTTGGAGAAACGGTAAACCGCGTGGAACCGTTGAACGAGCCAAGTTGAATTATCAAATTCTCAGGGCCTGTCACCTAATTATTATCTAATTACCGCCGTGCAAGCCGGAGGAATGGATCTCCTTCCGTTGCGCCGTTTTTTCTCACGAGAAAACACAATGTGCAAATGATCGAGGCTTTACGCGTCTCACTAAACGGTGAGAGAAAGATATTCCTGACAAAAACTCTGCTCGTTACGCGTCAAGTTAATCAACGACAAGCGCTGCCGAGCTGTTTTAGTATAATCCCCGGACAAGAGGGATAAGTGAAGAACCAATTGCTGCAGTCCAATCCCTATCCCGAGGACAAGAGGGACAAAGAGAAAAACCCGAGAAGTTCCAAAGATACTGAAAACTTTTCTCTCGCTGCTAATCTCCTGGAAATCTTCAAATTATTTTCCGAAGAAACTTGAGATTTCCTCGCGCTCTATTAACGAATCGCAAGCGATCGAGTCGGATAATGAAATAAGTTTAACTGAATTCCAGCGAATTTAGCTCGCGTTACTACCGAAGACTAGGAGCCGCTGTCTTAATTTGCGTTTGGATTAAACCGAGGAAGATCCGGGAGGGGTGAAATCTCATCAGGGTTCACGGGAGGGTGACGAACGTTCTTCTAATGAAGTTTTCAGATTTTGTAGGTGCTGAACACTCGCTAACATGAAGCGTCTCTTGGACCAGTTCGAACATCTTCGTTAAAGGGTTGACGCGTGGGCAGTGGAATTAATTTTTATCCGATGACTTGCATCGGGCCACGGGCGTTTCTCACGTGGTCGCCGAGGAATCCTCCATTTTCGTCGTGGCCGCAGGACACGATGATTAAATTCGGAAATTACGTGGCCGCGCCTCGCACAAAATCCCTATCGATCTCTTTAGGGGCGTGCATATAAATAAGCTAACCAGGATACCAAGGACCAACCCCCAAATCGGCCATTCTTCGCTTATATTTCTGCCGGGTACCACCCTGCCAAAGAAATCTTCAATTTCCGATGCCGAAGACTCTTCTTCGCTGTGATTCTTTGTTTAATTTTCTTCTCCAATCTTTTTTCCACGGATTTTCCTATTTTACGATAAACCACCGCAGCTTCTTTTGTCATTTCTTCAGCGTTGCAACTATGTGCGAAACGTGATGACTCATCCCATTAGATAATTATCAAGTGACAGTTTATGATAATTTAATAACTCAACGTGGTTCGCACCGCAGTTCCTTTACCCGAAGCTGGCTTAAATCGACAAAGCCATTTTTATTACCTTCGGCGTGTGCGAAAGCAGCCAAATGAAATGGAAGCCAAGAGGAAGATGGCTGCACCGAGATTACTATCAAGGTGAAGACAATAGATAATTGTGTGGTATTCTACATCAATGGTACTGCCTGATTTATATCAGCTGGATAACGAAAATTATTAGTATTTCCTTAGACTGCAACCTTGTGACGTAATGCAGTTTCCAATTATAACGGTATCGTAAACGAAAAGCCTTGATCAGTATTCTTCCCGGGGATAAATAAACAAATAAACGAACACGAGCATCGATCGATAACGCGAAAAGAGCAATTCCTTCGTTTCCCTTTCATTTCCACTCGCCTCGCCACTCGCGAGGGCTCTGCTAGAGGTTAAATCGATTTGTCGAAATCTCGATGTTGCAGTTTCCATGCACGTGTATGCGCGCGCGCCTACCGAAGATTCGACTAAAAACATCTTTTATAGACTTCTCGTCGTAACTCGGAAATCTTTTCATCAAAATTCTCACGTGGCATAAGCCATCAGCGGTCTGTACATCAGCGAGTACATAAATTTTGCGCGTAATTGTCTTGCGGAGATTGAAGTAAGAAAATAAGAAAACAAGACAAAAGTAAAAAAAAAAACAGAAAAAATAAAGCCATCAATGTGGTCCCTCGGAACTCGGCGTTTTCGGTATTACGCGCGTTGGATCTCTCTCGCCTGGAACGGCGGAAGTCATCGAGTTTGAATTCAGGAGATTCCTCGATATAGACATTACCAGAAGGTTCCAGTGGTCCGGAGAGTGGAGTGCTGCCTACTGAAAGGAGGAGGCAGAGGAGAGGAGAGGAGAAGATCGGGATAGGAAGTATCGGTAGGTGATGAATACAGTCATTAGCCGATCCGCATCTTTGCATTCGATCATCATTCGGCGTCAGATCATTTGCAGAGCCACGTCGAAGATGCAACTGCGTTACCGTTCGTCGAGCATAGGGTTAACGACTTTCCGTGTCTTCGGTCGTTCAGCTTATTTCGTTATCGCAGCAGGAACCACGAACGATCGACCTCTTCCCCTACCCTTGAACTCAATCAACCTTCTGCAAGCATATATCGCGAACTGCAGAATGCGTTTCCCGTTGTGGCACGCGGCGCTTTTACGACTGGCGCGAGCGAATCTCATTTTATAGCACTATTTTACAAACAGACGACTTGTCATTCAAGCTTCGCCAAATAATTCGTCTTCCTGCAGCAACTGCTGCTGCTGCCGCTGCTGCTTTATGACCTGAGAGCCAGATTGAATCGGATCGACGAATTTATAGGTTTTGCCATGCGCGACTCATAAGATTTATTCGCCCTCCTATCGTAAAAGTATCGATAACTCGAGAAAACCATCGTACACGTCATATTTTGCGCACAGACTTTCCTTCGGCCACACTGGGAACCCCTGAAAAAGGACAATTAGCCATTTTTGTCTGGCAGCTTCCTGCTCTCGAGGTGTTTCGTTTCGTTTCGTTTCGTTTCGTTTGGTTTCATTTCGTCTCGTCTCGTCTCGTCTCGTCTCGTTTCGTTTCGTTTCCGTGAGAACTACCCGTGCGGCGGTGGCGATCGTCGCAAATCACACTTGATTTTATGTTGAATTATTTGAGGAATGATGGATTATCATAGGGAATTATGAATAATAAATTATTTCATATTCGCGCTTATTGCGTCTTAACAATGGTTAGTGCCGTATTAAATATTTCCCGCGTTCCCTCGTGACTTATTAACATTGCAGGAGGATAAAGCCGCGCGATAAACGTTCATAAAACAAGCGTAAAGTTGGGAAATAAATAAATTCTCTCTTCTCCGCGTAAAAAGCGGATTTCTGCGGAATATAACGGAAAATCAGGCGGAAAGCCCATGGTGGTACTGGCAAAGTCGAGTTTTCTCAGTCGATGGAACTGCTGCGCGCTAACGTGCGTTGCTCCTCAAGTTCCTCGGAGTCCAGGAGTCGTTACCTTCCTGGATACAAAGGCCGCATACTTTTCGAAACGTGACTGGCCATGAATCGGCGCTAACACACCCAGCCGGAGCTTTCCCGCGAGTCGGCTATTTCGAGATCGATACCCGAGTTCTTCGGAGCTACTCCTGGAAGTCCCGGGGTGTAGGAAAAGGCTCTCCCTGGCTTCTGGCCAGGAATCAGAAGGCGCCTGCTTTCCGCCAGTCGCGATCGCGACGGCCCTCGCATGACAATAGCCGCTCGGACACTCCGACTCTCCGATTTCCCCCGGGTTCCCCCGGTTTCCTCCAGTTTGTTGCTCGGTGTCTCGAAGATCCCAATACCCAGCAGTCGCCCCCCCCCCCCCTCCCCCCGATAGATTTTTGCGAATTTACCTGGACATGCTCGGAACGCATTTATCGAAGCCTCGAAGATGGCTGGACTCGGCCTCCGGTCAATAACCATTGGATTCGATGAAATTCCTCGGAACCTGGGGAATCGTAGCTGCAGGGATCGACAGCGGCAGCGGCTCAGGTCGACATTCCTTCTTGAGCGCAGTCGTAGATCGCCGAGTCCACTCGGGGACCGTCTATCCATCCGTTCTTCCACGTCTCTCCACGTTCCTACGAGGCCCCCGCGTTCCAAGTGCCGCGAGTCCCGCGATGAATTTACTGAATCGCGCGCGCGTGGAAAGCCATGCATGACTCTCCTCTCCTCTCCTCTCCTGTTCTCTTCTCTCCTCCCGATTATGCAGCGCGTTACCAATTAAACCGAGCGTTTAGCCTCTACCGTCATCGATAAACTCGACTGCCCCATTTGATCCTCGTGGCCGATCCCTCGTTTTCTCTTCCTAAGGAAACGACGAGATGTCCGCGCGTTGATAGGTCGACCTTGGCTGGTCCATTAGATTCGTGACCATCCGGAGAAATAGCGTCATTGGTCACGGCCGACCAGGCCTGACGTTGCTGCGCACTAGGACCGCGCTCGATAATCGGGTGCCTCCTCGGTGCCTCCTCGACGCAAGTTAAACGGACACGTATCGCGGGTTGCGCTACCCCTCTGGAAATTACTGCGCGAACCTATGGGCTTCGTCCCAAGGAGGAAGCGGAAACGGGTTTCGCGTGGGCGCAGCACGCAACGCTCGAGCCTGTTATGCGCGGAATCACTCGGCGAAGGTAAAATAGAGCGACAGGTATTGCATTCGCTTACTTTACGACGACCGGCCGAGAGTCGGAGTCGTCTCTCCAGCCTGCGGAACACAGGGGATACTGGGTGTCCCAGAAATGATGGACCCAGTTCTCCGATACTTCGCCACCGCTATCGTTTCTAGTCCAGGTCGTAACTCAGCGGAATTCCAGCGATAACCTTGATAACATCCAATAATAATTTGTTTACTCGTTTGATAATTTATAACGGTGTCCGGGAGGGGAGGGGTGGAGAGGGGTCCTGGAGTTTTTCGATTCTCGCGAACGGAGAGACCCGGACTGGTTCGGAGCGGAAGAAACGGCGACACCCGGCGATGTTTAACCGCGTTAATTAAAATTAAGATATTCCACGCTCATTGAATTCCAAAGTGGTCAACGTCGAGAGCCTGGGATGATGTCCGTTCGCAATTTGATTTATAGCTCCTGGCAGATTTATTACTTCTGAAACACCTTGTACGTGGAGCAGCAGCTAATATAAATAAGAAGCGCGAGCTATGAATCTTGGAGGGTTTTCCTTTTTTTCACGCCTCGCAACTTGCTTTACGAGGTTGCAGGTGCGATGCGATGAATCTCATTGTCCTCGCGCACTACTCCCTTTAGAGAAATTTACTGATCTGGAAAGTTTCCCTGTAAATTCGGGCTGGTCACTGAACTTCCTGCATTCTTCAAGGTGGAAATTACGGAAACTCTCAGTTTCAGATGCTTCCTTCGCGCGAAATTACTTAAATCCTCATCGTTACCACCGATCCCCGATGCGCCGCGGCGATAAAACATTCGTTAAAGCTGAATTATTCCATTGGCTCACGCCAAATGGATCTCCTCGTAAAAATATGATCGTCCATAATTCCAACGAAATTCCGAGGGGGTCGCTCATTTAAAAACAATTCGCTGCAAGAGAAACGACGCTCACGTGGCTCCCCGGCTCGCAGGATCCTCCCGGCGCAGTGTTATCCTTGACAAAGTCAATTTGCATTATGCACGCAGGGTGAATGTGAAGAAGCGATCTCTCTTCCTGGAGGGATCGCCGAAAAGTCGACTCCGCCGCGAGAGCGCGGAACTCCTTTCTCTCGTGATCGTCGCATGAAAATAAGATGCCTTCGGCATACGCAAGCTCGAAAGCTCTCCCGGCTCGCATGTAACGCGAGCTATTAATTTTCCTTACTTGGCGAATAAAAAAGCTTCGCTAAGAATGCAAATAGCTGTTTTAACGTTTATGCAGACCGCTCGTAAAAACGTATGTTCCCCAAAAAGACGGGAGAACGACTGCTTCATGGGAATCTTACGATAATGGGACTGAAGTGGCTCCCCATGAAAAAGCGGTAGAGCAAACCGGCGACATTCGACCGACGCCGTCGGTAGCAGAAATCAAATTCCCGGTCGAACGCCCTGCTCCCCGATACCGATGATTACACTCTCGGATCCTCCACGCGACGGACACTCTTCCATTCCGTCTGCCTCCTCCACGCGGGAACAGGACTCTGTTTTATTCATCGGATTTATCGCGCTCTCCTTCAGTTTCCTCCACGTCGATTCAGTCACGGGATGAGAGCGGGGAGTGGCCTTGAAAATTGGGATTACGCTTTATCAGAGAGCAAAGAAATTAAAGCGAGCGAAGGTGAACGAAGTCGAGAGGGTTACGACTCCAATTTGATTTCGCGGAAGATTTGATCCTTCCATTCGACGTGGATGACAAGTCGTGACTTCGGATGGCCTTGACTTCCATCGTTGCCTCGACACGGGTTTGCGAGGTGGCGATCGGTTTGCGTCAGTTCGACGGAGCTTCGAAAACTGTCTCGCTACTTCAAGGGATAGCGCGCGTTGGACCGTTTGACGCAACGAAGTCAATAAAGTCCGACCCACGGAGTTTCTCGATGGATTATCGTAAAACGATAATAGCATGGATGTTCAATATTAGAAACGTTGCAGCCGAGGAATAATACCCCCGTGAAATCCTTTTTCCGATTGACGGATCGCATTTGCTTTTCAGCAAAGTGATTCATTTAGGGTTCAGCTATATCCTCGCAAAGGTCGACCTTTGATACTTAATCATTAGCCGGTGGACGCGTCATTTATTCAACAGTTATTTATGGCTGGATATTGGAAAAACGCCAGTGGATATTGATAGCGTGACGTATAATGGATAAGAGCTGCACCGAAATAGACTAAAACCGTCCGGATAATGGAAATTGCTCCCAGATTCTTCGATATCTTCCATGATTTTTAGCCGTTCGAAATTCTCTCTTACCGAAATACCTGTTAAAAAACACACACGCGCAAATAATCGTATTTGACTTAGATAAGAGAGACTGCAAGATTACAGTTATGGGACAATGCTTTATTACCTTCGTAAGGGGAAACATGGTCGACGGTGCAGTTAACCGGAAGGTTGACGCCCTCATCTTTGGTGGATGTTGATAGAGAGGCGCCATAGCCAGTGGGGATCGACGTCACACACGCACCGTTAAACCAATTGACTTTCTCCAGATATCCCTGGCACATTCCGAGAAATCTCTTCTTTTTCTTGCGAGATCCGTCATCGAGTCGTCGTCGTCGTCGTCTCCCGAAGCACCGGAACGGCTTCTTCCACGTGGAAACGCGTCTTGTTGCTGCTGCTCCCACTCTCTTTTTTCCGCCGATAGTTTTCGAGGCTGACGCAAGTCTAAGCGGGGAAGATCGATCGTGCGCTCCACTTCCCTCTCGGATCATCCGAATTTTCCACTGGATAGGCATCGCCGGCACGCCACAAGTTCGAAACGCTGTAAGCCTCGGGAAGCTCGACATTACCGGAAGCAGGCTTGATCAATGAGGTATAGTTCGTTCCATCAATGGCTGTTTGCTCGAACGTTTAACGAAGATCAAAAACCTAAGGTACATAAGACACTTGACGCAAGGTTATCGACCTTGCGACAAGAAGAAATGCTCCCTCGACGTGGGCTGTTGGCTTTTTCTCGAAGAAGCGGGAAAGAAGCGGTTTCTTCGGCCGGGAAAGAAGCTCCGAGGAGAGGAAAGGAAATCGAAAGGTGGCGGAGGTGTCACGTGTCGCGGGAGGAGGGTGCAAAAAGTCGCACGACGCCGAAGGAGAAGGTCAACTACCTCCCCGCTGCTGCTGCTGCAGTCTCTTCTTCTTCTTCTTGACCACGGTGTACTTGGCCACGAAGAAAAATGCCGATTACTGTAATGGTAGTCCTTTTCAAAGGATTATATGGTCTTCCTCGCTGCTCTCTCGGTTCCAGCCGGGTTTGGGTTAATGACTCGAAATTGTTCGAGCGAGCTACACAGCCACCTCGCTCTGGCCTCAGATATATTGGCTGCTCCTCGTACCTGCTGCCTCCTATTAAAAATCTATTTCGACCTGGTCCGCTCTCTCTTAAATTAATTAAAGCCAGCCTCGTAAAAAAGGACTCTCGTTACAGCGTATTTTTCAACTTCAAAACGTACGGGTCTCTCTCGCTCTCCTTCCCGCTCTGCTCGCCAGAAGAGAAGAATCGCGTGTGCTGCGAATTAAATTTATCAGCGCCTCGGGCCTAGCCCTCTCCACCCCTCACCACCACCCTCCGCGCCGCGACGTCGCTGAAAAGTAATAATCGCCGCCGGGCTTTGCTCGACTCGCGAGGCTTATCGGCCGATTTCGCGTAAAAATCTAATTAGGAACTTTGTCGGTGAGTTCGATCCCGCCGCTCGTCGCTGGCAAATTATTGACCGAACGCGATCGTTTTTATCGGGTCTCTCCCGTCAATGGAGGAGAGACCGACGAGGGTGTTCGTCCACTTCCTGCCGAAACGAATTTACGAACCAGGCGCCATTTTTTTTTCAGGATATTCTGGAAGATACGTCCCTCGAAAGGGAAATCGCGAGACACGCGATCGGGGGAGGGAAGTGCCGGTCGTCCGGTAGCTCCTGCGGAATTCAGAAGAACAAAGTCATTCTGGGCGACTCGAAGTCTAATGGTAGCATAGTTAGACACGAAGGTTAGGGGCTCGCCGAGGGTTTACGAGCACGATGCTGAACTGCTAACGACGTAATCGTTTCGCCGCCGATGTCTTCTCGCATAAACGACCGGAACGTGTCCATCAGGTTCGCTCAACTGCCTCGCAACCTTTCAGCCAGACACCTTGACGAGCTGGAACCTTCCGCAGCCACTTTTTCCCTCAACTTCAACACTTCCCCCACTGAGGGACGAATTTCATTTGCGAAGTACCTCGGTTACCACAATCGGGTCGCATGCGCGAGTCTCCGGAGCCAAGGTTTCATCGGACCGGAAGAGAACTCACCTCCTTCCACTGGAGAACGATCGTCCACTCGATGACGGTCGAGGCCGGAACTGCTCCCGCGGATCCTCCCACGAAGCTGGTCGATCGACGACGGCCGAAGAATCCGTGGCAAAGGCGACATTGGCATGTGGCGAGACCGTGAACGAGTAATTACCGTTGAACTTGACGCTTTCTTAGGACGAGAGCATCGTGGTGTTATGAAGATATTGCTTGTCCGAGGAACGGAGAGCCGGCTCAAGGCTTCCGGCATCGCTCGCTGCTTCGAGCACGTTGGAAATGGACCCGTCGACGAACGGGCCGAACGTCATCGTTAACAATCGATATTTATTGGTCGAACGAGGCTGGGACACTCGGTGCTCGTCAGCCGCTCCCTGACGTTTCCCAGACATCCGTTTGAAACTTTACTTCGACGCTGCTCGGTGTTTCCTCTAATCGCTTCCAGGGAAGGCGCAACGCGCCGTTCTAACTCGCCACCAGTCGCCATATCGCGACAAAGCCGTCGCTTTCGCAAACTGCCGTTTCCATTAACCTACCCCTTCCCCCGAACCTCGTCCATTGTCCCGGACCATTTTTCGTCGACTGCAGGAAACGCGGCCATTTTTTTGTCGTCGGTCTCAGTCGCGTCGACGAAGACTCGAGAAGAGGACGACGACGTCCTTTCCACGTACCTTCCACCCTCGCGACGAGGAACAAGGGTGGTCTCGATGAACGGGGATGGGGTGGAGTCGACTTCGTTCCGTTTCTATGGAGGAAACTCGCGAGACCCGAGAGGTGATTCGACGGTATTCCGCGTTTCCGTCGATGACGTAATCTATCGCTAATGTTTCGTGTTTACAGAGGCGGCGATCGGAATCCGTGAGGCTTCGCGTTTTTTACCGGTTGACGAGGATCGATCAAGAAGATTCCAGCGCTTTGATTGCCGAGGTATAATTGGCCGAAGGTCAACCTCGAATTTGCCGAGTGGCAGGCCAGAGGAGAGGCATCAGCCGATTTCTCCGACGATCGGCGCGCGCAAGGACGCCGATCTCTCGTTACACCATCGCTTAATTAGGGTCATTGTTTATGCTGCAGTTGCCCGTAGCGCATGCCTCCTTCGTAATTTCCATCCCTCCCTCCCTCCCTCCCTCCTTTTCCACGCTGTTTGCAAAATCACGCGAGAACCAAAATGACGCGATTCCACGCTGACGCCGATTTTTCACGCAATTCGCGCGAAAATTGGGTTAAACCCCGGGGACGGAGAGGGAACATCCTCGAGTATCCTCGTCGCGAGATTGCACACGGGGAGAGACACCGCGCGTGAAATATCGCCATAAGTACTCTGACCCAGAACCAACCGAATCCTCATCCTGAAATCGGATATTCCTACGATGCGATTGCTCGATCGTGTAACCGGTTTCCAGGTCGCGCGGCAGATAATCGCGTGCCGTTGCGTCAAATTAAAACGCAGCCTCCAGATTCTAACGCGGCAGCAATTATACGCGGTATTTGCCGAGTGTACTTTACGGAGAGGAGGAACATTGCGCGACGTGCCATGGAAATGGATACCGCGCGCGGTATCGCAGAGGTCTCGTCGCGCGATTCCCGCGGAGCGTGTGGACGACGCGGAATCAGGATCGGAATCGGGATCGGGATCGGTACCGCGAGACGACGAGCGAGGTCCATTGTCGGACGGGCGGGCAGTCGGCGGTAAAGGGACAAGGTCGATTTTATGCAACGAGTACGGGAGAGCGGGCGAGTTTGCGGCTAGTTCCAGGAGATTTTCAGAATCGTAATTCCCCGAGCCGAAGGGGACCTTCCAGGATGAAAGATCCTTAAAGAAGCCGACATCGGCAGGGCGGTCGTTAAACTAGCGCGAATCGTCGAGGAGTTGTTATTCCGCCGAAAAAGGAAAGCTCGCCGTCTGTTTCGCGTTACGATCCTTCCCTGAATATCGTCGGCATTCTTCTTCATCGCTTCGCTCCTTTCCCTCGCCAGATAAGAACGCCGGGAAACGAAGCGGGACTAAGGGAGCGTGCACTTTGCATTCGCCACTTTTATGCGGGACCCTAACCCTAAGCCACCACCGGACTTTTTGTCATACCGGCAATAAAGCGCAAAACCCCCGCTCCCCCTCTAGACTAGGCTGTGGAGGATCAGAGACCGGACGAAGTTTCAACGCGAGATCTCCGAGAGAAGACCCCGAAGAAGCGGCCGAAGTCATCGTCACCCCCATCCCGATGACGATAGGACAATGGAACTCCTGAAACTCGGGAACCCGGTTGATCAGTTCCGGTCCCGGTACCGGTCCCTTCTCATCCTCTTTACCGTCCTTGGAGCTCGACGCGCAGGCTTCCGGCCAGACCAAGATTGACTGTCGGAAGTGTGGAGGGAGGGGGAGGGGTCGGCTGAAAGTCTGGCATGATCACCGCGGTTAATGAAGGCTGCCGTCGTTGAAAGTGAGCCGAGCCTTAATAAACGAGTGCGCGCGCGAGACATTACCAAGCGATTTACCATAACTATCCGCCATCAGGAACATCAGGAACATGATTACAACCTAATCTTATTAGCATGGACGTCTCTCGCGAGAGAAGAAACGCAACAATGGACCTGGAAGATCGGCAGTACCAGCGGGTCCTAATCCTGGATTGATCCGTTACTCGGTGTCTGTCGGGATGGCGATGGCGATGGTGATGGGGGTAGGGATTTACGAGGGAATCAAAGCCCGCGAGACCTTCCCTGAGCGATATATCATATTCCGGGCTCATTATCCCAGGATAATAGAGCGCGTAGCGTGCGGATTTTGAAATCCAGCTGTAAAACGGCCTTTATTATCCTGCGGATCCCTCTTCGTCGGCGAAGACACCAATTAACACGCGTCAATGTTGTCTGGAAGTTGTCCGAGAGGCTGGAATCGCAAGATGATCTTAGGATCATCCTTCGTGGCCGAGCAACGTCCTTGCCCGAAGCTGTTATCCTATTTATAGCCGATGATCTTCTTCTTCTTCTTCTTCTGCTGCTTCTTCTGCTTCTTTCTCCTCTTCTTCTATTTCTTCATCTTTAACTTCGTAATGTTTTTCCTTTCCCGAGAAGTCTGCGTGTCCTGGCTCAAGTAACTTTGCATTGGAGCTGGCTGGCATCTCCGCGTTTCGCGCAACCTTGACACTCGCTAATCGGTTTCGGAGGGCGAACTTGTCGCCATCTTGCCGGGAAGATTCGATCGAGACAACGGAAGCCTGGGGCAGCGGTTCGCACCCAACGATACTCCTCTTTCAGCGAGAAGCCGAGTTTTCTAACCTCATCCTCCTCCTTGACCACCACCACCACCACCACCACCACCGTTCCTCGCTTCCTTTTCAAGGTTTTTCTGCTCCTGGATAGTCAGGACTCTTTGGGTACCTGCGTGTTTTTACGCGACCGTGTGTACCATCAGGTATTGCAGGCTTTTTCTACTCCATTAACTGGTACCAACAACTAGTGACATCCGTCCAAAGATACCAGAAAGTCGAAATCTAAGGATAATCTCGGGATGATCATCCCTGTTCGAGCAACGTCCTTGCCCGAGGCTATTTAGTATTAATAGTCGATGATGGCCTAGACTACGGCTCTTTCTTTTTCCCCCGTAAGTTCCCATTCCACTTCTTCTACGCGCCTCGATTCTACTTCCTCTCTCCCTCCTCTCCCCCCTTCTAGCGCTAATCGAGTAACTCGCATTTGCTTGAGCAGAAAGAGAAAAGATTCATAAACCACCGTCCTCCCTTCCCGTCTAAGGTTTTTCCTGGATCTTCTTTGTTCCCGCTTCTTCTTCTCCCATGGTCCCTTCTCGTTTTTCCTCGTCCCCCCGTACACTGTTCTCTTCCTTCTCGATCCTCCTCCGGTCATCGTGTTCTTCCTACATGTAGATTTAGCCGGGATTTTTTTCCTCCTTCTATCATCGCATGATTCATCGCGAGTGACGCGCGTCTTGGCGTTCTTCAAGGTGTTGCAGCGACTCTCCAGCGTTCTCCAAGGTACCGCGCGAGATCGTGGTAGCTCGTGGCTGGTTTCTAGGAGTCCGCGCGAGATGATCCTTCGCGCGCCAGATACATCTCATCGATAAGGACGATACACGGCTTTAAACCGACAATCAGCCGAGCATCAAACTCACAAACACCTCGGGAAATCCGAAGATGGACTCAGCCTTGCCTGTGATCTCACCTCGCGTGAAAAATTCCTGCAGGTGCGCGATCCTTCTTGGCCCGATTGTTTCTTGCCTCAAACTTGTTTGCTTATCGCTGATTTACGAGGCTGCGTTCTTTGATAAGGCAAATGAGGATTGGGCAAAGCGAGTACACAGTGATCTAATGTTCCCTCCGAGTGAAAAGCCGAGTCTCTCCGGGAATTTATTACGTTCGCTCGTGGGACTCAACATTGATCAGAGCCACGTGGCATTAAGTGGACATTCTTCGAGTCTGCAGGAAAGTTGGGTAAGGTCTCTGTTTCTAGAGGTCTTTGATAGAGACTCTTGCGCTCAGCGATGTCGCGCATTAAGCAGAATTAATCTTGTGTCAGTTCTGGCAGCGGTTGATGAAAGGCTCCCGATAAAAATTCTGAACAAACATCAATTAATTGGTCATTCATCAAACCAAACGGAATGCCACGGGGAGCCTTCTTCCACTTGGTAATGATGAAGTTATTGATGAGGAGGTGGAATAATAAGCTATTTAGCAAGTGTCATTGGGCAGATCTAACGAAGAGGATATAATTTGAATTTTTTTTCAACCGGACCAAACCCCAAGACGTCTATGACGAAACTTCGCTTCGCGTCTCTGAGACACGAGAACGCGAGTCTCCTTGGCTTCTTTCTCCTTCACTAATAAAATTGATGATCGATTTTGAGATAAGGTTTCGCGTGCTGGAATTCGAGAATGTTTCTTCTCGAAACCTGCGGGAATTTCGATGAAAAACACCGAGGGACCCTGCGAGGACGAGAGAAGTCGATAAGTTGCAAGGAGTGTTTTTTGCAGCTGGACCATGTCCGAAGGTGTCGATGACGATGTTCTAGGCCCACGGAAGTCAGAGCGGGAGGGGAGAAGAAAAGAAGAGACCAGTGTCTCCTTGAACTCTTTCTCTCTCCTTCCATCCCTCTTTTTCTTCTCTCCAGTCTTTATCTCAAGTGCGAGCATTTTTCATCCGTTCAGCAAGCAAAGTTGCCAATTAGTCGCGAGTGCCATTACGAGGCACGGTAGGAAGATGGCCGGTTGCTTTCCTGTGAGATAACCGGAGTTGAACGACACGCGGTTGCTGCGGGACCGGATGTCGTCCCTTTTGCTTTGTTCCCCTCTGCTCCACCTCGAGGTAGAGCCTCTTCCTCAGGGAAAAGACACCTAGAACATTGTTTGCCCATGTGCGATGTCAAGGCTCGTTTCCAGCACCCCCACTCTCGTCAACTTCGAGACTTTTCACTCTTTTCGATTCGACTCACTTGCTTCGTACTCCTTCTTAACGAGGAATACACATAATTGCGCTCTTGCTTTAATTATATCCGTTAAACGAGATCCGTATTGTCCTTCGCACGTTCTCCATCTCTCCCTTGCGAAATTACATAATTCCGCCTTGTTTAATAAGGAATCATCGTCGCGATGATTAAAATTCATTTGGTTCGAGCAATCTCTCTTGTCCCGGTAGTCGTCGTCGTCGCTACTCGTCTTTAAAAGCGGAGTCTTTTCTCCAGACACGCGGAAAGTCCTTGGAAATAAATGGAGATGTTATATTTTTCGCAAATTAACGATTTAATTAAGCCATAAATTACTTTTATGGCATCAATTTCAGATTCGCACCTCGTTTAATTTTATTGGCCAATTATTTATTTTAATGATTTTTTCTCTTATCCGAGAGAGAGAGAGAGAGAGAGAGAGAGAGAGAGAGTCGAGGCTATCTTGATCTAATAAAAATGCTGCTGCTTACACCATAAACTCATTAGTGCAATGGACGATTAGCAGAAGGAGTCAGGTTACCGATTTTTACTGCCAATAGATAACTCTTAGGTGTGGAAGCTACTTTGTAGGAATTCTTTTTAATTTCCTTATCTCGCGCGGGAAATAATAAAGCGTATTCTTCTCGCGCGACAAAGGGACGACTTTACCGGATTGTATTCGTCAATTAAATGGCCTGGCGTAAAAGATGAAAAAGTCCAGTGCGCGCGCGCGCGCCTACCGCGATCTTATCGCTCCTTTTGACGTTCCCCGTAAATGCTGACACATTCCACGTCCGCACATAAATTCACGCGACCTTTAAGTTTACGTGTCTTTGACTCTGTAGAGAAGTGCGAGCAAACAGATTAATAGAGAGAAAAGAATCACAACGCTCGTACCTACCGTTTCAGTCGAGAGACGGGGAATGTTGTTAGATAGCGGGTAGAAAAATCCCGAGTGTATGTGTGTGTGTGGATGCCATTAAATGATGCATCACGTATGAATGACGTCACGAATTCTCCCGTAAGTGCCGTATGGTTGGCCAGCAGCCGAGGGATTCTATTCACCAATACGTTCCGTACGAAAATAACGAATGGCGTCACGAATAGATCGAAGTTTATCCCATTCAGCCACGTCGTATCGACAACGAGATCGAACCTTAGAATATTCCCATGCGATGCGATCTCCCTTTTTGCGAATTCTTTCCGGTTACCGATCAAAGAACAACCTTCTAATTAACCAATGAAATTTATGCCTCGAGTAACCGTCCATGTATCACGCGGGGGAAGAACGTAAATTACGTAAATTAGGATTTGCTTGGGTCTAGTCAAAACGGGTCTCTCCTCTCCCGCGGGAAGAAGCCACGCGAATAATTTCCAATCGATGGATTGGAGCGTTTCTTCTTCTTCTTCTTCTTTGTTCCAACTCTGCGAGGACCACCAACCTGAGATTGTCTCGCGTTTTGCAAAAATTCATCGAAAAAATTTCACCGCTCCACTCGTCTCTCGAATTCTCCGAGAGGGTTGGAGCGGAGAGGATACGCTTCGAGAGAGGGAAAGTGTCCGAGAAATTGATCGCGGTCGTTCGTGGTCGATTCGTGAAATTCGCTTGGTAGCGGGTTAAAGGTCAACCGGTGCATTCCTCGTGTGTTCCACGAGATTTCTGGAATAAATCGTGAGTCAACGAGGGCTACAAAGTTTTTCTCGATAGAGCGCTGAATAAGAATCGGAGCAAAAAGTGGCTAATTGCGGGAGGCACTGGTAGC
The DNA here is from genome assembly GCA_037305995.1 of Sclerodermus sp. 'alternatusi'. Lineage (NCBI taxonomy): Eukaryota > Metazoa > Arthropoda > Insecta > Hymenoptera > Bethylidae > Sclerodermus > Sclerodermus sp. 'alternatusi'. Next base: position 2,244,711 of record CM074553.1, read on the forward strand.
GAGTGACGTCATGGTGGGTCCATTATCCCGACGCCGGCCAGTTCGCGGGTCGAAGAGGATGCCTGGCCGAGTGACGTCACGGGCGAGATCAGAGAGAGACGCCGATTGGCGATTTTCCGTCGAATCTCTTCGGAATTCGTCGTGACGGTGTCGTGGTGTCCATGGATACCCGCAGATTACGATCTTCGCTTCTGCTTCTTTTTTTTCTCTTTCTGATGTTTGTGACGTCATCGCTGCCAATCCGATGACTAAACTAGCGAAAAAGAGCATCTTCTCGAGCGAGGCAGCGCACGGACTCCTAGGTGACGGGGACACGAAAATCGTTGAAAATTCAAAACAGAAAGAACCTTTGCGGAACGATCCATAGGCAAGTAAACAACCCACCTACGATGATTCTCACCGATGACATTGGACTTGTAATATCCATTGAAACTCCACGCATTATTCCAGTACGGAGTGATCAACTTGCAAATTATTGGGGTAAGCGGAGATTTGCTATTTTATCGGCAGTATCGTTTATCCTCGATTTCCAGATACCGAGGGAATAATTGTTGGCATTTCTTTCATGATAAATCATCGCCTCTCGATAATGCCAGTGCAATCCTTCCCGCACTTTGTAATAAGTGCTCCAGCTAAGTGCGCCGCGCGCGCGTGCGTATGTGCGCGTTTGTGTGATATATTTGTTTACTGTATTCGACTATATTACAATACAGGCGAGAAGATAGGGTACGTGTAAAGCTAATATATCGCCCATAACAAATCAATTGAAATTATATCCTTCAGCAATTTCTTCACTCGCAACAGAAGATGGCTTCAATAGCACGGCCCTATATAAACGCCTATAATTATCAGGTCGTTAACATAACCTGTCTTGAGAATAAGAGCTTCGCGCTATCTTCGAGTACAAGTACAGCAAGAAGACCGAAGTTGAGCTTGTTTTCACTTTATCCTAGAATGCGGCGTAACAGATTCCTAATGATTAGACGAGGAAATTAGAGGAAGTTCATCAATCATCATCGTTACCCCGACGTTATTTATGATATTTCCATTATTAACGAGAGAATCTATCATCAAAATCTTCGTCGAGAATATAATCCAAGTTTCTTGTTTTTTAAACTTTTTTTTTCAATAAAATTACCCATGGGACCTCACCATGGTTTTCCGTGTTCACCGGATCTTTAGCGAAGTGTGGGGTGACTCTCAAGTTTCTGGAAATGGATAAGCTCCATCGAATTGGCGACTCTCACCGGAGATTTTTCAATGGGGTTCCAGTGTCTTTCGTGGAAGGCGGAAGCGCAAAACGTGAAAATGGATTATGGCGAAAGTGGAGGCAGAGGGCGAACCAACGGCCGACGAAGCGATGAGATTAACGGTGGTTGGACGTCGCACGCATTTCACGTGGATCTACTAAAAAGGGAAGACACGGCGGGGGACCTCCTCGGTCCTCTCCTTTGATCCCGAAAATTAGCTTATAGTTTATTGCATTTTTACAACGCCTTTCATCTCCTGGATTTCACGCGCGTCGACTAAAATCTCTCATCAATATTCAGAAAGGGCGAGAAAGGTGAAGCAGCAGGCCAGGGATGTTGCGCAGGGAAGGGGAGAAAGTGGAGAAAAGGAAGACGAAACGCAAAGGAAGCGATAGAGAAGGGAGAGGGAATGGAGAAAAAGAAAGAGGGAGATAGGAGAGAGAGAGAGGAACGATTATATCCGAAAGAAAGAGTTATAGCGAACAGGAGAAACAAGAAGAAGTGGAAAAGGATGCTAGGAGGAAGAATCGTTGGAAATAGTGAAACGTAGGATAACGAGTATCAAAGGAAAAGGAATTTTAATGAAGAAACGAGAGCAGGAAACGAAATGCATGGTAGAAGGAAGTGAAGAAAGAGAGAAAAAGGGGAAAATAGAGAACTGGGAGAAGGAATCTTGGGTCGATCGACTTGACGAGATATGTTGCACTCTGCCAGGATTATTAGTGAAATTACCCCTTAAATCATCTGCAGCGACTTATTCCCGGAAATAACGACAGCGGGACTTTTTTCTTTAATAGAGTTTGCCTTCCTATAACGCGATTAACTCGTCCCACGTTACATGGAAACCGTGTTTTGAGAATATCGCGTTTTAAGAGGATTCAAGGTACATAGGACTTTTGCGAATAAACAATACTTGTAACGTTTATCAAGTTTTTTATAAAAAATAATTTTTATTTTCTTTCGTTCCAGAGATAAACCTCCAAAAGTGCGTGTGACTGATTTCATCTCCTCATCTCTACTTTCTTCAATCCAGTGGTTCTACGTGATCTCGGTGAGTTTTTAAAACAATTTTATATTTTTGACGATGACGCTTTGTTCATGGATTTCGTTAGTTTGCTAAAATTGCGAAAATTTTACGAAGAATTTCGTGAGAAAATATCGCGAGACCCTTCGCTATGAAATTTCCCCGCGCGTATCGAAGCACCGGATGATTTTTTCATTTTCAGCTTTTCAAGAGTTAGGCGAGTCTTCGGCGATGTCTATGTACGGCAGTGCACTCACACTGGGTAGTTAAAATTGATAATTTTACTATCAGTTGTGCAACCGAGTGCGGCCAGTTTCGCCCCTCCCCCTCCCTTTCCCCGCATAATAAGATTTTACGAATAGAGCGTAATAACAGTTTGCCCATACTCTCGCTTAACGAAATCCATGTTTAAAGCAAAGTATGTGCGTGCGCGCGAGTATACGTTCTAAGAAAGAATTACCACGTTACTTTCCTCTTTTCCGATGCAAGTCTCGCATTCTTTCCACCGTGAAGTTGTAAACATGTACAATGTAGGATGATTTAAATAAGCATAAGTTGTCCATCTTGCCATGATCGAGAGTCCGATTATTTATGACGATTGCGTCAAGTTTTTTACGCGCGTGAGTAAAAGTACTATGAGATAAGACTGATTAAAGATTAGCGCGTTAACCGATCAAAACGCTAAGACTGATTGCAACGATGACGATTATACCACTGATGATGACTCACGGAAACATTTATACCTCCGAAGCGGATTCCGGATCCGGTTCTCTTTTCGAGTTAACGAGTCGCGATGGCGATGTTCGATTAGAATCTTTATCATTATTTTACATTGATATTTTTTTCACCATAAATCATACGCGAAACCTAAACATCCATCAAGCACGCGTATACTTTTATGGCGTTTACTCTTACTGACATAATTAGTTAATTGCTGCAATAAATAATGAGAGAGATCTCCGGGAGAGTCGATTAGCAAACACAAGCACAAGTAAGCTCGCGACTCGCATGATTTTCAATAAAACTCTCCATCGAGTAAAATATCGCACTCGGCGGTCTTCCCTTCGCGCGATTCGTGAATTTTCCGCACGAGCATCGGTCTTGGACATTCGCTTCTTGGGGAAGATTCGTTTGGTTAGCCATATGTATGAAATGTTTAAGTCCTTGACGTGTAATCTTCGTCCTGTCTATATTGTCCCGTACTGGAACGATGCTTATGAAGTAATTAGCACTCGGCGAACCCTAAAGAACGATGATCTTCACTAGAACATCTCAGGAATGGCTCTCTCCTGGTACTTGTACAAGGTCATTTGTTAAGCGGACTTCTTGGAAGTAACGACTGTAACGAGGATATCCGTTTGAAGTACTATTCTTATTTGACCACCAAGTGGTTTTTGTCCCCAAGGTTACGCGACACTGGAAAATTGTAATTTGGTCGCTTTGACAATGTTTTACTTTTAAGAAAAATCCGGCAACCTTGATGCACGAATACAGGAATTAAATTGTCCGCTTTTATCGTCTCGTAGTACCTCTCGTACTCGCCAGTTTCTTGTATATCATTGTAATTCCGCGTTCGGACACTTACTTACATCGAGTTACACGCCACACGCGTTATCCCTTTCGCGGGTCATGCACAGACCGCGTCAAACCGAAGTCACGCAATCAGCCGCGTATCCGGAATCTTTAGGATTTCGACTTTGATCTCGATTTCGGTTGAGATTCGCGTCCCATTTGCTCCGGATCAACGCAATTTGCAGTCCACTGTCATCAACGTCGGATGACATTCCGAGATGGATGATTTTTTCAAGTCCCAGAAAATCCGAGAGAGAGAGAGAGAGAGAGGAGATACGGACCATTTAAATATTTATGAGATTGTTCGAAAGCGCGTTTTAATCAGAAAACCCCGATCTTTCATTGATTGCTAGCACGTTATAATAAACTTATCGCTGCGGGCGAGTTCTCCACACGGCAATTGCCACACGGGGATGTACCTGGGAGTTGAGCAAATCGTGCAACAATGTTAGCGGCCGCGGTGGCATCGAAATCCATGCTCGAGCTGCCAGCATTTTCCTTCTCGGAATATCAATTTCAGTCTGGTAAACGGATCCAGCAACGACGGAGAGACACTCGTTCCATCGGTGGGAGTGAGTTTCAGCCGCAATGACCATTCACGTCCCTCGAGGCCGCAGCCGAGACGCCACAAAGTTGCTCTTTAAGCTTTGTAATTGCTACGGAATCAACAATCATCCGCGAACTTCACCTTAGAGCAACCAGAAGAAAAAAAAACCCTGGAAACTGGATAAAAGAGCGCGCGCTCCCCTTAACCGTGCTTCGACAGCTCCTCCGCTGCTTTTCAAGCGGAAAGAACAACGGGGAAGGAGGGGGTTGAATTCCCATTGGATTCAGATTCCCCGTAAACGCGTAGCTCGGTGTCATCGCGGATACTCTGTGCAGCGCTGCAGTATCCTGGGAATTTCCGTTACTGATTGTCCAGGACCAACATTCCACCAAGGAATGCGCGCGAACTTCGCTGGAACGAGACCTGTCGGACTGGGTTAGCCAATTCTGTTTTTGAAAATCGCCTTTTGGACCAGGTAAGCGTGAGCACGAATCCTTCGAGTTGTCGAGGTGTCGCTTCATCGTACGAAGATTCAAGCTACTTCGATGAATCTGCACCGGTGTGCATCCCTCGCGTCGGGGGGAGTACCACAGACGACCTTGGGCTACCTTTTGTTGGTATCGTGTCTTCGACAGGGAAAAAAACAGTGCGAAAGGCTGAGCCGATCTCCGAGGAGGTATCACCGAGGACAGGCGTAACAAAAGTGGAAGATGTATCGAAGAGGAACAAGGTAAAATATCGAAGGAAGGAAAGGAGGAAGGGCGGAGACTCTTCGTTTCGCCAGGAATCCCCTGTCTCGCAAACTAAATTCGACGATCCCTTCGACCCTTCGTTGAAACCGTCAACCCTCGAATGTCTCTCGAATAGTTCTAAGCGTCCGATAAGCATGCGACGAACTACGTTCGTTCTTTCAGGATTCTTGACGTTTGTTCGGGGGCATCGTGTGCACGGTAGCCTTGTGCATGAAAAAATGAAACATCCTCAATGGGAGAGGATGATAGGGAAGGGGAGATAGAGTGGGTGTGAGAGGAAAACGCGAACGCTGAGGAGGAGCCTGTGGCTTATAAGTCAATTAGATCGACGCTCAATCTCGTTAAGTACATTGAGTGAATAATGAAACTGAATGATACAGCTTAATGCTTCCAATAATTAATTACGCTCTTGCATTACGGCTGTACATGGTAATTGAATGTGTAACACGAAGCTCTCCGAAGCTATCAGGGTCGATTTTTCCAGAACATTATAATCGCGCTCATTCCCTCCACCTTCTCCCTCCCCCACTACTCCATTTGTTTCTTTTGTTTCATTGTAAATATACGTTTTGGTTGTAAGTGGTGTGGCAGCTGATTATTTAATTTAAAGGGTCTTGTTCGACACGAATAATCAATCTCAATTGGGAGCTTAATGGTACTTAAGTATATGCTTATGCTGCTGGTACATTAACTTACTTTCAAAATCTATGTAATTATGCTACACCTTCCCCGTGATAATAATAATTTCGAGATTCTCGTACTAAGCGCGGCATCGATTTTTCCTCGTCGAGGTCGTGCAATAATTCTTGATTTTCAATGTACAAAATAAACAACGGTGGCAATAAGAAGAGAATCGCGGCCTCTGTGAAAATAGCTCGAGACAGAATAAATCGCGAAATAAATAGGTGGAAGCGGACATTTCCAAAGAACTTGACTCGGTCTCCCGAGTGTATTTATTCACTCGCTCGTTCATTCGTCAGCTGGAAGATTTTCACCGGATATAGAGCCCCCCACGGGTTTCAGCTGTCACCTGTAATTTTCTGCCGGTAGTTGACGCGGAATACAAATCGATTCTCGCTCGATTAAACGCGTAAAATGCATTTTTCTCTGGTATTTGTCAAAGTGGAACATCCGCGACAAGATAATTATTTTATAGCCGATGTCGATTTTCTTTTAGCGTGATTAACTGTACAATCGTGCTTGCGCAGTCCGATTTTTCCTCTTTCTTCCTTCCAAGAGCTCGTAAAAGCACGCGTGATTTAATTATACGAATCGAAATTAACGTCGCTCGGCGATAGAATAAAACGAGAGTGTCAACGGCGTCCACGGTTGCTTGAAAATCATCCCGACGGTTGTTCCCGCGGTCCCCGTTGCTTATCTCTTTGCACTTTTTTCCCATAAGTTTTTGCCTTTGTCCGGCGTAATGGGCTCTCGAGTCGATTGTGATACGCATTATCGGAATTGCAGCTCTCCGGCACTCGGAATTAAAATAAGATCGTACAATATGGGGTAAGAGAACTGGCGGCGGTGTATTATTAGCGAGAAGTTCGGCGATTACTTTTACGAGGTTAGCCGGGTAATCCGCGGAATTAGTCCGCATCGAGACTATTTAATCCTCGTGTGAACACCTGGAGGAAATTCCCGGGGGACTCGATTCCACTTGATTTTCACTTGATTACACCAGATTGCCGTAGCCAGTTACGAAATGGCCTCGCAATTATTATTACCAGAAATAACGCGAAACACCCCTTCTGCCGGGCAGGCGCTCAAACTTCGTCAAACTTCGAACGATAATAACGTGAATTCTCCGCCTCTGTCGCTGTCATAGGAAACTCGCGATTTCGCGGATCTACGCTCAGATTTTCATTTCCCCCGTTCCACCTTAATTTCGCGGATCCTCTCGACGAGTCCGAAAGTCTCTTTTTATCCGTCTCATAATTTCTTCCGACAGATTTCTTCTTTTTCACATCCGTTTGGTGCGTACCCGAGGCGCCTTCGGAGCTTCTTCTTCAAATCCATTTGATTCTCTCGGATCACACACCGTGGGGTGTTTTGATTCCGGAAGATTTTCGCTTGATTACACACGAGATTGCGGGCAGCCAGTGCGAAATGAGACCAATTATCATTGTCAGAAATAACGCGAGACGCCCCCCGTATCCCTGTCACGTAGAAGCAATTTGCTTCCCAGCTTTTTTCTGGCAACCGGCAAGAGCGTAACACTTTAATGGCGAGACGATTTTCCAGTTATCTTTTCACGACGTGTGGACAAGATGGATCCGCTCGTTAAGAAGGAAGCCAAGTCGAAAGATGGCAAAAAGCAATAAAAAGCAAAATAGAACTCTTCTTACGCTCCACCTTCTCTTCTCTTTTTTCACTTTTCCCCTCGGTCGTCGTGTCCAGTAGAAAAAACCAAGCAGAATTCGTACAATCGACTCCGACGAGCGATCGCCAATGGGGGTGAATTTTTCGAAGTTATCGGCGATGGTCCTCGACGAAGTTTCGGACTCGCGCAATTAACGCGCGTCAGATCCAAATGTTCCATGGACGAGCGTGCTTATCGCGTTATCTAATCGAATCGAGCGGAATGGGGGAAAAATTGCGTGCGCCATAACTCGAGATCTCGCGCGGAGACCGGAGATTTGATGACTCGGTCGATCCGACCGTTAAAACGGCTTCTACGGAGTTATCGCAGCCGGTTTATAAGCGCCCGAATCGAATCTTTTTCCAGAACAGTGCATAATCGTTATCAGACCTGCCAGTCTAACCAGTCTAGATAAGATCTTTCCCATGCTAAATATACTCTAGCCTCCGCTAAATCTGTATTGGCTTCGAAGAATTAATCAACTCTCGAACGGAGGAGAGCCCCTCGCGTATCGTCTCCGAATCGAGAATCCTTCCGCCATTTTGACGCGCTCTTAAGAAACTCTCCGCAAAATCGACCAATCGGCCCATCCTTTTTACGCTCCTTCCTGCAAAATGAAATTTGATGACATTAGGACCAGAGAAGAGTGGAAATTGAATTCCGTTACCTTCGTAGAGTACATAAATTATATGGAATCTCTATTTATTCTGCAATATATTTGCCCGTTAGAGACATTAGAGGTAATGAGAAAAAAGACGACGATATTTACGTAGATCATGCCGTTATATAAAATCCAGGTCATTAAGGCACATTTCAGAAATTCTACGTTACCAGGTGACCACGGGAGAGACGCACTTTAATCGGTGCCATGATTCCATGTCGTCCAGCAGTGTATTCTCCACGTGTCTTAATTCATCTCTCTCTCTCTCTCTCTCTCTCTCTCTCTCTGTACATACCGGTAGAATACACGAGAGTAGAAAGTGCATAATTTAAGCATAAATACCGTGGAATAATCAGAACGAAAGAGAACATCGAAGAAGATCATGAGATCGAACTGTATCTTCGATCTTTATCATGAGAGAAGGGGGGGGGGGAGATTCCCTTCAGTTTCTGCCTCATCAATAGCATTCGCGCGCAGAGTTTACCGATCTCGCTCTATCATTTGAAGCGACGTGTCTCTTTCTGGGGAAAATGCGAGTTTTCCCACGTGACCTCTGGCGGAGGGGTGGGGAGGGGAGGAAAGTTCGTCCAAGGAAAATGACCTCACACGCGGGAACCCTAGCGGTGTTTCGGATTCGGAGGTAGCTTCAGGGCCCGTATTACCAAACGTTGCTAATTTCCGGGGTCAGGTAGGAGTGGAACAATCGTCCAATTGAATCTCAGCGGCTAATTACGAGGGAAGCGCCGCGACTCCAGTCCGCGGAGAATCGTCGCCAGGTGAGCGGCAACTCTGGATTTCAGTTCATTAACCAGACGACGTCAGAAAGACGCTCCGGAGTAGCCGGAGATCTCCGCTGATAAGTACTCGCGCGCTCGCTTCTTTAAGTTTCTCGAGGTAAACAAAGGCGAGTTCTCACACGTGTGACAATGAACTTGGAGGCACTTCGGGCCCTGTGCTCATCATCGGAGTGTCCACGGATGCACTTAGGAAACTCGAGACCTCTAAACGCGTCATCTCCTAATTACGCGGCTCCCATAGACCTACCTGCGTTTTGCCTGCCTTGCCACGGACAACACCCCGTGGCTGTCACCTGCTACAACTCCCGTAAAACGCCATAGGTCCAACGGACCTCTCGCTCCCGTAGCCGAGAATCCTCGCCGAAGAGTCTCGGTCGCGAGTCTCCGAGTCTCAGAGTTCAACTCATCCGGACCGTCCGCGGCTTCTCCTTCTCGATGTCCAACACTCTCGTTCCGGTGTGGAGAACCGCGTGCCATTTCCCTCGACCTCGAATAGATCTCGCTTTGCTCGGCATTGTATCGGGGCGTGCATATCGCGATACGGTTATCATTCATCGCTGACCACGAGGACTGGCCGCTGCTGCAGGTACCTCAGCTGGCTTGCGCCTCCCGAGCTTGTATACCTGCCGGTCCATGCCGATCCTATCGCGACTGTAGTGAGTGGTACCTGCTGATATTTTACTGTCAACCGATGCTTCCGAACCGTTGTCCCCGGATCAGATTGCTTCCCGACACCGGGCTACCGAGAATCGCGGGGGATGTGGGAGGGATGGAGTCCCTCCACGGGTCTCTCCCCCTCGTTCCACTCTCCATTTCTCCGCCATAGCCCGGGAACGAAATGGAAGCATTCCGCGTTAAAGTTTATAGGGCAAAGTTGATTGGCTCCTGATCTGCTCGGAAGATGGCCATTCGAGGTGTAATAGCTTCCTTAATAAATAGTTTGAGAGTACCTTTGAAATTACGTCGGGGGAAGGAAGGAGATTAGTATTCTCCAGCGAAAACCTGATGGTTTCCAGCGAATGCGGCTGCGGTGGTGGTGGTGGTGGTGGTTGCTTTCGGAGATTGGTAGTTAACGGCAGCCGATGCTCCGAAATCGATCGATCTTTCCGTTAGCTCGATTTGGGATATTACTCTTTGGCAACGGCCTTCCCCCGTCACCCCCGGGGCCGGATCCAATTTTTTCCCCATAATTTACGAGGTTGCGCCAATAAAGTTTAATTAACCGAAAGCTCGTTCTTTACGGCTTCTCCGGCGATAATAGTTCTCGCTGCTTGCGAACTACTCTCGCGTGCTCTTCCGGTCTTCTCGGATTCTCTTCTTCTTCGGCTTCTCTTCTTCTTTTGGAACTTCAGCACCTCCACCACCGACCTTATCTCCGTGTTTGCCAGTCCAGCGATCAGACGGTTTCGGTTTTGGTTTCGGTTTCGGTTTCGTGCAACTTCAAAGATGTTTCATCCCTCTCCCGAGTCTCCGGACGTTTGCCAACCGGGCCAAAGTCAACGTTCCTTTCGGTGTGTTTGGAAAACTCTTCATCTCGACGTTCTCAGGCCTGTTTGGTCTCGACTCGCACACGCCAACGGGACCTGTCGAGGGTAGGCACAGCCTCCTCCCAAAGTCATCGCTCGTATAACGGAGCTTCAACTTCGTTTCGATAATGCCCGCGCGTCGCCACCCCCCCCCCCCCCCCACGGGAGCAGCGACGAAATTCTTTCGATGCTACCGAGGTCAAACTTCAGGGTGATTTTATTTGGCGAATTAAGTCATTAGGCGGGGAATTGGCGTGTTTCGGACGCTCGCTCAGAGTGTTCGCAGCTGACTGTTCCTCGCCAGCAGGCGAGGGGGTGGGGTGACCATTAGGCAGGTCCTCCCGCTCTCCTGCCCATGGCGTTGCTCGAGGACCCGTCGAGGATCCTTCAGACACCCTCGACACTTTAACGAGTTCCTTTCTCGCTACTGAATAACAATAGACTTTCCAATAGTCGAGGGCATCGATCATCGAATCTGTCGGCAGGAAAACTGAGAGACTGGGAAAACTTCCATCTTTGGTTTCAATCGGTTTCGAGACTCATCCTGGAATGATGGCTGTGGTGGTCCGACACCTGTCGAGTCTAGAAACGTTTCTCGTATTAGTCTTTGCATTAGCCTTCGAGTTATGCCAGTCACAAAGATGGTTGGCTAGCCGGGCGGGAGTCTGCTAGATTTTCTCGCGACGATCGGGACAAGAAGATGCAATATTTGAAAAAGCATGTGGGCCATGGTCCTGTCTTGTCCGGTGTTTGAGTCAAACACATCGAGGAGCTCTGGTATTATCTCGTTTAACCTGCGTCATGCCCTCGGGTACTCTTTAACTGGCGTCCGTGGCTAAAGCAAAGTTTATTTACGGAATGATGCATGGCAGCGCCATTCTGATTTACGAGCGCATCCATGTCGCGCGCGTTCACACATTTTTCACTGGCAGCCGGAGCCCAGTGCACTGGAAATCCACTAATCCTTCCACGTAAATCCTTCGGAGGACTATCGGGATCAATCCTGATCGCGCCATCTCTCACGGCGCTAAAGCCTCCGGAAATCCTACAGGTGAAACCGGAACTCGCCCGAGCGGTCTCTCCCCTCCCCTCTCCGACCCCCGGTGATTAATGGCACGAGAATTGTTTGGCACTGAAGTTAAAGCGGCTACGATCCAATTAAGCGAGCGAAAAGGGAAAAGGGAAAAGGGAAATTGACGAGTTTACCGAAATCTCTCCCTCTCTCTCTCTCGCTCTATCCCGGGGGTTCTTCTGGTTTTTTCTTCAATTTCCGCTGGCTCTCTTTTATCCTCGGAAGGAAAAAGGCAGAGATTGTCAACTGGTCATTTTCCATATATCAAATCCCCTAACGACCACGCGAACGGATGTATAATCTTGCGCGTGCCAATCATGCAAGCGGCATGCACCGTGACGTAGGCCAAAATGGACTTGCATGCAACAAGTACATTAGGTCCTCGACGAGACCGGAAAAATCAAGAAGTTGCGACAGGGCCCTTAAGGAACCTCGAGCACTTACGGTGCCACTCAATCTTGCAATCGGTACCAGCAGAGCGAACGGATCCAGCCTCGAAATATATTTCGCCGTTCCTTCGATCGATGTTTACCAGGATCATCGCGATCGTGGATGAGAGAAATGCCTCGTTTCCATTGACTTTTATGGGACTCTCCCGCGGGAATTTTATGAGATTTTTGGCGACCGTTCGCGGAAATCGCGGCGAGTGGCAGGTGTCTCCTCTCAGGATGAATAATTAATCGGTCAGGGACGAGAGGGGGGAGGGAAATCGAGGTTCTGCGGATTCCCACACAAGTTCGAATAGTCGGGAGGAGGAGGAGGAGGGTAGACATATATACGATAACGATTCCAATGACTCGTAATCGTTATGGGAGGACAACGGAGACGCCCGTTATCTTTACGACTCGATCTTCGCGAGGACTTGGAAGCGGAGGGTGGCCGGATCGGGCGCGATAACAGATAACGGAATCCAGATTCGAAGCTGCCGCGACGTCTTATCGAGCTATACCCCGGAAGAAAGTTTCCGTGAATTCGAACTCTGTCACATTCCTCCTGACGAAGTCATCGTTTCGCACGTGAATTGTCGGCGGAGAAAAGGGGCCTTACCTCGGTGGAGAGCCAGCGCCTCGGCGGCGGGCCCGATGTTAAGCTGATAATTTTCGCGCAAAAATCCCGTAGACAAGTTCCCCGGCGAGTGGTTACGTTGCTATAATTCACTCCGCGAAATACACGGGCTGCCTCGCTGAAAGCAACTAACGGTAAAAAAGCACTTTTTACCAAGTGTAAATCAGGGGAATAGAATAAGTGGATATGTCCAGGCTACCTGGAGATCCCAATCTCGGGAGGAAGGAGGATCGGTTGCAAGGTGCTTGCTTGTTCAAAATTTAATTATCTGCCGCGGACCTACTTAATAGCCTAGATAATTAGCGCGTTACCGAGCAACCGGCTTGGCTTTTTGAAGCTCGAGATATTCCTCTTCTTCAAAAAGTCGTAAATTAACTCATATGGCGGAGAGGCCTCGAAAATAGGAGGAAGCGGTGTGGGAGGGGAGGGGGACTATTCTGTGAGAAAGGTCTCATGGCTCGGTGAAAACTTGTCGCTGTTTCGTGTTTTAAGACTGTTTGCCCCTCTACACCGTGAATCTCGCAAAAATCCTCTCTCTCTCTCTCTCTCTCTCCGTCTCTCTCTGTCTCTTCCACGTTTTCTACGTATTCAACGAAACGTAGAAAATTTACGATGGACCGATCGACGTATCAATTCTAGTTATATATCGACGACAAATCCCCCTGACTAATTATCTTGGGTATCCTGAAACACGTGCAACAATACACGCACGCTCGCGCCAGGGGACAGATATGATGGATGTTACATTTAACGAATTGCATAATATAGAAACGCGCGTCTTGTAGGACAAGGGGGCTAATTCGCGGCTATCTCGGCGAGCATAAATCATAGCGAGCTCGGGTAGAGGAATAAGCGGTACGTTTAATGAAATATCGAACAAGCTGGGAAATCCATGTCGAATCGGGCAAGTACAGCAAATTCACAGACGTTAGGAATCCATAAAACGCATAAATGGATGTATGTAGTATAACGGAATTGGTATGGAGCAGTGACAACCTCGGAGCCCGATCGAGGTCAAGAGTCACGCGACGGGGGTGGGGGTGGAACCGGGTGGAATATGGGACACCGAACTAGCCGCGTAAGAGAACCGGCATTTTGCGGATAATCGCTGCACCGTGAGAATAGCCGGGGGATACACGACGATGTGGTCCTGCGCCGAGTAGGAAGAACCTTCCGAAGAAATCGGTAAGAGAGAGAGAGAACACACGATATACCGATCTTTCCCGAGGGATCGGCAAGCTCGTCTAATCTCCAGCTAAGCGGGTCAACAAGATTTGCACGAACCGCTGACTGGTCGACTGGCGATTCACTGACCTACGCCGATTTGCGGGAGCCGCCGCGGCTTTTAACGATTCGGCTGACCTTTCGCGTCGTCGCCTCTTTTCGGGGTGAGGAGTCGGCGCGGCGGGAGATAACGGGTCACTAAATGTAGGGCCCCGAGAACAATAGCATCGGCAAAGACCGGGAGAGACACGAGAGAGCCCCGTCGTTAATTGCCTCCAGATCGGAGTGGAATTCGATCTTCCACTGGCCTTTGCTCCCGCCTCCTCTGCCCGATCTTCCGATTAAAATCGGTTATGGAAAAAGGGGGGTGGGAGGGGAGAAAGAGGCGGAAAAGTATTCAGTCCCCGGGATCCTCGTCGCCGTCGTCCTTGCAAAATCCTCGGAGATCGGTATCTCGATATCGGTAGGCAGGCAGGCAGGCAGGCAGGCAGTCAGGTCGGTAATTTGACGCGGCTGTAAATTCGACGGGGATTTCGGGGAAGAGGAAGAGGGTGCGATTAACGCGCGAGGAGCAGGTAGCCGACAAATAAATAGGAGCGTGGGCCACCGCGCGGCCATTATTAACCGTACGCATCGCGTGAATCCTCGTGGCGATCGAATTACCCGTAAAAATCCGCGAGGTAATTGGTTCCGGCCGGTCTCGCTGATCGTAATTACCGGTAACCGGATGATTGAGGTGAGGGGGCTGGCAGCTCGTAAAGTGCGCCGGCTTACGTGCTGCGGGGCACGCAATTTTCGCGTGCCGCAATTGCCATCGATGACGGCCACTCGATGACGCCCTCGAAGATTGACACTCGCGGACGGCCATGTTCCCCGACACCGGCCGTGAGTAATCGGACCAGATCACAAAAGGTAATTGCTCGAATCGAGAATCGAGAGCCGAGAGAGCCGAGAGAACCGGGAGAGACGAGAATCTCTCTCCCGCATTCGCCACGCTTCGATCTTGCCTCCCATTAAAGCAGAACTTACGTGATGCGAGATGTTTACGGCGTCTTCGCACTACCGGAAATGCCGTGGGTGATGATAAGTTGATGGCGCCGTCGCCAACCCCGCGTCCCAACCCCCGCAGTCCCAGGGAGATAGCCACTTTTTCTTCCCCTGGGAGAGCTCCCCGGTGCGCGCGGCGAGTAATTGCACCGAATTACGGAAATTATTGCTCGCACGGGGAAGCGATCTTCTCGCTTATCAAAAATATTCCTGGAATCTCCCCGCGCCGCGATATTATTAATTGGGCTTTTCACGAAAAATCTCATTTTTCCCCCCGACGGCCCGCGGAGGGAATTTATTTGTCCGAGCCTGAGACGCGCGCGCGCGCGCTTTCTGCTTGACTTCCCGCAAAACGCCGGGGTATTCCCCATACCAGCGGGATTTTTCTCGCGGCCGCGGCCAATGCGCTTTCGTGGAAAATCGAAGGCTAAGGTCGGAACGCCGATCGGGAACACGCGGTATGCGACGTATGCGTTGATCTCGTAAACGAAAGTGCGTGGAACGCGTGGAATCGGGAAGAAATCACGTCCGACCCGCGTAGGAACCGCCCCGCTGCCGCGCAAAATCGCCGGAGGTCGGAAAATCGGCGGGAGGAGAGGAGGGAGGAAAATTTGCCCCGCGTACACTCGACGACGGATACAAAGTCGCGGGACTCCGTATCCGCCCGCTGCTGTACGACTCCAGAGGTCGTAGATTTTTTTGCTTTTTGCTCAACCGCCTCCCGAGTATTCCCGATCCGATCGGGAGCACCACCGCGCGAAGTTACTTTCGATTTCCGATTTAGCCGCTCGAAAAGAGCGAAACTTTTACGTTCCACCGGCGCACCGAGTGGATGCTGCAAATTCTGCTGCTCTTCGGTGGAGCGTGAATTCTTGGCCTACGCGCGTTGCGAGCATTCGAGAAGTAAATCACGCGCTCGCGAGAGAAAGAGAGAGAGACAGCTGACTTATCCAATTACGAAGTGTTACGGTCACTAAATCGTCCGACGTTCCCTTTCCTTTGTCTTTTGGCCTGACTTCCGAACGATCCCGGAATTCCTCGCTAATTGTGCGTGGCCACTATCGGGAATGTTTATTGTTCGCCGGCTATAAAATCGGTAATGCCCTCTCCCCGTCACATCGGAAGTACTTGGCCGGAGAACCGATCGGAAACCGATCCGATCCTCGTGGGCGAGCAAATGGGAAACGAGCGGCCCCAGTCGAGATAGCGGCATGCGCGCACGTAGCCCGTGCGCTGTAAGACGATCGCCATCTAAAAACCGTAATCGCCAGTTCCGTTGGCTCCCCGCAAAACAGGAAGAAGAAACACATTCGACACATTCCCCGATCTGGAATCTCGCGGCTGCCGAGCGTCGGCGATAAATCTCGAGGACGACGTTATGGTGCAGATTCCTCGGTTTTCTTCTTGCTCCTCTTCCACGGTGCGTCGGTACTTAGGCCCCGTAGTAATTGCCTGTAAATACTTGTCGAAGAGGAAGCTGAAGGGCCAAGCTTGGGCGAAGGGAGTACAGGAACCGGCGGAAAACAGGAGGAGAAGAAAGGCCGGGGGAGGAAGGGGAGGAAGAGGAGAAAGAGGCGACCTGGACGTGGCTTGTTAGAGTCCGAGCTGGCCGCTCTCTCCCTCGGGTACTTGGAGAACGGAATGAATCTTCCTCGTCCATTTCCCTTTGTTACCGACTCCCTCCCTCCCAGGGTGCCCCGCGTCCACGGAAGCTGCCACCGGGGAATCTCCGAGAACTCGAGGGGTTCGTCTCCCCTTCTCGTAGAATTCTCGTCGTTGCTAACGACCCTGCTTTGCGTAACCCCGGAAACGTTCTTCGCCTCGCGGGTGCTAGCGCGAAGAAATTGACCTTGGAAAAAGCGAGGTGGGGACGTCGATGGAGGATGAACGGCGGCGCGCGCCTGTAAATTCCAGAGGGGAAGCGGCTGCTCGAGTGACGAGTGGGATTTTCAGCGAGGCTCGTTCTTCTTTGCCATTCACAGCAGGCCAGATCGAAGATAAGGGCGATCTATAACCCGGCTGAACACTAAACACTTCTCCGGGCTCTTGGATTTTCTCTCGATCCTGCCGATTCGCTTTTCTTCCCGATCTCCCTTTACATGGCGCCGCGTGAAGTAGTCGCCAAAGGCATCCGGCAATTCCTAACAAATATCTCCGCCGCGATAATATTGCCCTAAAGAGATTCCTCGATCCACCCCGTGAGAGTTCTCCCTCCCCCTCCTCCAGAGAAATCGCTGGATCACGTGATAAATAGCAGCAGTCCACGGGGTACCTCGGAGAGAATCGTGTAACCCCGCCTATCCGGGGGTGCAACTTGGAGCCATTGGATTCTTCCAGAAGACGACGATGAGCGCGCGTGCTCTTCGACGGGTCCGCGGAGTGCAATCGGTTGTCGAGAAGTGGATGGCGACCGGGAGGTTTCGCGACGTGACGTTTCTGGTACCACCCCCCCGTCTGCGTAATGGACCGTCGACTCTCGCTCTGGGTTCAGGACGCATTATTTCGGATGGACGGGAGCACCCACGTCTTCTACGTGGGTGTTTTGCGCGACTACGGACGCTTTCCCCCAGCTTCTTCCAGCATGCAGTCAGCTATCGCTAATGTGCTTCTCACTTCATTGACCGACGACTCAGCAATGCGGATGCCATTGTGCAAGCGAATGCTGCTGCTGCTGCTGCTGTTGCTGTGCCTCCTGCTACCTTCAACCTTGAGGTGCATTCCGAGTCAACGACTTTTCGCAGTTCCCATCGATTCCGCACCGTTATAATCCCACTTTCGTCGATCTTGCGGAAAAAATACACCCTCCCAACCAGACACGATTATTTATAGTACATTTCTTTTAGGCATTTGCCTAGCATTCAAGCTACAGCGGTAAATCCATTCTCTCCTTTCCTATACTCTTTCTTCTTGCCCACTCGTTAACATCATCCTCCACGTCGGCTTTTTTCCAAACGTGACATTTTATGTCCCCCTCTAATTGCAAATCTCGCTAAACGTTCTCCAACGCGAGGGAACTCCGATCGATCGGAATCCTCGAGTTTCGGTGATTCTCTCTCTGTCTCTCTCTCTCTCTCTCTCTTGTTTTATTTCTCGCGATTAACCCCACCCTCATCCCTCTCGCGGAGGTGATCGCTGGATCGATTACGCGGGATACTCTGGTTTTCGCGTATTTTGTTCCCTTTTTTGTAAAATCTGTCATTTCGCCCGGCAGAGTTAATTGATGAAGGACTTGTAATTTAATAGCCGAAGAATTTTTGTTAAAAATAATTGAATACATTATTGTTAATTATAATAATGTATTTATGAAATTCAATGTAATTTTGTACTCAATATAAATGGTTTAACAAGTGGGGGAGAAAGAGGGGAGTAAAGCTATTACGATGCTATCACATATATTCATTAAGTTCAATTAAATTTTTGTCTGTGTAAACATACAATGTAATCTTATGCAGGTTTCGCCCTAAGGGGAATTTTTTCATGATCACAGCAGCATGTTCCCTCGTGCATTGGTCAGTTTCGCCTTCTCGAAAAATTCCTCGGTAAATTGAATCTCCGCTGGGATGCTGGTTTTTTCAGCGACTTGCGCGGCAGCTCACTCCGAAAGGAGATACCCGCGGGCACAAGGCGAGATCAAGCGCAAAACGTCGACTTAGAAAAGCGAAGGTAACTTTTTCGTGCGCCCAGGGAATTAAAAGATTTGCATATTAGGTAAATATTACGGGCGAACGGCTATTCTATTTTAGTGCTGGACTCTCGAGTAAAACACTACTGGCGAAAGTGTTGCTCGATCTCTTTTGAATTTTGTTTTTTTTCATTTTTTTTTTTTTTTCCCCCACTTGCTTGCTCCACCCGAGAGATACAGCGGACCATTAAAAAGCGATTTGACGGAAAAAAATTCCACCGAAATTCCCCCCGTGTAATTTGAATCATCTATTAGAGAATCGCACAGGTGTGTCGCGTGTTCTCCGGCTCTCGCGTCATTTTTCCCCGTCGAACACGACGGAAGTGGATTCCCCTCGACGGATTTGACGAAAATTTGTCAGCGCCACGGGGAACTTTGCTGGAATCGCGAGAATTTCGCAGTTATTTCGAAGAACGTACTTTCGACTCTCGTCTTTAAAATTCACCTTTGAAAGATTCAGAGAGGGGCGGAGGGTCACGGGACTAGAATAATCGTGCATGACGCAAGACTAATACTTGAAATATTACAAGGATCTCCTACCGCCAAAGCAAGGTGAACGCGGATACGCCGCTTGACCTTAAAACTTTCTTTCGTTTGTTTGCTCGTTCTAAAGTACCTAACCTCGCGTTACTACACATTATCAAACATCCTCGTCCATCTTTCGTCGATTAAACAAATGTCCGTTCAGCGATATTTTTAATGCGTCCTCGTTTCGAAACGATCGACCGATGACGTCAATGAATCCCAAGGAAAAGCTCGACTATTGAAAAATTTGCACGACTCGAGGTGGCATCGAGGTAGTTCCAAAAGTTTTTGAGCCAGAATTCCTTTGCGTCGACCCATCCCCACCGCCGAAGGAAAGGAAGATGGAAGAGATGAAAAGAACAGGTTGGCGATTCGAACGAGTGGAAAGAAGAGACAGGCTTGAAGAAAATTCCGACGACTGTGTATGCGTGCGTGTCTGTGTGTGTATATGGGGAGGCAAATGGGTAAACGCGTGCGGTACACGTGTACGCACTCGCAGTATCGTCCTCGTGTCAGACTCGTGTACTTAGTCGGCGATTAATTGGTCACGTATTCGCTCGGAGAAGAAAAGAGGCAGAGCCGTGATAGTCGGACGCAACGATGGCATTCGCCTAGATGGTATAGTTCCCCGAAGTGGTCTCTCCCTCTCTCGACCACCCGACCACCCCCGCAACCTTAAACTTCACATTTCCACGCAAATCTCCGGTAAAACTGGCAAAATTCCCGCCAAGTCGTAAGGTCCCTGAAGAACGTAACGCGAACTCCATCGCGGAAACGGACGGTTTCCCGTAGTCCGCCATTTTGCTTCTATGGGCGAACAAACGTCGGAGACTCGACGATCGATTCCTCCGATAAAATACATCCCGAAGGATAATGGGCGAATGAATCACACGGAATTCCAGGATATCGCGCTGTCCTCCCGGTAATTTCGCGCCACCAGGAGTTCCGTAAATTTCAAGCTCTGAAAATTAGGTGCCCTGGATAGTCGCTCCGCGTGTTCTTCAGGTGAGCGCGGACATGCGCGCGTGTCCGTGGTCTCTCACGCACGCGCGCGCGCGCGGGCGGTTTCGCTTAATTGCTTTCACGGCGTAATTGATCGTGCATCCATCAGTGACGCAGCTGCGTTTTTCTAACGTGCATGGCCGGACGGCGGGGTGAAAAAGTCACGCGAGTACCGTAACAATGAATCGTCATGGGAAAGCTGGCATTAGAACGCCATCGAACCTACGGACGAAGAAACGAACGGAGGAACGAAGGAACGAACGCTAAATACCCTCCGGCTGATCCTGATGAACCTCCTTGCTTGATTCATCACCGGCCCCGGATCTTATTCACTACGTGCACCGCGAAATGGGGCCCGCAGCGAAAAAGACTCGACTCTTTTTTGATAGCCCCGCAAAGTCGAGTAATCAAGAAGAGGGCTCGATCCTCCCAAAGTCAAATATCGGAAGCGCGTGGGAGGGCCAGCAGCGTGGTCCGGATAAGGGAAGGATAACGTGCCGCAGGGGGTGGAAATGCTCCGATGAAGATGAATGGACGGGGGAAGAGGAAATACGTCAAGAGGAATACGCAAAGTACCTCCTCACCTTCCCCCCAATCTTGAGGAGCCTCGGTGCTTGATTCATCGTCGGGCCAGGACGTTACTCACTTCGTCCAACGATCGAATCTCTTCCGTCGTCTTTCTTCTCGCAGGAGTCATATTTAAAGTCGACGCCGCCGCCGCCGACGCCGACGCCGCCACAAAAAACTCACATTTTCCATGTCCGCGAATCAGACAAAATGCACGTGCACGCTGCCACCGGTTCCTCGTTGCCGTTATACGGTACCTCTCGTAAAAGTCTCCTGGATTTCCCGGCATTTTCTGCCACTCGCCAAAGGGCCGCGTGCGCGCGCGCGCGCTCGGTGCCGCTTCCTGAGAAAATCCAACAATGGACGCCGAAGCGGAGACCCGCAGGCATAAATCGCGCAGGGAAACACGCGGAAAATGTCAATCGCTCCAAGTTAGAGTCCCGGTAGTTATCGATACTTATCGGTGCTTGTCCAACAGGTTGGGAGGGGGGTGGAGACTCTTCCTCCAGCCTGGAGGGAACGGTTGGACCAGCGTTAGAGGACGTCGCGTCGACAAGGGGGTGGTTTCGGGGTGTAGAGGAATTTTCATTCTAGAAAAAATCCTCGACTCATTGACGGATCGAGCCTTGGCGACAGAAATAATTGGAATTGTTACACATCCAACGCTCCGTGGCCTCGGAAGATGGGGGAGAGGAGGGGGGTGGCGGAGAGGGTGATTAATGGTAAAGTATGCGGAGATAGCGGTGCTCTTCTGGTTAATCGCGAGGATTACGACGAAGTGGCGCCTCCTGGAACATTCTGCTCTCCCCCTGCGCTCTCTCCGAGAGAGGAGAGACTCGCGAGTTATTAATGCGACGCTTCCTCGAAAGATCAGACTCCCCGATAGGACCAGCCCCGCAGTTTTAGCCCGGAACTCGCTGGATTCCCCTCCGGGCGTACGTTCCGTGTCTTCCTCTTAATAGAGCGATAAAAATCCTGCGATTCGGCCATCTCCGCCGAGGAATTCCTCGCTTGTAGCATTTTACATTGAAATTGAGCCGCGCGCCACTCGAAACGTCGAAACGGCACCTGGAGAAATAGGAGAGAGACACCGTTACCCGATGAGATCGAGGTCAGAGCCAGGATAACGAGCTTTAATCGAAATAGAGGATCTTTGCCAAAAATATTCACCTTGTCCTCCCCCTCGCTCATCCGAGAACCTCTCCCACCCTCGCGTTAACTGTAGACGCCATTTAAGAATCGGAGGAGTCGTGGAACGCGGAAGTTGGGAGAGAGAGAGAGAGAGAGGAGAGAGGACAATTCGGATAATTCGCCAGATTCGCAAAATTCGCGAGGTTTGACAGAACAATCCGGAATTTCGAAGTAGCTAAAACGGCCAGTTTCAGTTTGACGAGGCTCCGCGGAATTGACGCTTGGATGAGGAGCTCCGTTAATGAGGGGGTGGCGGCAGGGGGAGAGGGCTCCTTTATGCTAATCGTTCGCGTGCTACCAACCGACTCTTTCCGCTGGACTCATGAATTTTATCGCGACTCTCATCGTTCTCTCCCGTAGCTCCCGTGGTGTCGATTGAGCTGTCGGGGCACCTCGCCACGGAAAAGCGACAAAAATTCACGTCGCCCACGGGAATTTAACAGCACGCGCTCCATTCGCGGCAACTCTTTGCGATTCGCTTTGAGTTTTGCCCGCTTGTCGAGAAAAGTTCATTGCGGGGGTAGCGGGGAACCTGCGGTGGGGTTGTGGAATCGAGAGTCGCCTTGACCCGGTCATGCTGGAAGAAATGAGAGAAAAAAAAGGAGAAAGAGAGAGAGAGAGAAAGTTGCACGATCTCCAGAAACAGATAAGTCACGCTCGGTGAAATTAATCGGTTTTGCCGTTTTCACGCGGCTTTTACCAAAAGCGGAAAACGCGCTTAGTTAGTCAAGAACGTGCGCGCGATGAGGTCTGATCCTCGGCACAATAAGCGTGACAAATCACGTGGCTTTATTCCTC
Organism: Sclerodermus sp. 'alternatusi'; assembly: GCA_037305995.1. Lineage (NCBI taxonomy): Eukaryota > Metazoa > Arthropoda > Insecta > Hymenoptera > Bethylidae > Sclerodermus > Sclerodermus sp. 'alternatusi'. Next base: position 2,267,375 of record CM074553.1, read on the forward strand.
CCGCGGTTGTTACAACGAAGAATGGCATGGCGCAATCGTCTTCGCGTACAATTAGCGGGGATTATGCGCGATTAAACAGCAGCGATTATGGGTACCAGCAGCGGCGAGACCTCGTCCTTGCAAGGATAAAACGCACAGAAACCGCAGACGCTCGTTCCTTTGGAGCGAGAAAAAGATTCAGCGCGAGAAAAAGTTCACGCGTGATGACGCGCCGCTTGTTTCGGCTCTCCTCTCGCAATCCGAAAGCTGGTGGAAACTGACGAACACTTCCGGTTTGCCAGTGGTTCAACCGGAAAATCCGATCGATCAGTCGCGATCGCTCGTCGCGCGTTCAAAGTTTTCTCGATGCTCGTGGGGAGTGCCCCCCTCTCCACCCCCTCTTCGCGTGCTGCGAGATAAATCGATCGGTCGATTAAAATTATTTCTCAATGTTAATGATACGTTGACTCAGCGCCGCTAAATTAATTTGTATCCGCCGTGCGCGCGGATTCAGCCGCGTTTTATTTATGTAGGTACCAGCGTGTGATTAATCACTCATCGAGGCAACCTTTGCAAAACGACGTAAGTGCACACGTTTCGCGCGCAATTTCGCTTTCGAAGTCGAAATAATTACGAGCGATTAAGCTGAGGTAATCACGACAACCGGTGTATCAGCCGGCGCCACCGCCGCCGCCGCCAACACCACCACCATCATCACCACCACTACCACCGACGTCGGATTCTCCACTCATGCGTGACGACTCCGATTGATACATCGTACCAGAACAGCAGAGGAAACCATCACGGAAAAAGCATCTTCCGCCAGGTAGTTAATCGACTATCCGCGAATCGTTCGTTCCTCCATGGCCTCGATTATCCTTAAACCTGGAGAGCCTCGTCGAAGCAATTTTCAGAAATTATCGAAAAACTCGCGAAATTCTTCTGAGTAGATCCTTAGGAAAATCCATGGAAAAGTTTGTACGCCGATTGATACTGGTACCAAAATGGCGGACTCTTCAGTTTCTTTTTATTTTCTCGGAAAATCGCGCTTGGGGGAATAAAAGCTTTTCTCTCTCTCTCTCCGTTTCTTTTTTTATTTCTTTTCCAATGTAACAGCAGAGTTTATCGAGAAAATTTGTTGGCTCGGTCTCGCTCGTTTTTCAAGGACACTCGTCTTATCGTTTCCTCCGGCGGCGGAAACAAGGGGGTTGGTTTTCGAGGAGCGCAAACGTTCCGCGCGAAAATAGCCAGTAAATTTTAGGAATTCGTCTGGACGCTCCATTGCCCGTAGTTTCCCCCCTGGCGTGGTCCCCGATACGTCGACGATAAACTTAAATTGAGTTGTACGTCATGGCAGCCACGGTTTCTTCCGACCAATATGGCGTCCGACTGCGATTTTTGCCTTTCGCGCGAGTCGCGAATGACAGGTCGATGGATTAGTCGGTAGATCGTGATTTACCGCGGCGAGTGTCTTCGATTTGTTGGCGGAGTGCGACGGATTTGATCGAAGATGGCGGCCGCGGGGTAGACGTCGAGGAACGAACGCCGGTGGACGTCTGCACGCGCGCTACACCTGCCGGGTTTACGGCCCGTACAGGTGTTCCAACACCGTCGTGCGCGTTAACGTACATACAAATGCGCTCGCGGACAAATTTAGAAAAAGCGATGCTCCTGGTGGCTCTCCCAAGGCTACCGCTCCTCCCCAAGGACACCGCGGCGAATCATCGTCGCTAAATTGCAATCGTCTACCCAGCAGAATCATTCTCCACTCGTCTTATCGAAATTCTTCGAATCATCCTCAACGTTGGCAAACGCCACGCTAAGGTACGCAAAACTAATCGGCCGAATCCCTGGGAGTAGGCGAAAATAATCGCCCGAATCCTACCCTGATAATTAGCAACGGCGATGTCGCGCGCGGGGGCTCAATCCTCTGCGGGGGGACGGCCGAGAGAGGGGAGGAAAGTAATTAGTTGGAAAGTTCCTTGGCTCTTGCGAAGATCTTAAAAGCAAGCGACCTCGCGTTATATGCGCAAGTACTTGAAATTATTAATCGAGTAAACAGAAGTCATTCCTTCGAGAAGGCCACCTACCTAAACATCCCATTAAACATTGCATTATCATAATGAAATTTCTCGTTTATCAAGGAACGTACTATGGATATCATCCTCTCTATTTGTCTACGAGGTAGCATGATTTAGTAAAATTTCTATGTTTAGACATTGCGGCATCCGTTAATAGCATTAATGGTCGGACGATGATTATCATCTGGCGAAACTCATTCGTTCATCCTTGCAAGGACGCGAATCCTGTTCCACTGTACTTGGAATGGAAACTCGGAGTAGCGAGAGTTGCAATAACGCGAATAAAAGTTCGGTAACTTATGAGACACTCGATATTTACGATAATGACGCGGTATTCGCAGAAAAAGCGGCGACTTAACTACTTCTGCTAGTCGATTGTTTTATCGACCGATTGATCTGCCGAGAACGATGCTTGAAATTGATAAGGTACGACTCTGGGCCAAAAGGACCTCAAGGCTCGGGTGAGGAATCAGGTCGACGACGGGATGCTCCTCGCTGCATCCTCCCGAAAATTCTTCGGATATCCAAAATTTCAGTTGGCTAGGCAATTTTCTTTGAAAAGCGATTTCCGTCGATTTCATCGGAAAACTCGAGTCAACAACAACAGCAACAGCAGCAGCAGCAGCAGCAGCATTCTTCACTTAGCGCCTTACGTTTATAATCGCTCAGGTAAAATAATAAAAACTTAATATCTCCTCGTGGCATTTCATTGGAATCGGAATTGCGATACCGCGCGGACCTATGGGGCCCCGAGGTCATGGCGAGTGACGTCACTCGTGGATGATCAGCGTGTAAGAAGAAGAAGAAGAAGCCTTGAGGTGTCTGGACACCTCAATCGAGACACCAGAATCGACTCACCGATCGGTTTTGATCGTTAAGGTCTTCCGCGGCCAATGTCGGAGTACACAACGCCTCGTTATTTCCCCGTGCCTAAATGAAATGGAATTATCGCGCGTGCTCGGGTACGGAGTCTCCGTGCACCTTGACCCCGCCCCGACCGGGTTAACCTCGATTCGCGAGAATCGTTCGAAAATAATTTTTCAGCGTCAATTTCCACGCGACACTCAAAATGGCCGGTAGCCATTTTATTAATCGAACGACGCGCTTCTCGTCTGGAAGTCGTTTATCTTTGAAGTTTTTGCGATTCCTCTCCCTAAATTTTGTACCTCGACGAGGAGTTTGGTGGAAAAAAATTAATAGCGACCGGGCGAAACCCATTAAGGCGGTGACCACCGCCCAATTAATCAACGACCCTTCTTCGTTCTTCCCCGTCCCTCGGAGAAACTCGAGTGTGCCGCGATTTCGTCTTCCCGCCCCTTCCCCGTTCACGGCCAGACTCGCGCGACCCTCCTCCGTCTCTCCCGTACCGGAAGCGGCGTGAAATCCACTTCTTCCAGAGGCCAAGCAGGTCGTCGCGGCTCCTGGGAGCAGCCCTCATAGGCAAAAGAATTCTTCCAATTAGCGGCGAGGACCTAGAAAATCTTGTTCCTCCCGTAGGAGTTAGAGGACAGCTTCTGGTTTTATGGGAAATCGAACGGTAGGACAGGATGCCTGCTGCGCCTACCGTTGGCAAAACGTTCCCTCATAAAATACGAAGAATTTTCCCATAATATCGCGTCCCCCCATGGCGGCGCATCAGCGCTTTCTATGGACTCTGACGCAAATGGAATTCTGCCACAAGAATTGTCGATAAATCTCGCGGGATAAACGAGTTGCATCGTTGAGAGTGTTTACGCGTTTGGCTGTTTGGGTAATAACGGTACATGGAGTACTATCGTTCCCGATGGAATAGCTCGATATTGCCCTCGTCCATGTGCGAGTGCGTCCGTATCGAGTGCGCGCGCGCGTGTAATTGGTGGCTACCTCGTTCCATCGGCCACCCCCTCCTTCATCCCCCTCGTCCTCGGTCCCGACCGATAATTAAACAAGGAACGCGATATCTGGCAAAACATTCCCGATTCTATCGAGCCACCCACCCCCGCCAACTTTTCTACGCGACTCTCGAAAAGATTGCAGTACCGGGGGTGGTTTCGTCCGATAATAAAGGGGTGGCGCGCGGTCTCTCCTTCGGCCAGACGGACCCTGGCACTGCGGAGGCTCTCTCCTCTTTATTCTCGCGGAAGGGAAAAGAGTTCGGTGCTCCTCTTGAAAACGGTGGCTATGTCCGTTCCTCCCCCTCCCCCCTCCCGGTGGTATCGCATCCCTCCAGTCGAAGCATTGTTTCAGCCAGGAGCCCTCTCAGTGATTTCTAATAGTGATTTAAGGCGGGGCAGATTAAATTTCAGCCGACTCGCGTCGTGAAATACTCGAGAGCAATTCCTTAAGGTGGGAGGGAGGGATGGAGGGTGAAAAAATAAATAAAATGAGCGAGCAATTCCACGGGGACAGATCGATTCTATGAACCGTAGAGGTTTCGAGATTTATCGTTTCTTCCCTCTCTTCGCCTCTAGCCGATGTCTGCCCGTGGAAGACCGGAGTTTTTTCACCGACTGCGCCGCGATACTTCTTTCGCCCGATATTAGCGCGCAGGGAGAGACGGGGAGGGTTGAAGGGGAGAAGAGGAACACGCGCAGCTAAGAAGAATAGAACTCAACAACAGATTTATTAGGTACAAGGTAGAGAAGACCCCGAGGGCCAATAAAACAATACGCTATAAAGTTTCGCCTCCACTCGCGGATCTAGCACTCCACTCGAGTGCACGTAGCCGCATTATGCGTGATACAGTTCTCTTTCCCATGCCAGCAGTTTCGTCCGATAAAGAGAGGAGAGGAGAAAAGAGAGAAGACCGGATAAATTAGGCAAAACACTCGGATACTTTTCTGTCGTTCAATTATGATTTGTTTCACTTTGAGAACGAGCGAGCGAGCGAGAGAGAGAGAGAGAGAGAGAGAGAGAGAGAGAGAGAGAGAGAGGGAGTGAGAAAGGGAACCAGTTTGGCGGAAGGTTGTTAAGGGGGAAGGAGAGTGGCGGGGGTGGAGGCGCAGGGGGAGCAGGAAGGCGAGTAGAAAAGGAAGGGCAAGAGCGTCGGTTGACTCGAGGTAAAAGCGCAGTCGGTGATACCAGCTGCCGCAACATGGCGTGGGCGACTTGTCCTCCCTTATACGTCCAACCGCACCAGCTAATTCATGGCGTATAAATGCGGCCTCTAACTAACTAGCTGACGCTGGCAGCGGCCGGCTTAACCGCCACCTTGCTCCTATCTCATCCCTCTTACGGCTTGTTTGCGGTGTCACCATAGCCGCGCCATTCCACGAAGAGCCAGCCACCTCCGTTCGTGTCACTAATCGTTTCGTTAGTGCTCCCATGTTGAATCTTGCTGAAAGAAACTAATTCCGCGGATACGTTCGGCAACACGCGCACTCGCCGCGAAACCAACGTCTTCCGCAAATTTTCTGCCATCTCGGAATCGCCCATACCCCCATCCCCGTCTCTCGTCCATAGGCATGAAAGAATCTACCTACTTCCGGTAGTAGCGCCTGAAAATGGTTTACTCGCTTCTCAAGGTTTTCGGCTAAATTCGTGACTGGAACGTTACACTCGAACTTTGACCCATTCCCATGCTGATGTTCTGCTGTTGCGGCTGCTGCTGTCCAGGAGTTATCGGTACTCGCGCGAATTCTTGCCAAGTTTATCCGCGAACGAGTTCGTTAAGCTACCTTAATTGCTAGGGCTAGAGTCGTTCGATCGGGATTCAAGAAAATTGGGGAGGGCAGGGGGTGTCTGGTGGAACTGGAGCCAAAAGAGGTTTTCTTCTGCGTCGATCTTGCAGTTGCGGTTTTAGGCGCGGAGCGTTGGCGTAACGATTTGTCGCGTTAAATTCTGAATGTTCCGATCGACCGTTTGCATCTGCCATCTTCCAAGCGTTTGTAATTATTATGATGCTGGTGAGTGGGGGCGGGCGGACCTACCACCACCACCAGTCGTGATCTGACTCTATCGTGGGATCTTGACCCCTGGTGTCCCACTTATCACATCCCAGTCGGCGTGTCCGTCCGGCAAAACTGAACTAACGGTGCAAGTGGATCTCCATCGATTTTCGTCGCACGCTTAACGATCTCGACACCTCGTAAACCTCCCCCCAAATCCTCGCTCGCGAATTTCGCCACGGGACTACTTCGATTCTCTGCCCGTCCGCCATTAGAATTCTCCGGCGTTTTTCGCTTTTCCAAGGAAAATCGGTGTGCCATCCCCTGGCCGATCTACTCCGATCTGGAAAAAACGGCGTTTCTCGAAAAAACGACAGGAAATTTTGCCCGACCTTATTTCGCGTCTTATCGATTTATCGAGACCGCTCAACGACGAGACAAACGATTGCTCGGTGGATCGTTAAAGTCTTGGTGAGTCATGTAGTAGGTACGTTCGATCGCTTTGGTTCGGTTCGGGCAAATTTGCCCTGTTCGCCATCTGTTCCCCGTCTATTAACAGGCTGGAGAGGCGACTTATGAACTTGACAACGATGACAAATCACTCGAGCGATCCACCACCACCACCACCACCGGTTGATCGCACCAGCCGAGAAGACTTGTGCGCGCAATTGCAATTGCATAGCTCCGGTTTAACGTACACCCGTACCTCCCACGCCATGGAACAATAACCTGTCATCAATGACAACCCGATCGATATCTCATCGGCGACCATCAGACGCCCAGGCTGAGTCTTCTGCTCCTCCCATCCCCTACCTCCCACAACCTCTTCTGGTAAATCGTCGGGATCGACGCTTCGACCGATTACGATCAACCCCCTCCCCCGATAATGAAATAGCGGATTGTCGATCCAACGTGTCTACTCGTGGAAAGAATAAAGAGGATTGCAGATCAGGCTCTTGGCAGGTTAATTTTCTAGTTGGTTTTCAATAATCAACTTTGTCCAGAAACTGCAAGTGCAAGTGCAAGCGCAGCTGCGACTGCAATTATAGAAAATCTGAACGCATTGAAAGTTTGAGTGAGATGGAGCTTGAAGAGCTTCTAGATGTGGAAAAAAGGAGGTGGATGACCATCGGGGAGTGCGAAAACATGATTGCATCGAAGAAATTTGAGGAGAAGAGTCGATTTATTTTTCTTTGTCAAATTTGATATACATTTTACGCATTTTGGGTACCGTCTCGTGATTTCACTGATAGCAAAAGTGTCATTGGTACCACCAGGTTCTAGCAGCAACAACAGTACCAACGTTACTACGCGTAGCATCTGTAGAATCAAAAAGTTTTGTTCGTCCCTCGAGGAAAGGTTGTTCCTCCTATTTACCACTTAATTTCTATGAATAATCATGGCGGTGGTGGTTCATTATGCTAATCCACAGCGTGTGTTGTTCCTTCTTTATTCATCGGCATATTACTGATTGGTGGTGTGGTGGTAACGAGTGCACGGGAGAATTCCTGTAGTTGCGCTCCACAGCTACGAGGAGAGGCCGTTTCAAAATATCCTGCAAATACTTCGCAGCGCCAGATCCAGAAAATAAGCGAGCGATAAAACAGTGTAATAGAAATGTTCAAATGATGATTAATTCGCAGCACCGTTGTTTTCTATACTTATGTATGAGCTCTTCCTCATTTTATTGCTTATTTCATTACCCAATAACCACTTGCCGCTTCCGCTCTTCACAGTTAATCATGCAGCAGTGGTCATTTTTTCAGTCAATAATTACGCTTAACTATTTCCACCTCTCGCCAGAGACTCGCTTAAGTTCGCGAGGAAAAAACCCTCGCGGGAACATCTTCCGGAGTTCGATCGCATTTTCCGCGAGGGAAAATCGTCCGAAAAGAATTCGCGCGTCGCAGAGTCCGTCGTCGTCTCTCCCCCAATTGGTTGAAGGACCGCGATGTTTCTCGAGCATGAATTCGCCATGGGTCCTGGTAGATTTCCCCATAAAAAATTTACGCGTACGGCCGATGAAATTGAAATGTCGGCTGTGCGCCTCGTGAGCGGGGAGAGATAATGGAGGAAAATTTTCAATAACGCCTCCATCGAAGTTTCCAGCGGCGTTTTACACCGCGAGAAACTATTTTGCTTAAATCGTTAATCTTTATGCGTCCAGAGAGCCAAGAAGCAGATTCTTGCGAAGCCAGAATGGGAATTTTGTAGCTCGCACTGGGAGAGGACGTACCTCGGGCGGCGGTGGTCCGTGGTGAGAATTCACAATTTATGAATTTCACGGCTGTCGAGCTGCCAGATTCTCCAGGAATCTAGCAGCTCCCGTCTCTAGGGAGAGCGAGAGCGAGAGAGCGAAAGAGAAAGAAAGAGAGAGAGAGTAGGCGAGAAAAAAAAGTCAGCTTGATCGCTGCCGCGTCTACTCCGGTGGCCGTTTCCCGCGTAACTTGGCGGCCGCCGCCATTTTGGTACCGCGAGAAGAAACGTCAAAAGAAAAAGGCTCTCGCTCTCCTGCCCGGTGAACGAGCGAGTGTCTCTCCCCCGTCGATCGGAAACCACCTCCGATACCACCCCCGCGCTGTCGCGAGCGGAAAGCAGCTCGTTCGTCCGTGCAGATTTTTCGAAGGTCGCGCTAGTTACCGTGACACGACGACGCGTTTTCCTCTCGATGATTATAATGTGGAATTCGAAGGGAAGATGATGAAGTATAATGGAGCGGAGATAAAGTAGAATGGATGACGAAGGAAGCCGGTGTAGGAAATCATGCAATGGCACGGAATATTTATAGCGATCAGCGCACGGTAAGACTTCTCCGTGTGCATCTTAATCGAGAGCACGATGGCCCGTGGCCACACGCACGCAACGGGCGCACGCACACTCGCGGAGGATCGCGTGTGTGTACGGACACACGGACGCGGGCTAGAAGCGCCTGGGAAGCGCCGAAGGCGATACCGGTTACACACGACTGTTTTAGTCTTTCGCATCCCGTCTTACTAGCCGAAGTAACCGAACCATATAACCGGCTCTATACTTCATCCGTAGCTTAATACAAATTAACGGGTCACGGGCAACGAAATTATAGTATCCTCGTGGAGGCAGCTAGGCCTGCGTGGTCCCCACCGCCATCTTCTTGCACTCCTCCGCAAGGATACTGCCGCCGCCGCCGTCGTAGTATCCTGGTCGCGAGATTCTTTTCTCGTGGGAAACGTCACTTTCTGGATCAACCCCCCATCCTCTCCCTCCTCCTTCCGTCATCCTATCTCATGGGGATACTCATTATTTGCGCAAGCTTCCCCTCTTCCTGCTTCTACCCTGACAGGAAACTCTCTCTCTCTCTCTCTCTCTATCTCTGTCTTTCCAGTAATCACTGGACACTGACGAACGTTTAACGCGAATTCTCCCCCTCCCCCGTGAATTTTCCGGAAAAATCGTGCGGTGATCCAGGGACTCCGGGAAAGGATAATTATGGGAGTACGACTCTCGTCACGTGAATAGTATCCAGCGATTAGAAAGAAATATTTCCACGAGCTCTCGCGCGCTTAAGAGGAAAATAATTGATTAAAGTGCGCGATGCTTTTAAGTATTTTTTTAAGACTTTAATGGGCTACATAAATCGCGTGCTCGCGTAGTAATAATGCAATAAGAATAAAATTCAATTACATTCGCCGCGAAGTGAAAGAGAGGAGGCAGATAGAGAGAGAGAGAGAGAGAGAGGGAGGGAGAGAAGGAGTCCCATGACAGTGGCCGATAAATTTGCAAGACCGATAAATTCTGCCTCAATTACGGAGTCGCTTAGATCTTATCGTAATTCCTAGAGCATCGAGGCGCCTATGATGAAAGGCTCGAAGCTTTTTGTCAAAAGATTGTGTAGAACCGTAGTAAAAATGATGGGCAGCCTCTTGTGCAAGCAACTTTTTTCAAACCGTCGATGATAATAGCGCTGTCAACCATCTTAAATAATAGTCGGGCCGTAATTAAAATAATGCAGCTGTAAACCGCGCAAAGTATACCATGCGCGCGCGAGTGCGAGTATGCCTCGAGTAAAGGTTATCTCCCGGGAGAGATTCCAATATACCGCCATAAATAAAAACTTTATTGAGACACGCGCCAGTTCTCCAACGTCGATTCTAATTGGACTTGGCAAATGAGCTTGACGTTCAAAGTGATTGAAGCGAATTGCTCGGGAATTAATTCTATGCGCTAGTAAAGGAAAGTCAATGGTAGCGACGGTAGCGAATAGCAAGTAGCAGCAGCAGCAACAGAGCCCACGTGTCCAGTCATCCGTGAACCGGCGGCCGATCCGCGGAGGATTCGCCACTTACGGTAGCCTAATTTTCTCTTAGACTCGCCACCTTGTACCGATTTCCATTGAAAGGAGTCCCAAGTGACTCGGAGCACCGAAGAAAATTATCCGAGATTCGAAAACTCGTCTTCTCTGCATTCGCTCGAGGAATATTCTTTCAAGGGCGTTGCTGCCTCTCCGAGACAAATCGACGTATAATTGATTAGGCCAATTTGCATTTGATCGCTTCGCTCGCGATACTTTGCCCGAAACAGCTGGGCCACGGTCGAACCGAGAGGGCGAGCGGGCGGGAGGGTGACGGAGGTGGAGGATTATTGATCGCGCGATTCCTCGATTCCAGAGGGTGAGTGCGTTGGATATTAATTAGGAGCGACGAAACGATTAATCTTCGGCTGTTGTGTCGTTCGCTCGTTCTTCGGCAGCTTCGTCAATCGGGAGGAATGGGACTTGGCGCAAAAGTTACGCGTTGAAGCGGATTCGCGCGTTGCACGACCTCGTCGCGGCTGCTGCCGCTGCCGCTGCCGCCGGACAGATCGATTTATCGAATTTATTGCCGTCTCTAACAGTCGGCCAGCCAGTCAGCGATCCCGAAGGTAATCGCTATATATAGAAATCCCGAGACACCTGCACAACTCCTGCGTCTTTCTCTCGTTTTACATGTACGTGTCCATAAGATCATGGAAATTGCATGATTTATTCCCCGTTCGACACTGGATCTCTCGGTCTCGTATCCTAATAAACAATTAAATATATCATCCCCGTAATGCGCGCCGTAATAACCCACATCGCTTAACCTAAAATACACCTGCAATAACGCGCGCAGGGTAATCGCGGGTATAGAGGAGGAGACGAAGATGGACGAGGAGAGAAGAGAAGAGAGGAGAGAAGACGAGACAAGAGGAGAGAAACGTTCTCTCGTTGAGTAAATTTCAAGGGGATTCTCGTGAATTTTCCCCGATTTCCACGCCAGACGGCGGGGACGAAGCTACGCGCGGATGGACTTCCGGTTTGCGGGGTGGGAACCAGGGGTTGGGGGAGGAGAGACGAGGAGGACTGGCGGTAACTCGGCGGAGAGAGCGCGTTTAGAGCAGCGAGCCCGCGTCGGTTTCTCAGGGTGGTATTTTTTTGTAAAAAAAAAGAGAGTTTCGTGGTCGAACGCGGTGGTGGTGGTGGTGGTGGTTCTACCGGAAATGCGTATCACGATTATACTTTGTTACGCTGCCTTAAGCGAATTTACCGTAAGTCGGAAGAACCGGCTTGCAATGATCGCCAGGAGATCAATAAGGAGAGCCAGTTCTCACAATTGAAAAGGCTGCGGTAAAACTCGCGTTGTGAGGGGAATTTAACGATAAGCCTGAAATTAAATTATGGAACGGAACAGCAGCGCCTTTCAGGCTCTACTTTCTTACGTCCAGATAACCCGGGGTAATTGGATTTACCGCACCAGCTACCAGAAATTCCTCGCGAACGCGCATTCGTAATCCCCATGGTCGATCTCCAGAGATCCTATCGATACACCGTTCAACTTGTTTCGTTTTTTCGACCCCGGCTATCTCGTTCCACTTTGTGAAAAACCACGAAAAACTCCGCGGGGGGCGAGAGGGGGGCAGACGCGCTAGAAATGATTTCTACCGACGAAGCGCGCGCGATTTTCGGCCGGGAGAGATCTCATTCTCTCGAGTTCCGAAACGGCTACTTCCGGTTGCGTTACTTCGCGATCTACGATCGCCCTTATCGCGGACGGGATTTGAATTTCAAATCGCGTCTAATTGCATTTCGCGGCCTCGCGTTGCGTAAGGTCGTCGTCGAGCAAAAACGCGCCTTCTTCACCGCCCGCTACCCCGTGCAAATTCCCCGCAGCTCGTCGCAGTTTTGACGACGACGGTCGAATTTGTCGATTTTTTTTTCTCTCCCCGGCACTTCCTCGGGTTTCCAGTAGCGCCGGGTGATCGGAATCGGTGGTGACTCTCTTAGCGATCGCGACGCGATTCTCCTTAAAGCGATAGGCGCAACTTTGTACGTGCACGCGCGCGTGTGTATGTACGTGCGCACGCTTCTACGAAATTCCTGCGCAATTTTCTATTCAGCCGCTCGTCAATGAGCGCGTGCCAGACGCATTCGTTTTCCCAGCGGTTCCGCGGCGCCTTCTCCTCCTCGCGAGTTGCTGGAATTACCGATCATCACCTGTTGCTCGCGCTGAAATATCGCGATAAACTCCCGGAGCGAACAATTAAGCGTTTCCACGCGCGGGCGACAGCCGCAACCAGCCACGGAAAACACCACGGCGAATACCGCCCGATTTCTTCCATCGAATTCCCACGGGAAGTGGATCACCGATCTTCGAAAAAACGATCGTCGACGAAAATCCCGCGAGAAGCGGAAAAGTTTTTACGAAAATTCCACTCGATGATTCCATGGGAACAAACATTTTTGGATCGCGACAGGCTATAGAGAAAAAACGAAAAAAAAAAAAGTATTCCAATGGTCGAGAGCGTGCGCGTATGCGTGTGCGTGGAACTCGTTAGGATGACGATGAAGTTTGTCCGGTGATACTCGGAGGAAAGTGGATTTCGTAAGGAGGCGAGTGTAAAATCGACGATATCGTCGATGGAGGAGAGAAACGATCGATGATGCGCGAGCGGACCACGACTCGATTTTTTCCCCGAAGTCTTCCTGAATTTTTTTTTTTCTCTCTTACATTTTTACGTAATCCACGCGGTAATACTTTTATTTTCAGTCGCTCGCGTAACGCAAAGTTCGCGGGAATTCGCTTGAACGGTGTTTAGTCGCTCGCGCGCGCGTTCCTGGTCCTACAATCGGATAATTAATCGTCGACTCATCGGGATGACTCAGCCCATTCGGTTTTAATGCACGCGCACACACACACACGAGTTCCATCTGTATTTGCATGTGGAACGTTCATTGAGCGTTTCCAGCCATCTCTACCTGTCGTCGTAAAGAATTTCTTAATTGTCGGTTGAGCGCAGGCTGGAAAAATCATTGAAAAATAACGATAACTCCAGCGAGAATTATCGTTATTGCCGCATCGCCGTTTACTCTTTGTCTTAATTGAAACGTAAAATTTCCCAGCTACGGGGCTGTAAAATCTATTCTGCCTTAGACGCGCGCGTATCTCGGCGGATTTTTCGTAGAAACGTGGAAAAACGCGAAAAAACGTCGTGCTCGACTTTCTTCCCGTTTCTCTCTCTCTCTCTCTCTCTCTCTATATATATATATATATATAACGAGTGTCCCGCAGCAGCAAGAGACAGTCAGGAGAGCTCGCTCGTGTGTACGCGACTAAGGAAAATTAATCTAATTGCGCGCGGATATGCTTAGATGCGGCTGCCACGCTATCAACCCGAACCTCCGACAAACCGTCCAGCTTCCCGCTGAAATATCTCCTCGAGACGCTCATGCACTCGGCGAGATTTATGTTTTCATTTATTTAGACATTCGTAGAAACGCGGATTAACAATCTGCCTTGGAACGGATACAGCATAATTATCCTGGGAGGAGCAGCAGCCTCGTAAGTGGCGGGAAAAATTATTACGTGAAATCACTGCGATTAGATCTCGGCGTGTCTCCTGCCGGGAATTTCATTTGTCAATTTTCTATCGTTTACGCGGGATTGCGTTGTAATGGGTTAACGCGAATGATAATCATAACAATTTTAACGAGGATGGCGACTGGATTTATGGGTTTTCCTCGAAAGGAGACGAGGCGATCTGTTAATTTCACCGGCGCCGCGTCCGACGCGCGGGGACATTTTTCAGGAATTCCGAGGAGAATTCTCGCGACGATTCCCCCGCGTCGAGCGACGTCCAGGCGGAGGAAACGGAACCGTTATGGTAGGAAATTCCTGATTTCGGCTGGGCAGGAAGAGGCGTTGGTCCCTCGCCATCGCCACGTTTCCGGTGACGCAATCCTCTTCTCCTCTTCCTCCGCCTCCTCCTCCTCCTCTCGTATCTTCCAGGGAATCGACCTTAATTAAGAGAGAACTTAATAAATGTTTTAACGGTACAAGAGTAGGCAACAGCAGCAACCGCAGCAACAGCAACAGCAGCAGCAGCAGCAGCAGCAGCGACTCTTTCGGTCGTTGTTCGGTCCCACGAACATTTGCATTTTTCGCCGGAGTTCATGGACATTATGCTAATTTACCTTTCCTCCAGATGATGAAAATCCCATTTTTTATCCGGCGCAGTCGCACGATCAGCTGATTCTCAGCTGCCAACTTCCTCGGAAAGTTCCCCCTAAACTAAGCGCCGGCACACTGGGAATCCACCACTGGAAAAGCCTGTTCGGATCCTTTGCGCGATTACTTTCAATTTTCCAAACTTCCATCGGAACGCAAAACAAACTCCCCGTGAACAATGGCTGCTCGTGAATTCGAATGAAATTTCTCAGGCAGCGCGCGAGCCTCGATTAATTTCTATGACATAATTAACGCACGCACCTTAGCAAACAAATTGAGGGGTAATTGAACGATATTGCTAAATTTATGGCCGCATTGTGCTCGGTCTTGATGGTGTTTATTCATATCGATGTTACTTCAAATTTATTATAATTTATTCGCGATGGAGAGAGAGACGGACGCGTCGCGCGAATATACGCGTATAAACGCAGATTCCACGAAAGATTTGCATATCTGCCGCACAATCCCTCATTTCCTTGGAGTATCGGCCGTATTAATTCGTTGAAAGCAACTCGCGTTAAATTGGTCGCTGAATTCGCACCGCGATACTTACCAAAACTTTAATATTGATTTATATATTTGCGAATACTTATTAGCACGCGCGCGCATAATGGTGTGCCATATTTCACACCTCCAGCGGTTATCGCGCGGTAAATTTATGTACCGCCGCAAAAATTTGCCAGATTCAAGCGCAATGTCTTTAAAATACAAGAAGAAATCGAATAAGGGAATAATGGCTGAAAGACTCGAAAAATTCTGGTGATGATTTATGCATCAACGCGCGCGCACACACACACTCTCGTATTTATGACGTCCGAAGATTTATAGTTAACGGTGCGATAATAAGTGAATACCTCTCGCGGAATAAGAAAAGCAAGATTACATTGAAAAGAAGCTCTTGAACTTCCGCCATTTAAAGAATAGCGGATAAAATCCATTGAGACGGGGAATTTTCAAAGGAATCGCAGTGAAAAATTGGGTCCCGCGCGTTCATCGAAATAAAAGGGAGGGACGGGGGGGGGGGGTGAAAAAATGCATAGAAGCTACGATTAATAAAATATCGGATACAAAGGAGAGAGTCGACACGACGAGGGAGAGGTTAAAAAAAAAAAAACGAAAAACAGAAAAAAATAAAAAACCGAACGTGGTACAAAAGGGAGAGGGATTGGACTTTAATTGAGGCAAAATGATAGAAGAGTGGAAGTGAAATGATTTCGGCCTTCCGAGGTAGAGCTTCATTTTTCCCGTGGGTCATTTCTCAAGCGAGTGCAATTTAGCGTGGGTGCACCGATGCAGCCGCGAATACCGGGGCCCCATCATTATACGTCGAGGGATTACCGAAGCTCTCGAGCACACGCATCGATTATTCGGCTGGTCAGGGGGGTGTGCAGGGGTAACCAGTCTCGCCCCCGCCACTCCCCCGACTTCCCCCTCGTCTGCCAAGCGACGCCGGATACTCCGCCATTATCACGGGAGGCTACATGAATCGCCATCTCCACCTTCTTGTCGAACGCGATGTCCAGCTCTTCTCTCGCGGTGTCTCTCCCATTCTTCCCCGGGTGGAATGTCTCCCTCCCCCCGCCCCCGAAGCAACCGCGCAAAAATCGCCGTAATCGCCGCGATGTCCAAGAGCATTACACGCTCGTCAAATCGTCTCTATTCAAGGGGTCGTGGGGATCGAGGAAAATTCTCATTAGCACGCGCGAACCGAGTGTGAAATTTTTAATGGTGGCGCGCTGACGTCACGGGATCGCGCACCGTTTTCTCGATTCCGCCCCGCAGAATTTCTGGCCGCCTTCCTCTCGCGACTTCTCCACGCGTTCTCCTCCGCTCGTCGCTTCCGGTTTTCGGGACCGAAGCGTTTTCGACGACTCACGCATGGCGATGGTTCTTCCCTCCCCCTCCTGCCGCCACCGTTGAAATTCTCCACTTGTTTATCGGTCCCCATTACGTTCCCACAATGGCAAGGCGAGGATTTCACAGCGAGGTACTCCTCTCCCTCCCTTGCTCGCAATCGGCTATTTATCCGCGTTAATCGAATTCTCGCGAGAGATTAGCGATGTGGATCAAGATCGAGATCGATCGATCGATCGGCGATCGTCGGGTTTCCGGTCGATGACCTTCGCGTGTGCGCGGGGGACGAGAAGTAATTAAATCCCAAAGAGACAAGCGGTAGGTAGGTCCGGAAAGAGGATGCGGGAGGGGGTTCTAGAAGAGAAGAGAAATAAGAAAAGTTGGCGGAGGAACCAATCAGGTGGGGTCATCATCCTCGGACTGCCGACTCGACGAATAAATCTCTTTTGCCCGATTACAGTTAACCCATTTGGAGGTTAATGCCACTGGCACGATGATGAAAGGTTACGATAATATGCGCTGATTTCCGTCGAAAAACCCGTCGCCTCTCGGTCGACTCCCAGTGGCTCTCCTCCGCGGGAGCAACTGCTGCAGTCACCCTTCGAGGAGTCATCGGCTCCTGCCACTCGTTCAGGGACCGGCCACGCTAATGGGCCGAAGAATGACAGGGAGGGGGGGGGGGGGAGTGCTCGACGGAAACCGTACAAATAGACTGAGGAACTTGAGAATAAAGTAGCAATTGTGAATCAATAGAAGGGGGCTAATGAAGAAGCGTGTAAATGGCCAGACGAATTGGAAAGGCAAAGAGCAGCAGGATCGTCGTCGGACCAGACGAAGAAAAAGCGAAGAAACGAGCGAAGCAGGTACCAAGGATAACGGCGGGGTACACTTTTATCCTGGGGGTGAGGGGGCTAAGGAGGACCATGGCGAGAGGCGAAATCGCCCGATGATTTTCGAGATGGCGTCCATGAAATCGTTGGCGCACTCTTTACGGGCTTATGGCTTTATTTCGGAGAGTCTCTCCTTCACCCTCTCCCCCTCCCCCCGTCGTCGAACCATCGTCCTCCGAAAGCGGACCCTCCCCCCCGATAAGATTCGGCGGCGTCGGCGAGTATCCCACGTTGGTGAGTCGCCGAGCCTTCGTGCTCGCGTACCTGGTGCCCTTAAGGTGCGCTGGTACCGGGGTCATCCAAGGTCAAGTGCTCGGCACGGTCGAGCTGCAATTTCGGTAATTTCGCGCGCGTCTCTCTCGGCGAAAGTCGACGCGCCTCGTCGCGACCCACGGAATCGAGTCGCGAACTCCGGTGAAACCGAACGTTCGCCGGTGGTAGCCAGTGACGTCAGAGGTCCCGCACCCCCGCGGGAAACTCGTAGGGTCGCTCGTTGACGAGGTCGGGGTCGAGGAGTCCAAGTGGAAACGAAAGTAAAATCGAGAGATCAGAAACTTCCGAGGAGAAGCGGCGGCGGCGGCGGCGACGGTCGAAATAAAACCGAAGAAATATTAGGTTGCGAGAGCTGGAGCGGCGGTACCACGAGGGGCGAGGCGGGGGGCACTCCGGATGACCCGGTAGCAGTGAATTACTTTCGAAGGAATTTCTGCTCGGACAGGAAGCAGCGGCCTGCCGGGTTTTCCTTTCGCTCTCCGTAAAATATGCACGCCGTCCTGCTAGAATTTATCGCCCTGCCCCTCGGCTTTGACCCCGCGCGGTTTCACTGAAGTTTCATCCCCGCACGAGTCCGTTTAATGGGCCACGAAGTCGCCTATCCGCTCTAAGGGCCCGCACGAGCTGAACACTCGCCATGGCAACAGCCAACCAGCATTCCGATATATCGTATTCCGAGCGAACTACCGTCTAGACGCCATCGACCACTCGCGCGATTTTGCCCGCTCGACTTTAATGCGCGTGTATCGGGGGGGGGGGGGGGGGCACCACGAAAATTAGAGGTTTGCTCATTCCCTCCACCCCCTCGTGCGGGGGCGGTGACCAAATCCGCGATTCGGCCGCTTCGTTCGGAGCGATCACTTTGCTTCTCCGCAAAGTTCCCGGGGCGGGACCGGAAGTGCCTCGGTTCTCCACATCCTTGGCTCTCAACCTTGGGCACCCCCGAGGGATTCGAGAGATTTTGAAAAACACTCGTGTCGCGGGGTCACTCGACGAGGAATTCCAGGGATTTCTTGCGCCAGTTTCTATGGGGGGGTGGAGGAGGGGGGCACAGGAATTCCGAAGAGTCCGTTTGGTGGAAATGGGGGATGGTGGAGGAGGAGGAGGAGGAGGAGGAGGAGGAGTGCTCCACCGCCGGTAGATTCCATCCGCGGCGGTCTTCTCTCCCTCGACGAACGATTCCTTTTGCATGAACTATAAAGGAACGTGCTAATCATTCCAAGAACAATTAAAATTAAGAAATTCTCTTAACGTGTTTTCCGATTTGTTTAGCATCTACGTGTCGCGGGGAACAACGGGCTGTACGTGCTGCCACTTCCACCGCGAGTCCAGGCTGGCATTTGCATATAAGAGTATTCGATGGAATATTTAGGCGATTCCAGCAAAAATTCTCGGAGGATTTCTAAAACTAGCGGGATTATCAATGTCCGCGATGATGTTCCCTCGGAGCGTGGGCGTTCGTATTCCGGACACGGGCGAACGAAGAATTTCGATAATTCGATGAAGACGTGTCGGTGGTCGTGATCGGCGAGCGAATTCGAGGGAAACGAGGCGAGCGCCGTCCAAGTCACCCGTCGAGTTCGCTCGCTCCTTCCCCAGAAACCGCGCGCGCGCGCGTATCCGTTTCGAAACGCTGAACTACATTCGCTCCTGCCTGGCTCTCCCGTTAAAAGGAACAAACGCAAATAACCTTCGATCTTAGACCACGGAGTGCCGCCGATAGCTCGTTGAAAACCTCCCATGACCCACATCGAGCGGCGGCCATCCACATACAGATTGCTTCCCGCCGAGCGATCTCGCCAGGTGTTTGCCGCCCTGCTGAAAAAAGCGGAGACAAATGGTTCGATTTTCGATCGAGGAGCGACGACGACGACGACGACGGTGCCGATGCTGCTGCTGCTGCTGTGGTACAGCCGCGTAGCGCAGCCACCGTCGAAAAGCGACGCCGCACTTTCGCCGCGATAACCGCGCGAAGGGTCAACTTCGTTGATCGCCGATACCCTGAGAGAGTCGCGTGATGATGCAAAAAATTGCATTTCGGGAAAAAAATTGAGAAACGAGGGTGGCAGAGGGGTGTTTCTCGAGGGAGAGACTCCGGAGAAGAGTTTCTAGTCGCGTTGGTAGTTGTTCGTCCGTGTCCTTGAGAATTAGGGTTGTCGAAGAGCGCGCAATGGCGGAGGAGGTGGAGGAGGAGGGGGAGGAGGTGTTTGCGAGAGATATGGACATCCGCGAGAATGTCCAAGGGAAATTACGCGAAAGAGAGTGAGCAAAGGATATACCCTACTCTCCTCGGTTTACCGTTCTGAAGAGGCGGCGGCGGGGGTCTCTCCTGTGTCCTCCTTCTCTCCGCGTGTTCCTCCGCGCGCGCGGGCTAAAGGTTACAGACGCACTGACCCATGCGTGTCACCGTTATTCCCAGTGATTTTTCCTGCGAGGGAAAATCCTCGCAGACGATTGGGCGTAACTTGGACATGAGTCGTACGTGCTGACCGCGCGCGGCCTGGAATCGCTTCCCCGCAAACTCCCATTGGTTTATTAAGCCCGTGACGTCATTATCCTATGTGGTACATGGGAAGAACCCCGAAGACCCGCAAACTATGGCGTGTCCGCGCCGGAGAGACCATCTCGTTCTCTCGAAGCGAGATTCTCCTCCGGGAATGAGTGGAAGAGGAAAAACGCGCGTACGGACGGACGGACGGGCGGACGGAGAACAAGTTCTTTGTCTTTCGTCGGGTGATTGCGCAATCGGCCGAGGAACTCGCGAGTGGAAGCGAATCGCGTGGGTTTTCTCGGATCTTCCCTCGGATTCTCCAAATTCGAGTCGTCCTTGACAAGGGAGCGACGGAGGGTAGGGGGAGTCTCGAAGATTCCGGGGCCCCTCGTATTTGGATGTTTTATTGGCACTCGCCTATGGGTTTATGTCGGCGACGCCATTACTCTATGTGGTACATGGGAAGAACGTCGAAGACTCCGGCGAGCTACCAGCAACTGCATTTGCATGATCGACTGGCTTGCTCCTTCGATAAACGGCCGCTCTAAACGACCCCTTCTTGTCGCACGCCCACCATCGCGGGGAATTGGTCACGGCTTGACCTTCTTTCGCAGGTACCAGTACCAGTCCGCGCGGAATCCTCCTCTTTTTATCGAGTCATTAATTTATAGTTCCTTCGACATTGTTTTAAAACGCTTCAACTTTTTCCCCGTCTCGTTGTCACGCGATTGGCCAACGTCTCCCGCAATTAGCAATGGCGAATTTTCCATTTCTTCGTCTCTCTCTCTCTCTCTCTTTCTCCGTCTCTCGTTTCGCTCTTAAACGACCTAACTGGGAAAAGCCCAATGTCGCAATAGAGATCTTCGCTTCCCGCGTGTACACGTGCGACAAGTTTGACACTCGGGTAAAAGTTGCGCGAAAGTTTTCCTGAAAGTTGGATGGCACGGGGGTAGCAGGGAAGGAGTCAAGGTGTAAAATATGCTTTTGGGAAACGCGGGTTGTCGGGGTTGTTTTCGCAGCGGGGGATCTTCGAGCACGGGGGTCGGGGGTTAAATATCGGGCTGTCGTTTCGCGAACATCGCGTCTGTCGGGGAGACCCTCCGAGAATTCACTCCGGTTTCCATCTTGCGCCTGTCAAATTGGATCTGGATACAGTCGGCTAGCCACCCCTTCGATTCTACCGGGAAATAATCGTTCCGAGGAAAATTGGAGAAAACCACCGAAATCATTCAACCCCGAAAGATGTTCTCTCGATATTTCTCCCTTCTCTCTCCTCTCGAGGGGGAAACATCAATGAATGGTCCTCTCCCACCCCCGTCTGGTTCTCCCACAACCCCCGGCCCCCCCTTACACCCTACGGAACGTCGTCGAACGACGAGTTCTCGTTTGCTCCCCAATGTTCCAAGATGGCGCGTGCCATCTTGGCGCGCGTTCCCACTCTCATTAGCGGCGCAAATGAATTTATCGTAGGAGAATAGGCCACGGGGTGAGGGAGAGAGAGAGAGAGAGAGAGAGAGAGAGAGAGAGATCGAGGAAATCAATTCACGGAATGGATACCGCAGTGGCGGCGTCGGTATTTCCACGGTTCGACTTTATCTTTCCTAGTTGGTTTTCTGTAGCTCGGAGGCAAGTCTAACCCGAGTGACCTCAGGTACAACCTGGTGCGGTCCGGTTGACCCATTTACACAAGGAAGTACAGCGCCCGATCGGGCAGGTCCACGCAGGAACATCTTCGAGTTCTCTTCCGTCTCTGTTGTGTTCGCTGCTGTTCTCACGTCGCGGTTCTGGTCCCGTTACTCCCCCAGCGCGTTCCCCTCGTCGGGGACCAAACGTCTAATAGCATTCATAAGAGGATCGCTTTGGGCCCAGGTTTTCGCGCATCAGGACGCACCTAGTCAGGCCGGATGGTCGTTACGGCATGACGCGGCTTATACATTACGGAATCCTCCACTCGATCGAGCAAGGTCAAGCCCGCGGGAGAAGGTCAACTCTGACAAGGTCACGGGTCTTGCTTCTCTTAGAGCAGAGCAGCCGGCTGCTCGGAAAAGTCGTTAGTCGTATGATGCACCCTATGCATCACGGGATCTTGCAGGCCATCAAGCAAGGTCAAACTCGACGGCTCGGCGCTAGAACCGCGGCAGACAAGGTCACGGGGCGATCGCTTCAATTACACGCTGGCTATCAGTCATAGAAACTCCCGCTGGACACATACGGGTTATTGGGTTATTAGGGACGCGAATCGAAACTGTTGGTCATTGCCTTCGGTCACGGCTGCCCCGTACCGTCCGCCGCGCATTTTGCTCGTCCCCTACCCCCTCGCCACCCCCAGGGGAGGTCCCGAGGAAAAACCACGGAATCTCGTCGTTGCTCTCTCCTGGCGGGCGTTTTGGCGACTCCGCGCGAACCGAACGGGGGGGACGGGGAGGGTTCATTGGGTTAATGAGTTATTAATGGCGGGCAATGGAGAAGAGGCGGCATTGAGATTCTCGAGGTGCCCTCGCTAATTCCTGGAGTCGAAAATGAAATTGCAGTCTCGCGCCAAGTTCCCATGAGCCCGTCGGCCGATTACAGACGATTACCGCCGGTGCAAGGTATAACGCGACACTCGCGCACCAGGCAATCGATCACGTAAGCGAGGAGTCCCGCGTCCCGCATACCAACCAACATTATTTATTTATATTGGCCAGGTGGTCAATTCGTTCACACGTGATGGAATTGCTCGGTGAGCTGCGAATGCCTGAGCGAACCAGTGCATGCTTCGATTACATCTAGGTTCTTGCTGCTGGCTGCTGGCTGCTGACTGCTCGCTTCTCGCCACTCTCCTCTCGCCGACTCGCCTCCGCCACCTTCCACGAAGATTCCGCCAGGATCCTCCTGCGTCAGCTTCCTCCTTATCGGCCTCTCCGATCAAGCTTATCCGAGGCCATCGACAGCTTAGCGCCATTCAGCCATCACCCCCTCGTAATTGAATCCAACGTGGCTCATACTCGGCTACCTTGTTCCTCCGCATGAGAACCACTGACTCTCCTCTGGAAACTCGAGTGGACGACTCGAAACAACGACGCTTCCTCTCTCCTCCTCTCACAGTTCGCGTTGATTTCTTTTTTCGCAGCTCACACCCTCCTCCCTCTTGCTACAGTTGCATCGGTAGAAGAGGGGAAAGGGGGAGAGGTTTTCAGCGCTCGGTGGGTCCGAGGGGAAAATCGATACTCCAATTTTCACGGGGGTGTGGGATGTTCGAAGGGAAAACGTTGGCACGCGTTATTATATCCATCCCCCCGCGTTTGCATCCACTCACCCACATTCTGTCGCGGTGGTAGCACGACGTTGTTTCCCGATCGGGCAAAATTTCAATTTCCGCGTGCATTCTCGGAATCCCTCTCATGAATAATTCGGATGCGGCAATTTAATTCGACCGACTGCGCCGGATGAGAATACACAAGCATAGATGACGCGGTTAATTTGCTCGAGTGAATCAGAGGACGATGATGGACGCAACTCCGGACGAGAGTTGAAAGAGAGAAGGGAAAACGCGTCGAGGTTAACCGATCGATCGACGTTCCTCGGTAACCATGTCAGAGGTCAAGCGTTTTCCAGAGTGGCCATTTGAATTTAGGGGGGAATCACCTTGGGGATCCGTGCAGATGCAATCGGAGGAAGTCGAGAGGGAAGGGAGGAGGAGGAGGAGGAGGGTTCCGTCGATCGAACGTACAATTTCCAGCCGATGCAAGTGATTCTTCCTCCGCTTCCGGTCTAGCAGCGCGGAGTCTCGCTGGTGTGTGTCCATTTCGCAAAGTCGAGCTCCTCGTCTTCGGGTTTTTCAAGATAAATCTCCGGCGCGCGGACCCTTCGAGTCTCTCGCGAAACAATTACTTCTAGATTCAAGCTGGAATCGAGCAGGCAAGCTAGAGACAGGGATTCCCCGGCCTTTTGCGATCGGGCGCTTGATTCACTGGGGCATTGTCTCCGAAGGATACGCATACAATGGCTCAAAGCGATCTGAATCTAATCTATGACTTATGGTAGCCATGCTTGCCACTTGAATGAACAATATACCGCGCTTTAGCGGTACGACTGACTATCCGAGACCCCTGGCTCTCCTGCGCGGACTTTCTGCTCCACCCCCACCCCCTCAAATTCAAAGCCACCACCTTCCTTCCTTCCTTCCTTCCATCCACCGAGAGACCACGGCACTCTCCTTAAGAATTCCGACAAAGAAAAGCGTGTATCCTCAGAAAATTCTACTCTGAGAAACTGATAAAAATTCCCCGTAAACAAAGGGGTACTTTGGGATCAAGGGTGAAAGGGGAGAGAGAGAGAGAGAGAAAGGGAGACTCGAGCTATAAACTTAATTTATCCAGCGAGCGGCTACTTCGGGGAATGAAAGTGAAATGAACGATATGATAATGCGTATTAGCAAAGTTAGATGAGATCTATCTGCAAGAGAGAAGAAGAAGAAGAAGAAGAAGAAGAAGAAGAAGAAGAAGAAGAAGAAGAAAAAGCAGAAGAAGAAGAAGAAGAAAGAAGAAGAAAAGGTTAGACGACTTCCTACGTAGATAGGAATCTTCATGGACGAGAATCCTCTCGAAACGACTGGAGGTCGCGAGTCCCATACACGCCATTATGCAATTCCTTGAATTCATCCGGAAATTTATCGATGTCCCGCTCGTCTCTCAGGCTGGAAACAGGAGAGATCGTCGGCGGCGGCGACCGCTTGTGCGCCCGTGGATGGATGTATCACGACCGTAAGTGGTCCCGTCGATGCCTCCTGCCTGAGATCCACCCAGAGATCAGATGAAATCGATTACAATAAACCCTCGGAGCTCCCCGGCGAATAACCACCATAGAAATTTATTTAATTACCGCGCCTCCCTTGACAAATGCAAAGTGACGGCCGATGTCCGCGACGAGCAACTCCCCCGATCAATGCTACTAATAAGGGGTGGGGGGGGGGGTTGTATTCGCGGGACGAAGAAACGCAACACACACACGCACACACAGACGGATGGACAAATGGAACAACGCAAGCGAGATGCGCGAGGGTGAAAAGATGAGATGACAGTGAGAGAAGAGGGAACATCCTCCAGGATGACCAGACGGGGGAGAGGTCACGCGGGGATGTTTGACTCGGTGTTGTCGCGTCTGGCCATGGAATCGGAGGGACTTTGAATTCGCGATTAGGCGGCTTCCTCGAAGGTGGAACGGACAAGCTGGTCCGTGGCCGATTACCGCATTCGCGTTGCACGCCGGTTTCTATTTCGTAACTCCATGACGAGGCGCGCGTGCTCCGAGGAATACGCAAACGACTGTACGCGCGAGAGAGACAGAGAGAGAGAGAGAGAGAGTCGCTCACTCGCGCGAGTGAGTTTCCGTCTCTTCGCGGAATTAGCCGAGACTCCGGCGTCCCACCCGGTCGTCGCATCTGCAGCTGCGGACGACGAGAAGCTGCGACAGTGACGATGATGCGTCGTTTCGACGCTGATAAGAACGAGGAGGAGAAGGAGCATCATCGTCGTCGGACTAATCGAAATGCCAGAGTTACTGGGAGACGCGTGGGAGTCCCGCACGCGTAACTATCGGCAGTGGAAGACAAACACGAGGAAACGCTGTGTCAGCTGGCTGATAGCCAGTGGCAGCTCAAGGGAATCATTGCGTAGGTCGCGCGATTTCCAATTGTCCCGAGTAGCCATGAAATTCAAGTAGCCATCATCGCCATTTATCCGTCGAGCCACCCCCTCCTCCCCCTCGAAGCAGCTGCCGTCCCTGGGAGAGAAACCCACGTGCGGTTCTTCCCAAGGTCTTTCTCAGTCTTCAACGAGATTCAACGTGGGGTTGACGTTGTTGAGAAAAACTCGCGGTGGCCCTTTTTTCACGCGGGTGTTCGACTTTGGAAGATCGAACGAAGCGCCGAAGTTCCCGATGAGGAGGAGAGTCGTCGCGCGGAGCAGGTGCGACGGCGAGGAGGTGTGGGGTGGGTTGCCGCGACCGCGGAGAGGATGCCGGGGTGTCAGAGGGGAACGAAGAAAGAAGTAACCAGAGGTATAATAGATCTGAATTACGACTGTGGCTGTGTGGTCCAGACTTGACCTTTGGTCGCTGAAGGTAGTTAGCTCTAAAGCTCGCAGACGGCATGACGTACGTAGCACACGAAGCAGAACAGCCAGGGAGCTCGACCAACCCAAGCTGAGGAGAGACTCGAGCAACGGGGCGCGGGAGGAATCGCGCGGGTCTTTTTCTTCCCCTCCTCCTCCCAGATTCAAGTTCGTCAGACGCCACTTTGGACTCATCGCATGGATTCGTCGCACTTTGAATTCGTCGATGTTCCGCCCGATACCGATCAGCAGTTTCATCCCCTATCTCGACCGAGAGAGGGAAGCAAACTCGATCCGTTTCCGGCGGCCCCCGGGAACCTCGGGGATGCGCGGCTGACGGCGTCTGACCTATCGTGGATTTTTCTACTTGGAATTCGCCCCACTTTTGCTCGCAGCGCAAATCCGCGGAAGTTCCTCGGATTTTGGGGGTCGCGCGAAAAATCTCTTACAGAGGGGTGGAGACGGAGGATGGTTCCGGTTACTCCGATAAGAAGTAGCGGCGGCGGCGCACCCTCGGGAAGAAACAGGACCGTTGTGAGGAGGAGTCTCGAGGGGGGACGAAAAAATTGTCTGGGGCGAGTTATGGCGTGGGGAAGGGGTGTCTCGGTCCAGTTGATACCGAGAAACAGCACGTGCATCACTCGGAATCTCGGTCCATCTGCTTTCGAGTCGCTCCTCGTCCTTTTTCGCGCGTTCTTCATCTTTCTTCATCTCCCGTATGGCCACCACCACGCGTCTGTGCCCTCGGGACTCTTACGGGGCGGCTCATCTGTTCCCTCATGCGCGTCAGGATTCGGTCGGTACGCGCTAGCTTCATCCTCCTCGAAGCGGCAAACTGCATGTTAGATTCTAGATTCGGCGCGCGCGCACACACACACACACACACACACGAGCTCGACACTCGCATCCTTTGCATCGACGCAGACGCCGACCGCTCCGGCGTTTTATGCTTTTGCCACGCAATTTTTTCGCGAATGATCACGCGAGCTTCTAGAAACTCAGTACCGACGTCTCGGTGGTGGTGATGCTGGAGGATCCGACCGGATGAACTTTATCGCCGATCCGTCCAGAACCTGATTAGTCGGTTCCCGTGGGATTCCCCGAAAACGATCGAATTTCCCGGACTTTGATGATTCGACGGACGCGCGAGATAGCGCGATCGGAGCTGCTCGCGAGAAGATGGGGGTGAAGATGACGATGAAATACGAGCGTCGAACCGGTACCGCTGCGAGTACTACAGATTGTGACTGGTGTACCGGATTGACCTGGTGGTGCTCGACGGTTATTGCCGGTGCGCTTTTTGCCGGGACTCGCACGTCGCGCGTTATGCACGGAAGGGAACGGAACCGAACAGAACAGAAGAGAAGAGAACAGCGAACGTACACGGTTTATACGAGCGACGGCGTGTACATCTACCTCCTTCTCGGATCCTGGCCTGATAAGACACGCGAGAGCTATGTGGTAGTCACCGCGAGATAACATAAACTCGCGTCTTATCTGATCGTCGTACGGGTGCCCCGTGATTTGTGGCGAGACGAATCAGGTGACCCGCATACCACCGGACCAACCAACGGACGAACACCTTCCTCCCAGGACTCCGTTCGCCGTTTTCCCGAAGCTACCGCGGATATCCAACGATCGACGCAAGGGGGTGGTCAGGGGGTTGCCAACCCCGATCATTCACCGACGAGCAGTCATGGGGGAGGCTCCTGAACTCCGGACATTAGGAGTCCCTGAAGAGACCGCTGATCCGACTCGGGGGTAGGAGGTGGGTCTGGAAGATACCCCGGGGGGATTTCCCGGGGTTGGACAACGGGGATGGATGGATGGATGGATGGATGGACCGTAAATATCCTGCGTGCCGTGCGAGTTGCACACGGTAGCAGCAGCGGCGATGGAAGCCCTTGGCTGCCTACCACTTGGCTATTTTTAAGCAGTCGGTAGCCTTGAACTTACTGCCGCCGGTGGCTAGCAGCCTGATCCGATCACCAATAAGGGGACTTATCTAATTCTGAGAAAGGCGATCGGCTCCCTCGACCAAGCGCGAGTACCCACGCTGTATTCCCAGCGGTCTACACCACGAAGAGTACTCCGCTCGTACCTTGGTGGTTGTTGCCGGAAACAACGGGAGAAGGAAAGGGGAGATAAGGATGGGCGCGCAAAGCAGAGGGGAAGGGAGGCGGAAGGCGAGAGAGATTAGTTAGAAGGAACCTTTACAACGTTTGCGGATATATCTTCGTTCGTCCGTCCGTCCGTACGTCCGTACGTCCGTCCGTTCCTCCGGTCCGCACGGCAGCTTCCACCACGACCGCTTCGTGATGCAGAAGTCAGCGGAACTATCAAGTACTTGATAAATGATGTGTTTTACACGGGCCCGGTTGACACGCGCGAGCTATTGATGGATGGCGCGAAATGCTTCGCTAAGCGGGAGTGGTCCAAGTGAGGTTCACCGTCTGTCTCTTACCTAGAGATTATCTGCTTGTCCATCGGGATGAGCTCTCCCGGTCCGCGCGACCACTCGACGATATTGCTGAAAGATTAAAGGATGCTATCTTTGTTTTAGCTTGTAGTTTCTGCTTCATTTGCGATACTTTATCTTTTCCGTAATATTACGTTATCGTTGAGCGATGATGCTTCCTCGTAGATGCGTGCGCGTGTGTTCGACGATGGTACCACACACGCGCTCCTTAATCCTCGCCTGATGAATTACCTCACTTACACTTTGCTTTTTCTAGTCGATGCACGAGGCGGCGGCTGCTGCTGCTGCTGCAATGGGGAGGGAGGAAATCAAGATCAAAGGCGGCTTGTCATTAACGTCACTTTTTATTATATAATCAAAATGGTAACACTATAATAGCGACAATTTTCGTAAATGTATTAAACGATTAATCTAAAACCTTTCTCTCTTTCTTTCTCGCTTTCACTTTGCGATCATCCTTATCATCTTACGAGCAAAACATCCTCCTAGACGAAATACAAATGAATAAACTCTTTTTGCTTCTTTTGATATTATATGTATATTTTTTAGAGATATTGCAAGCATTTTTCGAATGAAATCGGTGACAAGTATATCGTTATTTGTATGTATATTTATTTATAAGTATAGGTACACTTACGGCGTAGAGTTGAGCTCCGGATCTTTCACCGGGGCCTTTCACGACCTAAAAGTTAACAACATCGAAGCGACACAGAAACTGTCGTCGATATCTAACTACATTATTATTTATCTGCTCTCGTGATTTTTTTGCCTTTTTTTTATTTTTTTACACAGTCCACGAGGAACTAACTTTGGGAGACACTTTTCCATTTTCACTCACTCCCTCTCCTCTC
This sequence comes from Sclerodermus sp. 'alternatusi', assembly GCA_037305995.1. Lineage (NCBI taxonomy): Eukaryota > Metazoa > Arthropoda > Insecta > Hymenoptera > Bethylidae > Sclerodermus > Sclerodermus sp. 'alternatusi'. The sequence continues at coordinate 2,296,729 of CM074553.1, forward strand.
TCATCGTTAAATTTCTATTTCCCCGAGGAGAGACGTTCGTGAATCTCCGATGCACTCGAATTTTAAATGAATGAAAGTTCGACGAGTGTCGTTGGGAAGAGAGAAGAAACGGAGAGATCGAGACTCGCCAACCAATTGCAAACATCGATGCCTACTATTGCACTATAAGAGAAGAAAAAAAAAACTATTGTAGAAAAATTAAGGAGTGATTAGTAAATACATATTACAAGCGAGTCCTTACGGTCTCATCACTAGATACACTATACTGTAGATCGTTATTGCCACGTGACTTTCTTGCGATTGGTATGGAAAGAGGTAAATTTCTCTCTCTCTCCCCCCCTCTCTCTCTTCGAATGAAAATCCACAGTCTCTCAAAATTGATTCCACGCGAACTCGTTTTTCATTTTTCTTTCGCAGTTTTGAACGCTTTGAGATTGACGCACCTCTCTTGGGTGCACTTTCTTCTTCCTTTAACAACTATGATTTATATTTAAAAATAAGTGAAAAATAATGACAGTGTACATTATCGGTGCTTCGAGTGGACTCAGTTAATAATAATGTTCCATTGATCCTCTCGTGTCGCATACAAGTGAAAAATTGAGTTGAAAGGTTCAATGGAAGGTTTCGGTGGAAAAAGAAAAAGACGTGAAATGACTTCCATTTTATCACACGATCACTAAAGAGTACCAAAGATTCTACCTCTAACACACTTAGCGATCTAAGCCTAACGACGAGGATATTTCCGCTTCTCAATGGACAAACTCTGGTATAAATCATTACAAAAGTTAAACAATGATTGCTTTGCAATTTTTGCTAAAATTGTTACCGTCTACTCATTAAACGTTTTTTTCTCCTTTTCCACGTATTTTTTTTCTCAATATTAAATTCGATCGCTCGTCTCTTTGCATCGTTTGCCATCTTCTAGTAATCGTTAAAAGTTGTCGAGTAATTACAAATCGTCAAAAAATAGCACACTGCTCGCATATCTTTCGCTCTTTCGCATTTTCGCTCTTTCGCACGTAAAATTCGTATTTTCTTTGAGCACACGAGATATTTAGTGTATGCTGAAGAAGCTGCCCCTTTTAGGGTGGAAGTGAAAAACATGCATTGAAGTCTCATGAAAATCGCTGGGTTATAAGGTAATGGCAAGTTAGTCAGACTAAACACTAAAGAAAACTTTTAGCCTTTTTTAGTGTTACTCTGAAAATTCGCGAACCTTAAAGCAACAGCAGCTAATAAAGTTTTGGTCAGTGTAAACAGCTATGTTTTAAATGGTCCTAAAAATTCTTGGTAAACGGCATAAGATTAAATGTATTATTAGTTAATTAATCTAGCAAAGTGAAAAACTTCTATATTAAAAATTACATTGAAAATTTAAATTCTTCAGGGTAACAGCAAATCGACTTTTAGAAAATCATCCCCTATCGTCTCCCAAGTATATCTCGAAATAATTTTTAGGGCGATAATCTTAAAATGCGAGCTTTTGGCGGTAAGATCAAAAGCTCTCTCTCTCTCTCTCTCTTTCTCTCTCTCGTCTCTCATGGAAAAGTGAATGCTGGCTAAAGTCATTAAGTACGACTCCCCAAATGATAAAGAATGTGTCGTGCTGAAAACAATCAGTAAGATAGAAACACGACAAAGTAAAACTAAAAAGCTCCAGTAGTCATAGCCATCCAATACTCACTCGACTTATTCTTGGCAGAAAAATTCTAAGATGCCAGGAAATGCTGGAATGTTCGTCAAGCCGATCGTACCAAGCTTATCTCTAACACACCCCTTCCCGCGATGCATTAATCAATTAATCAAATAATTAATCAATCAATGACACTCATTTCTCTAACGTATACATAAACAACAACACAGCGACCTTTACGCGAAATGATTCTATTAATTTAACGCGTACAAATAACAGATTTCATTTTTTCTTATTCTAATAGATTTACTGTCAATTTTATGCAAAGTCACATTTTCCAATGAATATGCGCAAAAGCATATTAAATATTTAGACACTAAACAAATGATATGAACTAATTTTTACACAATAACTTAAGACTTTTAATAATAAACACATAGATTTTTTGAGATTTATTATTTTTTTTCTTATTAATTCGATATAACGATTTATCGAGTTATTAATCGTTAAGTGTTAAATTTTTAATTTTGATTGAACAGCATAATATAGTTGAAACGTTGAAATCACATTTGACATAATCTATCCTCTAAAAAGGAAATCTTATTTTATTTGCATAAAATAGTCAGTTCATTAATATTTCTAATATTTAGTCCGATTAAATACGGTCGCTCTCATGCGTGATTAACAATAAAACAAACTGCAATAGAATTGTTTAATACCACCGTCGCAAAATGTCGAATGGACACTTTTGTTGGGCTCAATCTCAGTTTAAAGCAACAAGTGAAATATTCGGATTCTCGTTAGATTAAAAATTGTTTTATTATAATGATTCGGCAATGAGAGAATTATTAAAAGTACGTAGGTATTAGCTGCGTGTCTATTAATTAACAATACAAGAGGAGAAGAAGGGAAAAGAACTTAAACCTTACACTGTTATTAATCTATTTACGATCTATTCTTCTAATACTCTTTAGCGGAGAGTAGTGCAGTTTCAAATCATTCCGACGACTTATTACTTTCGCTCCGATTATTTCGCGCACGAATAGATTCTTCGAAATATTTTCATTTTACACGTTTCTCGGCGTTCGAGATGATAAGGTTTTTCGAGTAAAATGTTACATAGTATTGTATCTCTAGAATATTCTGAAAAATGAATAAGCTAGGGGATTCTCTCTAAGTGAAGACTCGTGCAAAGCATACAAAAGAGCTTGTACAACAGCACTGGCAAATTATTCTGCCTACGAACCGTTATGCTGCGTATCTACTTTTCACGCCTTATATAAGCGAGAAATTAAAGAAAAGGAGTCTGCTTTGAGCCCAAACCGCTTTTGCATCCGGTGTTACGTAGTATGTACAGTAATCGCAAATGACTCCTAAACATTTTGAAACTGAGCATAATGCTATGCCATCACGAAATAAGAAATGTATCCTTACGACGTATCGAGAAACGTAAATAATCGAGGTAGAGAAGAGACGATTTAAACATTTTTGAAAATCATTTTCAATAATTGCATAAATAGGTTTTTTAGTTTTTTCGTCTTTCTGTTCTTAGTGTTTTTTTTTTTTGCATTTGTAAATTATTCTCTCTTACTGTACAAACAACACGTGGATACAAAACAAGGATTCTGTATTTTAGTTCTATATGGTAGAACTTAGCGCGAGCAACGGGACGACACTTCAATTCGTTCCAATATGTCATTGCACGCTTTATTGCGTACGTTATTCCACACTTCTCGGCTACTTGGCACACTAAGATGACATTTGTCGCTGAAGGTACCAAAGTTAGTGCGAACAAAGATAAAAGGCTATGCGTGGAAAGAGAAGACGCCAGCGAGGACGAATCAAGTAAGGAGAAGCAAACTGACTTGGTCTTTGCTTCGTTCGTGATTGTGAAAGCATTTTATGGTTACAAACATGATTATAAGGGATACACAACGAATTCGATTACGAATAATAGTCGCAATACATAAGAATCAACTTAATAATAATAGTGTAACGCGTAAAAACTTCACGTAATTAATTCTTAGTGATATTTTATATATGCCTTATTGGCTTTCACTTTCTTCTATCTTTCTTTTCTCAGTTTTTCTCGTTTTGCTCGTCTTACATCTTCTTCTCCTGAGGTCAGTTTACTTTTAGTCAAAATTCCATTAAGCTTATCTAATTATTACTTGAGACTTTTCTGGTTAATTTCGCGTTTTATCGTTAATTAATGGATAATTCCGGTACCGTTCAATTATTATTATTAATCATATATATTTGATTACCTTCGCGATGATTTCGTTTGATGATAGTACGTAAGAGAGATTATACAGTTTTCTTTTAAATACGAAAAATAGTTATTTACTTTTAAACGTTAATTTTCATTAAAAAAAAAAGATAATATATGAAGCATATGTAAGTATTTTGAGTGATTTTTATTATTAAAAAAAGAAAAAAAATTAACATCGCTACATGGTTAGAATTCAACTTTTTTAGAAATGGACAAGCCTTGAATGCGAAACATAACATATTTAAACGTGATAATTATTCCCAAAATGAAGTAAAAGTAATCACTTATTTATCTACATACAATTTTATTAGGAGAATTAAATGAGAAATACTGCATTTATATATTATGTTAATCGTTTCATACAGTTTTAAACAAATATTTAGTTCGTTTTTTGATTTATGTAAGATTTGTTTTGCGAAAAATCATAATTCCAAAATTATTCTCAAATACTGGTAACATAAATTATGTTTAAAATAGTATAAAAAGACGAGACACTGAGGAATAAAAAGATATTCGGCATTATACACATATTTAGCGGATTTAAATATCTTTTATCCCTCTTCTGCGTTTCCTTTTTGTTAAGAAAGAATAAAAAAATATATAAAATTTAATTGGAGTAAATCATATAAAGCGATAAAATGAAAAAAGCATATCACTAAACTAAGAAAGATAAAGCATTTTTCTTTTTTTTTTTTTTTTACAGTGCACAATCGACAAGTATAGTGTATATAAGTAAAATACTGAAAAATAAGTAATAAAAAACACAAGTAAAAGTGTCTAAAGAATTTTTACCCAAAAAGTTAATACAGTCTCAATGAAAGCTTGAATAAAGGATTAATAAATAAATCAAATCGCAAGACACGCGTGAAAATAGCTCGATGCATAATGAGAGATGGAATCATTATAATTGCGCTTTTAATCCATTAAGAAAAATTGTTTTCAAGACTTCGTAAACGAGAAAGACTGAATGCATATAAGGTAATTTACAAGAAAGCCCTTAGAATGCCCATCACATATGACCGTATCGCACATGTCACACCATCCTCCTCAACATCATCATCATCATCTTCATCTTCGTCATCATTATCTACCAACGGTTCCAAGATGGAGGAGAGGGATTACAGGTAGGACGCTTCATCAGTTTTCCTTATTTTGTACAGTGTTTTCGCTTCGTTCACCAGATTCGATTAGAAAAATACGTCGGTGGGAATGAAGCTCGTGCGGACTTATAAGAAACGGAACTTACTTGATAATGATTCGTCTTTGTATGTAAAAAGAATCGCCGACGAAAGGAATTGATGCAACGTCGACGAGCAGACGTTACTCTGTCGCTTGGTCTTTGTCGCTGGTCGTTATTTAGCGCGGGGGATGTACAGCGTTGTAAATGTTTCGTCGTCCAATCCTCGTCTCATCCGAGCCCGGCCCACTGTATGAAGTCCGGAACTTCGCGAACTGGCACATCCCTGGCCAGGGCTTTCACCCTCAAGTTCCTGTCCTCCGTCAGCAGCACCACGTCCCTCCGCAAACGTCTCGGTTGCCCCTCTTCTGCTTCAACAAAGAAAGTGCCCGGGTCAAAACGCTTTTGGATCCTCTCCATTTGGATGTCGCAGCGACGACGAGGGTCGCCACCTCCTCCGCTTTACTCACCAGCTATCGCGTGATCCTTGCCGCTCGGTCTGCAGAGACTCAAGCACGTTGCCAGAATACGATCGTCGTTCTTCGTCAAGCCGTCCTGCAAAGAAATTTCCAAATTAGTTTAATATTGCACCGCCACCGGATCCTGAAGCCCCCGGTCAACCTTCCTCGAGTTTTCTCAACGGTAAAGATCGAATTTATAGCTGCTTCGACAGCTCGGCTTTCCTCATAGAATTTACTCGTTCTTCTCTCGTGTACGCAACATATTACAAGGAGAGATAAGTACTGGCAAGAGCCCGCCGCAGCCGCCGCCGCTGTATCCTTCGAAGAATTTATCGGTATGGCAGGGGTTCTGTGGGATACTCGACCCCTTATCATAGAATTTGCGCTTGAACGAGCACTATCCGATCTTTAATGTGTCTCTCTCCCTCGTTACCACTCTTTCATCATTTCTCGAGCAGCTTTCCGGCTCTGCCCCGTCTTTACGGTCGTCGGTACATGCTGGAATGTTCTGTTCGCGCGAAACTTTTTTTCTCTCGCAACAGTAACGTCCACCGCGCGAAGTACCGTGAGATCGAAAGCAGCGATCAAAAATCACCCGGTGTGTGTGTGTGTGTTGAAGGAGAGAGTCGTTCATCTCGATCGATACCAACCTTCTCGCCGTCCTCTTCCACGGTGAATGTGCTGGATGTCAAAATGGTTCCTCTTGTCGTCAAACATCTGATCGCCGGATTCCTGCTTCGGGCAAATGCCAGACCATTCTTCGCGTTCTCCGCCACTTTGGCCACGTGCTCCGGATCTAAGCTGGACCTCGACACGGGGGCGCAATCCCTGGAATCAGCACCTCTAGCCAAGCCCTCCAATTCGTTCAGGACTGTAACCAGAAACAAGTGACGAGAGATTAATCAGCGAGAACTCTCGGATCTTTTTAGGACCAAGTGAAACGAGTTCCTACGACCTAAACCGAGGTAAACGCCTGCTTCCTGCAGACACCCGGTGTAAGTAACGGGCTTACGAAGGATTTTGCTCACCCTCGCGAGCCTCCGTCTCTCCCTCGCTTCACTCCACTCCACTCCACTCCGCAATGGCGGTGCGAGTGAAATTAACTCGGGAAAAGAGGGTTATAACTTTTGTGCAGAAACCTACACGCCATTACCGAAGCAAACAGCTTGAAAAATGCTACCGCGCGCGTTGCGCTGCCCGTTGGGGGAAATCGCGTAAAAAATGGAACGAGTTTCCGCGGACAAAACGCTAAGATATTTCATTCGCAGCAGGGATTTAATGGCGCCCCCGATGACGACAAAGGTATTCCACGGAAGTAACGCGACGTGCAAAAGGCGACTCGCTGCTGCCGCTGCCGTTGGCAAATGTCCCACGTAAAATCACGTGACATGGGAAACGTGAAATGAAAAAGGGGATCGAGCACCGTCCGACGATGGTGGTGGTGGTTGGTAGCGACGGGGGATGGGCAGCAAGCTCAAAGGAGCTCAAAGCAAGGACCATTCTCGCCATTCCGCTTCGATTATCATGGGGTTTTCGCCCACGCGGAATTTCAACTTAACCGGACCAATCGCCGACCGTTCCAGGACCCGCACACAGACACACACACACTCGTTCGTGCACGAGACTCGTGAGAACCGAAATGTGAACCTTCGCTCGGTCGTCCGTCCGATGTCCGTTGTCGGAGCCAGACGGACCACCGCGGCCCAAGGTCAAAGGGCACAGCCAGTCGATTTTGCATAGACGCACTCATTCTCGTCTTCGCTACGTCGTTCGATCGCGGGAGAGAGGAGAGAGGAGAGCCACGAGAGAGACGCGCGAGAAGCAATTAAATTTCCCTCGGATCTACTCGCTACTGCTCGCTCCACCATCGAGACTCTACTCCCGCGATGATCCTGTCGGACCTACTCGCTTCGCTCTCCCAAAGCGAAGAACCGGATTCCCTCGAAGAAATACTTTCGATTTTCATTGTCCACTCTCGATTTGCCTTGAATCGTCTCTGAAATTGTCGAAGAAATCGATTACTCAATTCGGGTGACCCACTCCCGAGTGAGTAGCCTCTCCCGACGACTCGCGATATCTCCCATGAGGAGAAGAGACACGGACGGGAGAAGAAGACGCTTTTATTCGAGAGGCTTTTTTCCTTCTTCGGCGAAAGTGCAATTATACTCGCGGATTGGGTAACTCCTGGCGACACGAGTGTACGCACAGATTTTTTTCCCCTCTAAATTTGCTTTCACCGAGGAAAACGCGCAACGTGGTCGGAGGTGGAGGTCGGTTACTCATCGCCGTCGTGGAGATGACGAGAGATGGTCTAGCCTAGGTCATGGCTATGGTGCCCGTGCGCGTGCGGCAAACCCGTGGATCCTCGAAATTTCCAGGTTTATCGTCGGAACGAATCGCTCGGAAAAGGTCATGAATCAAGCGCTTATCGGGCCCAAACCGATCCCATTAAGCAATCAATCGACACCGGCCGCGCAATTACGGGACAGTGATTGATGAGCCTTTCAATTTCAAACGGCCTTGAACTTTGACCCGCAGTTTTATCGGCGCCCGTCCAACCGAGCGGATCCCACGTTTCGCAGTCTCATTACCGGCGCTAATGCTCCCGTGAAACCTGCGGCTTTTCAGGAACGATCGTCCGATACTAATTTCGCGGGTGACCTCAGACCGGCGTCCCACACGCGCCACCGATTCCCGAGGAAGAATCGGCTCCAATTTTCCTCCACAGCTCGTCCGAATCTTCCGCAACCACGGGATTTTTTCGATTCTTTTCTTCGCTTCTCACCCCTCTCTCTTTCTCTCTCTCCCTCATTTTTTCAACGAGCAAAACGCAAGTTTGCGACCGACGACGAGTTTCGCCGGTTCTCCTACCATCGACGAATCGAATTATTCTCGATCTCGGAATAGGACGTTTCGTCGATCGAGCAGCCGGAAATTCCTCGGGCAGAAAATAAGCGAAACGCGCGCGCGCGCGCAGCAGACATCGGCAGCGCGGCGGAGCGCTATCGCTTTACGAGCAAGTTACCCCTGATAGTGGCTAAATATAGTAAACACGCGGTAAACACGCGGAGGCACAGAAGTTGGCATTGATTAAACCGACGCAACGCGGCGATATTTTTATTTCCATTAAAGCGAGGAGCATCCTCTGCAAATAATTACTCGCGGGCAAAGGAGCATTAACGGCGATAAGCCGCCGTATATAGCTGAGGTTACTCACCGTGGCACATATTTCTCAGGCTTACACCTCTAAATCGGGACGCGAGGATACGAAATAACGCGGGAACGTCACGAGCCATGAAAGAAGATTAATTTATTGCTGATTATACGCCGCGCCGGAGAACCCGCGAGCTGACGATTAAGAGAAAACGACGGATCGTCCATCGCGCTATGCGTCATCCTGCTTGTCGCTATCGAATCGACAGCTACGAACGCCCAACGACGACGACGTCGTCGTCGTCGTCGTCGTCGACAAAATTCTGAAACTTCGGCGAATCGTCCGAAAACGACGAGTCGCTCGTCGAAGGTGTCCACCACGCCACACCTCGCGTCCTCCGGGGATTTTATCACATTCCGACGAGCGAACGATCCATTAAGGACGCGCGTGCGCGCCTCTTCTCTTCTCTTCTCTTCTCGTCTCTCCCCGGTCATACTCGTTTCTGCATTTCGCGGGATTTCGCGCGTTAAACGAGATTGCGATTGCACGCGGCGGGGGGAGCGGAGGTGGTTACGGAGGGTGTTCCCCGTGGGTTTCCCGCGCGCAAGGAGGAAAACGCAGCTTGAGCGTGGCGCCGATGGCTCGTAAATGGATAAGAGCGCTAAATGCCAATGGACGAGCGAGTCTCGCGACAAACGATACGGGCATAACCGATAAAGTATAACGATCCTGCGGCACGAGTCTCGAGGCGGCGGAGGAGCAGGACCAAGAGGAGGAGCAAAGATAAGGAACTCGAGTCGGGATCGCGGTGGTATGAAGAAATTGGAATGGAGACGTAGTAGGTTGCGAAAGAGATTTCAACGAGATTCGATGGAAAAGGTGAAAACAACTGGTGCTGGTGCCGGTGCCAGCAGTAGGAGGCACTTATGCGTTGCCCAAGAGAAATTAGGAACGATCTCCAGGGGATGGGAGAGGGCTGTGATCAGTCTAGGCCACGATCGGAGCTACTTTCGATAATGAGCCTATCGTCAATCGGAGCTGGACTGCCGATCGCACAAAGGAGAGTCCTTGTCAGCACGAAAAGTGCAAGCAGTGAATGGCGGAGGCCCATTCTCACGGCAGAGGCCAAACGTAATGACGGTGACCCAATGAACTATCACCAACACACACATACACACACAGGCGAAATCACTCGTCGGAACAAACGAGTCGAGTAGCGTAAGTAGCGACAATGATTTTTCAGCTTTTTTTCATCCTTCGATCGTCGTCCAATGACCGAAGGCCCACGCGGGATTGAGCGGATGATCTCGGGCGCGTAACGATGATGACCTACCGACGACACCGGCCCGAAGAATCGGACTCCTTTCTCCGGGGGGTGAGAAGGAAGAGCTTTGACTCTAACTTTCTCCCCGCCTTAACGATCTCGATCGGACGATCGTTTGATTGTCGCCGAACGACGATCGACCTTCTTTCCGGCGGTCGAAGCTATTAATTCGCGATGATCTCGCGAGAAAATCATTCGGGTGGTCGGCGGTAGGTTTCTCTTGGCGACGACGCTATTCAGAGGCAGGGTGGCGGCAGTTTTTTCGAGACGCGACTTCGAGGTGCGATACCCAAGGGAAGGGGCCTCAATGGCGGTTAGGTTCTGATTCGGTCGGGTCACGAATGGTCCGGAGGTGCGAGTGGTTCCCTCCTGGAGGCTCTCGCTCGTTATTTATTGGCGATTATTTCGCCTTCTTTTCATACAGGCTATTATTTTCGGTCGGTGTGCACCGGCACAGGACTGCCTTCTCGACGGAATAATCGACGACCCGCGGCTGAAAAATGTTGTCCGGGTTCAAAGGTCAAAAGCACCTCGGGTGCTTCTTCGGATCCAACGGATCCTCTACCCCTTCATTTTTCTCGTCTTCCATGAACCACGAGTATCGAATTACCTCGGGAAGTTTCAATTAAAATCCACTCCCACCCCTCCCGCCCCTCTCGCCTAGCCCCCACGCGTCTCTCCGTCTTTTCTCTTTCGATCGAGAGTCGCCGCGCGAATTAGGAAGAGATCGCCCGTGTCCCATTCGCAGAAGCGAATCCCTAATGAATTTGTAAACGCGACTGACTGGTCTCGGCCCCATTAAAACGAGAGAGGCTTCGGAGATGTCCGATTTATCGACGAGTGCTCGAATGAACTCGAGCAACGCTCGAGTAATAAAAGTAAACCGAGATCGCTCGCTCGGGAGAATAGATCGTAAATGTAGAAAATGGAACGAATGGTTCCGACTTACCCACAAGTGGTATCATCAACGTGTAGATCGGTTGCGCACCTGCTACTGCCTTGGTGATGCTTTGCAACTGTGGCAAGTAATCGATGAAGCAATTGGTATCGGGAACCAATTGCCTCGGTCTCACTTCGATCTCGACCGATACCGACGACTTTTGCAAGATGGCCTGAAATCACAAAGCAGAAGAAAAATCGATGAACGCGCGTTTCTTTGTTCGTCGCCGTCGTCCCTAAACGATAATCAGGGTTTTCCGCTCGTTCGTCGAGCAGTCGCCGGCGACTCTTGTTCCAGAGTTCCCAAAGTTTTTCCGGGATACTCGAGGAAAAGTCGAGGAAGGGGATGGAGGGCGATGTGGTAAGAAAAGTCGCGAAGTCAATGGGCGAGAGCAGTAGCATATTCAGAGCGCGATGCTCGGGCAGAACCTTTAATCTTTAATCGATTTGAACGCCCGCGGTAACTTTGCACGGAAGACGAAAACCAAAACGAAGAAGAAGAAGAAGAAGAAGAAGAAGAAGAAGCGGAAGACGCATTATATCCTTCAATTGAATTTCAAGTACGCGGCATGCTCGTGCAACAGTCGTTCACATCGCAGGGAACAATGTTCGCTCGGAGGTATAACGCGAATACCAAGTAGATCCATTTATTAAATGCAAGATGGCAAAGAAACGGAACTCCTCGTCTCTCTCTCTCCGAGAGTCCGGAGACTCCCTCCCCCCCCTTAATGAGTGGAAACCAAGAAGACAAAAAATAAGAAACGCCGTATTTTTTCGCGCGATTCGCAGCCAACGCGAGAAATTCCAGAGATCCGAGTATCTCCCGGATGATTTGGGGAGAACGCGGAATACGTCGAGAGAAAAGGGGTGCGGGGGTGAGATTTTCGAGTGTCGGGGCAACGCGTTGGAGGGTCGAAGCACTCGGGAGAGCCGTGGTTGTTACGAGAAGACTTTGACTTCGACTTCGAGTTCGACTTCGACTTTGACTCGGAGAGACGCGGAGAAGGTGGCGGGAGGCGCGAAGGAGTCGGAGAAGCACGCGAGGAATCTGCGTCGAGGCTAATTGCTCGTGGGAGTGTACAGACGGAATACGAAAGTGTCGCCGGGGGTCGCGCGGCCGGTATCGGCGCACATGTGCAAATGTCACGCACGTGTCGTCGCCCTCGAATTTTTAATTCACTTTATTCCCGACGCATCGCGACTCCTCGCGTATTACTCGCCATTCCCATTCGCCAGGACTCGTCTGTACCGGGTAATCCTGCCCGGCTACCTTTCAGGAGTACGAATTCCAAATTACCCCGAAGGACTATGTCCCACCCCCGTTTCCCCCCCTCGGAGCGGATTCCTCTCCGCTCGTGATATTTCACGCGATCATCCGGAATTTTTGCGTTCGTCCGAATCCTCGGCTCTGAAAACCCACGAAACCCCTCTCCTTCTTCGTCCTCCACCTCCTCCTCTTTCCCGGTGAACGACCCACGTCCTTTTTTCCCGACGCCTCTGCCGCCGCCGGTCCTCTCGCCAGCGTCGAGCGCGCTCGGACGCCCACGCATCGACTTATGAATGAACGGCAACACCTGCCCCGACATTCCGCTGACATAAGTGGAGAGTCGAGTACTTGCGCGCGAGCCAGCTAGTACCTTTGCGACCTTATCCGGAACAACGCGCGGTTGCCACCAGGTCGCCGTCGCGATGCCTGGAATGTCAATATTACACGCTCCAGCCGAATGGCGGGCACTGATTTTCGTGGATGTGACGTCACACGGTTCCTCCGCCGCGTCCTCGCGGTCATCCGCGTGTCTCGCACATCCCCGTCACCGCGGACTCCTCTCTGCCCTCTCTTTCCTCTCTCCGCGTGAGAACTCGACTCGAATCACGCACCGACACTCGCCCGAGCGCCCGCGCGCATATTAAACGTTCGCGCAATCGTGCAAGGCGTTAACACGTGCGGCTGACTCGACGCGATCCATCTGGGTCGACCGCGCGCGGGTGGAAAACCAGTGGAAAAATGCACTCCCCCGCTCCCCCCGCTTTGTAGGGTGAGAAAATCTCCGATAACGGGACGATCGTCGAGGAGTTCGGAGGTGCTCGATTCTCCGGCATGCGCGAATCGAAGATGAGAATTACGCGACAAATTTTTCGCAGGGCACGGCGGCGAGGGGGAGGGAGGAGAGATCGATAAGAGGAGCTGGGCGAGACTCGGGAAGATGGAGTGGCCTCGACTCGACTCGAGTCGAGTCGACTCGGTGTTTTCCGAATAAAAATGTTACTTCCGCTATCTTCGTAAATAATGGAAATAGGATAAAAGGACCTGAACATTGCCGAGCAGGTTGGCCGCTATCTCTAAATAATAAATCACCGGGCGGAAAAGCACCCGCGGCAGATATAGCGCCCGCGCCCGCGTCCGCGTCCGCTCGATTTTATACCTGCAGCCCAACCTGTCAACTGCCACTCTTCCCCGAGTAATGAATATGAATATCGCGCGATGCGTCGCTCCGCGTGGTTCCAACGCGAGTGTACAGCGAATTGCACTCGAAAAAAGCAGCGACGCTTTTCCGGGAGTTTTCCGATTTGTAAGGAGAGATCGATACACTCGCCTCGTCCCAACGAAATTTCCCGCTTTCCCGCCAGTCTCATTCGCGATCTCGTCATCCGACTTCGCTACGTCACCGGAGGACGCGAGCGGCGATCGGTGAAAATCGATGAAAATCAACGGGGAGAGCTCATCGAGGAGGCGAGGGAGGGGAAGGGACCTGGTCGAGATTTATCGGGGCGATAAGTTACGGTTGATCCAGCTCTCAATGGAGGTGGCTAAAAAAAGACTTTACGGCTGGTCTCCGCGCGAGGAAGCGCGACACCCCGGCAAAATGAGAATGGAAAGCGGCCTGATGGGAAAGCGGTGGATGCACCTGCGGGATAAGCGAGAGCAATCGAGAGTGGGCAGGGTGACGAATGCCAATCAAGTTCGTGGCGCCAGTCGAGCGAGCGGCTGGGAATAGACACGGTAGAAATTGAAACGATAATGATTATGGAGTAACAGATATAACGATTATGAGCCCGCAGACGCACACGCGGCTATTTACATCTACCGAAGCACCGGGTAGATCTGATTTATGACATCCGCGACGCGTTCGCCACGACTGGTCCCATCGATCGCCTTTATCGAAGGTAGGCACCAGTTCTTCGAGTCCGAGCGTTCAGCGTCGAGAGCGAAGGGAGCAGCGAACACGCGTTAAATTTCGTGCCCACGTTTCGCGTATTCCAATAAACTCTGCCCCCCCCCCCCATAGCACTCGGCAGCGTTGCGAGCGTTTTCTCTCGACCACCGTCGTGCCTCCCCCTCAGGGAAATCCTAAAAGTACATTTTCAGACTGTCATGGCGCGAATGTCGATGATATGGGAAAATGTCGACCGAACGGTTCGATGATCGTTGAAAACAATAATCTCACCCGCGTGACGTCAGAGAGACGAGACTACCGAAAGGAAATTTTCACGGGTGCGTCCACGCAACGTCCGCGGGAGAGTCCGCTCTGTCTCTCGTCGAGGACAGTACAAACCGAGAGATCACGAGGAGTCGGTAAATCATAATTTTATGTTGGCGACGGGCCACGCGAGCTGATAGGTCGTCTTAGGCGAGCCGAGGGGATGCCACGGCGAGTATCGTTCGTTATAATGACATCAATAGAGTGGGGCGAACTGGGAATTTCCAGGAGAAAGAAGCACATTGGGTGCTCCATAAATCATGGGGCTTACGGGGCTCGAACTGCTCGATTGTGAAGTTTCTCGCGGGACGATAACCATCCCGACATATTAACGAGTCCAGCGGGAACACGCGATCCTAAAGAGATCGGGACTACTGGAGAAGGGAAGAGAAGGGAAGAGGAAGGGGAAGGGGGAGGGAGAGGATCATCCCACTCGGCGAGAAGATTTCACCGCTGGAGATTAGCGAAGGGACGTCCAGGAAGCAACGTGGAAGACCTTGGAATTAATGGAGTCTTCTTGAGATAATGGACCATTAGTCTAGATGCCGGGAGACACCATGCGAGACGTCCACTCGTCCAGATAAAATCGATTTCTGCCAAATGAAGAATCACGCGCGACCGACACCATCCTTTTTTCCTTCCTTCCTCCCTCCCTCCCACCCTGTCTCGGAGAGCAGAGATCTCCAATACGCATGATTTTACGGCGAGTATAATTTGCGAGGACTTCTCGCCGGTAATAAAAAGCAAATTCCCAGAAAAAGGACGAGCGAGGATCGTCCGGGGAGTAGAGCGACGCCTCTCGCTCCTTTATACTTATCCCATATTTAAGACCGTGTGTGTCTCTCGAGGAATATTTTAGAAGAGCAGGGGGGAGGGGCGAACTCTTAGCGGGTGAATTCTCGGAAAGCGTCGGAGAGATTTCGTCCTTGCTATTTCGTCTATTTGCTCGTAGGGTGGCGGCAGCCGGGGGCATGTCCTTGCGAGACGACATCCTGGAAGCTACCGAAGGAGCAGCGTGGTACCACACCACCACCACCACCTTGATATCCTGACATCGTCTCGTTTCACCTGGAGCGGAAGGAGCTCCAGGTGCTCCGCGGCTTGTCATCGGCTCTCACGTGGGAGTATTTTATGCTCCGCGGGAGAGGACCGATCTGATTTGCGAGCTTCATTACACGCGGCGAATCGTTGTAGCGTAACTGTTGCATTTATGAAGGCGATTACCCTTAATATATCGCCCGTGTAACCTGGCTCGCTAATTCCAACGGGGTGGAGCCGGTAATAAAATCAGGATGGACTTACGAGTCTCTCCCTCCCCCCATTTTTTCTCCCTCGTCCACCTTAGGTGCTTCTGCCATCACCACCACCACCACCCCCCACCTCATCCCTTGTCTCGCTTCTCTCCTCTCCTGCCTCGACTAAAACGGAGGAACGCTGTTCTTCTACCCCCTCCCCCTTCTCCCCCCAAGTTACTTCCTTCTATTTTGAACGACTCGCCCACTGGAAGCACGAAAATTCCCCCTTCGTTCTCTTCTCCTCTAACCAACGCTAATATCCCTGCTGCGGAGGTTTCTTACCTGCTCTTGAAATTTGATTTATTCGCCTCTCGTAAGGACAACGTATACGCTCAAATTACGGCTCTGAGATTAATTTTCTACTACTACTACCACCACCACCGCTACTGCTGCTACCACTACCATCATCAGGCACAGTCTCTAAATTTTGATGCTGGTAATCCGGATAATTAAAGGGGAATGCGAGCAAAGGGAACGAGGGTATTCATTCTCATGATGGGGGTGAGAATTATAAAATTCGCGCAAAGACGACGGGTAGAGCGGAAGAAAGAAGCAAGTTGAGAAACAATCTCTCGTGAAACGATGAAAGTTATCTTCTCTTTTTCAAAGTCCTGGCGGAATAAAGCGGAGGGTTGGTCGTGGAAAAAGTCGTGCAAAGCCCCCGGTTTAATGGAGATTCATTGAAAAAGTTTCCGTGCGCGAGGATTGTCCCTCAGCGAGAATCCGTTATTCCTGTGCAGCACTCGAGTCCCGAGTACAGAGAGAGAGAGAGAGAGAGAGAGAGAGAGAGAGTACTTCGGTGCAACAACGCAAGCATTGACATTGTCACGCGCTCACCCTCTCCTCTACCTCCCCCTTCCTTCCCATGGCCCCTACTGCGTTCCCCCAGCTTACAACCACTACGAGATGAAGAAGACCATCCGAATGTTTACACTGGCGATGACTGAACCAATAGAAACGACGAGCGATCCACCTTGCAAAAAGGATCTGCCAAAAGAGAATTCCAAGCAGACATCGCAATGTGGTTTATCCCGAGAAAACTCGGTGGAAACATCTGCGAGACGGAAAAACTCGGATCAATAGTTACGACCGAGAAGAATACTAGCGAAACTAGAGAGAGAAACAGGGAAATAATGGTGATATTTTAAAGTTTATGATAGTTATGACGTTTAACGATATCTTTGTCAAAGGGTTAGAGATGGTTTCTGGATCTTTGACACCTTCGAAGTATCTCAGGAGTTTGGTTCGTTGAACCACTGATTATGGCCAGGATGGAAAATTGTTAAAGAAAATAAAAGCTGAAAATGTGGACACTTGCCAGAGTCATGTTTCTCGGGAATATGTACTTAGAGAAGTTCTTGCGTCTGGTTTTAAGTTTCTCGTGTTAAGGCGAAGACCAACAGACTTCTAGGAATGCTGATTCACTTCAATTAATAAAAAAAAATGTCTCTCCTTTGAATAATGGTTTTTCGTCAAACCACGAGCTAAACCCTTACAAGGGAATTTTCCGATTTAACTACCGCAATTTCGCGTTCTTCGATTCGTGGATTTTATCTTCAATAAAAAGGGTATTGCAAGAGTTTTCAAATTTCTCGAATAAAACGATGAAATTACGGATTCGCGCGGATTCTATTTTCTACGAGGAAGAAATGACGAAACTTTTGCATTTTCGGATTAAGGGAGAAACGTGCGACGCTAACCAGAGCATTATTTTTAGTAGAAACAATGTAAAGCGACGAAATTACGGAATATTACAGGTACGTACAGTCGGGGACAGGTATGAAGACCACCGACATCTACAGCCAGTGAAATCGATCCAGATACAAAATAAACAAAAAAAAAAAACAAAAAAATAAAAAAGTAAAATAAAAAGGAAAAACAGCACTGTCTGCGACAGAAGTCGAAAACCGAAGCACGCAGGTCGCTAAAATTTTACAGAAAGGCTCTTTAAGTCTCTCTTTCCCGAAGGACGAAAGAGACCATCTTGAAATCTGTCAGGAGCAGTAGCAGTGGTTGTCAGTTTTTCTTGTCCGAGAGTAAAACGTACGCAGTGCGAGCCGAGTTTCATCCCGCACATTCGTTCGATGGAAATGAAATTGGCAACTTCTCCCCTGCTAATTTAATTTTGCATTTATCGCATTCGACCATCCCTCCCAATTGCGTTTCCTGCCGCGCTTGTAAAATTTCCCTGACCTCGGACTTTTCCACATTATCAGACGTCCCTAAAACAACGATGGGCTGACTTTTACCGGATGTTTCTACTTCCTCCGGTTTCCACTGTCAAAACAGCTTGTTAAAAAAGCTTATAAACGCGGAACTATAAACTCTAGCAGTATCCTCGCATGCAATCATGAGTTTCCCCAGTGGTGACTCTCTCGAGTTCGTTGAGAGGTCGGCACCCTCGGAAACGCTCCACCCGCAGCCACCCCCTTTCTCTCATCTGGCTCATCGTACAGTTACACGACACGGGCGTCGTGTTCAAACTTTTATGGTCGAAATATTACGAGGCCGCCTCTCCCGCGGGACTCCACTAGCCGGTTTCACCCTCGCATCATCTGCAGGCCCGAGATAACGCATCCCCGCCATCCCTTGTAGCTTCGCAGAGGGGAGGCGGCAGCAGCCACAAGGACACCGAGTCCATTGTCCTTGATCAGGCTCGATAATGGCCGACCCGCCCGCTCCACTCGGCGAAAATCTTTAATTTCCACGATGTTAAGAGACACGGACTACCCTCCCCCCAGGGTGTTGCCCCCGAAATACACTCCCTACCCCCCTCACTCGTCGGCAGCTTGCGGTGGACCCATCCGCTCGTATAAAGCAGATTTTGCCGGGTCAAAGTGTCAAGTTTCATAATGGCAGACGCGGCAACACATTAATTACGATCACTTTTAATGTAATTCGATATTTATGCCACTTTCATCAGTGCACGCACTCGTTACAATGTTTCCCACATTTTCTACGTATTCTCACCAGTGGAATTTTGTCTCTGTCTCCAAAGCCTGGTAAAATCAAACCATCATCACGAATGCAAAAGAAACAGAAAAAAACAACCAATAAAGAAAATACGAAAAAGTTATCGTTCTTCTTTCAACGATCAAATTGGTTCGATCGTTCTTATCACGGTGGCAGTGTGTAAACCGAGCTTTTAAGCACGGGAGGCAGCGTGGCATCCCAAGGGTGCCGTGAAACGTTACGTAACGATTCCCAGTTCGCTGCATTCGGTGACAGTTGGAACGAAAATTGCCTCCTATATAAATCAGATTCGGAGTAATGGAAAGCCCGTGCGCACACGCGTGCACGCGTGTGCGTGTATGGTGGAAATGAGAAAATTCACATTATGACGGTGGAAGATATACAATGACAGAACGACGTATGATTGAATAGACGTATCTCCGACAACGAATAATTCGCCTGGGGAAAAACTATCAATCCACGTTAATAAGATGAATCGCGCACTATCCCCCACACCCACCCTCCGCATTCCAGCGCTATATGATAAAAGCTAATTAATTTAATTAGCGCGTAATACGAGATTGTAATTGATTGAAATATAAGAGCAACAGATCCGTCGAATTCAGCGGTACAACACTCCAGCCACACGCTCGACGCGTATTTGAAAAGTGTACTCTGCTCTTGCGCTAATTGATCGAAAGATTTTGTAAGGAGCTTCGATAAGGATCGAACAAGATCCTGCTGCAGGGAGTCCCATCGAGATGGGAGAAGTTCCGATCGAACAGACAGGCGCGCGACGACACAATCGCGAAAATGCAGAAAATGTCATCAGGTACATCGGTAGGAAGTGTTATGGGAAGTCGACTCTAATTGATATTAAATTGCAAGCTCGCATTAACCAGGGGAGAGAAGGAGAGTCACGAGCAACGCCAAACTGGTTTCCCAGAAACTTTTGCACGAACGAGTTAATCACGATTGCTTTCAGCAGTCCTACAAGCACCCGAACGATATCTTCTCGATCTTCGGAATGTCCCGCGGCGATTAATTTTAACGAGATCCCAACAACGGGAGGAGCATCGGCGTTTCAATTCGCAGCAAAGTTGTTTTGTCAGTGTCAGTCCTCCAAACAACGACATGGAAGCCCATAGGTAGTAAGGAAACTTTAATTTCACCGCTTGGGGAAAGCCTTGAAGCTTTCGTGCGTAAAAAGCGTGTCTCCCCAATTGGAAAAAGAGGGGGAACGCCAGTTTAATGAAGAAAGCTCTTCTGTCAAAGGACTCTTTCCCCTTCCTCTCTCTCTTTCTTTCTCTCAACCTCTCTGTATTTAAGAGAAACGAACGGGGCATTTTTACAAGAAATTTAATTAAAAATTTCTAGGAAAAGCGTGACAAAAAATTACCCGTGTGAAAGACCGGAAAAAATATCGGGGGAAAAACTCTAATTACAAGCGCGTGGGAGATTTAATAGAAAAATTCCCTTTTGAGAGAGTGGTGGGAGGATGACAACGGAGGCGAACAGCGCGAAGGCGGCAAAAAAGAAACGCGGATATCTCTTTGAATATTGCGCAACAATTAAACTTAATGAAGCCTTTTCGGTGAAATAAGAATGGGCTAGCTATTATACTCGGCAGTTATCCTCCTCCCCCGCTTTGCTTCGAACACGAGAGCGCACGGCAATTTGCATAATTTGAATTTTGCGGGGTTGCTTTTTACGTGAGCGGGGGTGGGCGGACTGATTGTGCAAACCATTCGCCAGCAACGAGAGGCTTAACCAAAGCGACCCCGTCATAACTGACTGAATGATCCTTCGCAAGGGCTGCGATGGGACCCCCCCCCCCCCCCCCACCACTCCGGACCGAACCACGTAATTCCGTGTATTTGCAACACACCTCCGTGCTTATCCAATCATTTCGGGACGTTGCTCGAATCGTGATAAGAGGACCTTTTATTATTAACCATAGTTCGATGGTCGAAAACCCCATAGTTTTTTTAACCCACTCTGCCACAATGTATCCATGTCGTCGACGCAACGAATTCAGTTACGGGCATTTCATCCGGTGCCAAATTTGATGACGTTTCCTTTTTACGATGATTTATCGAGTACATCATACGTGCTATTTATTATTAACGTTGGTCCGGCCATATAGCTGTGAATTTTGCACCGAGTATTCGCCATGAACGGGAAAGCAGCGGGCGAACCAATACACAAACACGCGAATGTTAGTAGGAGGGATCGCCACATGCATTTTACATGGAATGGCACCCGATTAATATTCCGTTCGTTGGCTGGGCCTGCCTAAACGATTGCGCAGAATTGCTGAATGCTCGATAAATTATCCATTAAGCTGCCCTGGCACACATGCAACTGCGAGATATCGATGTAGTTTGTCGTTCGTCAATCCACGTTCACCGGGATATTCCTGTGCACGTGGAAGAGGGTGGAGTCGCGTCAAAATTCATCTCGAGGGGTTGGCCGGGGAAGCCAAAGATTTCCTCCCCCTCTCCTTCCGTTTCGAATAAAAGAAAGAAAAATGAACAAATTTCCCTCGGACCCATCGTCTCTCGCGGTGGAGAGGGAAAACTGTAGGGAGATCCGAGGTGGGGGTTGTTTCGGGGGTCGACGAGTCACGAACGGGTGAAACACGGCGATAATCAGGTCAAAACGCATCGTGGGTCGACGCAATGCCAAACTCTCGAGGATCATCGCGATATAGTAATTGGGGCCCATGTTACGACGTTAATTAATTTTCACGAATGTGTTCATAGGTTTCCATTGCGGTAGACCAAACTCGAAGGATGTTCCCCGCTCACCGAAGGATCGATAGTCCTCGCCCGGAGGAACGCGTACCGTCGCCCCCATCAGATTCACCGAGAGAATCGTAAAAATAATTTCCAAGGATAACATTGCCGCGACCCTGTCTCCAGGATCTTGTCCACCCCCCATGGATTCCCTCAGGCTTCCAGGTTAAGGTAGGTCAGAGTAGCCGTGTCTACTTCCTGCCGGTGCTAACGGAGGGAGGTAATTAGTTTAGAGGTAATTAGCCGCTCGACTTTTGTACTGGTGGTGGTGGTGGTGGTGGTGGTGGTGGTGCTGGTGACCAACCCTGGAATCCTAGCCGCCGGTTCTCCTGGCGTGCCAGGGTCTCCTTTGTCATCCTTCCTGCGTCCTTCCATGGACGGACCCGCTGCACCAGCACCCGTAAAGATAATTGCCTCTCGCTTTAATCACGCTGCTTTAGAGCAGCTTACCGGAGAGACAAATATCACGGACAAAAGCGGAGCCCGCGAGAAACCAGTCGTGGAAAATGATAAAGATGTTTACCCGCGCCTTGAATAAGAGAATATATCGATCGAATTCACGGAATAACTTATCAGGCGGACCCGGCAGCTTATTTATGTAAGGCTCGCAAACGCGAGCTCTTGATTTGTTCCTTTGTAAATTATAGTACTGGCGGAAATAGCAGTGATACTGCAATTTCGATCGGCTCCGAGGTTCGATACGAAGATAGTGGAGAGAGAGAGAGAGAGAGAGAGAGACGTAGAAGAGGACCTCTCCCGAAGGCTAAGTCGAAGGGAGAGGATCGCTGATTGGCCAGATTCTCCGCAGGAATTTAACGTTCGTTAATTAAATACGCTCGAAATAATGATAGCATGAGGGAATTTACGGCTCTTTTGCCAGTTAGAAGTTCGAAATAGCGTGCAAGGAGAATCATGGGAAATAACGATCAGGACGCGAGTAGGTTACTCTCTTTATTCGAACTGTTACTTACGATTATATAGCGAGTTGCAGTTCGTTCAACCGTGGATACGAGAGGCAGACTCGGTTCTGGATGTGTCTCGGGTGTTTTTGTGATCCCGAAGCCAACGACTGCCCCCATCACTTAGCGAGCGCGCGAGAATTTCTTCCTGCGAAAGTCTAGACGCGGACACTCCCCGGGAAATACTCCCCGGAAAATTTTGGCCAACGAGGGGTGCTGGGAGGGGGAGGGGGTGATCATCGTTCGATTAACAAATAGAATACAGTCAACGATCGATGACAGTTGTTGTTGTCGGCTAGAAAAAAAATTCATGAAAATCGAGATGAAAATTTCGGCGGAGACGAAAAAGAGTTGACCGAAGTGGACAATAAATTCACTGGATTGATTCGGAAAAAAATTGGAGGGGTCCGCCGCTTCTGATGACGCCCCTCCCTCCCAGCCCGTTTTACCCTAACTACTTGCTCCGGGGCACTCCCTGGGGATGGCAATCTACTGCTTTTCGGCGCCGGAGGAAGCATAAAAAGCCTCGAAGAAAGCCTCGTAAAATTTATGTCCACGGAATTGGCATAAGCTCCGAAGATATTAGCTCGTGAAGGGAAAGCTCTATTTCCGCGAGTCTCTCCCGCCGGGTAGACACTCGGAATTTTCCACTGCCAGTGATAAACCGGTCCACAAATAACGCGAAGCGTAACGATAACGCAACGATAAATGACGTAAGCGGTTCGATGAATCGCCTCGGTAAACTCGCGCGCGAAGAAAATCTTACGAGGAGAAGCGCGAGAATTACAGTTTCCATATCGATGGATCACGCTAAGTAGTAAAGTTAAATAATTATGGCTACACTGTGCAGCGCGCACGCCTGCGAGCATATTAACGTACAAATAAAAACTGACGAGTCTTTCAATTAACAAGTGCTCATCGAGTGAATAAATGTCACTGCTCACTGCCGCGTTACAAGGAGGAGTACTGGAAAAAGTACAGTCTCTTTCATTGGGAAAACATCGGGAAATTGCAACTGTAAACTTCCCGTGAAAAGTCATGGGACTCCATGTAATAAGGGAGATCTTTCGGGACAATGATTCCCCGGCGAATTGTCCGAAGGCAAGACGGCGGTAATTGTTTTGATTATCGAGAGATTACCCGGGGGGAGAAGACGGAAAGAAAACGTAAAAGAAGCAGCTGAAGTTGAGCGGGAGAGAGAGAGAGAGAGAGTCAAGGGCTTTAATTAAATTTTAGCAAACATTGGAACGTCTTCTTAATTATGGCGCGTAAAATACGCAAGGACCAATTAGGTATCCGCTAATGAAGCTCGTCTCGAAAATGAAAGAACGACCAAAGGTTCTTCTTCTTCTTCTTCTTCTTCTTCTTCTTCTTCCACCTCCTCCTCCTCCTCTTCTAATTACGGCGCGCCATGATAGCAGGACTAAATAAATGACTCGACGGCAGGGGGGAGGAGGAAGGAGCAAGGCCGGAGAATACCTAAATTCCTTTCGAGTGATTTAGGAAACGTTATAGTAACGCCGTAAATCGTTCGAGATCATTCCACGAGGATTTTAACGAGAAACGCGCAATTCCTGGAAAAATTCCTAACGTCGATCCTCGCGCTTCCAGCGCGGAGTTAGCGGCGACGATGGTGGTACTCTGCTACTAACTCGAGGATGAGTTTATTCCTAACGTCTCTATAAAACACGCGCAGTAGTCATCCAGTAGTCATCCCGCGATGAGAATCCATGGATTCTCCCGGTGTCTGCCAACTATCCTTGCGCGTCTACCGACGCGATTTGCATAATAGAATTTCTCTGATATATCGCGTTAGCTGCTGCTCGATTGATTTACGCTGTCCTTGAAGAAAGGAAAGTGTCCTCGTAAAATTGAAAAGTCCTCCCAGCGGCAACAACGAGCTTAACTCGAACCACCAGCGAGGAGCTCTAGCTTCCATTTCTAATAAATTGCTCGCTGGCCACTGGAGAGGAGTCTCCGTGTGCCGCGGAGAGCAAATGTTTATCGAGCACGTAATTTTTTTTAGTGCTCCCCGTAAAAAGCTTTAAGTGGACACGCGTCCCACCACGTACGCTCCTCGTGGTCCTCGGTGGAAAATCGGTAGAGGTTTTCGAAGACGCTGCGCCAAGGCGATTACCGCGCGGCTATCGCGCCTTGTTATGGTTTGTTAATTACAGAACTATCGAATGATTTCTGTGTCAATAACAGTGATTGCCAGAGGAATCCAATCAGGCATCAAGAAGATGATGACAGCCTGAACTTGACTCTTTCGTATGAACTGGCTTTAATTGGCGTAATAAAGCTTTAAATAGAAGCATCGCTGAGAGGAGCGAATGGCGTGTTAAGAGGTCGTTGCAGTCTCTCCTCCTGCGTTCTCCACGCAATGACCTTGACGCCGGCTTAGGTGCCTCCAGAAGGAAGAAAATACGCTCGTACGCGAAAACCCTGTTAGCTCGGCACTCTCCTCTCCCTCTCCTTCCCTCCCCCACCCTCGGCGAGATAAGCTTTTTTCCACGAGAAACTATTTTCAAGGCGTATTTCATCGTGGTGCCGCCGCGTGAACTTTATGGGTTTAAGCTGAAATTATGGTTCCCTTTGATTTACGAGAGGCCAATACAGAATTCGTGGCGCGCGGTATTAATCACGGCCTCAATTGAATGTCACGCGTGGATTATACGAGCGATTCCTCCTTATTCTTGTGGAAAGTGAAAAAATGCTCCCTCCGCTCCGCGAATTTCTAATTTCCAAGGCACTTCGAATCCGACGCTCGTCGTTCTTACGCGCCCCTCTCACCACTCGCCAGCCGGACCCGCGTTATTCTTTCAGTGTTTTTCCGTCCATCGTGGAAGATTGAAATTGATTCACGGATTAGAAGACTGGATTCGATAGTCGGGGAAGAGTCGAAGCAATCGGAAATTACATGGCAGCAAAACCGTTTCTTCCTCGCGATAAAAAGGGGCGAAAAGCAATCTCCTTTTCATCTAGATGTCCTTCGTATGATTATGCGCTACCGTTAGCTCGGTCCTTGCAATTGCGCGAGGAATTCATTTCGTTGTTTTTTACCTCGGAGAGAATTGCGGCTGGTCAACTTCGTCATTCAACCGCAACGACGGGGAGCCCGTTCAACCTGGTGAGATTCTAGATCGACCGTACTCAACCCGCGGCCCTCGCCGGTCCTTTCTTTCCGCCCGGCAAAACTTTTTTCTTCATATTATTCGCTCGTTATTGTTATCATTACCGCCGTTGCTATTGCAGTTCAATTATGTTACGGTCCGCGCAAAGTGCAGCAGTATTACCATCCGCCCCCGCGCGCCGTCTCTCCTATCGCGCAACATAAAATTCAGGCGAATTTCAAATCAAAAGGAGATTCTGACACTCGCGATGATGGCGATGGCGATGGCGACGATGGTGACGGTGGTGATAGTGCCGCCGGTGGCGATAGCTACTGGCACAACAATTCCTCGCTGGCCGACAATCAAGATCAAACGTCGTTGACCTTGATATCCACTCGTGTCTTATTACCTCACCGACGAAACTGGCGGGAATTACGAAATTTCAGCGAGACGATACTACCAAGTGGAAATTGACCACGCCCAATCTCATTAATCGCCATCGGTCGACGAGGGAACAATTACGAGCACCCCCCTTACCCCCGCATATCCTCGCGTCGTCTCGTCTCGTCTCGTCTATCAGCCAAACGTGTACGGGTGTGCAGAGTCCTGGCGCAAACCTCGTGAGCGATCGAGTCACGAGATAAATCAAGGAGAGAATTTCGCCTCCAAGTTCAATTGCCACTGGGCGTTTTCGGCTCGGGCGCGAGTTCATCGACCAGGCGCGTTAGGCTGGCGAAAAAAATTCTACGAGAAATGATGGATAATGCAGCCAGGAATTTCATTGGTCACAGTCGTACGGGAGTAGTGTGAAGGATTTTCGACGGTGTTACCTAACGAACGACGAATGGCCCACTTAAACCGAGACGTAATGATCGCCCGGTGGCTGCCGGACTGCTCGTTCGGTACCACGAGAACTTTTTCTTCGTCTGCTCACCGGCGGCTTTTTTTTTATTTAAACAACGGTGAAGAGATACGATTTTAATCGGTCCGCGCGCCGTCTGGAGTGCCCGGTGCAGCTACAGGCGCTGCCGCGAAATGCGAATTTGATTAGTCCGGCGGCAAAAACTCGCGTAAAAACTCAACTCGCCTCGCCTCACGGACCCGCGAAATTCCGGCGAACGGCTACTTTTCACGACGCGATTCCCCTTTTCTGTTTCCCCAATTACGAACTACCGCTGTTGGCGAGTGTACGCGAACTTTGCCTTTGACAGATCTTCGACGGCTCCCCCCCCCCCCCGTTGATCTCTCCGTAAAATTGCGCGACGATTAGCTTCTCGAATGATATCCCCGAAATCCAGACTCATCGTCGACTCCCGTTAATTCCCGTTGGTTAATTCGATCCTGCGAGGAACAGTATTTTTGGAGAGGCGACGTCCGCGTCCGTCCGCCCGCCCGTCTGCGTGGGACTGGTATTTTCTACTTGAGAAGCGCGAACGTTTCAATGACTTTGTTTCACGCCCTCGTGCCAGTTAAGGAAATTATTCGGCTAATTAAATATTTCCGTAGCAGGTCCATTTAATCCGAGTAGCCCCACGCGATGATTTACATAGCGAAACAGGAATGGAATTCAAAACAGAAGCGAGGAGGTAACGGCAGGCAGGCAGGCAGGCAGGCGCGTATAATAGCGTTCGGTCGCTGCTGGAGGAAATGATATGTTCATCCAGCGAAATATTAACGGGTTCGCGACGGCGCGTTTTGCCACTGAAAATGATGACCGTGCGAAATATTCAAAGCACTCGCTAAATTTCGCAGGAGGGCGCGCAAGTTACACGGAACAGCTTTTTACGCCACTTTTTTCTCTCGTGGCCTCACAATCAAATCTACATCTCGCCGAGGAATTTCATTAAGCGAACAAATTCATTTGGCGAAATCAATGCAAAACGAGAGGCGGGAGGGAAGGAGGCAGGAGAAAAAGAGAGAGGGATAGGGAGAGAGACTTTGCGAATGAAAGCTCCAGTTTAAACAAAAGGCGTTCCGCATCGCCGACGAGAAGAATCGAAGGTCCGGAGAAATGGCGGAGGGTCCAGAAATAATTTTTGACACGGCCTTTCGAAACGGAAACCACGAGGAATCTCCGGTATAATCGGACAGTCGAATCGTTCGAGACCCTCGGAATTTAGTCGTGAGCGCGAGTGGGAGGAAGAGGGACGGGGGAGGAGTTGGATATGATAATTCTCGCGGCGAGCTAATTGGAATCTAAGGATGCGAATAAAAAACGACTGGCCCCGTTTCGAGAGGATAGTTCTTCCTCGTCACGTTATAATTAGCATTTCGCTGGGCGGGACAAGGAGGGGAAACGGGACTAGAGCAGCGGAGACTCGTGGAATACGTGATTTCGACCCTTACTGCGTTTTGACCCTCCGTTACGGTCGCCAGGGTTA
The DNA here is from genome assembly GCA_037305995.1 of Sclerodermus sp. 'alternatusi'. Lineage (NCBI taxonomy): Eukaryota > Metazoa > Arthropoda > Insecta > Hymenoptera > Bethylidae > Sclerodermus > Sclerodermus sp. 'alternatusi'. The sequence goes on from CM074553.1 coordinate 2,324,666, forward strand.
CGGGGACTCGAGGAGAAATTAAAAAGCGATAGTCCAGTCAGCCGGCAGCCGGCGAAATCTCGAAAAGCCGGTTCTCTTACGCCCCCTCCCGTTTCCGTTCCGCGAAATGGGTCCCGCGCGAAATTTCAGCGGCGTGTGCCATTTAATTAATTGCATCTCGCGACCCGACCCCCGCGCGCTCTCCTGGTCTCTTACTCGTGGCGCCGACGATTTTCACGCGAGTCGCTCGACCGATGGAGGTTGCACCATACTCGAAAAGATAAAGGGACCCACATAAAACTCGTTAGACCAGCAAAAATTGCCACGTGAATTTGATCCCCCCCCCCCCCCCCACCCTCGTTGAGAGAACCGCTGCTGCGCTCGTGTCAAGAGTTATCCACGCGGTTCATCTTGATCATCCTATCTCGACGTTACCCTTTCGTTAGTTTGCAATGGCATCAGTAGTTGCCTCTCTTGGTGGAATAACAATTAACAAGTACCGAAGTAACGCACCGCAGATTAATCTCTGGATTCGCGGAAACTCTGCGAGATTCTCCGCACCATACCCACCACCCCCCGCCCGCCCCTCTTTCCTTTTTTCCCCTCGGAGCAATCTCGTTCTTCGTAATTCTATTCTGAAATGGCAGCGTTCCTCGGAATCCTGCCGCGATTTCCCGTGGAAATAGTTAACGCGAGGGTAAAGCATCTCACTCGCGGTAAGGCGAGAGAGGGGGATGAAGGAGCCCTCGTATAAAACGACCTCCGATAAAAGTGTAATCGCTCCTGTGAAAGAAGTACCGCGACGGTGCGAGGATAAGGAAAAAATATTTATTTCGGCGACGGGACGCTGCACACCCTCCTCCCCCATCTACGAGTCTCTCGGAGTCACCCTCGAAGGAAACTTTATGGCGCAATCGCAGTACCGTGTTACGAGTTTTGGTCCCGGTGCTTCTTCACTTCGATAAAACTGGAAAAGAATTTACTTGAAGGCGAAACGCGCTGGACTATCGGGACAAAATTTATCAGGGCTAAACGCGGAGCTCGGCTGCTTAAACGTCGAGAGGCTACTGTCCCTTTTGTCCGAGGGGGGTGCGAGGGGGAGAAAAATTGGAGTCTCTCGCGCATTAATAAAAACGCTCGGTACGCTCGGAATACGCGGGAGGTAGCGAATCGAAGCGGTGACGGTGCAAGGGGAATTAAGAGAGGAAATTCGGATAAGGAGAGAAGGAAGGGACAGGTCAGACTTGTCGAGCAACAACGGCGCAGCAGTAATCTCTTGATTTAGTTCGGTTTAGGGCGGTCGACTCGTTTGGAACTTTGTCGGTGCTGGCGAACCACGGCAAAAAGAAGGACAAGAGGGAGAGAAAGGTACGACGATAAAAATGGCGATGCAAACCAACGGAGAAAAAGAAGAAGGAGCGTGCAAGGTTTGCAGGCTGAAATTTGTTAGGGCACACCGTGCACCAGGTGGAGGGAGTCCAGTCGTTCATCAAAGATATCAAGCTGACGGTTCTATTTATAGCGTGCAAGGGATGCTAAATTTGGACACTACGGTCCTTCGGAAGGCCAAGCACCTTATTCCGCAGCTCTGGACCTTTTACATAAAACCCACGCCCGAATAACGCGAGAGCGTTGAATAAAAGAGAGAGAGAGAGAGAGAGAGAGAGAGAGAGGGTAAAGCGCGAGCATCCTTCACCCAACTCCACCCCCCGATCATGCCGGCTCAACTAGATATTCAATAATTGCTACAATCGGACCTACTTGACTATAATTGAGTTGCACATCCGGTTACGGTACAATGGCGAGAGGAGTCTTCGCGGAGGGAACTTTAATTACAATCTCTCGGTAAGAATCGTGCGAAAAGATAGGACGCACCGCATATCCAGTTAGCGACGACGGTCTCGAGTAACGATTTCATCGATTCGCAGCTAAAGCGGTAAATCTTGCAGACAAAACCGATAAGAATAGGTAGCACACGGCACGAGACAAGTGAAGACTTGGCAAGGTAAAGCGAGGCAAGGCAAGGCAAGGCAAGCCTAGAGATGTTCGAGAAGTTGGCTGCTTTACGACTTAGCCGAGCCAGCCATGTGAAAATTGAGTCTGGCGATGCAACTTGGCGATATCTTCGTTCGCTGAACTTGAGCGCTTTTGTCTCACGTTATCTCCCTCTCCCGTCTACCGCGAAGCTACGCGACGATTCCATGGGGGAATCTTCGCGCGAAGATCCTCCCCATGGATCAAACGTGCCGATTCTCATGCAGAATCGCGCAGCCAACAGCAGAAGCGAGCGCAGCCTATGCTTCGATGCTATTGGCCTCTTATTGCGGGTCTCGAGATGCTTCCGCTTAAGAAATTTGTATACTCGACTGATTCCTCAAATCTTGATAATGAAACACTCGGTTCCTCCATTGGTTTCGAGAAGAGAACAGTTACCCATACATCGTCTTCACCGAGGTCTTATCGCCGATGGACGGGCTCGACGTTGTACTTCACGAGCCAACTCGACATTAGGCAGGGGGGGAACAGTTTTTCCCCTGCCAGCTTCGCTCGATAAACATGGGAGATCGAATTTCGGTTGACTCCTACCTGCACTCGTTGGCGGTGTCGCTCCTGCTTCCTCTGTCGCCTCTCCAATTCTTCTTTTCTCTCGAGGAGCGACCTTATATCACCTGGTGTCTTCTTATCGTCAGGTACATTGCAGGAAATTGACCGCTTACTGGAGACGCTGACAGATTCTTCCTCCCCCTCGCTGTAGCTCTCCACCAATAGCTCCGAATCGCTCTGAAGAAAATCAAACGGATTTTTTTTTAAGAATCGCAAACCCTGAGAACTCTCTCGAGACGATGAGAAACAATGATGCGAGCCAGAGAAAAGTGGCAAAATTGCAGAAAAGATTGTCAATTGTCAAAGCAATTGACCATCCATACAAAGAATTCGTAAGGTCTGCATCGACACTGCCACGGATGATTACAATGATGGATTTCATGAGTAAAAAAAAAATAAAAAAAAAAGGATCACGATACTTACAGGTGCAACGCTTACCTGTTCTGGTGGTGAATTTGGCGAACTGGTACTGGAAGCTTCTACTACCGATACATATTCGCTCATCCCAGTTTCGCTCTTCTGCAATTTCAAGACGGGAGTCTCAAGGCCACAGAGGAAAACTTGGCCAAAGAATAGAATTTTGTTGATCCTCAGGTAGGCTTGTGCTATTTCCTGCACCGAACAGTGCAAAATCATCTTTAGGGGGTTCTCTCGCATAACGAGCGCAAAATGATTTTTTAAGTTCTTTCCGAAACTTTGCTAATTACCATATCAGCTGTTTTCTCGGCGTAACAAGGATCCTGAGGGTTCGACATCAATGGCGTGAAGCCAGCCAGTATTGTATCTTCGGGAAGTTTGACGAGGTCCAGATCTGAAACACGCAAAATTGCCATTGCTGCGTTGCTTCGCTTTCTCCGAACAATCGCACGCAGCCGTTCTAGGCTACAGCTATTCTAAAAGGAGGGGCGCATCAAAGCTTGCTTATTCCTCGGGGAATATTAGGACAGTATGTAAAAGAACGTAAAAGTGTAGGGACCGTTCCGTGAGAGAACGATGCAATACCAGCAGTAGAAATATCCCCAAAGAATATAAATCAACGGGGCCAGGAGTCTCGGAGAAATTTCGCAGGATTTATGAAGAATTCTAAAATTTCGTTCACGTTGTTAATGACAGGGTTGGACTGTTATCATGCAAATGTCGAGAGGATGAACATTCGGTGCGGGGCTGGCTCCGCGGGCGTTCCGCTTCATTTTGGAGCACGAGAGAAAATTAAGAAGTCCGCGACTCTTACAATTTACTGGTGCGTTGACGTCGCCGGCGTAGCCTGGAGAAAAATCAATAAAAATCATCCAGCTGTGCGAGCCTTACCCCTTCGCGCGATAAACGAGAGAAAAGAAAAAGGGAAAGAAATTGACCGGCCTAAAGCGGTTTTCGGCATCGAAGTCATCGAAACCGATCGAGATCCACTATAATCCGAGCGTTTGCTCGAAGCAAATCGACACCTTTTCATCACACGCGAATCGATCGACCGCTCTGAAACCAGGATAAACGCGCTAGCTAAAACAGTGAATTACCGAGAGTTTCGGCAGACATTCCCAAACGCGCAATTAAATCGCGAGATTGATAGTCGAGGCAGAACCGTTAAGTTGATAATGCGAACTTTAAAGCCTTTTGCGGCTGTTAAAATGGCAATAGAGAGAAAGAGAGAGAGAGATAGAGTCAAGCTGGAAGCTAGCAGGCTCCGATCGTTTCTCTGTCCGAAGGCCAGGAGAAAAAGAGGAGAAAAAAGGGTTCGATCCTCACAATACATTCCTGTGTTCGGGCACGTTCGGTTTAGTCCAGCGACTCCCCACCCATCCCATCTTTTCTTCAATTTATTCATCGTGCCTCAGGTGTAACAGCGAAGGAAGAAGAAGAAAACGAAAGAGGATGAAGTGGAGGAGGGGAGGAGGGGAGGGTAGCGAAGGCAGCGAAGGCAGCGAGGGAGAGGAGGGAGGGAGAGACTGGCTGGCCGGGAGCGAGACACAAGAACTGGCGGAGCCAACAAATTGACATTACGGCACACGTTGCTTCGCTTTTACCGTTACTGTCTCTCGGCTCCTTTCCCAAATCGTATCACGAGCCGTGCGGCTCGCTTGGAACAAGCGAAACGCTGCCAGGCTGCAAGTTTTATCATTGCGCGTGGGCGTGTGACCGAGTGCAGCCAACAGCCGCGATCATTCGCTACACCGCACGTCCTTACCTCGAAACTGAGAAACGTGGGACAAGTATCTCTTGCCACTCGACATTGAATCCTTCGCACGCAGATCTTGCAACGAGACTCGATAAAAAAACGAGAGAGAGAGAGAGAGAGGGAGAGAGAGAGAGAGAGAGAGAGAGAGAGATCTGCCGTTTCCTCGATCGTCCTCTCGGGGGTGGCGATCTCTTCGCTCGTTCCTCAACCCCTCGCGAAAGAAATTCCATTTACATCAACGAATCCACGCGTGGAGAACGCTTGGATCTGGTCCCGCGGTCATTGGGAGTCCAGAGAACATCGTCCCGAAGTTCGTTCGCTGCGTGGAATGCCACACGCTCGGGTTTTTGTGTTCCTAAGCACGAGTCACGTGTAGTACACGAGTACCGTGAGCCTAAAGCGAACAAAAGTGTTCTACGATCAAGGACGCCGGTCAAACTGGAACACTTGTTACCAGACTCGAGATCCGTTGAAGGACCTAGTTTTTATTGTGCGACAACCTGCTGGCACGGCGTGAAATTTGATTGATGTGAGAAGGATCGAGCGACACAATTAAAGCAGTTGGCGCAGCGTCGCGGTGTCGCCAGGTGTGAAGGATTCCAAGAAAGTGTCCACTCCTCACCGGAGTGGTACTCGAGGAGGAGGGCGGATGATCGGGGACTCGATCGGATGATCCCCGTTCGCGACCTTGAAAGCAGGCGACGAAACTCAGACGCGCTCAGTCCCTTTCCCTTTCCCGAGAAGGAAGAGACGGAAAATGGAAAGCAAAAGAGAAAGAGAGAGAGAGAGAGAGAGAGAGAGAGGAGAGAGATCAGTCCAGGTAAAATTAGCGGGGCACACCCATGTGAAATGAGCGAAATCAGCCGATCGACCAAGAAAAGACCGGAGGTGTCGGGTTCGAGTGGTCTCGACATCGGCAAATGATCGGCTGGCTCCGGCGTGATCCAGCGACTCGTCGTGTCACTCGCCGAGAAAAATCGGTGGCTCCCAATGGATAAAACCCATGGTTACCCAGCCGTGTGCCGCTGCTTCTGCTGTTGGTGGTGGTGGTGGTGGTGGTGACTATGAAAAGGTAACCGGCGTCACGCGTCCACTTGATATTACCAATGTTCTGCATTTGACACGGCAGTTGACGCGAGCGATTTTTTCGCGGACTCTGACACTAATGAAGGAGTCCGCGTCAAGGACAAAGTCCCTTCCTAAGCATTACGCGGTAATTTCGCATTGCTCCCTCGGTACAGTGTCCGTGGCAATTATTTATTAGACGCCCGTAACCGGAGGAGAAAAGTCGATCTGGATTTGCTCTCGTATAAGGCGCAGAGCGTTCGCGCGAGCGAGAGAGCGAGGACTCGCGCGATTACTGTGATTATCCAATCCACTCGCTCGGCCGATCGCTCCGATGTCCAGGCTCATCTGTGCGCCGCGAGATAGATCACGCTGGATCTGCGCGCGACGTCAAAGCGATCGAATCCCTCGGATTACTGTGATTACTAATCGAGCGATACCGATTACCGCCGCGGCGAGACTCCCTCGACGGATAGAGAGGCCTCGTTTTGTGTCGTCACGACGATCGAGAGATACGATTGCCCTGATTACTAATGGAACAGCCTCGGCCGGGACGAATTCGTTCCGGCGATGCATCCGTCTTCTTGGCCAATGCAAGAAATCTGAATTCCACGTCAATTGGACGATCCCACCCTGACAAGGGATTATTCCAAAGGTCACGACGCGCGTTTGATGGAACCGCTTCCCTCTGCTCCCTGCACACCCTTTGGAAGCGATAGTCTCGACATCCTCGGCGGCGCGGAGTCCTTCGGGGGTGCGATCACCCCGCGGGGTGAGAGAGCAACGTCAACTTGGGGGAACTTACCGTCTTCCCGACCTTCGGCATCCTTCGCCTGTATCACCGAAGACTTCGAATAGTCCAGCCTTTCCAGTAGGTTGACCAAAGTGGCGAGTCTGCTCCAAGCATCCCCGGATGGCCTGCGGGAGAAAAGATCGTTTACTTACGTAGGAGAGTTCTCGCGAGTTCGAATTGCGCGGAGGTTTTGGTAGTTTAGATGCGAGGGAGTTTTGGAACGAGGCTCGCAGAGGTCGGGGAACCGAAGGAGAGTCTTGAGAGATCGTAGGAATCGATAGGTCTCTCCTGGAAGGTTGACGACGACGACGACGACGACGGTGGTGGTGGTGATGGTACCGGTGATGGTACCCGGAGCGAGGAGGCACCCGCCAACGGAGAACCAGGTGCAATCGAGGTGCTAGAACAATGCTGTCACGAATCGATCGGTTTCACCGCATGGCGTCCTTGCAAGGAAACGCTTCGACTCGCGTAATAATTGTTAATCGCTAACGAGCAACGATAATTGACTTATCCAGCCGGATAGTTGCGCAAAGTAGTAAACGATCGCGGTTCTAGAAGTGAAGAAGCCTTGGGACTCCGTTTAATGGTCACTGGATTGCATCAGTCTGGCTCGTCTCTTTCACTCCAGTCCGTTTTTCAATCCAGGTCCCGTCGAAGAATGGGAATATATTCGATCTCTAGCAGCGATGTCCGATCGTGGCTAACGACCTTTTAACGATTCGCCACTCGCGCAAAAAAGAAGAGCAGCAGCGGCGGTCGGTGCCACCCGTTTCATCGAGAGTTCCATCGAATCCCGATGATGGCGGTCGAATGCGCTCGGAGGAGCAACTCGAAGATCTCCCGGGGGTCTTCCAACAGGCGGAGGACGCACCTCGCGCGGTCCCTCGAACGTCCCTCAGCGACAGGAAAAGTGCGATAGCGCGATAACGCGAGGCGAGAATCGCTCGACAGCCGGATCAACGATGATGACGCAACGGCGATGTCGCTAGCAGCAAGAAGCATCTTCATCGCAAAGTTCTCCCGCATAAGAATAGGTGGAGACTAATCAAGGCTACTACTACGGTGTCATTAGCAGACTCTTCCAAGTGTCTAACCTTGAGTAATTGATGGTCCCGAGAAAATTAATAGTACAAACTAGTGAAAATTAATAGTCTAACACAGGGGCTATAATTCAAAACAGCCGAAGTGTCAACCTGAATTAATAGTCCCGCGCAGCTGCAACGGAACCGAATACGCCAAGTTGGCCGATCTGCAGCTCCGCGAGGTGCAGCCTACCCCACAAATCTCTCACTTGGAGCCCGCAGATTAATCTGTTTGACAAAAGCAATGCAGACCAGACCGCGCGCGCACCATTACTTAGGGGAAAAGTTGCGCGCGCGCGCATTCTGGAAATCAGGCCCAAAGCAATAAATACATCGGCGAGGTAACTTATAGAAGCGCGCGAGGGACGGCTTCTAAGGAGATCGTCCTGCGCGCGGGTATTCGCGCTGTTGCAGGGACCTCCGTGCCTCTCGTGGATAGATCAAGCTTTGAGGATGTAAAGCGGCTGACCGTGACCTAGGCCTTAGACTCGCGGCGCGTCCACCCAACAACTTTTCACGCGCGTTATCAAGTCGCGGGACGCCGGAAAAGAGTCGCGCTCCCGGGCGAAGCAGCCAAATGCCTTTCCCAGCGAGGAACGAGGTCGCGAGTCCCGAAGGGACGAAGGGAATCGGGAAACGCTCGTGTTCCGAGACAAAACGGGTCGGAGGCGCCTGGGAGCGTGAAAGGAACCGGGGGCAAACGGGCCGCGAAGGTTGAGCTACCGTCTGGCCAAGACGCCGCGGAATCGGCGGAGGAGCTAAATTCGACGGAGGAGAGACTCTCTCGATCTGATTTGTACGATCGACGATCGAAATTAACGAAGAACAAATTGAAAGTGGATCGCGCGGTTAAGCCGCCGCTGAGATTACCGAGATCGCCGTTCAATTGCCAATAATTCGACAGCGTGGCGTGTGCAATTTAGCGCCCACGATTAATTTCAGTAAACTAGCAATCAGTTGCCCGTTGTTGTACACCGTGGAGGAGAGATCTCTTCGGAAGCGGGAAGGTCGTGACCTTGCAACGCCAATGGTTCGTGCGTTGATGATCTCTCGCTCGGTGCAGCACTTTCCCAAGGTCGATCGGCGCAAGGACCATTACGTTACGCGTTAAGTACATCGAATTCGAGAGTATTCCCGCGAGTTTCCTGAGAAAAGGGAATACCGAAGGTGCTTGCGAACTTGCAACCCCCTTCCCGCCACCCTGCTACCGATTCCGAGCTCTGAAAAATCCCACCCTCTCTTCAGCGTGACACGGGAGAAGATGCTTCTCAGGGTCTCTCGGAAACGTCGGAGGGTCTCGAGAGCGTCGCGTCGGTACGCGAAAGGATACGGAGGCGAACCAAAGTGTTCCAGCCCATCATCATCATCATCATCATCATCATCATTATCGGAAAACAATGACGCTAGAGAACCACCCCAGTTGCTGGAGGAGCGAAGGAACGGGGAACGGGGGTGGAAGAATTTTGATGGACGAATCGAGTTTCTTTCAGGCGGTGTATAATCTTCGAGGTTGTAGCGTGATCTATTGGCGAAGGCAAGTATCGTGGAGTTACCGACCGGGTTCGGATCCAAATGCGGGATTCAGAGACCGCAGAGACCACAAGACCACAAAGACCACTGGGGAATCTAGAGCCGGAGGAGCCGAATGCATTAAACAATCTTCGCTGGCGGCGGACCCTCTCCGGCTAATTTTAACGAGTGCAGGAACTGGGAAAATGCGCATATAGAATTTCCCTTGAAATCTATTTGCTTCCGATGCTTTTACGGCAATTACGCCGGGAGGAATTGATGAGAAAAGTTTTAATTAGCCGATATAAAGCCAAGTACGGTGTGTGTGTGTGTGTGTGTGTGTGTGTGTGTTCTGATATTACGTAGGCTCGGGAAGTAAATAGGCGTGGGTAATACCGAACGGCGGGGGGTGGAGGAGGTTTCGGGAGGAGGGGTAGGTAATCCCGCAATCTTTATGGCTAATGTGAATCACGTTCCCATTACGTTCTACATCTCGTATGCCGAAGAAACCTATTACTACGATAAAACCCTCGAATGTTCCCCATAATTTTTTATCCCAACACACGGAATACATACCCGACACGATAGTCCGTGCAAGAAGGTGGAGGGTTCCACACCGTGCTGTGGCAAAGCATCCAGTCGCACCAGATCTGCAAAGAGAAAAATCACTCGATTAAAGTAAGTTGGTAACTCGATGGTCGAACCCCAGCCCCCATAGCTTTTTGAAGTTTCTCGGAAATCGCGGAGGGACGCGGTTGAATCACGACGCCAGTTTAGAGAGGGAATGGGGAGAGGGGTGAGTATCCGGTCGAAAGCAGGAAGGACAATAATACCCGGGGGATTGCCATAAGTTTCCATTCGTTGACCTTTATCGACGCAGTTTGCGTGAGTGGTTTACGTGCGATAGGTGCATTAATCGCGACGATGCGTTGCATAATAAGACGAGACACCGGGGAACCCGGTCCAAGTCCTGGCATTGACCACCAGCGGATCGTACGTGGGAGAAAGCCCGTGTAGCTTCATAAATCCTGAGCTGCTTAACCGCGTTCACGTATAGCTTCGCGAGCGAGCAACAATGACGATGACACCGACAACAAGAAATCGAAACGAATTTTCACGGAAAAACGCGCCGGGGGGAAAAATGCAAAAGTGACGTGAGCTAAGATTACCGAGTTTAATCCACTTGGAATCCGATTACAATGGATAGTTATCAATCCTGGCGGCGATTTTTCTCGTTTTTCTCGATATTCTCGAGGAAATTGAATATTTCACGCGGGGAGAGGGGGACGTACACTCACGTACCTTTACAGCGGGCAAGAGAACTTGCAGATCTTCGCCGACGATCAATCTCGGATACTCCTGATTGTTCAATTGAGCCTCCAGCAAAGACACGGCACGTTCCAGTATCAAGTTAAACATTTGCAGAGAGACGACCAGTGCCTTCTCCTGAACTTCCGACCTGTAGCCCTGCTCCAACTGAGAATCTGGAAAAAGAGCAGAGAATCCCATGACACTCGAGCGCCTGCACTTTCCATTCCTCGAGAAATTTCTCGAGATTCCACGCGTCGACTCCTTCGGGCTCTTCAGTTTTGACTCCGGGACGCGAGTCGTCGTAACGCGATCACGATGAGCTAAACGCGCGACGTCATTATTTTTTCAGCGGAGAAATCAAATTTCCTTTACGAGAAGCCGCGAACGTGGAATACGAGGCCATAATCTGAAAACACAAATATCTCCATCCGGATAGCATCATATCGCATGAATACACAGCGAGTACACGTATAAAAGACGACTGTACTACGTGATCTAATATGAATAATACATTCCGGGAGCACATATGAGACCAGTAGCCTGTACATGATAGAATATTTAAGGGCAAATAGTAGTAAAGTTTGAAATTGCACGTCGTACACGACTGCGCCGAGGAGTGGAGTGGAGTGGGGTGGAGCGGAGAGTGGAGTCGAGTGGAGAAATTTCAAGGTAGCGAGAGTGAAATAATCATAGGATCGGGGATCGATCGATCCAGAGGTTATTCCTAGAAGCGATAAAGTGAGCCGCGAATACCGAATATTCCACTCTACGCAGGCTCGTGCTGAGGATCTCCTCCGGTTTCTCCGCCAAGATGCCGAGATAGGTAAAGAGGTAAGAAGCACGTGAGGTTGGCATCGGGACCGCTCGGGAACGCGTCGCGGAGGAGGGATACGGAAGATGAAGCTCCTGCGAAGACAAGAGAGAAAGAAAAACAACGCGAGAGTGCGAGCGAGATATCTCAAGGGGAGGGAGCGAAGACATCGACGAAGGGATGAAACTCCGCGTTATCTCCGGCGTGCGCATCGTCGGTAATCGTCGACGCAGACACGATCTTCAGGAATGACGGGCTGAAAAGCGCGTGACGCTGGACAGGGGGTGTGTGGGTGAGGGTTGAGGGAGAGTCCGTAGATTCGCACCGTGGAAGGGTCACACCGGCTACTTCACGAGGGCGACATTGCGCGGTCCCTTTCATCACCGGGATACCAGGATACCAGGATGGAGTCGCGCGGTGATTCTGATAAACGCTGCGCGGGAATGTCCTCTAGGCGAGTCTTTTGCTGCCTTCGTCCATCCACGCGTCTTTATTAGTAGTGGGAAGCGGCGCGATTAATTACAGGAGACACCGAGGAGATCCCGAAGACACGCGCGTTTTATCGTTTAACGGAGCGCGTCGCGGCGACTCTTCGGATATTGGAAAAAAGCACGCGTACAGAATTTCGAAGCAACCTAGCGAATTTGCATAGGTACAGAGATTGAAAGAAGGGAGGACCCTTTCTAATATCGCTGTCGTCGTCGTCGTCGTCGTCGTCGTTGCTGCTGCTGCCGTCGCATAGTTCGCGCGAGAGGATCTCGGTAGGGTCGCTGCTGGCAGTTTAATTTATCGTGGACAAGAATAATAATTAGGCGTTTAAACCGAAAGGTCGTCCCCGTCCATGCGATACTCGTGCATGGTCTTCTTTGGGGGTTGCGCGAGTGTAAAGGGTAATTAGGTAGGAGAGATTTATAGGTAGATTTCAACTAATTGCCAATGCCGTCATTAGCCCCAGAGGAGGACCAGAGTCACGGTGCGCGCGCCTGCCGGCGACTTCTTACTCTATTTTCAAAATCATCCTCCACAGCATTTACTTTCGAACGAATTCAATGCTAAATTATGAAAATTAAGCTAAGCCGAGTGCCGCGTGTGCAACGTATATAGTAGAAATACTATTTATTCCCAGGAGATGAATCTAAATTTTTGAGCAGGACTTGGCAGCACTCGGTTCGCTAGACAGACTGGAAATTTATCTGGTAATTAAAGGAAAGCGGCTAGAATATACTCGACAGTCGGGCTGATTTATCGTAAGGTAAATCAATTACACCTTCGCCGGGGAAAAAATTCATGGCCTCCATCCGACAAAGTGAAAGTGGAAAATGAATTTCGCTAATAGGCGTTCAATGATATACAAATTGAAAGTCCGGGAAATGATTAATACCGGAGGGGGGTAGTTCGCGGGAGAGAGAACCGGGGAGAATCTTGAGAGAAAAGAAGCTCCGGGGAGAGGGAAGCTTCGGTCTCGGTAGCTTTTCTGACGAAGCCAAATTGCGGGAGTGTCGTCCGCCGGAGCGAAAACTCGGAAACGGAGCGCGTCGCTCGATGAGGTTGGAGGGTGGCGGTGAGAGGTCAGTCTTCCGTTTTCAGATCCGATATTAACGCGATTACGTCTCGCGAAAACGGACGGAAATCGAGTTAGGCAGTTGCCCGGGATAATTCGGTTAGCGTCGAATCAAGCTCCGTGAACTCGCGACTCGACAAATCCGTAAGTAAGTGCGCGTGTCGCAGAAAATTCGACGGGATCCTCGAAACAGGCGCGCCGCGTCAGCCAATCAGGAGAAAACTCGACGCATCGCGTCCATTGTGATTCACGAGCGAATTATACGGAGAAACGATGAATTTCACTGGAAAGATAGGACGAAGCAGGGAAAAGAGAAGTCGAGTGAAATTGAAATTGTATCGACGGTAGCGCGCGCGCGCTACTTGATCGAGCGAGCGAGCGAAAAGCGCGCGAGTGGATCGACTCGCTCGATCGGCGCTCTCCATTTTTCCGCTCAACCCCCGACGATCACCCTGATCGACCAATTTACGTAATTTAATGCACGCTTTCGACTTTTCCACTGAAAAACTGGGTGTGTGCGTGTGTGTGCGCGCGTGTGTGGTATTCCGCGCCACAAGTTTTAATCGCGTCTATTGCTAAATCACTTTCCTCGTTTACGCGGACACTCTGGTCAGGGGAGGGAATAGCCATAAAATACAGTCCCCCATTAAATATTAAGCTTAATACCGATTAAAGGGAAGGGAAGGGAAGAGAGGCGAAGAAAAGAGAAAATTGAAAACTCGAGGAGAATCTGGAAAGAGCAGAAGAGAAAATAAGCTATAATTTGCCATAAAACATATTTCCATCGTTCGCCATAAATATGAATTGATTATTCGGCTCTCTTTAGCTGGAGGCCTAAGCGGTCCAGATCCGCAATGATAATATACATCGTGAGATTGAATTACGTGGATCAGTCCAATATATTTCTTGCAGAAGACCGCAGGTCGGTGCTCCAATAGCTGGTAGCCCTGAACGACAAGGAAACACTCGATCGCTTTCTCGCTCGCTGCACACCTGTATCCTGAATGCCGTGACGAAGTTCTCGACGTGGCCGTGTTACACGTTGTTCGCACGCATATAAGTGTGAACAACACTTTAAGTTGCTCCTGCAGGCAATTTACAGGATTTATGATTTAACGCTCGTCCCTCAAAGGCTACGCGTCCACGCTTACTCGACAGGGCTACCAGAGCAGGAGCAGGAGCATCAACCACCACCACCACCACCACCACTGCTGCTGCTGCTGCTGCTGCGCGTGGATCTTTATTGGAAAATTAAAAAGGCAAAGATCCAAGAAGGGAAAAAGATCGACGGGGGAGAGAAAGGGCGGGAGGAACAACGTAGGAAGAAACTCGAGGCTGAAATGACTGAAACAACCGAAACCAGTTCACGAGAGAAACTCTCCAGGGGAGTCTTTATGGAGTTCCTTGAAAGTTTTACTGCAAGCTGCAGGATTTCTCAGAAAACTGATCCAGACGCATCGCTATCTATAGATCTACGCGCTTCCGAGTAGACGAGATTTCCGTTGTTTAATTATAGCTCTACCTAGGGATCGCATTAGTCGTAATTAAAGTATCTTATCGCGCGTCGGATTTCCCGTGAATCACCAGGACAAGGCAAGGCAAGGCAAAGCAAGGCAGGGGGGGGGGGGGGAGCATCCCGACGAAGCTCGAGTTCTTAGGGGTGCCGAGATGCGCTCGCTCGCTCGCTCGTTCGCTCATTCGCTCGCTCGCTCGCTCCAGAGCGAAGAATCCAGTCTGGAAGTTAAAAGTTCGCGCAATGGAACGTCCAGACGACGGCGCCTGGCGCCAGAGACCTGGAGGCCACCGGCCGTCGACATCCTTGTCGTGTGAACAAACCATAAGGCTCCTCTACACACCGCACGACAGGTATGCGCGGTGGCCTTGGCCATTTTTCCAACGATCGTCCAAACGGAGGAGCCCTGGAACAGTGGGAGCAGCGCGAAGGAACCAAGAAGATCATCGGGGCGGCGGGAGGGGGGTACAAGTGCGAGCAGCAAACACGTAACACGTTTCCATTTAGGTGCCTGTAACCAGAACAGGAATACTCGACGGAAAAAAAGGCAAATGAGGAATAACGAGAGAAACTGCGGGAGCGAGTAAGAGAGGGGCAGCGGTACAAGTATTATAACATCAAACTCCGCGAAAGGATCCTCCTCCCATGAACTTATCGCAGGATTATCGGGAGCCAAATACAAAGACGGCGCAGCATCCCTAATTAAATCGAATTCGAATCCGAGTGGGCTCGCCTGAAAAAATGAGGCATGCTCGAGCGTTTTATCTATATCGGCAGGTCTATTAGCGCTATTAAATTTTATAGACGATAAACTCCGATGCAACGGAGGAGGGAGGATAAAGAAAGAGAGAGAGAGAGAGAGAGAGAGAAGGAGAGAGAGACCGAGCGTTCGGTTAGAGAAAAAAGTCATGGGAAACGAGCGAAAAGCACGCGATTAAAAAAATTGAGCACAGGGGGAGGAGGGGTAGTTTGTTGTTGTCGCGCATCCGCGAGTTAAGTTATCGGGAACTGGTTTACGGCTTGCGCATAACTAAGGACGGTGATCGGACGGGGTGCGAGGACGATTTAATAAAATGGCGCCAGAACTGGCGGTATCCGATTACGATAGACGCGACCGTGCAATGAGATAAATCCAGCAGGAAACGATAATGTCGTGTCGATGACTGGCGAAAAAATGGTCACGGAAGACTCTTGCGTGGTCGCGCTCCTCCGAGCAAAGCGAGCATCGATCCTGCATTCGGTGTGTGCGCCTTGAGCACCGAATTTCCGCCGGTTCGTCAGTTCACCGCTACTTCCCCCCGCTGTCATCGGGCAGCGCACCGGAAATTGCGTCGCAAACCCCTCACAATGCGATTTCGCACTTGTCAATCGGCTCGTCGGCAATTAGATGGAAATTGAATCGGAACTACTTAGGAACCGCGCTCCCCGAGGGTCTGGCGCAGAACCAGTCGGGCTTTTACTACTTAGCGATCGCAAGGAGGGAGAGTCATCGATGCTCTTGCCTGCTTGCTTACCTGCCGTTTCTACTGGCCCATCCGGAGGAGATCAAGAGAAGAGCAAGGAGGAGAGGCAAAAAAGACCAGGTAAAAAAACTGAGAGAAAGAGAGAGAGAGAGAGAGAGAGAGAGGGAGGAGGAAGACGCAAGAAAAGAACAGCGGGAGAAAAAGGAGCAATAAAATTGATTCGTCTGCAAATGAGTCACGAAGTTAGAGCATCGAGTGGTGGTGGTGGTGGTGGTGGAAGAGACGCGATGGAAGTGGTGTTGGTGCCGCAAATGGTGGTGGCTAATAGCGATGATGGAACACCTCCTGCTCCTGCTGGTAGCTCGAGCTCAACGTACGACCTTGGGGAGGCCTTGCCAGGTCGCCGACATGATTCCGCCCTGTCCACCGACTCGGCGTGCGATTAGGAGGGAGCGAACATTCGAGTGGGGGGCAAAGCCCGAGGAAGGGATGAGCCCGCGGTGCAGCACTGGCGGCAACAGCACCTCTTGCAGAGGTGCCACCTCCTTATCAACCTTTTCCTCTAGCCTTATCTCGCGTATTTCCCGTCCCCGCTAAATCCCCGAAACTCGTTCGAACGACGACGGCTTCCGTGTGTACGGTCTCTCCGAGGGATCATCGAATCCCACGATAACAAGGGGAAGAAGCAAATAATTTCGTCGACCGAACTCCAAAGATCCCTGAAGATCCGACGCAAAACAGGAGGGGTGAAGAATCCGCGTTAGTTTTGCACACGCCACCACATCAGGGGTACGCAAACTTGACCCTTTCTCCTGGTCCGGATCCTCGTATTCCTCTCACGCGTTTCCCCTCCCCCCTGTTCTCTCTGGTTCCCCGCGGCGGCGGCAGGGGTGGCCAGAAGTAGCGAGCTTCCTATAATCATCGCTGGAATGATTCTCCGATATAATAATGACCATGGATATTACCACGTTCCACTAATGGACCAGGTTCATCCGTGGCGAAGCCTACGCGCTGTACGAGCACTTTTGCAGCGAGCACTAACCACGCGGATACTACGCCTGTCGAGGTAATTCAGAACTCAATGGGACCTGTTAACGCTGTTCTCTCTCTCTCTCTCTCTCTCTCTCTCTCTCTCTCGGTAACGCCATTGAAAAATCTACACGAGTCAGCGATAACGCGAGAGACAAAGATGCTCGCCCCGATTGCCCCGATAGGATCTCAAGGTGCGCTCGTAAATACGAGAAAAATCATCTTCGAGCCTTAATTGTATTTATACGGTATTGACGTATCGGGTTGGTTCTCTGGCTCTACGGCTCTCCGGGCTCTCCGCTCAACGGCACTTTTAGCGGGGGACGAGGCTCGGGGCTTCTCGAGTAATGCTCCTGGCGTCGAGGAGAGTGCAAAAGAGGAGTTAATGTTTGGATTAACGATGCCAGAGAATGACGGACGCCCGGCCAATGCAATTGTAGGACAGATGCCCTCCGGCGAACACCAGTTAGGAAGATGAAGACGAAGATCCGCCCCGAGCGGCGAAGTCACCGGGTAATAACCCATCCAGTAACTCGGAGGCACTTCATTCTGTCCGCCGCAAGAAGGAGAAAGAAAAGAAGCCTCCGAAGCGATTTGCACAAGAGTCTAAGTCTCTAAGTGGTAACAAGCGATAAATCATCGAAACGATTCAGGAACCAGAACGCGATAAACGACGTCCCCGCTGCAAGCTGCTGCCCTTTCCGCTTTCTCATCCGCTTCGGCAAGGCTCGACTCGACTCGACTCGGCTCGACTTCACTTCGCTTTGCTTTGCTTTGCTTTGCTTGACTTCGCTTTTTCCAGAGCCCTCGACAGTCCGTCTCATCGTAATTCCTTTTATCCTCGTCCCGATGCTCCTTTTGCAGCCTTGGATTCTACTCGGTGTCCCGCCATTCACAGTTTACAGTGAATTAAATCACTTTGCTGCAAAAGCTCAAAGGAATCGATTAACAGCGACTGCACCGACCGACTTCTCTCTCTTTGCCTCTCACTCGGAACGAGTCTTCGCTCGAGATAACTTTAGGACTCGGGACGTTCGAACGTCTCTCGGTTCGGGGAAAGGACTACTGCCCTGCGACGACGTTCCTCCAGGTTGTTCTGGAATACCGATCGGCGGCACGGGACAACGCGGGGGTGTGCTTCCGAGTAATCTCTCGCAGGCGGAACTAGGTCGTTGTAGGCGAGAATGCATAAAAAACGGAGGGTCCCGTTGGACGGAGGTCGATGCACTTTGCGAGAGTTTGAAAAAAAAAACCTAATTTCAGGAGTCTCTACCTGGCGCCTCTGGTCCTGTAAAAAACGGAGCGAGTGCCGGCTGACCTTTGGATTTCGGCGGACTAGTACTACTGTAAGAAGCGCGTTCCATTAGGGGGGCACAGTTAGGTAATCCCGGGTAGCCGTATCATGGTGGTCGAGAGTCGATCGTGTGGTAAAACTGGGACACAGTTCCACTGCCGAAAAGAATTAATTCTTAAATGAAATATCACCGTTGCGGCCGATGGAATTTGCTCCGACGAAGCTAACGGACCGAGACACTTGCGACACGTACCTACGAAATCCTCGTTAACTCGTTGACGCGCGAGCGAGCGAACGAACGAACGAGCGAACGAGCGAATTGCGAAACGCAGAATTCACTCGCAGGATTCGTAACGCTGACATCCCAGTGTCCACATAAATACGCTATGACGTAACGAATGAAGATACCAGTGGACGGTGGATGGGCCCATAGCTCAAGCAGCGAGTAAGCCCGTGATAAGGACAAATGTTGCTCGGCACCCTTATCTGCGCGATTCTCAGGGTCAAGTATATTATATCGATTGAAATTCCGCGGGAATTTCTCAGCGTCTTCGTAATCCCTTTGATCGCGCAAATCACTCGTAGGTTTCCATCGTGGCTCCGGAGCTGCGTCCACGTGGTAAGCGCCCACTTTGTCGGCTGACGTGTCGTGTTGCCGATAGATAAAGGTAATAACGCCATAATTTAGAAGCGTCGTCGCCTATTGCCAGCTGCTATACGCGCGCACCGGACGATCCGAAGGGTCTATCGCCTGTTACGAGGTACAACGCGAGGTGGCATCGTCGTCCACCACAGTACCGGAAAACCCTCCGCACAGCCCTGAAATGGTCGTGGAAAATCTCGCGGTTCGTCCTGGCGAGCGGTAGGGAGGGACGATCCGGAAATGATCCATCTCTCCCTCCAGTTTCTTCGAGGAGATGGTCCAGAGGGAGAATCGGGAGTTTGATTTAAGTAACGCCGGCAAATCCTCATCCGCCGGGCTACTTGGCAGAGCGAGGAAACGGTTGCGAAATCCTGCTAGCCTTTCTCGGATCGGATCTTTCACCCCTCGGGATTCAATTCCCGGGATTTCTGCACGAACGAGGTTCTTGATGGAGCCACTCTAGGATAGAGCGGAGGACGTGACCACCCTAAACTATCTCACGCACGGGATCTACGATTTGTTGTACTCGCCGAGCAATCGTGACCGTGGAAGAGAGGACAGGGGAGATCGTGCAACTGATTGAACGAGATGGGAAAGTGACGGAAAACTGGGAAAAAGTGGGAAGCGAGGGGGAGAGAAGGGAGGGAAACGGTCTCGAACGAGAATCGAAAGGTTTCACGACGGTCTTATGATCCTCCATCGCGTGGTCTCGAGGAGGCAAAAGAATAACGGGGATCTTCGTTCGAAAGGCATTGATGCGATTTATGTAAATTCCCGACTGCGATAAATAACGAAACGAGGCAGGGAATCGACTCTAAAAAATAAGCGCGCACGCACGCTAGCCACGGGTTGTCTCTTGACTCTAAATTGCTGCTGCTGGTGGTGGTGGTGGTGGTGGTCTGTACTTGATGTATGGCAGAATAATATTATGAACAGTCCGTTCTTGGCTCATGTATATTCATATCGAGAACTTCGCCATGAATCAGCGGACAGTCAGAAACGGAGCATCGTCTTGCTCCTTGTAAAAATCCCGTGGGGGTAGCGGAACTCTGAAAACCGCAATTTCGCGAAACCACCCCTCTAAAAATCCCGAGGCGCCTAAATCCTCGAAAATAGAAAATAACTTCGCTAATCCGGATCTTGGGCGACTGTTTAACCGGCTAAATTTCATGTAACTCAACGAGGCCAACGAGATGGCGAATATGCAACGGACAGGTAATCTGCATGTTTAATAATCTCGCGATCATCCTCAGCGTGAAACACTCTGTACTCTCTCCCTTCCTTCCCCCCCCCCCCCCTCTCTCTATCGTACGGCATACGTTGAACGTGAAAAGATGTTGAATTTATGTAAAGCATAAGGGGAATAATCGTGCGATACAATTGCTACGATCCTGCAAGAAGAGAAGTTCCATTTGGACCTGGTGCATCCATCCGGTAGCAGAGGTGTCGCTAACGGCGGTGGATTGAAACGCCCACTTAGTAGCGGTTCCGATGTTTCGGTAGCAATGGAATACAAAGATGCGACTGGAAGGTTATTAACTCGTGCGTAGGTACATAGATGGAATGCGTCATTAATGCTTCAGACATGGCTCCGCGGCAGATCAAGTCCTTATGGCACAGGCATTCATAGTTATTATCCGCGTCTTCGCAGGAAGTTATATTTTAACGGTCGTAAAGGTCCGCGTGGCAAAGGCTATTTGCCTGAGGGTATAAGCGCTCATGTAAATACAAAGGCAAACTCGCCTTCGGAGTCCGCGAGAAGACGCGAACGCGCGCGCGCGTCTCCTCATCGTCGATTCTCCGTCGATCACGAACGTGACGCTTCGAGGCGAGGCGCTAACCGAGTGCCTCCACCCAGAAGAGGGCACCCCCGTCCACGAGGAGCTACCGCAAAACCGAGAAGGCCCCGTAGGTAGCGGCGAGTTCCCCCAGATCCCCGAATCTCGTCGGAGAGCCGCGAATGTGTCAATGGTCCAGAGCTGACGGAGGACCCGCGATTGGCTCCTCAACATCAACCTCGACAACCTCGAGATTCGCCAGAACTCGATGGTTTTTTTCAGCCGATGCGATTCGGGGATGGGTACGGGGACTCCTCGCGGGAGAGTTCGCGGCGAGATGATCACGGGAAGAGTCGTGTCCTGGAAGACACGTAACTTCCTGCGGTCCACATGCAACTTCGCGAAGTGTTGCATTGTCACGCGATACGCCACGCTATTGCCTGCTCGCTGCTGCTGCTGCTGCTGCTGCTGCTGCTCCTAAAAGTCAGGTGTTTCTCGTGCGAGCTTCCACGCTCGATTATCGAGGCGTAACGCGTCCCTGCTGCACGCTGTTTACTAGTCGACAGTCCCCTGGTTCTCCGGGGTCTCGGTCGAGGAACTCGGCGACTGGTGCAACGCTCCTCAAACTGTTTCTAGGTATTCCGTGTCTTGTTGTCTGTGTCAGCATTGCTTTCAGCACTTTCCGCGCGCTCGGGCTCCCCGGTACCGACACCATATTGAACTTGTTGCGTGTGCGTGTGTGCACGCGTGTTCTGCGATAGGCCGCGATGGGCACCGACTTCTTCCATTGACTCGAGCCGACGAGAAAAGCCGGTGACAAATTTCAATTAGAGACTCGCGGCTGGCTCCCCGCGAGCAACGAGACCCCTTACACCCCCCGCATTCCAAGAACGCGTCACCTGGCTAGCTGTTCCCTGGAAAAGGGTCCGGAGTATGGAGTCTCGCGCGGGGAAACGCGGGGACGGGAGGCTGCGGAACCTTCGTCCGTTCCACGATTCCTGCCTCGACGATTCCCGGAGCTTCTCTCCGAATCGAGGAAGAACCGCGCCTCCACGTCGGATATTCAATATCAAGGTCGCGCCGTTTCGTTGTTCCTCGCGAATGCGAGCAACGCCAGTAAAACTCTCGTACTTCTCACACTGCGAAATTACCACTAACAAGAGCGATTCACTCTCGAAGTGGAGAAGATCCGTTTCCTCTCGATAGAATCACAGTGAAAGAAGAAGAAGAAGAAGAAGAAGAAGTAAAAGAAGAAGAATAGGAGGAAAAACAAGACTAATAGTTCTCCAGTCGTAGAAATCCATTAGTCCTTGTGTAATGAGAATTATAATTCAGATCCATGACTCGAGAGGTGTTGTCGGAGGTGGTGGTGGTGGTGGTGGTGGTGGTGGTGGTAGCGCTAGGAAAAATCCACTAATTTCTTTGGGCAATCAGGAGGATAATGATTTTCCAGAAGAAGGTGCCCGAGAAGACAGCGGAGAAGCTAGCGGAGGCGAGCGGAGCGGTGGGGGCAGAAGAAACCGAGCAAGTTGCACAGGGAGCCGGTGCCAGGGGGATCCCGGGAATTTTTTCCCGCGCACGAGGAGCATGAGCCCGGGCAAAAATGCCAGACATAATAACGGGAAGAGTCTCACGGAGTGTCGGCAACAGGGGGAAGAACCGCGGAAGAGCAGTCCCACCAGCCCCCCACGCAGGTAGCGCATTAAAATGGCACAATGCGTGGCGACCCCTACGATGGATTCCCGGCAAAAAGCGCGTAACGACGAAGAGCTACCGTCGGAAGAGCGCTGGTCCAGGATCGCCATTAGCCGATTTCCTTCTTCTACTCGGGAACTTGAAATACCGAGAGAGCGAGCGAGTATCGCAGTTTGTTTCGTCGTCCATGCAAAAGTCATCTGTGGAAAAGCTCTGGCCAGGGGGAGGAGGAGGAAAAAGGAGAAGAAGAAGAAGAAGAAGAAGAAGAAGAAGAAGAAGAAGAAGAAGAAGAAGGAGGAGGAGGCGAAGGAGAAGAAGGAGAAGGAGAAGAAAGTCTTCTGGACTTGGAAAGAGCGCGTAATGACATGCGTGCCGCGAGTCTAATGAGAAACGAGTTAACAAATGGCCGATTGCTCGGCTCGGTCCATCATAACAGTACCTTCGGCTATCGTAAAACCTCCCGTAATTCTGTATTAGTTCCCGCGGAGCGAGGAAGGTGCACGCCCCTGACACGATGACTGATCCGTGTCAAGCATGAAAACATTTCGCGGCTGGTACCCTGCGTGCTGCCACCGAGCCTTTCCCACGTGGCTCACTTTGGCTCTCTCTTCTCTCTCCCCCTTTCTGACCATTCCGATCCGCGAGCTACCAGGAAGTAACGTGCGTGCTACTCGAAATGTTCAGTTTCACTCCTTCGTTAGCTCTCACACCTCCTCCTCCTCTTTGTCTCTCCTTCTCTCGGAATCCCTTGAAACTCCATTCGTAACGCGATTTGAGAAAATAACGAATCCCCGAGTCTCTATTCCGATGGGAAAATAGCATAGCAGCTTCTAATCTAGGAGATCCTCCACCGCGCGCGGGGGTCCCATTTAAACAAATAGTTTTCTTTGCTTTCTCTCCTTTTCCGCGTGTCTTCTCTTCTCTTCTTCTCCGATCCAATCATCGTCGGTACCTTCTTTGCATAAATCTCGCATCTAAATTATTCAGCCGGTATCTTCTGGTAGTCCCGAAGCTGCGCGCAGCTTGGAATTCGTCGCTGAATCCTCTTTGGGAGTGAGTTTTCCGGTCAATGTAAAAGACCGGGAGGAGAGGCAGGAGAGAACTCTCTCATTGGCGGATACCAGCGATTCCAGCAAAGCCCGTTCGGCAATGTTTAACGACGACGATACTCATTTGCAGATTGCCGCTTACCTCAAAGCCCCGTAAGTCTATCGACCGCAGCTGCCACCATCATAAACGTGGCTGAGACCTCGCACTTGCGGGTCAATCGATTAATCGTCGAGTTGGCCAATTCTCGAGGGGGTTCTCCATCGAGAGACCCAACATTTGTCAATCCCGACCAAACAAAGCCCGTGGCAAATATTCCCGCTCCTCGAGAACGACTCGCGGCCTCGGAATTCCCGATACTCCAATAAACTTCCATGGGGGTTCCACGGTGCCTTCGCGCTCCCCGGGGTCTTAATGCTTTGATGGGTGTCGTTGATTTTTGAAAGATGCCACCGCGATTCCATTTGAAGCGACTCGCGCAATCTCGCGTGCGTCATTAGAAAACGGAAATGAGCTTAAGGGCTAAATAACTTTAATCTGTTGTTAATAACCACATGTGCAAGTGGAATGCGAGCATGCCTCGATAGGCAGCAGTCATTTGCGTCCATCAGAATTTCAATTTCAAAGGCGCTCCCCTACTTAATGACGATAATGTCTCGTACTCCTTGATCCAGAAATGTAGGAAAGCGAACTTACGCTTTTTTTTTTCTTTTTTTTTTTTTTTTTTTTGTAGACCCCGCAATTCCCAACGAGAAAGATCCACGGGATATTATGGAAATCCTCTCGCTTCTCTGAAATAACCCGATACCTTCGGGTAGAACATATCGAGGGCTCGCGCTGTCCTTCTCGTCCTTACGCGAATCTCATTAGCGAGAAAACGTCAGTGTCGACGGTAAGGCCGACGACCACCACCATCGCGAAATTGGTGTCCCGCTTAAAAACCGGCAAATTCCAGGTCCGAATCGAGCTCCCCTACTTTGGGGAGGGAGAGGAAGGGACGAAATCCCAGGACGGGGAAAAGGGAAGCTCCCAACGACGAAGGCAGCAACGGACATATCGCGAGTGGCGAAGTGTTTTGAACTCTCGGTTTC
Organism: Sclerodermus sp. 'alternatusi'; assembly: GCA_037305995.1. NCBI lineage: Eukaryota > Metazoa > Arthropoda > Insecta > Hymenoptera > Bethylidae > Sclerodermus > Sclerodermus sp. 'alternatusi'. The sequence goes on from CM074553.1 coordinate 2,349,110, forward strand.
CGCGCGCAGCCATCAAAGTACAGCAACCCCGGGCAGAGTGGCATCCAGGATGGTGTTGCTGGTGCTGCTGCTGTTCGTTCACCCGACCTTCGCAAGGTCACGCAGCCGGAATAAAAAGCGCGAAGCAAAGGCTGGTGGGAGCCCAGGGGTGTGGAGGGGAGTAGCCGGCGCAAAGGGGGCACGACGACTCTAATCAACGTCTGGAGTCATGCTCCAGGGAGCACCGGTGGATGGTCAGGGGGTAGCAGGGGGAAAGTCCACGACGAAGGGCAAGGTCCTAGCGCGGAGGGATGACGAAACTCGCGGCGGCAGCGGCGAGGACGAAGAAGAACCACTCGAAGAAACCAGATGAAGAAGCTGCGGCCAAGTTCAGCAGCCTCCTATGGTGTGCGCGCGCGCGCACACGGCCTGAAAATTGCGGAGCATTAAACTTCCCCGGCGTTTTCGGCTCCATTATTCCCGGAACGCAGCATCTGTCTTACCCTTTTTCGTCGAAAACCACTTACCAGCGGGTAAAGAGCCGATGTTTTCTGCGCAGTTACGCTTCGATTATTCAAGGATGCTGCCCCGCGGCCGCCTCCCCTCCTCTCCCTTCCGCACCCCGCGCTCTCACCGTGGAAAACTTTTGCTTTCACCCGTTGTCGCGCCGGAAATTCCACGGACCCGGGGAAAGAGCTTTCCCGCATTGCAAAGTGGCTTGTCTCGTCGCTAACCATCATCCTATTATTATTATTATTAGTACCATTATCGCGTTGCACGCGCAAACATTACGATGCATTGTCAAATGCGAATCGTCGATCGCCGACAATCTTATGACTGACATAATCGACGAGCACCAATCAAACCGACGTAATGCGTTATCGACGATTCGACGAATCCCATTAGAAGTGCATTATCCTTGGTCAGTGGTAGTAGTAGTGGTAGCAGTAGCAGCGGCAGCAGCTGCGTGTCCTGCACCCCCTCCCCCGTTAGACTTATCACGAGCGCTTCATAAGCAATGGGGCAAATTTTCCGCTCTGATGCGGATGCTCGAAATGCGAGGATCGATCGGTACCAGGAACCCTCGCGCTAATCCCATAATTTCTATGATTCACGAGTGGCGATGGGAGGTACACCACGCTGCTGGTGGTGGTGGTTTGGAGGAGCAGCAAAGTCCGTGGATTTTCCATCGAGCGAGCGTTCGTCGAATCCATTAAATGGCCGCCGATAGAAATTCCAGGCTGCCCCGACGAATAAAAGCGACGTTGTTGCGTAAATAGATGCGCGTTGCGAGTTGTTACAGAAGGGACAGAGGGGGAGGTAATCGGGAAAAAGTGCCGCGCTCCAAATGGGTGATCGGGAAATGCTTGGAAACGGCGAGGATGCTCCAATCGGACCTGGACAACACGCGAGATTACGCGCAGTCCGGATAAACCCGTTCCCTCGCGGCCGACGGGGAGGGGGCGCCGGTGGTGGTTGGCTCTCCGACTAGCCGATGCTCCGCACTCCGCCATTTATATGCGTGTGTTACGAGCGGGGTTAAAAATAACATCATCTTCGCTATTTATAGCGATTCACGAGTGATGCTACTACGCTGGCTATTTTCGTCTTATCGATAATCGAATGTAATCGCCAGCGAGCATCCACGCATGCCTACCCTACCCTACCTAGTGGTTGCTGCTCTTGGTTGGCACGCTTTCCACGAACTGGTACGTGGAATGCCTCCGGGAGGGACGCGGGGAAATTGGCGAAGGACTCGTAAACGATATTTTAATATCATTGCTGAACACGGCCATGCTCCGACTTCCTTGGCTGCCGCAGGGGCACCCTGAGAGTCGACGGCGAGAATCATCCCCCTTCCTTCCCTCCCGCAAGGTCTCCGCGATTCTTCCCCGCTTTTTTCACCCCCGCGCCAATATTCTGATTATCGCGTACACTTCTCTTCGACAACGCCTCCTCCGTGCGCAATCAGCGCTAATGGAACTGACGCAGGGGGTGAATCAGTTTAATCTGCTTTTGGGGGATACCGTCCAGGTGGGTCGTCGTCCGTCGTCGCGTCGACGTGTTTTACGAGGGGTCCTCGGATGCGATAAGTGTTCCAGAACAAAGTTGTCCGCGTAACACAGCCAGGAATCTCGGGCAAAAATAACATTACCGCGCGGAGTTTGCAAACGCAACAACGATGATAGGGATTACGACGCGAGGAGAGGGGAGGGGGAGGGAGTTGGCCAAAACTCGTTTTCCTGAGGGCGCATTCCGGCGAAACCCTTTCGCCCTCTTCCCCGATCCATGCGTGTCAAGCGACCCTAAGTTAAAAATAACAGCGGCTCGGGTATTTCTGGCGACGACGAGCCGGAGTAAAAAGCGAAAAAGAGTAGGAGGAAGAGGCAAGACCAGAAGAAGCGGAAAAAGAAGAAAGAGAAAAGGGGGAGCAAGAAATATGGAAGCTGTAGGGATAAGTATTACGAAAGGAAAGAGGACGTATCTGTCGCACGTGTCACACCAGGAGATGAACGTATCGGGATAGAAAAAAGGGCACGGAAGGATAGAGGGAGAACGGAGCAAGGAGAGAGAGAGAGAGAGAGAGAGAGAGAGAGAGAGAGAGAGAGAGAGAGAGAGAGAGAGAGAGAGAGAGAGAGAGAGAGAGAGAGAGAGAGAGAGAGAGAGAAAGACAAAGAGGGGGGAGAAAAAGACAGAGACAGAAATGGGAGAAGAGGGGCGGGCAAAGACAGGAGAGAGGGGACCCGAGGTTGCTGACCGGGAAGAAGAACGACGAGAGAGGAGACGAACGGAGAAAGAAAAGCAATGGGCGTCCTGGAAGGAACGAGACGCAGGGAATGAGGAACGAACGAGGAGGACAAAGAAGAAACGAAGAAGCTTTGCAACCTGTGGCTCCGCAGGGAAACAAGATCCATGGGACCAAGTTGCAACAGCAGCAGCAGCAGCAGCGGCAGCAGGGTAGTTCGAGGCGGAGTAGCATATTAGCCTGGGGAAGGCAGGGGAGGAGGAGAGAAAGGGGCAGGGGAGAAGGAAAGCGGGTGCATTGCGCCCGAAGCGAGTGGCCTTGACGTTGGACGACCGGCGAGGGCAAGGACGACTGCCCGAGGGATTCTTCCTCTTTTTATTCCTGCCTTTCTCTGTCATGCATCTCGGCAGCGCCAGCTTCTGCCACTACAGCCGCGCCCACGTTCAACTTCTGGGTGCACCCAGAGTTTCATTATCTCCCGAAGACACCTGGTCTGCTCCTCTCTATTCACACCGCAAACAATACCTCCCTCCCTCCTCCCCCCACGACTTGATCTCGCGGCTTACACAATTTCACTCGTTAGTTTGCCAACAACAAACTCCGTGGATTAACCGCGGGCTGCCAGAGGAACCCCATAACTTTGCGAGTAAGCGAAGCGTAGATATGGGGAAACTCGATCCGAAACCCCACTCTTTTTTCGGTTTGCAGCTTTTTTCTTGACGTTTCGAGGGATCCCTCGCTCGAGGAAGACACGGGCGATGAGGGAAATACGTTCCAGGGATGTTGCACCAGGTGGCAAATTGCACGTTGTCTCGAGTACCTGAACTCTCTCATAATTCACGTGACCCGCGCTATTTAGACACTAATGTTCATCCCTCCCCCCTCGGTTTTCGCGGGGATCCTACCGGCATCCCTCCTCCTCCCCTACCGATTCAGAAATCTCGTTCTCAGACATCAATCAAACGAGCGGTAATTCAAACGTCACGGCGACCCGTGGAACTTGCTCGTGATTACGAGGAAGCAGGTAGGAAACTGTCCAGGTGTCAGCGGCGAACGGGGAACATCCTTCCGGGATTCCTTCCGGAATTCTCGCGCGAAAAAGCAGCGAGAATCCTGCGCGGCCCCGTTCCGATGAAACCTGTTCCGGAATTCTCCCGCGATCGGTGGACGTCTTCTCCGGGGAAAGGAACTCCAGGGGTTTCAACCGCGCGCGGCAATCGGACCCACGCATCGCGTTCCCCGTAAACCATCGACGTTACTAGGTAGTGTCGCTATTTCTCGTCATTCGCTAATTTCTCGAGCGACTCTCGCGTCGCCGCGACTTCGTAGGTTTCATAAAAAATCGAGGAGCGATACGAGTCGTGGAGATTCTCTCGTTAGGAACGTCGTGGAACGTGGCCGCGCGCTCTTCCCTCCTACTTTGCGTTCTTTCGTCTAGCCGGGGCGAGCAATAACTTCGCGCAATTTACACCTAACTGCACCGCCCACGACTAATCTCCAGGCTACACCCTGCAGGTTTTCAGAAACACTTGGCGTTTCATTACCGCGAAACGCTTCCAGGGATGAGTCTCGTCTCGTCTCGTCTCTCCCTCCCTCCCTACGTCTCTCCCTCCTTTTTTTCTCGTTTACCAAAGCGGGCAAATTTGTAGCGAGCGTAAATTCCCATAATCGAATGAGTCCGATGACGATATATTGCCTGGGAGTCCGGCGCACAAAGGCTGTCGTCCTTCCCGGGCACAATTACTCTCCAGCCGTCGCTGGATCAGATGACACGCGTGTTCCGCGAAAGGCCTGATTTATATGTATCTACAAATGAAGCCGAAGCCGAAGCCGAAGCCGAAGCCGAAGCCGATGCCGAAGCCGAAGTCGAAGTCGAAGTCGAAGTCGAAGTCGAAGTCGAAGCTGAAGCCGAAGCCGAAGAAGCCAAGACCAATCCGTACATCGGACATCCCGAGCCGGTGCGGAGCTTTCGTTCCGAGGTACAAGAGCCGCGCGCTCCCCTTCGGTTTCTTTTCCCCACTGTTCTCTCCGCGGAACAAGCGGACCGGACGACTCGCTGGAATAATTCATGACAGACCGAAGCAAGAATCGTTTATCGACGCGAACGCTCGATCGGAAATCGATTCACGTAGCGATAACAGCGAACGTCGCGAGTTTCCCTACGGGGGTGGCTCCCGGGGGTGGTGGGGGCGCCCCGAGGCGAACGGTAACGACGGGTGCCTCCATGTTTTTGGAGCGCCTCCATTTTTCTGCTGGATCGTCGCGGTCCAACCACGAGAATTTCTCGCGAGTCTCGAATTCTTTGTTTCCTCGAGTATCAATCGAGCGTGGCGTGGCGTGGCAGAGGGTCGAGCGAGGTCGGTGCACGTATGTTTGTCCCGTCTCTTTGCACACTCTTCGAAATGAAACGGATCGCACTTTGAGAGAAGGAGAGAGAGAGAGAGAGAGAGAGAGAGAGGAGAGGCCGAGAGAATTCACGGCCGAAGCACAGGCGTGGCGTGGAGAGAGGCGACGAGAGAGTTGCTGAACGCAACCCTCTGTTTGCCAAAGAGGCGCGAATTACTATGACCCCTCTGTGTCAATATGTCGCCGTGGATATTTCGACGGCGGCAAATCTCTGTTGCTTCCTCCTTCGCACCGCACTCTCCTCCTCCCCTCTCGCGCACTCTTCCCAGCCTCGAATTTTCTCGACTCTCCCCACGCATTCTCTCTCTTCTCATCCTCCTCGTCTCGTCTTCCATGATTTTGCCAGGCGTGTGACGTCATCGCAGGCGATATCTCGCCCGCGCCATACCGCCGCTGAATCCAATCGCAGCTCCGGAGGATGCTTGGAGCAAACCGTGTCGCGAATTATGAGATAGGGTCCTGGCAATTTACCCGAGTATATTTATTATGCAACGAGCCAAGACTAATGATGCTGATAATGGTGCATTAAGACCGGTATCGGGACAAGATTTCGCGGGAAAAATCCGGAAAGCGCGAGGAGCATGATGAACTCGCCGGGGAAAACTGTATTAATCATCCCCACACGGTGAAATCTTTCATGAATAAGTTAGCGACGGATTAAGGGACAATTTGAATAAAGCTAATTTAACGGGAACACCTGCTGGATATTAGCGAACGGCTCTCGAGAGCCCACAGGATGCGTATTTGGAGTTTGGCAAAAATAGCAGCCGGCGATCCGCCATGGGCGAGGAATATCCCGAGAGTGCCAAGTGCCGAGTGCCGGAGATACAGACTCAAATTACAAATAGGGAATAAGATGGAATAATTTATACGAAACGTCCACCGGCTCGCCATAATGTAAATAACCCTCTCTTTCTCTCTCTCTCTTTTCCCAATAAAGTTTACGCGTGTGGAAGATTAAGTAGTTTTTCTAAGCGTACGCGCGAATGTTCCAGTATCCAAAGGTGCGTTGCGCCATCGAGGGGGTCGGAGAGGTCACTGTGTACCAAAGTGTATAAAATTGTTGCACTTTCATGGTCGTACGTCCAATCTTATGATCCGTGATGGGTATTACAAGCCGAGCCTCGGAGCTCCGAGCCCCGCTGCTGCTGCTCCCGCTGCCCGTGCCTGCCCCCTTTTCCCCCAACCGCATTAAAATAATTTAATTTAATACCCGGCAATTCCGCTTATTGCCATTGCAACATCAATTTTAATAATAGACCTCTCAGTGAGATCCTCCCGACACACTCTGGGGCGTCCGTGGCACCATGGCGTTTCCTGCGCCTTTACAGAAACTCATCAGTAGCGTAAAGCGAAGAAGAGTACCCGAGACCGTTGCTGCTATTGCTGTTGCTGTCGCTGTCGCTGTTGCTGCTGTTGCCGCTGCTGCCACGCTCGCGCTATGTATAACAAATTACGACGGCGCACAGTTTTCCTAGCACCAACCTCGAAATATCACTGGGACCCTGTGGGACCCTGGATCCCCGGTTACTCCACTACTCCTGGATCTTGCGCTACAAATCATATCCGACCATTTCCCTGCCCCTCCCCTCGCATAATCCCCCGTTTAAAGCGTAACAAGTTTACTCCCCTGGGGATGCGAAGTTGCGTGCGCGTCGTAAACTCCTGGGGATCCCGATCGATAAGAGCGATGCAAAATCGACTACCCCTTGCGCTATCCTAGGACTTCCCTCCCTAACCCTCCCCAACGACGCGTTAGTGTCGAGAAGACTCGGACCGTCGCCCGATGGCTCCTGCTCGAAAAATCCTGCGCGACCATCCTGATTGGTCGCGATGAAAATTCTTTACGGTCCATCTCGAGCACTAAAAATGATCTGGATCTGAATGGAGTCGCGCTCTCCGGTCTGCTCTGGTCGTGCCAAGGCCGAGTGAAAAAAGTCAGTTTATAAAGTAAAGTTTTTACTGAGCAGATTGGCTGTGATAAGGAATCGTAAAGCGCGCGAGTTTCTTCTGAAACAATTAACGCTGCCAGGAGTAGGGAATGAGCGTTCTCCAATTAGCCACTTGGAGTTACCTCTATTCATTTTCTGGCTTTACGAGCGCAATCCCCGAAACGCGCCTGGCCATTAAGACCAGGCAGCACACGCGAGAAGCCTCGCAGCAGCAGCGTTTTATATTATCCGCATCGCGAGCGAGCAGCGCCCTTCAAGTATCTCGCTAATTTTATCTTTTTCAAACCAACTTCCTCCACTTCCTCGACGTCCACCGACCAGTTGGATACCAGCTGCGACGAGAGTGGCGTGTCTCTCTGTCTCTCTCTCTCTCTCTCCGTCTCTTCACCCCTCTCTGATAAATTGGAGCAAAAACCAACCGAGTGGAGGAAAGGGCGATGGTTCCCCTCCCCCGCGTATCGAACCCCTCTCTCGGGTGTCTCGCATGATTTTCGTAATTTCGATAAATAATCGCGGTCCCCTCTCGGAATGTCGAGGAGATGGAAGGGGGCGGGAGGGCAGAGATGCGCGGGGCTAATTCTCTCGAGGCTCCAGGGAGCGAGTTGGTTTTTTTGGGGGGAGCGGAGCGGCGAGCCTTAGCCGGAAATGGAGCAAAGGCCGTTCATTAAGGCTACTCGCAGAATTTCCTGGGAGAGCGATATCGAGCAAGCTCTCGTACGGACATTACGAGATACCGGACGTGCATTTATATCGGTGCATTAAGCCTCGTGCAACGTCTCTGAATTCAAGCGCCGCGCCAATTGTAAACCAATTGCAGGCCGCGCGCTACCTCCTCTCTCTCTCTCTCTCTCTCTCTCGATAACCATCGGAAAACATTGAGATCGACTCGCGAAAGAAACAGCCAACTACCACCATTTCATTCCGTCGAGCCAATGAAAGTAAATGAAAGCGCGCCGGCAATCGATTTAATCATGAATTACAGAAATCCCCCCTTCTCCCTCTCTTCCACCCCCTATTCGCCACTGCCAACGCCGGCGCGCAGTCGACCACTCGCGATTTATCGCCGCGATACGCGACGAACTCTGTCGTCGATTCCTCGAAGAAAGTCAATGGCGCGAGTTCCAAGCTTCGGCGCGACAACCCGGCGAAAACCACCCCCGCGAGTTCCATCCCCTTCAGCACCGAGGGGAACGTTGCGCTCGGCCCAGTCGTTCGCTGCGCTCGCAGATTGGCGCAGTAAAATGCGCAACGAGGTCCGGACGGTGCGAAATGAGCGCGCAACAACGACGTTAACCCCCCGGAGAATCGCTGGAAGTGCGAGCCAACGGCGAGGGTCCAGTGGCGAGTCGTTATCAGTAGCTCCCTCCCCCCAGCCCCCTCCGAGAGAGAAGTTAGCGAGCAAAGTCATCGAAGGAATAGCACGAGGCTCCGCATGAAATCGCAGACTCGCCCGGTTGGCCGTGCGCTAGCAAGAAGAAAATTGCTTCCATGGGCGCGACGTGGCTGTCCAACGGCTTTCCCGCCTCCCGGAGATGTTCCGCTGCCGCTACAAGGGGCTGCGCGCGAGAGAGTACGAGCGCGGACACTCTCCGCATGCTTACATAAATTTACTCGCGCGTCAGGTCGTGTTAGCATTATTACGTGTGCCGAGGGAATACCGATCCTCGATGCCTGGCCGATACTTTTTTCGTCCTTGCCCCCAGACGACGCCGGAACGCCCCGGTCGACTCCCTTCTCTCTCTCTCTCTCTCTCTCTCTCTCAGCTTCTCCTCCCGTAGGCTACTCTCGCGGACAGATGGTAGCGGGATCGCGTTACAGAAATTGCCAATTATCTATAACATGCAATTTCTACCTGCACCGCTCGCTCTACTATCGTATTAATCTACGAGTCTTCGCTACATGACCGTACACCCCTCGCGGAGGGGGAGGGACGTCCGTCCGTCCGTCCGTTCGTTCGTCCTCTCTCGATCCTTGCGCAAGAGTGTCTTTGAAGGTAAAAGTTACGCGACGCCGAGGATCCGGGAGGAGAGACGGCGAATGGGGTTGGGGATGGGGATGGGGATGGGGGTGGTTGGCGCAAAAAAGAGGGTAGCGGTTCGAGCGACCTGGCAGAGTTCCTTGGGTTCGTCGTCGCTCCGGAGGAATCCGGCTTGCAGAACTCGAACGGGAAATAAAGTCGTCGACGAACTACGTGGGGAGAGCGACGTCCGCCTCGGGTCCAGGAGTCGCGGCTATTCTTAGCCATCCTTCCCGGGCTTCCTTTTTCTAACACGTTTATCTGCCCATAAAATTAGTCTATGAAATATTCGTCGTGTAACCGCCGGAATCATTTGTATTCAGCAACGATTCCCAATGTATAATGTATGAAGTTTTATAGGCCTACTGGCGCTGCGTGGTGGTAACGCGGGGTTAAATAAACAATCGCTACTTTTATTCGCGGCCATTAGGATTATATCGATAATTAATCGCCGCGATCCGCGGGCAATAAACAGGAGATAGGAACGCGCCTGGACAGAAGGCCAAATTATAGACCGTAAAATCAATCTGTATAGGTAGGAGTAATGGCTGCCGCTCGTATCGGGCATACCGTAATGCTTCCAGGGGGGAGGGAAGGCACTGTGTCCAAGTATCCGTATAAGCATTCATTTGTATGACAACGTTGAATTAGCAAGGCGCAATAAACTCGTGCATAAACCGCCTTTAATTCGAGACTTCCTCGAATCGCGGGGGTACCCCGGGGTACTTAACCGTGAGTGGAGGTATCAGTCCTGATTGCAGATAAGATCGGCTCCCGAGTATCCAGCATGAAAGCGGCGCGATGCTATTATAGCCGATTTTTCCAGGAGTCTGCTATCGATTTCATCGAGCACGGCGGGGAGGAGGGGGAGAGCTCAACCTGATAGAAACGACGTCGCAACCTGCCGAAGGGAAACCTTGCGAGCGCCGAGGACCCATTGGGAGATGGATGCGCTGGTAGCCATCGTCCCCCATCGTCCCAATCTTCGATCGTAAAGAAGGGCGCGTGAAACTTGAAATTGTTTTACCAAAAGTTTGAGAGAGCAGAGAGAGAGAGAGAGAGAGAGAAACCCTGTAATCCCAGAAATACGGTCGTTCGTGGCTGGCCGTAAAATTACGGGGGCCACATCGTTAAAATCAGGGACCGAGTGTATTTAGGGGGCACAATTACCATGCTGCAAAATTTCGCGATCGGTACCAATATCCGCTCGTTGTGGAGCTTTTAGCCGGACTTTGAGAGAAACGTACTCCGGCCGGTTAAACGGCGTCTAATTGCCGAAATGGCATAATTGATCGCGACCCTTCGCGAGCAAAGAGGCAAATCGATGCCTCTCAGCTTAATTCGACGTTTCTCCAGAGTAGCCTCGACTCGTTTTCGGATGCGTGCCGATAATCGCCGCTGATCTCGTACCGGCCGAAAATGTAACGCAGCACGACTTTCCCAAGATGATTCGAGTTACGCAATTGGAAGTTGAATGACACGGCGATGCCCGCTACCCCCCAGGCTCGCCGGGACTTCGGCGAAAAACAATCGCACACTCTCGTTTGCCCGCGTCTAGTTCGAGTTCCATGGCAGCAAAACCTTTTTATCACGCGATCGCAAGGGGACTTTGGTGGTAACTCGAGTGATGCAATTGCACGTTTCAACGAGACAGGCGTAATTACAAGGTTTCAGGGAGTACAGGAAGTGGAAGAAAAAGAAATTTGTCTGGCCAAACGTTGATGGTGCCGATGACCCCGGATGATCCACAGCTAGCGATGCCGAGGCTAGAGCGTTGGGGTGCAATTGGTAATTGCAATCTAAAGTCGAGGAACACGGCCGATTACAACGTCTCAGGGTGAGGAGGAAGCGGGGCAAAAAAAAAAAAAGAGTCCGGTCCGGCCGAACGTGGCGGCTGATGCTAATGATCATCGCTGCTGATGATACCTTTATTTTGCTCGTCCTTCGAATTCTGTTTGGCATTCCTGTCGAGCCTGCGTCATTAGTCTCCCGAGGTTGGCGCTACACGGCGTTACGTCTCCTTTACGAAGGTATGCGCTAATTCGCATCGCGACGGCTAAAATGCCAACAGGATTTTGCCGAGGATCAACAGCGTCGGATCCTCGTAAAAACGCGGAATCTCCTCTCCGCTCCCCCGTCTCGAACGCCATGGCGATCATCCCTCGGCAGGACGGGGTGCCCCCACCCCCTAACGCGACAATCGCGGCGAAAACGCAAGGAACCTGCGAAGCTTCGTTGCTTTCACGGAATTCCAGCGAATCGATTTGCTCGCTAAAAGCGATCGTTGATCCTATCCATTGAAATTTGCATCAAGCACTTTTTCGCGTTTGATTGATCGACGGGTCGAGCATACTCGCGAATCATTCTTCTTCCTGCGCCGGTTACAGTCATTAAGGGATGAACTGTTCGATCCCCGCTGAGCCTTTAGAGCGAGCAACCTTTAAAGCACACTGATCGATGCTGTCCGCTCTCGCGCGAGTATCAGCGATTGCCGCTGACGCTCGCCCGATCCGGTAACCTCGTTTTGCAAGTAGTACGACCAGAAATAAATAGGCCAGTTTTAGAGATTTCTTTTGTCCAGCGCGAAAATCCACTGGATCACCCCCAAAACACGTGGGCACCCACCCCGTGTCGAGGGTCCAGGTGCGCGTTGCCGTTTTCGCGTCGAACGACAACCTGGGCATGAACATGGTGGTGGTGTTGTTCCCCGTTTAAAACTGGCGCGGACAGACACCCGTGTGTGAGGATCTTGATTGAGAAATCTGCCCAAGCGCGAAATAACTATATCCAACGAAAGTCGTTCTCCTCGCGTATGAAGGATGAGTCGAGAGCGTCATCCCATCACTCGACGATCTTTCAGCGATTCCCGCTCGGGGCGAGGTGCTCGCGTTGAAAATAAAAATGGACAGATTCAAACGAAGCGAGCGTATCAAGGTCGACCCGCAGGTGGTGAACCGGTAGGGAGGGAGGAACCCAGGGAATTCGCCGAGTCCCAAGAGTATCGCGAAAGACGGAGAAACCCCCGTAAAGTACTCCAATGCCACCCCTTCAAAACTCCACCCTTCAGCGATTCAAGGTCAACGGATACCATTGGAATCCACCGGATCACGTTGATCGCGCGAACGGCGCGTGCTGGACTGAAGCATCCAGGAGTTCAAGTAGCTTCGGCTCCTAGAGAAAAATGGAGAGAGAAAGAGGAAGACGAAGAGAGAGAGAAAGAGAGAGAAAGAGAGAGAAAGAGAGAGAGAGAGAGAGAGAGAGAGAGAGAGAGAAGCCCGGGGCATCGCTCGTAGTGAGCAACGTGTAACGTTCGCGCTTTATTATTAATAGGACGATAAGATCACGGGGCATTACGCGAAACACATAGCTCGTCAAGGTATAACTGGTTCCGTGCCGAAGATAGAGGCCCTCATCTATCTCCTGCGACGTGTGCTACGAGAACACGACTGGGCAGTGGCGGTCAACCTCCTCCCCGAGACCCTCGGCGTCCACTCGCGTGTGGCCAGGGCGAACTGTGGGAAGAAGCGGCTGGAATGCAAGTGGCAAAATGACGAATGTCACCGCCGGGTCCAGTCGGCAAGGGCCAGATCGCGCGCAACCTGTGAAAAGTGGTCGCGTCCACTGGACAACGCGCGAGGAGCATCAGCAGCGGAGACCCCCTCGGCGCCGTCGGCGCTGCTAAATTTAAGAAAAGCCCTCGGGCACTCCCGGCAACCTCCAACGGGGTAAAAAAATCCGGGGTCCGATTCACGTATTCCTGGCACAGATGGTGCTTGATCGAAACTCGAGTTTTTGCATGGCAGCATTACACGTGGAACGGAACTATTCACTATCCCGATCTCGTTGATGTTTTTACGCGCTCGGAGATGCGTAACTGACGCGTTTCATTGAACGGGGCAGGCGAGGGGAGGGGGTGATTCGCGCGATTCGCCCTTAAGCACCGGCGATATCATGCCGTTCGCTGAATTTTTCCGTCGGCGGCCCCCGACGATTCCGAGAAGATGCCAGCCTTGCCAAGGCCACTCTGAAAAAGTGCCTCCGGTTTCTTTCGCGAATTCTTTTCGCGGACGGGAGAAGCCGCTCGAGAGGTGAAGAGCGTCGACCAAGGCGAGAGATCTCCTCGTGTCCCTGGCTACTGCTGTTGCTGCTGCTGCTGATGCTACCGGGAGAACACCGATGTGCTTTTTGCGATTCCACTTCCTGTAGATAATATGCGCTACTGGACACACTAATTAACGGAGCGCTTATGCCTTTCTTCACAAAGAACCTCCTGCGATATGCCCCCGAGTATCGCAGTCTGATCTCGACACCAACCTCCAGCTACTTCTAGCGGGAGATCTAGTCTGGTCCCATCCCCTCCTCCACAAATGGGTCACATGCAGAACCACTGGAGAAGAATTTTTGCAAAGAGAGAGAGAGAGAGAGAGAGAGAGATAGATGGGTAATATCGATAATCGCAATATGCCCGGAACACGATCTCTCGAGGAACCAGTCCCGACGCCGCGCGCCATATTGGCGCAGAGACAGTGGTGATTTTTCTGAAATCTCCCCCGGGAGGAGCTTTGATCGTCCGCTCCGAATCGCGCGGCTTGGCAGAGCGCGGCCTACTCGGCTGTCGATTAATTTAATAAATTGCGTCGCGCCTTCAATTATCCGCACATTACGCGTCGTCCCGGACTCCGATTCGCCACGCTCCAGTATCGAGCGTGACGAAAGTTTGGACAACGCGCCGCATTAATAAACCCGTGCACGACAGAGCGATGATCCGTTAGCAGCCAAGGACGTCTCGCTGCATTCTCCATTAAAATTTGATTAAACCCCTGTCAGACAGAAAATGACTAATTTCATAGCCGAGGACCAATGTCACAGGACGGCCAACAGTCGAGTCGTAGGAAATGCGGAACATCCTCCCGCCGTCCTGCTCGCCGCCACCCCGTGGGTAATCGTCGTCCAAGGGCCGACCAAACGGGGGAGGGAGGGAGGGCGATGGCGCTCCGGTACAGCCGACGGTGGAGAGGTGGCAATCGACGGAGAAGCCGCCGACGAGGAAGCGAGTCGGAGAAAGAGGAAGAACGAGCCAGAGGAGCGGAGTTGCTGAAATTCGCGGTGATGCTTCACTTCCCGGGGATTCGTATCTCGAGTCGCATCGTCGTACCTCAGAGGCTCCGGAAGATCTTATCTCGGCCAGAGTGTCATGGAGGTCGCGTGCAGAATTTTGCACGTACGCGAGGGAATTTCGAAGGAGCGCGCCGCCGCTGCCCGCAACACTTTGCGCGCGCGGGTCATTAACACCTCGGCCGAGGCTTTTAAACGAATCTGATTGGGAGGCTCGTGAACTCGTAAAGGAAGAATGCCCACTTTCGATCGTTCCCGGATAGCAGCTGCTGACTTCGGGTCGCTAAATAAACTGCGCGAAGCCGCGCACCGCGTCGCGTCGCGTCGCGTGATAAGGGCAGGGGGATGATCGGGATCGTCCGATTACGGCGACGAATGACCCGATTACGCGCGATGCTCGTTACTCGATCGTGAAAAGTCGAGAGGTCGAAGATGCGTCAAGGACGCGATACGTTCCTCTCCCTCCTCCGCCGCCTGACGAAACTCTCCAAAGTCCGTAGAGACTCTCGGCGTCGGTCGGAAAAGAATCCTCCCCTTCCGTTCCTTTCTCGGAATGCAGGAACGAGAGGCGACATCGTTCGCTGGAGAATTTGATGAATTTTGCTCTTCGCGAGAATCGTGATTTGTTGCCATTGATACTATTCATCCGCCTGATGAGTCCCGCTGAAAGACCCCTAGGGACCTTTCTATTTGTAACCTGCTGGTGGCTTAGCTGCCTTCGAGAAACCCGCGCGCTGGAAGGAGGGATGAGCTATTGCGCATAATTAGAAAATACTTTGCCGCGTTTAGGACTAATTACACAATAGAACGGTCAGCAACGGTAGGAAAGTGTTTACGGATTATTAACGATGATAGATGAGAAGGATAAATTAAGGGTTGTCCATTGAAATGGAGTTTTCCCTCTTAGCAGATTTATGATTATCGTGGCCGGAGCGATTTAACGAAATTATCATATTAAGTCCACGTCCGAGCTATATAGAATTCAATTAGTATTTCAGAATAATATTACGCGATTCGTGTGCCAACACACAGGCACGATAAGGTATTATCCCGTAATAAAACTAATTTCCAGATAATCAAGAACACACTGTGTAATGGGCACTCCATCCAAGAGGAGAAGGAGGAGGAGAAAGAGAGAGAGACCTTGAGGTGGTTCTACATGACAGAAACTCATTCAAATTTTGACAGACGCGAAGCAGTGAAAAAACTGAAGAAATAACGAGCACGCGAAAGTGATTAATTTCATCTGGCACGCAAGTGAATTCGCAGGACCATCTCGAATAAATAGAGACGGGGGGGGGGGGGGGGCAAAGATGAAACGAGATCCAGGTATTTTCGGATCGACTTCTGCCAAGTTCAAGAGGTCATTGAACTCTCGCATGATTATACGCGCCTGGAGAGAACCAGGAAAAGAAAGGAAGGAAAGATAAAAGGAGCGAAGGAAGAAAAAAAAGTCGAGCCCGTGGAAGAAAGGAGGAGAAAAATTGAGGAGAATTTGCGAAGATAGCATAAGTAGGCCCTCCAGGCAATAATTCCCATATTTTAAGGCGGCAATTTGCAAGCGCACCCCGCGCAACTTTCGAGAGCTTTTCCCTCCTCGTATAATATATTCAAAGTAAGATCCTCCTACAGCAAATTTTACCCGTACCGGATTTCGTTGCAGTCTTGCACCGAAATTTACCGAATCGCCAAAGATCGTGTATGTATGTGTGCGCGCGCGCGCGCTGTCCTGTAACGATCATCTTTTTTATTTCGATTCGCGCGTACTCGAGATAAATGCAGAATTTGGCCACCCCGGTTAAATCGTGAATCTCTCGTTTTACGACGAGGATAAGCATAAAAGAAAGCATAATAAAATGTCCGTGGGAGGGAGAGAAATCAGGGATCATCCAGAGGTTAGGATTACGCGCGTTCCCATCGCGCGATATTGGCATCGCGTAAGATCGGTAATTCTCGATCTCTTCCGATTCAATTTCCCCGAGGAATTCGCGAGATCCTTAAAAGTTCCCAAGGACGTTCCAAGGGAACGCGTACGTGATAGTGCGTAGGTAGGAGGGTCGAAGGGAGTACGAGAGCGAGTACGCGAAAGGAGTGTGGAAGGCAATGGTGGCTGGATGCAGATGATCGGAGATTATAGACATTAGGGACATTAGCTGCAGCGTTATGTGATTCCCCGCTGGCCCCGGGTAATACTTCCTAGAGGCGAGCGGCGTCTCCTCCCTATTCCTGCTGGAGGAATCGCCTTCTGCTTTGATATGCACCTTCCAAGTCGGCTAAGTGATTCGAAATACGTAATTTGCAGATTCGCGTGTATACCTAGTCATGTCGCAGCGATTTTTCATGAATCCAACTGTCCACCTCTTACCAGTTACGCTCCGCAATGAGATACTTCGCTATGAATCACTTTGCATGTGTTTCAATCAACGTCCAACTTGGGATCTGCCTCTAGAATCAAACTTCTCCTCCCTCTCTCTCTCTCTCTCTCTCCAGGAAGTTCCCACCAACGTAATAAACGAGCCGATCTCCTTTGCAAAAACCTCCGCGTCACCTGGATCCATCCCTGATTAGAGCGTTGGATTACTCCTGGCTTGAGATTTAACAAGAAGAGCCCCCCTCCTCCCGGCTCCTGAAACTCCTCCAGCCCGTACTTGGCAATAATAAGTCGAGTAATCTCCAGCGGTCTCCATGGGGAAGCACGTCTTCGCGAATAATTATCCTGTGGATAAAAAACCGAAGGATTCCTAGTCTAGGGAATTCCCAGAAAATGAGCTGTAGTTTGGAAACCTGCAGGAGGAGGAGGAGGAGGAGGAGGATGATATCAGGGTTGCCGAGGACTTGGCTGCAGCGGAGGTAACGAGAGAGAAAGAGAGGGAAAGAGGGAGAGAGAGACGGGGTAAGCTAAGAAGTAACGAGAGAAGGGGAGGGAGAGACGCGAGAAGGAGAGAGAATTAACTACGAAACGACGAGGGAATTACTTGGTTCTGTCTATCTTATTATCGCAAATAGAGCTCCTCTGATATCCGGTACAGTTAGGTGTAATTAGAGGAACTTCAGCGAGGCTTCTGCTAGATCCTTCTACGACGCTTGTTCGATTATCTGGCATTATTTCCCTGAAATACCGTCTAGACGACTAAATAATTTTTATCCGGACTCGATCCTCCCTCTCTATAAACTATGAGAAAATACATCCGCCTGCTACTTTTCTCACACACTCGCGATCCACCATGTCCGACCTATCGAAACCTAAAAAGTAACTTTCCACTGCCGAATGATGCAGAAACTTGGAATGATTCCTAAGTAGTTTGTCACTCGAACTTTGCGCAAGGTGTATCTCTCGATATCGGAGACTCTTCTCCGTACGCAGGGATATGCAGTCTATTTATAGAGAGCAGCAGCTTGTATGACTTATACAATGCGACGTCTATCCTAGTCTTAATGCGGACAGGCGCCAGGGGGATCATCGATTCAAGAAATTTCTGCTCTTTCTTGCTGTTTGTATTCTAACGAAGAGTTATCAGATTACAAAGATATTAGACACCCAGTCGACCCTATCGCAAACTTTAATATTCTTATCCCGATTAAATAAACGGAGATTTTCACGGGAGGGAGAAAAAAAACTGCTAATAGCTTGAGATAAAAGTGTGCGAGACGGTACTTAAGGAAACTCTATACGATGGAGGAAAAATGGAAAAAAGCTCCTTAATAGCGTGCGATCGTTCTATCCTGAAGCGACATCGAAGCTATCTTTGTGAATCTCGTGGAAATAACCCAATCGAGGAATCATTGGGTCGTCGTTTATCCTTTCGATGGAAAATCGTCCGATGCGACAGTAGCGTGGATAAACGTGGATTATCTCCAATGGCCAGTAACATCTCTGGCTGCCGTTCCCTCTAACAGTGGAGCTAGAGTGTCTCGATACAATGAAAGTGGGTCCATGTACGGTATTCATCGGGGACCATTCAACAATTACAATGTAAGGTTCCGAACGGTTACAAGATTACATCTGAGAGTTCAGGATGTATCTCGAGCAGTGGATCCTAGTTCTGAAAAAGGGGACATGAAATCTATCGATTTCATGGATTGATGGGTTTTATTGGCGCGCACAAAAGCGATGAAAGACGCGAGGATTTCCATGTTTTGCCACCATAAGACTCTAATAAAGTGTACGCTCTTGATAAGAAAGCTACGGAAAGTGATATTGGAAGCCTTGTAGATTAACCGTTTCCATCATAACGGAACAAGCGAAAGGAGCAAAGCTGCATCTGGACAACAGAGCAAACCGCAGGATGTGCCATGGTGGTTTAAGGATAATGGAGCCTGAACCTGGTATCGCTCGACATCAACCGCAGACGGTGTCGACACGGGCGCATAAACTCAATGGACCATTACCAGCAATGTTTACGATTTCAATTACTGTCCGCCTGATTGGCGATCATCAGCAGCCCGGGCCATCCTGTTACGGAGGTTGCAAGGAAAAATGTCCAGGGGACCCGATCCAACGTCAATTTGCGAATGCTCACAGTCAAATCGATGATCCGATACGCGAAAATTGAAAGGGTGCCTGGAAAATGGATCTCGTTCGTTAAAAAGAGAGAGAGAGAGAGAGAGAGAGAGGGGGCTAGTACAGTACCCGAAGAGATCCAGAAAAGATCTGACGATTCTCCCCTCCTCCCTAGTCCAACTTGAATGAACCGCACTTTATCGTTCCGTCTCAATTGTACCTGGCCCTCGTTTCGTTTGCTAACGAAAGCTTCGTTATTCGTTCGGAGTATAAAGTCGCTAAATAGAGCCTCTGATTTTAATTGATCACCGCGATAGGATGAGATGATCCGCTGATCAAGGAGCAATCCAGAGTCGAGCACCGAGATCCCGAGGTCATTACCGAACGACTTAGCTCGGCTAACGACAGAGCGGGAGCTTTCGGGAAACTCGAGTGAAATTCTCAGGAGGTCCGTCGTTTACTACATTTTAATGCGACTGGCATAATCTCTCCTTCGCGTATCACGTGGGACAAGACCAACCGCGAAAACCTATACACGAGGCGGAAGCTGCGAGAGATTAACGCACGTGTAAAATTGCGTCTCCGTACCAGGTGTAGCCCACACATGATGGGAACGTCCTGCGGAGGTCGAAGTACCGAGACTACATAATCACCTCCGACGACTCGCGCTTCCCCGCAGGAATATTCAAATCATCGCGGAGAGCAGGAATTTCAGGAACAATGGGAGGCTAACTCTAATTGCGGTGAATCAGCGAAAGATCCTGTTTGGCTCGTTGCGTCGTCGTGGTGCACGCCACCGCGAAATGAGTTCGAAGGGCTTAGTCCAGAAAACGAGATAGGGCCCAGAAGCCGGGAGCAGCAGGCGGGGAGGGAATCCAAGCGGACAATTTTGCGAGGAAAAACAAAGCGAAAAGATCCTATCCATCGCACGATGACTCAGAGTAGTGGGTTTCGTCTTGAGAAGCACGAGACCTTGACCAGGGTTTCGCTCTCGCGTAGAAATTAGTGATAATTATATAGAACTAGCGGCACCCAGCAGCAGCACGCAGGTGCAAAACCCTAGAATATACCGCTGCTGCTGCCGCTGCTGCTGCTGCTGCTTCTGCTGCCTATTCCTTTGCTCTCTGCTCTTCGCAGAAACGAAGCAAAGTGAATGATTCAGAGGGGGCATTTTATATAGAGATTCAGCAGTCCACTCCATCGAAGCGATTATAATCCTGTTAAATGACATGAAATTGCAGGAAACTAAAGGTAATTCCAGACGGTAAACTAGCCTGCTGTGTCAACCAAGACAACGAGAAATGAGCGGCGATGGCTATATAACTCGGCGGTGCTAGGAATTTACCGGGGAGAGCCATTGTAAGGGAGCAGAGTTAACTGGTCAGTTATTTATAACGCATCACTTGTGCATTTGCCTCCATAATGACCAGCGCATGTGCGTCGTCTCACTCGTTAAATATACTTTCCGCAAATTGCGCCAACGATATTATTCTTTGGCGAGTCGTGTCATTTCCATATTTCTTACCTGAAGTCGTCGCTCCTTGATCTCTACATTAGCCGAGTACCGCAGCAGGAGAATGCCGGGATGAGTTTGCGATACCTCTAGAGTCGGCTACGAGCGAAACATTCTTACGCGGAACGAAAGGAAAGGAAAGGAAAGGAAAGGAAACGAGACGAGACGGAGGTCTCGTTACTCGCGTCAATTGATAATTAGGCAGGCTCTTAATCTCAGTGGTGATTTTACGAGGGTTCCTTTACGAGGGGATTACGCAAGGTCCAGTAGTTTTGGCGAGACATCGCCTTTGGACACATTCGTCCATTCGGAGATACGAATCGCCGTGGAGAGACACGACTGGGGAATATTAAGGCTCTTCCTTACACGGTACCTGGACTGATACCCATACTAATTTTTCGGCCCGAGGTACAAAGTATAGCACTTGACAGGTGGCGATTAGTTTTACAACCAGTAGACGATCTCGTACTCGTCTCGCGTTGCCTTCTACCCTCTCTCGGCTTGACGACTTGTGGTTCCGCGAATCGAATCATAAACACGAGCATTGCCACAGAAATTTACTAGCCCCTGGTACCCACCACCACCACCACCACTACCACTGAAGAAATACATTCGGCTGAAAGCGCAAGCCTTTGGACGAGCTCTAGCATCTCCCATTCGATATTTTTGCTAAATTGGACGACCGAGAAACCCCATAAATATTGTCAGGAACTGAATTAGATGTAAGCGTTTAGCATACATAAATTCTCGGCCAATCGTTCCACGAAATATCATTTCTTATATGGTCCAAGGTCAAAAAAAAATAAGATCAAGATCGCTATCTCCTTTGAGTTTAGAGAGAGAGAGAGAGAGAGAGAGCGCGCAGATTGCAGGATGGGTTTATTAAATTTTGAGGGGCACCACCGCTCAGCTTTCAAACCCACGTCCGGTGGTTCGGTCGAGTCTCGGACGATGACAAATCAAAACTGAAGGAGCCTCTGTAAAATTTACAGCTTTGAGAGGGTCAAGACTTACCTTTAAGCTGGGTAGTTTCAATCGCGAACATATTTAAAGCGAGAAGCTGTAATAAACGCGTGCCTGGAAGTGGAAGGGGTGAGTGCTGCAATAGAGCTCTGAATTCTCGAAGCATCTGGACACTAGCCTCTTGGAAAGTCTCCATTCTGAAATGTAAAAGAATCGTCAAGTTGGCACTCTTCCGTTCGCAATAACGTGTTAACGGTAGACTAAGGTCTCCGGATAAAAGCGCGAGACACTTCGAAATACGGGGGCAGGGGCAGAATCTTCACCCCTTGCTACTCAAAGTGACAATATCACGTCAGGTGTCACTGACGGTATCGACCCGAAAAGCGAGGAATGAATAAATGAGGATGTCACAGCCAGGACACACTCTCCGCTCGATAGGATTTGCATATTTAAATAATATTGTCTGGATAAGGACATCGACCCACGGTCTCTAAGAGCCGAAATTACCTAAAATCTGCGCAATATCCGAGGAAACGCATGAAACAGCCCAACCGAATACGAGAATCGCTTGAAATCCTATCGGAATTAATTTGACGAGGGCGTGCAATTCATACGTTGAGAGAAAGAAAAGCAAAATTTCTTTTTCACCATGAAACGATGGTGGAAAAAGCACCTGCCACGAGTGTTCGACAAAGTTTGCAATCGAAGAGAAGAGACCCCTCCACTCGGCCGTGTTCTCTTTTCCCTGTCTCCCGACGTCTCTGCAAACTGTTTGCTTCCCTCCGCGCGCCTGTTTTTCCTCCTTAGCCTCCCTCGCATTAACTCTTACACAAACTCCTCTCGAACTATAACTCTCAACGGACTGGTTGTAATTAGGATAACGGCCAACCAGTGCTAATATCTCGGTATACATTATGGCACAGGTATGCAGAAAGGGAGAAGGAAATCGGGAGAATCGAGAAGGGTGGCGGCAGGGGAAGGGAAAGCGAACGGAGAGCGAGAAAGACGAGTAGCAGGAAAGAGAAGGGGAGAGAAAACGTGGGGGAAAGAAAAAAAAAAAAGAAACGCGCGGAGTACGAGAGGAAACAGGGCCAGGTCCAAGGCTTTTCTTATTAATGCACTGATCTCTAAGATCTCGAGTTCTTTGCTTCTTCTTTCCATAATAAGTCCGTCCATCCACTCTTTCTCACACATGCATAACTACATATAAATAGCAACTCGCACGTCAGGTTAACCATGCCGTGCCGCGCCATGCCGTGCCAGCAAACGAGCAAACAAATTACTACAGCGCCTCGCTAAACGTGGCAAACATTAGTAGGCTCGTCTTTAGAGCAAATTTCAGATGATTCGTGTAATGGCCACAATGAATTCAAAACATCGAAATGTATATTTTACATTCCTGCGAAGATACACACTGCTCGAGGATCACAATTCAAGCCAGCCGGTAATGGATGCGTTGTTAATTAACTGGAATTATTGCGGGCCGCGGGAACCCCGCGCGGAAACTAGTGCATACCTCAGCCGGAACAAGTGTACAAGCTGTAATGTACTTGAGGAGGGTGAAATGGAAATGCTGGCGAACGATTGCCAACTATGCGGGGCGGCGGCGGCGGCGACGGCGACGGCGTTTACCCATAATAAGCGAGCATTTGTCAAAAAAGGAGAATTTATCGATGTCCCAGGGTTGTAAACACACGAGGCAACACCACGACGATGCGCGATCCTCGGGGAGTGCGCGAGGAGCAAAAGGATCGCGCACGAATCGAGTGACCGGACGAGAAGCGCCGAGGATCCCGAGTAGCCAGAGACCAGGCACCACCGCCAGTGCCCCCCTCCCCCACGATGATGGATGCTCGTTAGTTAACATCCCCTTAATCCCAAGACCGAGAAACGTCGAGACGAGTGGAAATTTCCCCAAGCTCGCGCCGATCGTCCGATCGCGAGGCGGAAAAATGTCGGGAGCGCGAAGAACGTTAAAAACCCCATAGAGCGAGAACTCCCATGGGTTCTCGCCGTTCATCCAGAGGGATGGTCGGCGATGGTGGCGGAGCTATCGGAACCGGCGAGTTCGCGATAATCGGCGGCGAGTCGGTTCAAGGCTAATTCCAGCACTTTGGTGGAATCGAATGATAAAGGGGAACGAGGATGCCCCGTGGGGATCCCGTAACTCCTCACGGGGGGAAGGGAGAAACGGTGCTGAGCGTTATCTTTCCCACAGCCTCCTTCCCTCTTTCTTGCGCTCCTCCTCCCCCTCCGGGCCCCCCTCGGAGTCTCCTGGCCAAGCCAAGTGCACAGGGACGCACAGTGGCAAATTTACGGTACGTAACATCTCACTCGCTCGATCTCCCCGGCAGTTCGCCGCAGTCCGGGGAATTCGTGACGTAAGCCTCTCTGGCGATGGGGAAGAGGCACGAATCAAGCAAGACCTGTCCGCGGGACCAGTTCGTGCCACTTTGTGTATTGCACGAGCGACTCTCGCGTCGCTTCGACCTCTGGGCGATTGGTCGCGCGACGTGTCGACGTACCGTTAGCCACCGGCCACTCTTCTATCGGGCCCCGAAGAACCGTCCCGGCTTAACCCTTTGACTGCTGACTTCTCCCGGTGCTTCTTTATCCTCCCCCTCCGCTCCTTTCCGTCTCCTCTTCTCTTCGCTTCTCCGCCGCAGCAGCTTCGACCGCTGCTCTTCGCGCTTAAGAAGCTCATAAACTGTCATCAAACCGCGTAAATGCCACGGCCAAGAAATATGCTTGATTATAGAGACGAATGAAGCACGTTAATCCGATGGAAGAATTCTCCTCCTCGATTGTGGGTCACGCGATAGAAATATGATGGATCGCGCATATGGACCTGGCTAAATCTTCGGGTTAAATCACAGTTGCAGCGTTATCTGATCCGTGATCCCCGATGATTCCTGGCTCCCAAGGAATGCTCGGCGAGAAAATAGGGATGGGGGAGGGGGGAGAGAAAAGAAAAAGGAGAAAAAAGCAAGCGCGAGTCTTCCCCGTCGCCGAAATCCGTGGAGAAGACGCGAGGAGCGCGACGACCGCGCTGTTATCAAACCCCGGAAGTGGTCCGAGGCGATCGGCCAATAGCCGGTGGTCACGGTACCTCCGCGCCGGATAACACGTAGCTATCTCACGAATAACGTAACTATTGAAATCAGACACCTTTGGCATAGCTGGAGGTGCGGATCAAGGTGCATTCACACGCCTGTGCTCGGCCGCCTTGTGTTTCGTCGTTGAAAAAGACCGTTACCCGCCGACTGGTCTCCGCCAAATGACGAAGAAGTCACGTTACCATCACCGTATATCAATCCGATGATTTACAAAGACATCCCGAACACTACGTATTAAACTTAATGGCTTCCAAGTCCTGCCGAGAAGCGGCTAAGTATTTCTCCGCGAAATCCCCATTGTACCCGAGGAGCCGTTTCTTCTCCGGCGGAGAAGAACAAAATACCGGAAGAGGACCACGAACGGTCCGGATGGGATTCTACCGAGAGAGTCAAGCTCGTCCGATCGATCGCAGCGAAGGGCAGGGAGAAAAAAAGTAAGATCCGGGGGTTGTTAGCCGTGGCGAGGTGCTGCACGTCTCGTCGAGTCCGGGGGAAATAATCGCGTTGATAGATATCGAAGATGAAGATCGGCATGTAACGAGTTGCGTGCATCCCCTGGGATCTTGCGAAGGAGCTTGGCGGAGATAGCAGTACTGCAGGTACACGCTACAGTATTATACACGGATATTAGAGATCCGCAATACCGCGAACGGAATAACGAACCACGTGAGCACGTTGCTACGCTCTTTATTCTGGATTGGTTCTCACATCCTCGGGAAGGATGTCTGGCGCTTGCTTGCGTGCAATCCACCTCCATTCCAGGCTTCCTCCTCGATCGTAAACACGCGCCGGCATTATTAACACTTGGACGGATAGGTGCATAACACACATTTTTACTGACTAGCCTTATATGGCACTTGCGCTTTGAGCACCTTTTCTCATTCCAGCCATCTTTATTTCGCGCCTCCTGCATATTCATACGCGAGGACTTGCATATTCATGAAATATTCACGGATGCATCCATAAATATGTGTCGAATCCCTCGAGCGGCCTCCACTCTCTCCTCCGCCAATGACATCCATCAGCCGCGGAGCTCCAAAGACCAATTCGAGTCCGACTGTCCATCTGCCGCGAGCGACGCAACCGCGATCGCAGCCTTGAAAATCGGGTCCGGATCCTCCTCCCGCGTGTCAACCGTGGTCGAATCGCCCGTCGAAGTTCCCCAGGGTAGCGGAGGAACGCGGTAAAGACCGACCGAAGGCATCATCCGGGAATGGAGCGAATACCGCGCGAGTAGGGATCACCGCGCTCGTGTAATTTCATAGAAAGTTACATAAGTGGCGCGCGGATTCCCTTTCGGGGTGACAGAACGCCGAGAGAGCCCTAACGAGGTTCCCTGACAGAGTCGAGAGGAGACGTTGCGATTGCTGCGAGCAACGAGCGATTAACTTTATGGCACTTTGATAGACACTAAAAACGTCATTATCGTACACCTAGGAGGGCCTACGAGCCTTAATAAACCTGCATTCGCAGAGTACGACTATCGTCGGTGAACCGTATGGCTCGGGGAACCGGATAAGCGTCTGCTTCTTTCGCGTTCCAGGCGCCATTCGATCGTCAACGGCAGTCCCGATGCTTTAAAGTGCCATCTTCGCTGCTGGAACTTGACTCTCCGCCGAGAATCGACGCGCAATCATAGTTTTACGAACTGGTCTTGTCATCCAGTTCATACCGTTAGTAATATTCGCGCGTACGCGACGTACCACCAGCACTGTTCCAAGGCTGTACCCCAGGTGCGGAGCACCTTCCACAGCCCGTTGGACTTGGCGCGGGGGTGTCCACGGTTGGGCGAAAAGGCGAATCGGTCGATTCGCGAGCAACGCGCATAGGGTCCTAATTGACGCTGTTGTCAAAACCACGCGTCTCCGGGTACCGACGAGTGGTACCCGCTCGAAATTTGCACGTGGCGCGAGCATCTTGGAGTCTTCGCGCGAATCCTGGAACTTCCAGGATGAGAGGATTGGCGGGAAAAGGGGGGGAGGAGGAGGAAGAGTTGGAGAAGGTGGAGGAGAATAGCTCTTTAGGGCATAACGGCATCAACGCGTCGACCCACGGTCGTCGTGTCACGAGCCACGTATCCCCGTATATAGGGTGTATCGGACTGTCAAGTCCAGTCATTCAACACTCAACATTCAACTTGGACTCTCAACTTGGATACTCCTCGGGGCTCGTAGGTGTTTCTCGATGGGGTACGCGAAATTTCAAGCGCTCCGAGTGTCAAGCGTCAATCGCACGAAACACGAGAGAGTTTCGTGCGAGTTGCGAAAAACTCGATGACGAGCGAAAAGTAAAAAAGGAAATAGCTTCTCGGCCAGATAAAAGAAGAGGCTGAAGAAGCTAGAAACTTAATGCTCGTGGTACTGCGGCAAACCGCCTCTATATCGTTGGGGAATAGTTATAGTGCCCGGCCCACGCGATACGTGGGTCATGGACCATGATCTATGGAACATGAGGAATGCCCCGTTATGCGCTAAAGTGCAAACTTGTTAGTCACAGAACTGGTGGCGTCGATGGGGACAACACGGTCGCGAGGAGGACGCCGTTGACAAAATTCCTGAAGAAATTTTCCCTCGACCCCCGTCGAAACCCCTTTCCCAATATTCTCCAGAGATTAGCGCGCTGAGATATCTCGCTTCTAAAAAATGCATGACAATCGACGGGGGTAAAATAAGGCGAGAACTTTAGAGAGACGGAGATGGAGAAATCTCCTCTCGAGACCTGGAACCTCTCGTTTGTTCGTTCATTCTCATTCATCTTTCTCATTCAGAGTACAAGATTCCCCTCGTTGTAGCAAAGGGTTGGGGGCCGGGGCTGGATTGCACCGACACGGTAAATAGTCACGTTGGCGATCAGTATAGATTTATTCAAGGCGAAGCCGCGCAAGCTTCGATGCCATAAATCATACCATTCGCTACCACGGAATCCTAGTTTGTATTTCTCGCCGTGTCCCTTGCCGACGAAAAACAGAGCGGAAAGGTGAGCGGGGGAGGGTCGTATGTCACGGTTAGCATGGAAGCGGGATGATTCGCGAGTTGAATTGCATCGGAATCAAGTCGCGAAGCGTGATGGAAGTGGAAAGAGCGGAGTGGATCGTCATGCGGGTAAAAGGTCATGTGGGGTCAGTGTGGTAACGCTACCGAACAGTACCCCACATGGAGAGACCCCACCGGGAGTAACAAGCTATCCCATGGCATCGACACCCATGCCAATCGACTTGCCTCTTACCTCCTCCGGAGAAGACAATGTTTTCTAATCGTTCTCAATAATATACACGTTTCCGTGCCAGCTGCGACCAGGCACGAACTTGGGGGCCGGATCTCGCATCACGTAATGCAATAAGGAAAACTTCAACACAATCGTGTTTTGCTTTATGGATCTAAGCCAGTACTGTGCCAATAGTTGGCGCGCGAACACGAATGTTCGAGGTACATCGCTAAAAGATATATTACCATAGTACATTGAATGTACTTGTAGAGGTAGTTGGATGCAGAAGAAGAAGAAGAAGAGAAGGAGGAGGTGGAGGAGGAGGAGGACGAGGCTGCTCATGGAAGAGATCCTCTCGAATACCTCGAGATACCTGAAGGCACCGAAGAGTATCTTCAACGATATGCTGGAAGAAGTGTCTTTTAAACAAAGAACAAACAACGTCTAATTTCACGAATAAATATGATCGCTCCGACTGTTGCTCGACCCTGCACGGGGATCTCGAAACTAGTTTAATGGATAAAAATGACGGTGTTCTCTCATGGCATTAACACAGCAGTACGGCTAACAGCTGAGCATATACTTGGGATAATTTCGCTTTTGCGAACCTGCTCAAGTAGCTATCAATCATGGCGTTCGGCACGTCTCTGCTCATAAATAAGTTTCAAGCAAAGATCGATGCCTTCGTAATAGAAACGTATCTGAGAGAGGAGTTTATCTGGATTATAAAATCTAAACGATTTGCGTCGGCTGCGGCCGCACGATCCCGGCGATTAAATTCGATAGGGACACGGTTGCCATTATTATTCCTCTTGTTATTATTATTGTTACTATTAATATCGGAACGACGGGTATTAAAATCGAGGACTGCAGAGAGGTTCGGCTCGATCGAGATATCCTCTAAATTCATCGAACGCTTTAACTTAATGGGATGTTAGTCGCGGTGTTCCCTCCGAGATTAAACGCTGTAATGACACACCTTGCAAATTGACCCGTCAATAGTGCATGAATTATTCTAATGGACCAGATTAAATTCCCGCGAGATCTCTCACTGGCGAGAGATCCGTTTCGATCGACGAGGCGCACGACTACCATCGAGAGCGATAACACTCTCGAATTAAATTCTAATAAAATTCTCAAGATCTTTCGGACGATGCTCCAATTCCAGTAAACCGAGTGAAATATCTTCACGCGCGGTACTCCCGGTACTCCTCCCCCCAAACCCTGTTATACTTGAAGAGCGAGAGCCTTTAATTTGTTCCATAAAGTTTCCCGAATAGAATAAATTGTCCAGTTTAACGCCGAGCTAACAAGAGCTTCGCTCTCTAAGTGGACGTCTCCAAGGTGAATCGTCCTTTAGTGGCATAATACGAGCCATTAGAAAACTCGGTGTGGATAAGAAGCTCGATAGCCGATCTTCGGGGGCCACAGTCGAATGTAGTACAAAAGGTATCGTCGTCGTCGTCGTCGTCGTCGTCGTCGTCGTCGTGTGGCTACCGCGACACGGGATACCGTTTAATTAGCTGCTCGAGTTGCCTCCACGGAGACTCAGGGTCATTCCGTAGGCAAGGGCGCCTCTTGCACCCAGACAGAATTCGCAAAGACGTTCCTCCACGCCAGGACGGACTTAATGATCGGTATGCCGTGTTATGAATGATCCCTTTATTGGCTGACATAAATCAGAATTAAGAATGCGCGGGTTATGGCCGCTCCGTCGCCGATCTTAAATATATCCTGCGAGATTAACCGATTCTAGCTCAATAAATGCGTCTTGCAGGAGACTCCGAAAAAGAAGGATGATGTATACGAGCTACGGATTATGGCAGGAGCGGAGTTGAAATAAAAGAGAGATCGAAAACTGGCGGAGCAGTCGGGCGAGAGAGGGCTAAGGCGATTTCTCCTCCGGTTGGCAGGGATTTTTCAATTAAGGTAAGACAAATATTGCTTCCTTCCAGCGAAGGCGAAGCAGCATCGACATCCATAATGGATTCGAAACCCGGCGAGAGAATGCTCGGGAGGAAGAACGCATTGGGCCTCTATCAAAATGCGCATTCTATTTCTCGAGATCGAAAAAAACGTTCAATTGCCAGAGGGAGGCCTCCTTCCTATCTTCCACTGAATAAAAGAACGAGAAGCGCCGTAGAGACTCCCTTAAATCTAATCCCGAATGCGCCTAAGACGTAGCTCAGGCAAATTTGTAATCGTTATTCCTTGGAGGCAGGAGGAACGCGCGCGCGCGCGGAAGACTGGCGAGAAAAATTGGCCTTGATAGGCGTAGCAGGGAAGAACAAGAAGCAGAGGTGGAAGAAGAAGAAGAAGAAGTAGAAGAAATGGGTCATTATTAAGTCACCTTAAATGACACGGTGGTAGGTTGTTTTTCATAAGAAGCAGCGCGCAGACAAATGCAGGAATAACTTAGAGAACACACGGAAAGGAGCGAAGCATAATTACCGCAGCCACTTAGAGTCCTATGAGAAAATGGAAGGATAATTGTGGTAAAGTAACGGATGTAGGTCGGTTCCTCGAAACTGGAAGGAAGGATTGCTCGATCGTGTTCCACAACAATACCATTATTAAAATTACAACGAACCGTGACACGTCCATCGCGCAAAAAATCAGAATGAACGATGAGAGTCATTAGGAACTCGGAGATTAGCCGCAGAGGTCCATTGAAATCCTAAGCGAGAGAAGTTTCGCGCGTCTCCCGATGGAAGGAACATCGCGCGAAGGAGTGGCGGCGGCAGCGAGCGATCCGAGGGAGCCGAATGAAAAAAATCGAATGGAAACCAAAAGCGTCGTAGTGGTCCGATAACATCGAAAAAGACGCAGTCATTGATAAAGTCATTGATAAATCAGCAGAGTTCAAGTAGCAAGCGTCTATTTTTAGTAGCAGCGAGGGAACGGCGATCAATCTAATAAGGAACAGGTACGCTGAGCCCGAAGGGTGTACCAAAAAAGAGATCTAGAAGTCATCGTATCATGATTACTACTGTGTGTAGCATATCGAAGGCTAGACGGGAGGAATTCCGATGGTCTTGACACGATGCACGTATGCAGTCGCTGAAGATGGTCGGGTTCTGGTCCGAGACTGCGGTATCCGTGGATGTCCTTGAAGCGGGCGGGGTCGTCACTCGAGAGCCACGGGTAAACGACCATCAGAAACCCATGTGTGTTACCAGTTGAGAGGAGAGACTTTAGCGTACCTTACACTCGTACTACTTAACTGCTACATCCATGCAGGCATCTCCTTTTCGCGCATTCTCTCGGCTCCCTTCTTCCCTGCTAGAGATCCCCTTCCTCCCAACCCCGTGTACCTGTACCAGGGACGATCACCCCTCCCTCCCCCCACATCCAAATCCGCGACCATTGCGAGACGTCGCCGGTCCTTCCGTCAATTCGCAACCTTCCGAGCTCGCGACTTTCCGCAATTGGAAAAGGACTTTGCTGTTCCCGAGGACGACCGAGATACGACGCGGGTCCTCTTCTGCCCATTGTCCGAATGGATCTCGCACGCTCTCGCTACCCCCTATTCTTTCTTGCGCGACGACGCGGTAAAGTCTTGGGCGATCTATAAATATCGAGGCCAAGATGGAAATTGATAGGACGCGTGGCGATTAAATATGTGGAAAGACGAAGGATTAAAATATTGGCGCCAGGAGTGAGCCAGAGAAGCATGGACGGCGGCCTGATGTATCAAATAATGATGGATCAATCGAAACAACCATAATTGTGACTAATGAACTGGGCGTATTTTACGTTCGCATCTTGCGATGGGCGTCGCACGTTCAAGTGTCGATTAATCCTGGTTCTTACACTATATTAATCGCTACTTTCCTTTTTTCACTGCACTCCTTTCTTCGGATATAGCGATTATCGATACTCCACGGTTATTAAACTTTCATTGGAGCCGAATAACATGCTGCACTCTTCGATTAAGCGATAGTATGCCCTGGCATATTTTTAATGCCTCGATTATCACTCCGACGTGTATTTATTCATACGACTTTATTATCCAAGATTGATACGGCCCTGTGCATTTCAAACCTGTCCATAGCCTTCAGTAGCAATCCTTCATTAAAAGAAATAAAACAGAAAAAAAAAAAAAAAAAAAAAACTTTAATAATAGCTTAATAAATCGCATATTATTAATGGACTCATTATGAATCAATTCAGGCTCCTACATCTCGCGCAGTTGCAGAATTTCCAGGGGAAAAAGTGTAACCTTCGGGAAGCCATCGACTGTGAATCATTACTCAAAAACTCGAAGATGAATCTCCGGAAAAAATCCCTCCTCTGTTTGCGGGACACCGGTAAGCGTTCGCTCGGGTTCATTGTATCGATAAAACACGCGGATACACGAAAAACACTATTTGAGGAAAAGCAACATGACGAGAGGTAATGCTACGCGGAGAAGCATGTTGCAAGAAGACGTCCTTGGATGCATATAACTCAAGACAGTCGGACGATGCTCGAGTAACGAACCAAATCCCATTACACAGCGGCGCGAAGAGAAAAAATCATTTTCACCTATGGGAAATATCGTAGCAAAGCGTTTAGAGAAAAATAATTAGGAATCACTATCAGCTAGAGCCACGATACTCAACGTGCGGCCCACCGATCCTTTCTTTGCGGCCCATCAAGTTTTTTTGTACAAATAATTTTTGAATTTATATATGTATTTTTTTAATTTATTACGATTATTATAATTATATATTATGGAACATTGTAGCGGCCCACGTAATGCAGCAAGTAGCATGTGTGCGGTCCGGGAAGAAAAAGGGTTGAGTATGGAGGAGCTAGAGAAATCATGTAGGAAATTATGAGAGGGGGGCGTGTGGGTATCGTCGCTCCAAAACTCGACACCTTCGCCGTGCAAGAATCAAAAGTGTCAAGCTCGAAAAACCAACCCCGTCCCATCCTTGACCAAAAGAGCGAGGGAACTCGATGAAAACACCTGATTTCAAGAGGATTTCGCGCGAGTATCGTACCGCGTGCGCGCAATATTGCAGAAAATGATACTCGGCGAGATTTACGCGAGTATAAAAGCAGCGAATTGTGATAGGTAAGTGCTCGCAAGGCAGCAGCAAGGTCGTTACGACGGAGACACCGAGTAGACCGGGGGCGGTTGGTCGTTGGTAGTTGCAGCGAGCAAAGAGACGATGAAGCGAGACGGTGGCCGATGGCGCCACGCAATTGTCAAGTAACATTTTTGCCGCCATGGAAAAATACATGAAGCCTCTGCGCGTACGTGCCAGGCCCCACGGAGTCCAACGGAGCCCATCGGAACCCAACGGGGTTCCAGGGAACACTGACTAGGGGCACAGGGGGCAGAGAACAAAAGTAAAAAGATTGAAAACGCAGGAGGGCCCCAGTCAGAGGAAAAGGGGTCGAAGGGATTCGCGAAGAAAGATATAAGTAGTCAGATACATTTCATTATGATTATATGTGCAATGCGCTATTAATCGTGTCCGACCCCTGACCAGGGAGGGGGAGGGCCTATGAGCCTTGCAGGAACCCTAGATCGATCAACTCCTCCATCCGAGAATGTTCTTGCTTGCGGACACTACTGGTGATGGTGATGGTTATGGTGACCCGTCGTTATCTATCGGTAGATCGTTTCCATTGCACCTCATTGGATCATCGGGTACTCGATTAGAGTATCGAGGTTCAATCCAGAGAACGAATTTGAAGAATACACTCGAGTCCTCGCGGTATCGCTCCATTGGAAGAATTCACCGTTGAGATATGATTATACGAGATGCAAATGTCGGGCAGTCGGACAAGGAGTCAGTGATATGGACTACGCATCTTGGACCCGTCCTCTCTCCGAGCTACTCCCTCCATACTGGAGCGTTTAAACCGCAGCGAAAAGTTATGACCGTTGAGTACAGCCTGCCAGCTACCGATCCGCATCCGAGCATAAATATTGTAACGCCACGGCCATGAGCGGCAAAGTGTTTCTGCGCCTCTTCATCGGTGACGCTGACGCCCCGGATACGGGTCGTCGAAAACCGACGATCTTTTACCCATAAATTTCTCAGAGCGGAGAATTAATCGCTACCAAAGAAGACGAGTACTCGAATGCTCCCCGAAGCCTTGAAACGAAACCAAACGACAAATCCTTCGAGACGTGGGTGCGTATGGTGCTTTGGCCTTGAATTCTCGAGTACACGAGATAGTCGGTATAAAGAAATTTATATAATGCTGGTCATTTTTATCGGGAGCAATAAGAGACGCCGCCGCTCTTCTCGTTTTAAGGATACAACTTCTTTTTCAGTCGATGCTCTTGGATCTCAAAAGCCATTACATGTTAATATAAAGTTAATGCATGTAATTCTTTTGAATTTCATCCATTAACCAAAACGAACAGTTAAATATTTTCTTTTAATCTACTTATCTTCTGTAAAACATTTAACATTTCCATCGGTTATTTCTAAATTTTCATTATCAAGGCTAAAGTAGCCAAATTGAACTTTCTCTTTGACATCCATTATGCTGTGCACTCGATTTACACTTTGTCCACTTCCTTTATAGCGGGTATAGAAAGTGTAACTTTAGTGTAGTTACACTCGCAAAACGAACAGATGTGTATGACGTCACTACCGGCAACAAGAACGGAAAAGTGTAGACTTTTCGCAAAAATGTAGAAAGTACAGATAAAACGAACAGACCTAATATTGTGTTTTTTATAGTTCTTTTTTCTTGTTCTCTCATTTTTTGTGTATTTTTCTCTAAAGTCCACCTCAGCTAGTCGCATGCAATTACGTAAACAGGTAAAACTTAGTTTGATGAATCTTGTAGCTCTAAGTATACCCTTTGTCACGACAACAAGCTTATGCGACAGTTCTTGGGAACACAGGCACAACAATGCTTAGCTACAGGGTACGTTGAACCCAGTTGCGCAGGAAGAACTTGAACGTCCTGAACGGACAAAAGCAAACTTGCCGCACGTTCATTCATTGAACTTGATATATGCGAGATCTTGGCAGGTACAAGCCATTTGCCTTGCTAAAGTGTATTTGCTTCTAACACAATCGTTTAAGATACGCGTTGATAGGTTCTATTTAGTACGAGTGAGTTTACCAAATTAACGCATACATCTATCCTCAAGGGAGTGAAAACTTTTTAAGAGAATTAATTACAAGAGGACCACGCAAGGTCCACTAAAGTTTTAGTCTAGTGCGCTCTTAGAGACGTAAATTTCCAGTTACGATCCAATAGGGAGCTATTGAAACTTTGCTATGAGGCGTATCATTACCCAACATTCTACTTAATGATAAACTATGCAAATCTAAGAAATATACTTCACACAAAATATAATTCTTCAAGATTCCTGTCTATACAATAAGTATGATGCAAATAAGACTCACCCTATTTTTGTTATCAGCTTTCCAAGGACATGCAGATAAGATGTGACGAAACGTTTATTCACCTATAAGACAGTAAATTATATATAAATTATTTTCATAATTTTTGAATGAAATTATATAAAAATAGGAAAAGTATCGTAAAGATTCTTACTTCGACACTAGTTAACTGTTCTAAATCCTCTAAATCACTTTCGGTTAATCTTGTTTCGTTAGCCGTTGCTTGCGTTGTAGTTCGCCTGACCCGTCTACCACCAGGGTGAATCCAAATTTCTCTTCTTAAACCACCACCAATGTTATTCGCGCCCTCTTTCTCCTTCATCCTAGCTCTTTCCTTCAATTCTCTTTCTTCTTTACGCTTACGTTCGGTGGATTCGTACTGAAGAACATTAAAAAAATCACAACTTGCATTTCTGATAAAAAATTTATATGAATTTTGAAAGTATTATTAAATTTGTTATGACTCTTTTTCATGCTTCTCTAAATAAAAAAACAATCCTAAAAATATTATAGCTGTGTGATGGCATTATAAAGAAAATAATTAATGAAAGTGCATGCTAATATTCAAAGATAAGGCAGTGGATGAAAAGTGAATATTAAGATATTAAAAGGGATTTGGATTTCAGGGTAATGAGTAGCGAAATTCGTCATTAAATGAATAAAATTGAGAAAAAAATCGGACATAGATAATCTTATAGAATTCGTCGCAATATCAATAATGGTAATCACATTTAACTTTTATTACAAATACTTCATAATTTTAAGTTTTACATCTCATTAATTCCAAGATTACAATTAAATAGTACCTGTGAATGTATGAAAAATTATCGAGAATTTTGAAGCACGCATTACACAAGATATAAATTTAAAAAAAATAAAAGCTACCTAGTAAAGCTTTTGCACTTTATATGATATCTAAGAGATTCACACCAAGTATCAAATTTTACTTACGTAATGTAGATACTGGCAGCAAAACAAAATACAATATTATTAACGTTAGTGAAGTAATAAGAAAGAATCTAAATTCAATGTTCACTTACCTTTTTCCTATTTTCCTCAAACAGTGCGATTAAACTTTCTCTAGCAGAGTGAAACGGATTTGATGACATAAGAGAACGCATGTAATAATACACAGCATCCAATTTTCGTCTCTAGAGAATATAAATAAAACGATTTGAGCAAGCTAATACTAAAAAAAGGACAAAACAATCTCAAAATTTAATACGTACAGCATAATGGGCTAATAAAGCAAGTTGATTATAAGGGCGTCCATTTTTTGGATTAATTTGTTGAGCTTTCAAATACCATCTAAAAATACATACCAATATATATTAATAATTTTATTTTGATATTCTCTACTTCTCTTTTGAAAATACTCACTGCCTAGATTTTCCATAATTCGTAGTCTCATTAGCCTGTTCTTTATATCTTGCTAAGTCGCCCAAAAATAAACAGATTTTCTGGGCACTAACTAAGGCCAAGCCTAAAATACCAAGCCCTTTCGGCGGAGTTGACGAATCAAGAAATATATCTAATTTGAAGTTATACGTGTTTTCAAGGCTAGTTAATAAGCCTTCTAAATAGGTTGTACCCTCATTGATAATATCTAGCATAGTACTTTTAAAAAGTTCACGACCTTCCGAATTTTCTTTAGGCATAGCCTTTCTCAACATTTCGATCATGTTATAAAAAAGTATTTTCCAAAAATGTTGCTCAACATTCTCAGTTTGACAGAATTTAATATCAGTCTCTAATAAAGTCTTTAAAGTTTCTTGTAAAAAATGCCTTATATATACCACTCTATCCCAGTTTGAAGTAAATCTACCCGAACTTAATAACCATTGCAGTTCTGAATCAGCTCTCTCTATATCGAATAGTAAATATGGATTTTTTGCTGATCGAAAACTATAATATAAATAATTATTTTATTACTATTATATGCACGTATATATAATTAAGTATATTCTTCTTTTATAATAACTTACCTTTCTGAGTAAGGGTCATACCATGGAGGCTTCATATTCCCAAATTGATCTGTTAGTGGAGGTAAACCATCTAAAGATGGACCTTGAAAACTTCGAAGCGATGTACTATTTGAAGGGCGAGATTGAAATATAGGAGTTCCTGATATCTGAGATACTGGATCACTTTCTCTAAATTAACATTTTTTATAAAAATAATTAATATATATTTTATATATGTATATTATAATAAAATAACCAATCGATTTTTTTACCTTTGGATTGCTCTATTGCCTGGTGAAGTAACAACAATAGGTTTATTAGGATTGTTTGGATCAAATAACGTTCTTTGCTGCTGCGCATTTTGTTCTCTAGAAGCCGGATGATTAGACGGAGATTGGGTAGTTTCAGGTAAAACTAGAACACCTGGTGGTTGAGCATTTTTTAATCCTGTAGGAGAAGGTTGACGCATCGTTGTATTAGCATTGATATTTGACAATGGAACTGGTTGTTGTGTTGAAACTTTAGGTGTTTGCCTTCCTTCGTCGGAATCGCAAATTGATAATTTTCTTCCAGTTCTCCAATTTTCTTCTATTAATCGATCTGATCCTCTGAAAATTGATCCATATAACGATGCAATTTTATTGGACTAAAAGGAGTAACAAGATGCTAATGCGATTAACACTTACCTATGCCTATGATGATTGTCAAAAGCACGATTGCTGCTACGAAAATTTCTGTCTTTACTGGATTCCCGACTACGTTGGCTACGCTGTCTTCTATGTTCATTCCTTCTATTACCACCACCACCCCCGCTCTTTTGACTATTATAATTATTATTTTCTCTATTATGTTGATTATTCTGTCTTTCGCGACTGTTCACTCGTTTATCTCTACTAGTACTCCTAAGACAAGTATTTACAATAATAATAATACGTATATTTTGGTTTTCCAAATCAAAGAAAGACAAAAATATTTACCTATCTCCTCTACCCTTTCTATCTCCAAACCTCTTCTTTCTACGACTTTTACTAGTTTCACTTACAGGATGATTTACAGGTATATTTGTATTTTCCCGTAAGCTTAAAATTGAAGAACTGCGACTCATATTTTCAGCTTCTAACTTTTCAGTTAGCTCTACTTCCTCACTCCAGTCCTACGTATACCAAAAGAAGATGATGCATTATACATCAAATTCTAAAATATAATACACATTTTAAAACCCATTACTTACAAAAGGTTTGTCAGTAGGTTTATTTGCTAAAGAATTAAAAGGCTCATTTTTAGATTGAGTGGTGTTTGAACTCTGATCTATATTAAGGCTGTCTCGAACTAACTCCCGTTCATTTATTTTACTATCTACTCGTTGCCTATTTAAGAAAATTAAAATTGAATAACATTACACATTAATTGCATTACACATTGGGATAAAATCCAACTCACGCATGATAAGTACGATGTGAAGCTGAAGGCGATGATAAACCTCTACGTTGATTATCAGGTGAGGTTTGACCTCTATGTGAGTTAGATGTGGAAATTGCAGGTGACATAGATGGTGATGGTGGTATTACACTATCTGCTCTACTTAAACTTTCCATACTAGTATACATTGTACTATTGCTTCCGCGCCGATCATAAGATCTGATATTATTAGAAGCATAACTATGAATTATATGTTTTTTATTAGAACCAATCAATTATATAGAAACAATAAAACAGTACCTATTTATACACTCCTGACTCGGTGTGTGAGATCGTGAACTAGGAGCTGAACATTGATCAGGAGTAGCAGACCTGACAACACTGGGTGGACCATCATCCTCAGATTTAAAATGACCCCTACCTCTACTTCTAGCTGGTACAGTGTTAGACCAATTTGATTGAGGTGGTAAAGGACCAGATGGTGGTAAATTTTGCATTGTTTGAGAATGTTGTACAGCTGGTGGATATTTGTACATGGATGATCCCTATAGGGTTTTAAATGTTTATACTCAAAGAATAAACATTTCAGATATAGTATTTTTAAGAGGAAAATAATAAAATTTTACTTGAAATGTCACTGTACTGCCGTTCCATGATTCTTCTAAAGGAGGAGGCGGCGTTATACCATTATCCAAAAGATGTTTCCTTTGAAGTCGTGGAGGTAAAGATTCTAATTTTGAATTTTGAAGAAAACCTTCTCTCATTCCTCTTTTGCCAGATGGGGGTTTCCCCTGATATTTTTCTACATGACTTAAAGGTTCTACGCTACGTGTATCGCGAGTGCGAGAGGATTCCTTTGCATTATTTAGTGCTGTATTAAGTGGCTCTGAACCCTAAATAGTATACATAATTATATCAACTGCTAATGAACTTCTTATTCTCACGTTTAAAGTACCATAATCTTTACCTGTCTCATTTCTCTAGTATTATCTCTTCTATTGCCATTATTTCTAGATGATGCAGGTGAATCTGATCTCCAACGTTCCTCATTTTCATTACCAAAACGATTTCGACGATTGCCTGAATATCGTTTACCATGGTCATCTCTATTTCTGCTACTGTTGTCTCTATCCCTACTACCTTGTCTGCTAGAACGGTTACGAAAACTGTCATTTCTATGCTTATTGTTGGAATGACTTTCACGATCAAAACTAGCTTCTCTTTCACGATCTCCTTCCCATCCACTGCGTAGTCTTGTAAAAATAACAAATTCCATTAATTAATAAAAAGTAGAGGATAAATGCATAATATATATTACTAAATCCTATTTTAATATTAACCTATTGGTTCCATCTTGCTCAGCCATTGCTTCTTTTACTTTTTTAGGTATATATAATTGTTGTTCTGGTTTTTTATTTTTCCGTCTTGGATCTCCTCCCATTGATAAATGTTTAGAAGAACTTTGCATATCATCACTGTTACTATTACTTTTGTAATTTATATGAGCATCATATAGCTTATCAGATATATCATCAACTTCAGATAACATAGAACAATTTTGTTGTCTACCAATACTTGGTTGTTTCAAGCGCTGCTGAATAGAACTTGTTTTAGGTTTTTCTGGAATATTATTTTCATAATCAAGTTCATCTACAGATCTTCCTGATTTTCTTAGAGGACCACTTCCAGGTCTATACAAAGCTTGTGGTGGAGCTCTATTACCTCCACCCCGTAAACCAATTGACCTATCTTTATCCAGTTTGAGCTCTATTTGATTATCTATAAGAAATTGAAATGAAAATTATATTTTTTACTTAAAATATATAGAAATTAAGAAGGATCAATACACTGAGTATAATTTTAAAAACTTTCATAATCTTGCATTTGATTATTCAAATTTTTATGAAAGAAAATGATTATTACACAAAAACAGAAAATATGTCGTAATATATAGATTGTATTGACTGTTGACGTTCTTCATAAAACTTAGCAGTAACAAATTAATATAAAAAATAAATTTATCAATAAACAGTAATCATTATTTTAAACACCATTCAAAGCGTTTAAATTATTAAAATGATTAAATAATTCACTTATTTAAATGAGAGATATTTTGTAAAATAATCAGAATTTGATACTTGATTATATTATAGGTTAGCTTGTTTAGGTAAGGTTAGCTTGGTTTATTCACTTAATAAAAGACATGAAACTTTTCCACATCATAGCAACTTGAAATAAAATTATTCTTAAACTGTAACATTACTAGTGTTCATATTACAATTAATATCACTTGTTCCTTTGTACCTTGCGAAATTCCTCCTTTTCTGCGTCCTTTGTCGCGGTTCGCCATATTAAAATACAATCGGACATCAAAATTTCTGTAGGGTCAACGAATAAGATTCAAACTATCGTATCATAACTCTCGGTCGATAATGGCTTTGTGAATTAAGAGGATGTATACCCAATAGATAATGCCCGTTCCGGGGTTCGTGGCTTCACTAAGTCCAGTACATAGCGCCATCGCAATCTGTGGCTGAAGCTTAAATTAAATAAAAAAAGGTATATGAAGTGACACTGTCGTGTGTGTTCCGAAATTATCTTCACATTTTCATCGCTCGATCCATAATTAAAAACACCAATGAGATCCATCCGTCAGGATCACCAAAATCATGAAGAAGTAAGCTTGAATGTTTGCGAAACTTCGGCAATTTGATACTAATTATGAATACGGTGTCCGTCTGGCAACCAAGAAATATTATAAATAGCAATTAAAATCCAATTAAAACTTGGATTTTTCGTAAAAATCTAAATCTCTCCGAATCACTTCTAATTGCATAGGGACTTTTAGTATTCGTTAGTTAGAATGCAGTCCAGAAGGTCTCGTCCAAAAAT
The DNA here is from genome assembly GCA_037305995.1 of Sclerodermus sp. 'alternatusi'. Taxonomy (NCBI): domain Eukaryota; kingdom Metazoa; phylum Arthropoda; class Insecta; order Hymenoptera; family Bethylidae; genus Sclerodermus; species Sclerodermus sp. 'alternatusi'. The sequence goes on from CM074553.1 coordinate 2,390,264, forward strand.
ATTCATTTTTCTGGGAATGGCAGCACTTTAAAGGTCGAAAAAATTTTGAGAAAACTCCAAGGGTTACCACTTAGATTTTTCTCAAAAATCGACATCTCTCAGAATCGCTTGTAATTCCGTAGAAAGATAGTATTCGATAGATAGAATGCAGCAAAAAAGGTCTCATTCAGATATATTCATTTTTCTGGAAATGGCAGCAGTTTTAAGGTCGAAAAAATTTTGAGAAAATTCCAAGGGGTACCACTTAGATTTTTCTCAAAAATCGACATCTCTCAGAATCGCTTGTAATTCCGTAGGAAGATAGTATTCAATAGATAGAATGCAGCAAAAAAGGTCTCATCCAGATATATTCATTTTTCTGGAAATGATTTTTCTGTGCGCGACTCGGACGCACTCTAGGGGATTCTTATAAGAATTATCGTTTCGTTCATCTGTACGAGATTCGATGAACTAATTCTTTCTCTGTTTTGAGATCAAACATTCGAATATTTTTAGCATAATCCTACTTTTTGGATTGAGTTTTCATTTCTTAGAAGATATGATTGAAATTAGACTGTAATGATTTCTTTAAAAAAATAGAAAACTTATACAGAGCCCTTTTTTCGATTAAATTTCTTATATTTTTACAAAATAAAAATTGTTAATGAAAATCTAGTAATTTTTATTTTTTTTATCGATTTTTAGAAAAAACGCTCTGTACAAAGTTTTCTTAGACTTTCCTGATTATCCATGTCAAACGGTTTTCAAATCCATTCATTTTTTAGGGAGAAATCCGAAAAGTACGATTTTTAGTCGAGTCTACATCTTCTTTATATACTTTTAATTAAATAAAGATAAGATATTGGAATAATATAGTTTAATGAATCCGATAGCTTATCTTAAGTTTTAGATAAACTTTAGTTTGTAAACATTCAAAATCAATGAGATGAAATTATAATGTTTGATCTCAACTTTTTTACCTACTGAAGAATGCATTTCTGCATAGTTCAGACCATAGACTTATGATGACACTGTAATCATGGACCTCAGAATATGTGGACGGAGCCATATATATAGATATATGCCATGACTTTGTTGTATGTGAATTACGATATACAAGAGGGAAGCTTGTCGACATATTGCAAGCAGCACTTCGGTAATCATCAAATAACTTCGGAACTACACAAATATGTGAAAGAAAATGAAGAGAAATGAAATTCGTCTTTCGATGACTTCCGATGCTATCCGATAATTACCGAAGTCCTACTTGCAATATGTCGACAAGCTTCCCTCCCCTTACTGATAAGTTGCTACCCCCCTTGAATTATGCTCCGTCCATATGTTCTTAGATCCATGGGTAGTGACTGTACGTTGTATGGCTTGATTTCCGATTAGTGTATAAATCCATTTTAGTTTATGTTTGTGTTTATCAAATAAACATATGTAGTGTCATCAATTTACATCAAAACAATTAAAACTATCTTATTCCATTACAATATATAAATGTAAAAATGAAGAAAGAACGCACTGCTGATAACAGCCGACCTTATAAATTATAAGTATTCTTTTAAACTACAAATTTTCATTTATAAAAATTTGTTTGGATTCCATTATGTGGTTTCATATAAAATTTAATATTAAGTTTTACATGTAATAGATATTTATGCTATTATATTTCAAGAAAACTTAATTTATAACTAAAAATATCACCAAATATAATTATTTTAAATGTAGTATTTTATATAAAAACTCAAAATTATGGAAATTGTTACTTTACAGCCCATCAAATACTAAGTTTAACAGGTATAAGTTTTCAAAGAAAAAGTATTATTGTAAGTAAAATTTTTGTGTGTATACTAAATGGAAAAGTACTGCTATAAATTAAGTTTCTATTTATATATATATATAGGGATTTGTAGAGTTGACCATAATACCACTTCGTGATACATTAAGATTCATAAAGCTTAATGCTAAACAGTGTAGAATTTATAGAGTTTGTTTAAATGATTCTTATGAGGCTCCATTTCAATACTTTGATCCATTTTTAGATATTTGTCAAGGAGATGGGAAACAGTAAGTCTAAAATTTTTGATAATATTTAGCAAAGATTGTATACTAAATGTAAACTTACATATTATTTATAGACGATCGTTAGAATTCTTTTCTAATCTGCATTTAGCAGCAGCACAAAAAGTTGATCCAGATAATAATGCTGGCGAGCTGGTAGTTCAGATCCCATCTGATGCTTCTCATTTAGTAGCTGAAGGAAGAACATTGCGAATTAGTATAGAATTTTCATTGGAACAACCTCAGGGTGGAGTACATTTTGTAGTTCCAAATTGTGAAGGAACTTTAGCGGAGGTTTTTAAACTTTTAATATAATACTAAATGGATACAAATATTTAGATAAATAATACTTTTAAATTATTAATTTATTTTCTAGAGGGGTGCACATATGTATACCTATAGTTATGAAAATTCCTCAAGATTATGGTTTCCCTGTATTGACAGTTTTGCAGAACCATGTACGTGGAAGCTAGAATTTACTGTTGATGATTCTATGACTGCTGTGTCTTGTGGAGACTTAGTAGAAGTAGTATATACACCTGATATGCGTAGAAAGACCTTTCATTATGTTCTTAACACGCCTGCTTGTGCACCAAATATCGCATTAGCTGTAGGGTAAGAATATTTTGGATTTTATTCTAATGTGTTAATAAAAATATTAATGAATTGAGTATTTTAATATTTTATTATTAAAGGCCATTTGAAATATTTGTCGATCCATATATGCATGAAGTAACGCATTTCTGTCTTCCACAACTTCTACCATCATTAAAAGTATCAGCAAAATATATGCACGAAGCTTTTGAATTCTATGAAGAAACTTTATCAAACAGATATCCATATTCTTGCTACAAACAAGTGTTTGTTGATGAAATAGATGAGGATATTAGTGCTTACGCTACAATGAGTATATTAAAGTAAGTAAATAGTATTAAAATTTATTAGAAATATATATATATATATATTGATTTTAATATTTTTATTTTATTAAATTTAACATTTACAGTACTAACCTGTTACATTCAACTGCAATAATTGATCAAGTATACATAACTAAAAAAGCTATGGCACAAGCTATTGCAGAGCAATTTTTTGGTTCTTTCATATCTATGCAAAATTGGTCTGACACTTGGTTACCAAAAGGTATTTCAACATATCTGACTGGTTTATACGCCAAAAAATGTTTTGGTAATAATGAGTATAGAGAGTGGATTCAGTCTGTAAGTGATAAGTTAGAAATGCTATCGTTATCTTTTGAATATATCGTAGAAGTTCATAACAAAAACTTTTTAAGGAATTACAAGAAGTCGTAAAATATGAAGAACAATTTGGAGGAATTATTTTGGATCCGTCTCAGCCTCCAGCTCCATTACCTATTTTAGCAAATACGCCAGCACCAGCTCCTAGAATCCCTGATCCAGGATTTTATTTTCCTATTAGAAATTTACATACAATGTCTCCAAGATACATAGAAGTTCTTCGTAAGAAAGCACATCTTGTTATAAGAATGTTGGAACATAGGATAGGACAGGAACTATTGCTACAAGTATTTAATAAACAACTGTCCTTAGCAACAAATGCTGCACAGCAAAAGATAGATTCAGGTCTTTGGTCCCACATGTTAATCAGCACAAATGTTTTTACAAAAGCCATTTTCACTGTAACTGGCAAAGATATGGCTGTGTTTATAGACCAGTGGGTTAGAACTGGTGGACATGCAAAATTTAGTTTAAGTTTCGTATTTAATAGAAAAAGAAATACTGTTGAACTAGAAATTCGACAAGACACAACACATCAAAAAGGAATTCGCAAATATGTAGGACCTCTGTTAGTTAACATTCAAGAATTGGATGGTACCTTTAAACATACTTTACAAATAGAAGGGACAGTTGCAAAAGCAGACATTACTTGTCATAGTAAAAGTCGTAGGAATAAGAAGAAAAAGATTCCATTGTGTACAGGGGAAGAAGTAGATATGGATCTTTCTGCTATGGACGACTCCCCAGTATTATGGATAAGATTAGATCCAGAAATGACGTTAATGCGTGCTGTCATAATTGAGCAACCGGATTATCAGTGGCAATATCAATTAAGACACGAAAGAGATGTTACAGCACAATTAGAAGCGATTGAAGCTCTTCAAAGCCATGCTACTCCTTCTACCCGATTAGCTCTTACAGATACGATTGAAAATGAACATTGTTATTATAAAGTCCGATTGCGTGCAGCACATTGTTTAACAAAAGTTGCAAACGCTATGGTTGCAACTTGGGCAGGTCCACCAGCAATGCTAGCTATATTTAGAAAATTATTTGGATCAGCCTCGTGTAGAAGAATTATTAAACAAAATAATTTTACAAACTTCCAACACTACTTTTTACAAAAAACTATTCCAGTGGCAATGGCTGGATTGAGAAATGCACATGGCATTTGCCCTCCAGAAGTTTTAGCGTTCCTAATGGATTTATTCAAATATAATGATAATAGTAAAAACAGATATTCAGATAATTATTATAGGGCGGCTTTAATCGAAGCTTTAGGCGCAACAGTTACGCCAGTAATTAGCGTGCAACAGGGGACAGCAATAACAGCGGAATCATTGTCTGTTGATACCAAAGCAATTTTAGAAGAAGTTACTAGACATTTAAACCTGGAAAAATTATTGCCTTGTTATAAATATACCGTTAGTGTAGCTTGCCTCAAAGTTATAAGAATTCTCCAAAAATTTGGACATTTACCAAGCAACCCCCATTTATTCAGAGCCTATGCTGCATATGGACAGTTCATTGGTACAGATTTTATCTTTCCATATTACGACAATTGTATTTGTAATTGGATTATAATTTTGTTAATAATTATTGATATTCTTTTAGATATAAGAATTGCTGCTCTTGAGGCTTTAGTAGATTTTACGAAGGTTGATGGTAAGTGGGAAGATCTGGAATTTCTATTAGACATGGCAGAGATGGATCCACATCCTGGTGTTCGACATAGACTTGTTAGGCTTATGGTGGAAAATCCGCCGTTTGAAAGAGGACACAAACATCGTTTAGATAAGCCTGAACTTGTTGATCGGATTTGGAACTTAATAAAGTATAAAATCATATATAATTGGCGTACAGATATTACAATGTTCTAACATCAATTTTGTTTTAGTGGAATGCTCTCTCATGATGCAAAACTACGATGTGATTTAGTTGATTTATATTATACTTTATATGGTTCAAAAAGACCTTTTTGTCTTCCTATTCCAGAACTTGCACTTATCACAAAACCTCGCAAAGCTGGCCCTCAAACTAGTCCGGAACAAGACGTGAGCTAAAATTACGTATGCTTCTTTATCATTAAAAAATAAACAGTTAATAATTCATTATATTCCTTAAATTTAGATTAAACCTAATGTACAGCATGTGAAACATGATCCAATAAACGAAGCAGACACTGTTGTCGGAAATAAAAGAAAATCGAGTACCAAAGAAGTACCAGGAACGTCTAACGGGTCAGAGTATGTTCCTGATCAAAAGAAACAGAAACAGACATCTAATGTAAGAAAAATCATATGAAAATATTAATCAAGTATTAAAATTCGGATTGTCGATTATATGTTTATAATATCATTTGATTAGGATGAAAGATCAGCATCAGCAGCTGGAGAGGGAAAAGTAAAATCGGAGTATTACAGTGATAATTCAGCATCGCTACCTGGTATAATTGGAACTCAAGGCCCAGTAGGTTTTGAGCCAGGAATGTTTAAAACAGAATCAGAAGAACATAAGCAAAAAGGCGATTCGGCAAATAAGGTATAAATACAGAAGAGATACAATACCAGTTGTTCCATTTTTACCATTATAGAAAATAATAAGATAATTTAAATAATTTTATAGAATAAGAAAAAGAAGAAGGATAAGAAAAAGCACAAACACAAGCACAAACATAAACATGATCATAAACATGGTAAAGATAAAGACAAGAAAGAAAAGGAAAAGACTAAAGAAAAAGAGAAAGATAAACCTAATAAGGAGAAGGAATCTTCACTCAAGATTAAAGATGAAACTTTAAGTTCTGCTAGTTCAAGCCCAAGTCCAGATGCAACGACTGCCACAAATGAATTTAGTTTTCCATAAAAAAAAAACTGTAAGATATGAAATTATGACTACTAATATTTATTTACTGTAATTTTTATATAAACGAAATCATGTATAGTACAATCAATTGTGCAAATGTGTAGATTACTATTATATTTGTAAATATATTTTTTAGAAAAACAATTTTAATACTATCTTATTCCCCCTTATACATATAATCCCTGATGTGCAAAAGTTGATTAAAACCTATACGATTGAATCCTACGACATTAATGAACAAAATTACATTTTCTATGAAAAGCCATTTGCTTCAATCACTTTCTAAGTCATAGTTTTGTCGAACGGCGAAATACTGTTGAACAGAGTTGAAATTGCTTACCTTTTTACTGGAATTTGTACTAATTAATTATTTGGGAACACTGAATTGCACTTAACTGCATTAATTCGTTTGAAAAGAATTAAGTGTGCGCAAAGTTGTGCGCAGAACCTAAGATGGCGTCAAGGGTGTTGCGGCAATTTCGAAGATAGAACAAGCTTTGAAAATTTTGACAACGGTCTCGATGATGGCAGACAATCAACAAAGTAGATTTGAAAAATCTTTAGGTCTTCTTACGACACGCTTTGTTACTTTATTACAAAAAGCTACTGATGGTGTTTTAGACTTAAAAGTTGTAAGTATATCAGCTATATTATAGACAAAATTATTTGTTCATTATGTTAGGTTAAGTTCTCGCGGGAGCACACGCCATATCAAGCTGCGGGAATTTTGAAAAAATACCTTTTAAATTCAATATACAAATAAATAAATAAAAACTGCATCTTTAGATTATAAATGCAAGCTAACAATGACATGTTTCTCGATATTTTTAATATTGATAATGGATTATGTGGAAGGCAATAGCATTTTTCATAACCTAGAAGTGAAATAATTTCTAGCTCACTTGTTTAATATTTTATTTCTATTTATAAATAAAAAATGATAATTACTTTTAGGCAGCTGATCTTTTGGAAGTTCGTCAAAAAAGACGTATCTATGATATTACTAATGTTCTTGAAGGAATTGGTCTTATAGAAAAGAAAAGTAAAAATAGTATTCAATGGAAGTATGTTTTTCTTTCTAGCCAATCTACTTTTAAATATTTTACTTAATATATATATGTAATTAAATATATTGTATCTATATAAAATTTTTAATAGAGGTGCAGGACCTGGCTGCAATACCCAAGAAGTAGGTGAAAAGTTAACGGATCTAAAAGATGAAATTCGGAAACTTGAAGAACATGAGCAGACGTTAGATACCCATACTCAATGGATTCAGCAAAGTATAAAGAATATTGAAAATGATCTTATTAACAAAAAGTATGCATACATTACATATGAAGATGTTAGAGAAAACTTTTCTAATGACACAGTTTTAGCAATTCAAGCACCTTTAAGTACAGAATTAAATGTACCTAATGTTTCACAGGTAATACAAATATTTATATGTAAAGTGGCTATTCTACATATTTATTACAAATAACAATTATTTATAATGATTTATTTATTTGATTATCAGGTTGAAGAAGAAGTTACAGAGGTCAATTTTGAAATGTCTTTAAAAAGTAATAATGGTGAAATTAATGTGTATATGATAGAACCAGAGTTAGCAAAGACTTATGATGAAAAAATAAATGAATACAGATCTGTGGTAGAACTAAGGTTACAAGAAGAAGCAAAGAATTTAAAGAGAATGAAAGAAGAAGATGAAAAAAAAGAAGAAGTTATAGTTAAACCAAAGAGAAAGGTTGGAAGGTAAATATACTTTTTATGTATTACAAAATCAGTACTTCTTTTTTGCTTAAGTTATCTGCTCTATTCGCATCAGACATTGTAAGAAAATATTTCTGATCTGCACAGAGCAAAAATAAATATTGGTCTAATTATGGGGATGAATATTTGCAAGAAATAAAATTATTCATTTGGTATAGACCATACAAAGCCTATTATAAAAATTAAAGATACTTAAATGCATATATTTAAATAATGATGTTATTTAACTTTTTAGACCACCAAAGGGTAGTATAAAAGTGGACCCTGTAGTATCCGAAGATGATGATGAGGATGACCAAGAATTGATAGAAGCTAAAATATTATTTCGTGATTTAAGTATGTATAATAGAAAAGTTATTATATTAATATATATCATTATTTTAATAAATTTGGTAGAATAAATAATGATATACTGGTTATTTTAGATACCACCCAATTAGACCAAAATCTTTATGATCAATTCTACTCTGATTGTAAGTTTATTATATTTGTGTATTTTGTTAAACTTTTGTTGAATGTATCATTAATAAAAATTTTAATTACAGTTTGTGGTCCATTAATAAGTTTAAGTCCACCTCCGGGTGAAAGGGATTATCAGTATAATTTAAGTGAATCTGAAGGTGTTTGTGACTTATTTGACATTGTTGCAAAATGAATGTTAAGCCACATAGCTTCAATTAAGTAGAATACACAAATGAAATTACCTACCAGTGCACGAGGTCAATGGTAAACCCTGTTAATATCACTTAATAAGCTGGTCAGCTGTATATATAATTTTAAAAGATGAGTATAGATTATAATCATTGGAGGTATACAGTATTTTTTTATATAGAAAATCTATATATAAATCACATGTAACAAAATTTTTCGCTCTTTTTAAACTTCAATTACTGCCGTAAGTGTAAAAAATATTTGACATTCTAGGAGGAGATTTATTGAATTATTTGTAAAATGATGTTTACATAGTAGATAAAAAATTTTCTGTAGCAATGAAAAAATTTTCTATACACAGATAAATGAATAAATGAAGTAGATAAGTTTTAATTTTATATAATAAATCAAAAAATGAATTTAGAATATATATTAAATTAAAAATTGAAGTATTTATATGGGAATTTTTGAAAACTAATTAATCAACAAATATTTAAATAAATTTAATGAAAGCAGTAATTTTTGTCTTAAAAAAGAATACTGTTTTTTTAATATCTGTTGAAATTATTGTTAGTAACTAGCGAATTCATCTCTACGAAATTGAATTTGTCTATTAATCTCTACAAGAATTTCATAATACATATTTATATAAAAATATTCTCAGTAAAATATCTAATAGATTTTTTCTCTTAATTTGTATATGGCTTAAATATGCTATGTTACTGTATATTTTGAATTGTATATTGTAAATGATTATGAAGTTTATGACTCGATATTTTATAATAATGATTTGTGTCACCTTTATACATAATATATCGTGATAAAATAGAGATACGGGAAAATTATATATTTAAATCTAATATATATATATATCAATTAATTGCCTTCTTCATACTCCTTATCATCTGACACAGCTTTTGACTTTCCATATTGTTTTTTACAAAAGTATTTCCTGACATGAGTAGTCTTACCGCTAAATCTCTGCGTTCGCGCGAAGAAAACTAAAATGATGTGGAAAAATGTTGGAATAAATAAATCTTGAATAGAAAATACAATAATGTATTATCTATTAATTCTATAACAAGTTTTAATGTTGTTGATCAATTATAATTATTGCATTCGTAATGTATATACACCAGAATTGCATAAAAAATGAAACTTTTATTTATATATATATATATATATATAATGATCTCTCTTCTTCTAGTTAGAAAAGATGGTATATTTATTATAATAATTCTGCAACAACGCTGACAATTCGCGGCACAAATGGATCTATTTTCTATGTTCCCCCCATCATAGAAAAAATATTTACACATTTTGTAGAGAATAGTATTTATCGACAATCAATTTACGATAAATGCACTAGTAATTTTTATTGTTAAACGATCAAGGATATATAATAACAAAAACAACCACTTTAGTTTTAACGGATTTTATAATTTAAAAACTTAAAAATAAATATCTCCAGTTCCTAACATACATATACGATACTTTCATTAACGTTTCGATAACACTATTATATTAATAAGTTCTTAAGCGCTCTTTATATGACAGTCCTTGAAAGAAGTACAGTAGAAAATGCTACGTGACGGGCGCATAAACTTAATTGTTCAATTTGGACACAAAAACTGTCTAAGCACCCTGTATACGTAGAGTGGCAGATTATATGCACCGTTTTCTCCTCATTGTGCCTATAGTGAAAATTCCAATCTACGATACACATAAGTTTATATTAACGTTTGGGAATTGCAGTCAAATCACGTTCGCGTCTTTCAATCGAATTTCAAGCCTCTCCACCCAATTTGATGTTATTCGTATAAGTCTATATAAACTTAAGTACGCGCTTCTCTTGACAGCTTCATCGTGAATATTAAAACTGAGTGTATAATTGCTAAAATTGCAGCTGAACATTTCATCGCCGACTTCCACAAAACGGCAACCTCGCGTACACATTTTTATACTAATTTTAGAAGGTTTTCTTTTCTCTCTTTCAACGCTTACACACATAGACTAGTCCGCTTTTATCAATTCACAGTCGATGCGGTTCCGTAATCAGCCGACGTGCTCCTTTTCTAAAAACACAAAGTTAAAACCCGTTTCCTTAAAATATCGCTGGCAATATTATTAAAAGTAGTCCATTCATAAATAATCCTTCTGGATCAAGCCCTTCTTTAAAATAGTCCTCCATAATGCAACACCGTCGAATGGTTATTATTAAATGAAATCGATACTAGGCTAATCATTAAATATTTATAAACTCCACCTCATCAAGCCTCCCAAATTATTTATGAATGGTTCAAAATCTTTAGCTTTTAAATCTCGTTAGTGTTCCTTCTTCCACCTGCATTAGGCATTTTATTTGATTTCCTTTTTTTTTTTTTAATTTAAAAAGAATTTTTTTCTTTTTCATTTTGTTCATTCGTCACTTCGTTCATTCTCATTTGCTCGTGCCAATTTTTCATCAAAGCATTTCTTTTCTCTTCTCATCAATTTGGGAGTGGACTTCATGAGGTTCACATCGATTGGTAAATTAATGCAAGAAAAAAAATAGATAAAAAAAAGAAACTGAAAAAAGTTCAAGAGTGTGTCTAACGAGATTTAACTGCAATTGCTTTCATTAATGTAAATGTAAACCTATTCATATTGTATATGTATAGTAAGAGTATACGCTTAAAATGAAAAATTTGCGAGCTTATACAATCATTAGGTTTTAGGAGAGTAGCAAATGAAGTGTGAAAACAAGAGAGAGAATGCAGCTTGCAAAAATGTTCTATCCGTAACAACATTCAGCGGTTTATGATTGCTAAGTGTGTTCTCTGTATAGTATTATCATTTGATTAGTGTTCTTTTCTTTTCGTGTTCTCTGTGTATCTTATCGAATAGTCACAGAGAGCAACTATTCACGTTTTAAAAGTACTGAGACACTATAATTTTCTTTATTTGGACCCGTGATATTAAGCCAGGACAGAGCTTCGCCTTCGAGCAAACGTCCGGCCTATTAATGTAAGAGTGTTTAAAAAGAGTGGCACATTCGAAAATCAATGTAAAAATGACAACCATGCCCTAACTAGTAAATAAAATAATTGACTAGAGACTTATTCAATCGATACATAAATATACATGTATATGTGTATACATACATATAGACACATATCTATGTATGTATGTACACATAACTTGGTTGTAACTCGATTAATTCATTCATGAAGAATTTATTCAGGAATCTTCTCCGATGGAATTGAATCGTCAATGAATTTGGACATAGACGCCAGATTGAATTTGATCAATAAATTCATTAATGCGCTCAACAACCCAATGATATTTCTCTTGTTTGTCAAGTCCTAATAAATTTACGGATGAATTTAATTAATCGGCTTTAATGTAGAGGAGAGATTTAATAGTTAATTAGAGATTGTACTGAAAAGAGGTAACATGTGTTGTTGCAATATCAATATAAAAAAGAGAGCATCACCCATAGCAAATTGAAGAACAGAAAGAAAAGTCGAAAGATTATTTCGTCTGATTGTACTATATTATCACTAATAAAATCATCATCCCACCTTTAAATGTATGACTATCAGTAAAAAGTTCACACCGTCGTCGTTATGAAATATTAGTAAGAAATATCTTAGGCCATGCCATTGATCCGCTTATTCCTTCTTCTTCTACCTGTCGAATGAAATTCATTATGTCGAAGTGAATCTTTGTATAGTAAAATATTAACTCCGCACAGTACATAATCACACATGATAGTTTTTTTTTTTTTTCTTTCTTTCTCATCATATTAATTAACAATAAGAAATTGACACTTATATCTGAATTATTTAAGTTTCTTACGTGCTTTCGCAGCCAATGTACAATACAATATCTATTGTATATACAAATTGTATCAAACTTTAAACTTTTTCAACTTTGGTAAGCAAATCCCGCACTGTTCGGTAAATCCCATTCGGTATCGTTGCGTGTCCATCGAGTACGAAGGATTTTCTTTATATTGGGTGAAGGGGATCCTCCTCCATCGGGTACTGGATACAAAGGATTCGATTTGTACTGAATATTATCAATGAGGGATGGGGGGGTCTCTCGTGTGACGTCTACCCAATGGAAAGGATTTCGTTTCTATTAAATGCAAACAATATCCTCATATCCTTATCTCGTACAAAAAGGGAATTGAATTTTCCTTCGTTAAAAGCAAAAGAGTATCTTACTTCTATCTAGCAGTTGGAGAGGATTAGATTCTTGATTTGGAAACAAGGGAACCTTGTCTCCATCGAGTAGTAGGGACTTCGCATATTTCGTGCAAGTATGCAGATGTGCCGTGAGAGGAGATTAACACACGTACGTACGTACCTACTTACACGTGATACTTACAGAAAGGATTTAACATATTTTTGGCAGGCCATTCGAAAATCATTATTCGATAGCTATCCGTTGTACTTGGATCGTTAAATCTAACGTTAAAAAGTTTTAGGTCCCGAGAGTGAGAAAGAGTATATATATATATATATGTGATTTTTTCTTTTTATATATATATATATATTTATGTAGAAAGAGATAGATGGATAGAGAAAGAGAAAGAGAGAGATAGTTTGCGACGACTTGTGAAATCCGTGGCAAGCAGAAAAGATAGAAAAAGAGAAAGAGAGCGAGCGCGTTTTCATTTTAGAGGTATGATTCTGAAAACTCAAAGTCAGATGCGGAAGCTCGAGAGGATCGGGTATAAACAGAAATGCCCCCACCGATTGCACTGTCCGACGTGCCCTCGCCGGTCACGAAGTCAGCAACGATGAGCGATTCCTTCGGCGCATGATGATGAACCACCGTCGACGTCGTTTGACCTCGCATCGCTTCCCGTTCGGCCAGCTTCTGCTTTAGGATTCGAATTTTCTCCTCTTTCTGCAAAAATCACATTAGATCAGATCAGATCAGATCAGATCAGATTGGATCGGATAGGATCGGATCAGAGAAAACCACCCCCACGTTCACACCACCCACGACTCTCCCCCAATCTTCTGTCGCTGTACAGAATGCGAAAAACTTCCCTCTTCCCCAGGCTTTTCATTATTATTCGCGTGTATCTCTCTACGCGAGTTTCAATATATAGAATTCGGTCGAATACAATGCTCAATGGGCATTATCTCTCGTAATATATTATATTGCATTTATTTATCTATTTGTTACAGATTTTGGTCATTTGCAAATAGCGCGCTTCGAGAGAACAATATTCCCGGAACATATCTGATAAATAAAGCTTTTCCACATACTTTTTCCTCCTCCCCTCCCTCCTCCCGCCCTGATAGTGACAATATGAACAATTTAAGTACTAGCATTTATTTCCACTGTATACTCGCAACAATACCAAAATTCATGCAATCGCATTATAAAGTCATATTGCAAATACAATTTATGAGTTTATAAAGGCAAATGAAGCTGGAGATTCACTCGACGGATTCATTATATAAGCTCCTTTTACGGATTCATGGCCCCCGTAATGAATGTAAATCATATAATTTTGTAATTGTAATTTTGTCATGATAATTGGGAGTATGAACCATTTCATGGTGAAAATCACATTTAAAAGTTATATAACAAACCTCGGACTCGAGACGCGAATATAATAATAAGTATAAATCCATATTACAAACTCGTAGCATAAATTTATACCGTGGATTCGCAGCACATGATCCCATATCCCGAGTCCATATCATAAACTCGAGTTATAAGCTCGTAGGATAAAGCCATATTACAAACACACTAACTATAAACTCGTATCAAAGACCACATTACGTATTCATAATTGCAAACTCATATTATAAATTCAGAATAAAATCTCGCATTTATGAATTCACGCAATAAGTTCGCCTTTTAAATTCAGCATTAAAATACTGATAAATAAAAATGGAGCCTCCAGCCCCGGGCGGCCTAGGGTGATAAGCGAATCTCTAATAAAACAGGGTGGGGGATGACAGGGTGGAAGGTAGCGAAAGAGAAGAGGAGTTTAACTTACAGCAGCAATGAGTTTTTGGAGCTCATCGTTCTCCGCGAGGAGCTTCTGGTACTTCTCCTCGTCCTCCTTCGACATTCCCACATCTGGATTGTACTTAGATTCAGCCTTGTCCTTGGGGTGCCTGATGACCTCGATCACCTTAGGTACGAAGATCAGTGCCATACTGAGAAAGCAGCAGAAGATGATGGCCAGAGCCACGAAGGCAAAACTCGCGTCCTGCTGGCTGGCAATGACCATCGTCACTGGCGCGGTGATCAGGCAGAGCACAACCACGTTGTAGATCGACATCCCCACGTAGCGGGAGTCATTGATTTGTTTCACTTTTATACTTCGCGTCTCGTACGCGAGAAACAAACCGAACACCAAAATAATTCCCTTGTATCCATACGTTAAACCTGGAAGAGTCGATAAAGGAACATCCATAAAGTAAGCAGCAACTCGCCAAAAGTACAATGGCGCGATAATGGCATTTTTATCGGAAGGAGGGAAACAGCCGCCGCTGGTTTTGTTTGCTGGACTGGTGGCAATTAGCCCTTTGCTTAAAGCGAGACGTGAAAATAAAAGCGATTCGCCAAAGCCATTAATTATTACGGTCTCTCGCTAACTAATACCATCAATTAATCACCTAATTGCGTCGTGTAACCGAATTTCATTAGTTCACATAAGTAACTGATTGCTCTGATTAAATTAATTCCATCATTTATTAACCGTTCGCCCGTGTTATTAACAATATTGTTAAATTCATTAGTTTAATTCATCGGTATAATTGCCGGTATAAATTGGATGGAGAGTTTCGGCATGATTTTGATTTCATTCAATTCGTTGCCTTAATTGATTCGAGTCTCTCCCCCTCCTGGCCCTGCCCCTGTCCTTGCCCCTCGCCATTCGAGTAGCCAATTGGATCAATTTTGTAGCAGTGAACGGAGTAATTAATTAATCAGAGCCTGAAAACGCCGAAGAAATTTCATAATTAAAATCTTCTTACCCAACCAAACATTATTGTGCTCGCTCTCGCAGTGCTCCAATTCCGGTCTGATTCTTGCGTCATCATCCCCGAACAGAGGCGACTCCAGTGGAAAAACTTCTATTCTTCTCTGCAACGGGTCTAATACTTGCCAGGCACCAAGAATTATTACGTCGATCGCTAGCAGCGCACTAACCATCGTGTACAGCTTCCACGGTTGGATTTTCTTCTGTATGGACGAAACTTTTTGTTTAGCCATAAATAACTAAAAGGAAGAGAGAACGTTAAAAAGATGCAGGACGTAGACATGCCTGAAGGGTGTGCGCTGCTGCTGGCTCGAGACTCGTGAGAGAATAAAGCTGAAACTCGACACTTTGTTCTTGAAGAAAATCAAAAGGTTATCAGACGACGAGGAAAGTTCGCCTCGGGAAGACCCTGAGAGACTCCGGGGCCCCCATAAATACAAGGAGCCGTGTGCTTTAAGCCCGAGTTCTAGCTCGAGGAATCAATTAAAGGTATTAAGAACCGGTAATGAGGATGTTAAGGGAAGCCGAGTGGGGTGGCAGAGAGAGGAGGAAGGAACCGATGGAGTTGGGTCGAGGGGGCGGGGGGATCGATACAAGCTGGGCGCAAGAAATTAATTGGGGGTATTAAAGCAAGAAACTTATACAAGCGGTATGGGGAATTAATGGAAGAAATTGCCCCGAAGAGAAGAATGGCAATAATGAATGGTTCTAAGAAATTGATCGAAGGAATTAATGGCTGGAGCTCGGGCAATATGACGTATCGTATCGTATCGCGTCGTATCGTATCGTTCCACGAGAGAAACGTGCCACGTACAAGAAGAGAGCGAATCGGTCCTTGGAGGAGCGAGGAAAAAGCCTGTGTCGCCGATTAACCGAGCACAGGGATGCTCCCTCCTACAACGCGTGACATCCTCTCTCCTGGTCGCAAGAACAAAGCGTTCGGTCTCATCCTTGGAGGGGCCGTCATTTTAAGAGTAATTAAGAACCTCCTAGGCTTTACCTTAGCCTGATCAGCCTTCGTTTTGGTTGTCAAACGGTGCACTCTCCAGACTTTGCTGAACATTGCACCGAATGCTAATGTGAACCCCATGGAGAGCATCCACGCCCTCGCCTGGCAGATTCTCGGGTATTCCCAAGGTTCCACGAACCTACCGTCGATACCCAGAAGAAACACGGAAACGAAGCAGGCTATCACTCCTACCAACATTATCGTATTGCACACGGGATGAGATGTGAGTATTACTCTGAAAGACAAGTCCGGGTCCTTAAGGATAAGAGAGAGAGAGAGAGAGAGAGAGAGAGAGAAGCGGGATCTCTCGTCGAGGAGCCACAGGGAACCTCAAACAAGTGGCAAAGGTAAGCGAGAAGATTCAATGGACGATCCTGATACCTACGAGAAATTTCCATATTACACGTTGGGTCATCCACTCGAACACCGGCGACCCTAAGACTCTATCGAGTGGCTGGCTTTCCCGAGGAAACGTTTGGGGAACCCTGGGCTCCGTGTGAATCCCTCAATCGAAACGCGCGCGCGCCACCCCAATCTGACTTTTAAAGGCGGCTACCAAGTTTTCGGCCAGTTCCTCCTCCTCGCCACCCCTTGTGCTTCTCGAAAATCTTTTCATCCCTCTGTCTACGCGTTCGTTGCATTTAACGTTGCAACGACGCGTAGCGATTGAAAGAAAAAAGAAAAAAATAGAAAAAAAAAACGAGAACATCATGGGGGGAGGGTCGGAGGGCAAGTGAGATCGAGGTCGCGCCGAGTGAGTTACAATACCTTCGATGCCTGTTCCAGATATTAAAAATGATCAGTATGACAGCTATCACGATTCCAACGGACGATATAGTTCCCATGCATATGAATAAAGGCAGTGACATCGTTCTCAAAACGGTCCGTACGATAGTTCGATCCTGCGGCACTTTGCCGCCGATCCACCTCTCCATGTTTCGCCAGGTAAGATTGTCGCTCTGCGTGTCGTAATATCCTAACTTAGCGTATTTGCCGTCGATCACCTGCTCGATTTGCGTTAACGCTATTCTGTCGCCTTGCGAGCTGAACGCTACGTAGCCCTTTTAACCGTGGAAATTGAGAACCATTACTTTTCGCCACCCTCCAACTATTTATGGACTTTAAAGTGGATATTAAGAAAGTTTATAACGTACCGATACGCCGAGAAACTGCGTAGAGTTTATCGCTGAATAAATTTCATCGGCTATTTCTTTATCGGTGTACGTGAAATTCTTTAAACTCTTGCCCACTTTCGCCAACTTCTCCATCGTCTTGTTAAATGCTGAAAATTCGACTGGGCGTTACAAAATATACGAGGGCCACCAGCGGCGCGCCCGTTAAATAACGCGGCGGATTTTCAATATCTCGATTGGCCGGCATCTCGTCGATGCTAGGGATCGACGGGGAGCCAAGAGTGTGTGTGTGAGAAAGAGAGAGAGAGAGAGAGAGAGAGAGAGAGAGAGGAAAGAGCCGCGATAGGGGTAGGTCCGATAAAAACTGGAGCGAATTAATAAATGAATGAGAGGAAAATGGAGATTTCGAGAGGATTCCGGAATACCGAGGGGACTCCCATGACGGGTATTCTCTATTGATAAGCAATATCCGGATTGAAGAGGGTAGAGAGAGAGAGAGAGAGAGAGAGAGAGAGAGAGAATATAGAAGGATTGTTTACCCAACGCAACGGACCAGACGGCATCGTAAGCAAGCGGAGCTTCCTGGTAGCCCTCGGGGTATCTATTATTATCTATATCATAACCATCCTCCTTCAGCATCTTGTTGAGCCTCTTGCGAAAGTCCTCGGAAGTCATTCCACTTATCGTTGTATCGTTGTTCTGATTCCACATAAGAGCCTCGGTAGTCAAGTGACCCTCGGCAGCTACCCTCATCTGCTCCTTCGTGCAGGTGATACCTTCCTTGTCCAGGTTGACCTCGAACCAGTTGTCCTCGTACCAGCCGATGAAGAACCACACGTAGCTTTTCCCGTAGAGGTTCTGATGGTAGACCTCGCAGAGGACTCTCCTTGCCGCCACCACGTAGAAGAGCCCGACGATTATCCTCGCGTCTTGCCGCCGCAGGTTTCTCACCGCATCCGATGGATCCGACAGGAAGCTCTGACGAGTGACTATTTCTATTCCCGCCTGCTTGCATCGTGCCTCTAGGTCTTCTACAGTCTGTGGAAGCGAAGGTAATAGAATGCTTAACGAGCCAGTTGCACATGAATATTTCAGTGGTTACCCGATAGGGATTTGGGGATTTATCGAAGCAAATTATGAGGGTCTATTACATCCTCCGTGATTAACCACTTTCGCCCGCGAGAGCCTGAATACACTCGGCTAATAGAATATTCAAATTATTCCGAAGATAATGCATCCGTCTCTTTGATAAATATTTCAGGAGGCGCTGCTCTCTACTCCGTTAATCGCAATGCGAAATTTCTGCCGGTCCGTCTGATAAATGCCAGGGTTTTCTACTTGGAAGAATATAGATATCGGGGAATGGGACACCGAACACGGGAAAGAGCTGCGGGAGGATACTTAAATAATTACTGGAGTATCCAGGGAGAGGGAGAGAGTGTGTG
The DNA here is from genome assembly GCA_037305995.1 of Sclerodermus sp. 'alternatusi'. Taxonomy (NCBI): domain Eukaryota; kingdom Metazoa; phylum Arthropoda; class Insecta; order Hymenoptera; family Bethylidae; genus Sclerodermus; species Sclerodermus sp. 'alternatusi'. Next base: position 2,409,445 of record CM074553.1, read on the forward strand.
AGAGAGAGAGAGAGAGAGAGAAAGAGAGAAAGACACTTATGAGAATAGAACTCGAGGACTCGTAGCTGCTCAATCCCCGAACAGACGGAATCTTTTCGCGATCACTTGACGTCAATGTTGATCCAGCAATTACAGCAATTAATCGGAATCAAATATTGGCGGTTTCCTCGTCTATTCGCGTTAAGGCGATTCGCCGAGATCCATCGCAGCCCTAATTTCGCTAGGGATGTCGGACGGATCTCCCTCCCTCTTCCCCTCTCCTTTCTTACTACATCGAAAGTTTCTCCCGCGCTTATTAGCATGCAATGTAATACAGGGCAAAGCACCAGTTACATAAATATTGTCATTAAAATAACGAGGCTATCCTACCATGGGGATTTTAAGGTAATTAAGGCAAACCATTAAGAAGCCGTGTACTCAGGCTGCGCCAAGTAAATTTTCGAATAAAATTCCCATGATCGATCGGGCGGATGAATGTTGATCCTGCTATTACGGCAATTAGGCGACACCGGGAAAATCTCTTCCGTTTTAATGGGACATGCGGGGTTGTTATCGGAAAACGTGATAAGAAAGAGAGCTTACAGAAATGAACACTTCTTCGGCTTGTTGCAGTATCGCCACCCGGGACCAGCCGAACTTCTGCAGCAGTTTGATTCTCGTAGGATTGTGAACCGTGGCGGATGGATGCGTCCTGAAGAGAGTCGGAAATCGATTCCGGTCGGAAAGAGCCGGTGATGACGCGCCGTAACAAAGCTAAAGAAATTCCACACGTATCTCCATGAGATTCCACCCGACCACCCACGCTATCTCTCAAGTGCGAAACGCTCAAACTTTAAGGGCGTTTCGCGGGTAAGTGTACGGGAATATGACGGGTTAAGTGAATTAGTCGCGAGATGGATCTCTCTGGTGAATGAAACGTCTACCGGAATGAAATGCGTTGAACGAATGATGATGAGGATGGTGATGTTGATGGCGATGTTGATGGCGATGGCGATAGCGATGGTGCGATGATGGGTCGAGTGTTCCGGATGCTAATGAAACGTCGGCTGAAATTTGCTCAATGATTTATCTTAGGTGAAAGCTTCCCGGGCGGAGCTTTGCAAACTCGCGAAAAAGCCAATTACCCCCTGCCAGCTCTCAGCCGAGTATACTATTTAAGTTTTGAGGAAGCCCCTTGATAACGCAGGCCAAACATCTCTCTCTGTCTAAACATTGACTAGGATACTTCATAATGAATGATAAAGTAGAACTCCGAAGACAATAAACCGAGCTAGGACAAAAGGGAGGGAACCTTTTCGGCTTAGAGTCCTCCGCAGCCGTTTGCTAATTAAAACTACACTCCCGTCCCGTCCTGGAATGTATTTAACGAAATTTCACCTCGCGCCTGTATATTCACGGCAAACACTTTAACGTGCATAATTAAACGTGCATTAGAGTCCGGAGGAACTTTGCTTGCAGCTGGAAGAGTAATCTTTGCACGGGATCGCGAAGACCGGTATCGCGGTGACCCGGAATCGGTTCGGGATCAAATTAACGACGAGTCTCCCCTATGCGTCACGCGCATGTATGTGTATGTGTGAGAATCGCATCTGATCCCGCTGTTTGTACGCGCGCGGGCGCGAGTATGTGTGCGCGGGCAGATGCGAGTATGGGTGTGTACGTAAGGGGTGGGATGGGTCAGCGGGGGTGGGTCCGGTGATATTTTTCAGTGACGCAATAGCCCGAGCTAGCGAGCGAGCTTCATCATTTATGAAGCGCCTAACAAGTGACCTTTGCTCCTAGGATAAATCATTAAAAGTCATGGAGCACCGGCGAACCGTGTGCTCCAGGCATTCGCTCCTTACATCCGAGTAGACTAACCGGAGTAATCAGTGAATAAAATGAGCGAAATAGTTTCCAAGCACGTTACAGTCCCATGAATAATGCAGAGTGGAGTGATAAGCCAATAAGGGAATAACTTACAACCACCAGATTCCACATTTTTGCAGCTGCAGCGACGGTTGTACAGACTGTACTACATCCGGCCAGCAACATCAGTTTATTTGGCTTGTAGTACAGCAAATTGTACATGACAGACGCGCCCAGACCCGGCTCGCACTGAAACGTTTGAAACGCGTTAAAGAAAATGAATGGGGCGAGGGGGGCGGAGGGTAAAAGCTAAAATGAAATAAAACAGTGGATGGCGCGCGTTGGTAGCGCGGCGGTACAGCCACTAACGTTTCAGAGGCGGCTTAATTCGCTAAAAAGTCCGACGAGTGCCCAGGGCGACGCGTCTCTCGATGTCTCCGCAATGGACGTTTAATGACTCACCTCGCTGTCGTTGGAGTGCAATTTGAGCGTGAAACCAGGTAACAGGTTCTTCTCGCGATTCACATCGTCCAGCGCCAGGTTGACGGCCGGCATGCATGCCTGCGGTGGAAAAATCAGGGACTTGTGATTTATTCCGTTGGTTGGTGGATCGTAGGGGACGGGGGGCACTTCCGGCCAGTTTCTCGTCGACTCGACGTCTAGGAGTCGCCGGCCGAACAAACGTTTCAACAGAATTTTCAAACGTTTGATTCGCGCTCGAGGAGTCGCAGAACGCAAGAGTCAAAGATAGAATCTTTCTCTCTCTCTCCCTCTATCTATATATATATATATATCTCTCTCTCTCTCTCTCTCTCTTTCCTTTACGATTATAGATCGCGATTTCGAGTCTCAATGGCACTTCCGCTCGGTTTCCGTAGATCGTTTAGCGAGGTCTGTTTTCACTTTGGCGGAGTTGAGACGATCCAGGTAAAAGAGGTCGTAGGTTCCGTTGAGAATAATACCGGTCGCGATCCACTTGCGGAAATTCACCAATTTCCTCAGGTAGGTACGTGATAAACGCGACCAATTTATTCAGTTATCCAACGATTGAACGGTTCAGCGATTCCAGGAAAATTCAACAGCCTCTCCTTGCCTGGATCATCACCCGCACGAAATAAGAAATTATTCGCTGGAATTGCTGCTGTTACTGCTGCTGCTGCCGTTGATATTGGTGAAAGCACAGGAAACTTGAAAAGGGAACTGCGCTCTGAACGCACAATGAAAGGGAACGTTTTCGCAATGGATTAATGAGAGAAAGGAAACGATTATGGAGTATAGCGGGAACTTCCTTGTGGCTGGTAATGAGAGCGCGCGGGACTGAGTGGTCGGGGGTGTTTTCAAGTGCAGCGAGAGAAAAACATAAAAAGAGAAAATGGAGAGAGAGAGAGAGAGAGAAAGAGTATAAGCTCACCTGGCCGCCTTGCCAGCCACCCTCTCCGGCTATTGGAAAAATGCCACCGATGTGCAAGACATTGTCGTCGTCATCGTCGGGAGGTAACGAACCCTCGAGCGAGCAGACGACCGTCAAAAGGACGATTAAGCCCAGCATCCTGCGGCTCGAAACCTCTTTCCGCTCCCCCGAATCCCTGCGCCACCTTCTTCCTCCTCCTCTACGACACGCCCCAGGAACCCGATGTCGAGAATCGCACTTTCTTCATCGAACTCGTAGCCTTCATCGTCCTCGCCGTCGAGAGCCCCGTCCTCACTCGGTAAATTACGAAGCAGCCCTTGACCGAGCGAGATTCGTGACTGCCTAGCCGCAGGGCTACCAGCTCTATCTGATTTTTCTGCAATATCAGATCGGCACACTGAAATGACTTGTTGAGCACGCGAGAGAAAGAGAGTGAGTGAGAGAGGGGAAGAGAAAGAAGGAGAGACAGAGAGAGCGTGGAGGGAGGGAGGGTGGGAAAGAGAGAAAGACAGGGAAAGAAAGAGAGAGAGAGAGAGGGACAAAGGGTGGCAAAGAAAACGTATTCATACGCGCGTCCACATGCGCGTGTGTATTTATGAGGGTGGTGTGTACGAGGGGGAGAAAAGTTTTCTGGTCACTCGGCCAATTTTTCCATCAACGGCCAAATGCTTATTAATTGATCGATCGCTGCTTATTTCCGCTCAACCCAATTCACTTACGTATCGCTAAACATGTTCGACGGGAACTCGCTAAAATAAGTAAATCGCGCGGAGTCTCTCTCTCTCTCTCTCTCTCGGTTTTCCGAGGGGGAGGTCGAGGGTGCGGAGGAGGAAGCATTTTCAACTCATATATCTCATGAAATAGTTAAAAGCTTTACCGTGCGCTTTTCCCTCTGGAAAGAAGCGGCCTCCCCGCCTCTCGTGAACTCTGTGTGCTCCCGTGGAAAAAAACTGAAAACTCTCTCTCCGGCTTTCGCGAGAATGTTTCACGAAGAATTTTCGAGGTTTTTCTATCCAAAGCCTCTTTTTCCGGAGGGATGAAGTAAGCCAGGATCGTTCGCCGCCGTTAATGTGCCACGTCCACTCTGTTTTCCGCCTGTCAACCTCTCGCGGATCCCTAGCCCGTCACCCCGCGGAGAGGAGCAAAATATGATATCCCATCGGCGAATAATGAGCGTTGACGCGAAGAAACCATCCCCGTTTCCCGAACGGGTTTTATCGTGGAAAAGTATTATGTGACATTTCCCGGCGATGCCACCCCCGGTATAAAGAAACTATTCTCCGCGCTGCCCCGCGACATGTTTTATGACAGGAAAACATTAAACCCTACTTTCCAGTAATATCTCGCACCGCGCGAAGGGCCTGCTCGCCACTCTCCACTCGCCGAACGTATCTCGTCCTGCAAAAACCAACCCCATCTTACCGGGGGAGCGTTTAATTCTGTAAAATATCCTGTTAACCTCTACCTATTTCCCAAACATGTTTTACGGCATTAAAGGCTACAGCCCATTTCCCAGAAACGCTTAATTCCATGCTTGCCAGGAACGTTTCTAGCACGTCACGAGGAGAGGGTGAGTTTGTGTGTGTGTGTGTGCGTGGGAGAGAGGGAGAGAGAGAAAAAGACAGAGGAGAGGCCGTTCATTTTCACCCCCCGCGAGTACCTCATGCTAAATAAACTGACGGGACACACCGGTCGACATGTTTTATTCGATGAAAAAACTATTCGTGACTGGCCAAATTGTCTCCTCGTGGCTGCCGGAGGGGAAGGTCGCACGACCCTCGCGCCCCAACCCCGTGCGCGCGTGTACTCGAGGGGTTGAAAAAAAACACAGCCCATTCTCTAGGAATGTTTGATAGGACGAAAAAACAAAGTCCCTCGTCCAAGGGAGATTTCGCGTGGCAATAAAAGGACATTCCCACCCTCCCACCCCTCATTCCTGAGCGGCGAGGGTCCATTCGTTCTCCGGATACGAAACGAGAGCAAGATAAAGAGCCCGACGCGGTTCTGCATTAAAAATTGTATCAGGGATTGGAAAAGGCTCGCGAGAGAAATTTCTCCAGGCATAGGTAACGCGTTTCGTGTTTACCGTCGTGCAGGTAGCGCTCGATAAAAGGTTTTTCATTAAAATGAATAACCTTATTGGACGTATTGTGACTCGCACGCGCGCGCGCGCGCGCCCGTGTGCGTGTGTGTGCGCACGTTTATTCAATTGAACACTCGCGGTGTATAGCTGTAGGTGCAGAAACTAACGAAAATTGCAATCGATTAAGTTACGTCCCCTTTCCTTCCGGGCTTCTGTCGGAATACTCCAGATATCAGTCCCGGCAAAATTTATAGCGAGTTACATTGAATTTGAGAAGTGCTTCCCCCTGCCCCTGCTTCTGCTTCTGCTCCTGCCCCTGTCCATGCCCCTGCCCCTGTCCATGCCCCTGTCCCTCCTTCTACATTTGTGTTATCAAGTTTCCAGCAACTCCCGTACACTCGCTGCTATTGAGCAAAGTGTAATCAAGGATGAAAATGGGGTGATTTAATTATAAAACGAGGGAGGATGGGCTGCGAGGTGGCCCGGGGCGGGACAAATTTCATATTCTTGGATGTAATGCCCTTGAGGCGCTGCATTTTCCATGTAGGCTCCCGCGTTACATAACAAAAGGCAGCAGCTATGACGTTACTTAAGGAAAAGCGCCGTTTAAAAATAAAGCGTCGTGACCTGAAAGAACCGCAAACGCCGAGCGACCATGCCAAGTCGTCGTGGTGGATAATGCGACTTGGGTTCGCGTGCACTTCGGACGGAGTTTTCCAGCTCACGAGAAAATGGAAAAGTCCCCCAGCACGTTCGGAGAATTCGCAAACGCTAGAAGGAGATGAAGAGGAAGAGAAAGAGAAAGAGAAAGAGAAAGAGAAAGAGAGCGAGAGCGAGGGTGAGAGTGTAAGAGCGTAAGAGCCTAAGGGGATGAAAGAGAAAAAGAGAACGAGGAAGAGAGACAGAGAGCAAGAGAGAAAGAGAGAAGGGAGAAGGCAGAGACAATTTTACTTGGAAAACGAGAGAAAGTGGAAAGAAACGGAGAAACTCAACGTCGCTTACTTACCTCTTTTGGTTTTTCTCGAGGAGCGCGGAAATTCGCTTCCACTTCCACTCCGGAAGTTTATATGCACCCTGGGCCAGCGGTCCTCGAGGATGACTCCGTTGCTCGCAAGTCGTCCATGAAGAATCGAAGGTTTCTGGTGGAATCAGTAGCCTTCATTGTCGTGTTCCTACGAAGCAGCCCTTGACCGAGGAAAACCGTGCCACCTTTTCCGGTCCGTACAACCCCCGACGACGACACCAGACTGATCGAACAGCGAGAGAAGCCCGAAACCCTCGGCAAGACACGAATTATTGACTCTGGTTACTGGAGTCCCATCGACTACCCCCTAACGATTCTTCCCGCTCAGCACAGCCGCTGCTTCTGGGCCATGGTTGTCCGCGAAATTCGCGTGAAAATGGTTTTACCGAGGACAGAGCGCGAGGTTCATATTGATTCCATCCCGGGACTCAAGGATTGTAGTGGGGATAGATGGCTCTGTGCAAGGTTCTCCGTTCTTCGGGAAAATCAATAGGGAAACAATTCGACCGTGTGATCGTAGGTGGGTACCCTGGCTAAAGTGGATTACGAAGGATCAAGCGCGCCTTTGGAAGTCAACGGGGATTTCCCGCCGATATCCTGCCACTTCGATTCAAAAAGCCCGAAATCTAGCGGTCGGTATGGTAGGGACTGACAGACCCCTAGATCACGATGGACACCTCCACGGTCTCTTGCTATTGCTTCGTATTCTACCGCATTCTTAGTTTTTAGAGCTGTTCTTCCCTTCGAATTTACATTAAAATCAAATTATGGCCGCACAACGTGCTCTTCCACAGAGCAAAGAGGCTCTGCTAAAATCCTACACAACGAGGTTGAAGGATGACGTCAAATCCATGCTGGAAAACTTTGAAGGTATCCACTTAACCTGAACTCACTTGTCACGTGCTTATTTGCTTTAAATAAGATGTTTTTGTAGTTGTGCTCTGATACGAATGTGTGGAACATATGGTTCTACTGGTGTATGCAGGGAGAGACGCCTCTTGCTACTTTCTTTTCTAACGAGTACTACCGTGCTGTGTCGAGCATAATCCTTTCTCTGTTTTTCAGAAATAGTTAAGCTGGCGAAGGGAGAAAACGAATCACAACTTTCACGTATGACTCAATGCGAGCAGGATACGTATGAGATGCATGTGAGGGCAGCGAATATAGTACGTGCTGGTGAATCATTGATGAAACTAGTCTCTGATATTAAGCAGTACCTGATATTAAATGATTTTCCCTCTGTAAACGAAGCTATAGCACAAAACAGTAAATTATTTAGAACGAAACAGGTTGAGTGTGACCAAAAGTTAGCATCTTTACGAGATGATATGGCTGCTGATTTATATGATTTAGAAGAAGAGTATTATACGTCTATTTATAAATAACATTAGTTTTTATTATGCTTTTAAAGTACTTGCTTGTGTCTCGCATTATATTTATTGTAAATTTTGTAAATAAATAAAATAAGTCTTTTATACAATCACACATATATGTCTTACATCTTTTTGCACGTACCACTAAATGAAACAGACTTAAAAAACATTAGGATGTAATAATTTCATGTTTTTATTCTGTATCTTATAACACACAGATGATACATCGCACTATAGTTTTAATTGATAGTAAATTTAATAGGACAATATTTTAAATTTAAGCATTGGATAATAATTCAAATACTACACAATATTAAATTCTATTTAAATTATTTACTTGAACAAACCTAATTATTCCTCAATACTGTACAATAATGATTTACAAAAATGCTTATATAGTAGAGGGTTCTTTGAATGAAATAATGAGATTATAAATGTGTTTGCGCGTATTATAAAGGTAAGAAAGAAAGTAGAATACATATTCCATTAAAATTCGGAATGCTACACATAAATAATCTCGTTTACTTTATTCAATTCAATTATTACAATTTAAGTAATGTAATTAAAGGTATTTGGAAACAAAAACTGAGCGCCGTTCTGACTTGCTACTATTTTCTCTTTCTTCTTTTTTTATATAAAAGGCTTATAATGAGAATACTATGAATCGTAACAAAAATATCACAGTGTAAGACACAACGCTGTGACATTGGTCCGTAAAGTTGATCGAACAAGAATTAAGTTTTATTTTTCTACAGAAAATTCACTGAACTGGACACAGCATCAAAAATACATATACAAAAATCCAACAAAATACCATTCGTGATAAATGCACTCTTAAATAAATAATTAACTTTACATAGCATTTATCTGATTAAATCAGTCCGCTCTTTTTGCGATTAATTTATTCTTATCATACTGCTTCAATCATACATTAAATACTCGCACAATTCTAGACAACAGTTTCAATATCAGTAGTTATACTACTTTTCGATACATAAAATGAATAGTAGTAAAAAGAAAAAGATATATTATTAAAGTTTAATTTTCGCTGATTATTTCTTCTCAAATGTGCAGTTAAACAAACGAGACCAAATAATTTAATATATATATATATATGTGTGTATATATATATATGTACATAGTTCACACCTAATATAAATAATTCTTACCAACAAATACGTGTTTTATTTTCCTTGAAAAACTGTGGAAATTTTTTTAATAACAATTTTTCTTCTTACTGTACGAATATAAAAAAGAAAAGCCTTTTAAACAAATATTTCAACAAACAGAATATTATAAATAAAGAACAATACCTTAAGTAATTAATTATATCCACGAGAAATTAAATTAAATAAACAAACATCATAAACCACAAATACGAAACGCTGAAATTTCTTAAATATACAATTCTTTTACAATCTCTCAAAATCTGTATCTCCAACTGCATCGTGTACATATGCACTATATTAAATAAACTAAGTAGACTTACTTTCTACTTTGGCAAAGCGTTTACAAATCTAAACTCGAAAATTTTCATATTCAATTTTTACAACATTACTCCATTTGTGTTCCTTAAAAGGTCCATTTTGAAATTCTGACTTTCTACTGGCAGCTTACAGTGACTTAACTTTAAAGTAATCTCAAAAAGGATAAAAAACTTTTGGTTCTCTCTCGTTGATCTCTCCTCGTTTATTGTAAAATGGCCGAAAATGTTATATGACTTCCGGTTCTACTTTTCTATGTAAAAAGGAAAACTCTGGAAGTTCGATTGCTTCACGCTTCCCGTTTAAGAGAAAACAATTGTATAAATATATATGTGTATATATTCTGGCAGTTTTATTGATTTAAAGTTTATGAAAAGTCTTCTCTTGGTAGATTTTAGTGATAGAAAGTAAATGCATATACTTGGAATGATACCGTTTACATCTTCGATTAAATACTTAATTTTGTAGCCCTGATTTTACCTCTCGGGCCGAATCATAAATTAAACGTGAAATAATTTATTGAATTACACTAATTCAATTAACTTATCCCTATGCAGAGGCTAATTCTATAATTTAAATAATACATTATAAATTGATTAATTAAATTAATTTGATAAAACTAATTAATTCAATTAACTCGAAGGTTTATGTCAATGAAATTCATTTAATCAATATACTTATTTCGATAATAATTTATAGCCTACTTAATAAATTTAACTATCGCGATTTACTTAAATTGTTGAAATTGGTTAGTCAATTAATCTTTTACAACTCCTTGGCAAAAAACTCGATTGATCTTTATGTACATTTTGCGTTCTCACGTAGAACGAGTCAGTTAGTTGTAGATTACGTTGAATTTCCACGAATTTCCTTAAAATAACTCATCAACCTTATCATTCTCGTATACCTCACATGCTCTCTGAATTATCATGCACGCACACAGAATCTCCGATTTTAATATGTATACTATTAACCATTTGAAGAAGTTGCAGTTCTTTTCGTCAGTTCGAAAACAAATTACTCTTCTACCTTGCTAGTCCTGCGAACAAGAGTTCCGTGTTTGGAGGCTTGGCAAGAGAGAAAAATGTCTAGCCATAACTATAAATGACTTTCCTTGAAATGTAATTAATAATAATTAACGATATACTTCGTAATAAATTTATCTGTAAATTTAGATTAATAAATTACCGATGTACTTCTCTCTCTCTCTCTCTCTCTCTCTCTCTCTTAATTGATCTGATCATCAATTCGAAGATGTATACTTAAATCAAATGTATTATGATTTTGGCATACGATCTCGTAACCGAAACAACCGTGAGATGTCAATTATTATTACCACATTTCAAGTAGTTGCTGTTACGTAATACCTTGATAAGTATGATAATCACTTTTCTCTCGTAAATGAACTTGGAAGTTCAAATGGGAGATCAGCAGTGGTCTTGCAGTTTCAGACATTAAAATTGCTCGGATTCAGCTCCAAAGTTTCAGTTTTAGTTCACAAGTTTCACGAGGGAAATTATCGAGGCATGTACTCGGAAGAACTTCCAAGTACTCGTGGATACTCTAACTTTCCTTGTTATACAACTTTCGTTTTTCGAAGAGACATCGGGGGAAGAATCATCGATGCATTTAGAACTCGGAGTTTTGAGCAATTCGATTAACAATCGGAACTCCCTCGGTATATCGCGTGGTTGTCGTCGCTTCTCTCCCGTCAGATCATCCTTTGAATTCACCAGAGGAATTTCTCAACGCGTGCTCAGAGTCCAGAGGCTTCAGTATTCTAAACTAGTTCTAGTTTCAGGTAGATAGTTCATAGTACTAATATTCTCCTAACAGCAGTCATTTGTCCCCTTTAATTAGTACACGTTCCCTCAGTTCTTCCAACGAGGCGACGCTGAGAGTTTAATAGAGAAGATCACCGGTGGGTTCAGAGCCCCAGGCACCAGCATCCTGTGCCGGTTTTAGGTAGTCTGTCTCACTACTATTTTCCGGATGGTCACTCGTTGTTGGTGTCGACGTCGAGGCCAAAGGCACTGCTCTGGTAACTCCGAGCTCGAAACCATCTGACGTCAAATCCACTTTGCTAGGTGTGTAACTAGCCAGACCACCTCCACCTGCAGAGAAGAAGCACTTGCGTTCAGGCCAGCGAAACTAATGAAATATAACATAAATTTCCGTTATCGACTTTTACTTCACTTTTCATTAAGTCTTAGTATAAATTTGATCCCCTTAAAAGTAAACTTTGCGTGCACTTGAGCGGCTAAATTGCACAAATTTCTAATACTCCGCGATAACTTTGTTAAGGCAAAATCATTTACTTTCCACGATAACGTCAAAGCAAACTGCACCTCCGTCGAATGGGGAGAACTTAACGAAACTTATCGGAAAATTTCTCGCCGAGTCGAGTCGAGTCGAGTGGTAAAAAATTGAGCGCTAAGAACGACGAGTGGAAAGAAGAAAAGGACGTTTGAAAACGACAGGGTTTTCATCGGATATTTGTGGGCTCGTGCAAAGTTTTAAGTATGTCATAAAAATTTACCAAGAAGCGATGGCAAGCCCGTTGATGCGGTAGTTGACAAAGTTTTATTACTGGATGGAGATTGTTCAGCGGAACCGGAAGTTTCGCCATCCACACTGCTGTTTTCACCCTCTAGCATCGACGTTTCACTTGGATATTCAAACATTCGTGTGGCAGCGTCATCGAATTGTATCCGGTGCTGAAACATGCAATTTTCAGTTGATTAGCACGAAAGTTTTCAGTAAACCAAGAATCCTTATCGTTATCAAGGGATTCATGGAAGACGGGAGATGAGTTAAGAAACGAGATGGAAACAAAAGCAAGGAAAAAAGAAAGAAAGGAAGAAAGGAAGGAAGGAAGGCAGGAAGGAAACACGGTACACTTCATAACAACACGACAAAGTGATTAAGAGAAAGAATGGCTGAAGCGTTCGATATAAATCTGAAAGAATTTTTAACGGGACTTGATTGTACCGAGGGTTTACATGTTTTCCGAAGGTAACACGTATCTTCGAAGGTGGTGCGCTGTAAATTACAAGCGAGATATCCAGGGAGAAGTAACAACGGCAACGGCATGCAACCTAGAATAACAGTAATCCGTCACACCCGCTGCTTTTTCGGTCTCAGGCGAGAACGTCGTATTCTTCTTCGCCAATGCAAATAATCAGGCGAAATAATTTCTTCTGCGATCTTTTCCAAGAAAATCCCGGAAAATGCGCGAAAAGCAGCAGCAGCAGCGGCGGCGGTGGCTGAACCATCGAAAAATTTCCACTGGATCGGGAGGAAAATTTTATAATCGCGCGAGAAAAACCGAAAGAAACCAAATGAAAATTTCGCGGGGTTCTCGAAATTCCGCGGGGTTTTCAAGTGCCTCGTGTGCATCGGCGAGAAACTCTTCCGATCGTTCGGAAAATTCGACGCTTTTCATTCCGAGCAACTAGTGGATTTTCCGGGAAACACCGGTGTAACGGCACCCTGTTACAGATCCGCATAGAGTTGGATGATCGTATTTCTGTCAGGCTACAATGTACGGGAAGGAAGAAGAGTGAGAAAAGCGAGAAACGGAGGAGAGAGAGAGAGAGAGAGAGAAAGACGAATACGTATAATTAACCGAAGCGAGTAGTCAACCCTCCTGGCAGAAATAATCGTCGGTACTGTTATTGCTAGACTGTCTTAACCGGTCCCGCGGCTAGAAGATCAAAACATTCGTACTTTACGGCAAAAGATGCTTTGCAATTTTTCAAGTAGGACATTCTCGCATTGTTCGTATTCCAGCGTTATGGCGGCTGGACTCCGCAAGTAGTACGTTCTTCGTTGTGTTTCTCTTCCTCCGCCATCGCGAATATGCGACACAATTACTTTAATCGCTATACGACGTATCGCAGAGTGATCGGCGCGTGTTGAATAACGAAACTCGATTAGAGCATCGAGACTTACGATTTCTGTAAAGAGGGGAGGGAGAGAGCTCGTTTGCCTAACTATCGGAAAAAGCAAGAGGCTCCTTAAGGAGCTCTGGCGATTCCGAGGTGAGAGGTCTCGCGCGCGACGCTGGAAAGAAACTCGAGAGATTTCGATTTCTAATCCCTTGGAAAAGGTCGCGGAGGCGAGAATTTCCCGACAGGCCACCAGACCGACTGCTCTGGTCACGAGTGGTAGGCCAGGTCAGTGACGCTCGCCAGAAGTTGAGGCTATTACGCAAGTAATAAGTGCGAAGGCGATAAACGAGTAGTCGAACGAGTATTCCACAGGGGGGGAATGTCTCCTATCCATTTTTCTTCCCGCGGTTTACCAGCGTTGCGCACATACGCGACACTTTTTCAGCACAGGCAACAATTCCCATGCAACTTCCGTTCAATCGCAAAGTTCACCTCAGGAGGAAAAAGCTTGTCGACTGCACGAGCAAGATGGACTTTTCTCGATTTCCCCAACTACGCACAACTGCGGAGGTTATTCTCTACTGAACTTTTCATCGTACCTTCCGCTCCTGCTCCTGCTTCCGTTGCTGCTGCCGCTGTTGCTACTACTATCGCCGTGGTGTGTCACGAGTAAAGTAGATTGAGAAATTGTCTGGGGGAAAGAGCTTTCTTCCGGCGTGAAAATACAACTGTCAATACTCCGAGCACGATCGGCTCGATATCAAGATGGAAAGTTTTGTCTGGAACGCTTCTTGTATTATACATGTTAGTCGTACTATCGGGCCAGTAGTCGTTTCTTCGCTGCTGCTCGTTCGTGCATAAAAAAATTCTATTTGTGAAACTATTCATAAATCACGATATTTCTTCCATTCGGAGAAAGTGCGCGCGGATCGTAGAAAAACCGGCGTTTTCCATCTGCCAATTAGTTGTATAATTTTCCGCGTACGCGCGCAATGGATCTTCGATGGAGTTTTTCTCTCCGAGGACTCTCGACTTCGCGCGAATTTGAGAGACGACGACGACGAGCGAGCGATTAGGTGAAATTCCAGGGTTTTCGTTCGGTCACCCTCTTTATCACGGTCATTATCGCACAACCGCAAATTTCATCGCGACGATTTAGCGCGAGGAAGAGCCGACGGAACTCCCCCGGTGTCTGGTCGGAGTGCAAATTCTCGCTTTTCGCGTCGACACACCTGGGAATTTGTGTCAACTTCGTACAAACAAGAAATTCTAGTCCTATTGTCGAGAGCTCGGTATACTTTTGCTGGATGTATCTCGGCGCGAATGCCTTATCATTAGTGAGAAAGGAAGTATTTATCGCCACAAACAATAAGAGGAAACCAAATGTACTTCTATGTAGTTCAACAAGCTGCTTTTGTATCGTTATCAATTTATAAATAAAAAAGAAATATGGTATTCTCTCCTCGTAGCAACATTCGCTATCAATTATAACCGCCCAACGCGCGAGGCAGAGCAAAAACAATCTCGAATTTTATACCGATGGATCCTCTAACGAGCTTATCTGCAGTTTTGAGTTTCTCCAAAATAAAGCTTTCTCGATGCGCCTCGCTGCCTTGCAAGGCAATTTTCTTAGAGAGAAGTTTGGGAAGTAGTTTGATCAAAGTTGGTTCGATCTGTGCCAGAATTCTAGAATTCTAGGGGAACAAGTAAACGCTACGCGCACAGTCAGACACACGCGCGCGCGCGCGCTCGTGCATAATAGGATGGAACAGAGAGGAGGAGCGAGTAGAAAGAGAAGAGTCGAGGGAGAGGAGAGCAAACGTGAATGGCGCAAGAATTCCTGATGAATTTCCGATGATCTACGATAGATCCCGTTATCACAGACACATATTACGCGTCTCTCCACTCGCAAGCGCGCGTCCTGGCGACCTAGCCGCGAGCAATATATTACAGTTAAGTATACCTATATACACATGCACATTCAACCAGCAAATAGAGAAACTCCGTAGGAAATTGTTTTTCTCGCAGACTCAGCGATTGCACGAACTTTAATGAAAGTTTGTCCAAGAGCGAATTGATTAGTTTACTCTTGATTCAAGAGACGCGAAGTTTACGGCCACGTTGATTAGTTCACACTTGCCCAGTGGTCTTAAGTGGATAATCCAAAATTTACGACTGAAACGTTTTACGCAAGCGTAAAATTCACTAAGAAGTTCTTGCGAAACTAGCAGCAGCAGCAGCAGCAGCAGCAGCCTTTTTGGTAGTAGTTTAGTAGCGGTGGTGGTCGAGAGAATAACGAAAGGTCGTATAATTAAGAATTTCCAAAGCAGCTGATTTTACCGAGAAATCTTCCAATGCTAATAATTGACTCTTTTTCTGGAAAGAGTCGAGTATTTCGTACTATTCTTAATTGCTAGAAAAGAGTCGCTATTGGGTAACTTTGGGAAGAGAGAGAGAGAGAGAGAGAGAGAGAGAGAGAGAAAGAGAGAGAGAAAGAGAGAGGGGCAGGAGAAGCATTAAAACTGTTGCGAAATAATCGTAAATGAGGAAAAAGGGTGAGAGGATGCGGAAAGATGAAAGGGTGGCAGAAATACTCATAATTCGTATAATTTATCTCGCTTATTTCACTCTTCTGGCAATTATCCTTCGTCAGGGCTGTTACATTAAAAAGTTTAATTAATGGATTAGAAAGAAGTTTTAATGCCGATTAAATTTGTCAAGGACTTTCCCTAAACTTAATGTCCCTCGCATAAAACGGATGTTTATAGCTCATTCGCTTATTAAATTTCGCTGATCCACGATGACGTAATGGAATATCAGCAAACTTGAAAAACAGAGTCAACCACTTCTCTTTATGGGGTAATCAGGAGAGAGAGAGAGAGAGAGAGAGAGAGAGAAAAGTGAAGAGACAGGGATGAAAATTCTGCAATTCGAGAATACCCCGAGGGAAGGAGCTCAATATTTTCGAACTCTTTATGGGTTGGCGAGGAGTATGCGAGCAAAGTCCACATAATAAGCGAAACCGATGGAATAATCAGGAATTCCACGAGATATCATCATATTCTGCCTACCCTACTTAGAACACCGTTATCCTCGGTAATCAATTAAATCCGGTCTTTCCTCCCAAGGCCAGGCTCAGGATGGAATTTCAGAACAGCTGACCACTTCTAACAAGTTTGTAAATACATCGAAAGCTGCCGCGGTGGAACTTGACCGAATTACACTAGCTCGACGAAAAGTTTCGCCTGCATTCTCGAGTAGCAGAATGCAGTAATCGCACAATTCAAAACAAACATGCCGGCTCTTATTTTGCGAAAAATGATTGCGCAACTGCGATAAATGGCTGTCGTCAGATCGAGCGCCGTTATCGTCTGGAGGATTTTCTTCGATAAATGTTCAAGCTGTGCTCGTTCTCGTGTTTTTCCAAGTTTCCCCTCGGAATCCCAGAAACCCACTGAGTTTTCCTTGAAAATGCAATCACCGTCTCCACCGCCAGCATTCTCGAAAAATTTCTCAAAAGTGAGAACAGCCGATTTATTTCTCTGTTTGCACAGACCACAGACCCGAAATAGCATGGCCAATATTTGAGATCGTCTATCGTTTCCTCTCGAACCTTTATCAAACTTTTACTCGCGTCACGATTTTGCCACTTTTACGAGGATCGCGTTGACTACTCTGGGGAATAATGGGTCGAGGTGGAGAGCGCGCGTGTTTGCTTAATGAATTTATTTGAAATTAAGACAAGCTGAATAAATGACACGGGTATACAGTTATCATCGAGACTCGGTGAACCGTAAAATCGAAGGTAAGTCTAATGAATTAACAAGGCGAAAGATAAAAATAACTGTAAAACTCGCTGAAGATCTACCGAAGAAAATAATCCGCTTCCATTCTCCCGTGCCCCCCTCGGCTCCCCACCCCCCGCCGTTCGCCGAAAGTCAAAAACATTCGAGCAATCTGAAAGTTCTACTTAACTTTTCTCCAAGGCAACTGTTACGTCAGTCGACGTTAGATCTCGTAGCGAGAGAACTCGTGAATAATTGAAAGTACAGGGAAACAAGTAGTTTAACTAATTAATAATCACGACGACGATTTACTTCTTGTTGGAACGGACCGACCGTAACCAATAAGACAATTTTCCCGGTGAATTGCACCATCAAAAGACACACAGCTGCAATTACTAATCAGGTGCTGGTGCGGGACATAAAAGCAGAAAAACGCAATTTGCCATCGGAAAGTAATTGCGCGTAGAAGCGTAAAGTCATGAAAAGTCCCACTCTCCTCGTCTTTTTCTACTGCAAGGGCCGAGCGTCGGCGCGATTTTCGCGCAAGCCACGAGGACCGCGCGATTCGTACACCCGAGAGAGCGAATGTCATCAGAATTATTGGCGAATCGTGAAAGGGATATATAGGGTGACACAAACTCGCGTGGATAACTTACGAGAGAGATATCGCGTGCATCCGATACGGCTGGGACTAATCGTGAAAATATTTTCCACGTCGTCTGGCGAACAATGTGCCTTGAGCGATCTTAGATTTTACGCGCAGTTGACACTACGGAGTTGACCAACTGACACCATTTTTGCCGATCCTCTGCTCCCCTCGCCCCCGAGTGAAATCGTTATCGGACCGGGAGAAAATGTCGATCCTCTCGGAAAGAGACACAACGCGACGCGTCGAGACTCCTCGTCGCTCGGTTCTCTCCAATGCGCGCCTTTTCCACTTTATTCATTAATTATTACCGCATCCCCCGACAAACTCCCGGACCCCCGACTATTTTTATCTAACGAGACGCGACTTATGAGTTACGACTGAATTATAAAGAGGTAAATATTTCAAGAGGATATCCACGGTGACTCGAAAAGTTTATCCAGTCGTTTGTCAAGTGAAATGGATGATCCTTTGTTCCGTTTTTATTCCCTTCTTAAAGCAATGACTTCGATAGATTTATTATCCAATGGCTTCCTACGGGGCTGCGCTGTAAGCAAAGTGATAAACCGATTGTTTGCCAAGTGAAACTATAGGACAAAATGGATCGTAAAACAGAAATTATCTGTTGCGCCAAGCTGCTAGCCAGCGAAACGTGTAAAGTAAACGGAAACAATCTCAACGTAAAAGTTAATTTTACATTCTTGGACTTTGGATAAAAAAGAAAAGAAAAACAGGAGAGAGAGAGAGAGGGGGGGGGGGGGGAAATGTCCGAAGAAAATTCTTTTGGTGAAAACCGCAAGAATATTTAAAGTTTATTGCGAGATATTCCATTTTCGTATAACGAGCACGCTAGACAGAAAAATCCTGAGGAATTATCGCGTCCGCGTTATTAACACGAGAGATACGTTTGGCTCATAAATATCCACTGGAATAAATCGCTGTTTTTCATTAGTTTCATTAGTTACATTAGTTTCATTATTATTCATGGCTCGCGATGAGAAATGATCGGCGATGGATCACGGTGAAATGTTTCAGCGGCATTCGACCTTCGAAAGAGAGTCGTTGCGAAAGATTTTTCCCAGCTTGCCCGCAGTCAGCGACAAATGTAACTTGACGAGTGGAATTCCTCGGCTCACAATGCTCCATGTTTTATTCCCCGTTTTCTATCGACTTGATACGCTGGATGAACATCGAAATGAACTCGAGAAAGCACGCATCGATGAGCAATCGATTGTGGAAACATCGAGTAGTTTACGAGAGCTTTCAACACCAGAAGGGAATCGCCGGAGATTCAATCTGGCAAGATAGACCAACTTCCCGGGACACAGTTATGTGCCTTTTCCGAGATATGTGTAGCAGCATCAGGTTCTTCTTCGTCCCTGTTCTTCTCCTCTTTGGCGAGAAACGTCGGAGAGACTTCGGCTACGAAAGTTGAAATACTGGAAATTGCTCCTGATACTTATACAGAATGCAGTGGTGCACAGTGCAGTAAGCAAAATAACCCGGCAGAATTCGCATAACAGATGAGACTGACAATCGGTCATGGTTAGTAAACATTCTCTTGGCATTTGCATGAGAAAAATCTCGGATAAAAATGTAGGGACTTCCGTGAGAATCCGAACGACGAGGATTCTCCGTACGTAGTTTTGATAAATAAATCGTTGAGACTCGATCCGACGAAACCACGTTGGCTTATTTGCGTCGGACTTTTAAATGGCGGGAGAGAGAGAGAGAGAGAGAGATCCAACACTTTTTTCCTTCCACCAGGAAGAAACTTTGCTCGAAATCAATTTCATTAGGAAATTCAACTGGTCGTACGCATTAAACGTGTTCGTTGAAACCAAGGAGCTTTTCTGATAAGGTATCTTAATGGGCAAAGATTTTACGAGAGTTTGCATTTTCCCTTATCCATTAACCACTCGTGTATGCGCGCGCAAAAGAAAAAAAAAAAAAAAAAAAACAGTTTTAAAATATCTAATTTTATCAATATGCGCGCAATGGCTCAAGCGCGTAAATTTGCAGAGAAAAAGAAAAAAGAAAAACAGGAGAAATATCAAGGAAAGGCGAGACGGCGGTGTTAGAGATGAAATTAGCCTGGAAATTCTTGGTTTTATTTTTGCTAAAATCTACGAATATTCCGCAAGACGGAGAGTGGAACAACACGTGAGACTCGTGGTAAATCTCGTTTGGGAATGATTTCTTTTTGGCATTCTGCGCGTACGTGACGTCAGAAGGATTTCTCAAGAGAATCCTCGTCCAGAAATAGCTGGAATAAAGGACCATATGCGTAAAGAGTCATTTGCAAGGAACCACGTGGGAGCAGCCCTTCCAAGTTTAGCTTTAATACCACACTCTTAAAGAGAACACTTTCCCACGGTAGAGAACAGTGAGAACCTCCGGAGTCTCCTCCTCGTTTGAAAGTCGATTTGCCGAATAATCGAGATTTCCCAGTTGGACGATGAAAATGCATTTGATTAGATTAGATAAGCTCGGTCGCCGAGCCAATCGCAAAATGTGGAAAAAACGAGCTCTTATCATAAGTGATGGATGTAAACGCGAAGGCGGCGCCGATAAGGATTACTCGCTTTGATATCGATTCCTCCTAAGATTCGCTTTCTACGAAATGACTTGCTACCTGTTGGAAAACTCTTGGATAATTCATTTCTTTTTCTTCAGCGAGCTTATGAAACCGGTATCTGTTTCTAATAAAAACATTCCTCGCGGCAAATGATTCGCCGCCGCAAACTCTATGGCAATTAGTTCATAATTTCCTCTCTCTCCCTCCTGCTCTCCTCCTCCTCCCTCTCACTGGCAGATTACGAAAACGCTATCTGATTTTAATTAAAAGGCTCCGTTGGAAAATGGCACGTTGCACCTATTTGCCTCCATCGAGTTCCGATAAGAGAAGCCAATTGTACTTTAGAAAATATCTCAAGAGGTTTGTGACTCGTATCGAAGTGGTCTCGGTATTGTGCGCGGTGGCCTTGATATCGACAGAGGGAAGAGGGAGGAAAAGGAGAGGCAGAGTTTTCGGCACTCGCGCATCGTCGTCGGAGGTCACTAACCTTGTGGTTCCTCGGCTGCTTCGACAAGTTGCTGCGACCATTGATGAGGACGTTGTCATTGAGGAAACTGACGTCGCAGGGCGACGGTGGACCACCGGAAATTTCCCAGTCGGCGTCGTCGGTCGTCGAGGCGTCCACGGTGGCATCCAGCATTATGATACCGGCATCGCCGACCTGAATCAACGCACAAACAGAAGAAACGGTGAGACATCGAGAAATCAGGGGGAGTCTCCTGGAATCTCGCCAGGTAAGTTTCGGAATTTACTTGAGCGACAATTTATGAAAGACACCGGTCGTCATTTCCAGACGAAAGTTTAACGACGAACGAACGAACGACGGATTTATCCTCGTTCCTTTTCCTCAATCGTATGACTCTATCGTCGTCGTGGCCTTTCGCCTTTCACGACTCGCAGGCGAATCAATTCCGGAACGAGCGTTATCCTTGAAAGAAACTGAATCTGATCGCGTTCGCTTTGTTCCGAGGTACTTCCGATTGGACGACGACTCGTGTCGATGATCGTGCGCGATTTTCACGTAACGGGGAAAACGCGCTTTTTCTTCCCTCCCACAGCGAGAATCTTTTTCGCGTCTCCTTTGTTTCAGCGGGCTTCCAAGTGAACGAGAGAACGAACCTCGTCGACGCGTATCGCTGCTCCGAGAGGAATTCCTCGGGGTGCATGATTTATTCTCCGCTCACCCGACTATTCGTGTTTCCTTGAGTGGTTTGCGCGTGGATGTGGTTCGATTTATCGACTATTATACTTAAAACGAGATTACATCGCGTCATTTGACGTCGGTCTAATTCAGCGTCGGCAATTATTTTGCCCGAACGAAGAAAAATCGTTCGCCAATTCCGCCTTTCCTTTCACACGTGCTATAAATATTTCGTCTCCGGATCTCCATGTTCAGGCATTTCATTAATCCTTTCGTATCTCCCCGTTTCCCTCTCTCTCTCTCTCTCTCTCTCCGCATTCACGCGTCCCATCCGCCCTCTCCTATACGCTTAAATATTATATTCAATTCTTTCTCTTGCCTCTCTCTCTCCCTCTCTCTCCTCCGTGAGCACAATACACGCTTGACTTTCCAAGCGAAAGGTATGTGTGTTAGGTCGAACCCGTGCAGTATGCAAATGAATGCGCGAACAAATACGTAAACGTCCGCCGCTCTTCCATGGAAATCCACGCGAAGGCCTCGGCGATGATTCTCCGACGAACGCAGGCGAATTTCTCCAGGACTAAATCTTCCTGGCTCGAGTTTCAAGGACAAAGAGACAAAGCGGTCGTCGCGAGAGAATTTGAAATATGGAAAAATCCTCGATCGCGCGAGGTAACCTCCTTTCCGATTGCAAGCCACTTTTCCCCCCGGCCGGCCCCCTCTCCCTCGAGAATTCCAGGAATTCCATTATCAGGACACGCTTCTTCGTCGGCCTCCGCGAGTCTCGTGCTTCGGATTTCAGAGACGCGTCAGCCTTGAGCCTCGAGTCTCTCCCAGGTATTCGCCGTGAACTTTTCATCGATCTCGCGGAGGAGACCTGAGGTGTAACAACGGTAGTGGAGAGAGGAGGGAGTTCGCCAGGTACAGGGGGTAGACGACGGGCTCGGAACCACCTGGGGTATTTTCGGCACAAATTGTAGCGCGAGACGCACCGGATGAGGATATTGAAGGATGCCGCATGCAAAATTGCTATGCGCGCATCCTGCCGGGTTACCGCACGCAGGGGAGAGCGGCGCGAGTGAATTCCTGGGGCCCCGATAAAGGCCCCGAAGATATTCGCGTCAGAATGGGGAGTACTACTTTATATCGGGCGCGCGTGTTTTTCGACTCGACAGGATATTCCATTCACGAAGGGGAATTGAAAAGCGGCGGCTCTGCCGGCTTTAATGACCGGCTGCTGACGAGCTGCTCTCCGCCAGTACCCACCACCACCACGACGACATTCATGCGAGCGGCCGATTATAAAATTGTACGCGAGTGCCGGCACGAAAATATTTTTCAACGGGAAAGGTCGATCCGGTGCTCCCCGCAGATAGCAGAACCCGCGAACCTACCAGGTCGCTTTTTCTCGGGAAAAAGTTGCGCGGGGGGGGGGGGGGGGGTAGGAAGCGACCCGCTAAAAAACAGCCGATGATTTCGAAACGTGGAAACTTGCGCGGGAATTCCAGCGGGTTGTCCTCGTCGGTATTTGACAGAAATTAATTTTCCCGGAGCTACTTCCTCCGGTTTCCCCCCTTTGCGAAGGGTCGGCCATTCGCGAAGGTTGGAAGGGTCGACGGAGGCCCACCACCGACGGAGATTCTCCCAAGCGGTGCCCCTGCGAGAGAGCAAATTCACCCGAGTGCACTCGTTTGCCCACGATCGCTTGACGTAAATCGGACAAGGTCATCGGAATTTATCTCGTTTAAGCGATGCGAGATCTCAAGTAGGTAGCAAGTGCGAAGCTTTTTCTCACAACGTTTTACCGCGCTGGAATTACCTGCATAATAACAAGCTGCGCGCATCCGGTACGGCAGCAGGTGCTCATCGAGGAAAAGAGTAGGCGAGACATGTGGGATTATTTTCCTTGCGCACGCATGGAATTATCTCTAATTGATGATTGCACTTTCTTCCAGTGTGTCTACCTGGAATCTCCGGCGACCTTCGCGCATACCGATCGCTCGATCAATCATCGATGGAGAACAAGAGGAATTTCT
Organism: Sclerodermus sp. 'alternatusi'; assembly: GCA_037305995.1. NCBI lineage: Eukaryota > Metazoa > Arthropoda > Insecta > Hymenoptera > Bethylidae > Sclerodermus > Sclerodermus sp. 'alternatusi'. The sequence continues at coordinate 2,432,747 of CM074553.1, forward strand.
TCTAGCGCCGTCGGCGCAATCTCTCCGCCGGACAATAGCGCGCGGACGGTAATTTTGCATTCGTCCCTCGTTAATGCCTTAACCTCGTTAAAGATCGTTTCACGCCCAACCGAATAAGCGAATCGATTGCTCGAATTTTTCCGTCCGCGAAGCACGAAACTTAATCGCGCGACCCTCCCACTCCCACTTCCACTCTTTCTCCAATCACGATAATCGCGAGTATTCATCGCGCGAGTAATGATTTCCTCTGGAGGGCGAGTGGATAAATCGGTAGGAAGAAAAATTCATCGAGAATCCCGCTGAGAGATTCTCTCGATGCGCGGACGGCAGTCGATTAAATGATTCGACTGTACGCGTAATTATCTCGACTTACCGTGAATTTACTGACTCGCTTAATAGAATTTCGAGCGTGGGCCCCTTATTTACAAACTTAATGTCGTATTTCACGTTCCCGATCTTCAGCCGTTCGCAATTCGACTTCGGTGTTATGATCCGTGAAAGACTCTTTCGAGATTAATGAACGTTCGAGCCGAATTCCCACGGAACGAGGGATAACGAGACACTCGGAGACAAAAATAACACTTTCGAAAATCTTTCGAGTCAACTACGGTCTCTCTGCCCCTGCTCTTCTCTGGAACATTGAACGGCCGGAAATAGACCGGAAATCGATCATCTTTCGGCACGCGGACGTTCGATCTCGTTACGGTCTTCGCTCCGATGAAGAATTTCATCTTCGCCGAGAGGAAATAAAACGTGAATGGCGTACCTGAAAACGGTGCAGAAGAAGGAGCGTTTCCGTAAATGTAGCGAGAGAACCCCGTGGTCAGTGCATGGCTTCCGCGAGACAAACGTCACTTCCTGTCGCGCGGGTCGCTTCTTCCGGCGCGGGGAGAGACGAGAAGTTTTTCACGCAATCAGTCGATACCGAGGAAAGCGGAAAGTTCCGTTCCCGACGAACCGAGAGATAGGCTGCAGATTATGCTGGAATTATCAATGGACAAACAGGGAACAGGGGACAAACAGACCCACGGCTATCGAAACGGAGAACTTGAGCGGCAATGAACTTGACGACGGGGTCCCTGACTTCATGTGAAACTCCCAGGACGATTCTTTTCATTATTCCGACCGCGCTAAGGTATCACTTGCGTACACAGGTGGACCTTGAACCTACGAGGAGTCCGCGAGAGTCGTTAACCATCGCTCGCGTATGCAATTCGCTCCAGCACTTATGCAAGTGTCGTAAATACACCGGACACGCGTATTTGCGTGCTCCTTGTGCGCTACTTAGAATCTCATATCCGTTTCCTGCTGAAATTTCCTAAATTTTCCCCGAGACCGATTCGCTGGAATCTTTAACAGCAATCCTGTTTTTCAAAGGTTTTCTTATTTCCCGCGTTTCTGCATGTGTCTGCTGCTGCTGCTGCTGCTGCTACTGTTGCTGTTGCTTCTTCCTTATTTTAGAGGAGCATTCGGTCATTGTCTATATTTACAATGGCCATCGTCGAGAGAATTCCCCGCTACACTTGAACTTCATCAATTAGAACGCATTTAGTCAGCGAAATGTTTAATCGGGTGAATTAGGCGCGGTCAACCAGCCGGCTTGGTGACTCGACATCGAGAAATCGCGAACGTTGGCGAGTCGTCGCTTTTTGGCACGAAACCACCGAGCGATTCGTCACAGCGGCGCCTGCTGCTCCCAATTGTCAGATTGGAAGAAACTGAAGAAACTTCTTTCGGTTACCGAATACAATCCTTTTCCAAACACGACGGATCAAAGCCCAGAAAACGCTCTTGACTCTCTTTTCTCAGCGCTGTACGTTTGTAAATGTCGTGCTTGAGTTTACGTAAACCATCGAGGGGAGGAGGGAAGGGAAGGCTGTACGAATGAGAATGCGACGTTGAAACTGTCCTTGAAAGGAAGAAGAGAAAAATATCTCCAGGAAGCATCTCTCCCCGAGTTTCAGTTTCTCCGCGGTTCTCCAGTCGAGAGTCTTGGAAATATAATAGGATTTCGTCCTGGACGGACGTGGGTTCCGCGAGGAGTGAATCTGCAAGGTCAACGGAGGTCAAGCATCTTGAATTTCAGCATGAGAGGGACCCTTTCACGCCCGGATGATATCGCTACCGCCAGAGCCTTTATTTATGTGGAATTCAATTATACTGGATTAAAAAGACGGTAAACAGCTGAAATGAGATACCGCAGGACAGTTAAGTTCCCTCGGGTTAATACACACGGGAATAATGTAAAACGAGGAGCATCGTCTTCTGGGATGCAACGCGGAACCCGATGTTAAACACCGCTATATTTTAAAATTAAGAAATGAATGGACCACGAGGGGCAAACGAAGAAACCGCATTGGAGCGCAAGTCGGTAAACGACAACGGGAGATGGAACGAGGAAAAAAGCAGACGTTATCCGGAGTTGGATCCCCGGGACCTTTAAAATCCAGCTGACACCTCGGGAATGGCTCGAGGGTTCCGCGTCGGAGTCGACGCGAGATCCGACGATGGAAGACAAAGAGCCGTTTGGATCCTAGGCATCGTCGTGTCCTAGATACCAAAAATCGTGGCAGCAGATAGCGCGCGATTGCGAAAGGATCGTTAAGGAGCAGAAATGTTCCTTAGAAGGTCGAGAGTCCGGACTGCAAAGTCCCCCGGCAGCTAAAACGCGTTGCTAACGGGTCTCTAGCATCGGCAGCCGTATTTACTGGTCCAGGATGGCCATATACGAGGATTCCTCGTAATACCTCCTGGAATGTCACCAACTACGGTACAGCAGCTTCATCTTTTTTCCACTCGAGCGGACCTTTCCCCTCCCCCTTCTTCCTCCGCCGCTTCTACCTGCCCCTTCTTTCCTGCAACGGAGCGTTCTACGAGCATCTTCGATCCCTCTTTGACCGTGAATCGTTGGAATATACTCCGAGAAATCATTTTCCGAGCGAGCTCCCTCATAAATATTCAATAGGCGGTATAAAAAATCCGATTCTCTTTGTACCGTAATGATTTTCTTTGTTGCGGGCCCCGATGGCCTAGAGCTAAGGCGCGTCACGGGTCCTTTCCTTCCCTTTCCTTTCCTTCCCCTCCTCTTCTCGTCTCTCCTCCAACGATTATTCGTCCAGGACTCTTGCCATCCCAGGATGTTTTTCATTTCACTTGAATGAACTTTCTCGTTTGTCGTCGTCGTCATCGCTTTATCTCGCGCCTTGCGTTTACACCTTGAAACGAGGAAACTTCGTCGAAACGGAGCCTTCATTAGTCGAGATTTCATCCGTGGTGCCGGGGGACTGACGCGAGCGTATTCCGACACGCGATTCTTTCTCCCGGAGGTTAATCTCGGAGCAAGCGCAACTGCGGCAAGATCCGTGGCTAATGGGGTATACACGGGGTATAACGCGAAGAAAGTTTCTCAAATTTGGAATAAAAAGTAAGAGTCGACTCGACCCGCGGAGATAAAAATCTACGGAGCGCACCTGCCGTAATGGCGTTAGAAGAAGAGTGGTCAATAAGCATATAAATTAGTGGAAACGAGTAGAAAGTAGATCCTTTTTTCAGCCCGAGGTTTATGCGTTTAAAAGACAGTACTTTGCGCGGTAAAGCACTGCAGGAAATATTCCCGGGGTCCCTCTTAGCTCGCATTAAAATGGCAAACGAGCACGATGCTCTTCTGGAAGCGCGGGATGAACATGACTCTCTCGCAACGTTAACCACGAGAAAATCTTGCCTCTCTCCGTCTTGTCGTACGACATTGCGACTTCCTCGTTTCGGTTATTGTTCCTCGGTACTCTCGCAACGTCTTTCGCGTAACACGCGAGAGACACGCGAAAACTCTCGTTGCACAGGAGCCGACGAACGTGGACGAAAGGGGATGGCGGAAAGGATACTTTCCAGCCATCTTCTTGGTTGGATCTCTCGCGCATCTGTCGCGGAGCTGGACGGCGCAAACGTTGATTAAGAGGACTCTGCGAATCCGCCGTTAAAGTTTCGCTGTCAGGAAAATACATTCGCCTTTCGTCGAATAAATCATATTTACCCTCGATGGAAATTCGAGCTGAATTATGTGACTCGGCGCGCGAGCGGTTATCGGAAGATGACGTAAATTTCATTTGCGCATTTTCTACAAAGTCGCTTTTATTGCTTACGGAAGGGGGGCGGGAGGAGGAGGAATGGGAATAGACCGCGGGGAGGGTCGTTTAACGCGAAATGACGTGGAAGATCTTAATGTTATTTGCATACTTGTAAAATGTCTTTTTACCGCATGGCTTTGCGATGCAAGGCGCACGTGACTTTTTGACGTATAGCTAAATATCGCAATGGCTATCACGAGTGAAAGAAGGTCAAGGATACCTTCTTTGCACGTACCCTCGATTAACATACCAGAAACACACACACCGCTCGAAGAGTTGCCGTTAGAAAGCTAAACATTGCTGGACGCGAATCGCTAAAGCTGCAAAAACCATTGCGAAACTTCTGAACTAACCGTAAAGCGAGTAGAAATTCTATTCCCGGTGTTAATTAACCGCGGAATAAAAAGAGTTCTGTGAATCACTTAATTATTCTCAATTATGGAAGCATCGCTATTTGCTTTTCTGCGTTCCTCCTCTCTCTTGGCCAATTTACGACAAAGCTATCCGTTTATTCGGTTTGTCAATTCGCCGCGTTCGTTCATGTACGTCGTACGTTTGCACGCGACAACCAACGATCGTTGTTGCATTTATCTTCTCGCGCAACCAGTCCAAAAGCCTCGATGAAGATACAACGCGCGCGCGGTCCTGGCGATAAAACGCCGAGTTTATTTTCACCTGCATTTCATTTCACCTGTGTGCGCGTCTCTCGTGCCCCTTCGGACGCGATTATTTGCCCGATAAGCAATCGCGCAGCTTCGGCTGCTCTTACATCGATACAATTTATTCTCCGCGGCTGAATAATGTACGTTTTGCCGTAGAGAAAAAATACTGGGGAAAAACACGAGCGATGGAACGTTAAATGACGCTACACACACTCGTAGATAAGACAAAACTCGAGTGGAACTTCAATTGATAAGCGCCTGTGCGCGATGACTCATAGCGCTCTCGATACATCAATTTCGAACACAAATCCACGTAAAAAGTAGAAAAATCACATCTGTGTACCGACGTCGCTTTAATCGAGGATGATCAATTTCCCGTTAGATCACGGCGACAAATTTATTTTCGTCAATTACAACTGATCGAAATGAATGTAACATTTGGATAACGCGATACCAGGAAACTCAGCTGGTTCGCGCAACGAGTGTGCAAGGAGGAATGAGAGAGAGAGAGAGAGAGAGAGAGAGAGAGAGAGAGAGAGAAACGAGTTGTTTTACGCGTGTAACAGCGGTCGACCCGATATTAACACGTTATTGCCTTTCCTGACGGAATAATAGACGCGTGAGAGGGGCAGGGGGGCACCGTGCTCCAAATAAAGAAATATCGCGGATTTTCGTAATATCGGCAGAAGTAACGCGCTCCACACGTGCACGCGGTGCTTTTTACCTGAGTGTAACGTTCGAGCTTGCATAATAATTACGAGGCTGCCGCAAAGGTTAATTAACACGGTGTAGACGACTGCACATGATGTAATTACGCGTTGAGTAACACTCGCTTCTGTCAATACTTGTAATTCTTTGTTCGCTCCTCGCTCGTACGCACCTCACCGTTTTCACGAGAAAATAGCGCAAATCCATCGAATTGATCGATGTTTCTTGCTACCGCGGGAATTAGTCGCACGTGTCAGTCCATTGAAATACGAGAACTAGATTAGCGCAAATAATGGACGGATGATGCAGCTTTTATTTTAAACAAATTACATCCAATATTTATTCAAAAGGAGAACTCGATCGATAGTGTGGAAGGAAGACGTCGTTTGACGAGGGACAATTGTGCTTGCTCATCGCGGTTAATTAAGACGAGAGGAGAGAAGAGGAGAGGAGAGGAGAGGAGACCAGACGAGACGAGATGAGACGAAACGAGACGAAAGACCGAGGGAGAGAATCCACGCGTTTTGACAATAAACGCGATAATTTTCAAACAGAAGGCCCCAAACCCCATGGCAAATGCGACTGGTGTTAATGGGAGTTAAGAACGTTTACTCTTTCGCCTTGCGAATTAGCTAACATCGTTTTATGGGATTAATAATATTGCGCTGAAAGTGCACCATTATCCAAGGAATTACATGGAAGTTTTCAGTTTCTACTATATTTCTCGAGACTGCTCTAATTGGCTGCTATAAAAATGGACAATGCTCTCGTGCTGGACTCTAGCTTCCTTTCACATCGTCTGCCGAGCGCGATTCAAGGACGAGCGGGTTGTGCCCCCGTGAATCAAAGAAGGGAATAAGGGCGAAGGATCATGCGGCAGGAAGAGGGGAAAAAACATCGGAGCTCTCACTGATCTCTGACTCGATGACTCCCCAGGAAATCGCACGCCTTAATGCACTACCTGGAACGATGAAAATGCACCGCTGCTACCGATGCATTTCTTTTTGCCTCTTCTGCTCGTTCTCCATGCGTGTTCTAGTTTCCAGTTCGTTTAACAGTCATCTTTTGTCGACTCGTTATTTCCCTTTTTCCGCATCTACCTTCGCAAGATGCGCGCACGCTGCTTCTTCGAGGCTGGAAGCGCGCTCTCCTCAATCGCGAAATTCGAGCATGACACAAATTATATCATTAAGGAAATGACAGAAATCATTATTTAGGCAGAAATTGGCTCTGGCGATTATTTTTCTTCGTCCACTTCCTCAACCTCCTCCTCTTCGTCTTTCTCCTCCTCTTCCTCCTCTTCCTCCTCGTTATTATTTACGGCACGCATTAACGTAATGGCGCCCATTTTCTTTATCGATCAATTCGCATTGCTCGCGATGTTTCCACGCGCTTTACTCTGTTTTTCTTCCCGATGAAAAATTTCACGCAATCCGACTATTCCGCGCGAGGCAAGGCGCCTGTGCCGATGCAGATTTCATAGCACAGATTATCCCAATTCGCAAGAAAGATCGCGAGTGCTCGATTTACGTTCGGTCTTAAAGCGCGAGAGTAAAAGCTCGACGTTCCTCAGCGCGGTTCCCGGAGGAGAACCCTAGATGCCGATGACTCCGGTAAATGACAATCGTCATTTCTATCTGTAACACGATCGTACTTCCACGTTATCTAACGCGAGAAAGTAAGGCCTCGCCTCGCCTTGCCTCGACTTAACCGATCGCGATCCTAATTTCGTTCATTTTTTTTTCCACGGAATATCGGCACGCTTCGTTTCACCAGGTTTCACCTCCGTGAATTTCTGGATGAATTTCATTGCCGTTTTAAAACGTTCCCCCGGAGTTTTTCGACGAGATACTACACTCAGGTGGTGGTGGTGGTGGTGGTAGAGGTCTCTGCGCTCCTCGATAAAATTTCGATAATTATCCCTGCTCGCGATAGAAGCACACGCGCGGTACTCCGATAGTTCCACTAGCGAACTTGTTCCCTTCTACGATCGATCGGTAATCTCGTCGATCACGATTTACAGGCGTTAACGTTTCTGGAGGGATAACTAACGGTAGGAACCTGTTGTATAACGCAATGCATGTATTCGTTAAACGTGGCTGCGTGCTCCGAATACTTAAAGCTACTTAAAATTCTACGTAATGCCGTAAGGAACACTTTGGCTCCATACAGAATGCTCTGTTTGGTATACCGAGGAAAGTGAAATGACTTTGAATGGAGGAAAAGAAAGCAGCAGCAGCAGCTGCTGCTGCTGCATTGGTGTTCATCCGAAACGACCATTCGACATTATGGGGGTCAAGTTTTAGATTCGCGTGTACGGAGAAGATTGGCGCGATCGAAGATGAGTTTTCGATGAAATCGGTGGATTTTCGCTTGACTCCAAGGTCATCCGGAGCAAAAAAGCATATTCGATAAGTCGCGAGTTCCAAACTCACCTTCGGCTTATCCCGTTTTCTCCTGATGAACAAGCCATCGTTCTCGATGTAATCCGGAACATCCTTGCGATTGCTAAAGTTGAAAACCATGGTGTTGTTCTGCTGATTCCAGGGCTTCGTATCCCACAATCCACCACCCCCCGAACCGGGCTTTTTCATGGGCTGAATTTCCTCCGCACTCTTCAGGCTAACCACCACCTTGGTCGGTTGCTCTATGCTCTTTACACGATTGATCAAATTCTTTTCTAATTCGCGATTGCTAAGATTCTGCTGCGGATGCTGCGCCTTCGTGGAGACCAAAGGTCGAATTATACCGATTTGCTTCTGCGGAGGCGAGGGGGATTCCGTCTTCTGCGACTTCACGATCTTACTCTCGTTTCCTTGAGGCGGATAGGACGTCGTCGTGGTGGATTTCATCAATCCCAAGCTGCTAATTGCCCCGATAGGTTTGCTTTCTCCCGCAGAGGCTGACCTGCTGCCGCCAGTCTCTTCTTTGCTATTCTCGTTTTTCCTTTCTTTCTCCGATTCGATTGTTCTCTCCTGAAGCCTGGAAACCACCTCGGGTTCCGTAACATCGTCAGATTCGGACTCCGATAAAGATTTGCTCTTGCTGTTCGAGGCGAGCTTGTTCGACTCGTTTAATTGCGAATCGAGAGAAGTCTGTTTGGTCTTGAGTCCGGGCAAGTAGCTCTTATTGGTCGGTTTATCGGAAAAACTAAATTGCATCGTGATGCCAGCCTTGCTAATGTTATCCAGAGCAGATTTCGAGATGGTTTTGGAGCAAGACGAGCCATCGATGCTCTCATCTTCCTCCAAATCGGATGTGTCTTGTGATTTTTCCTCATCCTCGTCCTCGTCCTCCTCCTCCTCCTGCTCCTCCCCCTCTTCCTCCTTTTTTCTCTTCTCTCTCTCCACCGTCACCACTTTCGGTTTCTGCTGATCCTGAAGCATCGGCGATTCTGAATTGAACTTTGAGCTTGAGTTCGAATTGGAGTTCTCCCTCTCCTGAGGCACGGGCAGAACCTTCGATAATTCCGGAGCCGAAATTTGCCTCGGTAGAAAGTCACAGCTGGGACTGGGCGACGTCGTCTTCTGAACCGGACTGGAGTTCTGCCGGATGATATCACGTTTTGGGGAGGCCGGGCTTTGAACCCTCGGCGAGGAGATTCTAGGGGACAGTACAGGTGTGACCGGGGGAGATTTCACATTGATTTCCAAAGAGGACCTCAGCTTGTTCGAGGAAGGTTCCGGACTCGGTGCCGGTGAGAATTTTAATTTATAGGATGGCTCGGGGGAAGGCGACGGGGAATGCGACTTTTCTATCTGCTGGAATTTGCTGACGACCGAAGAAACCGACTGGACTATAGGATCCGTAATGACACCGTCCATGTGATACTCCTCCTGACCCTCCTGCTTCTCGATCAGTTCCGCAGTTGGTTTTTGGGGCAGCACGATCTTCTTCGGGGAACTTTGCAATCTGGAATTGCCATTGATGAAGGGTTTCGGCTGCAACGGGGGCTTGGGTATAATCTTCTTTTGGGCTTGAGCTTTGAAGGTATCGTTGATGGTTTTGAAGGTCGCCACTTTCGCGGCGACCTCGCCTTTCGGCTTGAGCTTTCTCGCGGAACCCTCGAAAATCCGCATGGTGGTCTTGACTAGATCGGGCGGAGGTCTCTCGGTCTCCGCCAGCACCGGTTTGATCCTCTTGGGCTTATTGATCGGCTTGGGTCTGTCCAAGTCGGCCAAACGGTTCTCGATCTTCACCGAACTTCTGTCTATCAGAATGATATGATCGTTGACCGGCTCCTGTCTGACGCCGTTCGAACCTATGCAGGCCATCGCGCCATAAGGAGCCACCGCCGCCGCCGCCGCATCCTCCGAGTTGTTGTACCTCATTAAGGTCTCGACGCTTCTTGCTCGTTTCATGGAGTCGTTACCACGAGCAGCGTTCCTGTACCTATCAGTCTTCGGAGCTATGCCCACGTTTCTTTTCATATACTTTCTGACGACGCTCTTCTCCGGCACGTCAACCTCCTCCTCGCAATCCAACAGGTTCTCGAGGCTGGCGGCGCGCCTAAAACGCTGCACCGACGCCCTGCTCTTGTTCATCTCTCGAAGAGTCAAGTTGAGGTACTTGCTCTTCAACTTGTTGACGATCCCAGGCCCGTACTGGAGCTCCTCCGAACTATCACTCTCCGCGTCCTCCGCATCGTTCGTTATCCTCGTGGCACAAACCTCCTCGTCCACTCTTCCACTCTTCACTTTGGCCAGTTGGAGCAGAAGGTCCCTCTCAACCATGCGGGACGTCCTGCTGCACTTGTTGTTGCTGTTGGGAGACCTCGACCTCGCGCGTTTCTCGTCCAGCTCGTTCCTGGAGTTGTCCTCGAGGGAGGAAGTCTTCCGGTTGACCTCGGCGGGCTTCGCCAAGGCGTTCGCATCCTCCGAGTCGGAGCAAAGCGAGAGATCCACCTCGAGACGCATGTTGCACGCGACTACCTGTGGCCCGAGGTCGGCGGTAACCATTGAATTCACGTCGGCGAAGGCGGCGCCACCAGTCGACGGCCCTCTGGTGGCCAAGGAGTTCCCGCCCGATGGAGAGGATGAGCTAACTCGACCGGCTTTATTCACCATCTTGTGAGAAGCCGAGGGCCCAACGTGGGTCGCCGCGACCGCTCCATCCTCCGTGCTGCTGGAAGACCATGGCCTACCGCTCGCGGTACCCGGGTGGTACTGCTCCTGGCCAAGGCCAAGAGTCTCGTTGTTGGGGCTCGAGGAAGCGGTGCCGCTGCTGGAGCCAAAAACGGCGGAGCACAGCTTGACGTTGGCCCCGTTGCTCGCGAGGACCTTGCTCTGTTGCCTCCGCCGTTGGATCAGGTCCCTCTTCCATTGGGGCACGTTGCTGTTGCTCTCGCCGGTTGTCATCACCGTGTTGCTGGTGGTAGCCATCTTGGACGCCCGATGGGCGCGTTCGTAACACGCGGCTTCCACCACAAGCCGCCTCCTTAACTGTGTCCTCCACCAAGGTTCCTCGAGAGGGACGGGAACGATAACGGTGGTGGTGGTGGTGGTGATGGTGGCGGTGGCGACGGTGATGGTGACGGAGATGATCTCTCGCGAGTTTCACTTCTGTCCAGAGGCTGGCATCTGTTTGATGCGACTTCCTCGGTAGTTTTACTCGAGGTACTGAAGTCTCTGGCCAGTTCCACGATCGATTACCTGCTCTCTATGTATACAGAGAGAGAGAGAGAAAGAGAGAGAAGGAGAGAGATAGAGACGGAGAGACGAAGAGGCGCGCGCGTAAACATCGACTTGACAGGAGGGCTACGGTTGGCTCTGGTTGGCGGTGTTCCCTCGAGGAGCCAGCCAGCCCTTCCTCGTTGCTCGGTTACCTCGTTGCTTTTGTGTATGAAACTCGAGCGAGATTCAACGGCACCTTCCACACTTCTGCCGATGCTCGCCTCGAGACCCATATGCCCGAGTCACCGAGCGAAACTAACCAAAGCCATCCGTACTTTTGAACTCTCGCACTTTCAGTGGAGCCACTCCTGTCGGTTTTCGATTGTTTTTACCTAGTAGAACGTAAAAGTTCTCAGCACTCGCGCAACAACGCGCGCACACGCTCGCACTGGCGCACGCACACACACGCGCGTGTTCGGTAGGAACGACCCGGCGAGAACTTTGGTCGGAGTTTGATTTTGGAGCACAAAGAGAGGAGAAGTTCCGGCGGCATGGACGCGAGGGCTCGGGGCGCGGGCACGGTGCTCGACGAAGGGCCGGCGCTTGCTCCGCTTTGATTCGATTTGCTTTCGATTGGAAATCGAAAGCACCTGTGCCCGCCTTAGAGACACGCATGCACGCACGCGAATCTCCGAACGAAAGGCGAACTGCCTACAGCTCGTTCTCGCTTGGTCGGCCGCTCGCTCCTGCCAGTCCTGCCAAAGCAGAGAGATCGTTTCTCTCGCAAAACCCCTCTCAAAGCGACCCTTCCTTCCTCCTCTCTTCGCCCCTCGCCTCGCCTCGCCTCTTCACCAAGACCTCCACTGTGTCTGCCTGCCCGCCTGCCGACTGTGCCTTGCTAGTCGCTATTCCATCCTGTACGATATCGCCCCACCTAACCCGACACTCGCTCATTCTCATATCGAACACATGTCGGCGCCTCCACTCGACGTTGCGAGGGTACGAGTCGAAACTGCCTGCGACTGCAACGATTGCAGCAGGGTCGTCGCCCGACCTAGTCATAGGGCGGCAAATGCAAATCAACCTGCACCTCGCACCTGCTCGAGACTCCTTGCCACCACGCTCGATCGGCTAACGTCGTTTCGCGTTTTGCGCCTTGCCTGCGAAGCGTCACGGGTGATTCGTCGCGCTGTCTTTGCGCCTTATTCTTACTCGCATCTTTTCGATGTTTCGCGTTTCGCGCCTAAACAACGCTCCAATTTTGTTTCGTGGATGCGCGCGCGCGATCCAAATCGAGGGTTTTGATAAACGCGAGCACGCGTGTGGTGGTAAGATGTAAAAGCGAGAGTCCGCGATGGAAGGGACTGGAAGGTCCGTGAATGATCGGCGATGGATGTTGAACATACATTGGTACACCGTGGTACATTGCCTCATCCCAACCTGCGGTACTCCCATTGAACGCGCACACGAACGAAGCGTTCACCCGTTTGACTGGTAAATTAAAACCGTATGCGAGTTGAACGAACCGCATTTGGCGAGTATCCGTAGGTTTTTATTAGGGTATGGAAAGTGGAAGCATCAATTCCTCCTCGTTAGCTAGAATTTCTCTGCTTTGAAAAATCGAGAGAGAGAGAGAGAGATGATAAACATTTCATTCCGCGTCTATGGAGATGCGAGGCTATAACCGGCATTTTAGAGCACGAGTCGAAGTCACGGGGAGCCATATGACGTTGCTGCTTGATACGGCAGCAGCAGCAGCAGCACACTTGTCTACCTTGTATACGCGATTGCTCGGTTGACCGGGATCACATTTGCAGGATGGGAGCGAGCGTGTCCGCTCGAGATAACAATGAGCGCGACAAAAACAGAATGGATTTGAGAATCGGAACGTACGATGACCTAAACCATGGAATGCGAAGTAGTCAAATGGCTTCCCCGTATTACATGACATGCGAAACTTAGCTTTCATACCCGCTCATCGCACGCTTTGGTAGAAACGCTTGTATAGGTGTTATTATCCCTTCGAACCACGCGACTCACACCATTTGATCCAACCACGTTCACGCGCGTACGTGTGTGGATGTGTCGACACGTAAAATGATTCGCTTCCGGTGTCGACGCTGGTATTAAAGCGTGTGAAAGCTTATGGTAAGTTTGACCCTGACGAGAATCGTGGATGCGCAAGCCCATGAACATTATTCGCTAATAGTATTTTAAGCACCATTTATCGTGCTACGTATCGCGCGTAAACGAAATCCATGCAACTCGCGCATCTGTAACATCTTTCGCTCGCTCGTGTGTATGTGTCAGTGAAAGATACGATTTTGCCGCAACCCGAGGTACGATGATTTCTATGCTAAGAAAATAGAAATATTTCAAAAGCTTTGGCGGAACTTTATCTAATCGCTTAGCACTCCAGCGCGTATCTCGTCGCTGTAGCTTTAGCCAAGGTTCTATCTTGGAGGAATTTCAATCGTTATTTATCTTCGCTCGAAGAGTTATAATTATTGATAAAAGTAGTGAAAGGTGTATTTTGATCAAGGAACTGCTGGCTGGTTGCTGACTCTTTGCATTAGGTTCGATTACCTCATTGCATTCGTTTGGTCCGCGGTGATTGCGTATGTGCATATCACCTGGCAGCTGCTACTTTCACATAATTTTATTCATTTTATTGACGTTTCTCAGGGGAAATTTCTCAACTTTGCTAATGCATCGTGCAAACTTCCAGACAAGAAGGACAATACCGTTTGCAGCTGTTCAGTAACTTATCGATCGATGAATATCATGTCGATCGTTTCTTTGAAACGAGATATGCTCCAAATGGAGTTTGCGACTGAGAAAAGTTTTTTAAAAGTACCTTTCAAAGTTTACCCGATAGATAGAATTCGCTTATCGTCAGCGGTAAATAAAGATATCGCGCGTTTTCCTAGATTGAAAATATATTCGAAACTATTCGAGACTCGCAGGAGGATGCTTTTCTGCAGTTTCGATCATTTACATTGGCAATACTGACCATCCGTGCCAAGATGGCTGATGGTTCATGATCCGTACGGAACAAGTTCCACTGTCGGTTTGGAACTAGTTCTAGTTGGATTTTCGCTCCTCTATCGGGCACAGTGTATCGATAACGATTCAAGCTTGTACCCAAAGTTCTTTCGCACGACAGAGTTTTGCCAATGAAAATTTAAATATGGCGCAAAATACTGGAGAACAAGGTGAGAGCAAAATATTCTATTGCCTCGAAGGAGACGAGCGACTCATCGGCTGTACGTATACTCGAAGTAGATTCGAACGAGTAGTACTTCCACCATCTTAGTTTCACTGCTAACGAAAGCAGCGTGGAGTTAGCGACTAGTCGTTCGATTTGCGCGGGAAAGACAAAATAGCATAGAAAACTTATATATATGTATGTATACGTTGAATGACAAATATGAAATTCTTTCAGAAACTGACAAACAAGACGAAATGCAGATTAAAGTTGAGCCAATGCTTCAATGCTACGTTGAAGATGAACATGAGAATAATGTTCATACTTTTAATGATGAAAATGACGTTTTATTGGGTAACGAAATAGGCAATTTACATCTGTGGACTACCAAGGCAACCACGTGTCTCATTCAGCAATATAAGAAATATCGTTCAATGGTAGGGGAATCCATAAGGATTAGAAGCTTACGCGAGATGTTCGAAATGATTTCTATAGAAATGGAGAAGCATGGCTTCCATTTTAGTCCGCAAAAGTGCGAGAATAAATGGAGAGTTTTGGAAAGGAAATACAAGAACTTGGCGCATCGTAAAAGGCTTAAGAGACCTGGTAGAATCAGGCATTATGGCGAGTGGGAGCATAAAAAAGCTTTGGACGAGATCTTTAGCGATATAACAAGGCAGGAATATGCGGAGGAGCATGGTTTACCGTCTTCCTCGGATGCTCCGACGTACACGATAATCGTACCGAATTCATCGCTAAACAATAGTGGCAATACCGTCTCTACTAGCCAAAATGATCCGCTCGTACAAATAACTTCAAACGCTAAGCAAAATGAAGAAATTGCTGGGAATAATGAGAGTTTAACAGTAATCTTTCAGAAGTTTCTCAACGAATTTCAGAGAAGCTTTGCAGAAACCGAACATAATAAGGAGAAAAGGCACAAAGAAAAGATGATGATGCGGCAGAACGAGTTGGAAATAAAGAAAAAGTTATTGAAGCTGAAGGAACAAAAATTAGAATTGCAGAAGAGTCAAATAATAGCCGCAGCACAACATTTGCACTTAAATATGTCTTGATTCTTTATTACTCGTTGACTCGTTAGGTTGAAATATTTTTTAGTTGCTGAATAAAACTCTTGTTTTTACATTAATAAAAGGATATTTGCATAAAAGACTCGTCGTATCGATTGTTATTTCACTCGAAATCTTTGTTTTTTTTTCGAAAGAAATACAAAATTGCATGAAAAAATATAGCGTCTCATTTCACACTTGTAACAAGAGATGGCGGCACATTTACTGTTTCAACACTCGAGTGTTTGCTCAAAGTTGAAAAGATAGATTTCATTCCACGTTTTCTTCCTTACCACGTATCGCAAAGTTAAACGAAGGAAGAAGAACAATATATAAATGCATTATTATTCTCCATTTTCTTCGTATCAAAATTTATCTATCGCGATACTCACTTTCATCCTTTCAGTCTTCGCACAGCATGCCTAAGAAGGGATTTCCCATTCATTATTTATTCGCAAGAACAATCCTGCGAAAAAAATTACAATTTATATCCTCGTTAAATAAAACCTTTGAAATTCGCTTAATTACCAATTAGAATACTAATTTTCTCTAAATATTCAAATCAATAGCAAAATAGAGCGGAAAAGTGAAAAAAGACACTGTGAGAAAGTTCTATTAGCATTCAATCGAGATAAAAATTTGTCTAATGTTGGATAATTAATATGGTAGACACGCTGAAATTCAATTTTCACTGTGATTAATCATAAGATCTTGAGAAAAACAGCTTAAAGAGTGAAATCGCCGGAGATGATTTCAAGGAGGTGTGAGCACAAGACAATCTAACGTTCTGATTTATATGATCTACTTAATTCTATACAATAAATTGTAGCTCTTACATCCATTGGATTATGCTCAAAAACTTATTCCTTTTTATTAGAGAGAGAGAGAGAGAGAGAGAGAGAGAGAGAGAGAGAGAGAGAGAGAAATACCGAGGAAGATTACGAATCTATTCAGCTGTCCCAATTCTTTTATTACGATCTCAGCTTTATTTCCTGTTGCTCCTTATCTCGTCTTGCGCTGAATCTTCCGCAGGCGCCATATTTATTTGCTCGAATCGCGTGGTTATTAAATTAATTTATTGCCATACGCAATTTAACCGATGACAGACGATCCAAGTTTCTAGAGCTCTTCGCAAGAATCTCCGGCGCTGATCTCGATCTTGGACTGGACTGCCTTGGTGTCACCTTACATTATCCAGTGCATAATGATTATACCTTAGGAATTTGGAAAAATTTCACTCCGTTAGACATAGCTTTCGTCGTTGGATAACAAGACGAAGAAGACGCGGATAGTTGACAATCCCTCGGATAGATCGTCAACGATCCATATCTTCTACGATCACCATCTTTCATTAGCCACAACCGAATGGAGCTGACTGACAGCCGCGCGAGGGAATAATGTTAAGGAGAAAAGAAATGACAAGAGCGCGCAAGGAGGGACAGGTAAAATAATGGCTTGAAATAAAAATGTGAATTCTCTCTCGGCGGATAAAAGTGGAGGACCACCTCCTCGATGACCGTGTACTACCGTTAGTTGAGAAATAATTTCAAGTGGTCCACAGAGAGTTTTAGCGACGAGTTTCCGTATGAGAAGACGAAAGCCAGACCTCTCCCCTGTCTAAACTAAGATCGCTCTGGCCGAGCTCCATCCGCGCTAGGAATTCTCGAGAATTGATTTCGGGAAAAGTGAGAAATGAGCACCAACAAGGTCACCGGGTAAATAAAAGAGGAGGTGCGCGGAGTGTTTCTTTTCGGAGTGTGAAAAAGGGTCCACGGAGAGCAGGTAGATGAGGATCTTTCCTCGAGATTTCACAACTGAAAGTGCTAGATCTTTCTTGCTTACCGCGTTGCGAAGTTTCTTCCTCGCCTCCTGTTACTAGGCGAGTAGAGAAGCCGTGAGCAAACTCTTTGAAAATGTCCAAAGTGAAATTTCGCGCAATCGCGCGAAATCCCCCAATATCCTCCTCCTCCTCCTCTCCTTCCCCCTTGCGCGACTCGCACTCGCACACTGACACTCACCTCGCGCAAGAACCAAAGGATTTTCAAAGGGGGCAAATCCCAAGTGTAAATATGATTTTTAAGCGTGACCCGATTTGCCTCGAAGCACACGCGCGCGTATCTGCGCGCGCGGAGGCTTATAAAAATCAAAGGAGGAAATTAGTTCGAGGAAAATCAAGGACAAGAGTTTTCCATTTGCCCGCACGGGAGTGAAATCGGCTTTGCCGGAGTCGCTGTTATCTCGCGCGCGAGTTCCCCGGAAGGTGACGTCGTCGCACCTCCAGGGGTTGGCGCGCCGACGAGGGTCGTCAGCTCTGAAATTTGTGGAAAACTCGAGAGGAAAAGAAAGAGACGGGCGAGTAGTTCGTGGGTCCGCGTAAAAATTGGAGGAGCCGGTTGGACGCTCGCATTACGTTGGATGCGGGCATGCACGTAGGGAGAGACTATGGAGAATCCCCGGGGTCCGGGGTCCGGGAGTAGGAGCGGGTGCGGGTGCGGGAGCAGCGGTTACTAGCAATGTGCTGCGCACGTATTTACGTAGAGACACGTGCGCGAGAATACGTGCAGGCTCCGTGGAGCGTACGGTAGGGGAGCAGAAGTCGCTTGGTACAGGTATGAGCATGGCAGAAAACGGTGTGGAGGCGGCCGCCAGTCCAGTCGAGCCGCGACCACCGAGCGGTGAGTTCATTTCGTCCTTCGTTGCCATCAGAGAGCATCAGCGGAACACCAAGGAGGAAGAAGAAGAAGAAGAAGGAGGGAAAAGCTGGCAAAAGAGAAGCGCGTAATCGCGATGGAATCAAGTCCGCCGCCCTCCGGAGCCAGCAGCAGCGACACCGCATCCCTCCGCCTGCCGCTCCCGCACCCCCAACTGCAGCAGAACCACCAGAACCACCTCTAAGATCCTGCACCAGTTAAACTTCTGCACCCACGCCACGCGTTCCTCGTCGCTCTTTAACTTGTGCGTGTCGAGGAAATAGGCGAAAGGAAGGGAAGGGAAGGGAAGGGAAAGGGTGGGAAGGGGTACATGTTGACGGTCGACGCACGCGTAGCTACCCTAGCACCCTATCCGGTACGCGGCGTGGGTACCCTCGCCAGTGGCTCATGAGGAACTACCAGTACGACCCCTGACACCTCGTGCCTCAGACTTTTGACACGGGCATGCTAGCTGACAGGGACAGTTCCTGATCCTACGATAGACGGAGATCCAGATCCAGATCTAGGTAGCCAACTCCAATGATCTCCTAGAGGCTCGGGCCTCAGTGCTCCTGTGTTGGTGATCGCATACACGCGCACACGCACGCACACGATCAGTTCCGCCGGAGAATACCATCGATCCCTCGCAACGGGGATCCATCACCAGGACATCAGGTGTCCTCGCGGCGCTGCCAAAGTGGATGAGGATCTTCAGCGTTTCCGTGTTCGCGGGTGCCTGAGGAACTCCAGCTCCAGCTCCAGCTCCTGCTCCAGCTCCTGTTCCTGCTCCTGCTCCTGCTCCTGCTCCCGTCACCACCCCTGCTCCGGAACCACCCTTCCGCTTTTGACTCGCTCCATCGACGACTGAGGAAAGACCTTTACGTTTTGATCCTTGAGAAGAGTGATCGTGCGTGCTTCTGAAAGAAAGAGAGAGAGAGTGAAAGAGAGAGAGAGAGAGAGAGAGAGCCGTATCTACACCGGGGAGAGACAATAGGAGAGCCGTGCCGAGCAGAGTGATTTCTCCTTTTTGCGGCTCGCGGTCCCAGTTCCCCGCGCGCGCGCGCGCGCGCGAGGTTCCAGGGTAGTTGGTCGGTCGAGGCATATGCATTGCGTTTGCAACACGTTGCGAGCCCCGAAGGCCTCGTTTAAGTAACAGTACTTCCTCGCGCTGGAATAAGCCTCTCTCCGAAGAACGGGACCCACACTCCACGAGCCCGCTCTCCACGTTCTCTCTCTTTTCCCCTCGTTCTTCCTCGACACCCTCCGCCCTCCCTCTGGTCCCTCTTCGTCCTCGCCACTCTTGCTGCCCCCGAGAGATCCCTGAGAGATCTCCCTCTCTCTCTCTCTCTCTCTCTTTCTCTCTCCGCGTCTTCCTCGTATCCCCATCGTTCGCCAGCGAAGTAGTCTGGCCAGTCGAGCACAGGGAACCACCTCGTGAAACCAGTCCCCACCAACGACGGACCGCTCGCTCCTCGGACTTGGTCACGGAGAGTGCACTCTTCCTGCGTAAACCGGCATCTTCGACACCTGCCGATCAACTCCGCCAACTTTTTCTCAACGGAAACCCACCGCTTCCCTTCCGACGCAACTTCCGGAGCAACGCGGAAGAACCCACGCGCGGGACAGCAACGCGCCAGTGTCCTTGGAACGGAGCAGTGGAGGAGCATCCTCCGGAGCGTCATCGCGGAGCGAACGACAGTTCGAAGGACTCGCCGGAAGATCGTCAGAGTTCCAGAAATTCAACGTTTGACACCGGAAGTGACAGAGCACCGGGAAATCGCGGGTGCGCGCGAATCGCGTGGAAAGTAGAGAGAAAGGAGAGGAGAGGAGAGGAGAGAAGAGGAGAGAGAGAAGGTTCGACGGGTACCTGGTGCGTCAAATGAGCGAGCGGAGTTGGCCGCCGACACACCTGTGGATATCGGCAGCGGAGGCGTCACCCGGCGCAAAGTGTTTAATGTGTCCCACGCCAATCGCGAGAGGATCCCCGGCGAGCATCGTCCAGGCAGTCGGCAGCGATTACCCCCGATGATAAAATGAGCGAGAAAGTCGAGCTGGGCCTGGAAAAATTGGCCGCGCGCCGAGTAGCCGCAGGATCCTCGCTCGGCTGAGGGACTCGCAACCCTCCGCCCTTCGCCCTTCGCCGTCGCCCTCCGCCCCACTGTCGTGAGCTGCTCCGAGTGCGAGTGTCAGTTTCTCGGCCAGGGTGTCAGAGTCCCACTGATCCAATTCATCGACCGCGCGTCCTCTGACCGCCACGGAGCCAACAGGACATCCGCCTCCATCTGGTAGCTCAGACCAGTCGCGCTAGTCCTCGTCGCGATCAACGGGGCAATAACAGTTCTCTCCCTCCCTCACGGGCTCCGCATTGTGTTTGTTTGTCTCCGTTTGTGTCCAAGTACTCGTAAAGATAAGGCCGACTGGCACAGTGGCACACACCGTTCGAAGATGATAGAGTCGTGAAGGGAAAATAAACCGTGCTGGAACCTCGTAGCGTTCGTTTCGGTCAATTCCTCGCTTGTTCGCTCGCTCGCTCGATCGCAGTGTCTCTCAGGTTGGTTCTCCGCGCGTTCGACAGACCTCCCCTCTTCCGTGGACCGATGGATAGCTAAAGGAGCTCCTTGGCTCGCAGCACCCAGGCAAAATGAAGACCACACATCGCGCATCGAGGTAAGTCCGCGTGAAAGTACTTAAAATAGAGTGTAAAGCGTTGAATGCTCACTGTGCGCTCTAGCGTGCAATTAACAGTTACCGTACGTACGTACGTACGTACGTACCGCCTAGAAATGAGATTCTACCAGCGGCCGAGGCACAACGCCAGAACCTGCTCGTACAATGGCCGCTCACTCGCTCGTACGAGCGTGCGTGTGCGGCAAAGAATGAAATCCCCGGAGAGGAGAAGAGAAGAGAAGAGAAGCGAAGAGAGGAGAGAAGAGGAGATTCCGCCGTTGCTTATTCTCTTGCGCGTAAAACAAAACGCGCAACGGTATTGTTCCCGCGGATACCGTGTCAATTCCCAGTTTATTCAGCAACGCGCCTCACCGTCGTACACCTTCGCCGAGGTGCGCGAGTCAATGTTTGCGAATGTCTCAATTACGAATCACGTACGTATGAATGGCACTGTGTACTACGCTCCGTGGTCAGCCATTTTTTTTTTACGGCGATTTCAATTTCGACCCTCTCGCGATAACCCGCCTGCTTACCGGGATCGTTGACCTTGACGATTCGTCGACGGTTCCCGGAGGTTTCCGGGTTGTTCCTCGCGACGGTTTCGAAGCGTCGTCGATACGTTGACTCCGGTGCTATCGGAGGAACGGGAGCCCGCAGCCAGGTATGTTTTTATCCGTGAAAAGGTTGTTATTTGATTGGAAGGGCCGGAGGCCTCGTGCCGTTGCTACGGGCTCTATGCTAATGTGGCGTGGCGTATTGTGGCAGGGCTTTGCATTGGAAATGTCAGGTGGCGACTGACGAGCCTGACTCCGTCGATTGTCGTCCCCGTCGCGCCTACCACCGCCGGGAACACCTGCGCAGGCAAATTGAAATGCTAATTTGAAGCTTCCCGTATGTTCAGCGGCTCCTACCTCTTACGTTTTTACCGAATTTCATGCCGACGTACGTGCGTCGCCCGTCCGCGCCGCCATTTTGGTACCGCCGGCAGCACGCGCGCGTGCTTTCAGTTTGGAGCCGATCGCTTCGAGTCTTCTTCCTTCCTCCTTTTCGTCTCGTCTCGTTTCGCCTCGCCTCGCCTCGTCTCGTCTCGTCTCGTCTGGCTTCGCACAATATTTACAAATGTCTCGAGTCTCGAGACTCGAGTCTCGAGATCGCACGAACTTCCCACGAAGGAAATTTCTCCCTCCGTTCTCTCGGTCTCGACAAATTTCAGAGGATCCAGTCCGCTCGCACCCTCCCCCCTCTGCCGAACATGCCGTCTTTGTCCGCTGTCTCTCCTACATCTGGTCCCAGATATCTTGCGTAGTCTGGCCAGGACCGCTTCCTCGGCCAAGGGGAAACCAGATGGAGTCGAACGAGCGTTTCCTCAGGATCGAATTTCCCAAGAAAAGTCCGTCGACTGCGTCGTTTGGCTCGTGCGCCTGCTATTCACGCAATAGCGAATGACGCGTAGAATTTATACGCTACGACAGAGTTCCTAGCATCAAATAATGATGCGGTACGTTTCGGAATGTAAACTGTAATTCAAGCACGAGAATGACACCTTCGGGACATATGCGGTGTGAATTGATATGCTAATTGGAGCATTGTTCAGTCTATTGGCCACTTCATCCGACTAATTCATATCCAAAAGTAGCTGTGCCAGTGGGACTCGCAAAAAAGAAAGAAGGATCGTTCGCATTTGCCACACAAATACCGCTGAAAAGTCTAGGGATGTGTGCGCGCGACGCGCGCGCGCGTGTCCGCGCGTATCCGTCTACGCGTGACCTTAACTGGCAATTTGCATCAGAAAAGATTTTTTTCAATAGCTCGCAAACTTCTTCAATGATCCACATATCTAAGGATTGATTGGAGAAACGTTCCTAATTTAACTAACTTTTGAGTCGCCCCGACCGATACTCGAAGATGGCGATAAGCATGAAAATAATTGCAAACCTAACAAGCTTAATCGGATACGACGCTGCTACTTGCAAATGATTAAAACGAGAGACGTCTGCTGTCAGCGGTATAAAATGCGACTCTCTTCATTATTTGTTTTAAGAGAGATAGAGAGAGTGGGAAAGGGTAGGAAGGAATTTTTTTAAATTTCACAGAAACAGAGAGAGAGAGAGAGAGAGAGAATTAATTCGATAAAAAGAAGAATTGGATTGTGCACTTTAATTAAAGCTGAGTAGTAGGAAGTAACCTGAATGTTCCAGTGTGCTAGCACAATCTCCAGATGGAGACTGGGACTCTCTGCAATTAGTTATATTACATCGCAAACTTTTCAGAAGCAAATACTTATTGACGCAAAGTCCTTTGGTTAACATGCAAATGCAGCCGCGCACCATCTGATACCGGCTAAGCGAATTCCATTAAAACTCGACGAACCGTGAGCTTCCTGAAATGCGGGGGAGAGCACATGGACCAACTTTGGCGAGAGACATCGATTTTTCGCGCAGATCAGCCAACGAGATACGACCCTACGGACGCATCTGCTACGGAGAAATCCAGTGGACTCTCTCGATCGTCGTGATTCACCACCGGAGGAGAACACGCGGTCCGAGAAATCCACGAAACTTTGGCCATTCCTCCAATTGTCTAAAAAAGTCATCGCTTCGTTTTTGCTCCCACAATAAAGTGTAACTGCTCCAATTTGCCGGAGGAGGGCGAGGGGAGGAGGAGGAGAAGGAGGAGGAAGGGAGACTCTTGTTCCTCGTTTCCGCGATAGAATTGTAAAATCTTTTTCACGTAAGGAGAAAGAGGCCGGACCAACGCGCGGTTTCGATTTCTCGAATGGATGGAGAAAGAAAGTTGTCTAGCTCTCGTAACTGATTCTCCACAATGGAGGAAGGATTCCCGCGTTAATCAGCTACGCCGTGGCTTAATTGGGCGTTGCCGTATCCTTGCAGCGAACAGCAGTTCGGATTCGAGTGAAATCATCGCCATTCCAACCACCGCCCCCCGGCTCCTGTGAGAAACCAGAAGAAGTCACGTGTCTCATCTGGCGAACAGCACTTTAATCCAATTCAACGCGATTCAATTCTATTAGCCTCGGTTCTCCATTTTGAGGGAAGATTGTTTAACGGGTTTAACTATTTGCCGGATTCCACCGCGAGTACGCTCCTGCTAATCTCCGTAACGAGTCGGGTTCCATCCACGCGCGTTCTCTTTGTGAAAAAAGTTGAAAAAAAAAACACAGAATTTCCTGAAATTCTCTCGAAAGGATCGAAATGATCGAAACGGAGGAAGCGTCGAGTTTATCGATCGGGATCCATCGATCGAATTTTTCCGAGGCCATCGGTCCTAAAGGGAGAGTGAGAGAGAGAGAGAGAGAGAGAGAGAGAGAGAGAGAGAGAGAGCTTTCTTTGTCCTTGGAGAAACGAGGAAAGCTCGTAGTTTCCGCAAAGTATCGCGAGCGTCGAGATTTAAACTGCAGCTTACGCGGACTCTCGCGGATTATCGAGTGGACGTGGTTTGGCTTAAAGGACTCCAACGCGTTGCGCGAATAACTCGGAATTAACAGACCGAAACACAGTGGTGGTTGTGCTCGGCTAATATCTCTCCTATGGATAATTCTGGTAGCCGGGACACGTTCTCGGAGCGTTTCCAATAATACAACGCTATTGCGCAACCCGTTTCTTTCTCCCCCGCGCGCGCGACTTTTCACTTTGCCGCCATTTTACTCGGCTCTAATTTCCCCGGGAACGCCAGTGCCGCCGATTCTCGTCGATTGATACACCCGGTGTCTGCCGAGTTCCTGGCACGCTCTCCCATTGCCAATTCGCGTCGCTCGGCACTCGGCGAACGCGTCAAACTTCCAAATTCGTTTCCTCCCTCGCGATCCATCGATCGATCGATCGATCGCGAGATGCAGCCGATGGATCGGCGCGCGAAAACGCCTGGAAAAACTTTCCCGTCCCTCTCATCGTGGTTCATCGATTAGCGCACAATTAGGATAATCGAATTTCAACTCGGATAGCTCCGGTTATCCAATCGAATTGCGCAAGTGTTGCGGCGGGCTTGCCCGCAATTTCTTCCCTCGTCTTGTTCGTTTGCTCGTTTGTTTGTTTGCCTGCCTGCTTGCGATTCGATCGCGAACGACCTGCAGGGAATTTCAATCGAACGCGTTTGCGTTGCGCGCGATAATTATATGTGCATATGTGCATATGTGCGCCAGGGGAAAAATGGATTCGTGCATGAGTCACAGGTGACTCACCTTTCCAGGGAAACGGTCAGCTGTGGGGACGGTCAGCTGAATCGCGCGGCGTTACGGTAACGAGAGGCTCCGCGGGCAGGGACGGGGGGAGGGTACCCTCGTCGACGCGTAAGAAATTTTGAAATTTTCCTCGACCTCGAGAACGGGAAGAGGTAAAAGATCCGCCGGACTAAACGAAAGTCCGTTCCCCCGCGAGTTTTTTTTTACACTCGCTCGTTAAATGCACAGCAACAATAAACGCTATTACGTCGCACATGTGTTTTTAGATAATGCACGCGAAACGGCACGATCTTTTATTTTTTTGGAAAGATTAGGATTACACGTATCTCGGCAATAAATGTTATTACGGAATGTTACATATAATATACGTATATAGATTTACGCGTGTGCGCGCGCGTGTACGTATCTGGAACAATATGACACATATGCTTAATGTTCTGGAATATATGTAGAACAAACAGAAGGGAATTTATCTTGCAACAATGCCTAGCTATCTGGCTCATGTTGAATTACCCTCAGTGCTGTCCATCTATTTACTCTGTTTACCGGTAACCCCATTATTGAAACGCGCGGTTCAAAGTTCCCTCTTTGATAGAAGAATTCCACAGGGTTTCTGAGTAAGCTCTCGATAACGTTAGAGAGATCTTCTCCCTCGTTCCGAGAGAGAGAGAGAGAGACAAGAACAGTCGGATAAAGATTGTATCTCGAGACGTCGCGATACGTCGAGATTTCAAGTGGACGAGAGATCCTTCCCCGGTCGATTTCTCATTCGCGCAAAATGAAATTCGACGACTCGAATTCCGACTCGCCATATTGACGGGCGGCGACGCTCGACGGCGGCTCTGCTCTCTTTCGCTACCACCAGACGGCAAACTCCGCAAATTGTCGGCGAACTATTTTCCCAGAGTTTTTCGCTTCAAGAGGCATCGAGTCCCTCTCACCGCATTGTTCATTATTCATGGATGATGCCGTGAGCGTAAAATGAAGCGGTTTCCAAGATTTCTCACAGAATTCTTCAGGATACGTTTTAGGTAAATGGGCCAGTGGAAGGGTCCTCGACCCTTTTTCCATCGCTCGATATTTTTCTCAGCTTCCTGTCCGTCTCGACGACGAGTTTCTCGCTCGAGTCGCTCAAGCGATCCGCACCGACACGGATAGCAACGCCATTGCGCAACGATATTCTTATCTTTATCGGGACTCAAGTTCATGCAAAGTTTAGCGAAAACGCTCCTGAATCCTTGGGGGGGGGGGGGGCTTCAATCAGCTTTTCGTATTTCCTCCCCTTTCTATAGCTCGCATTCCTTCATTTACGTTATTTATCACGTAGCGAAGATTCCGTTATCGGGTTACGTTCAAAGTTTTCTCTTACGTATCGTACCTTCGGACTTGCTCCATTCATCGTATTTAAGGATTTATACTTTGCGAGAGAGAGAGAGGGAGAGAGACTCGGCAAAAATGCGGACTGCGCGGAGGACGTGAGATACGGGAAATCGTAAGAGAAGCGAAAAAAGAGAGATAAAGCACGTTTAACGAAGATAAGAAAGTGTATTGGATTCACGAGTTTGCCCTGTTTTTACACTTCCGTCATTAAACTGGCATTCCGCTTGAGTCAGAGTTTAACTTTTCAAGCCCGCGTCACTTATTGACACGATTGGTTATCAGAAATTTGCCACGACCGTATAATTATTGATGGCGACAGACAGGGGGATGGCGTCGATAGTGTTCAATTTCAATGCAAACGAAACGTCTTCCCGACAGAATCAATCCGCGCGGCTATCGTCGCGAGACATTTCACTTTCTGCTCACCACAATTTTCCTCTGCTTTATTTGCTGTTCCTCATAACTCGTTCCGCCTTTCCCTCGTGCCAGAAAAAACTTTGGACGAGAGCGAACGTATAGCACAAGAAGAGACAAGTAATTTACGCTTAAATTACTATTACGTCTTACGTACTTTAACAAATTGACCGGCAAAAACTGCCGGGCGCTTTTTCCCTCTCTTTCTCTCTCTCTCTCTCGCTCGCTCGCTCGGAGCTAAAAGTCGCCAACGCAAAAGAATCAATGAAATCGTCCGATGAAAATCGTTGAACGTCTCAATCGTTGTTTATCCAGGCGCTCCCAGAAAACGCGTGAAAAAAGAAAATCTTGGAAAATGAATTTTCGTCGCGATACCACGAGAATTTCGTCCGATTTCGTCCAATCTCGAGAGCCCTGCTCCGTCTCTCGACCAATATTTTCTTTGGTGAAATTTTCTTCTCCTCTTTCTCCTGCGTACCTCCATTGTACATCGTCTCTCCTTTATATTTTATAACACGCGTGTATTTACAAATGTACGTGCGCGACGTGCATTTCCTCGGTACAAGAGGATATTCCTACTTCGCGGTAGGAAGTGTAAGCCACCGGAAGAGATAGCATAAGCAAATGGAAATTCAGCGAATGAAATATTCCATATTATTCATAAATGTACTATCGTTGAACTTGCCCCGGAATATCCCGCAGCTTTTGCTCCATATACACAATGTTTCTCCAGAAAGCAGGGAGAATTAGAGGAATGCCGTTTATTTCATGCAACGTTAATTTTAATCACTCTCTCGCTCTCCCTCTCTCTCTCTCTCTCTCTATGCATATATGTGTATCTCGAGGATTATATATAAACATTTTTCACGTTCGCATGTGCGTATCCCCCCCCCCGCCTTCTAATCAAAACTTTTTTCCAAGATCCAACTATTCGATAGTCGTTTCACCAATGGATTTTTACCCAGATAATTTTCTAGGCAATTTTGTTGATTTTTTTAATGATACAGAGAGAGAGAGAGAGAGAGAGAGAGAGAGAGAGAGAGAGAGAGAGAGAGAGAGAGAGAGGGAGAGAGCGAAGGGATGGGACAGTCCCCGTGAAGCGCCGAAGAAATTCCCGAGATGATCGCGTTGTTCTTCCCCCCTCGTGTATCCCGGTGATCCCTGAAATTTGTCAGCGGCCGAGAGATTTTCTCGGGTTACGGCATACCTGGGATGATTCGCGACATTCCCAGGACGGTTTCCGTTACGTTTGACAATAGCCTAAGCAGAAGAACACGTGGCGCCGAAAGTGGCACGGTCGTCTTTGAGAAATTAGTTTCGGCAGAAGAAGGATTACGTGTTAATGGCACGAAAGCAGAGCGCGTCATAAAAGAACTCGGCGAATCACGCAAAACAACGTTACGAGCGGAGAGCAAAGCGTTTCTATCTCGGAGCTTCAAGGATTTCCTGTGGTTTTTATCCTTTTCGCCGATTCTCCGCTGGCCCGTGACAAACGCTGGCGACTTTACTGGCGGAGAATCGGCGACTTCCCCGGGCGAATTTCCTGCCGGTGCATTAGCCCTCTCGTGCCGGTGTCATCCGCGTGCACTTTTATCGACTTTGCCGAGCGGATTTCGAGCGATTCTAAATGGATTGGGGCCGACGGGGGGTGGAGGACGGGGGAGGGTCCGTTGCCGTTGGTCAGTCTCAGTTACCGCTAGTCGGCTCCATCGATGATTCAATTATGGCGGCATTAGTACTTTAGTGCGTTTCTCCGGTACTTCCAGTGAAGACCTTAAAGCTCCCTCCCCTCCCTCCCCCATCTCCTCTTCCATCGCCGAGCCACCAAAGAAGTCTACTCTCACCCCGGAGAAAGATCGAGCATCGTCCTAACGATTCTCCCTCTTTCTTCGTCTCACGGGACTCGCGCTTGTAACGTACGCGCGTGTGTGTGTGTGTGCGCGTGGATTTTATTGAGAGATTTTATTAAAGAAACGAAGGACGTTTATGATCGACGGAGACCGCTTCGTTAGAAGCTCGGGATAACCAGGTGCGGAATATCCGGCAGGATTCTCTCTTGGATCCTCGCGGACACTCTGAGGAAAAAGGACTCTCCGCGATCGGTAGGACTCGCCATGAATTTTTATCAGGCGCGATCAATAATTTTATCACTGGAACAGGATGATGCTACCGGTGGGCTTGATAAGGAACGGCTATGGCGCCTCCAGCATCCTCCCCCTTCCCGTTTCCTGCAATAAACTTCCCGCAGCTCGTTTAGTACTCTCGGTACAGGTTTCTCCTCTGTTTTGCCCGAACGCGAAATTCCCCCCGCTGCAAGGATTCGCTTTACGACGATCCCCGAACGATAGTGGGAATTTTTCAATCGGCCGTCGTCGTTCGAACGTTTGCATTTAAGGGTCGTTCCAAGATCTTCCGGAAGTTCCTGGATTCCACGCAGATTTCTCAGGGGATATCGGCGGAATGCTTAAACTTTTCAAAGGGGAGCCGGGGGAGGGGTCTACAGTGGAGCGCGTACACGCGAGAGGAAAAGGAGAAAAAGGAGCCTCGTCGATGGTTTAACGTGTGCGGAAAGTAGTTAATGGCCCGAGCTCGAGGATCCCGGCTGGAGAAAATACGCGTCGAGGTGTGTCAATCGGTGGAAATAATTAGGCGTCCGTCGACAAAACGCTCGTAGCTCGCTTTAGCATCCTCGCGAGCTTTATTGGAGAACTATAACGCGCGCACTTTTCTCCCTCCCCTGACGTCGTCCCGCCGCACTCGTCAAATCGACGTGGGACGAAGGAAAATTTCAACTTTTCGTCGGACTCGCGACTCTCCCGTAAATACTCGCGTTCCGATTGACGCTGGTTTACGGTGGATCGACAAATTTCGATCCATCGTGCGTCCCCCTCCCTCCCCCATCGATCGTCAGCGGCTAAACCGGTTTTTCGATTAGGCAAATCTAATTTGCTGGAATTTGCTTTGTGGCGGATGATCAGCGGCGCACACGCTCCGTCTCATCCAGTTCCAGTTGCTAATGTGCACGAGCACCGACGGCCGAATCGAAATTACGCAATGACGTCAAAGCATTCTAATCGATCACCATTCATACACAGTCAGAACGTGGCCCGCGGTAATTAATCGCGCGCATGCAAATCTCCAGGCTTGACGGAACTCAGTTTAGTTCTCTGCCCGTTACGCAATTCCCTCACACAAATAAATTTCACGCTTTGCGGGTATGTGTGCGCGCGCGCGCGTGTGTGTGTGTGTCGTCGGTGCGCCTAGCTTCTATCCAGGTGCCCGTTAAAACGACGGGCACCGATCGCACGTGGATTACGTCCGCGACGCCGCGATTAGGCTAATCTGCGTGGGTGGCGTGGAAAAAGTTCATCGATGCTCGTCGTGCCTCCGGTTTTTTTTTTTTTCACAGTCGAGTACAATCGTGAGAAAAAAAACAGACATTCGTTCATCAATCATTGTCCCCGCTAAGCTCGAAAAAACTGCTACCGATCAATTCTATTAATCGTGTTAGTGGGACATTAGCGTGGAGCGTGCGCTCGTGCACGCGCGCGCATGTGTGTGGAAAGATTTTTCAATGGAATTACGATCATTTGTCATTTTTCCCGGGCGCGCTCGAGTTTCGCGAAATGAATCTGTAACCGAGAGCGGAAATTAAGTATATCCGTGTCACGACTCAGCGGAAAGTGCATAATGCAACGTGGACATCGAGCGGGATGCGACTATGCACGAAATGGTTGAGAAACGAAATTATACTCGCGTAAAGTAGCGTACCGGGAAGGCTTTCCTTTGTTTTTACGTTGTTCACTACGTCGTCGACTTTAATGCACCGTCGGACTTGTCTTATCCGTGTCGACGTTACGGGGACAGCGGGACACGTTCGCACACACGCGCATTTACCCACTATGTGCACGCACGCGTTGAAGTATGTTCTCCAATGCATTAATTAGCAGAAGACATTATCTCACGCACTATTAATCGCGAGGAACAATATGAGACTCCGCAACATTCGTTTATTCTCGGAACTCTTGTTTTGTCACCTGAAAATTCTACTTCTCTCATTTCCACGTCAATGACTTTTCTCCCGAGTAAAAATTTCTTTTCTTCGTCAAACTCCGTGAAACTAACGTAGTTTTCCAATCTTCATCCGTTTTTTTTTTTTTTTGGTCTGGTAGGGGGAAATCCTCAAAAGGACACCCCCGCTTATGGTGGTGGTTAGCAGGGGTAGTGTGGGGTTTTTAACCACTAAAACCCCCCATCCAGACCTGGGCTCTTATGTTACAAGAGGATTGGAACATTCGTTTGGAATATTTCGTCAATCCCGTTGCGACGCCCAATCTTCATCCGTGCTCGACGAATTTGTAAATTAAGAGAGAGAGAGAGAGAGAGACGGAGAGATTTTTCAAAATTATTTAGAGTAAAATTCATTATTTTTAATGTAAAATGAACATTAGGTAGATAGCGGAGTAAGGAGGAGGAAAGGGTCGCCGAGTGAGAAAACAACAGTCGGGCAATAGCGTGATAACAGCTTTACACATTAGGCCAGTGACAAGGTCACTTTGTCTTTCCGCGTCAGTTGTTTGCGGTGTTGCGCGGGATGAGCACGAAAGTTTTGCTACGTGGTTTTCCGACTTGGTCAGTAAAGTTTCTTTTTTGTTCTTTCGACAAATGTGCAGAGACAATCGAGTTAATAATAAGGCCGATAATAATTTTCCCTTGATTTCGTGGAGAAAAAAAAATCAATCTCAGTGATACGATGTGTAACGGGATGCTTCTTTTCTCTTACGATAGACCGAGAAAGATAATATAGAAATTGAACGTGTTCGTTATTAAGATGGATATAGATGAGAAAACGATTGGCCTTACAGTTTTTCGCCCTCTTTCTTTCTCTCTCTCTCTCTCTTGTAAATCGTGATTCAGTCGGGAAGTAACACTCGCATACGCGAGGTATATTCGAGGATTAATTTTTTAAAGAAAATCCTCCGGATTAATCAGCATCGATCAGTGCCGTGAATCAACAATTAATTTTTCTTTTATTATTTCGCGCTCTCTCGTGGCGGTAGTGGTGGTGATATTCAACTGTTTTATTAAGATTTTTCTTATCAGTTCCGAATAAGTTTCGTTTTAATAATTTGCATTAAGTTTTCAATCCGTGTGTTAAATCTCCGTATTATTTTTTTAATTTTTTCGTTGTTTCGGTGGTTTTTGTGTTAAAGTAAGTGCAAGATGGCAGCCTGCGATCTTTTGTCGACGGAATTCACGAGAAGGAGCTTCCAGCCTTCGAGCAGAGGAAAATCACAGCACCGGTAAGTCTTTTTTTTGCTTTATTTTCCTTTCTTTTGATTTTCTTTTTCAAGCCCTTTTACTCGAACAATCTTTCGGTTTTCTCGTATTAACGAGGAAAATTTCTTACGTTCAAAATAAATTGTCCGTAACGCGAGTTGAATGCGACGCTTGGAGCAAGAAAGAAAAAATATTGAGCTCTTCTTAAGAAAAGGATAGGTTAAATTTTAAGCTCGAGAATACAAAAGTTTTCTTTTATTCACGCCTGCATTCGAGAAGAGGCTATTGGATCGGAGCAATGGAAATTGGGCAGTGTTCGCGATGCTCCAAAATGTTTTTTGTCATTTTTCAACGTTGCCTGCATCAACTGTTCGCGTTGCCAAGCATCCAGTCACGTAGACTCGTTCACGTTCATCCTTTTCCATTACATCGTTTCTCTTAATGTCGGGATGGGAATGGCAAGGAAAATAAAAATTCATTTTACAGGAAATACAAGTTTCTTTTATTCTTCATTAATTGTTCGCGCATTGCTTTGCATACTGCATATTTTACAGTGTATAATAATTTATCACGCACACACACACGAATTACATATTTTATTGCACATTGTTCAATGATTCATCGAACAATTGCTAATTTGCAATTATCGCGTGATTTTGCAGTGCCGTATTTGCACGCCGCATGTCCATCGATATTTACAAATCCGAGTGTTTAGCGCGAAACGAAGGAAACCGTGTGGGATAAATTTCTCATGGAAAATTTCAAATTAAGATGATCTCGATCGCCTGGGGCGCGAGAAAAGGAAATCCGAAGCTGCGGGCGATCAGGGAAATTGATACCCGCTGTACTTGTTTAGGATTTCCAGCGGCACGATCAACTATAATTACCGCTCGATCGAGACCAGTTCGAGAACTTCGTGTCTGAGAGCTGAAACCTCTCTCCGCAGTCCCCTCCCCCACATTTACTTTTGTCTTGGCTCGAGTGGTTGCGCGAGATCCTCCACCATGAGCAAATGTTCCATTTAGGAATCCACTTGGGAACTCTCGACGAATCTCTGGGAAAAAGAATTTACTGGCTTTCTACATGTGTGTGTGTGTGTGTGTTGTATACCCCTACTTATGCGTGTCTGCACAATATCTTTCTTACATAATATATTACATCTGATAATGGAGCACGTATCCGCAAATAACTCGAAGAGTGGCTCCTTAATTGATCGAGATTCTTTATCGCACGCGTGAAAACTCGATAAAAACTATCTTATCTAAATGCGCGGATAAAAGTATTTGTCGGCTCCAAAGAAACCACGAGCGAGCCACTGGCTCCGTGTGTTTCCCGCGTAGCTGCAAGGACGATTAAAATCTACAAAGTGCACGCTTCAACTTTTTTCCTCCGGTACATCGTTAGAAAATTTGCTAGAACACAAACGCGCGCGGAGAGAGTGAGAGAGCGAGATATCACGAGGATCCCGGTGGATGCATTTTCGTTAATGGGAGGGTAGTCGGAGATAAAATATTCGTTTAACTAGAGGGTTGGCGGGGAAGGGAGGGAGGGGGCCCTCTCGAAGGTTCTCCAAGGGGGTGAGGGGGAAGAATGAATCGCCAGTGGATATCCGACGGTTTGATCGATATCTGCTTGCATCCAAACACGAGGGGAAGAACCAAAAGAGACAGGAGGGAAACCGGAGAGCGAAAGAGAGAGAGAGAGAAATCTCGGAGAGATCGAGAGAGAAGGAAAAAGCCAAGTATCAGCAGGTGGTAAACCAATCAGCCGCGAGTACACCATACGCGCACTTATGTTGCACTTACACCGTGGCCTAATGCACCTAAAGCGTAAAATATACAAGTGTTTGCCATCAACCAATTGCCCCGGCAGCCTTTGCACTTCGAGTTCTCTCCCTCCCTCCCTCTCCTTCCTCTTCCTGGCATCTTCTCTCGCGCGCGGCTGCGATCGTCTCGGAGTCGGAGAAAACCCGTCGCTGCCCTTTTATCACCGCGAGTCTCCTAGGAAAACGTGTTTCGCTTTCCCCGCCATAGAGAACCGGGTGGCAGGCGCATTTTCACGACTCCAGCGGAAAACCACGCGTTTTTCCGGAGCCGGACGACGATTCCTGGGAGATAGCGCTGCCGGAGAGCGTTGCCTTCGTCGTGACTTTCCTGTCACGGGGATTAGAGATTTTATCGCGAACCCGAACAAGTGGTAATGATGGATCGAGGGAGGGGCGGGGGACGTCACCGTGCAAGATGGATGTAGTCGAATGACCAGCGGCGACTACTAACAAGCGTCATTTCGTCATTTCGAGCATCATTAAACAGTAGTGAAAGAGAATGTTCCGGGATAAATGATTAGCGGCGTCCCCAAGGGCTGCGTCGGAGTAGCTCGAAAATAAACGAGACGTGGGAGGGTGTCCAGTGACAGTGACCAGCGGTGTCTCCCGTCGTCCCCTGGACTTTTCGAACCTGAGAAAATAAAAGAACTCGACTCCGACCGGCGTTGTCGAAAAACTTCCCTCGTATCGCGTGACGCGTTTTAATTGCCTCGCGCCAAGGGGGTGGTTTTTCGACCCTCCAATGCCGATGACGTTATTCCGCGAATATCGCGAAATTTCACGAAGAATATCGCGTGTCGTTTCAACCCTATGGGGGTGGCTGTGGTGGTGGAAGGAGATTTTCAATTACGTTCGCGCGAGTGGTCGGGTGCGCGTAAACTCGTGGAGAAAATGGTCGGAGTCAAAAATTAATCGTTATAAATAAAAGATAATGAAGCATAAAGGATTATGGATTCCGAGTGAAGTGCGCGCGTTGGCTGTGCCAGGGGAGGAGAGAAGAGGAGAAGAGTCAGGACCATGAAACAGTTTGCGGAGTCGTATATGGTTTAAGGGGCATCGCGAACCACCGGTTGCAGGGGTGGGGGTGGTGGGTCGAGAGAGCTCGAAATAAGAAGAAACGAGCGCGTGGAACGAGTTTCTCACGATTGATCTCGCCGAAATGCGTTCGTCGAAAGTCGAGAGAGGGCCCACTAATCTCTGCGTGTCCGACGAGAGCTCCGTGTCCGCAGCCGCCGCCGCTTCAACTTCTGAGACAAAAGGAGACCCGGGCCCTCGGGACCCTCAGGACCCCCGGGACTCCCCGTAAAAATCATTTCGATAGAGCAACAACGCTCAAGGCGACCCGCGTACCTCCAGAACCTGACCTCTTCATCCAAATTTATTGCGGGCCAAATATTATAATGCGCCCCGTGACCTTTGACCCGAACAGAAAAACCGACCCCCAAATCGAGGCGGGTCTACGCGAACGCGCATAAACGACGACGACGAGGGGACCACCACCCCCTCCCACGCTGCTTCCAGTAATTTCAATTAAACGACCCTCCGAGTTTTGCGAAGAAATGACGTAATTCCGCTAAAACCACCGGGAGAGACTCGACTCTCAAATGGACGCGCGCGCGTTACCCTCGGCTTGTACGGAAAAAATTCTTCACGCTCCGAAGTTTACTGGCGAACGTTTACTCGCGCGCAACCTGCGATACCCCGAAACTCACACCCTCGCTTTTTACGAGCAGAAATATTTTTCCACGAAACATCGAATGGGGGTGGTGCGTGGGTACTGCCGATAACTGTTTTCGGATTTCCTCGATTCTTCTCTCGATATCCGCCCTCCTCCCATTTCCCTCCGCACTGGAGCAACGGGAATTTTGCCGAAAGGGGAAATATTTCGATTTAAATGTTACACGCTCGCTCATCCGGTGGTGGTTGTGGTGTTGGTTGTTGGCCAGGACCAGAAGCTTCTGTCGCACCGTCGCCGGAGTGAAACCTGAAAACTACCGCAGCCATCTCGGCTTTCGAGTGCGATCGATCGATACACCGGTGGTGGTAGTTCGTCGTCGAGCCAAAGCTTCTTTCCTTCGATTCCACCCCACGCGAGACTCCTCCTAAGGTTCTTACACGGTCTTGACAATTTCCCCGCCGCCACGCGCTGCTTTCGCGTGCCAGCAAAAGCGAACTTCTCCTCCCCCGCATCCTCCGGGGTCTCGATCGCGAAAAAGAATTCGAGCGAACGCTCGAATTTGTCTGCGATCGTTTAAACGCGTTCTCGATAAACGATCCTCGTCGACTTTCCTCCGACCCCCTCTCGCCCCTTCGACGAATCGCTAGAAATCTTCAGCAGTCCCCCCATTGCATCCTCGAGCACCTTCGACGCACGACTTTCGATGATTTTCCCTCGATACTTCCTACGAGACTTTCGCGGATAATTGAATGAAATATTCGAGGTATCGTGGTGATTGTGTGTGTGTGTGTGTGCGCACGTAGCTGCTATATTTAGAAGTCGAGCGCATTTGTCTGGGGAATCGGCAGAGTTGCGCAATTCCACGATGAAACGAACGGAGGGACAATGGAGTGTAAGAGTATAATGATTAGTTTGAGATCGAGGCTTTCCTCCATTACCGATACGTCAGATGGACCTTGGAGATTATTTCATTTCACGTTGCATAACCTTGAACGTCTCCGCGGTTTCTTTCCCCAGGCCTGCCCAGCCCCGGCACGTCTCTATCGGTCGTTCTTTATTATTCCACCTTTGATACCTGGATGTTCGTCATTGGATAACCGACACTCGATACACTTTCATTATGCACTTCATCCGCTCTATCCAAACGGTAATTGAGTTGATTAGCGTAGGAAGCTAATAGAAGCTTTCCATCGGAAACGTTATATCCGCCATTCACTCTCGCCACGGCAATATCAATCGCGACGAGGAAAATCCTTGACATTCTTAAATGCGCGCGATCGACTCTCCATTAAATTTCATCGAATTTTCTCCTCCTGCTACGGTACCAATGAACTTTCATCCTTAAATTCCATTGATTTCTCTCTCTCTCTCTCTCTCTCTCTCGGTTTGCGCGTATTTTTTTTTTCTTCTTCACGAGAGAATTGGATTCCACCGAGGGTCGATGGTATTTTGTCAAGACACGTTTCGATGGAAATTCGCGCAAGGTGAAGGAACCTGTTGTGCGTGGACCACGTGGTTTTTCGCATGCCTGCTGAGAAATCGTCGGGAGGGGAGGGGAGGGGGCGAGAATCCAATAACGTTTAAGGGTTTTTAAGGGAACGTTCGACGGGTTTGCGGAGGTTTCGGGAGATAACGGCGACTTTAACAGCGGTACGTTAGACCGATGCTCGACTCGAACAGCCCCGCGCGATTTTAGCTCGACATAAATTTTTCATGGCGCAGGAGTGCATACTGCATTTCGATAGGTGCACTAAATCTTCCATCGCGAGTTTCCAGCCGTTGGACGCAGGGGGGACGTTGAACTTCTCGCTGAAAAACAATGCGTGCATCAATGCGAAATTGCGAATTCAATGCGAAACCCGAGTCTCGCGGTGCGCCGCGATAAAAAACTTGAAAAAAGCCACCCGAGGGACTGCGCGGGGGAAAAACGATAAAAGCGGCCGGAAAATAAAGTGAAAATTCAATGGTGGGAAACGAAGCCGCTGCCTCTCCAAGCCGAAGACTGGCCCCGGAAGCGTTCTATAAATATCGTAAACTACCCGAACCGGAAAACGAGGAGGTATACAAATAACCCTCTCCGTCTCTCCCTCTCCCTCTCCCTCTCTCTCTCTCTCTCTCAGGTTTCTTCGATAAATAACCCCCGGCTAGCCTGCAATTTCCTTAATTAATCGCTTAATCCTATTAAAACCATTTAATTTCTCATAATTCGGAGGATCGTACCACGCTCGTGGAAGATATTCGAGATAAAGACATGGCGCGTGGGGGTGAGGTGGGCTTTTTCGAGGTCATTACCGAGCAATGAGAGTTTTTCACGGAAACCTCTATTTTCAATAACCGAATTACCTTGATGAGAAATCGGTGGAAGTTCGCGCGCCACCGCCAATCAATCGACCGGTGTCTGGAGTCCAGAGGAGAGGAGAGGAGAGAAGAGGAGCGCGGAGTGTTTGTTTAGTTGATTTATCAATTTCCACCGTTATCGCGTTTCATCGGCTTCGTTTCCTGTTTTTCCGCCTCCCGGGGAGAGGAGCACCGGCTATATATCAGGTCGCGCGAGACTTCCGGATTGTATCTCGCCATTCCCGCATGCTTGTCGCTCTTCGAGGCGTCTTTATCCAATCGAAATCGAGAAAAGTAGCGGCGACTGATCGACGTGGAACAAGCGGCAGTACAAAAGCGAGGCAAGGAAAACAAGGAAGAATCCACCGCGCGGTGCTGGAGTATCCTTCGAAGGATCGCCGCCGCCGCCGCCCGTACTCCTTGAACACTCAATCTCAATGAACCCCGTTGGAATTTAAATGGATTTTACAAGGATTGTGCCTTAACTTACACCGGTGAAAAAAAGAAAGAGGCGGAAGCGGTGGAGGGACCGAGAGAGGGAGAAAAAAAACGGGGATATTGTTCCACGTTGATCGTTTCCCTCGAGAAGAAAAATGTGCCTGGACCAAATGGAAGTTGGAGGAGGACCACTCGAAGTCGAGCGTGATGAAACGCATTGTTAAATATCGTAACTCGTGCTTGTCACTCTCCAAGAGACTCGTCTTTATCCAATGGGAATCGAGAAAAATGTGGGCTGATCGACGTGGAACGGGCTGCAATACAGGAGTTTAACCGCGGAGAACAAGGAAGAAGCGACAGGAGCCAAGTATCCTTCGAAGGATCACGTAGTTGTCTGCTTACAGGATTTTTCTGTGCCAGGCTTCATCTGCAATTTAAATATGCCAACTCTCCCACGTGCACAACGTGCTTCTGCGAATTCTTCCTGTACCTCTGCCTCTTCTTTGTCTTCTTCTTCTTCTTCTTCTTCTGCTTCTGCTCCTCCGTTTCTCCTCCTCCTCCTCCTCCTCGTTCCTCCTCGAGTCCTTCTCCGTTTCTATTTCTTTGTTTCATCAAAACCTTCGGATCTCGTTGCCGAAACTAGGGATCTTCCTCGAAAATCTCGTTCCTCCCCCATCCAGCTAAAGTGTTTCATGGGAATTTTGGGGAATTGCAGGATAACGCGCGATAATTCGACTTGGCGACATTATTAAATCCAGCGGAAACTTGCTGTTATTTCATCGAGTTGGATTAGCGAGTAATTAATAGACTATCGCTAAAATATGATATTCGCGAAATTGTATGAACGGCTAATTATGTTAACCGAGTTAAGCCAGTTAGAAGGAGGGGCGGAAGGAGGTGGTGGAGGAGAAGGAAGAGGAGAAGGGGGACAGTGACGAAACTCAATTAAATTCAGCTCATCTCGTATGACTATGAGAAACTCGTATGAAACGGGGTAAAACCGTATTAAATTCTCGGCGGCTGGTGTTATACAGGCAAATTTAATGGGACTGAAAATCGCGATAAAGGCGAAACGTAATGTCATCCAGTTTTAAGAGAGGAGGCATAGCCAGTGTCGGTTTACGCGGCTCATAAGTCTACGAGAACTTGGAGAATCGTGATTTGATAGGATCGTAACGCTCGTAACTATCTGATGAGTGGACGTAAATCGACAGTGAATCGCGAATACTCGAACGCGTGTCTCGGGAGGTGAAGGAGAATGCAGCGAGGAGAATAAAAGGATGAAAAAAGCGCGGTGGAAGTCAGTCCGGAGAGATCGTGGTGGAGAGAGAGAAAGACACGGATAGGCAGAAGAGAGAGGGAGGGCGGGGGGTGGAGAGAGAGGACGAAGGAAACAAGAAAGGATGTACCAAAGGTAAAAGGAAGGGGATGCAGGGAGAATAAAAGCAGCAAGAAAATGAAGTGAGAAGCGTAGGAAGGAAAAGGAAGAAAAAGAAAGGAAGGAGAAGATGAATGAGTAGGAAGTGGAGAGTATTAAAGGGAGAAGAAAATGAAAGGATGTACAAACAAAGAATATTCATTCTGCGAAGCTGGGGAAAAAGCTGAAAAATACGAGAATCGATATAGTTTCTCAGGTTTTTATCGGGGAACAGGGTTCAGGGATTAAGTGGCAAGAGCAACGATAATACCGATTTCTCCCTGTTAAGGAAAGAGAAGGTAGCCGCTTCGTCGCGTCGGTCAATATCTACGCCCACGTGCAATAAAAACACTCGAAACGCATCCACGGGCCCCCATAAAGCGATCCTCGCTAATTAACGACTACCGCTTAACGATTCCGGATGAATATTCGAACAATATCGTTCTCAGCGGTTTCCCCGCGGGGCGATACGCGGGGAAAGGGGGATGTTTTGATGAATGCGGGAGAAATCGTAATTTGCGTCATTAGAGTAGAACCTCGACACTTCCGGTGAACGAAGAGAGAACATCGATTGATCGGAATGGCACAAATAAAAGAGGGGTGTACGTTTGCGAGCGTATTTTTAGCGATTGCAGGGAGAAGAACGGGGAGGTGAGGTGGGTGGGAGGGGGGGTCATGAATTTGTTTAAACGAATAAAGGTAGCCACCGCGCCCCGAAGATTGTTCGTGCGAGATACTTCAGCGACGTGCTCAGGGCTTTCAGGGAGAATTGTCCGGGGTCCGGTTGAATCGGCAGGACTTCTCGGGTGGAGTCGAAGGTCATCGTTAATGGGAATCCGTGGCTATCGCGTACGTACGTACGAATGATATACAGCCAGGAGGAATTGCTTTTAATTGCACTTGGCCGACTCTGCTGCTCATTCTTTCTGCGCTGACTCTTCGCGCCAATTAAGATCTGGCCGAAAGTTTTGCCGACTCGAGAGAGACGCTCGTAAAGACGCCATCCTCGAGAGAAGCTCGCGTCCTTGTGTCCTCGCTAGTCCTCCCCTCGTCCTTTTCGATTCGCCGCGTGAAAATATTCGCGCGCTCCGTCCTTGCTCGAGTCTCTCCGTCTCTGGTCTCCCGCCATCGCGGATCCTCCGAAAATCTCGACTCTGCCTCATTCTCGAAAGTTTCCCCGCGCATCCCCCTACCTACCTTTCCCGCGAACCGGCGATCTCGCAAACAAAATCCATGAAAATGTTTCGCGATATAAATAGTTTTCTTTTGGTCGGGATAATTACGGGGGAGAAAAGGGGTATGCGCGAGCGCCATTTTATCGAATGATAAAATACATATAATGCGGCAGGCTATAATTATATTTTATGAATTTAAATGGCCGCGCCGCTCACTCGGTCTTTAGTTTCTTGCAATAATAAATATTATTCAGGTCCGTCGATTGAATTATTAATGAAACGTCGCGCAGGAACAAAGAAAGTTATTATTAGAAAGTTGTAATAGCCAGAGAGGGGGCGAGGGAGGGAGAAAGAAAGAAGAAGAGTATATTACTGCGCATCGGTATCGACAGGCCTTCGACCGAAACTCGCGGGGAGGAAACTCGTCGCCGGCGGGAAACTCTTTTAACTTTCGGCACGTGAAAATCATGCCGCGAATGCCAAGGGAAATTTTCCTCGTCCCCCCTAAACCTCTAATAAACAGAGCGATTTCTCAACGCCATAGAAGGATTCTCGAAGTTGCCAAAGGGGGCGAGAGGGGGACGCAAAACTCGTAATCCGATCGGTATCGAGTCTCCACCCCCACCGGGCTGGATTATTATTTGCTCGAGGAAAGTCGATGCAAAAGTTGCGTAGGATCGAGAAGAAAAGTAACGCGGTAAGCGAGTGGACTAGCGCGCGGAACTCGACACAATGGAGCATCACGTAATAGCGAGGATGATTGTTCGCGGCCGCTTATCTCCGATTCTGGCGGGGGCAGGAAGGGAACGCTTCGTTCGCACTTATCGGATTAGGAAGACACTTTCAGCAAGAG
The DNA here is from genome assembly GCA_037305995.1 of Sclerodermus sp. 'alternatusi'. Lineage (NCBI taxonomy): Eukaryota > Metazoa > Arthropoda > Insecta > Hymenoptera > Bethylidae > Sclerodermus > Sclerodermus sp. 'alternatusi'. The sequence continues at coordinate 2,474,483 of CM074553.1, forward strand.
GAATTATTTCACTCGAGCCTCTCTCGGTCTCTCCTCGAATGGATGGACAGACGGACGGACGGACGGACGAGAAACCAAGAACGAGCGATGGATCGATCGATCGATCGATCCATCGATCATCGCTCTCGCGATGCTGACTCGGCAAGTGTCGTGATTGCTCGGAGAATGCACAAAGTCAAATCCGTGAATAGCGAATGTGCAGCATCATTCCCGTTACGCCTTTACATCTTTTTTTCACATGCGACTCTTACCGGTTCCGGCCGATCCTTCCCGGATTTTAATACAGTTATTATCCTCTCGCGACTCTCTCGCGAACCAGTTGCCGCCGCCAGTCCCCGTCGAGGGTGCTGGACTGTGACGTTTTACCGTTTCGCCACGGGATCTCGAGATGGAAAAATTGAAAAATCGACACCCCCCACCCCGGAGTACCACGGAATAGAGACCGGAAGTTACTCGGAGGATGCGAGAGTCGCGCGAGTCAAGGATGCTGCGTTTGCCCTTCCGTTGGTAGCGGGGAGGAAAAAACTCGAGCGCACTCGAGGAATCGAGATCGATGATGGGCGCGGCAGGTGGTCCCGCGAGATTCGCTTTCTTTTCTTCGCCAACGCGCGCGCGCGCTCTTCAATGATAAACAATCGCGAGACGCTGATAAATGGATTAGCGTCCATCAAAGTTTTAGCCGGACGCCTCCTATCGAGAATTGCAAGGTAGCGAAGTGGCAGCAGCAGCACAGTCAGACTTTGATAATAAACGGAATGACGAAAGTTGACGAATGGCCTCGAGAGTTTCATTAATTGCGACTTTAGTCCGGGGTCGTTGACCCTCCGCGCGTGTTTAGCAGTCGTGGAGGGTGAGTCGTGGCTGGAGATCGTTAAGGAAAGAAAACGGCCGGACTGCGTGGAGATGGATGCAAATTCGGTGGCTAATAGTCCCTCCTCGGATACTCATTACTCGCCAATGATCTCTAATGGTCCACTTCCTATATCGAGACTGCTCCGGCCGAGCGATTCCCGCCGGTCCCGCTGGTCTCGCCGGTAATTGTAATGCTGGACGAAAGTAATGACTCGCTTCACTTTCTAGCGGCTCCCGCGAATCCGCCGCGCGAGTAAACTGCGATGAACGAGTTCACCACCGTCGCTCATCGCTACCACCACCACAACCACCGCTCGATCCGCCATTCGCCTCGAGAAACTCGCCTCCGCCATATTTGACCCACATCCGCTACAATTTCAATCCCCCGCCCCCGATCCTCGTCAATTTTTACCACGCGTCATCGTGCGAACCTACCGAATCGACGAATTTCTCGAGAAATGCGCGAAGAAACTCATGGTAGCGATGAGATGGCGTCGGGGGTGGCAGGGGGTGGCGCGCGGCGGTTTCACGGGGTATCGAGTGCTCGAGTCAGGTGCTAATCGCCCGTTACGCAAAGTATCGAGCCCAATTAGCCGGTACAGCCAATCATACACCGTGTTTAGCCTTTAATCGCCAGTTTCACGCTGCTATCGCGCCTAATCGGCTCCTAATCTGCTTCTGGCGCGTGGTATTAAGTCTTATCCCGACTCGACGCGTACCGTTCGATCGGTTCTAATCTGATGGCACGCATAATGCAACGCTCCGATCGGATTCCGATCCAGCTATTAGCCCCGGATCGCATCCGGCCCGATCGGTTCGGAGCGCGTCCTGGTTCGTTGGTCCAGATGATTCGCGTGGACTCTCCTGGCCCGGACCACCCCCTCCCCCTTCCTGGACGTCGTAAGCCAGGGGAAATTCCAGTGGGGGACCACGAGGGTCGTGGTTGATGCTTCGAAAATTTTACGCTCCTTGCGTCCGGAGGAACTTTCGCCCTCGGTCTCAACCTCACCCTCCTCGTCCGTGTCCAAGGTCTATCGATCCCTCGAACGCTCTCCGGTTCTTGAGAGTCGTCTCGGGGACTCGAGAGGAAAAGTCGCGCTGGGAAATCTCTCGCTCGCGGAAAAACCGAGCGGAGTAGAGCCGACACTCCGGGGAACTTCGACGAAGCCCCAGATTCATTCGAGGATCGCTGCTGGAATCTCCGAGTCTGCGACTTTCAACTTTTTCCACCAGGTTCTTCCCGCCTCCCCGCCCCCCACCCCCATTCATACTTAATCGGGTCCCGGACAACTCGACCCGTTAGCGAAGTTCTCCAGGGTGGCTCCTAAATCGTCGTTGGCTCGCTCCGAAAACTTGGGGTAGTCCGCGGGGACTCTCGCGACTCGGTCCCGGGGAATGGGGGAAGGGGGGAGGAGCGACGGAGCCAGACGCTCGGAGGATCCGAGAGTGGCGTCACGCGAGATGGAATACAAAGTGAGGAAGGTCATGGACGGACGGCAGGGGGCGAGGGTCCAAGCGCCCCTCCGCTCGCATTCCCTCGGGAAAACGTAGGCGTTAGAGGGCCGACGCGAGAGGAGGCGCTGGAAAAATAAGAGCGAACTCGTTTTTCAGCCTGTCGCTTTTCAGTTCTCCAGCGAGAAATCTCAGGCCGCGAGTCCTCGGAATTCCAAATGCCGAAAAAAGTACGAAAAGAGCGCGCACGAGGCACGGCAGCTGGCGACCGGAGAAAATCTCACGGGGAAAATCGAGCGATCGATCGAAAATCATCCCTCGACGATCGCCAGGACTCCCGCAAGGACCTCTGGAGGAGAAGCAGCAGCAGCAGCAGCAGCACTCGTTTATTTCCGCCAGCAGGATAATTAATTATTCCATCGTGCGCGCCGGGGTTATCGATCTCGTAATGGAATTATCGATCGTCCCCGCTTTATTAACTGCTCCTCCAACTGCGCTTGTTGACTTAAATAATGTCATTCCTTAATGACCCCGAGAAGGCTGTTACTCTCATTTATTATTTCCTTTGTTGCTGGGAGTCCTGCTGGCTCGCCAGGAAAATTAATCATCTCGCAGAGACCGTACGGTCGATCTTCTCCCTGTAATTCGATCGATGGAACCCTCTTACCCTCCTCCTCCTTCTCCTCCCACCAATCGCTTCTTCAACCCTAATTTCGCTGGTCCCTGAAAACTTTCCCCCGATTCCGATCGAATTCCCGGAAAGTTTCCGCGTTTCCGCTTCTGTAAGCGCATTGTTCGCCTTTTAATCATTGTGTTCCTGGCTCGGAGGGTGGTGCTGGTGGTGCTGGTGCCGGTGGTGGTATCTGCGCGATACCATGAAAGGACGCTTCAACGAAGGTGCTCGTCGGTAGAGTAGGAGAGGGTTCGCCATTCTTAGTAATTACGGAGTTGCAACAGTGTGCCGCTGGAATCTGTTGCACGAAACGAAACGAAACGAAACGAAACGAAACGAAACGAAACGAGAGGAGCGAGACGAGGGAGACGAGACGAGACGAGACGAGACGAAACGTCCTGGTGAATCTAGTTCCACTCACGATGCATGACCACGCTTGGCAGAGTCCAATAGAATTGTATTAGCGAGTTGGAAATTGTATGACGCAACAATGGAATGGCATGCCGCGCATCCTGCAGCAGAGTTCGGAACTCCGAGCGAGAGTTACACTTTATTGTGGTATATTAGGGTGCGTGGGTGGCCGGTCGGCTGGGTGGGTGGCTTGTTTCCAGTGGAATCAAACAAGTGGTCGCGTCCACTCTCCACGATTCTACCTGATGAGTTACGTCACGGCGAGTAAACTGGCCGCGAACAGGAAACTCGCTCCCTCCACCGCGTCGTCGTCGTCGTCCTTAAAGGTCCTCGCCGATCGGTGACACTTTTATAGTTCGCTCAAACTCATAATTCCGCGGAACGGCTCCAGTGAATAATGGCTGCGCGCAACCTCCGATGTTCCTGGAACGAGGAATCGAGGAAATATTAAAAAGAAAAACTCTCGGGCGCATCGAGCGATCAATTTCCGCTTGGAAAACATCTGGTGAGCCGTAAAGTTAACGTTTCCCCGGACTTCCCCTCGACTCTCGCAGCGCGATATCGATCTAGCGTTTGTGTTTTCACGATTGGGGTGGAGAGTGGGGGAGGAGGAATAAAAGTAATCGCGGAGGATGGGGTGGTGGTGGTGGTACGAGAGGGGATGGATTGACGGGTGGTCGGATGGTCGAGCTCGAGGGGGTGCGAAAGGGGAAGAACTGGGAGGTAGATGAATTCAGGCAAGGAGGAGGAGAACGAGGAGAAACGAAGATAGAGAGAAAGAGAAAGAGAAAGGCAGAAGGACGAGACGCGGAGGCCCCCTGCGACTTCGGGGAACTCATTTGTGAGAATCGTAAAGCGAATACTGCCTGCTTGCCGCGCCGGCGGCTAAAGTCAAACAAGAAATTGCATAAAACGGCCGTCGGCGGCAAAAAAAGGCACGCGAGAGGTGAGCCGTTGAAGCTGAAGGAAGTGGAGGAGTCGGAGGAACGAGGACACGGATCTCGCGCGCAACTGGACCGAACGAGCCTGGAAAAGGAAGAAAGAAACTGAGAGAGAGAGAGAGAGAGAGAGAGAGAGAGAGAGAGAGAGAGAAGAAGGAAGGAAGAAAGAACTTGGCCACCGGGTCCTCCTAGGAAGTTGCTGCCGCCGCTGCCCTGCCCCCCCGCCAGCTTGCATAATAATTGGCTAACAAACTATTGGAATTGCGACCGCGAAACTCCATCCCTGTAATAATAATAACAACAATAAGAGGGCTAATGATAATAAACGCGGCGATAACGAGGAAGGGAGCGGAGGAAGAAGGTACCGGAGGATGGAAAAGGAGACCGAAGGGGGTACGGTGGTTGTTATTGGAAAAGACCGCGAAAGAGGAGAATCGGTGGAAGGGTGAGAGGGGGGTGGAGGATGGAGGAAGGATAAGAATCGCCCAGAGGCCCGACAGGGAACCGGGCACCGTAAGGTTGCATAATAATTGGCCAAGAAAGTACTGGAACTGTTAGGGTTCGAAGTGCGGAAAGCCATCGCTGTTCCGCTAAGATAGAACCGATAATCTTACAGTAAACTCCACGCGTAAACACTGTTTTGCCTGCTGTTTCCGCTAAGATAACAACGCTCGGGATAACTGCGGCCTTGGAGGCAATGGGGTAGAAGACTACCTCCTGGGAAAAACTGCGGAATAGGAAGGAAGGATTGCCGAGCGGTGCCGATCGATTGGTTTTTCCTCCAATTGAGTCTCGTCAACCCCCAACACCCCACTCCGATCGGCGACGACGCGATAATTTAATTTTAATGGACCATCGCCCGACGTTTCGACCAACCAGTCTTACCATCGCGTTCCTTTTCTACTTGACGAGGGAAGAAGAATCCTGCCTCCGTGCGAGCGAGCGGCGAGCGAGCAAACTTTAAGGGTTGGTCGAAAATTTTCTTCGGCCACGATCGATCGCCGATTCCACTAGTTTTCCACCCGTTTACCGAAAGAATGTCGTTGTTTTGCAGTGACGCGAAACTGGACGGCGACGCGAGCTCGATCTCGAGAATCGAGCGGTGAAATCTTCTCCGTTCTGTCCTTTTTCCCCCGTGTGTTGGCTTTTTGTCGCCTGCACCCCTTATGGGGACGCGTGAAAGTACAACAATCAGCTACCATTTTCAGATCAATGATCTCTCCCGTCGATCTTTCATTAGCGCGGCCGTGATCGTATCTACGACTTTTCCTTTCCAACTTCTCGAGTCCTTCGGCCGCGCTGACTCACTCTTCTTATGGATGATTAAGCGTGCTGTCTATACTAATTAGCGGTTTAACCAGTGTCCTCTTCCCTCTCTCTCTCTCTCTCTCTCTCTTCTCCCTGTTTATCGCGCGCCAGAAAAACAAATAACGGTTGCTAAATAACCTCAGGATTAACTGTTATCTTTCCTCGCCAAAGCGAAAGTGAGAATGCGCTGCTGCTACCCGCGTGAGGAATCCCCGGCGTTTATGCCACGATCGATAAAATCGACTCCCATGGGAATGCTCGGGGAGTCCACGAATCTCCGGATAGGCCAGCGGACAATTTCCATTCTCGCGGGCTCTCAGGAATCTTTGGAAACGCATTGGCAGCTGCCTATCACGCAAACTTTTCACCTTAACATTCCCAGCACCCTTGCATCCCCCTCCACCCCACCCCGGAGATAACCAGCGCCAAGGTTAATCCTCGTTGTGTGTGCTTCTGTGAAGAAATTTTAATCGCGAAAGCTTATCACTGGGACTGAACGCGAGATTGCGCGTTAATTAATGCCTCGATGAGTACATTCGTTGCTCTGCCGCTACGCAGAAATTCACGAGGGAAGAGATTTTTCGGATATAAGAGAAGACCCCCCACAGAGGGTGTCTGGTCCGGTCCATCTGGTCTTGGTCTTGGTCTTGGTCTTGGGCGATGATGGAGGATTTTTCCGTTTGAGACTCGCGTGGAATTTTTCATTTTAGCGCAAAGTTCCAATTATAAACTCTCGTTACGATAACGCGCTTGGGCCGCCATTACCGTATCGTTTTTAATTAACGATTCGACAATTAGCGTCCTTGATGGGATTTATCGCTGAATAAGTCGACGCATTTTCTCTTTCTGCCGATCGCAGCCCGGAGTCGACCTTTGTCGTCCTTCGCTTTACGAAATAATCCCGCGTGCGAGAGGACTAATCGTCCTTAGCGCGCAAAGGTTCCCGATTGGTCGCTCGCGGCCGCACACGCTCACGTTCGCGTTCCGCCATACGTTCACCTTTTCCTCCGCTTGGCAAATGCCAAGTCCTCAAGAACGTGTTCTGGCTCTAATGCCGATGTAGCACCGGCGGCCAAACTCCTCGAAGAAAAGGAGCAAAGTGGGAGAGATGCCGTTGAACAGGAAGAAAGAGGCCGGGAACGAGGCAAGAACAAAGAGGAGGATGCTCCAAAGAGAGTCCAATCATATGGGAAGAGGAAAGAAGAAAGATACGGAGGAGACAAGGAAGGAAAGAAGGAATTAAGAAGCTCGAGAGGGAAGAGTGCGAGAAGACAATGGAATTTGCGCAGGACGAAAGAAGAAAGGACGTCGAGAAGCGGTGGAAATCGGGGATAGAAAAGAGGAGGAGGAGGAGGAGGAGGAGGAGGAGGAGAATGGAAGAAAAAGACGAATCGGTAATAACAGCGGTAGTGATAGTCGCCGAGAGATTAAGGACACTCGTGGAAGTGGAGGAAAGTTGAAAGAATCGAGCATGAAAGAAATAATGAAAGCGGAGGAGGTAAATAATGGCCGGAGAAAAGCCGTGGAAGGGAAGGGAGGAGAGGAGAGACTAGTCGCAGGCTTCTTCATTGGACGAGGCCTCGCGGTCCAATTAATTATGCAAGAGATCCGATTCAATCTCTTTCTTCCTAGCCACGGCCTCTCCATGCAGAATTCTCTGTATCATTTTCTCCCCTTCTTGCTCCGCTTCTAAATAAAGAAGCAGATATCCATCCGGCCGAGTGTGCACGCTTATTTAGCCGCAACAACTAGTTGCGTGCTACGCCAAGACTTTTGGATAAGCTTCTCCTCTCGTAAACCTCTTTCTTCCTATCTGGAATTTCCACTTGCATTCGCTTCTTGCTCCGCAAGGAGAAGAACACTGCAAAAAGGAGACCTCGACAATTTATTCCCATTACACCCCACACCCCCTCCTCGCTCTCACACACACACCCTCTTTCTCCATCCCGTCGTCCCAGACTTTTTACATAATTCATCCCCGGATTGATAAGGCTGTGAAAAACGAGATGCGAAATCTGCCTCTCTCTCTCTCTCTCTCTCTCTCTCTCTCCCCGTGCGCTATGAATTTTGGAGGAGGTGGCCCCCCGCGGATCTTGCCGACCGACTCGGGAGGTACCGCTGACACCAAAACCACCCCTCCTCCCGCCTAAAGCTTCCCTCGGATAAAATGAAAATGAAAGCTGTGTGTATGGATGGAAGCGCGCCAGGGAAACGAGAGATTAAGTTGAGAAAATAATGAGAACGGAGAAAAAGTGGCGGTAAATAATCGAAAGAGGGAGGTAGAAAACGGTAGTTTGGATAAGTGGTGCTTTACTGGAATTGCCTGGTCGTTTTAATTTTGTATTTAGCTTGACAGAATGAAAGGTAAAGCAGATAAGATAACTCTTTGAGACTTGCCGCCCGGTGTACTGGAATTTATGAAAACGAGACGAGTAATGGAGGAAAATTTAATGAAAAAAAAAAAAACTAAGGGAGAGAGAGAGAGAGGAAGCTCTCCCTCCGCGTTTAAATATAAATATTTAACATGGAACGCTCTCGGCTAATAATAAGGGACTGCGTCGTGTAACAACGTTTTTCTCCGCTCAACTTTTAATAAAGCAATTTGCATAGCCTTATATTTCCTGATGTCCGATTTCGCCGTGGAGATTCCACCGCGGCGTCGGCTATCATTATTAATTTCGCCGCGACACTTTTCCTTTCGCAAATCCTCGCGATGCTCGCGCGCGCGCTCTGGCTGTACAGCGATTTTACTCGAGATACATTCTCTCGCGGAATCGAGCGAGTGCGAAGGAGGGCGTCGTCGCTCCTTCGCCCGCCAAGGGTCACTCCTCCCAAATAGTAAATTGTAACTTTGCATGAAGCATTCCCATGAGAGGCTGTTAGCCAAAGCCGGGACCGTGCAGCAAAGACAATTTATCAAGATTACAGAAAAAGCGGGAATCAACGGCAAAACGATGCCCACGAGGTGAATTGCAGTTAAGCTACGGGTACCTGCGCGTAACTAACTACGCGTTTATTTATCTGCATAGTTATTTACCCACACGCGAGAATACGCGCAACGCGCGTGTACGCGATTTGCCCGGGGTTAGTCCAACTGTCCACTCTTTTATGCCGTGTCAACAAGGGTTAACCCATTCCACCGGCAGCTTCTCCTACAACGCCATCGCCACCACCACAAAGGACCTACCTAGACAAACCGGATATTAATCGCTTAAAACTGCAAGCGCCTCTTGCCGCACGATCTTCCCTCTTTTCTCCCTGATATTGAATTTCCTCTCCCGACGCTCCAACAACACCCCCTTTCTCCCCCTCCTCCTTCTCCCTTTAGCTTTGCGATTTCAATTCACCCCGGGACTCGGAGAAACGAGAGTTTATCGTTAATTCCTTTCTCTTTGTATTTCAACGAACGAACGAACGAACGAACGTTTGTTAAAAGTATTTTTTTTCTTTAGTATTTTTTATTTTTTGGTTTTTTGCAATCAGCTGTAAAATTGACAAATCGGTCTCTTGACAAATCGAGTGGTTATCGCATTATGGGAAATGGCGGGAAATTTTTCTCGGCCCTTCTTTATCGCGAGTGTCCAGAGCGGAAATTGACGCGGGGGTGTAATATAGATAAGGACGAGGGGGTTGGTATTTTATTTGATCCGCGATAGGGTGCGACAGGTTCAGGTGGTAAAATCAATCAGTGAGAATTGGACGTTACCTTTTTTATACCTGCGAGTCTCGGCGGATAAAAAAGATACGAGGCTTGGATTTCTCGATGGCGGTGGTGGTGGTGGTGGTGGTGATGGTGGTGGTTTACCGTTGGCACGGCCATTTTCGAGAAGATCGAAGGACACCGGAAACGCTAAAACGGAAATGTCGTTCGCAAGACGAACGTCACACACGTATTACGCGACGCTGGATTCTCACTCGCTTTTCCAGCCTTCCATCGACCTCGGGGGGAAAAGTTGTTCTTTCTTTTTTTTTTTCTTTTTTTGGTCCAGTGTTTTATCGAGTCGACCGCGCCTGTCGTCCAGTCGAATTTTTGGCCGACAGTGAACTTGGCATTGACACGGATTTAGTCGAGAGATGGCAGGGGTAAGTCGCACGATTAACTCGAGCTGGACGCAAAAAGGATTTGGCTGGACGCGTTTAAGTGTTTCGCGCCTCTTTGCATGAATCTTTGAGGATTTATGCCGCGCGTGCATTCAGCTTGTCTTCATTTCCCATTCGTGCTCGTTTCAACAACAGCCCGACCGTACCTGTCGCCCATTGCATTACCAGCTTTGAATTACGACTGGCCGTTATGACGATCTGCCTCTTTTCCTCGCTTTGTCCGCTAGTCCTCTACGGAACCTCGTAAACGGATGTGTAACTGCCGTGAACTTCAGACCGAAGGTCTCCCTGACCTCAAAAATCATCGAGAAAACTGCCATTTCCGAAATTGCATTCCGCGAGTTCCTTCTACCAAATGCAATTCTTAACCAGGTCCTTTTTCCTCTTATTCTTCTTCTTCGTCTGCTTTACACCTTAAGAAACTATGGTGGAGGTTCACCCTTTCCCCGACAATCTGAAGTTTAACTCAACTTTACTTGAATTTCCAGGCATAATTATTAATCTTTTCTCTCCTTTTTGTTACAGGTAAGTCCATGAGACTTCAACATCTTTATTAAGGTCCTCTCCTCTCTTCTCTTGGTATCCGTAAGTTTTTACCAGTTTTATACAAACCCTTCCACTGTAATAAAATTATATGAAAAAACCGAGCTCGTTGTTGGATTTCAGATATTTTCTCGCTCTCTTCTTTTTTTTTTCTTTTTTTCTTTATTCTCTCTTTTTTTTTTTTTTTTTTTTTTTTCATTGGAGTAATATTTCACTAGATTTACGCGTTATCCGTACCGTTCTCTTTCAACATTTTCGTTCATATAATTTTATTGAAATATCATTCGGGGTCTGTGTGGGAAATGAAGAAAAATTTCAATAACTGGAATTACCTCTGATTTATTTAAAAAAAAGTATAAGGGGTTTATATAGGAAATCATATAAGAGAGAGTTTTGATGAAATACAGCGTTTATTAAGGTGTGTGCGGATTTAAAATAGCGATAGCGTTGCGACACACCGGACTTGGAAATAATGTCGGACATTACAAAGAAGGGGCGGTAGAAAATAGAGAGAAAAGGAGGAGGAGAGGCTGCTTAAAATATCGCAAATCGATCGATCGAGTCTTTTCTTGAAAATTTCAGAATTTACCCCTGCTATACGCATGTATTTTCTCATTGTTAGATACAGTGGCGGGATCATCGCGTAAATTCCGATTTTGCACGAGCGGAAACACGAACTATAAAAGCATCGAGTGTGCACAGTATGCATACGCCATAATTTACAGTACTGAAAAACATGTTTGATCGTTTGATCGTGTTTCGAGGTCGCATACATGTATGTAATCAAAGTTAATCGTCCGGCTACATTGTAGCTAACCTTTATTAATGTCCCACCTTAACCAAACGAAACCCTGGAAATATTAACGGCTGAATTAATTTATGCAAATATCCACGTAAATCACTTTGCGCCACATCACAAAGACATGTTTCTTATTTCTCTTATGCGAGCGGAGTATCGTCAGAATGGCCATCTCCTTAATTTGTCTGGCTTTACTCGAACTAATTGACGTGGTACATTGATTAAGACGAGTGTTTGCACTAATGAATTTTTATACGCCGTAGCACGATCGGAGTCACGTACCCCCTCGGGCCATTATCACTCTAATTTATCGCTTGCCGCGTATGCACGTACGCGCGTATATTTGGGTTAAAGGTAAATTGATTCGTCAAAAATATTTATGCAAATTGTCTCTCGCGATTTCGTAAGAATTCTCGCGAGAAGGAGCTCGTCCTTTCAGATCTCTCCCGGTTTCCCCTCTCATTTTCAATGAGAGGGAAAAATGAAAAATTGATCCGGGGACAGTCGAGAATCTTGCAAAATGAAATCATATCGGTACAACGGACATAAGCGCGCCTGTGCCCACTGAGGACGAACGTACAATAAACTTCTTCCAGTTTCACGGCAACATTCAAATTTTATTGTTGCCGGACAGATTTATTTTTCAACTATAAATGCTAATATTATGTAAAGAAATCCGAACATGGCTGTCTAAGAAAATAGAGAAGCATCCAGATGAAAATGTCTACACGAAAGTCGGATTTCTTTATTACAATGAGTTTTCCATCATGCGCCATAAATTTTTCTCGCCATATTGGGAAACCCCCCGGAGGACAATAAACTTTTACACGTGTTTATTTAAATTTATTGTCATCGCACATTCCGTGGTTTCTCTTTCGCTCGTTGATTTATATGGAGGAAAGTTTGCGTTGTTCAGAGCCGCTTTAGCGGAGTTTCTCGTCGGATATCGTCAGAATCGTCGCGCGCGAGTTCATAGAAATTTATTTAAAATTCAATAATACGCAAAGCGCATAAAATCTTATATCGCTCGCCCCAGTTGAGTAGGACATAAAGGACGGAAAGCTGCTGTTTAGTGACCATAAAATGGAGGAAGAATTAAGATAGGTCTTGGATCAAGATTCCTATGAAGGATAGCAATGGGATCTTCCTATTTCCGGTGGCCTTCCTCTTTCTCGGTAGCGATGGTTGGTCGTCGTCGTGCTCGGGATCTCCCCGTCTGCTGGGTAGGCAGGCAGAACGAGAGTCAAGGGCGACAGACCAGAAGGCGCCTGGGTTGGCTCCACGCTTGAAACACACAATCGATATAGCCACTAAAGTTCATGGCGCACCACCAACCAACCAACCAACCACCCACCCACCCGCATTGCCTACTACTCTCCGTGTGGCCTTCACGACTACATTTTCTCGCGGTTCTTCACTCCTTCTTCTTCTTTTTCTTCGATTTCCTCCCCCCTCCCACTCCGATTAGTTTTACCCTTTTTTTTCATACCCTAGCTGCAAAATACTCTCTATGCCTTGAGAACCTTGAAATTGACAATCGCTGTAACGCGTTTTCGCTGAGAAATGTTACACTTTTAACCTGGTTTTATCAAAATTTCATGGACGTAACTATGTACCGGCTACTTTGCTTGATTTATAGTTTTCTGTGCCTATACCTCGGGTTGGAGAGTCGAAGTTTGTACGTATACGTGAAAGAGAGAGAGGGGGGGAGAGACACCGCTTGTCCGGTACTTTATTTCTTTCGCGTTACAGCCAAACTTTTCCAAGACTCTCGAGTCGATACCACTGCGGAGCAGCATCGATTAGAAGCCGAACGAAAGTCCATTCGCCATATTATTCGAATGCGTTCCTCGATAAATTTGGACGAAACTCGCGCAGCCACGCGAGTCCTTGTCTACTCGAAATAAATTGTCCTCCTGCTCCGTGCTGAAAATAAAGTGGAATATCTCTCGGCTGGACGAACCTCGATCTAATTAGATCCCCTATCGAAGAATGAAGTTATCGGACCTTTTGAAAAATTATGCATGATAAATGAAGTGAAATGAGCGAAATAAAGATCGAAAGAAAATCCGCGAGGAGTAATACAATTATAATGGGCCTACTGTGAGGCCCCGACTATAAGTGAAATTCATCGTTGATCAATTAAAGTAAATAAAATATGAAAGTACAGATTAATACTTGTTTCTTCATTATGATAAGCATCGCAGAAAGCAGGCCAGTGGATTATTTCTTTCATTTTGGTAGAATAAGAGCGATAGCACTTTGCTCTTGGTTGCTGCTGCTGCTGTTGCTGCCGGTCCCCCTCCCCCTCCCCCACCACCCACGAGTAATATTCCAAGCGGGATATCCCACGAACTTTCTCAGTTTGCTTAATTATTAACATAGTCTTCCAAGCTCGTTTCGCATACAAGGACACGCCGTGAAGGAGCAGGACGAGAAGAACGGTGGAAAGGGTGCGGGTGGGGAACGGGGGAAGGGCTCGCTACGGGCAGTGTTCGTCGCTGGACATCTGAGAGATACAGGGCCCAGATAAAGCTTAAGGGAACTAATCCGAGCTTATCTACCTTGATAGATTATGTATTTGCCGCGTCGAAAATAAATCCTCCGAAGAAAATAAAAGTAAGGGAGCGACCAGGCCTCCCATCCACCACCACCACCACCACCACCACCACCCTCCCGCGTGCCTACGGCTGTAAAATAATTAAGGACGCTCCAGGGCTAGAGTAGCTTATTTTACATAGACCAGAAACACCACGGATCATCTGGTTCTCTGCAATGTTCACCGCGATTGCCATTCCGTTTTGTTCCGTTCTCTTCTCTCCGTCGCGTTTCGTTTCGTTTCGTTCCGTTCCCTTCTATTCGCCGTTGAAGAAACGACGAGAAATCACGAAATCAATTACGCCCTATCGATCCTCGATCACTTTTGTCGGGAGAGTTCACAGAGGATGAAAGTTAATCGTTGTCCGACAAACTTATGTGGCTGAGATAATATCTCTGACAACGATGTCAATATAGCATGATTATCGTGTTTGCCGTGCTCGTGGAGAGTCGAGAAAATATTGATCCTTCGCTACAAGAGTATTAATAAAGATCAACGCAATCATTGCGAAAATATTTCTCCCGGTGAATAATGCTCCCTCTCTTCGTTATGTCTCTTAAATGAAGCTTCATCGCGTAATTCCGGCTAATTTCAGTATTTACTCTTAGACTTTGGATGGCCGCCATCGCCGCCGCCACTTCAGAATTCCACGTGCTAATCCTCCTCCAATTTAGTAGCTTCTCACCGCCTCCTCCGCGTCTAATTTCTTGAATTAACGTTTCAATTTTACCCTTTGATACGATTTTTCAGTGAAATTGCTAAGCTCCGTATCTAAAAAGGCAGCTCGCTCTCGTATTAAGTGTCTCCTCCCGTTTCCGCTCGTATTTCATATTTCCGCGCGACATGATTAATCTGTGTTCCACTCGACACAGCGCGTCAAGCTCGTGAGAAGAGCCCAGGACTTTTTATGGAAACGTGGGAAATAAGGACGCGCGGAAAGAGAGAGAGAGTCAGGGGAGAAAAGTTTTTCTCTCGTGACGTCGTCCCTGAGTCGGACGAGTAACAACGCGAGATGAGTGCCGAGTATTGCAAAGGGGAAGTAGCCGAGTATCGTAAAGGTTCGTGAAGTGGGGGAAAATAGAAGAAGAAGAAGCAGAAGAAGAAGATAGGGTAGAAGGGAGAGGAAAGGAAGACGTGGATTCTACCAATAATGAAGGTAACAATGTTGACCTCGTAGAGTAGAAAGGTCACTAGACACACCCTTGCAATATACTCTGTTCGTCTTTTCTTCCTTTTATACCCCCTTCCTTCTTTTCTTTTCTCCTCTTACTTCTCTTTCTTCTCTTTCCACCATTTCTCCTTTTTCTATTTGCCCTTCTGCCTTCCTTCCTTGCTCTCTCCCCTCTTGGTTCTTCTTACCCATCAGCCTCTACAGCCTTATTCACATTGCTCTTTCATCATCCTTTATCCTCACCTTATCTTCTTCAGCTCGTGTATTCAGTTTCTTCTTCTTCTTCTTCTTCTTCTTCCTCTTCTTCCTCCTCGTTCTCCTCTTCGGCGCCTCCTCCTTATCTTCGTTTCTCTCGAGACTTTCCTTTTCTTCTTCTGCCCGACACGTGCACGTAGCAACTATTTCCCTTCTTCTTTTTCTTCTCTAGAGAAATAACGCGTTTCCTCGCATCGTCCCCTTCGGTTTTACAAAGAATCGCGCCAATGTCCAGGTCTTTTCTCATCCGGACCTCATTTTTCCCCGGTGAGAAAAAGCGATTAAACTCCTCGCTCTTATCTCAATTTCCACGTTTCTTCCTTTCGCGAATACTCTTCCCCTCAATTTCTTCGGTTTTACGATTGTCTTCCCCCGGAGGTCCTTCGGGAGGAACAAGGAACGCGGATACTACGGTTCCCAAAGACACGAGCTACGACGTACCCGGTGAGACGGTGATGGTACTCCGGCGGTACCGCGCACGTGTACTTGATTCCACGATTGGCCGCCATCCTGCAATCTGCTTCATACGTGATCCATGCTTTCTCTCCCTTTTTTCCGCGTCTAATACGGCCAGGAAGAGTCTTGGCTTCTCTTTCCCATTGCCCTCATCTTCCGCGTCTCGTTTACCGTCGAGGAGACTGTCGTCCGCGCATGGACGCGAGTCGACTCGGACAAAGAAAATTTCATTTCTTCGCGTCAGCGCGAGTCACCCGATAAAGTTTCTAATCGACGCAGGAGGCGGTGGGCCGCGCCGGGGGACGGAATTTGCATAATGGCTGCGAGCAGTCAAGTGGAATGGGACGAGGAAGCAAGCCCCCACATCCACATCACTACGAGCACGCATCATAATCAGAGAAGTTTCCAAATTTATCGAGTCCACCAGGGTTTCTCCAGTAGAGCGAATCTCTGCCAATTTCCGCAGCTGTCGCAGCGCGAGGTAACCCTGGCGAATCCTTATTTCTCCCTGGCGTTTCGCATTGGCGAGAGAGGGTCAGGGGTTGTTGGGTGATGGGGGATCTAGAGGATTCCTGTCTCGCGTCTGCCGAGCTCTGCCGGCGGTTGCAGCAGCAAGAACGTCAGATTCCCGACGGAGTTTCCTCCCCCGATCGTGTAAATCGCGGGGGAGCGCAACTCTTGCGAGAAATATGGCGCCAGCCCAAAGAGGAATTGCCAGCAGATCAGTTTTCCAAGTACGAGTGCTGACCTTTCGCGACCCACCTGATTTATTTATATCTCACCTCCCGCGCGCGCGCGCGCTCGCTCGCTTCTATGATTCAACGATGATTACCTGGGAATCCCTTCGGCGAGTGCGATCACGCGATTATGGTAACACGCCGAGCGACCTTTAACATTGAATGCATTTGTTCCTCGAAGACTTTCGAAATATTAAGCGATCCGTGCCACAGCCAATCCCCCCGGTGTCGAGTAACCAGGCGAATTCCCCGATAATCCGCGTAGTGGTAGAAGCGCCGAGAGTATCCGCGGGGTACGATGCGAGATCGCCTTAAGGATCGAATTCAGCCGAACAAACGTACAACGGCGCTCCGACGCCAGGAATCGGTGGGATATCGAAGCGAACGATCGATGCGTGGCTTCTTCCGTGTGGAACGAGCGATGGAAAGGATAGTGCGTTTTCCCGGAACTTCCGGTCCAGAGGGGGAGGAGGATCGACCGTGCGCTTATCAGACGGTTTCGTCCAATTAGCGAATGGATAGACGTCGAACGACTGGATAATAAAGCCTGGAGTACATTCGTTTTCGCTGTACCGCGTGGGGGACGATTCATCGATCACCATCCTCCGTGATGATAATTCATGCTTCGGGGAGTCGCGACACGATCGCATTTACCAGCATGTGAAATATTGCGCGATGCGCCAATTGCCTTTATCCCGGCTTTCCGTCGTTATTAGTCCCAGCAGCCAGAACGCTACATTCGGCCATTATCCCTTATACGCGAATCCTCCTCTCATTTATTCCTTTCTTTATCCCGGTAATCACTTATTCATCCACGCGTGGCATAATTCACTTTCTACGGTCGAAGCGAAATATTTCTCTGGAAGGAGCAGCACAATCGTGTCACGGTACAAACACCTCGCTCTTTCGCGACATACGCGATATACGCGATATAACCTTATTATTAATATGTTAGGAATCCCACACGTCATTAATCACCGGGCTCAATTACGCGCGCAATCATTATTCCGCGTGGATTGATATTCGTTTGTTGGATCAATTGTGCGCGCGCAGGTCCTTGGGCGCATTAATGGTATTGTCATTCCCCTACTTATCGACGACGCCGACTCTCGGCCGCGTTTGCCACTCGATTCTCGCTGGCTTCGCTGCACGCGCGCATAGAATCGGAATTAATGAATTTGTCATTGTTCGCGAATAGTTGCTACTCCTCCATTATCCCTTCCTGGTGCACGCGAGTCCTCCATTCATTAATTCCTCTCTTTATCTCGCGTAATCGCTTAATCATTCGCATGTGGCACGAATCGCTTCCAGTGATTACCACTTCGCGATTGAAATGAAATACTTCTTTCCAAATAATTCATTCATCAAGTTTCGCGCACTTGTTTCGCGTTACTCTCCTTCGTTATTATCGTGTTACCGATACCATAAATCATGCCGGGTATATAGTAATCGTTAAATACTGAAATTAATTACGTTTTAGCGTTTACGCGGTAATCGTGTATTAAACGTCGCGGTTTAGAGATTCTTTTTCGCGCGAGCAGCCTAAACGAGGAAATAATTTAATATATTTCAGTGGAGAATCCAATATCTGTCTCCGTCTTTTCTCCCCACCTCTCTCTCTCTCTCTCTCTCTCTCTCTCTCTCTCTCTCTCTCTCTCTCTCTCTCTCTCTCTCTCTCCCTTCTGTGTATTACTCGAAGAACTTGAGGGTAATTTGCTTTTGAAGCGGTCCTCATCGTACGCTTGTAATTCTTTGGGATTATTAAGGTAAATAAAGTACCGAGAACTGGCGAGACTGCTGTTGCCGAGGTTGTCCGGATAAAAGCAGATAAAAGCGTGAACTCGCCGAGATTGAAAATCGCAATATCGCAGCGTGTAACGGCCATATCGAATTAAATCCAATTTTCTTCCGGCCGTACGTACCTCCAGTTTCCTCCGCAGCTGCGCGTTCGAGTCGGGGAACTCGCGGCTTCCGCTAATTGAAAATTAAAAATTCGCAAGTTCCCGTCCTCCCCCGCCTCGTCTAATCCCAAGTAGCGAGAGCCGCATCGCTAAGAGGGATCTTCTCCGGGAGGGCACGGAAGGCCAACATCGGGCAGCCCTCGCGCTTGAAAGATGAACCGACTGAAGAATACTTGATGCTACCCTGAAAATGGAACGCAAACAAACCGTAAATTATGCAGTTTAATACGAGAACCCGCTCGCGCATGGCGGATCCTCTTCGAGACGCAGTTGGTTAACGCCGACTATTCGTCAAGTTAATCTTGGCGGAATTGGGGGAGAGGGAGGGGGCGGAAGGGCCACTCGCAGAATTTCTCGAGTTTCCTCAGCATTGTTCGCAAGGATCGTTCGCGGGTCGTTTAACGGAAGCGACGGACCCGTCGCAACCGAGAATCCGGTTCAATTCGCGAGACCCAATTGCGTTTAACGGCGGTGCCCTGATCGCTTGCCCTTAGGGCTCCGATTTGCTTGAGCTGCGGCGGAGTTTTCGAGCGTGGGAAGCTCCGCCGGATCCCAACTGGCCTCCCCTCTGGAGATCGCTGAACCACGAGAGTGTGCGTGTGTCTGTGTATATGCGCTCGCCGGTGACAATCTCGCGGGTCCCGCTGCAAAGTGGCGAAAATTGCGCGAAAATTCCACGACACCCTCCACTATCACCGAGTTTTCTCCCTTCCGGGGGAGGGACACGGTCGCAGCGACTTTGTCGTCGGGTCAGCCGGTAACGAGAGTCCGCAAAAAACGGCGAGACACTTTCGAAAGTCCCGGGAAGAAAGTGTCATGAGAAGAGCGCCGAAAGTTCAGGGGCAATGAGCGTCGTGCGAAAGTAAAACGCGTCGGCAGTTTGATCGCTGCTAAAGTTCAAAGGGCGGTCAGCGCCTGGCAAGTTGTCGGGACGTCGAGGTTCCTGTGTTAATTGGCCCGTTGCTATGCGATTTCTTAGAGCGGACAGTCTGCCGATCGAAATCCGCCTGCCGGATAAAACGGAGTGGCGTTAATTACGAGCAGCGTGTGCCAGACGCATCCAGGGAAATCGAAGACGAGGGAATATCGCTCGGTCGGTAAAGAGAACGCGTTTAATTACCATCGCGATACGTTT
The DNA here is from genome assembly GCA_037305995.1 of Sclerodermus sp. 'alternatusi'. Lineage (NCBI taxonomy): Eukaryota > Metazoa > Arthropoda > Insecta > Hymenoptera > Bethylidae > Sclerodermus > Sclerodermus sp. 'alternatusi'. The sequence goes on from CM074553.1 coordinate 2,493,877, forward strand.
GTGGGCGCGCGACCGCCTGGAAAATTAACGGGCCAGACGCGTGTCTAGCATCTTCCCCGATCAACTTTCACTCGGGAATCTCGTCCGTCTATCTGTCCAAACGTCTCTCTCTCTCTCTCTGTCTCTTCGCTGATTTCTGCGCCCTTCGACTCGATCGCCGACTCCACGATCCATTAAGGCGATCTCGAAGCTGCTCGATCGGTAACTTACGCTCCGACACTTTCTTCGAAAAACAACTGGGAACCGAAGTTCCTCTCCGAGAGAATCGCGGGGATTCGAGTTCCGCTACTTAATTTCGTTGATTCGTCGCGAATAGGCCGAGGGGGAGGGGGGAGAACGTTGTTCCGGGTAAAAGGAACGATCCACTGAATCTGAGAACGAAACCTTGAGGATCTCCTTAAAGCGTCGCTGGACGGACCACAATCCTCTCCGATATTCCCCGAACGATCTCTAATGGCCGATTTCTTCACGTCCCCGTGAAAATTCAAGCTCTCCGAGGACCTTGACTCGAAGACGCTCGACGGTCGACGGTCGTCCCGGAGAACCACGAGATTCGACCTAAGGATAAAAGTTTCGAACGGGAAAAATTTCGTAAGCGCAATTAAGTGTGGGGATACGGATAGCGAAGGTGTAATTTGCAAACGATTTGACAGTCGACTTCTTTTTCGGTTGGTAATAGGAACTTTATCATAATTGCTTCATTATACTCGCGCTCGTGCGCGCGCGTCAGTCAGTTATGTCCGTGGTCGCAAGTTTCAGCTGAAATTTTATCAAGCGTTTACTTCGCTTCGTTACGGCCGAATGAAATAACGTCTCTCTCTCTCTCTCTCTCTCTTTCTTTCTTTCTCTCTTTGCTCGAATCTCCGAAGAATTTTAATCAAGTCGTTCCAAGGAAACTTCAGTTTGTTTCTTCAAACAGAACGCTTCATCGACTGTATCTTAGACACAATTCAAGATGGAGATTCTTTGGAGGACAGAGTGATAAAACTGTGTAGTAGTTGAACCTCGCGATATCTGATTTCCCCGAACGTATTCATCAGTGAATAGGGGGAAGGGGAGGGATAAAAGGCGGATGGAGAAGACACCCTCGTTGGATAAAACCCTTCCCCGATGAAACATCGCTTCCGTTTCTCGAAATTCAAGCAGTTTCGACCGATTCTAGGAGATCGACTATCTAGTTTCGACTATAAATCGAAGGGAGAGGGGTGGCGGACGATCCTTTGATTTTGACGCCGCGATACCGAAACGTTACTCGATCGAGCGAGCAGTGCCCGTGGGAATCAATTTTCCAAAGTTCCTTTTTATCGCTGTCAGACTGTAATTTTCTTCACGGTTCTCTCGGTGTCTTACGAGAAAATTGAATTTTCGTAACGTACGAGCGAAAAATTGCCCGGTCTCCCTCCGCTAAACGGTAGGGGGAGGGGGTTCGATTTTTTCCTCATTCCTCTCGCATCGGGCTTGCCGCGATGATGAAAAAAATGCAAAAGAGAAGTACCATTATTATCGTCCATTATTTTCTTCCTCATTCACTTGTAAGCGAACGTTATAATTTTGCCGTGGCGTCCGCGGTTAGAATTTGCGCGACTTCCCGGAGGCCACGGGGCCCCGCCGCTCCTTTGAGAACCACTGGCCGCTTTTAAAACCATTCGCCAACAAGTTCCGCCGACTATAAATCAAATCTACTCCTTTTTCCCGCTCTCTGCTTCTCCATATTGTTCAAATACTCCGACCGCCTCCGAATCTCGTTTAGCGGAGAGAAACAACGGCGAGAAGAACGGTAAAAAGCGAGTACGAGGAAGAGCCACCAAACGGAAAGAAAAACATTCCACCCCCAGAAAAAAAAAAAAAAAAAAAAAATTCCTCTGGAAAATCTGAAAGACCATCGACGCGTTAACGTCCATTAACATCCGTGGAAGAATTTCGTCGGTTTTTTCAGGTTCGGTGAAGAGGGGGGAGGAATTCCCATGGTTCTCCAGTGGTTTTTGGAAAAATCTGTTTGAACAACTGCGACGGCGGTGGTGGTGGTGGTGGCAGCAGCAGCAGCAGCAGCAGCAGCAGGAGGATCCCCAAGTCCCTTCGACAAACTGCCGCGTGCTTTACGAGGCAAGCCGTTAAACCGCTATGTAGATGAACCCGATAAATAAAGGCAACGAGATATATACGGAGGTAATAAAAGCTTGGCCAGAAAGTGCCACCACGCAGCGATTCGCGCTCATCTACCATACCGATAGGAATGTTTTTCGCCGCGCGTTGATTTCATTGCGCTACTCGATGCTGGAAAGAGGAGAAATCTTAGCTCTCCCCCGGGCATCGATAAATATTCCATCTATCGCTCTCTGCTCGTCGTCGCTCAAACCGACTGAAAGTTTCATTTTCGATCCTATCGAGAGCAGATGGCGAAACATCCCGGTTTCAGGCTAATTATGTGCATACCTCCAGCAGATCCTATCTTCTCTCGGCCAGATGAAATAATGAGTTCGTACACCTTCGTATTAATACTTCGTAATCGAATCTCCTTCCTCCTATCGCCCGGAGAATGACCTTCGGGACCCGGGGGATCCCCCGCGACTCTCGCTAATTTCCATCGCGGCATTTTTCCTCCTCGTTTCTCCTTCGCGCGGAAAGAGAGGGTGTTGTCCATTCTGAGGGATGAGAGGGGGAGGGGGAGAGAGTTTCCGAGATACAGTGGGAGTAGAATCCGGGAGTAGGACAGAGTCCGATACCTCTCGGGAGCAGAGATTTGTGTTTGGTTTAGCGAGTGACAAGGGGAAAGGGCGCTCGGGGGTCTTCGGGGGTGGAAGGGGGTGGGAGGCATTCCGTAGGATTTGCCTGGCTTACGCAAGAAATCGACAGGACGGCGGATCGCCGGGCGAACCGTAGAGACAATAGATCTTTGTAGCTGCTGTATTTCCTAGTTAACGTAAACCTGGCTTAAGGGGGGGTCACGCCGAAGGGGCGGGGGGCTCTGCGGCCGAGCTCTCGACTATGGGGAGTCGGCAAAACCAAAAGGCACACGTGCGCGTAACAAAGGAGATTCGCACGGTCCGATTACGCGACGTTTCCCTGGCAGAATATTATAAGGAATATTATTACGCAAGAATATCCTCCAGGTCCACCAGCGTCGCTCTCTCTCTCTCTCTCTCTCTTTTGCTCTTTCTTTGCCCGTTACAGATCGGCTCTTTTCGGTATTCCACGCGAGACGTCTCTATGCGGCCGTAAACGTTGTCTGGGAAGAAATATGACGATATTAGAAACGGATCAGGACGGGGGGAGTTTCTGGGAAACCGTAAACCCCGCAGGACCCTCGTCCTCTAATTCCCCCCAGGTAGAAATCTGACGAATTTATTAAAATCGCCAAATATACTTTCTCTCTCCCGACTCTACGTCGACGTGGCATTTCATAAAGTTGCTACTTTATCGACAAAAAGGAAATGCGTGCAACGGAAGGAAGGGGAAGAGGAGGAGAGGCGACTGGGGGAGGGGGAGGGGAAAGATACGCAAATATTGTAATAACAGGATGGAGAAATAGTAGGAGAGGAGCGAATAGCGTCGAGATTGAGAGGAAGCAAATAAGAAAGTGGAGAATGCACCGTGGCTGGCCGGACAAGTGTAGGAAGTGGAAAAAGTACGGTCGAAGAGTGGACGAGGAAAAATGTTGTAATGAGTAAACGAAGAAACGAAGCGAAGGAATAAGAAGAGCGGCGGAGGAGGACTGTAATGATTGAAACGAGGGGATCGAAACGAGGGAAACGTGTAGCGGGTGGGGAGGACAAAGGATGAGGTGAGCAGAGACGAGGGGAAAAGGGAAAAGTGGGGAGGAAGCAGAAACACTCTGCACTCTTGAACTATCGGGACGAATGTAGACCACGAAGGTGGCGCAATGCCTGTCTCCTTCGGTACCTCCTACACTCTCTCTCCCTCTCTATCTCTATCTTTCGTACACCTATCAGTCTATCTCGTTCGAATAGTGCCTCTTTCTTCACTCTTCTCGCTCTTCGAAAAGTGCAGCCTACCTTTCCTCGATGGCCACCGCGCCGTACGAGTCCTGATTGCTCGAGCAGCTTTCGGGTCAAGGCTCCTGCCTCCCCTTTACAGCCCCCCTTCACCTGCCTACCCTTTGCCTCCCCTTTTTCCCTGTGCCTCCTCGCTTGTGCCAGCCGGCCGACCGGCCGCCTACTTGGACTCTACCAGACTCTACCTATTTCTTTCTTCGGTCTAATTGCCGACTCTGCGAATTTATCTCCAACGCCTGACCGAGACCGCTCGATATTCAAATCAGACAAGTACTCCTCGACAGGGAGGAAGGGAGAGAGACAGACTCCTCTCTCGCCTTGTCTCATCCTCTAGGAATTTCCCCTCCACCAAGTAGATGATACCGAATGCAATGGTGTGGCAGCGGTGAGACGGTGGGCCGAGGATCCGTCGATTTCAACGTTTTTTCAAAGCGAGGCGAAAAAGTTTCTCAAGTTTACCCCGCGCGACCGTATTTTGCTGCTTCGCCGCGGAGCATTCTTTTCGACTACGCGCGCGACGCGGTTTCAGCGTGCTGTCCGTGTCGCACCTACTTTTTCTTCTCGACCCAGCCAATTTTTCTTCCCTTCACTTCCCTGCGTCCCTATCCCTGCGTCCCTGTCCCTGTCTCAGTCCCGCGAAGGAACTTCACTTTGTTTCATTACATTATCGACTTCATTTGAGTTCATTGTTCAGTTTATTTCGTCAGTGATGACGCGGATGAGTACGGTGCTCACTCCGGCCGCTTAATTTCCTTCATTTAACATGATTGTCCACTTAATTGTTCGTTTCGTTTCAGCGTAGAGTTCGTTTCGCTTCATCCTTCGCCTCATTGTTCATTCTAATCTTTTTCCACTTACATCTGTCCTGCTTGTTCTTGCTCCTCCCCGTTGCCCTCTCTCTCTCTCTCTCTCTCTCTTTTTCTTTCTCTCTTTCTCTCTTTCTCTCTTTGTCCTTGCCCCTTCTCTTCTCTACCATCTCTCCTCCGTCTGCCTTTGTCGTTCCTCCTCGTCGTCCCTATCTCTAAAACGAGATATAGTTTAGATCGTTACGCGCCGCGGCTTTCACTTTTCTGCCTCTCGAACACCCACTCTCCGTCGAGTCTCTCTCTTTCTCTTTCTCTTTCTCTTTCTCTCTCCGTGGGAGAAACGACAGTGTTGGCGTTTGTTAAACCCGCGCAGCTGCAGTCAACTCTTGCTGCTCATGCAACACGATCGCCGCAGTTGCCACTGTGTACGAAATTTTTCTTTTTACCTTTTCGACCTTGTTGCTAAAACTCACCTCCCCTCCTCTAGCTCCTTCTCTTCTTTTTCTTCTTCTACTTCTTCTTTCTCCTCCTCCTCCTCCTGTTCTTTTGCATTTTTCCCTCTTCTCTCCTTTGTGCGAGCCTACCCCTGCCAGCTTTCTATTTATTTCCATATTTCTTCTTTTATGTCTGACACACTTTTCTTCCACACACGATGTATTACTTAATGCCTGAGATTATGAGCATTTCGTGTGTATGCATTGTTTCGTTTAATAAAACGAATTAATTATTCAGACGATTACGTCAAATAGTTGCGTCCCCGTATAGGAGAGATAATGGTCCTATGTATGCGTGTGCGCGCGCGCATAGTTACCACTATAAAATAGTAGTGGTAGTAGTAGCACACTGCTAGTAGTAACAGCAGAAGCGCACGCGTGAAGAATGGACTTCTGCAAACTTGCGAATCTCATTATTTTCTCTCAAGGTCTTCGTCTCATATCGGAGAAAACTGTTCTACTAGAAGAAAGGATCCCACGCATAGAATATTATAAATTGTTGAAACGCAGGACCAATTTTACCTCCGCATCTACCAACTTCATGAAACTTTTCCTTCGCCCAAGAGTAGTACAGTCTACAGAAGTTTCTTATAGAGTTCGCTTCCTGCTACCATTTTATGGCCATGATGCTAAAAGTCTCGCATTAATTATTAGTGACTCGCTGTCCTGCCCGATGAAGTTTTTAAGGATAAAGAAGGATGAGTTTCTTCGGCTCCCTTACTCCGTCCTTCTTCTTTCTCTCGTTTTTCCCTCGTTTTTCTCCCTTTTTTTAACCGCTCGTTAAATCTTAATGCATAATTAATGTCATCATCCTATTAATCGCCATCACACGCAATCTCTCTGTCCAACCATAATCGGATTTTACTACTTGCAATTCCAGTTCCTTTGTTTTTATTTGTTAATAGCCTTTTGCGGGAAACATTTCATCTTCCCAGAAACCTCTGTTCCCTATTCCCTTCTACTCTACAGTACGAACGATCCCCAGCTTGGTCCAATCTTTTTTTTATCAATAGCTTACCAATATTTTCGCCTCTTTTCACGTTTTCCCCATTTCGAGGTCTCATCCACACTGGGATAAAGAAGATATTGAAAATAGGCATTGTCTCCCTACAGACCTTCTCCTTTCAGAGTGGCAAAGCCCTTTGGCGAAATATATCTTGGCACATAGACATGTTATAGGAATGTATTCTCCACACACACACACATACACACAATGTACTTGGCGAATTATTTTTATCTAGCTAGGATGCTTTTCATCTTCTATCCGTAATGACGTTTTTCCTTTGTTCCATCTTGCGCTCTCTCTCTCTCTCTTTCTCTCTCTCTTTTCTTTCTTTTCTCCGGGGCAATTCTCACAGTTACTTCTACCTTAGCACCTCGTTCTCTCGCCACTCGCTTTGCTTCAGGAATAAGATTACTAAAGGCATTGTGCCCTCGACCTCCACACGCGCGATATCGTAAAGCTTCGCCCAAGCTACATGCAGTACCAACGGCAGCTGCGAGACTCTCCCTCTCACTCCTACTCTTCCTCTCTCCCCCTATGTCCAGAAGATAAATAACTTTTTCCTCATTATTACTTTTTCTCTCCTTCATACTCCTCTACTTTATACTCTTCCACCATTCCACAGAGAAACCCTCAGTCCTTTTCATCTCTATCCAAGCTTATTTATTCGAGCATTCCCTTTCTTTACGTACGTGGTGTACGTCCGCCTTGTGTTCTCAACCTCTCTCTCTCTCTCTCCTCTTCGGTACCTCTTCTCACCCCCTTCGTTTACCACTACTCTCTTTGTGTTTCGTTTCACCGTCGAAAGTCCCGGTAATTAACGAAAAGCACACGGCTCGCCTTCTTCATCGAATTTTCCACTTTTCTCTCCACTCTCGTTTTCAAGTTCACGCTCGGTGGATTCTCCGAAGATAATGGAAAATAAAGGTCCGCTGCTACGGAGGAGGAGGAGGAGGAGGAGGAAGGGGAGATTCTCGCGAGAGTGGGACAGCGCAATTTTTTCGAGGGGGTTGTAATGGCACAACGAGGACGAGGACGACGAAGAAGACGATGCTGTTCCCCGAAGGTCATCCGCTGGAACGCAGACGGTTCGATCAAACATTCGCCGAGCACGAGAATCATTCGCGGAACGTTGCTGCCTTTGACACTCTGCGCGATTTATCGCTCTCGTTTCCTCGTAAATTGCACGAATCTGCAGATCCACTCCATTGTCCTTTATTTACCTCGCTGGCTGACGGATCGATCTCAAAAGTATTTGCACCTTCGCGCGAGACCTCGGAATCTTACGGAAGTCGGGATTCTTCTTCTCCAGCCGATCACGTGATCGGCCCATGAAATTTGTCGCCCAGTCTCGATTCGATCTTCGGGGTCGTCCCCGGAGCCTTTTCCTCACCCCGCGCCTGACTCATCCCCCGAGCCGGATACCCAGGCGGATCCAGTTTCCTCGACCGAGCATCAGATTATTCTGACGTACAAACGCGCGGGGGTCGACGCACGTTAAATCAGCAAGTTTAATCTCTTGATTTAATTAGCTACTTCGTAGTCCGCCGGCGAAATTAGCGGATTAGACCCGACGATTCCAGAGCCGAGCTATTCGACGCGCACGAATTTCTATTAAAGGCGAACAGCGCGGCTTTTCACTAATTTTCCTGCCCGTCGTACGATGGTGGTACGACGTGGGTCCCCCACCTCCCACCCCCATTTCGAACTGTGCTAAGTGCTCCCGCGTGAAAATTAATGGTGTCTCGGCAGATTTTCACGGTGGAGCCTAGACAAATTAGTGAAATTGAACGCCAACATTAAACACCGTTACCTCGCTGTCATATTTTAATTAAGACGCGTGAGAAACTTTTCCCTCTCTCGTAAAAGCAACGCCACCCCGTGAAATATGGCATAATTGCGAAACTGGAATTTTACGATGCTCGATGATGATTTTAAAAAGGATTCTCCGCATGCACACGCGCGCGCGCGCACACACACACATGGAACGGTGCATCGTGTACGTTTCACGCGAATACGCGCGGGATACTCTCAGCTTTTTTCCACTTGACTTCCCCCGAAGGCTTTTCTCCTCTCGGCTTTTGCTTCGTTTGTCTCGTTCGCTTAATTTCCTCGATGGCCACGAGGACCGCTTTATCCGTATTCCCATCGCATTTTACGGGAAAAATATATTCTAGACCAAATAGCCCATTTGTACAAGGCAGTCGTTTGGTATTCAACCATTTACCTTCGGCAAGACACTGTTTACTGTTTTAACACGGTTGCTGGGAGACATGCGCCGTAACTGTACTTGTTTTCTGCCGGGATTACCCGACATTCCCAACTTCTTTATTCGGCCAGCGAGTAAACTCGAAAAGGAATGGAAAAAATCGAAGGGGCTCCACTCGATTATTTAGCATGCAGATAAAACCGCCTCACACAGGTAGCGATTACGTGCTGCGGATCCCGTGAAAACCTGTTCCAAGATCTGTTCCGGGACGGGTTTCCGTTTCCCGTCTCATTAACGCGACACCAGCCGATCTCATTTTGCACCCGCAAAAGTGCGAGAGCCTTGAAAACTCTAATCCCACCCCTTTACAGCCGGGAATACTAACCCTTTGATCCGATCAAGACGCCTCGTCGCCCCGAAGAAGCGGAAGAAGAATCCTCGCGAAGGGAGGGGGTGGGGTGTCTCCTCCTCGTTATTAAAATACTCGCGCGGTCATTTTCGATTTTCAACCCCCTACCCTCGTACGGCGGCAGAATCTTTATAATAGCCGTTCTCCTCGCGCAGGCCCACGGCGGAGAATTTCAATGGAATTTTCTGTAAAATTAGACTCGTCGTTAGTCGGGGGAGGGAGGGGAGTAATTCGCTCGTTGCATAAATTCTCTCCACCCATCGATTCGACCGTGCACGAAACGAAACGAAACGAAACGAAACGAAACCTGGAATCTATGAAACATGAATGATCGTTTCATTTTTGAGAGTGGCATTGGGGGAACGACGGAGCTTTGCTTTGGAGAAACGAACAAATGGAATATTTAAGTGCTGTGTCCGACGTCGGTCTAACCTTGTCAAACGGAAGCCAAGGTACAAGATCACTTAAGTAGATACGGCCGGTTGACGAGAGGATTTGACTAGCGCGTCATGGAGGCCGTCGGCGACAAGACGACATTTTTTCACCACTCCCCCCGCCGGTCTCTCCCAAATGAATTCGGATTTTTCGATTTCCGTCGGAGCGTGCTTTTCCACCACCACGTTTTCCCCGTTCCTCGACCATGCTTAAAAGTCAAGGAGAGACACAACTGGACGCGATCGCGAGGTACACTTTAACAGGAAAGTACTATCGAAGAAATAATGCAAGGAGCTCATTTCGACTGAAAACCTTTTTTCATTCCTTTCTCCGATCAGAAAGTCCTCGGCTGGATATAAATATCAGTGGCTTTAATTATTCGGTGTTTCCATGTATGAATTATTTGATTAGAATCGCGCTTCTCGCAGTAGGACAAGGTCACCGCGGGACGTGAAAAGATTACTAAATTTAAAAGTAATAAAAGAAGGGACACATGGGTGTCTCGGCAAAATCCTATTAGTTGTCTTTAAACGATCCATAGTGTTTTTTGCCTTGTTATTTAAGAGGCAATTTTCTCGTCACTTGCATCAACTAGCGAAAGAGAAGAGAAGAGAGGAGGAGGAGGAGGAAGAAAAGGAAAATCGTTCGAAGCTTACAGTTGGCGTTTCTCGTCAAGTTTTGTGGTTATAAGAGAAGACAGCGATCTCTCTCTCTCTCTCTCTCTCTCTCCCTCTCTCTCTCTCTCTCTCCTGTTCTTTCTCTTAGATGTTGTCAACGTCTTGACATCCTCTTTGATCATCGCCCAGTCCTCTCTCAACGTGGGAATGCCCCTTTTGAGGAAGAACTCTGCGCCACTGTTGGGACAAGAACCCGAAAGACTGGTTCTTCCGTTTTTTCCCTCTTTTTTTTTCGTCGCCCCTTCGTATAAGTCAGCGGGCCCCGTTTGCTCGAATTTTAACGAGGGCTCCTTTGTCTCTTTCGTTCCTGTACGCCTTTAAACTCGAAACTTGAGAGAAATTAAATTTCAACTCTGGAGATTTTCGCGGGAACGTCCAGCCTTAGGGGGTTGGTTGGTTGGTTGGTTCGTTCGTTCGTTCGTTCGTTCGGGCCTCCTTCCACCATTTTCATTCTCGATTAATAGCATTTCCCGCGGACAAATCTATTTTCCGAGAAACTCTCTGACAGATGCAGGAGCGTAATTCTACCGTTTAACATATTTCCTTTGTTCACGTTTGTGGAGCAGTGCGGACCATGGTGCCCTCCCCCCATTCCCTTCGCTGAACTGTAAAAAAGGGTAAAAGGGAAGAATTACCAGTGTGGTGGCGGTAGTTGCCCGATCGTTTCCTCCTATGACCGAGGTCCCCCGGAATTGATTTTTCAAGCCTCGTTTCTTCTCTTAAGACGCTCTCTCTCTCTCTCTCTCTCTTTCTCTCAATGACATCGATAATCGAATCGCAGGATTACGTAATCCCGGCAGCCGCTCGATTTCCGGTTGGGATAATTGAATTAGGTAATCCTTTATCATGTTTTACCGCGGCTGTAAATTATTTCTCAATTTCTCAATACAAAAGTTCGTCCGTCGTTTCCTCCATTAAATTACACGGCGCTCACTCGTGCGTATTACATGTTATTTCGGTAATTTGATCTGAATAATTTTCGAGCAACGGGAAAGACGATGATTCTCAGCAGCGTTCGATGCGAGAATTCAGTGGTTTTCCTCGCGGACTTTTCGGACACACTGTATAAATTCAGTTGCATGTATGCAGTTGCATTCACGGAGGAACTCGCGCTCGCGCGATACCGCAGAGAGGAAGAGGGGACAGAAAGAGAGCCACGGGGAAAGTGTTAGTAGGTTAAGGTCACTGGTCCACATCCGCGTGGGCGCCGGCCAGCCCCGATTTCCATAAATACTTATGAAATCCTCGGCGATTAATCCTTTAATGAAATTTACTACTTTTCTCTCCTCGACGTCTCGTTCCTCTCTCCTCCTCCCGCCTCCTCTCAATTTTTAACACCTTCCTCGCGTATCTCCGGAACAAAGAACCGTCGTAGGTCCATCTCCTCCCGGGATCCGACAGTCGTCATGGAGGGTCTCTCCCCTCCGCCGCATTCGTAAAATAAGCGACGAATTATTTATAATGTAGGAAACGACGCGTGCTGCTCGTTAAAAGTCACGGTGAATTATTTATAATAAAGAGCAACTCGCGCGCGCGGAGATGAGGAGGTTTGCACCGTCGTGCTTCACTTCCTGTACCAGGTTTTTTTCGTGGATTTCCTTGAATTTAATTAGTCGAGGTTTGGCACTGAAAAAGAGAGAGAGAGAGAGAGGGACGGAGAGAGCGAGGGAGATTTTTGACGAATAGCGCACAATTTTTCAAAACTATTTTTAAGAACCTCCCGTGCACCGGCACTGGAATAAATACGTGTGCACGCGCGCGCGCGCCTACACACACGCGTACACAGAGAGAGGATTTCTCGAGAAGTGTATTGGGTAGCACGACGAGCATATTACTGCCATAAATTGTCCCGCTACGATCTTTCTCTTTCTTGTGGCGCGCGTCAACTTGCCGGCTGCATAAAATTTTCAATGAGATTAAATTTAAATTTATAGACCGGTCGCTATCGCGAATGCATTACGCGCGATTTGTTTTTAAAGCGCTCCATATCCTCGAAGGCAATCGAGTCGCAGGACTCTCCAGTCTGATTGGCTTCTTCCGACGAAGAACCGACATTAATTTCGTAGCACGCGCGCGTCTCCTCACGATTTTTACGAATAATCCGAGAAACTCTCTATAATCTCTTCCTCTCTCTCTCTCTCTCTCTTTGCCTTTCCCCTTTCTCCTTTCTTCCTCGATCCACGTGAAATTTCCCTCGTAACTCGGTATTCCTGTTTCCAGTGCTTTTCTCTCCTCTCTCTTTTACCGTCATTCTCTCGCTCGCTCGAGAAATATTTTCCGCGCGGAAGCTCAGCTGCGTCGTGTGAAAAAGCGCGGGAGAATCAGTGGAAAAACGAGCGTTCGGTGAAACTGTTGCCGGAGATCACTGGGTGGTCTCGAAGGAGCTCCTCTCGCGTATTGAAAAGAAATCCCGAGGAGCCGCGCAAAATCATCCCATTGTTTAAGGAGCGAGAGCAGAAGCAGCGGCAGCAGCAGCAGCAACGAGGGGGCAAGCGATTTTTTCCCCGAGGGCATTTCGGTTCTCGAGAACTCGGCATCTCGGCATTAAAAGGAAGCACAAGCAGAAGCAGAAGCAGCAGCAGCGGCGGCAAAGAAGTCGAGCATGCGAAATGAGTTCCTACTTCGAGACTCCCGGGTAGATGCGATTATATCTCTTCCGCTTTATTTCTTATTTCTCTCTCCGAGTTATTTCGTCCCCGATCTCACGTAAATATTAATACGGCCGGAGAGACACGAGAAACTTAGCTGTGGCCCGGTTTTCAGAGTTCTCCGGTTCTCCAGCGCTCTCTGAAACTAGACGTTGAATTTTTTCCTCCGCCTGTGAATTTTCCGAATTTCGACGAAGGAAAAACGACGGAGAACGGAGGAGAGAGGGACGAAGAGAGAGAGAGAGAGAGAGAGAGAGAGACGGAAAATCTCCAGGACGAACCGGAAGACTGCTTGTTTGTAACACTTCTGTCAATCATCCAAAAATTCTCCACTTCCAAACGTCAACTACCACCGTCCTCGTGACTTTCCGGAGTCACGGCACATCTCGCATCCGTCTCTCCCTCTCCTCCCTCCTTCTCCTCTAACCTGAAAATAAAATGCGTTCATCCGTTCGCTCGTAATTTCGATGATAATCGTCGAACTCGGTTTTGGGATTCGCCCAGGGTGCGTTTTGCCAGAGTTCCGGGATTCGAATCTTATGGAATTTGCGCAAAGCTGTCACGTGGTGCAACCCTTGGAAAATGTTCCTTTTTCTCAGTTTCATATTTTCTTATTTATCGCCGAGTATTTATTAGCCGGGAGAGATTCGACTGTAAATTAATGGATATCCCTGAGTCATCGGCTCCTCTCCTTTGGCCACTCGCGTGTAAAATCTCCGCTCACCCTTGAACTTGTGGGAAATAAACGTTTAATCGAATATTTCAAGTCGCCTAACCAAATCGAGTGATCCCGCGCTAAATCAGTGAGATTTTTGCCAACGCGAATACACGCTCTTCTCCGTAACTCTCAAGATTCTTAAATAAACCACCACCACCCTCCCTACCTCGTTTATCGCAGAACTTTACCAGAGTTAATCTCCGTAATTTTCTGAATAGGAATTTGGCGAGCGTCTGCTTTTCCTCGCTTGGAGAATATCATTTAAATGTCATTTCCATCGTATTACGCGATACATTGGAAAGATGAATTTCTTATCGGTGTCGTTGACACTTAGCGGTTTATGACTACTCGTTATGATAATTCGTCGTCGTTTCTGGTTCCTATTGTTACGTGAGTATAACGCGTAGCAACGCCTCGTCCGCGATGGTAGCAGCACGTGTCCGACGATCCTTTCAGCACGTGATGATGGTAGCTCCAGTCGAATGAAACTACTTCGCTAACTACTACTCGTTTTACGATGTGCACCTATTACATAAGAGATCGCGGACGAAAAAAGCCGAGGAAACAAGGAGCAGGGACAGGCGCGTCGAGTCCAAAGAATGAAAATCCCCGCATAACTTAAATCTCGCCAGTAGCCTCAAAAGTTCTCATTGTTCTTTTCTCTCCGACCTCTTTGCGGAATGTTTCTAACAATATCACAGAGTCCGCGCGAGGAGAAATAGGATAAGTCCGCCAAAGAGTTTAGCACAGCCATACTTGATCTTTTTCTCTTCTCGAGTCGCTACGGATTATATAGAGATCGGCTAAAGCTGGTTTAGCTCATCGTAGCGCGAATTAAACAATAAAATGATATTGCGAGATGGAAGCTGCTGAATGGCAAGGAAAATTTTAGAAGAAATTCCAATGGCAGCCAGGAAATGACTGTGGGAGTTCATCGTAAAAGTAGCAGCGTTGGTGGTGGTGGTGGTGGTGGTGGTGGTGAAAAAGTGAAATAAGCTATCGAGTAACGTCGGGAATGTTATTCAATACAAGTCTATCGAGAGAACGTCACCGAGGAATTACAGGTAAATTTTATAGGGCACTTTAGCCACTCGAGTAAAGTCGCAGCTGGAAGGCACACATCAATTTTATGACGTCGATAGGCGTCCTATCCCATCATATCCTATCCTATCCTCTCTTCGTCTCTTCTCTCCTCTCCTCTCCTCTCCTCTCCTCTCCTCTCCTCTCCTCTCCTCTTTTCACCTATATCCTACCCTATCGCAGTCTGCTGACAACCCAGTGACGTTGCCAACTTGCCACATTTCCCACCGGATCCCCTGGGATCTCCTCGCGTAACAAAGAATTAAGCTCGCTCGATAGAATTTAAGGAGTTCATTTTTTATTCGTCATTGTCATTTTTTGCCGCGGGCTTTCTCAGGAGAGAGAAATCGCTCGATTGGATCGTGCAATAATTTGGAAGATTTGGCAAATCGTGGATGACCGTACAGTCGGTGGGAAAAGTTATTAGCAGAGGCGTGGAATGCGGTATCAATTTTACGACGTCGATAGGGGCTCCATTCCCATGTAAGATGGCTGACGACTGCATGACGTTGCAAAGTCAATGCTTTTAGGTACTTAAGCTGCCTCCTACCTGCGAATCTAATAACGGATTAGCCGCTACTGCAAACACCCAGCTTCTCTGCCTACGGAAATATCCTCCACCTCCCTCGGTTTATTGTCCGCGAGTCTCTCTTGGATTTCTTCCTCTCTCTCTCTCTCTTCTCCTCTCCCCTTTTCCCCGTAATGGAGGACTCGTCGCAAGTTTTGATAATTCCACAAGACCGTAGTTCCCCGAAGAAAAACTCCGGAATCCTCCACTTTCACAGTCCAAGAGACTTTACTTTTCTGAAAACGGAACTTTTTTTTTATCTTTTTTTTTTTGTTTTACCTTCACCCGAGAAACTTACTTCGCTTGTCTTATCGAGGAGCGAAACTTTAGCTCCGTTTTCTATTTGTCAAATCAAAACACAGCAGGTAACTTTTAATAAAGTACGAATGCATCGTACGCACGGTACTTTGATTAATTTCCCCTCGCTTGTTTATCGAATAAAACTGGACGTTGTTGAAATAACGAAATTGATTTTCGGATGGAACGATGTATTACGGGATTAAGCTAAATGTAACGAATCATGCGCTTATCGTGAAATATGAATGGGGGGATAGTTTTCCGAAAATATTGTTGCGAGGCGTTTCAACGTATCGCAGAACGCGCAATTATGGAATATCGATCGGCGAGCCGGCTCCGAACGTGGCGTAAATTCGCGTTCTCCGTGAAATCAGATTTGCGAAATTCTATCGAGCAACTAGGATTATCATTTTGCAATTTTATCATCCGGTGCGAGGGATGAAACGACGCTAATGTCAGAAATAACGTTAAGCAGAAAAATGAAGCTCCATCGATCGTATCTCGAGGGCAGGGGGTAGTTTTAGGGAAAATATTGCTCTTACCCGACTCTCGCGTCGTAGCAAATTCAATTATCGAATGTTTGCAATTACCGCTTGTTCATACACGGGAGAACCATAAGAGAAACACAGATTTCAAAATAGCCAAGGATTTCCCGGGATTTTCAGAGTAGAAAGTAAAAGTCGCCGTGGTGAAAATTCAATCGAAGAAATTAATTGCATAGTCGACGGGGTTTATTCAAGATCGAACGGAAGTAGAGGGGTGGCGGGTGGAATCTGCTCGTTTCTCTCGTACACGGAGAAGGGGGTGGTAGTTTCGAGGGAAAATATTAGCGCGAGTCGTTCGAGGTGTATCGCGTAGGCCAGTCGATTATCAAATTTATCGAATATCGATCGCTAGTCGGCGGGTTGGCTGGTTGACCGGCTGGTCGGGGCAGGGGGTAGGGTAAAACTTATCGTGTGCTCAGATTCGAGCGTACGTTCGGTGAAACGAGAGGACGGTGGGGCAAGAACGATGGAGGCGACTCCTTCTGAATTATTGACGCCATTATCGGCCGATGTCGAGAGTTGGCCTCGTGTTCCTCCCGGAGCTGAGGACCGTGCACCAAGTCCCCAGCTTTTATCGTAAATCCCACCGTGACGAAAGTAAACTGCCACGAGAAGAAATCATTTACGAGAAGACCAAAAGGATCCCCGAAGATCAAACAAAGCCGGAGGACGAGGGACGACGCGAAAGATATTCCTTGCTCCGGCACTCCGATCTGCAAGCCGCGGAAATAAGAGAAAAATACGAAACGAACAAATAGGAGTGGATGGCGGAGAGGGGTGGAGCCCTGGGTATTACCAGAAGATGAACTGCAAATTGCACAAATGAAACAAAAGATCCAAAATGAAAAAGTGGTCTCAGAAACTCCGGCAAAAACTTATGTATGACAAGAGGGTGCAGGAATAAGGAAATGAAGCGAGAGCCACCGGAAATGGCGGATATAAAAAAGTCGAGCTGCTCGCTCTCTGGAGCAATCAGACGAGAGGTCTGAAGAAGGTGATGGAGCCCGGAAGAAGCTCCATAAAAAATGCTTGAAAAAATGCAGAAGCAATTACAGCCGATACTTTAATCTTATTGCCATTATTATTATCATTGTTATTGGAGCCGCGCTCGTGTTAAGGGCTTAACAAATGTAATTGCATTTTCCTGGCAGTGGAAAAATTCGCGAGTGGCAGCAGCAGCAGCAGCAGCAGCTATTTATAAAAGGGAGAATTTGAATTAATTGCAAATTTATCGCGCAAACTTCTTGCAGCTCGTTCGGAGATTATTATTAAGTGCGTTATTGATGATCTAGGAGAGTTTTTCCTTTTATTTCGCGTGCTTGTACGCTAGTTCGCAGTCTTGTTCGCATGCGGCAATCGATGAAAGCTTGGGGCACTAAAATAACGATGCGTGTCATTAGGGACACGTGATTTACACCCCCAGGTATTGACGAGATCGTGAGAATATAGCAGCAGCAGCAGCCTATCGGGATATTACTCCCTTAAAGTAAGAAAATACACAATTTCACATCCCCATTTTTATTCAAATTCCTTTGTGCCGGGATTTTTCATGAATATCAGAAAACACTAATCACCTGGCTGGTACCTGAAAATGCTCGCAGCTTAAAAAAAAAGGAGAGAGAGAGAGGGCGGTTGCACGAGTAACTCTATTTTTAGCGCTCGTGGCGATATTTCGGGGGAAACGTTGAATTTCGCGCAACCACCCCTCGGGCCCTCGAGAGTTTAATGAAATTCAACGACGTTGACTGAACGGCCACGCGCTCGAAGATTCTCCCATCTCACGCACGCGATACCAAGCTCGCTCGCGATTAGAGTCGAAAATTCGCGCGCGCGCCGCTCCCGGGGAGAGGATCAAAGATTTCAACCCTCTTCCCCTACGGGAAACTCGAGTCTCATTCCACACCCCTCGAAGCGAGGCGTCTTCGCGTGCTCGCGCGAATTTCCGTCGCGCGATTCTCCGAAATTAGCTTGAAAATGCTGAAGGGAGGAAGGGGTGAACGCGCGATGTCCGGGAGCTCGTTAGCGCGTTAACGTGACGACGCGAACCGGTTGCCTTGGCTAGAGAAACCGACGGAGTTGCTGCCGGGAAGCGAGAACTCACGTGAGACAACGCATCACGATACGAGACGGCCGTATCATTCGTTATTGCCCGAGTCCATTAACAACGGCGCCCGAACACCTCGCACCCACACACACGCAAAGTCGAAGGTTCAACTTTTATCCTCTCTCTCTCTCTCTCTCTCTCTCTCTCGAATAGACCAACGTCGTACGTCCCCCGTCCCTCGTCAATTTCCATACACCCCTTTGTCGAGAGAAACTTTCCGCCTAAACCCGAGGGAAAATCACTTCCGAGTGCACGTGCGCGCGTGCGTGCGTGCGTGGGTGTCGCGAGTGCGAAATTATTGAATTGCGAGATTTACGCGGGAGCGAGGGGGTTGATCGCGGTCAATAATTTCGTACACTCGAGAATGAGCCTGACGGGGGGTACGGTCACGCTTCTCCTTCGACTCGTAGAATCGAAGTGCACTAATCCCTGCGCCGGGAATGATTTAACACAACCACACACCTGCTCGCGCGCTTATCTCTCCGCTTTCCGCTTTCGAACGAGTATATTGAACCCGCGCGCCAACTTCGGATCGCGTTACCTTTGTTCCTCCGCCACCCCCGCGCGCGCGCGCGCGATCTGTTCCTGTTTCTTCTCACGTTCGGGACTGCCCTCGTGTTCCTCGACCGTTTAACCTTTGCACTCGTTACTCCCTGCCACCGGCGCGATCCGCGCTGATAATATCGGGGGAAGCCCCCTCGTTCCGCAGCGGGCGTCGTCCACCCCCTCGGAAAATTTCCAAAAGTCAAAACCACCCTCTCGCGTGTCCCCGTCGACGATTGGAATACACCCCGCGAAATTGCGGGTACTCTCTCTCTCTCTTTCTCTCTCTCTCTCGGTTCTCTCCCTCGTAAGGCCTGGGGGTGGAGAGGGTGGGAGAGATGGATAAAAATAACGCGAGGAATGATTTATGGAAGAAAAGGAAAAATGTGGATGTGGGAGAGAGGAGAGACGACGAGTGTCGCGGTAATTGCAAGAAGTCTATTCAATCATACTTTGAGAGAAATATTTTATGCGTGCTGCTGGAATAAGCTGTGCGAAGTAAGGCGAGAGAGGAGAGATACGCGGGACAATGAGAGGAGACAAAGGCCCACTCTCGCGAGACAATGGAGGGAGGTGGAAAGGAAATGAAAAACGTGTGTGGAAAAGAAGAGGCGCAGGGTCAGCAGGCAGGCAGGCTGGCAGTAAAGCGGTAAAGACAGAGAGGGGGAGGGGAGGGAGGGGTTTGACTGGCTGGCAGGCTGCCCGATAATGCGTGCGTATTCAAGGTGTAATGGCGTCCCGGGTCCTTCCTACTTAGATAGGGCCAAGTGAGTTCAGCCGTTAGGACTTTACCTTACGACTACCACGCGGACGTTATACCCGACAAGGTCTCGCACCTTCCGCTCGTTACCCTTCCCCCGGCTATTGACACTCCACGACTGCACCACGCGCGATACCTACCCTCCTCGAATTTACGCTACTGCGATGTCTAAGTTAGTGCCTGACTTTTCTCCGTGGGAGAGATAGTCTGCTCCACTAGTCTTCCACCTTCACCAACACCACCAACACCACCACCATCATCACCACCACCACCACCACCACCACACTATCACGGCGACAAAGTATTAAACGATCCTACAATGTCACGCCTCTGAGGGGAACGGGAAGTCCGGTCAAAGTTCACAGGCGAGAAAATTACGGCCATTCGATCTGTCCGTCTGACTTTTTCTCTGTTTTTTCCCTGTTTTTTTTTTGTTTTTCCTCTTGAAACTCGCAATTTTTGCCCAATCGCGCGCTAATAAGCGACCGTTTCCCGTGGTTCTCGCGGAGAGTCTTGGTCAATGCAGGAAGTCCTTGATCGTCCACGCGTGTCACTCGGTGCGAGTAAAGTTGGAGAACGGGAAAATTTCGAGGGACCGCGTAGGTGCGCGAAGCCGTCGACGTTCGTTCGTTTCTTCGAGGGGAAATTAAATCGCAAGTGGCAGGACGAGAGACAGGATGATGTTCGGAAGAATTCGAAGAAACGCGGAGAGAGGAGACTCCAGAGAAAGCTACGAGGGTCAAAGAGAAGGGAGGCGGGGGAGGGAGAGCGGGGAGAAAGAGAGCGTATGCAAAACTGGGCTGCATTTGTACGCAATTTGTGCAGTTGGCAGGCGTCGAAGGATGATTATCGCGGGTGCGAGAGGCCTCTCTCGAGAGGAAGGGCCTAATCCCCGACGCTCTCTTGCCGATTTCTTTTCTCCCCAACCGAAAACACCAATTATGTCTCCTTCTGGCACGCACGCACGCACGCACGCACGCAACCAAAGAACTCGAGCCCCAGAAAAATGCTTAAGATCAACGCGTCTCTCGAACGCCACACGCTCATACTCTCTCTCTCTCACAGACACACACACACACACACAGTTTCATCATTAAAATTGCGCGCGTTGTTCTTAATTAAGAAACGCGAGTTTTCTCGAAGATTCTCAGTTTGAGAAGTAGGGGGTGGAGAGGGTGAGAGTTTCGCAAAGTTAATCGGGTGGTAGCGTTTTCAGGGGTGGGGGCGGGGGAGAAACTTGAATTTTCTTATTACTCGATGCATGGACGGACGGAAAGGCGAGCGTGGATCAAAGAACCGAGCTTGCTCTGCTATTTATATAAAACCAGATCCCAGTACAATAGCAACTTTCTACTCCTACACAGAGCAAGCGGCAGCCGACGACTTGGCGAGCATGCATAACACGCTTATGCGCTTGACAAACACTGCCAAGTACTGCCTCCTTACGCGGAGTTACACTTACTGAATTCAACTCGCTGAATTCTTACGACATCCCCTCTATAGACGAGAATCGCTTTCGTAATATCACGCGGAAAATGCCTCATCGACGCGGAGTTTCCCACGAAGAAAAATTTCAGACGGTCCACGCGATTTGCTTTCTCTCTCTCTCTATCTCTCTTTTGCACACAATCACCCCAAATGCACCGTGGAACTCTTTCCCTTTGAGAGAGAAAAAAGTGCCGTGCAATCAGACTTGTGTTGGAAATTGGTCGTCTCGCGGTGCACTGGAAAAGGGAAAACTTTGTCCCTCGTGGAAAATAGCGTTCGATTCGGGTCGTCGGGTAGGGTAGGGTCGAGTCAATGATTATAAATGCGATTTGTTGTCGCGGCTGAAGGAGTCCGGGGAAAACCGAGTTCTTTGGGGGGAGGGGTGGAGGAAGGAAACTTTAGTTTCGGGAAAATGGGGAAAACTCACTCGGAACGAAATTCGCGTGAAATTTTCGTTGTTAGATTTTGTTATTAGGGGGGTTGCAACCCCCTGCTTCGGAGTCGTCGTACGGTGTCCGTCTTCTGGAAAATGTTCTGGATCTCCGGTAGGCGGGAGATTCGTTCGTGTGTTCGCCGGCAACACGAAACTCACGCCTTAACTATCGCGCCAATTAAACTAGAACTCGTTACCTCGTACTTAACTCATTGGAATTCGATGGTAAGCCGGCGTTTACGTAATAGTTAAATTCCAGATTGTAGAAATATATTAGCACAAACTAACGTGATAAATGAAATAATAACCGTTTCGCGTGCCCGTTGTAACGGAACTGGTTTGTCAGTAACGGTGAAAGATTTAATTTGCACTAGTACTTGAAACTACCGTTTCCTATTTTATTGTCCTCTCATCCGAATAATTACGAGTGACGCGATAATTCTCCAAGGGGGAAGAAAAATAAACACCCAATATCCCCGTCGTTGTACAAGATGAGATTTTTCATATAGAGGCACGCTACTTTTTTCAGCGTGTGTGCGTCTATTCGCAAGAATTGCGTAATCTCTTGGCCGCTCTGTGGGATAATCGTCAATGGAACAGAAATATCCTGGATTGACCTGCTGTTCGCGAAAAGGAAAAAAAAAAACCTAAAAAGAATGCACTTGTAATCGAACGGATGAAGATTAAAAGTCCGAGGGGTCCAAGACGAATTTTTCTCAGCGACTCAGTGGAGCGCGAAATAAAATAAAAATAAAATGTACCGTTTACCCGTTGTAGCGGAACTGGTCCGGCCATAACGGTGAAAGAATTAACATACGTGCTGCTGCAAAGTGCATATTTCCTCTACCTTATTATTTCCTCGTGAACTTCAAGCACTATTATTTAAAAAGAAAAACGATAGGCTTCGTCGAATGGACCGATAGAGCCCCGGGCTAAATGGCGAAAATCAAATCGTCACTCTCTACGCCCACGCATGAAAAAAACAACCTACGCGCAATGTACATTTGATACACCGATGCAAATTTCAATTATTTAATCAAACCAAAAATCTCTATTATCCTTTATCATTTTTGTTTTTTGTTGTTTTTTTTGTTTGCCTTCAGCTAAATCTCTATGCTAATGTTACTCCATTTTTCGTTACGTTTCAAAGTTCGTCGGGTTTTTTTTTTCTATTTTTTTTTTGTACATGCTCAGATGATTCAAGAGAACTTTTTTTAATTCGATGGGAAAAATTGTTTTTTTTTTTTCAGTTCCCTTTTGAAATGTAGATTTTTCAGTTATCGCCAGGTGTCGGGGATACGAAATTGTTTCGGTGTAAAAATTCAAGTGTTTCCTCGGAAATCATGGCAGGCGGATGACTGATATTTCGGAAATAGCGTCAAAGTGATTGTCAGCCATATGAATGTTCTAGAATACCGGTTCTGCCGATTTAATTATATCACTTTTACTTTCAAGCGCTACACATACCTCATCCGTTACGACCTTTACCACTCGCGAAATGGCTAGAATTTAAGGTTTTTGCAGAATTTTAGTTGGAACGACCGAGAAGAGAAGAGAAGAGTGCATTACGCAGTGCTTAACGAAATCTCTCTCTCTCTCTCTCTACCAGGATCGTTCGCCGTAACATCGACGTTAAATTGGACGCGTACAGTCACCCCCGTGAGAAAACTCTAGGATCGAAGTCGATAAATGTCCGGCGACTGGCGTAATAAACGTTGGAAAGGAGAAAAGTTGACCTTATTCAAATGAAACCCTAAGAATATTCGCGGAGAACACTCGAGCGTCGAGCATTAGCCGATATTTCGGCCACTTATGGGAGAATGCATTTTCATCTCTGGCTTCCCGCGCTTTATGAGTTTCGTGCTTGCGAGATTTATAGAAGGTGAACGGCAATGAGCCGAGCGCAAAACTGGCCGAACGCTCGTAAAAAATCCTTATCCATTATCCCGGATCCCTTTAATGGACTTTCCAGCTGGAGAATCGATTAAAAATCATTACGGCTCGTTTCCACTCCATAAATACCCGCGCGAGGAATTAGCTGAAATTTCGTGTGGACGCACATCGGGAACGTTTCGCTGAAAGAGAAGATCTCGCCTCGAAAATACAAGCGCGCCCGATGGAAGACGCCTCGCGCGCAATTACAACAAATCAGATACTCGTTTTAATTGCGAGCGCCGCCACAATTTGCCACGTGAGCTTATTAATCGTGGAGCAGCAGCGCCGATTATCATCGCGATAATTCTTTGGGGAAATTAGTGCGAGACAAGTGTATGCACGGCGCCTCGCGCGAAGATTATTCGCATTACACGCTTCTTCCGCTAATTAATCGCGAGCACATTGCGGGATTTGCTGGATTCCAAGAAACAAAAATCCGATGACCGAGCAGGAGCAGGAGGCAGAGAACTCTCCTTTCGTCGGGAAAAAATTTAGCGGGGCCGGGGTACGATCGAGGAGGGTTCGTCAACCAGGGGATGAATCGATCGGGGGTTGTGACTCCCTCTCGGAAGATCGGAGATTTACTTCGGTCGATAAAATTTTCTCGCGAATTCAATAATCATTTTGATGGATACCCTCGACTCGTCATGGGCGCGTGTCACTCCCCGAGTGTTTTTTTCTCCGAAGAGGATTTACAATCGCCCAGTCAGCGTCAGCGGCAGCAGCCGCGTGTTATTTGCACTGGAATGGCAGCGATCGATAATCGAAAGTGCGCAAGGGGGAACGGGGAACCGAACCGAAAGACACTCGCGTCTTGTAATGGATGCAATGCGATGCATGAAAATACGAGGCGGGTTACTGCAAATTGCCTACGGACTTGAAAGCTCCCGAACTGCTGAAAACCCCCGCCACTCTCCCGCTGCCCCGAATGACCACGAAACGAAAGAATTTTAGATTTCACGCGCGATCCCTCGAGGGGTGTGTGGCGAGGGTTACCCGTAAGAATTTTGAGGAACCTCACGCGGATTGCCTCGAAGGGAGAAAGGAAAATCCTTTAACCGAGACGGACGGTCAGGCGAGAAAGGGAAAAGATCGACGCGTCGTTGGCTGGCCGCGAAATCGAATACTCGACGAATGCATGATTTCGCGAACGAGAAGCTGGAAGGCAACGAAGAAAACACCAAGAGGAGTCGAAGAACGAGAATCTTTGCCTCCCACCCCGAAAACTCGAGGACCCAGTTGATTAGTAGGACGGAAACAAGGATTCGTTAATCAGGTCTGATCTATGATTGAGGTAAATTCCTTAAAAATCCCTCTGATGCAGAATCTTTTTTCTTATGAATAAACTGGGCGATTTTCCTTGAGATATGAGTTACCACGAATACTTTCCGTTCGGTTGGAGCGTGTTGCAATGGCCGCCAGTAGAAAAAAGACTAGAGGGACATAGGAAACGGTCTGGAAAAATAGTGTAGTACGTTGTCTAAGGAATCCCGCTCGGCAAGGCCGAGAAACGGCCTAGCCGCCGGCTGTAACGCTCATTTTTCTTCGTGTTGGTTCACCTCCCATGCATATCCGTGTGTGCATTTACCTCAACACAGCGAAGCCACGCAACGCTCGAGACTTGCCCGATAACGCGGCCAGCGCAAACTTTCTCGCTCGGATCTCCGGATTTTCCGGCATCGATCCCCGTCGGCGAGACTCCAAACAAACAAATCTCCCACGGGAATCGCGGAAAAATCTTGAAATCTCCCATTTTCACCCCTCTCCCCTTCCGAAAAGACTTCCACGAAAGAATTTGAGAGAGACACCAGATAGAGAACGAAAAAAAAAAAAAAAACAGATCGAAATGGAAAATCCTTTTGCCAGTCGTGTGCAAAGTGGCTTTAATTGGAAATGCCTGGGAATTCTCTGAGTGATCGATTAGCTTCAAGATTCGATGTTCCATTAAAGAGCGTGTATTGGGTCGCCGTCGAAAAGCTTCTTCCATATTAAGCGGAGCGAGAGAAGAGAAGAGAGGAGAGAGAGAGAGAGAGAGAGAGGAGGAAGAGTCGTCCACGGTAGAATCGATAGTAATAATATGACCAGTCTCTAGGTAGGAATAATGGCCACTTGGTTTTATCCTGTTATCTCGAGTGCCAAACTTCAAACGATGTCCAGTACCATCGGGACACGTCAAGCTCTTTCGTTGATTGACAGCCACTTGGCAGCTCGCAACACTCGCACACGCCCGCACACACGTACGCGTGCACACACAAGACACTCCGCGTATCGTGAGATCGATGAAAATGGTCGCTGCGAGAGTAATCGAGTCAACGTAGCGAGAATTAATTAACCGATGGCAGTCGTTCGGTAAAATAATTGGCCAGGATAAATTGTTGAAGCGTTTACCGTTATAATGGCGATGATGGTGATGCGGTGGTGGTGGCGACGAGAAGAATGTGGGTGGTGGTGGTGGATATACATCCGGCAATGGCAGATCGAAAGATTAAGAATGAATTTGAAAGTCTCCGAGTGCTCCGGTGGATATTTTTATTCGTCCGCGTTGCCACTCGATGAAACGGTGATTCGTTTCGAGAAAAAGAGGGAGCTGGGAAAAGGTAATTGTCAAAGCGAACTACTCCGGGGTCCCGCGGTGTGTGAAATGGAGAACACAATGTAGAAAGCGAGAGCTTAAAATAGATTTGCTTTCAAAGAAGTCCATCAAGT
This sequence comes from Sclerodermus sp. 'alternatusi', assembly GCA_037305995.1. NCBI lineage: Eukaryota > Metazoa > Arthropoda > Insecta > Hymenoptera > Bethylidae > Sclerodermus > Sclerodermus sp. 'alternatusi'. The sequence continues at coordinate 2,519,748 of CM074553.1, forward strand.
CGCCTTGGTTATCTAGTTATCCATGCATTCCAATAATCTTATATAATGACGGGAAAGCAATGTAATCGTAACCGGATGGCGTCGATTGATAAGAAAACGTACAAAGAAACCATAATTACGACGATAGCTGCTTGTATAAATACACGCATAAGATATATTTATATTGCACCGCGTACAGTCATTACTCCGCAAAGATATCAAAGTAATTTAAGGAAATAATCCCAGCGTACTCGCGTCATTCATTTTTCAAAGCTCGTACTTTCACCGACTGAAAAATCCTTGGAATTTCATTAATCGCGTTACATGTAATACGTGTAATGCAGGCTGCTCTATCTCTCTGTCTCTCGCGACAATCATTTCTTTCCATTCAGAGGAACGTTTGCTCTTCGATCGACCAAACGTCTAATGATTCGATGCGTGACACGCGACGAGAAAAAAAATTCATCGATACAGGGGGGATGGAGGGGGTGGTTTTCGCGAGGAACCACCCTCATTTTCTGCGCAGCTAGATAACTCATCGCGTTGGCTCGATGAAATAATTGGGAAAATCATTAATGAATTATTTCGCACCGTTCGTGCGTCGTAACAGCTCGCTGTACTTCGGGAGAGGGGATGGAGGAGAAGGTCGAGCCAGCCGTCAGTCGATTGATACAATATCAGTCGAACTTGGACTATACGCCAATCTACACAGGAATCTCTGCTCCAAGTTCATCGGTACCTTTAAGCGATCTCTTCTTCTCCGAGCGATTCGCGATCGGCGTTCCGCGCGAATACTCTCGTGACAAAATTCCTCCGCGGATTTCGCGCGTCATCGTGAAAATGTTCGAGCATCCCGCAAAGAGTTCCTCCACCGATTTCCGAGCGAGAACCGGCGTCCTCGAGGGTCAGGACATCCGGCAGGAAGAATCGTAAACCGGTAGGTCGTATCGCGCGCGGATGAGTTTTTTTTTTTTTTGCAAATTAAATAATTGTTTCTAACAACCGCACGCTCGGCGGAGCATGCGCGAACGCACACTCGTCGCCGCAGAATTTTTTGATACGCGATTTCCAGGGAGGAATAGCTGGGAGGGAGGGGTATAATTTTTTTTCCAGCGGAGAACGCGCATATGGCGGAGAAGCGGAGTAGTAGTCCTCGTCGTAAATTCACATTGTCGTTCCAGCAGAACGATTTACACGAGCTACCGTTGCCGGCCATTCGTTTCAGAACTTTACTCGCCTATTTGCACTATCGTTCGATCATTTTTTATAAACAGCCAGCGCGACTGGGCCAGACACGAAGCGATACTCGCAGGTTCAGAGGGCTAAGGTGCGCGTTGAAACTCCGAGAAGCCAATTATTAGAGAAAATTGCTCGATCCTGCAAAATTAATAGCCCAATAAATATACGGGTGCCCGTATAATTTTAGTTTTTCCTCCCCATAGCGAGAGAATTTAATTGCGTACCGTTAGAAAATCATTCCACGTACCACTTGCTCCTCCTGCCCCCTTTTCCTCCCCGTTCTCCCGCGGTCGGTAGTCTCTTTTCTTTCGATCTCCCTCGTTCCAATTCCCTAATGAAATTTCGCCACTAGACGCCATTGGATAAATGGGCTTTTCTCGATAAAAAAAAAAAAACAAAAAAAAATCTCCAGAGTCTTTAAAATTACGCAATTCTCGCTGTTATCGGTTAAACGAATCGAATGATTTATTATCACTTTTGACGGGCGTTCGCGTTAACTCGCGCGTGTACACTCTCGTACTTGCGCACAGACACACGCACACACACGTGCATACGTTGTCTAGTTAGCAGCGGCAGCGGAGACTGGCCGGCTGCTGCCCATTTCGTTTGAAAAGAATTTATTGATACCGTAATAAGGCCGATGATATACTACATCCAGAATGCAACAAATTACGATGTTGCATGCGTAATGAGACACTCGAACTTGCTTGAAAATCTCCGCAATTACAGCGGGACGTTATTTCGCACACCGTTAATTAGTTGCAGCTTAGAAGCGCATCTCCGCGAATGCAAATTGTGCACACGCACTTTATTATAAGCGTACGTTGCGTTGCTCGGTGGTCGGTTGATCGGAAGGGGCGGGGGAGGGGGGAGAGACGAGAGAACATTCATAGCCAAAGCTCGCAATGGAGGAAGGGTGAAAGTGCGTGGGGTATTCGCGTGCGCGCGCGTGTGTCTCCGGAAAGATTTTTTACCATTGTTTCGAATTGGTCAACACACGCACACACGCAGCCACGAATTTAGTCGGCGGCCCGTATGATGGTCGCGAGCGCAAGACACTTGAAAGCGTGCGGTTTCCGGTCCCGCAAATGTCGTGCGCGACCATCGTCGTCGGGAGACTTCGACGCTTTATTGATGTTCGCTGAAGCGGTACTCGGACGCGGAGATAAAGCGAAGAATTTTAAGATAAAGGACCCGACCGATAGGGTGGGGGCAACGTTTCCATCGCTGTCCATTCCAACTTGTTCCAGCGACGGATCTCTGGCTCGGACAGCTCGCATTTACCTAAGAACCCAAGGCGCGTGGTGCACAGTAGCAACATGGCGAAGTCGGGCAATATTTACAGTAAATCAAAGTTTCGTTTATTTCCCGCAAAGAACAACGCTCTCGGATATTAAAAAATAATAAACTCCCTCGGAGGCCGGGTAGAGTCGAAAACATAACAGTGGAAAATAAATTCCAGCGAGTGCGCCGATGAAAGCAGATTCTATCGAGCGTTTCCCATATGGCCGCCGCGACTGGAACGAGATTTTCCCCGAAATATTTCCGAGAGACTTCTGGGAGCGTTTTACTCGCGACGTACGCACATGACCCATTCGCTTCTAAATTTGCCTCTTTCTTTCTTTTTCAGGTAAGCTGATCGCATTATTGACGAGTAAGAAAACCATTTCCCGGATATGTCCGGAAGCTGTGAAACGGTGAGTCGATTTTTCTTTCGCGCGTGCCACCACCAGCGGGGGTGGCCACTATCGACGATCGGAAATCCATTCCGAGGAAGTAGCCAACTCGAGTTACGCGTCACAAGAGAGCGGAGATCGTAAAAGCTGCATTTGTTTAACTAGTTCGACCGGCAGCACGAGAGCTCCCTCCCTCCACCGCCGCCAACGCTTTGCTCGCTTCCATCGTGGAAACAAGCTCCTTCGTCGGCTACGTCCCTTCCTTCCTTCCTTCCTTCCTCCCTCTAGCCTCGATATTCCGGAACTGGAGAAAAGTCAACAAGCAGCGTTTACGCGAATAAACGACGACGGGGTCTATCGATCGAGGGGGTCGCATACTTTGCCGGTAAACACGATGAAATTACATTATTGGCCAAATGGGTAGCGCCAGGCTTGGATTTATCGATCGCCCTCGCTGCTAAATGAAATTCGATCGGGAATTTATCGGTGTACCGGAAGGCCAGGGGGATCGGGGGGATCCTCTTTCATAGAATTACTTTTACGTGTTCCCCGATAACCTTATCGTCCAGCGCGCCAGCCACAGGGCCTTAATTTAGGGGGTAGGGCGATAATCGCGTTTGCCAAGGGAAAATAATTAGTTTCGTTCGCGGCCTTCTCCCTCTTTCCTCCTACTCCTCCACCTCCACCTCCTCCGCAACCGCCGTGAAGAGTCCATTAAACTTGCGCGGGGCAGGGGGCAGGAGGAGATCGCGCGGGAAAATCGTCGAACCAACGTAACGTGGCATCGTAAATTTCGTGGTTTGGATTTCAGCGACTGCCACCACCCCCGCTCTGGATTACGCTCGTTACGCGGATATTTATTGCCGGGTGATTATCGTAAACACATCATATATTCGACGCCTGCACTCTGCTCCTTTAAACTTTCGCCAACTTTCCAACGAGCATGCGGCGCACGAGCCAGCGTGATTTAGGAACGACACGTGCGATTCGATTGCAGTTACCACGTGGGGTGGCGATGGCCCCACGATGCGCGATCTTCCCATTGGCCAACGACGATTTGCATAGCGAAACTTTCGACGTGGTTTTCGTCCAGAAAAATTGGCGATTTTCCCTCGCGCGTTTTCCTTCATCGTTTCAGGGAAAATTCTATCTTGCTTTTGAGGGAAGCTTATTGTTTGTTGTTTGTATCTGGTGGTAGCGGTGGCGGTGGCGGTGGTGGCGGTGGTGAGTCCGTGGAAGAGGAAAGTGGCGTTTAAGAATTAAAGGAGATGGAGCAGACCGGGGAGAGACGGTCGTGGAATATTTGAGAGCTCTCGATGCCGAGGAAGCAATGGCACAAATGGGACGCGATAAGACGATTGGCTGGCTGACGTTCCACGCGTCTAACTCGCCGGCGTTCGATCAGATCGAGAATCTCGTTATAAGGATATCGCCTCCGGCGAGTTTCTGCACACCCGGGGAAACCAGGTAAGGTCGTGTTCCAATTCGCGCGCGGTTTATGGAAATGTCGACTATCGAATGTCAATACAGGCTTGAGATATCTATAATTCCACGCCGGCACTACCTGCCTGCCTGCTTGCCTACCTGTTTCTGTCCTTATCTCCCCCCCGCACAACCCCCGAATGAAATGCGCAACGCTGGAGAGGGCGGAGGGGAAGCGGTAAAGGGAGTGCGAGAAAAAGGAGAGCAGGACGCTAATCGATAATCGACCGGTTTTCCACATTGTAATTTACACACCCTCCGAATATCTTTCCATTTTCCACTCGAATCGCGTGGAAACCAAAAAAATTCTCGCGCACTCTCCTAGACTCTCCGCGGATATATACTTTAACCAGCTGTTTATCGGAATTTTTCGATCGTACACTACGTTCGTGATTTTACTAGGGAGTTCCCTCTGTTTTTCACGGATTTTCCAACGCTCTCGCTCTGTAATCCAATCCAGGGGAATTGAAAATCCGTCGACTGTTTTTCCCGGGGAAAAATCGAAAGCTTAAACGATAGATCGCGCGCGCGCGCTGCACATATGTGTAACGCATCCCGCGTTATTTTTCGCGTTTTTATCACGCGACTGATATTTTCGAGGACGATACTTTGTGGAATTTGAAGAAAAACTCTTCCCTCTCTCGGTTTCTCGTTCGATCGCCAACTGCAGTGTGCGCGTGTGTGTTACTTTAACAAGCGCGTGTATGCGTGCCTGGTCAATTGATACCCGCGTCCGTATTAAAATTAACGCACGATAATGCAGACCCAGTGAAATCGATATGGCGATAATAATTGGGAACAATCAATGCGCTATGTCGTATTAAACTCTTTGATATTAGCCAGGAAAATGTCGCGCTAAATCAAGCAAAAGTTTATCGGTATCCCGGCCAAACTGTTTTCTCAGCGATCAATTAATTATTTCGAGCGGCGGAGTCTTTTTCTTTCATTCAGCGATCCGACTGAAATATTGATATAACGCAAGAATGCATAATGCAAATTTTCTCGGGAAATACAACTGACTGTGATTAATGTCGTATAATCGATTGCACTTGACTAATAGTAATAAGTGATCACTCCGATTATTCCCCGCTCTTCAAGGATAAAGGTCTCTTCTCGCGCGCGCGTGTATGCGTTTTTCAGGTATCGCGTGAAAATCGCGAGAATTTTTCACCAGCTTTTTCAGCGATCGGCGTAAAAAAGTCATTTCAGCTTTTTTTGCGCGCTGGAAATTCGGTTTATCTTTCAATTGTTACGCGTTATCTCCCGTGCAATTAAAGAGACGGGAACGCTAATTGGATAAATAGCGAGGGAGGCGGGTGCAAATTTTTAACGATGGGGAACCCGAAGAAATTATTGGCGTGATACTTGAAAAATGATCTGGCAGCTGGTTTTCGAGCGGAAGCGCTAAAGAGTCTTGAAAAGTTCGCGTAGAAGAGATAGCGAGCATGTTCACAAAAGTTAATCCGAACTGCATTCTAGTGGAGTTTCAGAGGAAAAAAAAAAAAAACGAATGCCATCAGAGAAAACCGCTTCTGAAAGTAATATTTTCCTTTGATTTATAAACTCGCTTACCTGCCACGTCGTCTTTCACACAGCATATATATTTCTCAGCCATATTTTACAATGTCTCGTTCGAGTATTCAAATATGCGAAGAATTCCAGACTACGCGTGTATAAAGTAACACCTCTCTAACAAACATTTATATCGCGACTAAACAAATTTCCATGAAAATCATTTCTGTTCACGGTGCTTCGAGAATTCCTTTGTTAGCTTACAGAGTTCTGTTGTGCGTTTAGCGATGGAAATTTACAAGGGAGAGTGTTGGAGGAAAGCGCGAGAAATTTTAACAAATTTTAAGCGATTTTCACGAATAAACAGAAGGAGAAACGCATCGAGTATTGACTGTTACTACTGCTGCTGCTGCTGTTGCTATTGCTGCCGTTGCTGCCGAGAGTGTAGGATTTGTCGACAAGGGGAAAATTCGACAAACGTTTCAACGCCAAAAATTCTAAAGAAGCCGCGCGATAAATTCGCAACGTGTTACTCAATTGAATTTCACTCTGGAGAACCACCATGGCCGCACTCGGATAAATTTATTAATAAACGCTTGAAAAACATACAACGAGAAGCCTCGATACATAAATCTCTTTAGTAATAAATACAGGAATTACGCGCAATAATGGATATAAATCAATTTAATGCCTTTTTTTATTCAAATTATAAACCACCTGCTAATAATTTTAATACCGACGCACGGAGAGGGGTGGCCGCGGGAGGGGAGTAAAAACGAAACAAAACGATAAAGAACCGCCTTCACCAGACACATAATTCCCATAATCGATTCGTGCCCTCCGGTGCCAAGTGACCCTCCCTTTGTTCGAGGGATCTGATAAACAAAGAAATCCAACGAATAAAGAAGTTCTCGGAGAGTCAGGGACGAATTAAAAAAAAGGTCTCGCGCAGTAATATTAATCAATCGGCCCTCGCGTTGCCGATTGATTGATGAAATTTTTGGAGGAACCCCTCAATGCCGTGGCGCCTTTCTTTGTTCACCTATCGGCAACAAAAGGGACAGGGAGGAAGGATGGGAGGAATGTTCTTCCATTCGCATCTCATTTTTCTTTTTCGCTAATCCCGTGGTACTCGCGCGTCCACTCGCCGCGTATTCGGCGCTCGGCTTTTTTATTATCTCAGAAAATGTTTTATATATGCGTTAAAAAGTGGAGGAGTCACAGCTGGTTAGCCCGGTGTCGTTTCAGTCGGCTTGGCAGGATGCACCGTGCGGGATTCGCTCTTTCCGCTGGAGAGGCGCACGCGGACCGGAAGTGACGGCTACCTTCCTGACCGGAAATGCGGAGGTACTCGATATTCTCTTCCGGTAAGGTACGAGAGCAGAACCGGAAAACGCGAGCTGCCGACGGAGGCGTCGCGTCACGTTCGTTTCTCGACGTCGCCGTCGAGATGGCGTTGCCACTCGGTTCTCCAACGACGACGACGACGACGACGGCCACGACGACGGCGACGACTTTGCCACCCTCGTTTTCCCCGGGTTGCGTGTAACTTCCGCTTCTACGCAGACGCTGACTTTCGCGGCATCCCACGTTCGTTTCCTGAAATTCCCAATGGTTCCGCTGATAAAGAACTCTCCGTCGTAGCCGTTTAACCCACTCCGCATGGATCATTCGATAAATTTGCTCTTCCACCCCCTCCTTTTCTTCCCCTCGCGAATCATTCGTTTGCTTTACACGGAACGCGTTTTCCTCGTTTCCGTGGATTCGATAAAAATAAGCGCCGATTCACTCCAATCGAGCGACTCGACGAAAATTTCTCTGAACGAAATCATTGAGTCCCGTGGGAGAGAGGGCAAGAGGAGGAGAGAGAGAGAGAGAGATCCAAGAACTGTTTGCTCGATCGAAAATATCTTCTTCCCCGGAATAATCGGATGGATCTTCCTGCGTATTATGCGCACTCGAGTTCATAGACAGTGTTAACATATTCCATATTGACCTGCCTTGAGTTATACGTTTCCCAGTTCAAACAGAACATTGTGCAAATATACTCTGGCGCAAATACTACGTATTTATAGTTACAAGCAGGTTTGTTCTTCAAGCGCGAGTAAAAGCTTAAACATAGACGATAGCTCGCTTTCTTGTGTTTCTGGCGATTGTATTTAATTCTGGGTGTGAAAGATAGCAATTCCCCGCAACTTGTCTAATTCAGCGTCAATTTGGAATTCAGCGTTTGTTCAGGAAGTTCGACGAACAAGCCGCCTCGCTCCATCCCACGATTCGCCATGGTCCACCGTGCTTTTCGCCATGATTCGTCGCCCTCGGAAATTTCGGGCAAGAAAATAAAAAGTTTGTCCCTCGAGGATGGCCGCGTAGGGGGTGGCAGCGGTGGTCCCAGGGTCGGCGTTAATTTATGAGAGTGATTCTTTTCATTTCCGGTTAGCTGTGCGTACGTTACGGTTTAAATTGGTCGGAAAAGTGAGGGAAAGAAGGAGAGAGGGAGGGAGAGAGAGAGGAAAGGTGTGCGCGCACGTAAATAGGGATAAGGAGAGGGTGAGCCGCGCGTCCTTCGGGAGGATAGGCAAATGAAATGGCGTCATTTGCATGCGAGAGGGAGCAAATAGAGGAAGTGTTCAGGCACATGCGGTCATTAATTAATGGAGTATGCGAAGTAATTAATATTTTGCGGGCTTTCAGTGGCCAACGCAAATGACGGTACGTTCCTCCGGTGTACTCGTGTGTAAACACTCCACACGAGTTCTCCAGACTATACTGCACTTGACTGCTATGCAGGAACGCGCCCGATACACCCATTACCTACGCATCTTTCAATATGGCGGCCGACATTTTTCCACGATGAAAACCCCGTAGAATACGCGCGCACCCCACTCTTCTCTCCCTCCCACCCGGGGGGAGAACACTCGGTCTATATTTTCTCTCGCCCAGTTCCATTTTTTCCTCCTCCTTTCTTTGCCATTTTTCCCTTTCTCTTTTTTTTCTCCCTTCTCTTCTCTTCTTTTTACAAGACTCTCAGCCATCTTAAGTATGCTGCAGCAGTGGACTCGATATGAATTTTCCCACTCGCACCGCCATTTTTATTCCTCGTCGCTTCGTGCCGGGATACTTTTGCCCCGGATAGGCTTGAATTCCACGAGGCTGTTCGCTCCCAAGATATGAATTTATTCTCAATTCGCTTGATAAGCCGATTTCCACTCTCTCTCTCTCTCTCTCTCTCTCTATTTCTCTCGAACTGTCTTGCACGGTACCACACACGCGCGCGTTAAAACTCTTACGTGTATCAAATCGAACGTTCTTTGGTGCGCGCGCTAAGTTTCAGTCGGGAAACCCGCAGGCAGCGCGAAACTTCACGCGCTTCGACGATTAATAAAATAATCAGGCGAATTTCGAGCGATTTGGCTTGAGACGAGCGATTCGTCTTGAACAAGCTCTTTCATAAGTCACGTAGCTACGGCGTACGATCGATCGGTTTCCATTAATTCCGGAAGTTCCCCCCGCCGCCCCTTCCTCCAATTATGATTCCTGATTAGAGAGCGACGCGACGAAGGCGCCCAGTAAAGCAAAGCGAAGCGCAGCAAAGTCCGTGGAAGATCGAGAGCCTACCGCAATCGCGAGTATCTCGCGTAGCAAGTTTGCGGGACGCGCACAATTTCCGGTTGTCCCGCGCGCGTGCGCAAACCCCGATAAAATCGCATAATTGGGCGTCTGTGCTCGACGTGAATTTGATGCGTCGGTGATAGCAGCGCGGGGGCGGGAGAGGAAGCACCCCTATAAATTGCCGGCGACTGAAATGGTTCCCCGCGTTTTTTCCGCCGGTCTTCCTCCCCGTGGATTTCCATGGCGAGCGGAACCTTCCGCGGAAGACGCGGCGGGGGTGTCGTAAATTCATTGACTACCGGCGAGAACGTGAGAATCCTCGTGCGCGTCGGGTTTGCGGATTCCACGCGTTTTTGTAATCGGACCCGCCGTCGTAATCGCGATACTCGTCTCTCCTCGCATTATTTAACAGTTTCCTCCTAATCGCGCGAAAGCGATATTCGTCGGTTTGTCCGTATCTCCCCCCAGTCATCGCATTTCACGGCGTTCGCCATTAATTTCATTCGTTTATTAAATATCGATTTTGGTAAGCCGAGAGACCCGTCTCGCTGCGAACGATCGTGTTCCATCGGTGTTTCGATCCGATCCGATCCGGACCGTACCGAACCGAACCGAACCGCGAGGATCGTTGCGCTTCGTTCGTTCCTTCGGCAAATGTAATTTTAATCGCGAGCATCGTTTTCCTCCCCGGGATGAACTCGCGCATCGTCGTCCGTTTAGCAAGAGCCCCCGAGAAATCGAACTCATTGATTAAAACCGAGTGACATGATCGATTACCGGTACCATGCACAGACATCTTCCTTAATAAGACGACGGAGAGGAGACTTATTGACAAGTCCCCTAGTAAATAGAGGTTTGAAGACTCTCGCCCATTCAAGTCGCACTTCCATCAGAGACCATTTCTCACGTGTCCACCTCCACCCCCGCAATTAAAACGTGTTTATCCGGCGCGTCCCTGACGAAAAGATCGGCGCGAGTGACGCAACTGCGAGTTTGTCGAGAATTTTACCACCGAGGGTTCTCTCTCTCTCTCTCTCTCTCTCTCTCTCTCTCCCCCCCTTTTCCTCCCCCTCGCACTTTGCAAAGTTACTTCGGTAAGAGTGCGACGATCGTTGGGTGTTCGAGAAAGAATCGATGTAATTTTTGGGAGGAGGCCGTTGTCCTCCTGGCGAGGTGAGAGTGTTGGCCCCGATAAAGGGACGGGGTGTCTCCTGTGTAGAAATCGTAGAGACACGTGATACATGAACTCCGAAGTCGACATTGCCGTACGTCAGGCTTGATTCATGGCCTGGTCAACGTGTCGGCGTTCTCATAAATCAGAGAAGCCTTTTTCTGCCTGCGCGTGGCATCCCTATTATTTGCCAGGCTAGAAATTCAACATTGACATTGTTCTGATAACGGGACCGATTCTCTAGCCACTCCCAGAATAGCCCGCTAATCCTCGCAAAATGGATCGGACACGAATTTATTTCGGAACCAGATTCGATCCGCGTGCCCTCGCTACAATGAACCTTCCGCGTCTCTCCCTCCCCTGCTCCCCCATGATCCAATGGGATTTTTCCACTCGAATCGCGTGATTTTCGACGGAATCAACGAGAAGAGATCTATCCGTCTCTCGACTCGAGACGCGAAATATTTATCCCCCTTCTCAAAAAAGTCGCTCACCCCTTTGTGTTTTCGGCCGAGATAATTTATTTACGCGACGTCTCGCCGTAGCGGAGGGGGTGGTTTTCTCGAATTCTCGTTAAAAGTGCGCCGGAGCGTCCTCCAGGACTGGTCCGGACGGTTCGAGGATCTTGCCGAGGTTTTCGGGTTTTAAGGGGTGGGGTGGGATAGGATTCCCCAGCGATCGGAAATAATTCATTTTGAGCAAGCTGCGCGCTTAGCGCGAATCGACTCTGTGCTTCTTTGATAAAAGAACGGCCAGGAGGAGGCAGCCACCGTAATAGACGCGGCACCGTATCGTTTTCAACGTGGATTTATGGCTTTGCGAAAGCCAGACATCTTGCACGGTCTACGTGCATGCGCGCAACACGCGTGAGATAAATCGGCGAGACTGTAAATATTTTTCTCTCTTTTTCGGGCCAAGTGTTCCGCGATTACCGCGCTATAAGGTCCCCTGAAAAGATTTCCCCGGGATAAGGCGCGATAGCGGAGAACAAATAAACTTTAATACTTCCGTGCGGAGACACGGGAATCTCATTGGACCACCCTCCGCCCCGTTGCTCCAGTTCCACCCTTGAATTTCTCTTCTCCGATAGATCCTGCCACAAATGCGGGGGGGCTATCCCGGTGGCTCGCGTTTTAATCGGCTCCAAGCACTCCATTATGGGGGATTAGCGAATTCCTCCGGCGAAACTGTGCGTCTCATTTGTCTTGGCCCGTTCGCCAGCTCCGGGTCACGGGGTGGCGATGAGTTCGTGCCGACGGAGAAGGGGTGAGAGATAAGCCGGGGCTCGATCGTAAAGTTTTTCACGCGTAGATTAATCGATCGCTGATTAATTCGATGCTCAGCTAAAATCTCAACAAAGGACAACACTAATTTTCCCATGAATAGAAAGCAATTTAGCAATCGGACAATGGGGAATGGAGGGGGGAAGGGGGTGGCCGTTGCTCGGCGGACGTAGCTCGGGGCTACGTCAAGCAAGGATGGGGCTCGAAGGTGGAGGGACCATAATATTGCAATGGCAATCTCGGAAACGTCGATCACAACCGACGCATACGCCCACGCATCGAGCCGACAACGCACGGAGAACCTTCTTCCTATCCTCGACAATGCGGAGAATCAATCGGTCTCCCGCCATTTTTTTTCGCGAACTCGAACTTGAAGAAATTCCGAGGAAATCGAAAGCCGCCAACAGGAGAGCGTACGTACTCTCCACCCTCACCTACCTCTTCTCCTCTCTTCTCCTCTCTTCTCTTCTCTTCTCTTCTGGTAATTCCCCGTGATTTCATATTTTCACGTCGAGAAATAATAATGGGTCCGTGAAACGCTCCCGTTTATTACATTTCGAAGGAAAGTCTTGGAGATGAAATTAATAGATGATGGACAAATAGTTGATGGATTGCTCGGGAGGAGGGGGAGTGGAAGATCTCTATTCGAAAATTCAGTTCAGTGAAATCCTAATAGCCGAGGAGACTTTGATCTGGATACTCGATGCGTAGATGGCAAAGTGAAAGCGGAGACGCTAAATTCCTGCTGATCCTGCAAGGTCAGCGGATGCTCTCCGCAAATCAAAATGCTCCGGAAAGAGGAAGCGATTTGCGAGTAATGAGCCGAGTGAAAGTAACGCCGGAGCAAGGCAAGTGTTGGTCGTCGCGTTTCACGTAAGAGCAGCCACAAAGGAAAATAACGAGAGCAGAGTCGAAAGAAAAAAAAAAAGAAGAGAGAAAAAAGAAAAACGAGAGGCGGAAATCTGTGCTACCGCCACCCACTTCCCCGCTACCACCTAAACTACTCCAATAAGTATATTATTGGTATTTGGGAGTTTCCTCGTTACTCCGTCGCTACTTTCCAAATCGAAAATACCATTAGAGTGCGTCTGGTTGTCACCTCCCTCCAGAATTCATCCGGAAGGATTAACGTGTATTTTTTTTTTTTGATCCCTCGTTGGTGGTGGCAGCGGGTTTATCGGTACCGTTGCTCGCAACTTTATTTATTCCATTACTCCAACTCGTTTGGGAAGGCTGCTGCTGAGACTTGGTGTCGAAAGAAACGATTTCGGGAATAAGAAGCATCGAGAAATTCGAAGCGCGACGAAAGCAATTTCGTGGGAAAACTCAGTGGCTTTTCCTTACGGAGGAAGGAGGCGGGGGAGTACCAGCAGCTACTACCGGTGGAGGATGTACGCAGCGGCGGTAGTTCCATCAGCTTCCTCCCGCAGCATCGGTTTCCGCGGAAATTGGATAGCTCGTCGGTGATCGACTCGATAAATCTGTAAATGAGAAGAAACCAAATCGTCCACGCGTTATAATGAACATTTTTTTCCAACCCCCTTCCTCTTCCCTTCTCGGATTACTAATTAAGGTTCGCCAAAATGGCGCGCGCGCGCCTCTCAAATGGATGCCGCTCGGCTAAACGACAAATTAAATCGACCAATTTGCTTCCTCCGGGGTTAAAAAGTATCACCACGCACCAACACCACCACCGCCACCCCCTTCTTAGTTTCTTTTTCACGAGTGTTTTATCTTTGCATAATTTCTTTGCCTGCGCTACCACGGGTGAACCGGAAGCGCAGCTATTTTTCCTGGAGAACCGTGGGGTAGAGGGAAGTTTTGGAAAGGAGAGATTGGAGCTCTTGGGAAAAATCGAAGGACGCGGGGCGAGGGCGCCAGTGGAATTTAAAGAGGACGGCACGAGCCGACTTAAACGAGAAAAAATTCGCGGCGATTGCATCGCTCTATAATTTTGCAAGCGTGCGGGGCTGACAATAAGAGAAAACGACCTTCGATCTTGACGCACGGTCTATACGTATAAACGCATTCGCTCACGCACAGTACCGGCTGGCTGAGAACAATGAGCGAGCGATTCGACCTAAAAGTCCGCCAGGGAAAGATGAGAGCGTGGGATTAGACTGCAATCTGACCACCATTTTTTAACCTGGAAACTTTTCTTACTCCACCGCTGAATCCTCTAATATCTCTCTAAGGTTACCTCCTAACAGCTTTTCATCAGCATCGCCGTTCCCTGCAATTAATGATATTTTTGCCAGCGCTGACCTTTGACCAACTTTTATCCGACTGCCGACGCTGGCGGGGGAAGAGGAGGATTTCGCCGCAGCGGCGGGAATACGCTTGAAACTGGACGCGGACGCAGAAAATTTAAAGGACTTTTATTCGTTCCTCCTATTTCGCGATGTCTTTGCTCGCGATTAATATATTCGCTTCTATGCGCGTGCATACGCGCGCGCGCTACAATGTATATTCCGAGAAATAAGGGGGTTTTTTAAGCACTCGCTGTAATAACGTGATTGCATCATCCTTAAAATTTATCTGCTCATTAAGCTCAGTGCACTAGCGCAAAAAGTTGCATTAAAAGGATAAATAATTGTGCGGCATTTGACCCTAAGGCGGTCTATATATTAAATGGCGCGCCTGCGCCCGGTTAATCCCGCCGAGGCATCGCGATATAATTTTCACGAGCTGTAACGCCGGAATACGAATTGATCCACGCACAAAGAGAAGGAAATACACTGGCAGCTGCTAGTTTTGGGCCGAGTTACTCGCGAGCCCCTCCACCGAGAATGCTCCTCCAGGTTTTCAGCGAAAAGCCTCGATCGATTCCCCGAGAAACCTGGCCGGAAGTCACATTTCATCGTTGCACCTGTGGCCTGGAACGCGATCTTGGAAATGTGCAAAGGGGAATTTTAATGTTCCGCGTTCGATGAAATTCCCGTGGCTCTCGTATTATCGTTTCCCCCCGTGAAATCCTCGAGACCGACGAAACCGATGCAGACGATTTCTCGCGTAAGCGGCTAATGGACCCACGATACTGAAATAAATGAAAATCATTAGAAGGAGTTTAGGAGGAAGAGGAGCTCGTGGAAGAAATGCGCGGCGTGGCGTGGCGTGGCGTGGAGTGGCGCCGGAGTCGGAGTCGGAGTCGGGGTCGGGGTCGGAGTCGGGGTCGAGGTCGGGGAAAAAATTGGAGATTCTGCAGAAAAGTGGAGAGGAATAAGAACTCGTGAAATATTAGCGAAAACATTAGGGGTTCCTTCGAGTGTAGATAACGGATCACTGTCTACTTTCGTATCTATGAATCTTTAAATGAGCGCTAGGGACGCTAATAAATTTTCACCGACTCTCCCACACACGCTCAGAATCAGAGTGAATGTACGTGTGCATCCATCCGCCTGAGTGTGGGGGGGGGGGGTACGTGGACGGGTACAAAGGAAATTACGAAACGGTAATATTTAATGGTAAGGCATCTTATTGCCATCTGCTTCGAAAGAAAAATTTCAATATTCATCGACTCTCTCTCTCTCTCTCTCTCCCCTGTAGAGAGAGGGAGAGACGATTCACAATAAACGAGAAATTAATGTTTTCCAAGGCAGAATGAACAAAGTTCGTTTGAAAAAATTATGAGAATTCAGTGACTAAAAATAATTAGCAAGTCCGCGTCATCTTTTTACCAATTCCCATTGCCTTTGTGAAATCTTAGATTAAGTCTTTGAAGAGTGAAAACATCATATTTCTGATCCTGCCCGCCCGCCTGCCTGCCTGCCAGCCTGCCAGCCTGCCAGCCTGCCTGGTAGGATTTGTGAATGTAAAAAATGATCAGCGTCCAAAGGGTTCCCTCTCGAACAGCTTTTCGTTTTTCTTTATTTAAGCCGGTGCACGGATATCGGGTTGTTGATTCGAGGAGGTAGGAGTAGAATACGAATTGATGAAGCACGAGCGAAAATCCTTTGGCCATGATACCTGCAGGATAAGCAGTGTTAGTCACGACTGATCCTGGCTAGGGGAATGACCCAACCTTCCTGATACCTCCTGCAGACCGTCTCTATCCCTCTACCATAAACAATTAAATCATTCCACTCTCCATGTTGGAAATTCGACCATTCCTCCCTATTTATCATCGGCACACCCACTAAATTTAACCCCCGTTAAAACTCGCCGCTCGTTTTATTGGGAAGCAAACGCGACGAATCCCTCTCTCGATTCCGAGGCGATCGGTATTTGTCGAACGCGAGGAATGGGAATCGCTCGATCTAAATTATATGGAAAAGACAAGTTTGGAAAAATGGTAAAAAGCCATGGGACTATCTTCGCGTACCACGTATCCTCCTCCGATGGTAGCTCCTCGGGTACGTCGAGTATACGCGGGGAGATAGCCTAGCCAATCGTGACCGGGGAAATGACCTAACTCTGTTGATACTATGCGCAGCAGGTAAATGTATAGAATAAAGAAGATTGCAGGCATTATAATGTATTATATAAATCGACTTTAACTATAGTTCCCTGTCGGAGCAATTACTTTTGCTATTCGTGGCGCAGGATACGTTCTTTCGTAGGCTGGGCGTGATTTCGACAAAAGAAAATTATAGCCGGAGCCAGGCGCTTACCTTGAACATTGAGCCTTCGGAAGAAAACATGATTAGAAAACCGTAGTAGTGCTGCTGACCCTGCCATTCTCTCCCTTCCCTCCGAGGATCTCCTCGCCACCCCTCCTCTCATATTTACCCAATCATTTCCGAATTACACCGGTACCCCGAGTTGGCTGGCTGTGGGGGATTCCTCCTTCGTCCCTTCCCTCTTGCCCTTCCTGCGTCAAAGATAGGGAAATTTCTGCTCTCCCCTTCGAACGATTATCCTTGGACTATCGGGATTTCCTAATTGTCCGTTTCCCCCCGAAATTCGTGCGGACGCGAGAGCGGAATAACGTAAGAACGCGCGCGCGTTACGTTTGCTTTCTGCGCACGATTGTGGTGAATTATGAGGCGTCGCCAGCTGAGAAGGTGCAGCTCGTGATATGATCAGTCGGCCGCGCGACTCGTTCCTTTTTTTTTCTCTCTCTCTCTTCCGTTTGATTATCTCGGGCGCCTATCGTCGATCTTTTCCTTTTTTCTCGTCGTTTTGCCCTGGCCGCGTTTCGTTCCTTTCGATGGCGCCCTGCGCGCCAGTTGCGAATCGGCCGGCAACCCAGCCGGACGCGAAACTTCTTTTTCCACTTACCAACCAAGGATTTTCTCTTGCTGATCACGTCCTCGGCTAGTTCGCTTACGTACACCGTCCGCATGTACGGGCGCGCACGCCTGCGTGTGTGGGTGTTGGTGAAAATAAGCTTCTTCTTTTTTTTTTTTTCCTTTTTTCTCTCTCTCTTTTTTCTTTTTTTTCTTTTTTTTTTTTTTTTTTTAGCCCGGAACCTCGTTATTTTTCATTAAGTTCCACGTCCATTCGCAGAGGTACTGCTTAATTCGACACGCCGCTCGCTAAACACATTTCTTAATTAATCTCCTTCCCATCCAACGGATTCGCTCTCTTCTCTTACTCCCACGCGAGGCATCGAACGTTCGTTATGTTCCTCGTCCCTCTGCTATCAGTGGCGCGCGTTCCTAATAATTGAATTACATTCATTTTATGGATGGGAATTAAGAGAAACTCCGTTGTGCGTGAAAATACCATGTCTCTGTTTGTCCGCCGTTAATCAGCTCCGAGTGTTTTACAAGCTGGAAGGATGAAATTTGACAAATTATGGGTTGGGAAAGGGAGGGGGTGGTAAAATGAGCAGGAACAATAGGGAGAATATCGTATGTACAAAATGAGAGAGGGGAAAATTGATGAAAACCCTTTAAAGGAAAAGGGGCGCGCGAAATTGGATTTTTAGCTGATACGTACCAATTTGGAAGGGGTAATTAGCCCCTGATAAAACATGTACACGCAAATGCCCTAATTTCGATGAAAAATAACAGTCCAAGGGAGTTCTGGTGTTTGGAATATCCGACAAAGAAGAGTAGAATTTCCGGTTGATATTCGCTTGATAAAACCCTCGAGAGAGGAGACGTTTCAAATATACGAGAGTGTGTTGCGGTTTGTATTACGTTTCGCTCGAACGTCAAAGCGAACGCAAAACGTCGATCTTCGTCGTCAAACGTACCTTTATACAAATTTTCTAGCGAATACCCGACTTTCGACAAGTTTCATAACGCTGAAATTGAAATCTTGTTCATACAGATTAAATTTCCTTCATCCCCTATCATCTCAATCCAGATCAATTGTTCTGGTAAACTCTCATATTGACATGGGATTCCTCTCGGATTTCAGTTTTGTTATTTTACCAATATTTTATCAATACCATCATCGTCATCGTCATCGTCATCCTCATCATCAGCATCAGCATCGTCGCATTATTCCCTCAAGAGTTACAATCGAAAAGGATCTGAAAGAACAGGGGACGAGGGGTGTTCGCGAAATTTAATTTCTAGCCAATTTTCCGATGCTGGAAAGTACGTCGTTTTTTTTTTTTTTTTTTTTTTCGTCCAAGTTTCCTAATAAGTCGCGTGTCCCATTGAGCAAGTTTCACTGATTGGATTTCATGTGGAATGTTTGATTAGAATTTACGGGTTAAACAAGTCAATTCCTCGGAGATTCGGAGCGGGGCTTTTCGAAATAAAGCGATTGGCAGCGGGCAAAAAGGGGGATGTTCGCAAATTTTTATTAGCAAACTCCGTTCAATATTGTCGAACGTGTTGCGGCTAAAGTTGCGGTGCTGGAAACAAACACGCGTGGCCCTCGTTTCCCTTGTAGACTCGGCCTGATTGCACGTAAAACCACGTCTCGCTATCTCCCAGTTTTTACCAATACTTCAGCGAACTTACTTAAATCTCGTAAAACTTCCTTAAAAACTTACCCAAAGCTTTACCTTCGACGATTTCCAGATATCCTGTCTCACTTTCGGTAAAAACATACTTTTTCCCGACGTCATTATCGACACTTCTTTATCAGTATTTCCATCTTCCAGTAATGGTCCACAAAGTTTGCTGTATAAAATTGCGAGGAAAAAAAAACGAGCCTGAAAACCTTGCGAAGAGGCAAAAGATAAGAAAAGGCAAAAATTTCACAACTCTTCGAGTTTCTCCCCTCCTTCTCTCGGTAGTGCATAATTGAAGAAAGAAAAAGAAAAAAGAGGGAAAAACCATAAGAAAAACTGACTCTGGAGCAATGGAGATTTATTTAGAAATGGAGGAAATAAAATCGATCGATATGGGATTCTTCTCCGGGGGGAGGGGGGTAGGTAGCAATCGTTATCTCCTCAACCCTGGTTGAGTCGAGTAAAAATCTCGCATAGATCCACCCCACTTATCGATATCGCGTCTGCACGTTTCTTCCGATGAAACGCGCAAATGCTTAACATATTTAAATTGCGCGAAATTGTTATGGGCGGTAATTGCGCGAATGGTGAGTGAAAGTTCCGCGGAGCATTCCAGAACGTTGTTATTTAAAGTTTGCCGTGGCGATCGCCATCGCCGAGAGAAAAATAATCTGGAGAACCTCTGACAAAGGAGAATAATACGGCAGTCCGACATTTTTCTCCGAAAGGGACGTTGCGAGAAACGCGCAGATTTTTCGAAACGTATTCATCGCAATCCCGGACCCCGGACCCCGGACCCCGGTCCATTAAAAATAACGAAGAACCATATATCACGCGCGTATTTTGTTTTTTCCTCACGTATTACGAAGGAAGAGAGGTCGGCGCGGAAGGGGTGGGAGGGCTAGGGTCGTGGGGGTAACAGGTAAAACCTAGTTTAACCTTGAATCGTACGGAGCAGGTGAAATTGTCGGGCACGCTAGATTGGATCTATCGCTTAACTATCCGAATGATTAACTGCTTTCAATCCGGCGAATTTTCCTTTTCGCCCTTTTTCAGTCGCCATTTCGCCACCACCAAAACTTTCGGATGTGGCAACCTCGTCGTAATCCCCCGGACAGGCCACGAAAATCGTGGAAAATATTTCACTGCTCCATTCCAGCTATAATTTTCTTCTCTCTCTCTCTCTCTCTCCCCCTCTCCCCCCTTTTATATTTAATCTTTCTATTATTATTGTACCCCCTTGCTCAGCCATCCCACCCCCAGACGTGGCCTAATCGCGTGAAATTTTATTTCTGGCTGCGATCCACTTGGGGAAACTTCGAGCCCTAATGTCTAGTTCGAAGCTGATTTAGAACTTGTCAAAAGTCATTAGTGGTAATTCATTGCGTCATTAGCAGATGCGGATGTGCGTACTCGACTAACGAGAACGAAGCTCTCCCATACAGTACCGAACTCGGCTTCGTATGGAGAATTCTCTTCTTTATTCTTTGCTCTGTTCTTTTTTTTTTTTTACGCAAGAACGCGTTTTCAAGTAACTTTTATTGTTCGATGATGAGCACGAGCCACCACCACCACCCCCCATTAATCAATTCCTACGAGTGACCGCGTCATGTTCCGGATGAAACGAATCAATGCTGAATCGACGAATCAGAGGGAAGACCTCGGCGTGATTCACGCGGTAGAATGATTAATTATAAGGAAATAGCGAAGATCGCGTTAGGCTTGACGTGGAAATCTTTGAAGATCCGATTTAACAGTTCACGGGGTAAGTTTTGAAGGGCGGGTAGTGGGTAATTCGATAGAATATTCTTGACATTTGAGAAACGTCATCTGCTCCGGCGGAGAAAAGCAATTTTTCGGTCGCGCTTCAACGAGTGAGATCTACCACATCCGGATTTAATATCAGCTCCTTTACAAAGACAACCCACGAGTTCTCCAGTCTCATTTCTCTCGTGGTCTCGCCATGTTGCCTTTTATCAGCTCGAGTAGTTTCAATTTCACGAGAAATCAGCTAAACCTCGTCGAGGAAAGTTCATTTGAAGTTTCGTTCTCCAGACCCCCTCGAACCGGCATCGGACAACAGAACCTGCTTAATATTTCAATGAAATTTCAATCAGGTCCGGGGGTGCCGAGGACGCGGGGGGAGAGGGGTCAGGACACCGAGCAAACCAAGGGAATTTTGGGATCCGCGAAAGTCGGTGGTAGGTTCAGCAGGTATGCGAGGCGATCGATCGGATCGACCAATTAGGTTGGATGGGAACTGGTCATCCACAACCTTCGACCACCCCACTCCACCCCCTTCTCTTCCCCTTTCGTCGCGATAATACCCACGCAGGATCTTTATTGGGTCTTTTCATTTGATTTCTCTTATCGAACCACCGCCGGTAATACGGTACAAGCCCTTGGTTAGAGGAGACTATCTCGAGGATTTCAGCATCCACTCCTTTTCATTTGGAATCATATCGCGCGCATCTGCTCGTGCCCTAAAATATTTTCCGAACATGACGCTTTTCTCTAAGTATCCACATTATGCGGAGTTCCGAAAAGCTGGGCGACTGTTACGTGGGTGAATAAAGTTAGTCGAACGATAAAACTGTTTTCCCCGAGTATCTCTCGCGGGTTCGGCAATGGCCTCCAACCGGATGAGGCACAATAATCCTTGATAAACGAAATGAAAATTCCTACGGAGGAAAACCCTATCGAGAGTCTTATCGGCTTTCGAGAAATTCAATTAGGGACAGTTGCACCGGGCCTGGACGCGGATAGATCTGGATTAGCGATATTTTGCTCCGCAGAATTTCCGGGATTTAAAGAGCTGTTTTTTATGCCGGCTGTTTATCGCCGGGGAATCGGAGCGTCCCCGGGGCTCGCTGCCAAGAGGAATCGCCGTCGCCGCCGCCATCACCCCGGGACCCGCGTAATCGCCAACCGGGGCGATCGCCGACTAATTAGAGAATGCATTTCGCGAGAACGGCCAAATATCGCGATCGCGATTAATTTCCTACCGGCGGAGACGCGTGTTCCTCCATCGCCCGCTACTCCCCGCCCCTCTCGTTTTCCAGGACGGACAATTTAGAGCGGACCCCCTGAATTTTTACACGACCGGATCCAATCTCAAGATAATCGACTTACTGCAAATTCCATCGAGCGTTAACTCTTAATTAAGTCCTTGCGTCTCCCTCGCAAAGGAGATCTCACAAAGGAATCGTCGTCGGTTCCTCGACTCTTCTGGCCCCCTACTCGCCAGCGTCAGTCTCTTTGCGGAGTCACGGTCGTTTTTCGCAACAAAATTTCATAGAGAAAATCCTCGGAGAATCGAACTGTCCGATCGAGTGAAACAAGCGAGCGAGCAATAAACAAGGCTGATCCTCCCCCGCCGGTTCTTTCGGGGGAAAAAGGAAGAATTTTTCTCGACGAGCGCGGGAGTAGAAGCGGTGGCGCGCGCGCGCGCGCGCCTATCACGAATTCGCAATCTTCTTTGGCGGAATGGTCGTTCGTGCGTAGAAATGATTTTCCGTCGAGTCAAATGGCGGAGGAATGTTTGGGCAATCTGGTAAGTGGAGGCAGGGGAACATCTGCGCCGAATAACGGGTTCCTCCTATAGAAATTAAAGCGCAACTCGCAGGTGCGATTCACCGCTCGTGCGTGTGCGTGGAGTCTGTACCGCGTGCTGCACCGGGTCCTCTATTGCGTGAAAGGATCACGCACGCAGCACACGCGCAACGAGCCGAGTCGAGCGAAGTCGAGCTGCTACCTTGTCGACCACATGTCACGTGCCGTGTGATCACCTGCCCAATCAAATTTGCTCCTTAAATATTCGCCGACTAATTGCTTTTCACAAACGGCACCCTGTCGACCTATACATTATCATTAACCCCTAAACCCTGCCATTCGTTTGGGTTATTACCGCGCGGGGTAGGAGACCAGGTCGCCGCCGTCGCTGCCGCTGCTGCTGCTCCCTTGGACCGAGGTGTCCTGGCCAAATTGAAAAATACGATTCGCAGCTATGACGAATTCCACGAAAGCCGCGGAAATTCCATCGAGAATCCAGGACACGTAAGTTCCGTCGTTTGCCCGGGCATTAGACACGCGTGTTAGAGTCCTCGTGGGGGCTTGCAATCTTAATCGAAATCAGCGGAAAGTTTGGAAGTCGCGGACTTTCTCATTTTCGCCGAGTATCAGCGGCAGCTCGTTCGAGGGTAAGGATTTCTAATATTTCTAGCCGGAGAAAATTTTCCTATTTTAATTCCCCGGAAGTGCCATATTTCTCGGTGTCTAGGGCCGAGGGCCCGGTTAGCGCGGCGGATGAAGAGGGAAAGGGGGTGGCAGGAGGAGCCAGGGGTCGAGGGAGGGGCACTCTAAAATTTTATCGCTCGACTTACTCGATCCGAGGGTGCTTTCAAGGTTGGAAATAATAAAAGTCGAGAGATAGGAGCTTGATTCTGCAATGCAGTCCATAAATTAGGTGACGATAAGCATCGAGAGGTGCGCGGGATTCGGTTCGAATGGCTCTTTAGCGTTACGTAACGGGTTGCTCTCGATTGCACGCGAACGAGTCATTCGTTTCCCTCCGAGGGAAGGGGTAACTTTCGGACAGGAGGGTTGAAAGCAACTGCTGCCCCGCACGAAACTCGCGGCGGGGCTGGGTCCTCTTTGCTTTTGGTGTACGCCCACGAAATTTCAATCTCGCCCATCGAAAAAAGGTGAAAAAAAAGCGAAAAAAAAAATGAAAACAGAAAAAAGCCAATGAAAAACTTTTCGGGGAAACCCGCGATTTCCACTCGCTACTTTCGCACGTTTATTTTTCATTTTCATTTTTCCAGCAAACTCTCCTCTCCCCCCCTGTCCAGCCTCCTCATAATCGCAGGGCGCAATGGATATCGGTGCGGTTTGGCATTGCCCCCTCCTCCAACCCCTCTACCTGATTTATGCTCAACATGTGTCTAGCAATTTTCTGATTTATGCAAATATGGTGGAGACTCGGTTTGAGCGCGAGGATAACGGAGAAATTCCAAAGAAGTATATAAAAATATTGATTTACGAGAGCGAGCTCCAATAGCGAGGAACCAGACCAACAATACGGACGCGCACAAATGTAGAAGATTTATTATTAGTTTCCTGAAAAATTGCGCACAATCATCTTAAGGTGGCTCTCTCCCTCTCTTCCTCGTCTTTCTCGACTTTTCAGAGATTGTTCCTTGAAAGCACGTAGGTCGTTCGTTACCATTATAATAGTCGCATAATGCACTGGCTTGATTCATGCAAGGATCTCAGCTACAAGTGGCATGTTTTTGCTACGTTAAGTATAATATATCAGCAATCTAGTCATATCCAGTTGGTCAGCCACATTTTTCTTTGGCTACCTTTCCCGTTTCGTTCGGGACATTACCCCCGGCTCGCTCCCCCCGCTCGTCTGCCGCGAGCTTTAAACGGGGATGTTAGCCGCCGTCCGACCATCATTCCCCCCCGTATTCATCCTCAGCTTTCAAGCTGTGTGCACGACGGTAAACTTAATTTCTGCCGCCGCAATTCTATCTCAAGGATCACACGCATTTCGCATTCCCATGGATTCCAGCTTTGTTTTTATCATTCCGGAGCTCCCCGGGACTTTAATGCAGCTGCGCGCGTAATTTCTCCCTTTCTTCCGCGTACGGGATTAGCGGCAGAGCGATGGCAATGGCGAGATTTTACCGAAATTTTTAGTCGCCGCAAAAAATCGCCCGCCGCTTTTCCCCTCGAAAGAGATCTCGATGATCCCCTCCGCCTCCCCCTCCTCGCTCATCAGCCACGGGTGGTTCGTTTTGAGTTTTCCTAACATACCGGGGGAGCGGGGGAGAGGGCGGGTCGGGTGTCCCTCGTGGAACAATTAAATCGTTTCATTGCGCGAGGAGAGGAGAGAGACCGAGGGAAATTCTCCCGTTGGAAAAATGTCGGATTTCGGGAACAAATGGGTTCGCGGAGATATGTATTTGGCACATCCGTAGAAACGGTTAGTACCTCCGGGCGATTCGTAATTTGCTGCCAATCCTTCGTGCTCAGACTGGGATTCGAATTCAGTCGGCGCACTCGACTGCCAAACCTTCGACGAAAACCACCCCAACCCCTCCGCCGGAACACTCAAAACTCCGGACCTCCCCCAGCCAGAACACGTGACTGGGAAGAGGAGGAATATCCACCACCATCTGGGACTCGGCGTCCCGGAAGTTTCGGACCTCGCAATTTAACCCGGAGAAACACACCCCTCCCCTCTCGTCCTCTCTCGCGAGAGGGTTAAAAATGATGAAATCTAGGGGATGACGAGGACGGGGGGTGCGAGGAGGTGGAGTTTCTCGAGATCGGATCGGCGGGGTTTCGCAGATCGAGGAAAAATCGTCGGAGAGATTCGTCGTCGATTCCACGCTCTGTCCTCTTTTCCTCGGTTTCGCGAGGAAATCCCAGCAGGATTCTCGTGAGTGGATAAGGCAGGGATTTACTCCCTCCCGATGGAGTCACACGTGGAATCTGATATCCACGATCGTCCAATTCCGAAATTAATTCAACTCCAAGTGCGAGGGTTCGTGTATTCGTTAAATTGAATTCGTAACGTCCTTTCTTTCGTCTCCACAAAGAAATCCGGGGACTTGAACGAGCGGCCAAAGGAATCTATACGCTCGCGCGTGTGTAGGTACCTGCTTGTTCTCACGTTTCGATCGAGTCTCACGCGGAATCTGATGATATGGAAGCTCGTCTGCACATCCAATTTCAACTTTGAATGCGCGTTGAGAAGTTTCTCGCGAGGCCGGAGAAACACTTACGAAATCTCCGGCTCAGGAACATCTTTCCTCTGCAGAAAGATTGCGCAGGGGGCTGAACGATATCAAGAACCGCCAGGTTTTCCGAGGCTCTCTCCTCCTCCCCACAGACCTCTTCCCACCTCCCTCCAAAACCTCCTTATAAATAACGGAACTACGATAAAAATCGTCCCCCCGTCTTTACGACGAGAAACCGGAACTACCCCCTTATTATCGAATCGGTCGCATCCCCATTAGAAAATCGGTATCCACCGTCGAAATAAAGTGGTATTTTCACCGGCGGGCGAGATCCAAAATTGCCCACTCGTGAAAATTTCCCGGGGAATTTTTCCCCGTGGAAAAATTTTCCCCGTGGTGCTGCAGGTGAATTGAATGGCGCACACCACCACTTTCGCGGAAAGCGACTCCTCCTCCGTGTATTTCACGAAGAAATGTGGGGCATTGATCATTGGCGGCGTTGCGAGAAGGCTCCCTTCGCGAGTTATAAGAGAGAAACCACTCGAGAGATTCGTTGGCGAGCTTTCCCAGAAATTTGTAGTATTTGTTCTGAACTAATTAAGTTCTCCCAAGTAAGCTTTACGGTTCCCCGAGTGCTGTGTATACGGAGCCAATACAATCTATGATGTTTGCACTTCTCCGTGTACGGCTGTTTGCTGGCTAACGCGCCACGATATGGATTCCCACTTCAGTTGCATTACAGCCAGTCTGTTTTTCCCGAAACGATCGCGGGGATGTGGAGCCTGTTAAGGGAAAATCGGCTTCTCGCGCGCGCGCCGCTGGCTCTTCCCTCGCCTCCAAGTGAATTTCCTCCCGAGGAACTGCTAGGGGATCCGCCAACTGCGATACAACGCATTGTCAGTCGATAGCTTCATCGCGCGCCAGAGACCAGCGCGCGACTCCATCAAAATTCGATAGGAATCATCGAGTTTCCCCACGACGGAAACTGCCGCTGGATCCCATTGTAATTTATGCAAATCAAATGGATCTCCGGCTGAGAGACTCGTGACGTTGGAGAAAATGCTACGATGAAACGCGAAAACCTATATAGAGTATCGGCCCTGTCGGATGCTGGACGAGGCGATGGTGGTGGTGGTCGATTGGGAAAAGGGGAGGAAGGGTTGATAGGTGCCGAGGAAATAGCGCGGTACAGCCGGGGACAGAAACGAAGTCCGTGACGTCGTTGAGAGCTGCACTCGCTGTTTTTGGAACAACATGCGCGCGTGTTAGCTCCGCAAGACACTTTGAACAACCGGATGCAACTCCGCGGTTTCGAGGGTTCCGCTCGCGATCGAGTGCTTCCGACGGTGCGCAATCCGTTCCGCGAGAGAACGTGTCCGGCCGGATCGCCGGTCTTTAGCGTGGGTGCGCGCTAAAATGGACAGGAGCGCGTGCTTAATAAGCGCAGTCGTCGTAAATAACTTAAGTAGCGTGAAAGAGCAAATGTTTCGCGAAGCAGTACAATCGGCCGATCTTGTAAACAACCCGGCACGACCGGAAGGCGTTTTACACGAAGGCCACACCGCGGATGCCATTTTGCCATTCCTGACAATTTGCCACCTAAATGCTCGCGATCGGAATAATCAAGTTTTCGCGAGGAAGTCTCAAAAACGCTGAGATACTCGTTCTCCTTCCACAAATCTTTCTACGTGGGTGTGTTTCCTCTTGATTATCTCTCCTCTCTCTTCCTCTCTCTTTGCCGGTGTAACTATCGGCAATGCTATATACGCAGAGCTTTATCTTTACCCGCGTATTTGTAGAATTGGATATTTACCGGTTTGATCCCTATTTGTTTAGCAAACGTATTTTTAGAAATTTATGTCGGTTGTTTCTCGGCGAATCAGATATCGAGTACTAAGCTGGTTCTATTGAGATGGATAACGCGTATCGTGGACTCCTTATGATCCTCTTATCCGTTCGCCATCTTCCGATGTGTATGTACTCCACCCACCCACCCACCCACCAACCGCGCCAGTAAACTCCATCAACTTGCACATTTCGAGCTGTCTCGCCTTGAAAATTTCGCGATAAAACCGCTCACGCCCCTCCCCACCCCCGCTACGGATTAACATTTTCATTATCATCCCTCGTTCGAGGATAAAAAATTTTTGGCGGTAGGGGAGAAAA
This sequence comes from Sclerodermus sp. 'alternatusi', assembly GCA_037305995.1. Lineage (NCBI taxonomy): Eukaryota > Metazoa > Arthropoda > Insecta > Hymenoptera > Bethylidae > Sclerodermus > Sclerodermus sp. 'alternatusi'. Next base: position 2,547,473 of record CM074553.1, read on the forward strand.
AAACAAAATCTGTGGCGGCGCCATTACCCGGGGTGACTCCGAAATAAATTGGCGCTATTTGAAATATTGGATTTTGCAGAATCGCTGTCTGCTCGTTAATACAATGGCTGCATTATTTTCCGGCAGGCTCGGCCAAACTGATTTCGAATGATTTTTCAGAGAAACTCATAAAACACCGTCGTATCGTAGCCGGACTATTTTTGCGAACAATAGGCCGAAACCGCTATAATTCAGTAATTTCACGTGCGCGCACGTTTCGTAAAACGAAATTTCAATATTGGCGTATCGCGGCACGCGAGCAGCAGGGGTTGCTGGGCCGCGGTGGAGGGTAGAAAAATCATAAAATAGCGATAACAATGGGTCAGTGAAATTTTCAAGATTCTCCCGAATCGTAGAAACGAGCTATTTTTCGCACAGTGCCGTTTCCAATCGGATAAAATCCAGCAGTGCCATAATGTACACGCACGCGGGGAGGAGGGGTTGTGCACCCGCCAAACAATAAAATCAAAACTTATAACCGCTTGTAAATAAAAGAATGGATTTTCTCCAAGGGCCAAATGAAATATCGCACAATGGAATATTGTATGGGGTTAATCCCGATAAATTAAACAGTTGCCTTTCAGGGTTTTTTCAGTTTCCGGTCGGTTTCGAGCGAACTTTCGGAATTGCAAGTGGGGGAGGGGGAGGGGAGGCTCTTTCGTTGTTTGCCCGTCGATTTTCGTTGCTGGTGCGCATGCACCTCCCACGTTTACCCACGACACACGTGCTCTCCCAAGCCGCCAAGCGTGTGCGGGGAATTGCGTGAATTCGCAGTCTCATTCCGTACGGACGCGCGAGCGGATCGAGGACTCCGCACCGGAAGTTCCCGTGAATCTCTTTGCCTTCCGTCGGCTCGTGCTCGCCCACGCAACAGCTTCGCGCAAACTTCGCGATCGAGAAACTCGAAACTTTCGGAGCAAACAGTCTTGTCGCATCCTCCGCTAAAAAACAACCCCCACCGGCTAGGTGCACCCTCTTTCTGTCGCGGGAACGCGGAGGAATCGATCGATCGCGCAAAATACGAGTATGGGAGAGGGAGGAGCAATTTTAGCAGATAAAGATACGCGGTTAAGGTGTAAAAGTGTTAGGCGACGAGTAAAATTGCCAAGTCGAGCAAGAAATGTGATATTTCCGCCGCTTCGCGCGGGGGTGGAACTCGTGGATTCGAGGAAGTCGCGACTTCCACCGGAAGTCTCTCGATTCGTGATCGTAGACGAACTTTTTTTTTCTTCTCCAAAAGACGCGTTTACTTTGCAAATAATGCACGATAAGACGGTATAGCAGATTCGATCGACGGATCGAGTTCCGCGTTGAATCTGATTATACAAGAAGCGCATCGATGCACGGAGCGCATATATCGCGTGGGTGGGGGTGGGTATGTATCTCGGAAAAGCAAAGGGGAGAGCTTTAAACGGTAGAGGCGTTTCGGAATAATATGTTGTATCGCCGGAAATCGATATATCACGGCGCGCATTATATCAGCAGCTATTCAAATCTGTTTATCGAGTATTAGTTTGCCGTTTGCCTCGGTTTATTTATCTAATTAGGCCATTGAACGATATTAGCAATTAGAGAAATTCCCCGGTACACTTTGTACGTGTCGGGGAAACTTAAATTTTGCTCGGGGAAGAGAAGAGGCGCGTTTGAATTTAGTTTAATTTTGAAATTGAGTCTCCTCTACTCTTTTTTTCTTCCTTTTCACACCCCCCATCGCCCTCTTGATGTTTTCTATCAGTGCTAAAAATCGAGCAATTTCCTTTCGACGAAGAGAATAAGTTTATGGCGTGGTTCCACAGTTGGCGTTTCTTAAAACGGAAGTCCAAGCAATTTACCGGGATAGATCATTTGAACCCAGCGAGAGGGCTAGTAATTTGTCCCTCAGGAATCCCACTGACCCGAGCCCGTAATCAGATGAATCACTGAGAAGATTCAAGTTTTATTGCATCCTTGGCATGGAATTTTCGCTGTTTACACCAGTTTCCCGGCGATAACACGTGCAAATTTATATAACGCTGAGCAAACATTCATTATATTTGCCTCTGCATAAAACTCATTACACAATTAAATTTCAGCTAAAAATCAAATCTCGTAAACGAAGCTTCAACTAAATTCAATTTTATTGCCTGCTCATTTTATAAACTTCATCCTATTCGCGTATGAACTTTGTTGCATTAACAATTTCGCGATATTTAACTGCACGGAGTTTAAACGTGTGCAGCGATTTAATTTACACTCGCGTATAGAAAATTAATTAAACGATAATAAAATCTCGGATTAAAATTCGCTCGTAAACAAATCTTTTTAATCTACCGAAGTTTCCTGTTTTTCCTTTCTTTCTTTTATTATCGAGTATCGAGGGACCATTCTGTTAATTTCGAACGTTCCCTCTCTTTTTCACGGAGAAATGTGTTTTGGCAATTGAACGAAAATCCGCGCGTTTACACGGGGACGTGGGTTTGATGAATTTTACGAATTCCAGGTTGTTATAGAGAAAAGTATGACGAGAGAGAGAAAGAGAGGGGGAGGAGAGAAAGATAAAATAAAATAGTGTCGAATTAAGAGTGAAGGCAGACATTTAATTGTACGATTAGGATGAGAATGAAGAGGAAGAGGAGGAGGAGAAGGAAGAGAAAAGGAGGTGGAGGACTAGTTGAGTCGCTCGTGGCAGTAAAATGTGCGGCATGGCAAATGAAGGGAAAAACGGACGTGAAAAATATACTCGGTCGAAATTCCCGAGGACACGCAGGTACGGCGGATTCCTCTCGGTGAGAATTCGAGGAATTCCGGAGGAACTCGGACAGTCGAGTGAAATGGATTCCCGGAGGATGCGGAGCAGATGAGTATACTTTTGATAGCTCAATTTCCGGTGGTCCGATTCATAAATCCTCGTTTACGGACGGCCTGGAATCATATTTGATTTCTCCATTCTCGCGCGTCTCGCATGAATAAATATTTCAATATTTTATCAGTGTCTAACACGACTAACACGAATTTACTCTCTATTAATCCTCGCTACCCCAAGCTGGGAATTCACCGGAATATCTCGTTCCCCGGGAATGATTCAGATTTTTCTCCTACCACTGGTCGAATCTATGCAAAAATTTTCATATAAAAAGAGGAAGGACAGGGTCGGTACAACCGAGAGAAGCAACAGCGGGAGGAGAAGGATGCAGTTAAGGAGGAAGAGGAGAGTTTCTTAAGAAATTTTCTGGTTGAATAACGGGAGAGACAATAATTTTCAAAGTGCAATCGTCAGTTTTTCTCTTATTTTTTCCAATTTTCTTCTCATTTTCCACTTCCTTTTTGAATAACCAATTAAATCGAAGCCTGAAATAATGAAGAGTTTCCAGTGGCAATTACACGATGGTAATGAAGCAAGCGTGCTTTTCAGTTGTTTCCACGAGATCACCGGGGTAACAAATAGTTTGCATTAGTGATCAGTGTTAAGGAGGGGAATCGAATGAAACGAGTGCATTCGAAGGAAATTGCTTTGAGAGAGTTGCGCTATCAGTCAATAAACGCCATTAGTCAAGTGAGTACTTCGTTTAAGAGCCGTTTCTCTTCTATTCCCAGCTGGGAAGGTAAGGGTTAAAGCAAATAAAAGTCACTTAATTTGCATCCCAAGTGAGAAAAACAGACGGGTCCGTATTATCGGTAGAGCTGGAACGGATCTGACAGTTCACTTGGGGATTCGACGATGTTTTGCATTGAAAAGTACAGCAGAATCCCGATTACAGAATTACCTCGAACCTCACATTCTTTACAACCAAGACAAATTCTAATGCCACGCTTGCCGCGCGATCGATAAGAAATTTTTCTCCATTCATTCGAATTCTACCGCTTCTTGGTTTATTCGATCCGGTAGTACAACTGTTCTCGCGTCTAAACGCTGCAAGTTTAAGAAGGATGACGAAACTCTTCCAAAAAATAAAACGAAACTAAGGAAAACAAGAAAAAGAAGCCTGTACATTCGTTTCCTTCGCGAGATAGTTGTAATCTTACACGATAATATCGTGTGATCAATCTCTCTCGTGGCTATTTCCATGATTACCCACACGTAAAACACGTTTGTGTTTCTTCTTTTATTTCCCAGGATGGTTAATACGCATTCTTTCATATATTTTCTTTGGTACGCGCGATCCTTTCTCCACATAATCATTTAATTATGATATAGTTTCTTGGCCATTTTTATTTGATTATTTTTTCACGTTGCCTCGCGATAATTACGGATTTCAATGATCACTCGATATTGTCGTGCAATTTGCAAGTAGTAAGTTTCCTTGAATTGGGAATAATCAGGACTCTACTGTATGACCACCACTACCACCACCACCACCATCACCACCACCACCATCATCACAACCACCATCACCTAATTTGTAGCCGGAAACCGCAGTCGAGAGAATAAGGAAACGGCCGTATCTAGCAGGTTCATTGGCACGCAGCCGGAAAGTCTCGAACTGTCGTGAAGAACGCGAAAACGAGCAAATGGCCAAGAAAAGAAAATAAAAAAAAAAAAAAAAAAAGTATCCCGTAAAATAGCACTTTTGACATTTTTTGCTTCTCTGTTCACGCTTCGACGATACAACATCGATTGACGGCCGTACATGAGGGACAAATTTCGGGCACGAAAATCTCTCGATGATTCGTCGGTAACAAACGCGTTCTTACTTCCATATGCTAATTCTCAAAATGGCTACTCTATTTAACCAAACTGCCATGATTGTTAGGCCTGACATGTTTTTGGCTGCCTCCGCGTGCTCTCACTCTACATTACTAAATCAATGTTAACTGTGTGCAGCGATTGTCTTGTTTTTTCACACTGCTCCTAATAAAACTAGTTTCTGATATCTTCTTTCGTTCATTTGTCTGCTCTTAACCGCCTGTTCGCACCTGCTTCAACTCTTCGTGTACTTTCCGTACTGCCTTTGCTAGTTTTTTAAGAGGATAAAATAGAAATCTCTCCCCCCTCAGCCCCGAAAACTATCCGGTGAGAAGAGATCCAAAGAAATTCATTTCCTACTTTAACACTGACTCTAGCTAACAGCTTCCCTGGCACACGTCACTTTTCAATTTTATCGATTCTATTCTCAAGCTCCTGTCTACTAAGCAGCTTCTCTTCCAAATTCATTTGTGTCTCGGATGATTTGAAACGATGCTCTTTCTCTGCTTAAATTCGCACCAAGTAAAACACGAGGAACAAGCAGTAGCGTAGCTAAATTTTTTAAGAGAGAATCCAACTCCCCTTGGGTGTGCGATCGTACACGGTTTAGTTCAGTTGTGTAGAATTTTATATGATCGTGCGACATTTTTTCTTTCGAAAGCAAAAAATTGGGATACTTTCTCTTGCATGCGAAATGTTACTAGTTCAACATCATTATCCTTATCATTATCATTGTCATTATCGTTACATCACTGTCACTGTACATCACTGTCATTGTCATATAAACCCTTCTTAAAATAAAATCGTCGTATTATATAAAAATTGGAATCATGTCGATAGTTTGATACACCTTACGTAGATTTCATGGATTTTTGTGTTCCATCTTTGATTTTCGCTTGCGGGAACTCGAGGACGTCTCGATTTTGCAAATATCGATCGGTCTACGCGCTACGAGGCATCAATCCACTTTTTCATTCGCGCAGGATGCATCCACTTGCACCAGAGTCCGGTTATCGGGCTTCTACATCGGTGGAAGGTAATTATTCACATTGTTCACTGACTCCTTCTTCGATAAATTAATCGCGCTACCGGGCTGGATCAGGTCAATCGTGAATTTCGAAAGAAATTCACTATATCAACGAGGGTAATTAATCGCTGGGACGGCTCGTAATTTATTAATGAGCGCAACTGATTAAACTAATCCAATTGCCAATTACAAGAATTTGCCGCTAAGAATTTATTTCTATAAATCAATTGTTTTTGTCAATTAATCCGATTAGCGAGAGAAGAGAGAGAGAGAGAGAGAGAGAGAGAGAGAGAGGGACGAATGGTCAATGTGATTTTTCGCTTTCCCATGATGCTTTGTCCCTTCTTTCCCGGACAATAATTCTTCGGCCGAGCTTTGTGCGCAGTGGAGGAGCAGAAGGCAGAGAGACCTGGTAATTGCAAAATCCTGTCCGGTCGACAGACATTTTCACGGATCGACGGAGCAAGTAGTTTGCAGACAGATATGATGATCGAGTGCTATCGGTTTCTGATGTTCGCACAAGGAACGCGCTGTATATTTGGTGAGAACGTTGCCATTAATACGCCAGATTCGAGGTTCGGGCTTCTTCGGAGTTTACCACTACTCCAAACTTAACATTCCCCCCTGTGACCTCCGCCGAATGGAGAAATCGACGAGGAATAACTCACTCGACGAAGAAAGTACGGAGAAACCGAACAATCCCAAAAAAAAAAAAAAAAAACCCGCGAAAGGATTCGGCTCTTCCGTTTAATCGCGTTCAATTTTTTAATCTAGGCAGAGAAATTGACAGGGGTTGCGCGGGGATGGGTTTTTGGAATAGGATCGCGTATAGAAGAATCGCCGTTTCGACTCGGGATAATTAAACTATCCGTCCCTATTCTATTTTCTTGGTATGTCGATCACGTAACTCAATTTCTTAGCAGCAATTAGAGTTTCTTGCAGGTTCGTGGGTTGGGTCGTTTTTTAGAGGGGGTGAGTTTTTCAGCGGGAGCAGCTGCCGTATTTACGAGTAGTTTTGAACTTGAGCGGCGTTGGAGCGGCAAGAAAGCAGCGAGAACCGGAAATGAGGTCACTCGCCACGCGTGGTAAATCGGCCGAGACGACACACAGGGTGGTGCGTTCGCAATCGGCCCCTCTCTATCAGCTGCAACTCGCAGAAACGATAACACCACGTGGCGGCCATATTGCCAGCGGCAAAACCTTGGGGTTTCCTGCAATTCGCTTTATGCCGTATTTCCGGCAGATGATCGTTAACCTTATCGTCCGCCACCTACGCAAACTTTCAGTTAACTCGAATGGAGGCTCTCTCCATGCTCTTGACGATCCTCTCCCCTTCCCACCCCACCCCTCCTAATTAATCGAACAAGTTCGACCCGTGCCTGAAAATTTCTACAGTCGCATAATTTATCGCAGGATTCCCCGATTTGCGAGAACACTCGAGTTACAGAGGTATATCTCCTTCAGGATTCTGCAGGAGATTCTACAGGATCCCCTTAAGGCTCCCCCACTCCCCGCGGGGGTGCTGCGTGATAGACATAGACGCGTTAACAAATGGATTGCCATTTCCAGCCCCGCTATTTACCGTATTAGGGAATAATGCCACTTATCGACTCCGAGTCGCTTCGGAGTATGATCTTAGGAAATTAAGGAGAAAATTAAGGCGGATTAGCAGCTGAGCCCCTTGAGCATCGCCTTAATGCGAGTCTCTGTTCGGATATGGAACGTCGAAATTTGTGGCCGCTGACTCTGTGTGCACGCGCGTACGTGTGCGTGTGTGCCGATGCATTTGATCTATCTAATGAGTAAGATCGATCTGCGAAATTCCTCCTATTCTGTGTCTGCATTCACAAACGTCCCTCGCAGCCCCCCGCTCTAATTGTAATTAGCCCGTGACACGCAACTAATTGATTTAATTAATCGATCGCGGTTACACGTGATTTTCGCTACCACCGCAATCTGCACCGCGAACTAATTATTGTAAAACACTCCGCGAGTATAAATCAGGCCGTTAGCAGTTCCCGTTGGACTAGCGCGAAAAAACAATTCATTTTCCTCGGGGTAATCAGAAGGGTGGAGAACTCGGTCGGCTGAACGGTACACAGAGTAGAACCGAACCGAACCGAACCGAACCGAGAGTCCAATCGAACAGGACGGAACGGAACGGCGCCGTCAAGTTTTATGATTTCCCATTAATTTCCCATTAGCGCGTTGACTTTCCGCTATTTTCGCAAGGTTTTGATCCTGGCACACCCTCGTCTCTCCCCTACAGGCGTGTTGCAGTATCGGAGAATATCTTCTCGATGCGCGCGCGCGCGCGCCGACAATAAACATCCCCTTTGACGGACCGACTCGATTTTTCGGATTTTCCGCCGTTGGCCCGCGTTTTCGGCCTCCGAAACTTACCCTCCCCGGGGGACCACCGGCGGATTAGCGCGTGTGCGAAGCGGTCCCGCGAAAGGTCGTACCCTCGCTTAATTGAAATTTCTTGCGACCCGAGTCTCTTTCTCCCCGGCAGAAAGAAACTATTGTTTCCACAAAGTTTTTCTCGGGCAAATTGAAGTTTTTCCTTGAGCAGCGCGACAATTGAACGCCATCTGCGAATTTCTAGCGTGCTATCGGGCCACTTCAGCCACCACCTGTCGTTCTAATAAATTTCGCCGCCACGCCCAGCATCCCCTGCCCCCGAGTCTGCCCCTACCATGGTCCCGTCCACTTTATCGTTCGTTAAGATAGGCCCCGTGATAAATTTTGCGATTTGCCGAATTTCTTCCCCCATCCCCGATTCCCTGCCCAGGTCGCTTCCCCTCCCACTTCCGGCGAATCCACTCGTCAAGCCGCAAACGCGACCGCGCATCCCCTCGCACTCGCGCGCCTCGTAAGGGTAGGTCAAAACGATCGACGACGATCCCCGTCAATTTTCCGAGGGAAAAACGTCGCGGATCGACGATCCTTCGACGAGTTTCTCACCTTCTCGATCTCCGGGCTCCCTCTCCACCATTGTCTCTCCGCGCAATCGTGCATAATTTTTAATTACGCGGTCCTGTTCCCGGGAGGATATTTAATTCTCCACGCCAGAACGTATTATAGCTCGAGAATGAGTTTTGTATTTCATTAGGCGCGCGCACACATGCGGATCTAGGCGCATATATTTTCTTGACGGCAGTAAACTAAGCAGTGACCATCTGCGGTTTTGCGGAGCGAAAATCCTCGTCGGTTCTTCGTAGCGCGCTGGTCGTTACCGGAGCGTAATTCCTGCCGGAGGCCGCGTTCTACAATCAGCCAGATATATTTCAAAGCTTCCAGGTGACAGGTTTTCTGCGAAGAGGTCATTATCGCAAAACGCTCTCGTTAGATTTTTCGTAATTCCCGAGGTGGCTCCCCGGCTGTTTCTCGAGGCGAGCAACAATGGACACCCGGGCAGCAACCGCGGGACTGCTGTTGGGCCTAACTGGACAGTCGGACTCTGGCGAGTTCCGGTTAAAGCGCTTCTCTCCTATTCTCTCATTGGCAAATGCGCGTAGGAAGGGGAGTCGCGGGGCTCCCCCGATATAAATCAACGGAGGAGCACGCATTATGCACTTTCGTTTAAATCCTTGGCCGGGAGATTCGTGAAGAGGATCTAATGAGGTAGGCAGGCAGGCAGCCAGGCAGGTGGGCAGGGAAGCAAGTAGGCAGCCAACACAGGCATCTTTGAGGAAATTGCAATTTCCCCTGATCGGCAAAAAGAAGAGTACGATGGACGCGCGAGCAGGAAGTACTCAAAAGGACCTCGTAATTCAGCTTAACTGCTATTTGCTGGTGGTACGCGAGATAACACAGCGAACAGGACCCGTTTCCTCGTGTTCCTCGCCAATACTCCCGGACTCGTCGTCGTCGTCGTCGTCGTCGTCGTCGTCGTGCTCGCTCTCCCCGGAATGTCGGCCCTAAGTACCCGGCAGCTGCGGTTTTGCGCACCAGAAACTCCCAGTCTTCTTACTAGCCTCACCATAATCCTGCCGCTCCCCGCCACTTTTGCTCGGATTCGTCCGAATGTGTCGAACTGTCGATTCGCTCCCGGAAACACCTCACACCCCCGTTAAAACCTCGGGTTTCCCCGAGCTCCGAATCTCTCGGGCCGGATCCGGACTGGCCACTAATGGCTTCGCGGGAGACTCCGGGTTCATTAATTTCGAGGAAAAATGCGAAAGGACCCTTCCAACACCGTGAACGAACGAGAGTATCCGAGTGTCACTTGGCTAACTGAGACCGGGAGCGAGGGGGAGGAGAACCGTTCATCCGTTTCCGTGGATGTCGCCGGTTTAGGTTAGGGGGTGGCGGCGGCGGTGGTCTTGCACCCCCGCACGGAAGACCCGTAGCTTGAAAATTGCCGAATGGCCACGGTCGCGAGAGTAAAATGAAACAATGAGGGGAAATCCGATATCAAGCCTGCAACTGACATCCGGGACGAAGGTATTAATTCCGAGCGAATATACTCGAGTTTGTCCAAACGCTCATGTGAATTCTGTCGTCTAGCCGAACGCTAGTTGTCAATATCATTCCGTCACTTGACGGCTAAAAATATCCAGTCGACACGACACGGCGTAACACGCGAATCGCCACATGCAATATTCACAGGCCCCTAAAAGCAAAATGGAGTCTTCGCGAATGACGCGCCCCGTGGAAATCCAAGGGACCGGTACCCTCGCGCCACACCCCCGCGCGGCTAGCGATATTATATTTAATGATCGAACGTAAATCCCAAATCCCCATGAAATAACAATGACGCTGAACCACCAGCTGTGGTAGCGGCGGCGGTGGTGGTGGTGGTTGCTTGCTTCCATCTCTGTGTTTCGGACACCCCCTGCCCGGGGGTGGTCCAGAGCGGGTTCTTTGAAAATTTCATCAGTGGAGCACGCGCGGGGACCTTTTTAATCCGTTTCGATCAAATTCTTTCACCGGAAGAGGGGAAGGAGCAACGACGTCGATTTACCTCGCCAGTTGGCTACGGGGGGTGGGGTCGAAGCAGCGTCAGTTAGTTTCATGAAGAGGCACCGGGACGAAATTGCCATCGGCGGCAGGACACGCTTCATACATCCTAACATCCGACGGCAATTCGCGGTTTCGCAATAGCCGCGCCTTTGCCAATGGCAATTCCTATTGGACATTATTTGCGGTCCCGGCATTCCCGGTATTCCACCGCGGCTACTCCGGGTACTCGTGCGTGCCTGAAAACGCAACCCCCTGCATTTCTGCACGACACCACGATGCTTCCGATAATTCCATTGGACTTGGATGAATTGCGAAAGTCACGTGGTGGTCGCTGTGGGCTCGACGAATTCCCTTCTCCCTCCCCGTCAGCTTTCTCTTACATTGCGCTAATCGCAAATCGAGGGTATCGTTAGGACCGAGGGTCCCGGTCCATTTATCCGCTCCAATTGAGCGATTCTACTCGAAATTTTATTCCTCGGAGCACAAGTTACTGGAATCATCCCTCCCACCCACCCTCTTCGCCCAACTTTTCTTGGAAACCCTTCTCTTGGTCTTTCTGCTTATCTCTCTCTCTCTCGTGGTTTCTCTTTTTCCTTTTGCGAGTTCTCGAGACTGTCGAGGAATTAACGCAACCCTCGCGACGAGGTCCCTCGTTGATTAATGTCGGGGGTGTCGCGCGTCGCATATCTCGGCTAAACCGAAACATCCCGGGGCAGCTGACTGGGGTTTCGACTAAGGCCGACAGACGCGTTTCGCCATTTGGCCATCGTCGTATTCCTGGTATTCCGCGAGGCATTCGCCAGCACGTATTTGCGCGAGTCTCCGTTTGTTCGGCGCAGCTCTCTCCGGGGCTTCGCGATCGATGAGGGGACTCGCTCGACAACCCTGCGGGACTCGACGAATCACGCTCGATTCTCCGCAAATTAATCGCCCGCACATCCCTAACCCCCTAATTGACCCTGACGTGCAAGACACACCCGCGCACTTTGGCAAATAACAGCGCCAGGTCTCGGAAACTGGCGGCGGCGGCGGTGGCGGCGACGGCTGAGGTCACCGCGTCGTCGTCCTGACCCCGTCGCGAAAATCACGAAAACCGACGGAATCAACGATCGAAAAATGGCAGAGAGAGAGAGAGAGAGAGAGAGAAAATCAGCAGGGGAAAATCGAAAAATTCTCTCGATCCTTGACCGTGGAAGCGAGAGGAATAAGAAGAAAGATCATTCTCCGGTGGAAAGGGTGGTTCGTGTAATCTTGCGGAATTTCTTTTTTAGCGCCGGTTCCATCAATCTCTCCCCCACTTATTAGCCTTCGAGAGGCAAGATAAAGTACTCCGCGCTTGCAGAGCAGGTAGTCGAGTAATTTAATGCCGGGGAATCCTTTGCGTGAGATAAATTTTTCTTATGTACAATTCGTGGCCGCGCCAACGTGGTGGAGGGCGAGTTCCACCCTACGCAGCCCCGCTATCCCACCAGACTTCCTTCCTTCCTTCCTTCCTCCCTTCCTCCCGGGTATTTTATGAAAATTCCAATTTGTTTCGATTATGGGCAGCCCGCCGAGAGAGAGAGAGAGAGAGGCAGGCGCTTTCACCGGATGTGAATTTAAGGCGTCGCGCGCGATAAATTAATTTCGTTTGCTCGCCATGGGCATTCGGCGGAATTCTCTCTGCTTTCTTGAATTCCTGAATATATTGAAAAATGCATGCGGGGGCGCACGTTAAACCGAATACACGATTCGGATGATATATGGTAAATCAATTTCAAGCGAGATATATAACCGCGTGTGCGTTCCGCAAACCGAATAAGCCGTAATGCATATATTATGGAAATCATGTCCGACGTATCGCAGCATCTAAACTAATTGCTTCGTATTCCCGGAGTTTTTGCACATGGGAAATAATGATTCGCCGCTGAAAAATGGCGTGGAAATCGTTAAAAACCCATAGATCCAGTGCGCACGAGGGACCTCTCTGGGGCTCGAAAAATATTTAACCCTTTTAACCCCCGACTATTTCAATAGTAGGGCTATCGGTTTACGGTGAAAATATTTTGGATTTCCTGGAGTGCTTTTCCAGGATTCAGCGATTTTCAAATTCAGGAGGGACACTCTGATCCCCCTCCGAGTATGCTCGTGTGCGTGCATGTGCGTCAGATAGAGAAGGAAGGAAGGGAGAGAGAGAGAGAGAGAGAGAGAGAGAGAGAGGTTTTGGATGAATTTCGAGGAAGGGCCAGCGAGAAAAGTTTTTCCAGCCTGTCGAATATTTTTAGACATTCAATACGCTCGGTTACCTGCGACGAAAGTGGTCGGTCGCGAATCCTTGCGGTTCTTATTAAATTTCACTGCTGTATTACGTTACTGGACCACGGCGGAGCTGTGACATTGGTTTTGCAATAAAATCGCCTGCTCGAGTATTATGTAGCCGGTGTTTGAAAATCAATCGAGTCTCGCGGCTCTCCGAAAAAAATCTGACTTTGATCAAACTCTGTGTGCGTGTGTGGGCTCGTTCCCACAGAAAATTCGAGCGAGAGAAAATTAATCGAGCGTTCCAAGTGGTTTTCTTCTCGTCCGTTTCTCCCTTTTCTTCCTCCCACTCATGCGTTTCTTCTCCTCTTATTTTCGCAGCTTCGACGAGACGAAGATGGACAGCTCTCCGTTGGCGAGCGTCGCCGAGGTGGTTCCAGGAAACATCAACGAGGAGGAAGTGACGTCACTGGAGGAAGCAAAGACGGTGATCGCGGCTCTTCGAGCGAAGCAGAGGGCACAGGCGCACCAGATGCTCGCGTACAGGAGGACCCTGAAACTCCAAGTGAGTACTCTCATGCTTAATTTTATTCGCGCAAAAAAATTAACCCCACAGAGAGATTAGTTTAACCCAACAAGAATCAGAGATGCGAGTAGACAGATTTTATTAAATTAACAAATTTTTGTCGGTGAAATTTTGTCCGTGTGATATATCTCTCGATTGAAATTCCTTGGAAATACTTTTTCTAAGGAGGGACAGCACTTTTTGTCTTTCGAAGATCGGTTCGGCAGTTTTTGGAGCGCTTGCTTTTAGAGTTGCGAAATTACCAATCTCGCATTGGCGCGAGCGAGAGAAATTAAAATGTTTCCAGAGTTCTTATACTTTTATTTCCCTCCGTCCATTTAATTCCGAGGCTCCGATCGAATAGCCTGCAAGTGGATGTTCAATTTCCTGCACTTGATATCCAGATGAAATGAGTTTACTTAACGAAAGGGTATCGCGTGCTATTTTAATGCGAAATCTGGGAAAGGGTGAACGGTCGGGGGCGACAGGGGAGTAGGATGGGCTTTTTACGAAGTACAAAGCTCGGTTAAGGGGCTGAGGACTTCCGGCGCAGTTGGGGATCACGTGACGCGACGTGGCGTCGCGTGAGTAGCGACGATTTCGATCCGTCCGCTCCGGCAAAAAGAGTGTTTGCGAATTTAGTGGCAGCCGAAAGTAATTGGCTTCGGTCGGCGAGGAGAAAGGGGGAAGGGAGCCGTCTCTCCTCGAAAATGCAGAGGCCAAGACGACGGAGCGGACGAACTGCCGGAACTAACGATTCCCTAGGAATTTCTGCTTTGGTTCTCCGTCAGCCCCGAGCCGATCTGAGCTGAGCGGAGCCGAGCCGAGCGTTTTATTTCTGGCGACGCGCGGGACCAAGACCAAGACCAAGACCAAGACCGTCGTCCAACGCGTTACGCACTGATTCACTCGAGGCATCGAGGAAATCGGAATCAACGGACTTTATCGATCGGCAATTCCTCGTCGGATACTCGTCTTCCAGTTTTTCACTCGCGCTCCGTCCAGTTTTCATTCGAACGGTTTCCCGTCGCACCGCTGGAAAATCACAACCCCGACGGTCTCTTCCCGGCGTGCCCCACGCTCTCGAAATATCGTGGAAATTCGAAAATTTTCATGAAAATCCACGCGATTCTTGTTTTTTCGCGGCTTTCCTTTCAACGTCCTTTGTCCTTTGGCCCTCGCTTTTGGAATGTTATCGAGAGGGGTAAAATTTTCATTTGTCGAGCGATTTCCACCCCTTTTCCTCCCTCGTTCTCCTCCTCCCACTCTTGCCTTGCGCAAGTTCCCCGCGCTAAAGCTGAATTAGGATAATAGCGCTGATTTTCTGAACGACTTGGCGATTTGAGGGCAAAACTGAAAGTTTCGGAATGACTTTCGGTGTTTGTGTGTGTGTGCGCGCGCGTCCGGGAAGGATAATCAATTACCATCGGAGTAGTTGGCGAATTATCGAAATTTCGCAGTCGCGTTAGAATGGCATATTTACGCGGGAGCCTTCGTGTCTGGGAAGATTGCGCCGGTGCTGGTTAGCGACTGCCGGATTCCCACGCAAAAACCGATCTCATCGCGAAATTGCAGGCTTCGGCGAAAAATTCTCAGAGTCACGAGGAGCAAACTTTTACCGGATTAATTTCAGCGTTAAAGAGATGCCGAGTTCAAAGTAAACTGTCAGTACGCTGGAAGCAGTTAGCGAGAAAAGTTTGTCCTTAAAATAGGAGTAGGTAGCAACCAGCCAATCAGCCAGGTAAGAAGCCCAAAGCTACGCATTTCGATGGATAAGAAACTTCTTCGATCGAACACGCGATACTTTTCTATTTTTCTCAAGATTACGAGAACTTTTCTCACAGAGGATAAGGGTAAGGGGGTGGGGGGAGAGTTTCCCTCGACCAGAGTAATTATTTCAAGTATTTGGCTCGTCATGCAAAGTCCTGACGGCTAAAGGGACGCATGGAAATGGCAAAACTATAGTAAATCCGGATATTCTTGGCTTGTTTACCGAGGGAGGAGTGTATTTTCGGGACTTGAGCCGAAAAACGTACGAAACGTCCAAGCGCAACGAGAAAAGTGCTCGTAATATACCCTTGTCATAACTTCAAACGCAAACTTTGCAGCTGCTTTCATATTTCTTGAGTCATTTCTGTCAAAAAGCGACAATCGCTCGGAATCTCGCGGTATTTATACACCGATGTCGAAAAAACCCTCTGTCGCCCCCCCGGGTCCTCGTACGGACTCGAGTGTTTTTCCCAGTTTCTCTTTTTTCCTCTCCTCCACTGACCCTCTTCTCTTCTCTTCTTTTTCCTACTCTTTTTCCACGGACAGAATCGCGATCGAATCACCAACACCGACACACCACATTTTGCGCGTGGAGAAAAAGAAAAATTCATTGCAACGAGAGAACTGTATACGGGAGAAAAATAATAAATGGAGAAGACACGAGGAGGGAGGGCGAGCGAGTAGGGCAAAATCAATGAAATTTATCGACAGGGAAAAATCCTCGGATACGTCTCTCCCGCGGAAAGTTTCTTTCGCTAAAGTTTCCTTCTGCTGTTTCTTCTTTCCCTACTTCCTTCCAGTGACCCCTTCCTATCTCTCTCTCTCTCTCTCTCGCTCTTAGACCGCGTGATTAGCAAAGAATTATGATTGAGTGAAAAACCATGAGGGGCATTAGAGAAATTGATCGGTGTTACTCGTCGAATTAAATCGCTTGTGGTACACGCGTGCCGAGGAAAGCTGCAGGAGATTATCTTGGCTATGAGCCAATGGTCGAAGGAGGAAAGGCAAGTTGGATACTCGTCGAGTGCAAGCTGGAAATAAAGCTAGGATAATAATTTTATTCCGTACGTAGTATATAGTTCACGTGGGCGACGCACAGTTTTCGGAGCGACCATAATTTTTCGGCGTCAGCATTTTTCCCCAAACCTTGCCATGGCGAATATCTGGCGAACCATGAAAATTTATTAGCCAGTGTGCGATATAGCTGAAAAAAATGCCCGGCAAAAATTGTCAAATTTCCATACTGTAAAAGTGCGCGCGTCATCCAATATCAGGGATATATAATTTATATTACCAGCAGGGGATGTTAAACCAGCGGGATCGAGCCACGAGGTGCCCCCGGGGAAAACAAAAGTTAGCAGAAGCGCGAAATCCGTGGGTTTCATGACTTTCGAGGCTCGTCTCTCCCCGGGATAGTTCTCTCTCTCTCTATCTCTCCCTCCCATTTTCTCCGCGGAAGAATTAAGTTTCAGACTAGAGAACCAAAATTAGCACTCGATTAACGCTCTCGGCTTCCTCCTCCTCTTCTTCTTTCTTTTACCGACCCATCGTTTTGGCGGTGCTAGTTAATGCCACGTGAAATTCTTCGGCCGATTAGCCAGAAGACGTTGGCCGCGCCGCTGCCGCCGCTAATTAAAATGCCGGTGTTAATAGATCGCGAATGTTCCGATGCACCCGGTGCATTCGCGGTGCACCGTGCGCACAATGAGTCTCGACCCAACCAACCACACGGATCCCGTGAGATTTCTGCGAGTTCCATGGAATCGCACGAGTGCGCTTGAAACCCACCGTTGATGCATCCTGCGAGCAGTCAGGATGCACAATTGATGCACCGATGATGCACCACGAATGCACCGGGGGGGGTGGCGGCCCCGCGTGTCCCCGCGAATGCGCCGGGAGGAACTCGGTAGAAACGCAATTGGAAAGATGCACCCGTAACTAATGTCCCACACGGGTGTCTACCGATTATGCAATTCCACTCGATTCTAATCCGAAACTGATGCACCGCGCTGCATTCGCCGCTGATTCTCCAAGTCGAATCTGAAACTGACGCGCGCATCGTAAATTCAACAACTGCGGACTGACTCGACGATCGAAAATCCCTCCGGAAAATCAGTGAGGAAAATTCTCGGATAACGATCCTCCGTGGATACCTGGGTCCCGTTCCGTCGCTCGTTGCACCACCACCATCACCACCACTCGTCCCGTCCCTCGCGACCACCAGAGAAAAGTGGAGAAGCACGCATCGTTACTTAAGAGATAGTACCGGCCACTTCCGATGGGAATAAATAATTGAACTTCGAGACGTCCGAGTGATCGCTGGGGATTTAGCGAGAAGATACATCGATGATGTACCAGCAGGAAGGTTGCGGAGGAACACGACTGTGCATTGAGAATGCACCACGAATGCGATGAGGAAAATGCACGCATCGCTAATATCCTGCGCGAACTGCTACCGGTCGTCGTTGCATATAACTCGAGTCCGCAGCTGATGCACAGCTGATGCACAGCCGGAGTAGTCATCGTTACCCGACTGCACCTGCATTCTAACTAACTACCTGCACCAGGAACGCGGCTCTACAATTTCATTGAAAGATTTCGCATATTTCATGATAATGAGGAAACGTACACGAATAACCCATTAAGGATCTCTCCCCCTCCTCCCTCGACCGATCGCTTATTTACATCTCAGGAAATTCTTCTTTTTCCGAGGACCTTCTGTGGCTCCGCTGCAGTTTCTTTAAATGTTAATAATCGTTAAGCGGCGACTCATCCGCGATTCTTCGTAAATTGGGCAAAGTTGCAACAATGAACGCGGGGACAGGCTGAGAGGGGGGATGGAAAAAAGGAAGAAACTCTATCAACGAGTCGTGTTATCGCCCGATGTTAACTTTACCTTGCAAATAGCTGGTGTGGCTCCTTCTTTTTGTCTATCATTTTGCACTGACCAAATTGATTATTTTAATTACCTATGGGAGAACTATTAATTAATCACTCTTACTGACAGCATGGAAAGTTGCAAAGTTCCGACGCGCTATTAATCAATTTCTTTTTAGGTAACGCTAATTACTTATTGATGTTAGCCATTATTAATTGTTATTACTATTGATTATTTTTTCGGCGCGTCTCCCAATGAAATCCCTTTCAATTAAAGGGGATTAATCGAGCTTGTTAATTATTCCACTTTGTCACGGGTTTTTCTTGTGATTCTAATTGATGGATCGGCGAAGGTTGAAAAGTTGATTTTCGCTTGTGGTAAACTGAATTCTAATAATACTCCGCCATCATCGGATTCGCACATTTTCTACGGCAAAGCGGAGACTCGCGTGTGCTTCGCGTGCGAAGAAAATAAACAAAACTAATTTCTCTGGGATTCCGAAAGAGGGTGGGAAAGAAAGGGAAGGGAGCAGAAGAGAAGGGATGAGAGGCGGTAAATGTCTTTTGGCCT
This sequence comes from Sclerodermus sp. 'alternatusi', assembly GCA_037305995.1. Lineage (NCBI taxonomy): Eukaryota > Metazoa > Arthropoda > Insecta > Hymenoptera > Bethylidae > Sclerodermus > Sclerodermus sp. 'alternatusi'. Next base: position 2,566,191 of record CM074553.1, read on the forward strand.
TTGCCAGGCCTCGACAGCATCCTTCGACGTTCTCGTTTATCCATCAATCCTCAAAGAAATTTTTCAAAGAACCGTTTATCTTCGACGATGCAGCTCGCGAGGAAATTTGCATGGATTTTTTCTTGGTTTTTGACTCTCGGGTCTTTGGTCCTCCCAGCATTAATATTCAGCAGTTTGCGCATCGTGTCAACGAATCCAGCCGTTCACCCATCAATTCCGCTGAAATTTTTTCGAGTAATCGTCGCTGCCGCTAAGTATACGCAGCTTCGATAAATCTGCGGCTTGTCCGATGCTCGCAGCTCGAAGCCCGAAACCCTCCCGGTAAAATTGGCAGCGACGCGTAACAAGCCTTCACGCCTCCCATCTTAAGATATATGTGTTCCTTCCTCCCTTCCTCCCTCCCTTCCTTCCTTCTTTCCTCGTTTTCTTCCTTCCCTGCAAAAATCTTCCACGCAAGTTCGCAGTGAAATCACGTTAAAACGATCCATAAATGTCCCCGTTAATTGGCTCCGGCGTAATAATCGCAAAAGTCATTACGGGCCGGTGCGCGGCGGGGAGGGAAGAAATTGGAGAAATAACAAAATTCACCGATTCTAATTGACTTATTTAAATCGGCTTTGGCTAAAGTGACGTTGATGGGGCATTGATGGAGACTTCGTTTCGTAATACGATACTGCTAAATGCTCGCAGCACTCAACAGGCTTTTAGTCCTTTCGCCTAGCTAATGAGCTGTTCGACGCGTGTCCACGAGGATCCTGTAACGTAGCTGACATGGGACTGATCAATTATTAAATTCCATTTTAGCAGTTCGTTGCAATTTTATGCACGGTTCACCGGAGAGACCATCGTCGCCCCCGCTACCACCCTAAATTGAATTCGTTCCCTCCTACCCTCAAAAAGTTTCGCACACCATCGTCGCATATTCCACAAGCGAGAAAGGAGCGTTACTCGCGTTTGCCCGATATATTTCTCGAAATTTCAGAGAGTCCAGTGATCCTTGAATTCAGTTTGGTGAGAGGAGGGCAGTGTGTGGGGGGAGGGAGCAATCGTGAGAGGAAAACAGATGAAAAGGGGAATGGAGATGGGGATGGGGGCGAGGATGGGATATCCGAGGAGGAGGAGGTGGAGGACGATTCGATCGAGACTCCTCGAAAATCCTGTAACAGGATAGCATTAAACGCGGTGCACTCGCCTAACTAATGAGGTATTCGTCGTGTGTCCAGGAGGATCTAGTAGCGAGACTGACACGGGAGAAGGCCGAGCAGTTGCGGTCGTTGTCATCGCAGTTGCTGCTGTTCGAGTCGCGACTATTGCGGAAGCAGAAGGAGATCGAGGCGATTCTCGCTCAGCGAGAGTCCATTATCCTTCGACAGCAAAGGGTAATCCGGCAATTGCAGAGCAGACTGGCAGAACGCACCACCACCATCCGGGACTCTCCACCTTGCGACGCCCTCGACAGACTCGACAGCCTCGGTGACAGCGATAGCGCCGTCGTTCTTGAGGAAGCTGCCGACGATCCTGCTCCACCAAGGTCAGTATCTCACGATCTTCCTCGGCATCTTCGTCTTCTCACTCTTTCTTCTTTCGCATTCCGTCAAATAACAATAATGGTAGTAATAATTTTGCGCTATTCGATACTCGATGGATCTCCCTTTGATTCCTCTCATCCCCCTTGAGGTATTCCGATGGCGGGTTGGATATTTCAAAGAGGAGGAGGAGGAGGAGGAGGAGGAGGAGGAGGAAGATGGAGAGAAGAAAATCTGATTTGAATTCTGTGTCTCTTAGATTCCGATCGAACATTACCGACGTCACTGTGATCCGTTCCGTTTCCGACGCATTCGAACCGTCGAATAAGTATTCCTCGATGCGTCGCTGCAATGGCTTCCTGCGAAGGCCGGAAATCCTCGAGACTGTGTACTCGGTGGAGGAAGACGTGGACAGCGAGACCAATCAGGAAGCATCCGAGTCGACGGAGAACTCCGAGGGCGGCGAGAAACGCTCGAAAATCTTAGGCAATGGCAAAGGAAGATTGCAGGACCTTTACGGAAGCTTCGAGAGACTCGCGCAAGATCCCGACCCTCCGCAGAGCGAAAGACCCAAAGATGAAAGTCAGCAAGCTCAGGTTAGCAAATAGAAGTAGAACCATCGCGAATCGAGCGAACTTAACGTCTCTCCTGCAAGATCTGCCTTTTGAAATTATTGATGATCTCTTGACATTCTTGCAGGTGACCTATAACAGGGTAATGAGCAACCACAGGTCGGTAACGAAACCTAAAGACGTCAAATACAAGAGGATAAATAAAGCGAAATCCAAAAGTCTCGAGGAACTGCGAGGTCGACTGAGGAATTGGGTGGAAAAGGGAAACAAAATAGCTATTTCTCTAGATCAATCATACGCATGAATTGCTGTACTTGCGAATAAAGTATTTTTCCATTCGTGAACATCCGCACAGGCGTGAAAGCTTGTATCTTTTTAAAAGTTATTCTTCGGCACTGTGTGTGGTGTATTTCATTTGAATTCGAACAGACTTATGTGCGATACAATACTTTTTTTTTTATTGTATCCTGGAGATTGCGCGTGGTCAGCAGTAAGAATATGTACGAATGAGAGCAATTCTAAACTTGTGATATGATTTTGTCTGTAAAACCATTTACTTAGAACTACTATTACGTTTTTTGTACGAAGAAAAGAAAAATCTTTGACAATTTCGAACAAGTCGGAGGAAATAGCCCTGTCTCTTCTTCCTCTTCTAATTCCATCCTAATACGAATAAAGGAAAATGATTTTGGACGATTTCTTTCTCGAGTCTTGGAAAGGGAACATTTTTTTCTTCTTTTGTTCTCGGTAGAGAATATTTTATAATGACACTATTCGGAAAAATACGGCCTTTTTTTCAATAATGCATTCTTTTCTTCTTCTTCTTCCTCTTCTCTTTCTTCTTCTCCTCTCCCTTGTTCTTATTAAATATCTAACTTATGCTGCCACGCTAAACACTTTCACGTATGCCGCAAGAGAAATTAGAGTGGCCTACCGTTTTAGCGTTAAAATTTTAAGCAACTGGAAAATCAAATAAAAGATGCACTACCTTTATCCTCTCAAAGTATGTCCACGTTATTTTGCGTGTCATCAATAATCACGTTGAACCAGAAATATGTGTGCCAATTACAATAAACGTACAATTTGTTTGACGCAACTTAGTCAAGGTGGGCACTAGTAGAGCTTTTGAAGCGAAGTTTCTCTCACTGCATCCTTGCATCCTTAAAAATATGCTCAATTTTTAAGATACCAAACTGTGTATACTCTTATTATTCCACTTTATTACAGATTCATTTTTTCAAGTATTTTGTAGCAAGAGAAATATATCGTATCTGGAATGTATTATTTTTTTATGAACTAGCGTCTTTTTTTCCAAAAGAGAGAGAGAGAGATGTTAGCAAAATTATCTTGGCTTGTAATGTAATTCTTTTTAAATATACCGTTCCCCCCTTTTGTATTTCATTAAAAAGTGTAATGCATTGCATATCGTTGTCATGCCTATGTACATATATATATATATATATATATATATATATATATATATATACACATCGCATAAGAATGAATCTGCATACTAGATAAGTCTCCTATTTGAAATAGAAAATAGTAGGTATGCGTATATTTTTATGTGTGAAACATTGCAAAATTAAAAAGTAATAAAAGGCATTCATCGCGTTTTCAAGAAAGAACAAATATTCGTGTTAAAAATTAGTCTTTTTTACTAACTTTTTACTATATATTCACATACACACACACACACACATATATATATATATATATCCTTCTTCATTATAGGGTCTAGTCTAGTCAAGGAGTTTAAACCAAATATTTCAGATTTAATAAACAGAGACAATCACAATCAAAGTATAAAATATATAATTATTTGATCTTTAAAGAATATTTTTAAACAGAGTTTTAATCACTAATTTTGCTCTATACAATTGTGTGCGTGTAAAACTTAGAAGGAGTTGAAAATGAAAGAAAAGTGAGAAACTTCGAGTTTTTAATAATCTATAAAAAATCGGTAACCGATTAAAAACATAGAAATAAATTCACACAATTGACTAGACCACGTCTTGAAATATTAAAAGAGATGCGATAAAAGATAAAGAGATATTGCTACTTGTACTATCACGCCTATCACCACTATTTTTATAACTACTACATGTCTTACTAAGATTACTACTATCAATCTATTAATCGTTAAGAAAGGTCTGCCTTCTAAAATATCATTTGCTCTTCAATTTATTTTTATCAACTACTGAGAAATAATGCGGAAACGTTTGCTGTAATGTAGCATAATTATATTTATTTTCGATGATATATATACACATACATATATGAATCGACGATTTTAGCGTGATATAATATTGCGTGGCATTTTGATAAAGTTCATTTGCTTTCTTTCACTTGTATCCATCATGAAAGTCTCAATAATTCATGTGTCTTTGCGAGCAAAAGGGTACAAGGAATTTACTGACAATCTGTATTTTCAATAAGAGACAAAGTATTTCACACACTGTCCCTTTGTATATAAAGATTTACTTGTAAAGATTAACTTAAGCATAATTAAGATTATTCGAGGATATTGTGTAGATAGATTTATTGTCGGAATCCATATTAGTGAATTCAGTTTTATGTTCCTGCAAGGCTGATGGAGAAGAACAGCCGCCGTGAGATCTCGTATAGAATCTGCGCGTGCTTATATAAATATATAAAACAAACGTATAATATTCAAGATTATATTGTATTCGAATTTATTAATGACAAAGAGAAATAAAAAGCATTCGAAGTATACATGTACCTGCGTCGTGTGAAATCTTCGAATTACGTACATACGGGCTTCTCGTGATACAAGTATACACGTGGAAATATATGCCTAGGCAATACACATGTGAATTCGATAATAATATTAATTTACACAAAACTGTGTAACGTGTATACCATTGCTTTATTAGGAATCTGTAGACTGCTATTGATATTATTAAGTGGTACTATACACTATTATTTTATTAGTATAAAATTTTAAATAAATTATCCTATCACCTTAAACATCGAAAATTCGATTTTCCTATATGATATTTCTCCTTCTTTTTCTTTCTTTCTCTCACTCTCTCTCTCAATGCTTTAAACATTAATACTTTAATTTATTACATTTATAGTTAATTTAAATTTAATACTTTACATTTTCATATATGCTTTCATATATAATTCACTTTCTATAATTCCTATAGGTAGGTACAGTTTGCATGTGATTTATACTTGAAATATAATTTATATTCTTTCAAAAATATCATGTTTAAACTTTTTTTTTATTTAATTTTTTAAATTGGAGTTTAATTATTATGAAGTTATAATCATAATATTTTGTGAAATTGATAATAATAATACAAGCCAATCAGAAACATTTTTTTTGGCGCCATAAATAAATCCAATATGGTGGTTTTTGGGTTGAAATTCGCAATGTGTTTCAGTCTATCGTTAACTTTAGTTCATAGTTAGTGCTAGCGTAACGAAAACGTGTGTATAAGTTTATTCTTGAAAATGGTTATTGTGTTTTTTCACGGATTATATTTATTAGGAAAATATATTTATACGCGTCTACAGAAAAATAAAATGAAAACTACTGATGATAATAATGTAAATTTAACAAACGAAGGTGTTGTAGCTAAAACTCCACTACAAGAAAATTTACGTATTAAGGATAAAATACGATTTTTTCCACCGGCATATATACAACGGTATAATGCTGTACGAGATGCACTTATGCAAAATAAATATAAAACAAAGTTACGGAAGGTACTTATTCCCTTTTTGTCTTTTAGCATTTAACAAAGATTTTTACACTTTTTTGGGATATATAATTTAATAAAAAATTACTTCAACAGGTTGTTGATTTCGGTTGCTCTGAGCTTAATTTCTTGGTACATTTAAAGAAAGTACCAGGAGTAGAAGAAATACTGTGTGTTGATATTGATGGACCATTTGTACAAAAATTTCAAAATAAAGCTGAGCCATTAACATCAGAATATTTACATCAACGTGATTCTCCTCTAATTATTCAATTATACGAAGGAAGTGTTATACACAATGATAAAAGACTAGAGAATACAGATGCTGTAATTTGTATAGAGTTGTACGTTATTACTTTTAAATACAATTACACAAAGTTCTTTTTAATTAATAATTTCTTGTTTTCCATTAGAATTGAGCATCTCTATGAAGATACATTAAAAGCTTTTCCATCTAATGTATTTGGATTTATTAAACCAAAATTGGCTGTGATAACTACACCTAATGCAGATTTCAATGTTTTATTTGAGAATTTTACTGGTTTTAGACATCCTGATCATAAATTTGAATGGTCACGAAAAGAATTTCAAGATTGGTAAATATTTTTATTTATAGTAATAAACATTGTGGAAAAATTATATGTTATGCAACTAACTGTAACATTTTTAATTCAGGGCAAATGATATTGTAAGTAAATATCCAGAGTACAATGTTACTTTTCAAGGAGTATGCAAAGGCCCAGAAGGAACTGAAGATCTTGGCTGCTGTACGCAAATGGCAGTATTTGAATTACAAACAGAGGTAAACTATAAAGCTCAAGGTGTTGAAGGTTTGTTGAAACTTATATCCGAACATGTCTACCCTTATGAAATTGATAATCGCTCCGACGAAGAAAAAATATTGCACGATGCAACATATTATATTAGACTATTAACTTTTCGACATGTAGAATACCAAGAGGAAATGCCATTAAGTGTTATTATAAATGTTTTACAAAAGTACTGTATTTCTAGTCAAGCGTTAAGAACTATTTTAGAGGAGGCTGGATTTAGGGTTTATGATCATGAGAGAGGACCAATGATAGTTATTCCTCCATCTTCTCTTTTTTCTGAAAGAAGTCCATCACCAAACAATGAACTACAAGACTTGGAAGATTCAGAAATTAACAATGAAAATTGGTTTGATGAAGATAACGCAGAGGTTAATTATGGTAACTCGTTAAGTGATAATGATCAACAAGCTACTTCTTTTGAGGAGTGGCATGATGAAAATTGGGATGAAGAACCTAGCATTGTAATACCACAGAATAACTCTTTTCAATTAAACAATTCTTACTTATTTGATGCTGTTGGACATATGAATGAAACTATTCATAATGTACAAGACAATTTGTTAGAATCTGTATCTGAAAGTGACGATTTTGAATTTTATGATTCGCGTGAAAGAGTCACTGGAGATTTGGATGAAGAATCTGAGAGAATTTATTTAGATGCATTAGATTCACATATATCATCTGAAAGAATCACTGAACAGTTAAATGAACAAGATAGTATCATTATTCCAGAAATGATTAACAATATTTCTCGAAACAATACTTATTTATTTGATGGCGAAAATTTGTCTTCGGAAATACAAGATACCTCAGAATGTGCCATTCAGACATCATCAAATTTAATTGATATTACAAATCATTCGTCAACAAATGCACTTCATGCAAATCATGCCGGTACATCTGCTCTAGATGATTCATTTACGTTTGCTTCTAATGTGGAAAAAAGTGATACACAAAGTAATAAGAAAATATTACACCTTAAAATATTATCAAATCCATTAGTACCATTAGCTACTTCAGCCGATCATTGTCCATCCACACAGAAGATGGATCTTAGTAATAATGATAGTTTAGATAAAGGAAGTTCACCGATTTATAGTAATTCTATGTTGAACAGTACTTTCAATCAGCATGATTCAATAGAAGCGAATGCGATGGAAACTTATAATACCTGTGATCTCTCAGATATAGGTAACGCATCAAATAAAAGTATAAATGATACATGTTTAGATGAAAGTATATCTAGGAAAACTGAGGATTTAAATTTATGCGGCAAAACCTCTTTAACTAATAATGCTAGCAGTACGTTAGATAGCAAACCACAGTATACTAGTTCTCCAAAATTATCTACAAAAAGTAAAGAAACAGGCACTAATAAGAGGACTATTAGTAAGAATATTACATTAGAATTAAATGGAAATGCAAATCTACATAATAAAGAAAGTGCATGTCAAGGGACAATTTTAAGTACAAGAAGTTGTACATCGTTACAGGACGATTACGAAGAAATTGAATTTAAAAAGCAGAAATTGGATGATACACAGAAGAAAAGTAAAGATACATCTTTCAGTTCAAACTCAATTAAAACGGAAAATAATAGTGAAACCACCATATCACATAGCGTATCGTTACCTTTAGAAAAAATTGATTTTAAATTGGAAGATGAATTTAAACCAAGCACTTGTTGCAAAAAGAGAGAAAATCAAAAAAATTTCCCGAAAGAATTCAATATCCAAAGTGATATGATTTCATCGTCCACGGACTATTTAAATGTTAGAAAAAACGCTGGTTTTAATAATAGCAATAATAGTCAAGTAGATACTAGTCTAAATTACCTACCAACAGACTTAAAAGCATTCGAATTTCAATCTACATCGTATATAGCAGAGAATATTAAGAAATTGAATTTTTCTGATATTTCTACTAATTCGAAAAATTTAAAGCCATCCATTTCTGGAACTTTGGAAAACGTGGAAGCCAGAGTTTCAATAGAAAATTTAGAAACATCATCAAATAGCTGGACTCCAGACATTATGGATTCCGGTTATCCAATTTCTGGATCAACGCAAGATATGACGCCTGAAAGTGAGTTATCAAGCATTGCTCCAGATCGAATTTCAGATTCTGAATCGCCGAGTGTTGCTGAAGTTCCTAGGCCAGATTTCGCAGAAGTGATCGAAGTTGAAAATGGGGATTTGGCGAACAATAATAGAGATTTTGAAGGAAATAATATGATAGCTATGGAAATTGAGGCAGATAATTTGGAACCTATAATAAATGAGTTGGAAAATGATCTTGAAAATGAGAATAATATTTTTGCATTACAAAATGGATTTCCCCTTTGGTTGTTAAGAATTTTAGAGCATAATCGTGAAAACAGAGAGCCAGGAATGCCTAATCTTAGAGCAGGTATAATTTGTTAGCATGGTAGACCTCCATACGACAGGAATAGTTTATCAATGATTAATAAGAAAAAGAGTGTAAACAATTTTTAGACAGACATCACCTTATTTCACTAATCTATGTTAAACTAATTCTTGTTGTATAGGGGTCTGCTATATTGATATAGTGGTCTTTAATAAACCAACTGTTCTTATATATATATAATTTACAGAAAATTTACTTATCAATAATGATGAGGAGTTTGATGATTTGGCGGAAGAAGAGGCTAATCATAATAACATTATTTAATATTGGGGATAATTTTTTTAAATGTTTGTCAACACGACTGAAATAACCAAAGTGTATTTATAGTTGTTTGTAAAACGTTTTTCAGGTTTAGGCTGTACTGTATTTCAGCCAATTGGAAAAGTTGGGTACAAAAAAAAACAGTTTTCAGTATTAATAATATAGTGATTGTTTTTCTAGACTATCAACATAATGCGTGTTATAAGTTTTTGATACTGCTCAAAATTTTTGTCATTATATTGTTACATTAAGTATATTTTTTTACTATTTAAAATAGGTGATATATATATATATATATATATATATATATATATATAGTAAGTAATTTAATAAGACAAGTTTTTCAGTTGCTGTGTTCTTAGTGTGTAGTTTTCAGTCGAACAAATTAATTTTCTACCATATTTTTTATTCGTTGTTTAATCTAAGAAAATTTCGTTTCCAAGTTTGATCGTTTTCAAACACTCTTAACTTATATAATTATGTGATGTGTTAAATAATTCTATTTACGACAAATATTACATATCGCATTGTTATAATGATATAAAAATTTGACGAATAAATATTGATAATTGAGTTGCAATGGTTATATAACTTAATCGCAAAGTAATGATAAGTATAATGTTTAAATAGGAATGATATAACAACAGTATTATATGATACATTTCTTTATTTTCATAATAGTGGAATGAAATTACAGGGTGTACAATGGTTTTCGATATTTCTAAAACTTTACATAATTTTGTTAGTAACTTAGTTTATAGTAATGAGTTCAATATTTACAAAAAGCATATATTTCCCATTTATAGTGATGTACGGTGTGATTGTTCAAACTATATATTATATTTTTAAGTTTGACTTTTAACTTTGCCTTTAATTGTTGAATTATTCTATGAAAATAAAAAACTGAAATTATCTGAATGTCAATAAATACTGGGTTTAATTTATTCATGTAATAGATAGAAACAAATGTTTCAGAATGTATGTAATTATTTTAATTTACAGGATTGTTTAACGAAGATTTCAATTCAAGCAAATTAATGCTTAATGATGGCACAAAGTTCAATATGAAATTAATAGTTGAGACTATAATATACATGTAGTTTGAAAAAGTTCATTTTTTTATATAATTGAAGTAGAATAATATTTCTTGGTTAAAATTTTAATTCAGAGATTATTTCAGGGTGCAAAATAATTTTGAAATAGGCTATACATTCTATTCAATTTACAAATCGTGTGTATGCGTGTTTGTTAAAATTTTGATATACAATTGTAATTATATCGGGGAAAAAAATGAAAGCAACACGATGAGTACATGATTCACAATTGATTAACGGCGAATATTAAAATAATAGAATGATTATATTAATAAAAAAAACTATTAACACAAACATTTTTGTTGTTTTTCAGAAAATTATACATGGTCATTTTATAACAAATTATTTATATTGTTAACATGTATAAAATTCATAAAAAATCACGTTTGCGAAAACTCTTTTTCATTCCCTCTCTTTTTAATAGACATTATTATACTTGTAATAATCTCATTACAGAGAGCTTTCTGGAATGTTGGAATTCTGTTCTCACAACACGTGCGTATAAAAAATCAAATTACACACACATATGATATAAATTCATAGAGTAAATTTTGAATGAGAATATTCGTTTCCGTCTTAAGCTAAATTCATACAAAATGTCATGTTCATTTACTTCTACCTACGTAGGTATTTCTTCGAATACTTCTAATTTTAGAAGTTTGTCGAGAACTGTGTTTTTATTGATTTTTTATTTTTTATGTGGATAAATCAATGATAAAAACGAGTCCAACCGTACCTAAATATAATTATCAATAATTATGAATAGCAACGCGAACGAAGGACTTTAAAAAGGAATATGCTAATAAAACAATAATTGCCTAATGAGATAAAGTACTATTCTCAGTATATCATTTTTTTTTGCAAAAATTGATCTAAGGCGAGCAAAATGAAGTGCACAAGTGATCGTGGATACATTATGTTAACTTGCGTGTGTCAACGATTCAAAGTGAACATTACATATAGCTACCAAAACATGCACTGTGTGTATGTGTGTGTGTTAGGTAAAATTCCGACTGACACAATATCTTTTCAAGTTAGCAACAAATATGTTGCTGCTTACTTCCTGTTAAGTATAAAGTTGGATTGTAAATTGCAAAATTCTTGCTCGTACAATGAACAACTATATTAAATTGCGAAATTTATAAAATAAGGATCTTATATATTCATTCAAATTAAATATCATTTGTTACATTTGATAAAATGAATTGAACTATTAATTTTATAAAACTAATATAGCTGTTGATACTGGATTTAGGACTGATAAAGCCGCATGGATTTTGTGATTATCCACAGTGTTTCACACAACTTCCTTTAGGCTTTCGCGATTATCACGACTTTGAGAATGTATTACATGGCGTATATCGGCTCCCGGTGCACTGTCTCTTCTCAGTACACTGGGAGTTATTGTGTCTCGTTTATTAGCTGCCTCTTTTATACTAGATAATGTTTTACTTAACCATGGCCAACTGTTTCGTGCGACTTGTAGCTCCGAAGCGGTTGCATGCAATTGATGAGTGAGATCCTGAAATCACAAAATTAACGTAATCATAACTTTTATATGTTTTCTAGTTAGCTACTTTTTATTGATTTTGTATGAAAGCCATAATGGGGATACCTGATTTCTGCATTCAGCTTCAACGTGTGCCAATTTTGTTTGTGCTAATTCTAATTCTAATTCGCGAACCCTTTCCTGAGCTCGGTGCAGTACAGGATCTATTCTATTTTCTAAGGGGTGAGATATATCAGCTAATATTGTTGATGAATCCATTAAACAAGTTCTACATTTCTCGCATTTAGAAACCTTTGCCTAAAAAATCCAACTTTTTAAGTATGCAGTGCAACATATCGCAGCTTAACTTATTAAAAGTAGCTGTAGACAAGCTTTCATTAATGACTTACGCGTAGGTCACTCAACGATGTTTTTGCAGCATTATAATCATCTTCCAAACGTTGGCATATCTACAAAAATGTTATTACAATACTGCATTTTATTACTATACATTAATATATATAATATATTGATTATTTATAATCTATTTACTTGTTTGTATTCAGCAATAATAACATTACTCCGTCGGTTCTCCGAATCCGATCGCGAAACTTCTCTTTGCAGCATTTCTTTTACTTGAGTAAGTTCTGCTTCCAGTCTTTGCTTTTCTTCTTCATTTCTTGCTATTGTACCTCGCAATTGTTCTACCTCATTACTATATTCATCGGCATTTTCTTGTGCCTCTGTAAAAGAATACAATTAATTGAAATTAATACGAAAACTGTTTAATCAGAAGTGTAATATAATTAAGGCACGAGAAAAGTGAGTAATATATAAGTGTACTATTGGATTTATTTTAAAACGGAGCGACTCCAATTTTCAGAGGCAAAACGTATTGGGTAATATTAGTAAACAGAGCTCGCTATATCCTTAAAATAGGATGCACGTTCTTACATAAACACAATTACAAAGCACTCTTACTCTTTATCATAGTCTTCGCGAAATGACTCATGATTACAATAGCAGTTGAACATTGAGCACAGATGGCTTGACAATTAATTAATACTAAACTCAATTATTATTTAGCTTTGCCAGTGCAGACACCGCAGTCTGCTGTTGCAAAATTCACACTGGCCCATTTTAAGCTGCTGGCACAGCTGTTGTCAGATACACGTGGCCACGTGCTTACTTTCATATAAATATGGTAGATAATATTAATAGACCTTAGTGCTTAACTACACTTTGTTCATTAGGTGAGTATATTCCAACAAACTTAAATTATGTTGATAATTAACTTTTATATTTACACACTACTGCTCTTTAGAGATATCTCTCTTAATATGTTAACTTATCAATTCTTTTAATCAATCGCCTGTCAAAATACCTTTTAATCACTTGGAGAAAATTTGCCATTACCGTGCAATTTAATATTTTTACGATCTTAACTTGTACTCAAGAAAAACAAATGAACCAGTACACGATTATCTCGGAGAGATAAGAAATCATGATTCATTTCTCTCTGTAAGATAATTATTATTAATGTATTTTTCTTTTGTTTTTCATTTCACTTCTTGATTGATGTATCTCTATATTTGTGGCATTACACATAAAACACCTGCCTATTTATATTATTATTTTATTTACCAGCCATAAGATTAGATTTGTTAATTGCTTAAAGAATTTCATGTAAGAAATCATTACAGATTCAAAATATAAAAAGCAATCTAAATTATAGCCAGATGTGTTAGTGACGCGCAGCAGGACAACAAAGGGTAAAAAAGGTAATTGAAAAAACTAAAAAGTACTCTATAATGACAATTTATTTTCAATTTTGCGACAGTAAATAATGTTCAAAGAAAAAATAATACAAGATTTAATTTAAAAACTATATATGGCTGATAAGCGTGATGTACGCGATGATAATCATCGTATAATTACTACATGGCTGTGACTTTAAGTTAGTCGAAATTATTGCTACTTTTCTCGTATTATTTTCATTTATATTACTTTGGTTAATGCAGAAAAAAAACGAAATTTTTTTAAAATTATAAACAATAAAAGTTAAACATTCTTTTGCTCCGTAACAAAATACTTGTAGAAAAACAACAATAAACAATTGTTTATAGCATTAATAAAAAAATCTACAATAAAAACAAGAATAAGAGCAAATATTTTGTCATGAAACTCCAATTTCTTTTTATCATTTAAAAGAATAACTTTATGAAACTTTAAAATAATACAAAAAGAATAAAATTTTTCATTTGTAAAAATACAGTGTACGACTAGATATACACTTAAAAATATTTAACATACGGTAAGGTATGATAAATACTTTATTCAATACATTACATTCTAATAACTGTTTAAGGTTGTAGGTTTTTTAATATTTAAGGTTTTTATATGCGGACGGAATAAAAGTTTTAAAAGCATTTATAAAAAATCAAAGCAATTTGCTATCTTAAAAATTTCAGGCGCGTATTTTACTTTCGATATATTATAACATTTCTAAAAGACTTCTATTCCGTAATTTAACTTTCACTTGTGTAGATTTAAAATACTTTTGATTATATTAAATAAATACTACTTAGGGATTTTTTATAGATTTTACGAAGAAATAAATACTCTAAATAATTTGTAAGGGAGTTATTGCTTTTAAGTGGAATCACACATAAAATATGAAATTACCTTTAAAAGTCATAAATTCTGCTTCGTATTTCTTCAATTTCTTCAATGTAATTGAACAAGCTAGCTTCATAACATAACGGGACACTTCTTCGTTCCGACAGCGTTTTGGTAAGTGCACTCGAAAATACTTTAATATACTTTCGAAGTCAAGTTGTAGTAACTCCTTTTTACATAACTGTAATTAAAAGTAATAATATTTTAGGAAGATATATGTGTAATGAGAAGCGCGAGGCAATGGCAACTATTAGCTATTTCACAATTCTTACCATCAATAAAGCGAGAGCTACTTGAAACAAGGTATCCAATCCTTGCAAGAGAAAGACGTCTAAGATATGGAAAACAAGATAAAGTGGAAATCTCGCCGTAAATAAGGTAAGAAACCATTGTGCGGCAAACATGTGCGTTTCTACGCCGCGATCACAGAAGTGCTTATAAAGTTCTGGCAGTTGATCCTGTTGGAATTATATAACACTTGTTTGCATGCGTGTTTGATTAATATGTTTAATAAATGATTTTTTTCATATATGCAAAACTGACCTCTATTAGCCGATTAAGTTGATAAAATCGCATGTGAAGATTGTCAAATCGGTCCTTGTATAAATCCCGCAATCCGTAATCGTACATTAATTTGACTAAGACACAAAATGCTTGTTCTTCAGGCATCTATAAACGTATTAATGGATATCAGTAAACTAAATAAATATACTCTCATAGTGACTGTTACTATTTCGCTTACATGTAATAGTAAACTGGCAACTAGAAAACTAAGTCCCTGACAATATCCAACTTCTTCATCGTGTATTGCGTATGCTTTGCTTATTCTGTACAATGAATCTTGACCTAAACCACCAGTTTCTTTAAAATAATCGTGTGCTGGAAATGTTCGATTGATATCTCTTAGAATCACACTTTCACAGCTACTCTCCTAAATTAAATAAGTCCCATCTTAATTCACGATTATCCAATACAAATTAATTCACTCATTATTCTTTAGTCTATATTCAAACCTTTGTGATGAGATTCCTATATTTAGCCATCATCTCTTGAGAATTATCACAATTACTTAAGCGTTGCCAAACTTCTCCTCTTAAAGCTTCCGGTATTCCTTGTTTCGTTAATTTTATAAGAAGTTTCGGACGTTGTTCATTGACTTGCCAACTATCTAATACTTCTGCCCAATTAGCTAATTCACCCGCTGAACAGTCTTTCGAGACTTCACCAGTACCACTTAGCATAGGTTCATCACCATCTAGTACAAATTTACTTGTTTATAAATGAACTTTATTGCATTCATTTATATGTACCATAGGCCATTTAACTTACCGGAATCAATTTCTTCTTTTGGAGTAAGCGTGTCAATGCTCGATAAAGAAGGCGATCTGATCAAAGAAGCCAAATTAAGTGCAAGGTTCAGTCTGTTTCTATCCAATTCACCTGATGTTTCAATTGTTTGCACTTCGTAATGAATTTCATTACCATCTTGCGGTATTACCTAACAGATTAATTGATCGGAATAAGCACTTACTAGAATTATAATAAATAACAGTAAAGCTATTAAAGCTATAACTTGAACTTTCTATTTCTTACTTCTTTTGAATTCAAGTAGAACTGCTGTACAAGATTTCGTTTGTTAAAGTACCAAAATCTTTCATTTTGAGGGTAAACTTTTACTGAAGTTTCGATAACAAATCTAACCGGTTCACGAATACCACGAATAACAAGATCAACGGCTACCGTCATAAATATTTTACCCTCTCTAGGGGTTTCAATGTTAAGTGTTTCTAATGCAGGATCGGCTGGATCCCATTTACCGCAAATATTATAGCACTGCTTGTCTTGTACGATAGGTCCTGTGTTTACTTCCTATTAAAAAGCACACGTGATAGTTTTTTATATATTATTAATAGCTTATACACATAACAATCAACAATTTTTACCATTTCAAGTAATTGCATGTCGCTGTGTTTCACATTTCGACCGGGACTGACAAGAACTCCAAAACATCTTTCTACCTCTAACGCTATACCACCTTCTTTACTGGATACCTGTTGTATGCTTAAACTAACTTGCTTCGAGACATTGCTTCGAAGTTTGAAGCAATTTCTATCTTTCGGAACTACACTAAACGATCCTTTTCCATCTTCTTCCTTTATTTCCATTGCTACTTCAAAAATGAAAACTCTGGAATTGATCTTATCACCACCAGAGTTAAACCCATTAAAATCACTGCCAGTCAATGAACTTGTCATTGATCGAGGAATTCGATGAAAAGCTTTTGAAAAGCACGCCGATACTTGACCCACCTTACAAGATTGAAACGAATGTTATTAAAATGGAGCAAAAAATATATATATGTATGCAAAGATAAATATATTTGAATAGGTATTTAATCACTTACTGCCTCCAATATATCACAACGAAAAACATGACATTGGAAGATAGCAGATTCTTGAGTATCTCCATGAGACCATGTAAAAGCAAAACACGCAGCACACGAACCAGTGTTTTCGCCACGTGCGTAAAATAAAATGCGCTGTACTTCATAATGGGCAATTGGCTGCTGTGTTGCTGCATCGTATAATCTATTACAATGAATAATGTAATTAAAAATTTAAATAATAAACTGTGCGATTGTTGCATTTTAATTACTCACATAACAGAACCTTGAGAACTACTAGGAACAGAAACAGAAACTTTTATTCCTATATTAAGAGATTGTTCTGCATTCAATATAGTCATATTACGCTGTATTTCACATTCTGACTTTGGTGCATTTATTGCCGCAGCTCCTAGGTATGTTACTCCATTAAATATTGTACATTCTTGTTGGACATTTGATAAAGCACTCAGTTCTAAAATAACCAATAATGGATTATATTTATGTGCATTTAATAAATAATAATTTTAATTTAAAATGTAACTCACTCAATTCATTATCTTCATCTGGATTAATTAAACTGGGCTTCTCTGTTGGAGACACACATGGACTGACATAAAATTTACTTTCTCCAACTTTCTTTGTCTTTTGTTCAGTATGAGATGCAATACTAGTATCTTTTATGTCTTCGTAACCTTCCATCTTTGAATCTTCTGCTAAAATCTAAAATTTGATACAATGAACAAATGAAAGTACAATAAAAAAAGGAACAATTGTTTTACTGAATTGAGACAGGAAACAGAAATTATTCTATTTCCATTTCAAGATAAGATAACGTTAGAACATCAAAACACACCTCGTGAAGATTATTTTGCAAGTCTTCTAAATTTCCATTATTAGCTATTTTCAACATTGGATGTTCCAGTAATGCTTGTTGTTGTTTTGTAAATCCTTTTTCATTTATAATTTCATACTCGTCACTAGTCGCCACTGATTCCATAGACTTCACACTCATACTATCCTCCATTACTAATTCTACAAAGTTATAATAATACTGATATGCTGTATCTTAATTACAAGTGGAATAGATATCTTAAAGGTTCAATTGCATTGATAATTGCAAATAGCAAAAAAACGAGTAATGCAGGATATTAGAAATATAATGTTCATTTGTAAAGGGTAATAATAAGTTAGTTTTGCAAATACATTTGTTTTATATAAAATCAAAAGCTTTATTATAACAGTGGCATTGAAGTATTATTGTTTTTTAATGAATCTATGAATGTTTCATCATATCATTAAGGTAATATAAAGTGACACTCATATCGTATATAATGAGTATCTGCAGAATTCCATGAACTTTTATAATCAAAGAACGCATTCATGGCATATCAAAATACATTGAGCATCAAGAAAAATAAGTTCCCTGGTTGTAATTGGAAAAGCAAAACAAAACAGTGTACAAAGTTCACTATGGGGGAGAGGAGAGACTCACTTATGTTTATAATCTCACACCCAAGTCTTTTAAATCATTCATTGGCACATATTGCAAACAATAAAGAGACACGTGAAAATTCCACGTTTACTAACTAAAAACACGCCTTTGAGAGATCCCCGCGACGAACGACTCCTACATAAATTTATAAATTAAAGGAGCACCGGTGTTCCGCAACATATTTCAAGGGCGAAAATTTAACAAAATCCTCTTCCTCTTCTTTCTCTTTCACTTCTCTTAATCCCGACTCCTACTTTTAACGCGTCCGATTAATATTCGCATGATTTCTCATAATTATTATTTCTACTTTTGTTGGAAAACAGCTACTACAAAGTCAGCCATTTGAGTTACTGAAGTCCCGGAAGTTGTTTATACGAGGAACTATTTTCAGCGCCAAACGCCTTCGAATTGCTACTTTTCGTTTCGCTGATTATTTTATCAATATATTTCATACAAACTCCAATAATCCAATTCGATAATACTCATAGCATGCTATTACAATTATACTTTAGATATATCCCATTCATTCTTATCATTCTCCTACGATAAAAAGACAAAATTATTTACGATTATACAGCAATTTTACCTGACGAAAAGCTATCGTTTAAATCCATGTTATTAAAGAGTCGAGCCAATTCTTTAAATTATTCAGAAAAAGATTAAGCACACGTGCACGCACGCACGCAGCTATGCAGACACTGTACTCATTCATTCCTTCGTTCATTCATTCATTCATTCATTCCCCATACACTCTGGTTCATTCGTCTATTTCACACATTGACGCGCGCAGGAGAAATAAAAATTCTCTCTGTCTCATTAGAAAGTTTAATTCTTTTCTTTTATCCAGCAGTTTGTTATTTTTTAATGAAATAAGAGAGAAAAATGTGTGAAATCGAGCGAAAAATCAGAGGATTTGGTTTATGTTGATAAATCGCATGGGAAAGGTTCGACCAATCACCCGACGAGTATCCTCGTCCCGAGAGCCAATCAAAATGCGCGTAGAGGACATTTCGGAAATTTACTGCGAGTTACCCCTCAACCGAACACCATTCGCACACTCCGTGGCGCTGGTATCAAGCGAAGGAGTAGCAGATTCGCAGTTGAAACGCGTCAGTTCACTGACGACCTCCTGTCGGATGTGATAACGCCAAATTAGCTTAAAAAATTATTCTCGCGTTCAGTTTCGCGCTTTGCAAGAAAATCACAAGGCGGTGCGTGGTGCAACCAAGTATTTATCACAGAAAACAATAATCAGCCATCATCCGGAATAACCATAAAGAAGTGTGAGTTGAAATTTGTGAGTTTTTATATTTCGAGCGTCCGAGATTGTACATTACAGGGATTTAATGTCCGTTGGCTTTCGCTCACTCTCGCCTTTTCTGCTTCAGCTTAACCTCGTCGATAGTACAAAACACTTCCGTGCCATTTATAATAATCTCGAAACGAGAGGAAACACGAGCATTTCGTGTCTCAGGATTACCGACTGGACTCGTCAGTAGTAGTAGTAGTAGTAGTATAAGACATGTGTCGGTAACCTCTGTCTTAGACGCTTCAGGATTCTTTTAATTTAGGAGCTTGTATACATTTGATATTGATAGTGGTCGGTTGCCCTCGAGAAATTCGCTCTGATCCATCGCAGACGTCTCATATTGATAAATTCACTTAATTATCGAGTGAAGTGAGTCGCCAATACAGCTATATTATTGTTCAGCCATCGGGCGAACATAATTTCTGCCTCATTTTGGAGAAAGCTGTCATATCGTTACCTCGGTCCCGTTTGATTACATTGGAAAGGTAATTCTTCCAAATTTCCTAATTGGTTCGGTCAAAATCTCTCTCTCTTGAGAGAGAGAGAGAGAGAGAAAAAGAGGGAGGTTATAAATCTCTGAAAAGAGAGACTTTTCTAGGTGTACCTGCCATCATGGGATATTTCACGGTTTGCTACATTTCCTTTTAAATGTTCTCGTTTGCTAGACGTTAGCTTTAATTATCCTACGTGATCGCTGTGCGATTCTATTGTAATTTTCTCTCAAATCACCGCCGATAATCAAAATACACCCACGATTATTGCCGTGGCATCGAGATACGAGAGGGGAAACGCGAAGAGATTGTCAGAAGAAATTTGTAAATTTCGCACAAACATTGAGATTGCAAACATTTGTGATCCACGATCAATTTCTTGGAGCAGTTTAAGGAATAATTTGTAAGTCTCATCAATCGGAGATACATGCAACAAACATTCGTGATAATTAAAGTAAACTCTTGGTGTTTCAGCAACTCTGAACGATATCGGATAGATCTTTCACAGAATACATTGTTTTTTAATACAGGAATGTACAAATATTTTTCTTCGGATATCAGCGATCATCCGTAAGGGATGTAGGTTATGTCAGACATTTTTTTTCCAAGTAGCGCGCAACCACTTGGTTTTCCTTCCCATTGTAAAATTTTAGATTTATGATAATCGCGATGTAATTTATGCAAAAAGGCATGCTAAAGTAGTTGATTGGTGGATGACACTTTTTCAGAATAAATCGCACAAAAGTTAAGCGTCTCCCCGAGGATATTAGAAACGTCAATCGTGATTAATGAAACTAGCAGTACATTTAAATCGTCGTAATGCACGATATCAAGTATTTTTAGCCGTTTAAATCGTGATTTAGCATTTCCCCTACTCTCCTGCACGATTTTAAAACATTTATATTAATCCCTTGATACTAGGCGTCTCTGTGTACTTAATCTTATCAGCCGCCAAGTGTATTTGCATATACGACGATTAGGAACCTATTTAGACATTTTAATGGTACAATAATTAACATGTGAAACATTTAATTATAGCAAATCCAACAGACATACGCGATGATTTTAATATCGTGTAAATTTTTTCATATATTTCTACGCTTTCTCTCCTTCTTTGCCATATGTGTGTGTCCGTGTGTGCGCGCACGTATATGGCGATTGCTGAATATTGTTAGCGTCACTATTATTACAAAGATTATACAGTAGTGGTAGTAGGTTAATTTGGAGAAACTATTAGTGCAGCCTGTGCGTGTGTAAAAGCGCAAACAAAGCACTATACGTAGTGCCGTGTAACTATACATTTGTTTATTTTGCTTCTTCTAAATTGTTCACTGTATGCGTGTGTGCGTGCGATGCCTTTTCACACAGCTGATCGGTTAATAAAACTTGTGGATATCTTTCGCGCTCGACGAAAACTAGCTAAAACTCGATACCCGTTTAGTTTCAACCTGATTTCGCAATGCTCGCAAAAAGTCATTCGCAAGATTCTCGTAGAACGAGAAATGCCGCTCTATTTTGCAAGTTGATTAAATTTACAGAAACGCGTTCGTTCGTTCGTTCGTTCGCTCGTTCGTTTCTTCCTTCCTTCCTTCCTTCCTTCTATTTTTCCGTCCCTCTTTTTCTTCCCGATAGTGTCTTGTTAGCACTTCGTTTCTCGCGTTATATCCGTATAACGTAGCTTAGATTATTTGGCGCAATTTCGCGCTAATCAGTGGAATAATGTTGTCCGACCGCTCGACATCGACCGTTTCGCAGTATTTCAGCGGAGAATTATTGCAAGGACCTTGCAGAACTAGAAATACCGCTCTAATCGCCGGTTATTTCGTAGTGCATTGCACTCTCGGACCCCCTCTCGTTACGTCACTGTACTCTCTCACCTACTTTATGATCTGAAACCAGACTCCAGGAAGCGCGAGTTCATTTTCACCAGCTCCAGCCTGGCTCGCCGGCGTTTTCGATGTGTAGCCTCCCCTCGGTACCCGCTAATTATCGATAAACTCTCCGAGAGATCCGAGACAATCCCGAGATGAGGATTCCTCCCGAGTTTCGAGGAAAAAACGAGACGCGAACGGAGAAGGATGATGAGATCCATGAGAACTTGCGATCGATCACGAGGATCGGCCCCGGGTGGAATCTGAACAAACGTGGATTTCCCAATGGGAATGGTGTAATAACGAGTGTGTTCTCTTTCATTTTCAGAGGACGGAAGCATGGATTGCGAGGCAGCGAGTGCGTTTTAAACGTTGAAACGTGAACGAAGCGGCTCTCGTCGCGAATCACGGAGAAGGGGAGAAGCGATGCTGCAAAAAGTCACTCGTGGATGCTCTCTGCCGCGGCTCGGGTCTTTTCTTACCTTCTTTCGACCTTTAAAGCCCGCAAGTTCGCAGAGGCGTTGCAGCTAAAGTCCAACGGAGTCCGAGGAGCACCTGTGATAGACTTTGGAGGGGAGAGAGAGAGAGAGAAAGAGAGATAATCGCGCGATCACCCGAGAGGGAACCCGACGAATTTTCTTCCACGAGACATCGAAACCGGAAGTCGCGACCTTCCGGGTGGCTTCTCCGAGCGTCAAGGTCAGGGCGCATTGTTAATCGCTGAGTGGAACACCGAGCAGCGCGCGGGGATTAAGGTCGAGCAACGACCTTCGCGGTTGCCGGCGATCCTGAGGAGCGGAAGTTGCGCGTAATCCGCGTCGCGAGTGTTGGGATCGATGAGAAGACGTTGGACCAGAACTGAAGAGTCGCCAACGGCCCCGAGGCAGGATTCCCACACGTGAGGAACGTGAGGACTGAAGTGAAACGGGCCTGGTCCGGTGAGATGCCCTTCATCATGAAGAAGAAGAAGTACGAATTCTCCGTGGAGGTCAACCTGGAGGAGCTCACGGCGGTCCCTTTCGTCAACGCCGTCCTCTTCGCGAAGCTCAGGCTGTTGGACGTTCGACGGCCCGGACTCGTCCACAGATCCACCAGGTGAGTCCTTGCCCGTTTCTTTCAGCGAATACTTTCGGCAAACGGTACCTCTGAGCGAGTTTCCAAATTGGTACCCAAAAGCGGAACCCTCGAGTGGTACTCCAAAACGATTCGCCAAATTGGTACCTTAAAGCAGTACCCTAAAACGGTGCACCAAAGCGAAACCACTGGTAAACACGACTCTTTCGCAATTCGCGAGAGAACTAAAACTCGTGCAACTCCGAATTGATCGATCGCGATAACTACCCGCTGGCCGTTGGCCGAGCATAGATCCTAAAAGCTTCCAGGAATAGGTCACTTCTAGAAATAAATATCGTAGACCGTACTTAGACCCGAGCACCTCTGAATTTTTTAGTCCCTTGCAAAGAGCAGCCATAGCTTCTAACCTTGAAAATAAATACAGCAGCCATTCGTGTGTCATCAAGCCCTCTTTTGCTCATAATGGCGTAAGCTCTCATTATAGATTTGCGCAAGTTTCGAGCACTCGTTAATGGATAACGAGATAAGCAAGTGGCCAACTTGCTGCTGGTAGCGTTGGTGATGGTGGTGGTGGTGGTGGTAGTGGGTCGATGCCACCAAACCTGGGACTGGAGTTTTGAGCGATCGTTCTTTCTCGATTAAATTACGAGTACGATAGATCAATTGTGTGAAATTCATCTAATTAAGAGAGTCGTTTAGATCGATCGATCGATCCAGCTCGATGATTTCTTCAAATGTGGCGAGATTAATCGAGTCGACTCTTTATGATAAAAACAGCGAAATCAATTGGGTTTTTCTCTTTGCGAATCACATAGATTAAATCGATTTACCGGAATCGAGTGGAGACAGATCCACCAAGTGATCTAGGGAAGGCACGGATAAGCCTCGATCGATCGATTCTCTTAATTTTACACTCGAGTTCCATTTGCTAGAGTTCGTGGAAGGCTTGACAGGCTTTTTGGCATTTTGACAGAGTCTCCTCTGCTGTACAAAACAAAATATTGCTCGGAGTCAAGTACTCGACACTTTTGCCCGGTCGGTAGCCAAAAATCCGCGAATTACAACGAGCACAAAAATATTTGGCGATACCGATCGATTAGGAGCAACTTTTACAGCTGGCGCACGTTTTACGAATGCTTCGCGTGTCTCCGTTTAATAGTCCAGATACTTTTGGAAATTCGATATCTGTCTCTCTACGAAAAAGTTCCTAAGAAATAATCCTGCTCGTCTTTGGCTAAAACGCGCGAGGTTTCTCCGAGAGAGTTTTCAACTCTTTTCGAGAGACACAAGTTCCTCGGGGTCTCTGCAGCCGGGCTGCAGAGATCGGTTTCTAAAATTGCTTCCGACTTGTTCCATCTAGTATATTATTGGTATCAGAGAGCCATAGCGCTATTGGCCGGTTGCCAAATACCTTCGGCACAAGACGTTTCAAAAATGTCCTTCCATAATCAGGCCTTCGCCAACTGAACCGCGGAATGCCGTAAAAGTGACCCGCGGAAAACTTCGCGAAAACGACAACGGGAACGCTAAGAACAAAAGTAACAACCAATCGATGAGTTAATGCCCCTTTGACAGCTTTCCCCCTAACTATTTCATGGAATTCGCTATTGGGTCCGCTGGAGGTTCGTGACGTTGCAGTGATACTATGGAAACTGTGGGCGTCGTGTCATCGGGATCGATCTTCCCTCGCCATTTCGCGGCGAGCATAATGACGACTGGATGACGACCATCGGAGCTTCGTCTCTCGATCAGACTGCGAGAAGCTAGCCCGCGTAGACCTCGCGAAAAAACGCGGACCAAAGCGAACCAGGGTTCCATCGAACCCTTGCAAACTCAACAACGGTCGAGTATCGGCAGCAATCCTCGATTGCTCCTGATAAATTAGCGGGCCGCTTTAATGGAGTCGGTCCCAAGCAGCAGCAGCGTGACGAGTCAATGATGCAGTAGCGTGCATCGTTTGAAAATAGCCCGGATCGATCGCGAGGTTTAATTAGACAAATGTAATTTTATCGAAGTGAATCAATGATAGGATGGAATCCAATGGACGATTCATCCATCGAGTGCTCGTACGGAAGGACGGATAGGAGTGAAAAAAGTGGGTCTCGTTTATGGGGGCAGCCGGAGTCCTTATCGGGAAAAGGCAAACTCGACTAATCGGATGAAAAATGAACAACTATTAAAGCTGTCACGCCAACGTTGGTATCGGTTGCTGCATAATACGCTATTCCGCGGAGTCGCGAATCAATGGAGTCCACGCCGGAGAGGGGGAGGGGGAGGGTGTGGGTGTCGCCGGGTCTGCATGCTCGCTTTGCTCTACTTTTCCCAACATCGAAGGTCCTTCCGCGAAGGTCGTGAAACCGTATATCGCGTTGGAGTTCCACCTCCCCAGCGAAATCCCAACTTGCAAAATTCTCCGGCAGTCGAGAGAGAATGCGAGAGAGACGGAAGAGGCGGGTCGTCGAGGAGTTGCGAACCAACCCCGAGAGTCATTTCCCCCTAAAAAAAAAAATCAGGGTAACGTCGATGATTCGCGCGGATGTTCCGGAACTTGGGTCAGCAAGGTAGGCAAGGAGAATCTAGACCTTTGAGTGAGAGAGAGGGAGAGACAGGGGTCGAGAGAGGAACCACCGGTACCGAGTGGCCTAATCGCTCGAAAGTGAGCTACGCGTTTGCTATCGTCACTGCGGCAACTGCGGCTTCCTTTCATTTCCCGTAGGTGATGACGCCAGGCAGACGGCTGTCTGGAAGGTCATGGTTCAAGGTGGAGGCGCCAAATCGAAACATTTATCTCCATCTGATACTGGCGTTGCTCCGATGAGAATGTCTCGCTCTCGCTACGGTATTTCGATTCCACTATAAATACGCCTTATCCGTGCACACGCGCACACATTCCGATCGTCCGTCCTTGATCGATTAATTAGAGTGAAATTCCCATGACGCGTCTCGACGGAAATCCGGGGGACAGAGGCGTCCTCCCCGAGGAATCAGGGCTCGACTCGAGACCTTCGTCCCGAGTTTTTCCGGAATTTCATCGGAGGATCCAACGGGGAAAGACGCGGATCGATGGCCAAGTGAAATTTCAAAGTTCCGGCGTTCCTCCCCCAGCTTCTCCCCCTCTCCTCGTCGCTCATTGCGAGCGCTCGGGAAAAGGAGAGAGAACGGGAGAGAGACAGAGAGGACCGAGTGGTATAATGGACAATGTCCTGTCGACCGGTGGTGTCCCTGTCGAGAAGTGCCGGAGGATTTGACAGCACTTCACGCGCGTGATGATGAGGAAACGCCCGATTACAACGTTCCACCCGCTCGCACACACGTTTGCCTTAACGCGCGCGCACACGCACATGCTCACACGCACGTATCTCGAACGGTGCACGCATTCGTTTCGGACCCGTCGAAGCATTTCGAGCACACGCACACGCACACTGTTCACTCAATGTGCATCTAGCCATCGGTGAAACTACTCGGGGCGAGGGAGGGGGAGGGCAATTAAAAGTTGCGGCAATTAAACAATGAAATATCGTGTAATCAACTCGGGAAATTATTCAGCGCGCGTTTCTCGCTTTGTTTAATGAAGTTTTTACTTATGCGCCAAGGCACAGCTGCAGCTGTGCGAATGTATCGGTGATCCAGCTTTGTTCCTTGGGAATCGCCGGGGTCCGTACGAGGGAGAAGGAGAGGAGGAAGAGGATTGCGTCGGTGCACGAGAATTGCGTGATGCGCGTGGGTGTGTAGGCCAGTGATGCAAACAGGTGTATTCCACGCGTGCCCAGGGTCTGCTGGGGCATTCCCAGATCCAATCGATGGCCAATTGGATGGATCATCGCATTGGTATTAGTTTCACGGTCCCAAAAGTCACCTCACGTTCACCCCGGGCCCGTCTCTCAAGGATTCAGACTCGATTTTACCTTCGACTCGATATTTTTCTCTCGGTTTCTCTCTCTCTTTCCTTCTCTGCATTCGTCGTCGCTTTTCGACCTTGCGAGAAAAGAATCGTCAACGCGAATTAGCATAAATTTCAATAATTTCGCCCCGTTTTAATGGGACTCGCGCGAGGTTCCCTCCCCTTTTTCCATCCACCTTCAACAGCGGTAACTTACATATTTTCCCCAGAAGCGCGAAATGATTTTGCTCCGTGAGCGGAATTGGATCTCTAAAATCCACAGGGATAAATCCGCGGGATTTGCTACCCGTGAAAAACTCGCGCTATCCATTAAGCGTCGAGAGGGGATTTTCATTTTATTCGATAATCGCGCGCCTTGTCCATTTTACCATTTGACCTTATCGTTCTAATTAGCCTATAATGACGGTAATTAACGACACACACACACACCCGCACTCACACGCGCGTCATTTATTAACTTTTCCGATACACGCGTTCGTCGAGAACTCCGAGAGAATTTCTTGGAATTCGGTGACAAAGTTCCTGATTTTGCAACTCGGCCTCCGGGCACGTCGTGCTTTAACTTCTGGGCGGGGGAGGGGGACGCGTCGAGAGGGAAAGAGAGGGAAAATAAAAGCGAGCGGAAAAAATGAAAAGAAATATTCACACGCTAATGCGACTGTCGTTCCAATCGAACACGAACCATTGGGACGGAGCCAGACTCGAATGGAAAAAATATAGACGACCGGTCTCCCCCCCCCCCCCCCCCCCCCGATCCTCCCGCTCTAGAGAAACGAAACGGCAAAAAGTTTTCAATAGAACGCTTGGCTACGGATGAATGCCCCGCTGTTCTTTTAACGCCGCGAACCAACAAAATCCACCTATGGACACGCAATGCAAGAAATCGAGGTCGCACTTTGCTTTATTAAAGAGCCGCCACGAAATTATTGAGCGAGTAAAACTGGCAGCGGTACAGTTTCCCCCTTTCATGGTTAAATAAACGGATGGGTCTCAACGCAGAGCCGGCACTCGCTGCAATTTCTAAAATATCCACGCGACCGAGTCCAGTTGGTCGTCCAAGGGTAAACGACTCCTTAATGGATCCTTGGAGCAACAACGAGCACCTGTGAAAATAGGACGGCTGCTGCTTTTTTCTCGCAGACCTGCGAGAGACCGATTAGCATCGCGCTAGCTCGATATCAATAGCCCGGGCAAACTTATGGAGTACGAGCGAGTAGCGGCGCGAGCGAAATTTTTCCCGCAATTTTTGTCGTCCGATCGCTTCTAGATCTCCCCCGGAGTTTCGTCGAGCATCGAGAGACGCGTCCCTCTGGAAGAGCCACGGTCAAACTCGCACGGATAATGCTGTCTAAATTGCGTAACGCTACCGACACCCCCCTGTCCCCTCGCGAAAACGCGCCGGACGCGAGCAGTCGATGTCCGAGGAATTGCCTCGAGTCGAGGCAATCGCTACTTTTTTGCCTCGATCGATCGCTCGCCCGCCGGAAGTGGTTGGTGGAAGAATGCGCGGAACACAGGACGACGTGCCTCGGCTCGATCATTAAATTCACGATTTGCTCGCCACGCTATTTCAAGCAACGCGCGCCGTAATTACGTAAGTAACTCTGACTTTGAACTTGCTACGCTATACCATGTATGTGTGTCCGTGCGTGCGGGAAGAGAGGATACACCGGTGACAACACGTACGAGAAGCCCGGCATTGTTAATTTTGCGCGAATTCGCCGCGACGATGCTGCTCGTTTGATTTTACTCGCCGGTTTCCGCGAGATTTCGCGCGAATTGGAATTTCCAATTTCACTGGCCGACACTTTCGCGAGGAGAAGCCTCTTCGCGTTTCTTCCTGCGCGAAAGAAGCGTGGCTAATTAAGACGAGACCAGCGGCGGCGGCAGTTTTGCCAAATGCCTCTGCCTCGACTTTCTTGTGCGTGGCTCAGCTTTTTGCTCGGGTCCGCGCCGATCTTTTTCGCTCGCTTTCACCGCTCCCGCCCGTGGGGAACTACGAAAATCAACGGGGACTTTCTTCCACGACAGTTTTCCCCCGTTTTCCCCGTTCTTCGTCCACCAGCGAGCTCGAGCTTCACCCCCGCGCACCCCGCAATGTTCCCATCGGCGATCAGCGAATTCGCCGATTAGCCTTCGCGCGAACATTTCGGCCAAACACCTCGCGTCTCACGCAAGTTTTTCCTCTCGCACATCCACGTCGTGCGCCTCCACATAAATCGACGAGCAGTATTTAATTTTGCGTACACGCGCGTGTGCGAGAATCGTGAAATTCGCGAGCCCATATCGAATTATATCCAGCCAATCAGACAGAAATTATTTCAGTCGGCTGGCTGTCCGTGTGATTGAAGTTCCGAGTGGCAAGAGACGGAAAGGGGGTGGGTCGGGGGTAAATGAGGAAGCTGTGGAAGTTGGGGGCGGGGGTGGTGCGATAAATGTTCGTCACATTCGGACGGAAACCGGAGGGAAGGAAGGAGAGCCGTATCAGCTTTCGACAATCATATTTCCCGCTCCGCTTTCCCCTCCCCCGGAACTCGCTGAAGCTGCGCTTAAAGTTTGCTCCCCCTCCTCCTCAGCGATCTAACCTTGAGCCTGGAAATATCGAAAGAAACAATTTCCAAGGAGTTCCGCGATAAGCTCCAGATGGGTCGTCCAATATCTCGACCAGCGGCGAATCATCGAAAAGAATCGTTTCCTCCGTTACTCCGTTAGCACACGGAAGGGGGAGGGAGGAGCCGCCGTTTAACCGAGAAAGTGAATTCGGAAGTGAAACGGTTCCGTTATCTAAGCCCCGCGTATTCCGAGAACGTCCATTTGTATCCGCCAAGAGTATCCCCTGCGAGGGCCTTGAATATTCATGAGGCTTTTCCACACGCGG
Organism: Sclerodermus sp. 'alternatusi'; assembly: GCA_037305995.1. Lineage (NCBI taxonomy): Eukaryota > Metazoa > Arthropoda > Insecta > Hymenoptera > Bethylidae > Sclerodermus > Sclerodermus sp. 'alternatusi'. The sequence continues at coordinate 2,596,205 of CM074553.1, forward strand.
ATACCCGGATGACGTGGCCAAACATCGCTGCAAATCCGCTTTTATCATTCCGCGGTCCCCTCGTGTCTCGACGATGCGACGGGGTTGGAACTTCGTTATCGAGAATTTCACGCTTCGAGAATCGGCCCCGGGCACTCCTTCCCCCCAATTCGCGAGAGATATACGAGGAGTCTTCGGGAGGTTCTATGGGGTGTCATTGGAGGTTTCATCCCTTGGTTCTCCATTGAAGCCTCGGCGATCCTCGAGTCGGTGCAGTTGCTCGTATCGATTAGTTGGAACTTACGTGTAGTGGCATCGGGTAATGATTCATCAAGATGTACAGGTAGATAAAGCATCGCGCAAGCCAGCCAGGGCTGTATCTAGCGGGTAGAACTCGTGCCAAACGAACGTCCCCTCGTCTGGAGCACGGACCCGGTATCGATTGCTCGACCTTGGCCAACGCTTTCATCTTGCAGCGACCTTGGAACGCACGGATCACGCCGAAATTACCGAGCAGACCCCCCCCTACCCCGCTCCGCCCATCTTCCGTAACCATTGCCAGGATGCAGTCGTCCCACGCTAATGATCCCTGACCCTGAAAAACTGGCAATCCGATTTACTCCGGACATCTCGCTGAGCGACCTTCGACTTTCTAAGTGTTTCCTCGATTCCCACCTGGAAAACATCATCCCCTTTCGGTAATTTCATCCAGCGAAACTCGTCTCGGTGTACTACGGGCTCGCGGAACTTGCACGAAACTCGAAAGAATTTCATCGGCACTGCGAAAACTCGGGCGTGGAGGAGGAAAATTAATTTAGCCCGTTCCAGCTCCCGCGTTCACTCGCTTGAGAATTCATCCGGGAATAGGGGAGGGGCTCCGGCCGGTCAAAGGTTAATAGCGCGTGGAAAATGATGGAAACCCTTCGCGTTGCTCGGCCATTCTTGGAAATTCTTATTTTTCGAAAGCGCACGCGGGCTCGCCTCTTGAATTTCAAATAAGCTCCCAGGAAGTTCGAGGAGGTTTTATCTCCTACTACGGATTCTTTCCCGCAAAGGAAGTTAAAAGAGAACAGGGCGAAGTCGCGGAATCTTCGAGGCGCCACCGACCTTCTCTCGAGCTTCCTCCCCTTTTTCTTCCTGCAGAATTTCAGCTCTCTCATAATCGTTGCCACTTTCTCGTGCAACCGCTAGAATTTTATTCAAACCACCGGGAAGAGCACAAGGGCGGGAGGAGGGGGCGAGGGTTCAACTTCCCGAAACTCCCCGAGCGCTGGCTCAACTGCAGCCAACCTTAATTCGTTCAACTGTCCACGCTTAGTTTCCGGACACACTTGGGGCGGTTTTATCTTTGCGCGACAATGCTGGCCCACCCTCCCCTCGCCAGCTGCCAGGAATAACGTAAATCATTTCCCCGGCGATTTCCTTCCAGGCCAGGAAAACTAGCCGACCGTCGAGATACCCCGAGAAGCAAAGGACAAATATTTACGCGAAAAATCGATGGGGCGGAGGAAAATCAATGGCGCGCCGAGAATCGACCGGAAGTACGAGGAAAATAAACATCGCTGGTCGAAGCAGGCGGGTGCCTTATGGTTGCCACCACAGTATGGCAACTATGAAATTTAGCCGAGGGGTAGCGAGATTTTCCGAGGGTGACAAGAATCTCTGCAAGGTAGGGGCGGTGGGTGGGGACAGCCGCGACAAGAGGGGGTGGCTTCCGCGTATAAGCGCGTTCGGTGGGGGTGGCTGACAGGTAAAGGACAAAATCGTCTCCACTGTGCACGCGTGTGCGTGGCCAGCAATCAATAAGCGAGCTCTCCTGCGTTGGTCCGACTAAACAGAGTCGTCCGGTACTCTCGTCGCAGGCCTTCACCCTCGAAACTCTCGGGGAAAACCTCCCCAAGTACCCCGAACAAATGAAACCGATACGCACGAATCTCCTCGTCAATTTTCCAGGAAAATTTCGCCAGGCAGGACGAAGCTCCAGTCGTCGCGCGAGTCCTGGGATTCAGGCGGAAGATCTTCAGGGGTGGAACTTCTGGAGAACCTCGGGTTTTTCCCCCCGACTAAATTTACCCGGTTGCACCAGCGATTCCGTTTCTTCAACTCGATTCAATTGGAAGTAGGTCGCCGCTGCTCCTAATTCGTTTAATGCCGCCGCTTCGCCACAACGGTAGCAACTACACTTGTGCGAATGCCCAACCGTAGGTAGCCACAAAACACCGAGGAAACCCGAAGATTACCGCGATTCTCGCCATTTTCCTCATTGGACAGACGCAACGGCGTGGACGTTGAAAAAATTTTTCCTCGGCTTTTCCTCCCCGCTGGAACCGCAAGCTCTGGCGAACCACCCCCCCTGGTCGTGGCGCAACGTTTAGACTCCGGAGATCGGTCGCGATCCATAGATCGGAGAGCAGCGATCTCGAGCGCCTCGCGCGCGTGGAAAATGCTGAGAAAACTCCGCGGGACCGGTCCCGGCATCGGGAAATCGATAGCCGAGCTTTCGCTTCGGCACCGAGTGCAACAAGTGCGTTCGGCTGGCGATTTTTTCTTGCGGACGCAAATTCGCTCGAGTGAAAAACCGCGGCCCAAGGGAAAAGGCCGTTCCTTCCGGTTGAGGTTCGCGCGCACACACGCACGCACGTACGCACGTACAGGAAACAGCGATGGAAACGTTCGCTTCCTCATTTTTCCGCGTTAACGTGCGCATCGGCTTTTACCCCGCCTTTGGCCGCTCGCTTTCAATTTCCCGCTACATTTTTCCACGTGGACATGGCGAGGGGGGAGAGAGGGTGGCTCAGCGAAGCGTGCGCGGGCGTTCGCACGCTCATTTACTTTCACGAAGGGACACGCGCCTGTTTGCGGCGGGAACACAGCGCGGATATCGCGCGAACAGAGGGTCTATTGTTCCGATAGATCGTCGACTCCTCGTGTCCGTGGCCGCTGGCTAGAAGGAAACTCGATCGCTTCGCGGAATCGATCAATTCGACTTCACCGAGATAATCCGGAGCGAGAGACGCAATTCCAGCACGCGGTGGGAGCACTTGTACGGCCGCGGAACTGGTCGGGACTGCGGGAAAAGCGATCGTCTCGTTGCGTCAGCTTGCGAAATCTCCGGCGGAAGTAACGCCCAGAACCGGAAGTCATCCGGGAAACCATGGGAAAACTCGCGTTCGCCCCGACCTCCCTCCCTCGGGCGACCTCCTGCACGAATTTTTCCGGTTCTCTCGATCTGGACGATCGAAGATGGCGGCGCGCACGGAAACGTTAACGAGGATGTAAATTGGCTCGTCGATGTTTCGTAATCGACACCAGAGCGGCGGTGGCGGAGGAGGAGGAGGAGGAGGAGGAGGAGGAAAGTCTTACGTCGCTGGGGAACGGATTTACGGAGCTCGTTTTTTTACGCGGCGCCTTTCACTCGCTCGGCTAAAAATAAAATTTATGCCCTCCGGAGACCCAAGACCCGAGATCTGGGGTCCGCAGTCCACCGTCCGGAGCCCGGAGCCCGGAGCCCGAAGCCCCGGCTGGGAACCATTTGGTAAAACGGTTCGCAGGAAAATTCGACGTCCGCTTTTACACGGACGACCCCCGCTCCCCCCGATCCATCGGCCCTTGAAAATATCTTCCGTTTGTTGCTCTTACAACGAAGCTTTCACGTCGTCGCTCCTCTTCTTTCTCTTCTTCTTCTCCGTCAAGGCCATCGCACCACGGAACTTGGCCCTTTGTCTTCCTCCCAATCCTCGACGTCCACCGATCGCGCGCCAAACTACCGGAACTCGACAAAGCTCCATTATCCTCTTACCTGTACGACCTTCTCTCGAGTCTTCTTATCGGGATTTACTCGGGGCGGGAGAGAGGAGACGGAGTTAGAGAGGGAAGAAAGAACCCCTGTCTCGCTGGCCCCATAGGGAACCCCCGTAGGAACTCGAAGACCTCGGGGATCTACGCGGACGACCGCGCATGAAAATTTTACAACCGGAGCAGAAGAGTATCCATCGCCGAGAAATTGTCTTTGAAGAGCGATCGCGCGCGCGTCGCGATTGTTCGCGAACGATGACGCGAGCCCGCTAATGGCGAACCTAAGACGTTTCTCACGTGGGTCGCTGATGGATGGACTGATGCACCGTTCGTTCATGGTCTTGATCTAACCGCGTTGGAATCTCAGCGCGACCTCGAGCCACCGTCAAATCGCACAGGTGGTAGCGCGAAAACTTCCCTCTTTGGTTTCGCCAGTTTGGGTCTCGTCGTTTTGTAACTGGCAGAGGGGTAGGCGGGCTGGAGGGACGAGGAGCGATCGTTTGGAGGATTCGTTGGGTCGAATCATAGGAGGGGGTGCCGGTATCGCCGATCCATTCATTAACGACGCCAGCTTATCGGTCGAACAAGTTGCGTATTTACGAGACAGTTCTCGATAGTTCTCTCTTCCCTTAATTGGCCTACTTCGAGCCACACGCACGCACGCACACACAGACATGGATGTGGCCGCCAGTTCAGTAGGGCTCTCCTTTAAACACCGCCGCAGTCATTTGTGCCGCTCTGCCGTTGAAGATAGTCGGCACTTAAGGCAATCTGCTTCTCTTCCGCGTCAACACTTTTTCTTCCTTTGCATTTTTCTCTCTCCCCGCCAACTTTCCTCCTCGTGGAACAAAGCTTGATACTCGCGTCCAACGATTATCTCATTATCCAACTTCAAGGTTGCTTAAGACGGCAGCGACGAACCGTACAGGAAATTGGGACGGTTGGTGCGGAGAGGAGAAGCGGGGAGAGAGAGAGAGAGAGAGAGAGGGTCCCCAAGCTATTCCCAGACCCCTGAAATCGATCACTCGCGATTTCCGACTCGACCTCGCTTGCGTCTCGGAAAATTCAGATTCTTTTACAACCGTCGGGACAAAGTCTTCCAAGTGCGCGTGGTCAAGAGCGAAGCCACGGGGTGGCGGCGGCCGAACCACCCTCCGAAAGCGGGATGAATTTTTCAGGGTGCTTCTCGTAGGTCGTCACGAGCAGAGCTCTCCCCGGTGTCCATGGTTAATTCAGGATGCAAAATCGTCGTGATATAGGTCGTGGATCGCGGAGTAATTCCAAGAAGCAAAGTGGCTTAGCGTTTTCCGTGCAGGTGATCATATAATATTGACCTTAAGGCGTGCTCCGGGTGCCGCACGTACGACGTTTCTACGTCACGACACGTTGCTCGGGGACTCGTGACACGATTCTGCCTGCGGCACAGCTACGAGTAGCGTAGGCCTCTTACGAAATCCATTTCGCAATATCCCTCGTCTGGGACCGTGTGCATCGTGGGATCGAAACTTCCACGTCCAACCAGTCCAGTCCATCTCGAGCGACTGCATTTCCGGGAAGGAAAGCGTCTCTCCTCGAACGGTCCCGGAAAAATCGAGGTCGAAAACCTCCCGACCACCGTCGATCGTCAAACCGCGCGTAATCCATGGGGATCCATGGGGGGATCCACGGAGATCCTCGGCTTGGATTTCTGGTAAAACTCGCGAGGAAACCGGACAATGCTATCTCTCCACCCCTCGCCTACCCGCTGATCGCCGCTGCGTAATGATACGCCTGTGCCGCGTGCCGTAAGTACGAGCCACTGCAATTCCGTTCGTTCCGTACATTTCATTAAATACGGAGGAGCTCTGTAATTATTCGGCACACGAGTCGAATAATGGTCATTCCGAAAGATGTCGAGCCGGAGTTCCTCCATACGCGCAGGCTATCCACGCGCGTACTTAATTAGTCGGAGAGTTTTCCGGGGGGAGGGCGACGAGGAAAATCCTTTCATCGCGCGGTTGCTCCTACGCGGAAGCTTTTCCCCGGAAACAGCCTCTTCGGCCGCCGAGGGAGTATGAAAATGATCCGGTGTAACAGCATTTCCGCCGGGTTTGTCCCGAGGGAGCAGCGCGGCGGCGATCGAACGCTCTTAATTACAAGCGGTCGGGGTCCCGTGAACAATCGAGTATTGATCGGAAGCGCAAGGTTAAGTGGCAAGTTTCTGCGAATGTAATAAATGCGGGGGAGTCGCGATATACCGCTGTAGTTACACGTGTAACAATGACGCGAACTCTATACGGAATCAATAAGTCCGTCGAAGTCCCACCCAGTTTGCCTAATATCCTTGTGTGCGTGCGAGGAACCCATTTCTATTCGAGCCAATCGTTCCGATTACTTTGGTGAGAGTGCCAGCTAAAAGAAGAAGAAGAAGAAGAGCGGGGGGGGGGCAGGCGAGGAAGAGAATCTATTCGAATCTATCAATTTCCTTCGTGGTTTCGCAAAAATTTCCATCGGGGATGAAGGAGCGACGATCACCGTCACCACCACCACCCCCAAATCGCCTAAATCGGATGATCGACGAGACTCGTCGCGGTACCACCGGGAGCACCGATCGGCATCGCCGAAACCGGAAGTCGCTCCTCTTGCCTGAAACTCGTGAACTTTTCGCGCGGGAGCCCAGGGACGCGAAAACAACGCGTGCAACGTCGATCGGAAAACGACGCGAGTCGCCCTGGCACTGGTCCCGGTTCTCCATTCGACGCCATTCGACGCCATTCGATTTGTATTGCTTTCACGCTCTGACCACGGTGACCCCTCGGCATTCCGGAGTAATGCGCGAATGCCATCGAGTTCGATCTCGCGTCTTGCTCCCGTTTGCGAAGTCTCGATGTGACGTCACACGCAAAAGTACTGGAGTACGCGAAGAAAACCCGGAGGAGCCTGATCCCTCGGTTTTTCCCCGGGTGTCCATCGCCGAGGAGAAACGAAGGAGGAAGAGGAGGAGGAGCCGTCGTCGGGTCTTCTGGAAAATTCGCCCGTGGAAGAGAACGCGCGCGAGTGTCGTGGGAGAAGACACGACGTGATCCGATCGTGCGAACCTGAGTGGCAAGAACGTCTCACAGAACGATCAATCGCGCATTAATAACTCGTATCTTCGTTAGGGTACCTTAAACGTCGCTGAGTATCATCTACTTTCGCCAATAACTCGCCGGACCCCAGAATCATCGAAGGAGCAACGTTTCCCCTCCTATTATCGGAATTCGTATCCTCCTTATCGGAGCTCCTCGCTCGGGGATTTGATTTGTTCGTCGCTCGACGTTACAATTTTTATGCCAACTTATCAATGCTCGGCAGATATTTAGCATTAAGATAAGGGGGTTTACTCGCGACGTAAGGCACCGGCAGACGCGTGTCGCTATCAAGTCGACTATCTTATCGGTCGAGAGTGCCTCTCGGCAAATATTTATTTGTTTCGTAAATTTGCACGAGGACCATAATTGTTCGACGTTGGCGAATGGATGGCCGGAATGTCGGAGCGGCGGCCCCGTGAATAGAGCAAGAAGCGCAACGGCGAATCTGCAGATAAACGGAGGAAATTTGTGGACTGGCCTCTTTATTAGAATTTTTCAGCAGTCCTCTCAGATTATCACTATCGGCCCATTTATCGTCGTTCTCGTCACTGCGCTCGTCGCAGTCGTCGCATAACGGCACCGAACTTGCTTCATTTAAGTTCATTCATTCTTATCTCTCGTCAAGGGTAAGGACTGTGAAAGTTGCGACTGCCGAGTATCGCACGTTTATTTAATATGTGCATGTGATCGTTAATTGGCAGCTTATTATTAGCCCAGACGGCCAACGTGTGCTCGGCGATCGTTTCTATATAGCGAAGCGGAAGTTGGACTTTACACACACTCCTGTTAGATCATAATTTTTAACCCGTGTGTCGGTGCGTCGGTATGTCGCTGTGTCGGTCTGTGCGCGTGTGCGCGCGTCTCTTCCAATAAAAATCATGCCGAGTCTCGCCTCGCAGAAGCAAATAAGACAATAAACGTGAATGATTAATGCTAAAATCATCAAATCCCGCCCGCTTGCTTCTAAAAATAGAAGTCCGATAGACGATTAAAAGTTTCCAGGAATTTCTAGGAAAAGGCAATAGAAAAGCGCACACTTTCGATAAAATATCGAAACGCGCGTCGCGTCGTCGGGCTTTTATTTAAACGAGAAATTTCTTCCGCGAAACTTTGGCTCGGACATTTGCATTTTTCCAGGAAAAAATCGAGCGGTCCTGAACTTCGATCTAGAAATTCGATCTCTTATGCGGAGAAAAACGGAGAAACAGACGCGATACTCGTCATGCGACTTAACAGCCGTCATTAGAGCTCGATCATTACACGTATTCCATCGTGTAGCCGATTATTATTTAGTTAATTAGCCGAAGGCTCCGAGAAGCAGAACAGTTATAAGCCATGAATAATCATTTTCTAATCAGGTTTTTCCGGCGACCCCGTGCATTTTCAATATTTTTACAAGTTCGACCAGCGAGAAAAACTTGACATTGTTTCCTGCGGGAGGTAATAATCGCGGTGGTCAAGGGGTCAATGAAACGCGCGGTTCGAGGCCAGCGTTTAAGCATCGGGCGTGCAGACGCGCTGGCGTTCGGAGCGCGGCGGGAGGAAGGGGGTTGCCAGAGAGGTTTTCCTTATTCCGATAAAGTTGCCGGAGTGTCAGGTGTGACGTCACACCCTGGTCACGTCCCCCGGTGAAATTCTGCAAGTCGAAGAAGAGCGACGAGGGGAATAATGAGATTCCTCCGCTAGCGAAATTTCATTTTCGCACGGTATCGGCCGACCGCGTCAGTTCCTCGGCAAAAGGGTCCGGAAAAATACTCGTGTTCTCCGGGAAGTAAGCTCCCCGGGGAAAATACCCGGGACTCGGAGAAACCGAGGCTCTAGGTAAGAGCTTCGACGACAAATATTTTCATCGCACCTCTCTACCCCGCCCGCTGGTCTCTCCTCCTTCTCCTATCCTAACACCAGCACCAACCCTTCGCGTTGCCAGCGATAACTTTGCATCCGATCGGACTCGTCCAAGTTGCGCGTCCTTGAAATTTCTAAGGCGAGCGAGAACTGCCTCCGCGTAAAATAATAAGTTCTACTTAATTCCACCATTGATTCAGCCTCCGTTCCTTTCGACGGAAATCAATTAGTCACGCTTAGTTTTCGCCTTAGAAATTCCAATTGCCAGCGTGGCGGGACTAGGGGGAGGAAGAACTTTCTTCGACAAGAATCCAGATAAATCGAGCAGGAGGATAAATTCTCCCATTACTTTTCAGTAATTTCTTTAATATAATTTCAAGGATAAAGTCATTTTATAATCACAGTGGCAAGTGTCTCTGGTAGTCGTGTGGATTCTGTGCGTTTGCCGCAACGTTTGCCTGTGTGTGCGCGCTCGCGCGCGGTGTATCTAAAGATAGGTTGATTTATAAATAAAGGGGCAGATTCTAGTCAGTTGATAGAAAGCAAGTAGTGGACGAAAATGACGGGAAAAATTCGCTTAGCCGCGCGTACCGGAGTAACGCAATCACGCGGTAAGAAGTACGAAAATATTTGCCACTGTCTGGCCCACTCGTTTCGACTCTTCTCGTTTCAACCCTCTCGATGCTACTACTCCTCCTCCTCCTCCTCCTCGTTGTCTCTCCCTCATCCTCGCAGCTTATTCTTTTCCGGACAAGGGCGCGCTTTCCCCTCCCCAATTTTTTACGCCACGACGAACCAAATGTAATCCCTCGAGATGATTCTGAAACAATCAAGGACTCGCGTCGCGTCGTATCGAAATCAATTCGAGAGCAATTTCCATAAGTACGAAACGGTGATGAAGGGGGTGGCGAGCGAGGCAGGAAGGGGATGTACTTTTTAGCGGTATCGAGTTTTCCGTTAGATTCTTTCGAAGGATCTATGATTTATAGATCGAGTTGACGTCTCCGGAGAAAGGATAAGTGTGTCCCTGAGAATGATAAATCAATCGCGGACAAGAGCTTTCCACGTTCTCGGGTTCCCGTTAAAACTTGGGAGTCGGCTGTAGGTCACGCGATGCGGCTGCAGTTACGGTACAGCTGAGAGACAAGAAAAATTCACGCGCTCCATCCCCCCCTCCGCGCGCGCAAACTCAACGTGACACTTTGTCCTTTCAGCAGCGAGAACCACGAGTCCCGGAAGCGTGTGGCTCTCGTAAATTTTCCTTTCGAGCAAGTTTTCTTCCTCGTCTGCCCAAGGCCATCGTCCATTTCCGCAGGATCGTCGCCAAACTCTCACACGTTTGTCATGCCTCGTAATATTTCCAAAGCCCCGAGAAGCCATTAGCCTTAGAAAGAAAGTCACGATCAAACTCCGACTTCCATTCGACCTGGTTGGTGAGAGCTTTCGACTTTTATGGGAAGACAGGGGGTGGGAGAGAGGGTGGTTTCCTGCGAGCGAGAGAGAGGCCGATTATCGCGTTGACTTCAATCGAATCGCACGCGCCAGAGCTGCCGAAGGGAAACGCGAACATTTCCCGTCGCCGGGGTCCCTTTCAGGCTGCTGGGACCCTCTGAGCCGGAAGGGACGCCTTCGAAACTCGTTTCCGGTCAGAGCTTTGATTACGACGACCACGCACGTGCTACCGTGCCTACGCCGTTTTAATAACAAAGTCGGTTCAAAGCGATTTCAAGTTCCGTTCCACGAGAGAACGTTCCGTTCTTGGTGGACCGACGCGCGGCGACAAACGAGCGGAGGACGGGGGGTAGGACCGGAAACTCGCGCATTGGCCAATTCCACGGGGTCGCCCGACCCTTTGGACGATCGCCCCTGGGATCTCCGAAGATCCAGCGGATCATCGCAACGCGCGGAATTTCTCCGGAGGCTGAGAACAGAATCTCGGCGCGCCGCTGCTTTATTAGTTTATGTTTACTGCCAGCACGCGCCATCGCCGCGTATGCGTGCGTGTACGTGAATTGATTATGCAAAATGACATAATGATGTCAGCGGCGGAGGCTGCGGGCACACGGTTCACGGCCGGCTTCCACAGTGTTCGATCAATTTTAGATCCCGGTCCCTCCGCTGCGACAGTCGCTCCAATTTCCGTCCAACCTCGTCCTGCTTGAGCGTCCCAGTGACGTAATCCGAAGGTCCTCGCACTTCCGGTCGCCCGGAGAACGCGACGCGACTTTTGCGCGAATCTCGCGAGTTCGTCGCGCGCGAGACCCTTGGGGCACTCGGTGCCAGAGCGATGGGAGTCGATGGCATTCAACGGGGCAGCGACGTTATGGCGTTTAACGAGAAGCGGAGCTCAACGGGGCGTGTGCATAATCGCGATAAATCAATGCGATTTAGGGCCTCCTGCAAGCTCCGACCTCATCAGGCGATTCGCGCGAACTTCGACATTTCTCGAGCGAGGACCACCCCTTCCACCCCTCGCTTCGCCGGTGCTCCGTTAACGAATTCCAGAAACGAAGAGAGTCGAGAAGCGACGCGAAAAGCTCTCATGATACGTGATCGAGCGGAGGGGTTAAGTCAGCGGGGATCAAACTTGAGAAATAAAGCGTAATCAAGGGTACGGCGCTGTGGGGTAGCGGCGGGGGAGGAAATTCTGATAAAATCTGGGCCAACCCGCCGAGCAGCTGTGGAAAAAGTTTCGAGCGCGCGCGGTCTGAGTAACGGCCAAGTGGAATTGCTCGGCCGAGCGAATCGCTCGGTGAAAAACTGAAATTTTCATACTTGATTTAAATGTTCCGGCGGGGGAGGGCTGCCGCCCGCCAACGGCTGCGCTTGGTCGACTCGCGCTGGATAAGCCGTCCGGAAAATGCGAACGATAAAGTCCGTAGGAAAGAGATCGCTTGATAGTCGAGGGGAAAAGTCTCCAGCCAGTTCCCGATCAAACCGGAATTATTGGCAGACGCGCTAATTAAAAATGTTCAGACCACCGTTATACCCCGGTAGCACGTATATTTTTATATAGATGCGTGCGTACGTGTGTGCATTAACGTTCCGCATGGCTATACTCGCGCGGAGATCCTTGAAACTTTATTGACAAGACAAACAATATTAATACCTCGTCGCCTCGCGATAATTTCAAAGGCGCGCGTTTGGAGTTTTCGCGAGGAAACGCGAACCTTCTTCTTCGCGAACTGCCCGGTGGTTGGGGGGAGGGGAGGAGGAGTACCGGGGATAAAATTTCTTCGGGGTTTACCCCCGGAGTGATACGTTTGCCGAGAGTAAGGAGAGAGGCGCGCATGCCGGCCACGAAAACAAATAAGCGCGTGTGTAGTCTGCGGAAAAGTAGTCGGTATAAATATTTTCTGATACTCGATATGGCGGGGGAGGAGATGGGGGTCGCTGAGAAATCGTAGAAGGAAAAACGTTGTAATTTCCGAAGGGAGAGACTGGACGTGGGATGGTGACTTCGCGGTCCTGCGGAGAATCGGGAGACGAGCAAAGTTCGTCGAACAGGACAAATTCTCGGGGACAATGACGTAAGGATAAAAAGTGAGCGAGTGAGCGCGGAAAAAGCGCGTGGAGGCATTAGAAAACAATGGAGGGTGTAAAAACGGTCCGTATCCTCCCTCCCACGGATTTCCTGACGTCATCGCGCGTGGATCTTCCGCGAGAAGACCAGATGAAAACTGTCGGACGTGTTTTGCGATGCCCTCGTTGTCCCGACGGGTGCCTACGCCTCCGCGATTGGATGCCACGAGGAGGAAAATATCGAGAAAAACCCGTGAGCGGCAGGGACGATGACGTCACGCCTCAAAGGAGTCGTGGTATGACGTAGTCTCCTCGGTCAGAACCGCGCGAAAGTGGAAGCCCTGGCGAGTGTCGGAGTTGCGTTCCACCCCCGGTGAAATAGGCTGGGAGCGGCTCTCCCCGATGATGTTCCAGCTTCCCCGACGTGCTCCGGCCAATCCCAATTGAGTCAAATCATCGACGGAGGAGCAACCGAACGGAAAAACGTCGCACTACGCGAGAGACGCGTAGTCGCGCTACTCTTACGTAATCAATTGAATTATCGACCCAGAAATTGCAAATTCAAGAACACCTCCCGGCGACTCGATCCCTCTTGCTAATCAAGACAAATTTGCGCGATTATTTATAGTTTTCGCAAGTATTTGCCACGATGACGTCGAGAAAGCAGTTTATTCTAAGCTCGCCGGGAGTCGGGTAGGTTGGGATCGAACGAGTCGAGCAATCTAATGGTCCGGATGGTCAATGAGACCCTTCCAACCCCCCGCGCGACCGTGAAAAAAACGAGCGAAATCGATGAGGCGAGGAGCGGGGGTGGTCGCGATTGCCCGAACGGCTTTATCGGACACCCGGTATAATCGAAGAACGAGTGCAGCCTGCTGCCACACACCAATCAGGTTTCCGTTTCCAAACTGCGTTGCAAAACCGTAAATGACACAGAATCCAGGCAGCCTTGGGACAGCCTTGCCCACGGCTAGTGCAACTCTCGCGGATTATACTGGGTGGCATTGGTGAAAGTGCAGAAATGTCGAACGACACGTGGACTCGACATCGGGTATCGAGGATTCGCAAAACCTCCTACACTTTCCTAGAAATCCCATTCCACACCCACTATCGCCCATTCATTTTCATATCTGCTCTTCGGGAAATCTCGTAGCGTTTGTCTAACCCACATCCCTCGCCATCCCCCCACCACCCTCCATCGTCTCTTTTCTTCAAAAAGAGAATTCTCGGGAATTCACTTAGCGAAAGTAATTAAGTCGTCCGACTGAAGTATAGTCTTCAGTTAATAAAACGCGTGATGTATCATGTACTTTATACATGCACATGGGTGTGCGCGCATGTATACGTGTATTTAGTAACCGTAGGTAGGATAGAACAAATGAATTTCATCGTGGAACGCGCTAAATTACACGAGGTAAATTCTGATTAATTCGGGCAGGTTAATTGAGTGAAATTTCTAGGTTTCCACGAGGAGAGAAATTTCAAGGAATTGAATTTCTTTCGTAGAAAATTATGCAAAGGTGTTGCAGGGTCTGGCGGAAGCTTGGGTCGAAGATTCTTTTTGTTTTCCGTTGATTCGACAGTCGACGAAGGATCAAAGATCCCGGACGTGTTATCGCGCCACTATGATCAGAGGCGCGAAACGATTTCTACTCCGATAAGCACCCGGGGAAACTTTAGAATCATCGATAAAACCTGCTAGAACTTTAAGTGGCCTGCAATGCTCGATGATTCATCCTGAATTTTGATACGCAACGAGCATTCATTTATTCCGCTTGTTTACTCCATTTTTCTTTTATGCAATATCTCCCATTCTGACAATTTGCAATTTTAATTTATTATTGTTTCCTCGTGCTCGTGCCGCGGCATATTTTCTAATACATATTTTCTCAGCGAGCTCTTATCTCGAGGAATATATTATTTCAGCCTTTAACGACACCTCCACCTTTCTACGTGGCACAGCGCGGTAACGGCGTGGCCACGGTAGCCGTGAAAGCTATTCTCCGCCAAAGTCTCGTGATAATCGATGTATTCCTCTGTCGGTGACTCGTGCAAAATCGAGAAAGAAGGAGGAAAAATCACAAGGAGAGGAGAAAACGTTTGCAAAAGCGCGCAGGTATCTCTCCTTTAAAGCACGCTTAACCCAGTCTAATATCGACTCGCTTCAACGACACGCGGGAATCGAAAAGTGGCAGGAGGAGGGTATATTAGAATGATAAGCCAAATAGATAAAACTCCTATCCCCTTGTCCCCTCTCTTGCTCTTTCCCTCCAGTGGACACGCAAAGTGTAGCTCGTTTCGTTTTTCCGCACGAATCTGCCGAGGAAATGTCATTTCGAGAACTCTGCGAAAGACTATAATAATCTTAATGGAGTTCTATCGGTTATCGTAGGAATATTAAGAGCGACCTTCGCCCCCGCCGCTATTTCCTATTGGCCGAAAGATCGACGCGTAGATTCGATTATTTTCCAATTAAACGCGCCCGCTCCCGAGGATTCCGGAGCCTACGCGGCCAGAGGCGATCATTTTCCAAAGAAACATCGATCCACTCTGATATCGAGCGAGCGAAGAAAAGGCAGGAAGGAGGATGGAGTGCGAGAATTAAAGCAGGCTGCAGAGAGGATGAGATAATTTCATTGGGAAATTAATTAGCCCGATAGAAAGTGACAAGATAATAGATGCTTTGCTTGAAATTTAGTAGAGGCGCGCTTTACTCCGCTGTAGAATGAATTTAATGGCTATTCTCTCCCGGTTTATCTCACCGAACGAAAGTTCGCATCGTTTTCATAAATTTCATTTTTATCCACGCGTCCCTGCGTCCTCGTTATTTATCCGCCGTCCGAAGCCGAGGCTTAGGCCACCGCCACACCGATGACGGTGTAACGATCGCGCGCGCTAAGATCGACGAATTTCGAGAGAAAATTGGCCGAACGAACGCGCGTGGGGGAGTCCAGCGATTCGGACGATACCGCGTTATCGCGAGTATGAAATGGAGCGTTCGACAAACGGATGCCAATAACGTCAGAAGCTGCGAGGTAATTGCGGTTTGGCGCGGCCACGGATGAAATTAGCTTAGGGATCCAGCACACGTGAGCTGTGTGGCCACCGCAAAGGATGACGCGCAATTAGCGCTTATTGTGCGATCGCTGAACCAGCACCGGCTAGATTCAATCACCATTCAGATGCAATCCCTGACCTCCTCCCCCGCTTCTCTCGACACAGTTCGCGAAATCGTAAAACCATCCAGCCGCTCCGCCCGGAGTCTTCGAGTGTGGCGTCTCCTTGGAACCGAGAAACTCGAAAATTACACCGGGAGAGAGAATCCTTCATCGATCGAAAACTGGACTAGAGAGAGAGAGAGGAAAAAAGAATCTAGGAGAAGTTCGACGATTGACGGGGTTACGAGAGTTTGGTCGATTTGGACAGTTCCGGCAGGACACGAATTTATAGATTGGCGTGAGTTCCGGGTCCCGATAACCAGCGACGCACGTGTCACTTGGAAATTAATCGATAGCCGTTTCCTACAAGGCCACGCGCGAAACGTGCATCTGTTTTGTCCCGGTTGCCAGGAGAGACCACCGCCTTAAATCAAACGCTGGATGGGGACTCGCGCGATCGACCAACCCCTTCGAGTGTCCGAGTCCATTCTGAAGAGTCCTGGTGAGTCCGGGGGATGAGTGGAAGAGGCGAGAGAGAGAGAGAGAGAGAGCGAGGACGTCGTCGGGAGAGGAGGGAAATGGGAAGGAAAGGGAAAGGTGGCAAAGACCCTTCGAGAATCGAACCGAGCATACCTGGGGAAGTCCCGTTGTCATTCAAATGGCCACTGCTACCCCCATGGGACTTGGGACCCGGGGACCTCGCTGAGGAAAGTTAAACAAACCGAATGGTCATCTTCCTGCGTTAAGCTCGTAATTTTTATTGCTGAACAACCGTGGCATTTTGCTTTGCTCGAGCCACATGACGAAAAGTGCGCGCAAGACATGTTTACCCTTGGAAAGTGGAAGGGGCGAAATTAAAACCAGACGGAATTGCAGGCACGTAGAGGAGAGATTCGCTATAGGGGGCTCGGCGCAAGTTTCTTCTTCATCCCCATTCAGGAGATGACCAACACCAAGCTGCGTCGCTCACACCTACGTGGAAGGGTCTCTCGGAGCCCGACGAATTCTTCTCGCTCTCTAATCTCCGGACTCTCCGTATCGGCACGTTTAGATCCCTAACGAATCTTTTCATCTGCGATTCCCCCGATTGAACTGTCTCCTCTCTTACGCTTCGCCCTGTCCGTTCACACCGTGACAACGGGAGTCACCGAATGTCTCAACCGATCGACGACGTAGACGAGAAAATCGTGCTCGGGATATTCCCGGGAATCGCGAGATACAAATTTGTCTCCTGAGGATTTCAATGGTATGTGGCGAAGGGTGAAAGGGGAGAGGGAGAGAGTTTGGGCGAAACAGGATTCATGACTCGAGCTGGAATCTTATTAGAGATTCTTATCGCGGCGACTGCATCGCGTATGTGTTCGCGTATGCTCGCGTTCTCTTATCTGGAAACGACATAATTAGCTACCTTGGATGAGTTCCCGTAACCTACTGCTACCGAGCGCGGCGATATCGCCTACTTTTTCGAGACGGCTCTCTCCGTCCCCACGGATTTTATCGCGCGCTTCCCATTCCTCGAACAAGAGCGAACTTTACGACTGCGCGAACTTCGTCGACTCTCGCCGGCGAAATTCCGTCGATTCCACGAGATTTTTCGACGAGGAAAAGTCATCGGATTCTGCTCACTCACACTGCAAACATTGATCGTGATGATGACGTTCGTTCGTTCGCTTTGTTTCAGGGAGGAGGTGCAGGACCACACAGTGAGATGGAACGCAAAATTCGAGTTTGAGTGTAAAATGAGCGCGAACGCGTCGACGGGTGTGCTGAATCCGTGCATCTTGAGGATCTCCGTGAGAAAGGTGAGTAACTTTCCATCCTCACCCAGTCGAAGAGGAGATAGCAGCAAGGGCTTTTCCTCTCTGCACTTTCTACTCTTTTCGTTTCATCTCTTTTGTCTTCTTTCCCATTCTCTCTTATGTCTCTTTCTCTCTCTCGCAGCATCTTTATTTATCTCTTCGGCGGACCCTCCTACTTGAACGGGGCTTTAAAGGAAAACTTCTCTCTCCGTTACATATCGCGAATTTTGCATATCGAACGGGGAAATCGAGACTCGGATGTCTTCCTCGCAAAAGTCTCCTCTCGCGCGAATGAATATTCAATCAGAGCGTATTCGGACAATCTCTCTTAAACCGTGTTTGCGTTTCGTTGTGTTTCAGGAGCTGAAGGGAGGCAGGTCCTCCCAGAAATTAGGTTTCACAGACTTGAATCTCGCCGAATTTGCCGGAGCTGGTCTCTGTCGAAGAAGGTGTCTCCTAGAAGGCTACGGAGCCAGCCATCGTCAGGACAATTCCATGCTGTGTGTGGCCATCAAAATGAACATGCTCTCCGGGGATATTCTTTTCAAAGTGTTGGTTGCCTTTGCCAAAAACTTCAATAAATACCCCCGGCTCCGCACGCTTTCACACTTATCCCGTTTCGTTTATCATTTCGCAGACCTTCTCCGTCGTTGAAGCAAACGCAACTCGCAGTTCCCGGAGCCCAAGGTGTACCTGGTGTTACGACGGACGAAGTGCCGGGTTCCGAGAGGAGTAATCGAGAAGATTACGTCTCTAGTGGCTCACTAGCTGGAAGCATAGCAAGCGCTAGCAGTGGTTTTGGTAGTCTTCCTAAGAAGAGGCCGGCTCTTTTTGCCTCGGGTAAGGATATTCTGAATTGCGCAATTTTTCAATGCCCTTTAAGGGAAAGGAGGCGAGGGAGAGGCAGGAGAAACGATTTGACCAGATTTCCCTTTTATAGAACTCCTCAGCGGAACGGAGCCGTACGATCCGATGACTTTGAGCGAGGTAGTTCCTTCTGCACTACCTACGGAAGTTCTGATAGAAGCGCACACCGAGTCGGGGCATTCACGAAACAGCAGCAATACCAGTCAGTTGAGTAAAGGCTCCGGTTATGGTTCCTTAAATTCTCACAGCCAACACAGTAGACAGAGCAGTAGTGGAGACAGTGGCCACATTAGGTAAGACTTCACTTTTTATTAGAAAGACTTAAGAGAAGCAATAAAGTGTGCGAAAATAAAATAAATTACCCCGATATCGAAGTAAAAGAATAATAAGACAGATATAGGAAAGACTGACACGAAGTTTCATGTTTGTTACTTTGAGAGACGAGTAGTTTTCTTCCAAAACTGGTCCAGGTAATGGTGTCACTTTTATTTAATGTAGAAATTTTTTTTGATTTCCCTTTCTCTCTCTCTCTCTCTCTCTTCTTTTTTATATAATGTACTTTGATATATTTATTTAAGCAAAAAGTCATCTTAGTATCCTATTTGTATTTCCATTGTTTCCTGCTGGAAATTCGAATATGCGTTTCTCTAATAAGCTGAAACAAGCCGCATTCTATTTTAACTATTATGAAAAGTGTCCAATTGAAAAATTATGTTCTAATTAATTGTCAGGTGCTTATTATTTAATTAGATGACATTTACTGTTGCGTAGAGGCATCAAGCGCACTCGCTGTAATAAAATTTATCTTACACTTAACGAATTCCAATCCATTTAACTTACTAACGAGCACTTCGAACATCATAATGTTCTCGAGCTTCAGCACTACTATTTAATTCAAAATAGAAGCCTGATTTAACGTTAAAGTAAAATTATATGTTGTACAAGTTCAGTTTTCAATGCGCGAATAATACGCTGTAATACTAATTGGTGTAAAGCACTAACTTGCTAACTTATTAAAAAATGCGGAAAAGAAAAAAAATTAACAAGTGCTCTGCTAAAAACATAATTACTTAATGTATGTATCTCGTTCGTTCAATCAATTAAGTGAATTAATGAGATGAACGATAAAATTTCTGTGTGTATCGCTCAAAACGATGTAAATTTATTAATTCGTAAAATTGATTTGAGCTGCAACTAATTAACCGACGTAAATGATTGAAAACCATATAAAGTATCGCTGATTCGATGTCTAGTTTGTCGTGAGAAATTTGTAAAGTTTAGAATCGATCTCTGTATCTGTTTAGACTGTTTTCTTTTATTAGTCTTTCCTAAGTTCTTCGTTTCTCTTTTTAAATTCCTTTATGCCCTAAGTTTTATGATTTTGCATGCTTGAATATTTGTGTTGTAATCTTTATAGGTCACCTTCCTGGCCGGTATGGGCTCCGCGTATTCCGAACTCCTCTCAGAATTCCCAAAACCAGCAGTCAGGCAAGCAAGAAGCTAGCCAATACCCGTCATCTCCACCTTCTTCGTCCATTATGCTCCTGAACCCTCGAAATCGATTTTGCTCAATGTCCAGTCCACTGTCTTCTCGCGGTAGAAAAGCAGCTACGCAATTAGACTTTGCAGAGACGAACTTGAAGCCCTCCACGATGTCTGAGGAGTCTCGGCTGAATTCCTTCGAAACAGCAGAGGCCAAAAATGGTACTCTAGTGGGTCCGCAAACAGGTCTTTGCTGTTCTGACAATTTCAAGGGTAGAAACTGCGAGATCTTAACGGGTCCAGACATTTTCAAGGTGCCTGGTCCACAGGACGTGTCCAAGTACTCGAGAAATAATTTCCAAAGAAATACGAGTTATCCTTACGAGTATAGAAACGGTAACGTCGAAGGGACAACGGTTGTTATCGATAGGAATGGGCAAGACAGTATCTTAGGCCCAGTGGTCAAGCCCAGGATCGGTCATCCTGGCTGGCGTGGCATTTCTAAGACATGTGACTGTATCGAAAAGGGTAAAACCAGTCCTGTTTTGAGACTGGCTGATCAAGCCAGGGCTGTTTCCTCTCCCGATCCTCTCCATAGGCCTGATAACCCTAGAGCCTCGCTACGTTCTGCCACAACGGCTCAAACCCTCAGGTAGGTCTCATTTTCATCATCTCATCTGCGACTATTCCACGAAAATCTACGTGACTCGTGCCCGGACCAATTAAGCTTTCTTCTCCTTCTAACAAAGAAAGATCACTATAATAAAAACTCTTGCCTGACTCTTCATTGCTGATAGACTCTCCGCTGATTGACTTTTGATTAGAGTTTAGATTTCAGTACTTTAACCAAAGGTAGATCTTTAATCAATGTGTGTAATTTATTTTATGATATCATTTGATAATGAAGAAAACAAACCTTCTGATTCAGCTGTGAACTCCAGAAATAGATAAATCAGCTGATATTTAATAACTTAGTCTTAGGTTTATTTTTAGTGATTTAATAATCGATTAAACTGATTTCGTGTTTAACATCATCATCATTATCGTCGTCGTCGTTATCCCTCTCTCGATTCAATAAGCTTCGTCATTGATGGCAGATATATTTTCGTGAATTCGAATATTCGGAATACCCACACTAGAATGTTTAACGACAGGTGCAATAATAAATGACGTTCGGCTCATTATAGAGAATAAAAGCTACTTCACCGTAAAAGCATTTCTAGATCAAGGCCAACAGGTCGTGGTACGTTAGGTGACGATATGCATGAAGGTGAAGTTCAACACATCATTAGTTGAACTATTAGCGAGTGTGGATGATTATCATTGATAAGTTGTGGTAATAAAAATTATCAATGATAGTTATTAGAATTACCGAGAAAAAGAACTCGCGAAACTCATCCGACCTTTACTCAATAACTCACGAAGTAACCCTAAAGAAACTAATTCTCTTCTCGCAAACACTCAATATCAAATACAATACTCTCTTATCGTAGACCTTGCGCCTTTCCTCCTTCGACTTCATTTTTGTTATTTTCATTTTAGTTCATAAAGCAACCTTAATGTTCGATGTGAGAAATGTTGCGGCCTTGAAGATAATGATAAAAAACACTTACAAGTATCATTTAAAAAACTAAAAAAAAACCATATCATATGCTCACATACTTAATATTCTCCAAGGTACGCCAAGTTAATGTGCTTGTGTTTCAGTGTGCATACTGCATAAGAGCTAGCGAGTAGAATAATCGACGAGAATTAACTTCAATGAAAATGATGATGATAATAATAATAATAAGAGTGTAGTGTGCAAATGTTTAGTAACATATAAAAGGGGTAGAGAGAAGAACCAAAAATGGGGGAGGGAGATAGTCGTATGGTGTAGGCTTTGCTTTCAGTTTGGATGGCTTGTAAATCCTTGCAGGGGTATTGGCGGAGGGCACCGGAAACTACTCGATGGGGCGGGGGGCAAACTGGCTACGGTCGCCACCAGCCCAGCGGACTCCGAAGAGTCTTCCTTAGGGGTAACCGAAGTCGCTCCACCCAGCTCTCAGCACCGAAACAGCATAACCCCACCGTCAGTCCATGCTTCCGTTTTATGTACCGTTCGCTGTGTTTTTTCTTGTTCATTTTGCACATAAATAAATATTGTTTTTCTCCAATCGTTTATAATGCAATGCAATGTCATTATGCAGCGCTCTGCATTACACTGAATAACGACTCAAAGTTTTCCCCTTCAATAGAGTTGCTTTAAAATGTTTCTTTGATACGTTTCTTTTTAAAACACGCGATAAAAAGTTCTTAATTGAAGGGAAAAGGCTATTCGCTAATAACTTGATTAAATGTATTTCTGTAACGTTCGTTTAAATGAAATAAGGCTTCTTTCTATTCGGCCGCTTATTGTAAAATTCGTTCATTGTACGTAGCTTTACAATTCATTGCTTTTTATTGCTCTCTCTTTTCATCCTCCACGCTAATAACGTATTTCGAACAACCACGCCAGACTGCTGCATGAAAATGATATATTTGTGCAAAAATTTTCCTGCACTTTGAAATTTATACTCTCAAATTTTATGTTTATTTATATGATTTTCTGTATTTCTTTCTCAACTGTTTTACACACACTATCGTCTCGAATGGGGCCGTCGCACGATTCACAATTTTCGTTATTTTATGTTATCAACGATTTTTCGTTTTTATTTTATGTATTTTTTCAATTACATTATTACTTAATTTGCTAGAGAGATTGCCGTAGACTCGTTCATATTGATATATCATTCCAATGAAAGAATAATGGTGTATTTGATAATTTAAAGGATAGAAGAAAGTAGATAACGATGCGGTGACGTCGTTTGTTTATTTGAACCATTATTCTTCGTTCGAGATCTTTTGAGAAATGATCGAATTATGGGCTGGTGGTTTTATTGACACACTTTGTGCAGAAATCCTTCCGGAGGCTCAGGTCTCAGTGAAACGGGTTCCCTGGATCGAGCTAAAGCGGCCTTGGAACGAAGGAAAAAGGCTGAAGACGGTACAGGAAATCCAAGTCTTTGCAGAGTCGAGGGTACAAGACCGAACCCTGACTCATTAATCGAGGAATTGCTGAAGGCGACGAATTTGGAACAGGCGGATCTGGATAGTTCTGAAGGTAAATTGGAAAACAATAGGAAAATAAAAATAACACTTGTTTCTCTTAAAATGTTGTTTATTCTTATCAACATGTTGTAATTTTTCTGATTACAGCAACGGGCCTGCAGCTGTTTATCGCGAAAGACGGCACGACAGCATTGGGCAGTCATGAAATCAAAAGTCAAATGCCAGCAGGAGTCTTCAAGCAGGTAGTAATGGAGGAGAATAACAGGTAACAGGAAGTGCTCGCCTCAAGGCGACAGTACCAGAGACAAGCAAGCGCTGCATTCTCGTTGCCCTTGGTGCCGGAGCTCGTCTATGAGGTCTACGAACCTCGGTAGTCACAAGGAAAAATCCCTATCGCAGGATTCATCCGCTGGACATCCGAAAACTCCAAGAACCCAAAAGCTCGTACTCTAGAACCCGTAGCCATAGCTATTTTTTCGTAAGTTCACGCTTTATTCTTCCCAATATCGTGAAATCATTTAACTTCGTCATCCTCGCAAGTTTGATACGTGAATACCTGAAGTTAAAATTCAGCAAACAAAAGTAGTTTGGATCAATATTGGGCAGAACAGACCATATTGATAACTAAACTATTACTACGAGTACCGCAATTATTATTTAATTCACATTATTTATATAAGCTTGATACGTGAATGTTTGAAGTTTGAAACACAGTAATGCGTTTACAGTAAAGACTACATTCTTTTTATTTTAATGCTACTTTTAATTGATATACATACACACATTCACACACACACACACATACATCTCCAGTGAATATAAAGTTCTTGTAGATTGAAAATGTGAAATTGAAGGAGGAACTGACCTCGAATGGAGAAGGGACTATTGTAAATTCATATGTATTCCTTGGACCTTCAATCATTCATATATTAAGCTTATCGAACGATAGCTAATGTACAAGCCTATTAATAATACCTATCGGGGTTATAAGTACTATAAAAACCGACAAACTTCATGCAATAATTCTTAAGCGAAAAATACACTAAGAAGTCTGTGAAAAGAATTGACGCGATGAAACTGAAAAGTTTGAATTAAGTGACAACAAACTAAGGGCGTTAGCGATACTGACGCGTTATGGAAACAATAACTTAAAAAATATATCTATATTTTCTTCCTCGAAACTGAAGCACAATAATTTTCGTGCTTCGATTATAGCTTTAGTCTATATAACTTAACTGAGGGTTTAAAAAATTTATTGATGTGTTATTATGGGAGAAAATGGCTACTTGTATAGTTGACAAAGTATGTGGAAGACTTGACGAAATTGAGAAATAAATTCTTTGCTCTTTTAACATTTGGTTATTATATACATTGCAAAATTTTGCAGGGACTTAGCAAATCAATGCTGTATATCACGTTAGTAAGCTAGTTGATTGTATTCGCCAAATTTTGCTTAATATTATAGTTAGTAAAAAACATATAAACGATTCTTTTTTAATTTTCTCCTTAAGAAAAAACCACAAGAAAAATGAAAAAGAAGAAAAAAATAATTATTTTCGAGTGATTTACCCTGATTTTATAAGTATTCTCTTTTTTACGTATAGTTAAGTGGAATTAAAAATATTGCTTATGTAATTGAGATATATAAGCGTACATATACTCATAATTGAATTCTTTTCACGCTACAAATTTGCCGAGTACAATCTAAGTGAAAAACAAATAGGCAAAAAAAATAGGTTTACAAAGCAGAAGATAACTCTCAAAAGATCCCAAAATTTTCAAGAAAATTTCTTTAGTATAACTTTTAAAAAATTATCTCGTATATATGAAAATTATCGATTTATAAAACAAAATATAATTAGATAAAAAGTATTTTAAATATAATTTTTAAGAGTATATCTTTCATAGAGTATGTGTATTTGAAATAAAGTATTTTTTTTTAAAGGACTCGTATTTAAAAAGCCAAAAAATAAATTTTTAGTATATAATTGATCGAAATTTAATTAATTTGAAGTGTTTTTTGTGGATCTGAAGAAAATTTTCGTCTTGTATCTTCCCAAAAAGCCAATCTGACTCATCGGTTTAATTAAAAACCGACAAAACTCACTAGGACTTGTATATATAGAATAGTAATTGTTATGTAGCTAAGATGCCTGGTGTTGTATACATACATTCTCTCTGTATTTGAATTACATGTATTTGCTAGTGTATGTGATGACGGTGATCATGATGGAGATGCGTGTGGGTAATGTGTTGTTTTGTGATTAATGTGTATATAGAATTAAAAGTACAGAGATATAAGCTGCATAAGCTGTGCCAGACATTTTGTGGTGGCGAGCAATTTCCAGAATTTGGAATTTCTTAAGAACTGATTTACCCAGACTTCCTACAAGCCACCATGAATCGCAAAAATGCAAAATGTGTAATCGTAATTTCTTTTCATTGATACGTCTAAGAAAAAAAAGTTTTTTTTTTTTTTTTTTAATAATTCACCGCGCCAATGCGAATTCAAAGTATTATTTTCTTATTGATTTTAAATTTTAAAAGAAAGCTCAACATACGAATTTTTATTTGAACAGTATTGGCGCAAGCATAAGAAAGCTTTTTAAATTTTAACAGTATTCCTTGCTACTTCCCATAAGGTTGTAAACCTCGATAATGACCTTACGGAAAATCAATTATCATGACTTTATAAGCGCGTCTGTCGGTATTTTTTTAATGAGATAATTTTATTTATATATCACAAGACGCGCAAGGGACATGATGATTTCCCCTCGTAAGTGATTTATTTATTAATGAGAGGTTTGCAGTTGACAGCTTCCTGCGAAGAAATTCCTCATTTTGTATAAGTATTTTGTTCTCCAACTCAAGTCTAAGTCAATGAGAACGTTGATAAGAAAATGAGATCGTTTTTCATAATAAGAATTTAGGGGAAACAAGTTTTCGAGACTTTGGACTATAAAGAAAGCTATTTTACGGAATAATTAAAAGTGATGCAAATAGGTACGATCTAGTTTCCTTCTAAACGTTTTCCAAAATATCGACAATTTTTTGTTTATTTGGCGCCTGACAGATATTAATGTTTGTGATATTTTACAATAGTGTAACGATGTATTAATATCCTGTTATTACTTGTATTATATCATTTGTATTGTATAGTACTTTTATTTTGAACTGATGACGACCAAGACTGGAGGTCGCGGCATCGTAGATTCACAGGACATTATTTCTGTAATTTACAATTGTTCTCCTTTCGTTTAATCCTTATTTTAGGAATTTGATGCGAAACTTCCACGTGCTGATAATAATATTTTAAAAATCAAATGATTTTCATTGTATTTTCCCATCCCTGAATTCCTTTTCAATAATAAAACATGAGCTTTATTTATAATATACCAATTCACAATGCAAAATATACAAAGGTAAGATTTCTATGCATGCACAAAAATACATATATGTATATAATGTTAAATTGCATGTTATTCAATTATAAATTATAAAAAGTTTTCTTTTTGTAGAAAAATGAATTACTTTTCATTTTGAGTTTTTTACATTTTATGTGCGTTTATAAAATATGACGAACCAAATATTTAAATGGTAATACAGCGTATTAGTAACACAGTATTACTCTGCATCAAAGACTTAAAATATCGAGCAGTTCGAGTATCCTAAGAACCGGGAAGCGGAAACCCTTACTTTCTCTGACTGACCCACCCGGGCAGATCCCTACCGATGACGTAACATCCGTTTCGAGAGACACTGATACATTATTATACGTGCGCTTTCACGATGGGATTTGCCGCTCTTACGTATAAATGAGACAACAAGCGTAGTTTACCCCTTTAAAAGTATCAACAGCCGAACAAGCTTTTGGTGAAAGGCACGCGTTTCGTTTCAGCTCTCCGATCAATATATGAATTGCTGTTGTTAAACGTCTGCTTCCAGAACAATAAATTCCACGTTTTGCATCAATTTATAACTTGGAATCTCTCGAAGCAGCAAAACATTATGCAATTTCGCACAAATCAACTTCGACTCGAGGAAAATACTCGAATAAGAAAGATTTAATAGCATCTCGTAAAGAAAGCAAGTTCTTGCGAATATCTGACGAAGAAATTTATGCGAAAAGAAGTCGGTTGTTTAAAAATCTTTTGATTTTTCTCCAAAAAAAAAAAACAAGGAACAAAAAAGAGTAATTTGACGCGCTTTTCTATTTTGAGAATCTCAAAGTGACTTTCTCGCTGGACGAGCGAAAGAATCGCGTTGACTATTAAAAATGATTGTACCGCTTTATGAATCGTGCTGTTTCCTATCGATTGAGTTCTGCTTTCTTTTCTTTTTTCGCCTCTACCAGCCGTCATAAATTGATCTTGCTCGAGAGAGAGAGAGAGAGAGAGAGAGAGAGGTAGGTGTACTATCTCGACAAAAAGATGCGATGTCTTGTGAAATTTACTGCAGGTATTCCGTATATTTACCGCAATTAAATATTACGTGTACCCAGCTATCGTCTGTAAATAATTTACGTCAGCGAATCTCCATAAACCGATCTTAACGCGACTTTTTCAGCTTATCGCCATTGTTACTCAATTTAATTCGTCAAGTCGCTCTCGCAAAAAGTTAGCCGCTGAATCGCTAGCGAGATACAATTGGCGATAAAAAGAGAAATATCAGTCGCGGGCATCGTGTCGGAGGATAATGTTTGGCGCTGAATTTGGAAGTTTCGCGAGTTCGAATTGCCCGGTCGAATAAAGTGCGCTCGGTAGGATTTGACACAGTAATGGGAGCGATAAAATTAACATTATATGCATATCGCGAGTCGAGCGTGCACGCGAGAGCGCCGATTAAAATTTTTGGTAAGAAAAAGAGAAAGAGTGGAAACTTATGAAAGAACGGTGAAAATTCATTGCGTAAGGAATGCGTGCGAGATAGGGAATACAAGAAGAAGTTTACGCGTTACGCGCGCGCGGGCCACTTTTATATACCGAATGCACTTCGACCTATGACATAACGAACCACATCCTTGGAAGCGTTCACTCATGCACTTGTCATTTTTCCCCCGATAGCGGATCATCCTTACCCGGAGAATCCCCACCCGGACGCTTTTTCGCGGAGATGCGTGCGACGGATCGTTTGTAAAACCGATTACGCTCGTTCCTTAATGATGCATTGCTCGGCGGTTAATGATTGTAACGTTCGCGGATATGCTACAGGCTTCCTGCACAACTTGATTAACGAACCGAAGGAACGGGAGTGCACGTCTTATTTCCGTCACACGATAGGAACTCGTCTCGCGACACGTGGAGAAAAACGCGCGACGCGCGTGTCGTTAAGAGCGACGCTCAAATTTCAGCTGAATTTCCTGTTTATCGATAGCCGTCGCATCATTTTGTCGCATAATCGGACGGGGAGAGTCTTCGCGGGGGCCTCTTTTGCCCACCTGATTTCTCGCGAGGATTTTCGGCTCGAGGTCTTGCGAGTCGGAAAAAGAAATTCCGCGAGTTTTCCTCGCATGACCGGAACTCGCGAATATGTGTCGCAAGAGCGTTTGGTCCACATACCGATATTTTAATTGAGCTAGTTTTTCTCGTCGCTATTGCGCAGGATGCGGACTGCTCGCTCGTATCTTTATAATTTGGGCGATTGCACGTACGCGGCGGTCGTAATGTCACCTGGTTCATTGGCCACGTAAAATGTGTGCCGGTGCGGTACAAAGTAATTTTGCGGCTGAAATGATTTTGCTAAAAAGCTAGCACGCGCATAATGCATAATGCCAGCAAATGCACGCTCGAAACTGGTTATGCCGCTGCTGCTGCTGCTGCTGCTGCTGCTGCTGCTGCTGCTGAAATTTGGTGCCAACGTCACAGTTAAATTGCTCTTGCACCATTAAATAATCATAACGCCGTATCCACGAGTGGAATAATTATAAGAAACCACCGAACTGCGGTGTCGCTCCTCGCTGCCCCGTTCTGATTTTTCTAGGTGAGCATTCGTATTCGACCCAAAAAGTGGGAAAGAATTTGTACGAAACTGCGGGGGAACCACCGATCGCGGTGGAGTTGCCAGCGTTTCGCGGTTGCAAAAGAAAGAGGAAATGTTTTCAAGCAAAAAGGGGGGAATTAAGAGGCGAGAAAACATTAATCGATGCTTGCAGGGTGTTACGCAAATGAGTTGCAGGTGCTGATGGGGTCTCCGTTCGGTGGTGGTGGGGCCCCCAGGATTCCTCGACACCGGGGGCGCCGGATTCTGCGAGGACTCTTCGAGTACGACTCGAACACTGCACGGGTCAAGAAAGACCACGGAACAACGTGCCTCTTTGTTTCCCGTCGACGACTCCACCATCGAGTCGGATAATCTCTCCTCTCGACGATCGCTTTAATTTTTCGTCTCTTTTTACGCGGACATCTCGATTTCCTCTCGCTCTCTCAGCCTCGTCAGGTCTGCCCACCGGTGCATCGGTGAAAACTGCTCCGAAATTTCTCCATTTCATTTTTCACACCCTTTTCGATTAACTCGAAATTACGAAAATGCAACGTGACCGTCCATTTCCGTCTCTCCCTCCCTCTCCCTCGTTCCCTAATCAGCATTTTCTTCTCCTCGTCCTTGATTCTCTCTGTTTATATCAGCCCCTCTCTTCTTGAAACTTGACAGTTCTCAACTGGACCTCGAGGTGCGTGCTCGATTCCTATAAAAGTGAACCAGTTCCTTCGAGTGCTACGAATTATTTGAATTATGACGTCAGTCGCAAAGTTCGATCTGATCCTTCAAGAGTTATCTCGCGGAATTTAATGTAGAAATTGCTCGTAACGTCGATGTAATTACCTTACGAGAGTGAGCGAGTGATAGACGCGTAATTGACAGGGAAATGTCGTCGATTTAATTGACACTGATAGAAATTTTAATCGCGAGTCGAAGAGTTTTGATATCAAGCAGCGAAAATGACACGCGTAATTCTCGTGTGGATCGCGAGTGGTTGGATACTAGGCGTGGGTGCACTCGATGAAGATGTCATGAGACGAACGCTACCGGCCTACACACTGAGCTCAGGTGCTGACCTACTCAACAATAGCGAATGTCGACAAGAACTCGAGGACTTCCGGGACGCCATTGAACGTCGCGCGCTGTGGGCCCTCAGGAGTCAGTGAGACTACTCCGTTTTTTCCTTCCTTTCTTTCAATGCCTCGTTTAAACTGCTCGTTTAATCGATCATTACTCATTGATAATATAAATACAAATAGAGAAGAGAGAGGAGGTTGATTATGAGAAAAACAGTCTATTTAAATTCTAATGGAATTTATAACACGAAATAGTCGCGCGATAACTCTCGGATTTATAGGATTAGTCGAATGTGTCAAGCACCACGTGGCGCCGCGGCACATGGAAGCTATAGAAACTGTGCTAATATTCTGGAGAACTTGAAAACTGTCGCATAAATAATATTACGAGAGAGTTTCCGAATAAAATCCCCCTAGAATTTCTGGCAAGTCGCGGCGCATATTTAGCAGGGCTGTGGAGTGCATTGTGCAACTGGTATTCTGCATAAGTTGATTATGCGATTCGATTGTGTCAGGTGCGTGATTTTTCGTCGGAGCACCCGGGGATCGACTTTCTTCGCGTTACACAAGAAACTAGTTTCAAGCCGCGGCTGGAGAACGAGGGAAAAGTGTTTTACAGGCATCGCCTTTTCGATTCCGCTCTTTATTCTTGCTCGACAATTTACGCGCTCGATCGACGACGCGACTCACTTGCCCATTGACTCGACCACCTACGAGAATCTCGCGAAGCCTCGTAGAATTTTCGTCAATTTTTCAATCGAAACATTAGAGCAGTCGATACCCGAAATCGTCGCAAGAAACTGCTACGACCGGAGCCGATGGAAAGAGTATAATGAAAAAAAAAAAAGACGATTAATCGACGATCGCTCGAAATCATTCGGCGAAATCATTTTCTTCGAGAGAGAATCCAATGGAGATTGAAAAATCACGGTGAATGACACGTTCTTAAAAACGATCGAACGATCGATGTGACTGTTCTCAGTTTCAATCGATTTTTCTCACGTGCAACTCGAAGACCCGAGTGTTTGCAGTTTGTAGTTAGCTGAAAAGGAGGACATTACTAAAAAGGAAGATATTGCATGCGATTGCACACACTTGGTTTCCAGTCAGGGGAGATTACGCACTATTTCAGCATCCAAACGTTTTCTCGATCTTTTTCAAGTATCCCTTCTCTCTCTCTCTCTCTCTCTCTATCTCTATTTCTTTTCCTTTTTGGCCCTTTCTAAGTAGTCTACTCTGCTCTTGTGCCGATTTTATTCATTTTTTTGTCGCTTTTTAGTGTTGGACGCCAGTGGCAAACCCAAGGCAGGGTTCACTTATGGGAACAATTATTGGCTAGGAAGTCGAAATCAGTGTTTCGACACTTCGAATCGGTCCCCCTTGATCCTCGTGGATCATGAAACTCTAAATAATACGAAATATCGCAACCCCGACGAGGAATTTCCGCCATTTCAGTTGAATTACTTCGTTGCCCATTTTCAACACAACAGCACTTTGCAGTATCACGTCAGATTGTCCAACGAGGTGAACAAGATGCATGGTTCGAAAGAACTTTCGTTGAAATTGATTTTTCTTGAATTCGTGAATTTCTCTCGCAGAATTTAATCACGCTTGGACTATGTTTACCGGCATCCTGCTCCACCGCGAATCTCGCTGTAATTTTGAGGAAAATCTTCGAAAACAGAACCCTCCTGATAAATGATCTGTATTCCGCGGATTTTCGATTGATGGAAGTCAGAGATCTAATTGACGATCATCTGTGGCTCATTAACGGGAAACTTATCTTCGTCCTGTAAGTATAACGAGCCACACACGCGGTTCATTGTCTGATACAAAGGGTGCATTCGAGCCAAATCGTTAAGCAGATTATTAAGAGCAATATCGTCAATCTATTTTTTCTCATTTGCAGATTCGTTTTATTCCTCACCTCGCTATTAATGATGGTAGGAACGATTTACGATGTTCGCGTACATCAAAAGTTGCTGAAAGCTAAAAATGCACTTCCAAACTATGAGAATAACAATATCGTGGAGAATAGCTCCGCTTTTAACAGTGAGTATTGTTTAAATTATCGTTCGCTTATCCTCCCAGGCGATAACTTTCGTATGATTCTTTTCGTAATTTTCAGTAGATTTGAAGGGTGTTGGAGAAAACGCAAATTCAACCGTGTCAAAGCCAGAACAAGAATCATTGTTAGGTCGCATAATTTTGTGCTTTTCCATATATACAAATACCAGAACGATATTTGCAACTAAACTAGGCTCAGATTCCGTACCAGCGATTCATGGCTTGAGATTCTTGGGGATGGTTTGGATTATAATGATTCACACGATTTTTTACATGAGCGATTTTGCCGGTATATAATTTTATTGTTAAAGAAAAGATAAGACAAGAAATTCGATGAAATTAATAATGCGTGCAATGTTCAGATAACAAACCGTGGTCCTGGAGAATGGCGGAAGGTTTCGCGGTTCAAGTAATTAGCAACTCAACATTGTCAGTGGACACGTATTTCTTCCTCAGTGGATTCCTAGTCGCTTACTTATATTATTCCGGTAAGAAAGGTAAAGAAGAGAAGAAACCGGCCAAGATTAGGGTGAAAATTAATGAGTTCCTTGGAGCCGTGCTAAGGAGATTCATGAGGTAGTTGTTACATAAAAAAGAAGAGAAACTAAATGAAAGTATAATAAAAGTAATAAATCGGATTCAAGTCCTCTCTGTATCATTTTTCAGACTTACCCCAGCTTACATGTTCATGATTGGAGTTTTAGAATTGAATTCAGGATGGTACGCGAAAACTTCGCAATTTTACACTTCTGAGAAGCCGCATAATACGTGTGCTAAATATTGGTGGAGGAATCTTCTTTACATCAACAACTTGTTTGGCAGAAAAGAAATGGTACTTTTTATAAACGTTTTATGAAGAAAATATCCCGATAATTCTACACGATTAGAAATCATTTCCAATTCCTCATTTACAGTGCATGTCTTGGAGTTGGTATCTGGCGAATGATATGCAATTTTTCATAATTAGTACATTCCTATTGATTTTATCATCCATGTAAGTCTTATTTTTCTATCACAGCTTTCTTGTTCTTTCTTTAGTAAAACACATACGATTATTGCTTTAATATATCATTCTTTTCTCAGGTATTTTTATACTGCCGTTGCCATATTATTTTCACTTTTAATAGGATCTATAATAATTACTGGTTATTTGGCGTATATTAATGAATACGTTCCGACGTAAGTAGCTAATAGTTCAATCGATAAGTACTAGTTATAGTGCATTATACTGATTGATGCACTGAATCTCAATTCTTTTGCAGAATGGATGAGCAGTATCATTTTTTGGATATCTTATACGATCCACCCTGGACGAGAATAGGTCCATATATTATAGGAATAATAACAGCTTATATTCTTATAAAATTAAATAATAAATTGAATCTCAAGAGAGTGAGTAAATTATTGCGTTTGCTCTTTGAACAATAGTTAATAATAAGTAAAATTTAATTTAATTATTCATTTTTAGAGGATGCTCGTTATTTTCTGGTTTCTTAGTTGTTTGTGCAATCTGTCAGTACTTTTTGGTTTAGTTGAAAGACACATTTCCGTTTTTGCATCAGCAGCTTATGTTGCATTAAGCAGGACAGTTTGGGGAATTGGCTTGGCTTGGTTACTTATTGCATGCTGCACAAATCACGGAGGTAAATTTTAAGAGAAAACTTTTATAGTGATTTGGTGCTTTCAACAAAGACTTCTGAATTATTTTAGGTATTATAAATAAAGTTCTATCATTTAAAGGATGGATTCCTCTTAGTAGATTAACATACTGTGCTTATCTATTGAATCCTTTTATAATAAATTCAGTATATTTGCATGGAGAATCTGCAGTTCACGTGGATTTTTTACGAAATGTAAGTACAATTTTATCAGAAAAAATATTCATTCTGTTAATTTCAAAATTAATTAATTTTCTTTGTTTAGGGTACAATGTTCTTAGGTAATTTTGCTGTAAGCTACTTCTGCGCTTATGCACTCAGTATAATGATGGAAACTCCATATATACTTTTAATGCGAATACTCATTAATTCTTATGCTAAAAAGGAATGAAGGCAGGATAAGAGATGAAAAGATTTTAGAAAAATAAATTAAATTATAGGTCAAGTGAGAAAAGTTTTTTAATGAAACACAAGCATTGCATTCAAATTGAGTTTTATTTTCAAAGAGGTACTGATATCATACATAATTGTTAATAAACATTCAACAATCCTATTTTTCAATAATTCATGGCTGTCGGTAAACCGAGATAGTATGGTTCGAAGGATTCAGTAGAAAATGTTGAATCTTTGAACCTTGTAAGATGTATGAATTATAATAAAGCTTATTGTTATAATTTGTACTATATCAATAATGAATGCCAACAGTAGTTTCGGGAAATGGGAAATTGGCAAGTTAACGTAAGGATGGATTATAAAAATCAGTCTTGAAATATAATTTTTGAAAACAATAAATAAAAAAATAACTATATATATTAACTCGAATAAGAAATAAAGTATCAAATTTAAGATATCTTTTAAAGTTTATATATTATCTCGAAATTTTTATTTTTTTCTTTTAAACAAATTAATAATCTTTACATTTATTATAAATTTATACTTTTTATTAATGTACTACGTCGATCACCTTTCAATCATTTATAAAACTGAACAATTCAATCCATCCTCAATCATTATCAGTGAAATATGCGTAAAAATTGTATAGTACACTAATAAACTTTTATCCTCGAGCATTTGTACACAGCGTAAAGCAAGTTCAGTCAAAATATCTTGTACACTGAAGTGACGCAACATATATTTAAGCATAGAATTAATTTAAAAAAAAACTATAAGGTATTAAATATTAAGAAAGTCCTCGTACTATGAGTGGACTGGGGAATGTATTCTAGGGGGCGCTGGTGAGGTAAGAGATCGACTTGCTCTTGAAGCTTGTTCACGTCTGCCTTCTTCAAGTTGTTTCTCCAGTTGTTCTTTTAAGACTAGAAGCTCTCTTGTTCGCTGATATACAGGATCCTGTAATAAAAACAGAAAATAATATTGATCTCTTGAGTTATAAAAAACTATGTTCAATCATACAATCTTACGAACCTGTTGCCGCATACTTGGATTCCATCTACAATATAGATTTTTCCACAATTTAATATATCTCATACTAGCAACTGGTATTAACACAAACTGATATTGCGGGCCAGCCCAATAAAGTGGATTTTGGTATAAAGATAATTGGCTGTTGGTATAGGACCATAACGACACAGTTCTTTGCTTAACTTGTTCCTGAACTCGTTCTCGTTCGCTAAAATATTATGAAATTTAATTAAATAATGTAATAGATTAGTACCAATATTTGACAATCTAATTAATTAAATCAAATACTAACCTGCTAAATAAAAATGTGCCAAACCTACAAGAATATAAATGATCTAATATTGTAATAAGGAAATGTTCATTAAATTGAAAAGCATTAGGAAATTGCCGGCTAATTTGCCAAACGCAATCCATGAATTGAAGAAAAACTGGAGATCTATCTGCATCACTATGATGTTCATCGCCATGGCCAATTCTCTAAATTAATAATAAAAATATATGTTAATAGACAACTGATACATTCAATATTTATAAAAACTTACAAAAATAATCTATATTAACCTGTTGAAATTTATGTCCAAAACTGAGCCACTCCTTTTCTATAAGAACTTGAAATCCTTTAATAGTTCTATAATATGGATCTAACATTAACATGGCAAGAGCTGTAAGCTGAAACAGGTTAGAGTTAGATAAAAGTATAAAAATAGCAGAAATAAGTTAAGTTAACGAATTACCTGTGTCGTTCTATCCCATCCATCGGAACAATGAACAAGCACTGAAGTCTTATGATTTTCTACTTTATCTACAATCCTAACTGCCCCAGCTAAAACACATTTAATATGTTTTAACCATACAGTTGATTCAATTCCTGATAACCATCTAGCTTCATCAATCGTAGGAAAACACAGTTCTAAAAAAAAATAAAATATTAAGATACGTTTAATTAAATTTGTTAGGAAATTTAATTAAATTATTTAAACTAAATATCACCTTTTAATTTTCTTAGACTTTCTCTCATAACATGAATATTGTGAATATCAAGAAAAACAAGCTCAGCATTCTGATACGCATCTTCACTCTCATATCCACCACCTTTTGCTTTATTTGCAATTGCATTAGGCATCGGTCTTGCATCCATGATAAATAGTTTGTGGCTTTGAGCATTTGCATCCATAATTAATTGGACATAACGTTCGTCTTCACGACTTCGTTTTCCTCCAACACCAACTTGTGGCTGTGCACAACGTGTAATTGTAGCTTGACTTTCTGGGTGGATCCAAGAAAGTACAGGAAGTCTGCCTTTGCTTCTAAAAGCTGCAGAAGCCTGTAGATCTTCATCAGTAGCAGCAGCAGGTACTGCCCACACTGCTGGATAACTATCACACAGTGAATATGAATCATTAATCTTTGAGATTTTCCACATATCATTGTTGACACCCTGAAAATATAGAAGAATTCTTCAATTATATATTAAAAGTAATTTAATGGAGCACTTTTTATTGACAGCTTTTAAACACGAATATATAGGTTAGATAATTCTTAAATTATATCTTTACCATTCTTTTTAATTCAGCAATAGGTTCATAAACAGTCCATCCATTTTCAGGAAATGTTTCAGAATACTCAAATGCAAATAGTGGTAATTTGTGAGATAATGGAAATGAATACTGTTGAAGTTTTTCAAAAACATCTCTTCTGGAATGATTTTCTTGTTTATGTGCAAATCTAAGATTTCTCATATCTTTACAAAATACTTCTATTCCATAAGAATTTTCTCCTCTACTAGATGCACTACCCACTTTTTCTATTCTACTAACAACACCTAGTGGTACATCAACTACGTATGGGGTTTCACGATTTATACTATGAAAATAAAGTTTATAATTTGTAACAGTGAGGACTCCTCGGGCTGGTCCCGAATATGGACATAGATAAGTTACTTCATGAGCAACACCTTGAACTCTTTCTCCATTCAGAAGATGTGGTCCAGTATCACCACTGGATAAATTCTATCGAAAAATTATAAAAATATCACATATGTATTGCAAGAATTGAAACATAGATTGATGATAGTATATAATAAAAACTATTAAATAAATAAAAGTATATTTTTACATGTTAAATATATTGTCAAAGTAAAAGTGATGAAAAAGAGTCTATTTTAATAATAAAAAACATTACAAAAAATTATTTTTTGAACTAATAATAACATAAAAACTACAAATATAACAAAATATAAAGTATAAAAAACAGAAAACTTTAACAGTTAATGTAAACAGATGCTTTTTACAGACTCACTTTTACTTGACTTTCTTTTTTAGTCTCTAAAGCAGAAACAATATTGTTGTCTGTTGAAGTAGAACTCGAAGAAAAACTTTTCGAATGTGATGTTTTCTCCCAACATTCCTATAAAAGCATATGCTTAACAATTTTTTAATTTCAACATACGTCCCCTATTTAATATATGCAACTATACTAATAATATTAAATAATGTCTGATATAAAATTGATACCGATTCATGGCCCATTTTAGAATTGAGTGAACTGCTTTTACTATCTGAGTTGAGAGAATCTGAACTTGCATTCTTCGAGTTGTTCTGTTCAATATTAAGAAGTTCAGCACTTCCTCGTTTATCCATCCTGGCGATGAAATAGTTTCTTCTACATTTGCTTTAATATTCTTTAATAATATAAAATATTTGCAGTTTGCTGAATTTTTTTTAAAATTGCATGAATTTATATCATAATTTATTAAATCTTTAAGGTTATTTTATGACACAATTGTTTATAAATCTTATCCTTAAATTTTTAAAATCAAACAATAGTAAACTGACAAGTACAAAATTGAGCTTGGATTTTAAATAGTAGTAATGCCTTATTTAAATGGAGTAAATTAAAAGTAAAACGGAGTTACTAAAATATTATATTGGATAACTTATTAGAGATCAAATTATTAACTTAGAATGCCACACCCAAATCTTTATAAACTTTGCTATTTAAAAAAAATGATTTATAGTTATATTACTGCCTTTACTTTAGGAACCACAAAAATCAGCAAACAACATATATCTTAATAAACTTAAGAAGATCACCTCTGTCACCACATCAATTTGACAGAAGCAACGATCTTCGAATTGAAAAATTATAGTGCACACACCTCCTTAAGAGGATGTCAACCTGACAGAAAATGTCTGTTTCGGGGTTCATGTCTTTGCTAAGTCTAATACCTAACGCCATCGCATACAGTGGCTGCATTATACATTAAGTAATAAAAGTATATGAAAAGACTGTGTATGACGAATCAATTTTTCATTTATATTTTTTTCATTTTTTTGGCAGATCTTCAACCTGTTCTGTAAAAGAATATATTTTTCTTTCATTTCTTATAATTCCTTATACTTATTACTTATGTCTTCAATTGAGCTGCAAAATATTTATTTTTCTGATAAACAATACTCAGTAAATTATAAAAATAATAAAACGGGTCATGTTCTCATGGCGCTTCTTAGTCTCTTTAGAGATCAGAAAGTACAGCATAGAGGCAGAACCATCAAAAGAAATAACCCATGAGGTGATTCCATTCCATGGTTCAGAAATCGCCTAGGTGAGGAGTTTAGTGGGTCGAACCCCACACTACCCTCGATCACCTGACCCAAGAAGTTCACTCTTCAGGGTTCGGCGATCGGGGGTGTCTGCTCTCAGATTCTCCTCACCTGTCAAAAAAAAAAAAAAAAAAAAAAAACAATATGTTAGAATGTCTTGTCAAAAGAATGTAAAATAAAACTATGTAAGACAATTAATATGAATAAAAACATTTACTATTTATACATGCATTCAAATTTATATCATCAATTACAACCTACCACACATTATCATATATCCAATGAACGAACCCATGGGACAAGTTGCGATTTTCAGGAAAATTTATTCGAAGTGGGTACCCCTTGGATTTTTCACAAAATTTTTTCGACCTTTAAAGTGCTGCCATTTCCAGAAAAATGAATATATCTGGATGAGATCTTTTTTGCTGCATTCTATCTATCGAATACTATCTGTCTACGGAATTACAAGCGATTCTGAGAGATGACGATTTTTGAGAAAAATCTAAGTGGTACCCCTTGGAGTTTTCTCAAAATTTTTTCGAACTTTAAAGTGCTGCCATTTCCAGAAAAATGAATATATTTGGATGGGACCTTTTGCACTGCGTTCTATCTATCGAATACTAATTCCTTATGCAATTACAAGCGATTCGGAGAGATTTCGATTTTTATAAAAATGGCTAGGCGTACCCTTTTCTATTTTGCCAAAAACCGCTGTATCTTACAATGTCTGTATGTGCCCATGCTAGGTCTAGTTAGCAG
The DNA here is from genome assembly GCA_037305995.1 of Sclerodermus sp. 'alternatusi'. Classification (NCBI taxonomy): domain Eukaryota; kingdom Metazoa; phylum Arthropoda; class Insecta; order Hymenoptera; family Bethylidae; genus Sclerodermus; species Sclerodermus sp. 'alternatusi'. The sequence goes on from CM074553.1 coordinate 2,635,412, forward strand.
GAGACTCGGTAGAGTCTCGCGTTAGCTTTATATCATTACTTAGATGAAAGTTACACTATCGGCGATTCTATAATCTCTAAAAAGTTTCAGGGTAAATGCGGCGCCTGAACATGTGATTGATGTATGTTCAAGATAATTTTAAAATATAAACATGATAAAAATCAGTGTCAAAGCACTATACCCGTATATTAGTTTTTTTTAAATTTATAATTTTTTTTTTAGTTTTTCATGCACACTTAATAATTACTTTTAATTTTGGTTTTTCTTAAAAATAGTATTATAAATATATCTTGTAATTTTCTAAAAGTTTTTATAAGGAGATTCCAAATGTTTACTTCACCTTCTATTTTCCGAACAATAAAAACTGCTGTAAGGTGTAAGAGGCGTGTTGTAGTTACAGGAATAGGTATAGTTAGTCCTCTCGGTGTTGGAGTCAAAAATTCATGGAATGCTCTTATAAATTCAAAGTCTGGGATATGCAAACTTACAGATCTAGAGTATAATAATCTTCCATGTAAAATCGGTAAGTTTTTCTTTACAAGAGATTCTTTTGAATGGTGTGTTTTAATCTATTATTTTGAAGCGGGTCTAGTCCCTAAAGGAAATGGCTCCAATGAGTTAAATTTAGATTCATATTACTCTAAGAAGGATCTCCGAACTATGTGTATGGCTACTGCTTATGCATTGATAGCATCGGAAGAAGCACTGTCTGATGCAAAATGGAATCCGCAAGATGAAGATAATAAAAGGGATACTGGAGTTGCTGTGGGTATTGGGATGATTGATTTAGTTGATGTTTGTAGTACTTATGAAGCATTGAAAAAAGGATATAACAAAGTTAGTCCATATTTTATACCAAGAATACTTCCAAATATGGCAGCTGGACAAATTAGTATTAAATATGGTTTTCGAGGACCTAATCACTCAGTATCTACAGCATGTGCTACTGGAGCACATGCCATTGGTGAACCATATTTTTTTTAGATAAGTTGTACTATGTTCAAGCATAAGATGATAAGTTAGTTATTTCTTAGGTGATGCATTTCGCTTTATCCGTGGTGGAGAAACGAGTGTAATGGTGTGTGGGGGTGCAGAAGCATGTATTGGTCCATTAGCGATAGCTGCATTTTGTAGAATTCGAGCATTAAGTACATCTAGAAATGAATTTCCACAGGAAGCTTCTCGGCCTTTTGATAAAGATAGAGATGGTTTTGTAATGGGTGAAGGATCAGCAATATTGGTTTTAGAGGAATTAAATCATGCGTTAGAGAGAAATGCACACATTTATGCAGAAGTTTTAGGATATGGTCTATCTGGTGATGCAGTACATTTAACAGCACCAAGTGAAGATGGTGTAGGTGCTTTGCTCGCAATGGATAGGACTGTAAAAGATGCTGGAATTGATTGTTCAGATATTACTTATATTAATGCTCATGCTACATCTACTCCTCTTGGTGATGCTATTGAATTAAAAGCTATTGAATCTTTTATGGGGTCCCATAGTCAAAATGTAACAGTTTCAAGTACAAAGGGAGCTCATGGTCATTTATTAGGTGCAGCTGGAAATTTGGAAGCTGCTTTTACAGTTTTAGCTGTAAAAGAGGGAATATTTCCACCAACACTTAATTTACATAATTTAGATACAGTTACATCTTTAAATTTTGTACCTAATGTAAAGAAAGAATGGAGTTCTCCCAAACGTATTGCATTAAAGAATGCATTTGGATTTGGAGGCACAAATTCATGTTTGTGTTTTGCACAATATGTGGAATAGTAATGAAACAAACTAATATTGTGACACAATTTTGAAAGGGTATAATTGAAAAATACATAACTTTTCTAATATGTGTACGTATATGTATATACATATATATATATCATTACTTGTACATAATTTGTACGTGTCTTTCATAATTATAAGAATTCAGAAAACAATCGCACAGTATGATTGACAAATCACAATTAGTGATGCGGGAATTCCATATATTTTGTCACAAAGATATATAATAAATTTATAAAATACATGTTTTTAAAAATTATTAATATTGATATAAATAGGAAATTAAAGAGGTATAATAAAAAAGCATAATTTTAGAATGGTTAACTTTATTTTGTAAACATCATTTAATATTTCAATTTGTCTCCAATCTAAACCATATTTTATTTAATTTAATTTATTGTACTAAAAAACAACAGTTTATATATGCAAAGTCATATTTCTTCTTTTACATTTATCCACAATTTGTCAGTAGCAAATAAGCATTACTATTAAATATTTGCATTCTGTACATATTTAACATATAAAACACATTAGAAAGGTTGCCCTTTCAAGTATAGTATTTTATTCAAAATACAATAATATTAAACTTGTGTCTTTCTACTGGCAGTAAATCAATATAAAAAGAAATATAATAAGTGTATCTATTACAAATATTTATTGAGGAATGATGAAGGGCTTATGATGACTACATAACATTGCGAATCGTTTTTTAAGTGTTTCTCGAAGTTCTTGACGACGTTCATCAAGAACTTCACACATTCTGGACTTAAACTCTAATACATCTTCTACAGGAATATAGCTCTCTTTTTCTTCTTCATCGGATACATAAGCGTCCTTAAAATGATTACAAAAATATAATTTATAAAATTAATACATCAAAATAGAAAAATGTTACATACCTCTAGCATTTGCGTTAATGTTGGTCCGCCTCCGCGCTCTTTAAGTAAAAGTATACTATAATTGGAATGAATAAGTTTTTCCATTGAACGTGTGTCATGACAGTCCCCGTCATGATTACAGTATCCATCGCTGCAAGCTACTTCAGAACCTTCGGGAGTACTTGGAATAGAAGGACTACTGATATTATGCTCTGAAGAATAACCACAATCATGAGAAGACTGTTCACTACAAGATCTATTCTTCTTCTCCGACTCAAATCGTTTCTTCATTTCCATCCACATAGTTAATTGTTTACCAGGTTTACCTATCCAAGCATCTACTAGTTCCTCCGTTTTCACGTTTTTGCATTTATCACAACTATGCCACTGATAGCCTAACTTTTCAAAAGATTCCTATAAATTAATAAATAAATTAACATCAAATACTGGTATTTATTTTTAAGCTCTAAAAGAAAGAAACGACAGTTTATTTACATTACAAGATTCACAAGTCTCTAGTTCATCTTCAAAATAAGTTTTATTTGCATTAATTTCATTAGAACACTTCTCATCCTGCTTTTCAATTATTTGTGTTGAGTTTTTGGAATTTTTCGTAGGTGATGTTTTCGGTGTTTGAGATTTATTTGAATTCTTTGACTTTTTTAAACAGTCGACACATTTACAAGTTGGAGGTCCTTTGCTTTTAGGATCCAATACTTGCAACTAAAACAATGACAATTAGCAGAACAAATTTAATATGTCGATCATGAATGATTCAGTATAAAATGATTAGTTTGCTTACTTTATGACGATCAATATTAGAAGTCGATGTTTTCGATTCCGCACATAAGCAACTCGTTTCATCATTTTCATTCCCAGCATCATTTGAGCACTAGAATTGACTGATAATTAGTTCTATTGTACTTTACATATTCTATTTTAATTGTAGGTATCCTTGCTAAAACCCTAGTGAAGGGAAAGCATTTCTTTGTTTTTTTTATAAATTTATAAATTTATAATAAATTACAAAATTGATGTATAATTAATTTATTATAAAATAATTTATAAATTTATAATAATAAACTAAACTGTTCATATGATAATTTAAAACAAAATATTTCATACATTGCATGCGTTTTCCTTTTCTTCAGTTTCATATCGTCGTTCCTTCTTTTTCTTACGTTTTAATCTTAATTTTTCTCGTCTTTGTTTTTTTGCTATTTCTTCTCTTGTTAATTCTTCGTAAAGTAATTCTAATTGAGAAATTCCTTGCTTAACTTCAACTGCCATCTACATGAAATAAATGTATTCATATAAAATATAGTTATTTGTTACAAGTAATTATTTAAATGTAAATTAAACGTATATACTTGAAAATTCCTAGATAATGCATCTATTGCAACTGCAGCTAATATTTTGCATAGTGTTCCTTCTTCTCTCATTCTACGATGTACTCTATGCAATCGGTCGGCAATACATATACCTAAACAAGTAAGAACTTCCTTTTGTGCAATTTCTAATGTTTTTGCATGTCGTTCTCTAAAATATATTACAAAATTTAGCTATTACTCCTAATTGATTTATTTTCCAGACAATATTACTTTCTTAAAGAAGAAAGGAAGAGTTAATATGGATAAAATTTTCAGGGAATTCTAAAATTAAGGAGAAAAGGATAAGTTTTGCAAGTAGGTGAATTAATAAAAAGATAGAGCGATTTGAATTAAGTTTAAATAGTAATATCTTTTTACCTTCCCATAAATTCTGATTGTACACGTCCAATAAGGGTTCCTATGTATTCTGTATTGGTAGGTAAATGAACATGCCGATCTGGTATACACCGTGTAATTCCAGAATATAAGGCAGCTACATAACCTTTTTCTTTAATCGTTTCAGGATCTGCCGTTAATAAAGAAAATGCCAAGACTACTTTAGTTCTGCATTCACCACAAAATCTAAAATACATATAATCAATTAATATATTCTTATTTTAGAATTTTGCAGTGATTGAAATAATATATGTATACCGGTGTTTGCGCAAGTATGCATCTAAAGTAACATCAAGAGTATCAATTTCTATTAATGCAAGTTCTTGTCTACAAGGGAGTTCCATACATTCCCAAACATCCCTCCAAGCATTTGTAGGTACCCTCATGCGTTGCAATTCCAAAGAATGCATTACACACCTCCTTGACTTTCTATTACGTGGTTGCCCATCAACTAAGTTATTTAATCTTGTACTTTAAAAGTATGATAAATCATAATATTTAAAAAATTATTACAAATTAAAAATAACATGATGTGCGTAATTATATATTCTCTAGGATGTTTTATACCTATGCCCATTCAATATGGTACATAATAACTGTGGTGATTCCAAAACTTCATCTCTTATAGATAATAAGCCATCAGGTTTAATTATTATTGGATCTAGTGCAGGATGACCAGAATCCATTAAATCATAGAGTAATCTTTCAACACTTTATAAGAATAAATTTATGAATTAATTTTCCTATTCTTTCAGTTTATTATACTTAACTCTATTACCTTTTTCTACAACCAATACATGGAACTGTTTGACTTAATATAGTCAACATATCTTTACAAGTAACTTCAAAGGATGCTTTAATTTCCTCTTTAGTTAGCATATCCAATTTTCTATTAAATTCATCCAATTGTTTACCACGTATCAGTGGATTATCACAGATAGCTCCTAAGTTACTTATATCCATTATCATCTATGCAAAGAAATGTGGATTTATGTAAACAAAATTAAAAGTATATACGATTATGTATATATATAAACATATAATTACAGATTCTACCAATTTTTTAAATGTATTTATTTCAAATAGTGACTTGCAATCATTGTCATTTTTCATTATTTTATAATACTAAATTTACTATGAGTTAAAAGTTTTACTTAAACAGAATGTATAAAAATATACTACTTTAGATCTTTAATGATTTGCTTTTACTCAAAATAATTCAAGAGACATTAAAATTTTAAGAGTTTTCTCAGAATAAGCAATGACGTCTCGTATGAAGTTTAGATCATGACGCTAAAGGCAACATAACAGTAAAACGTAGACACAGGAATCAATGTCAATCAACTCTGTTAAAATTAAATTGGTTTGAGGGCATGCACCTAATAGGTGTTTAGGTTAAGCTTGGAATGTATGGCAAGTCTTATGTAATTAAGTGAAAACTCATGTCAGGACAAATGAAGACAAATGCAAGATTGTGTTGCATGTTAAAAATGTTACTGACCGTCAAACTTTCATCAATGACCAACGGTAATTGCCTTTGCGTCAAATCGACCGGGTCATCGTCCCGCCAAACGTTCACCAATTTTGCCATTATGTATTATTTCACTAATCACTGTTCGAGCAATATAAGAGTCACTTTTTCAAGAAAAAATTGCACAGATATAACGAAGACACTATTTCTCCTAAGACACTTAAAAAACAAGTAAATGATGTAGGTCTGCCATTTGCAATGAATCTCTCACTTCCGCTTTACGCGTATTGTCTACTTCCCCCTCACCACGTATCCTTTCTCCACCTTGTTCTACCTTATCTAATTCTATACCTGTGTCTTATGTCCCCAGGTCCTTTGTAATATCTTTGAAACCAAAACAAAATGTTTATATTCGTATCTCTGTTTTATAAAATAGAAGAAGGCTCACCAATATATTTGCATCAGTATATTTTATAAAATTGAACGAATCTCTATAGATTGTTGCAGAGCAAATTAAAATTTCATTGTACAATGAATACTTTAAGCGTCTTAAGTTTATACATTTTATTCCTTCTATTAGTACCAACTATACTTAAGGTCTAGATGAAAAGCTGTGGAGTATAATGATAAGCGTTCCAGAAGTATTCTCAAAGATAATCTAAGATCTAAAAGTAGCTAAAGCATTATACATGTAAACACGCAATAGATTCTTATTCTTTAAAAATTCTTTTAAATAATAAAAGTGTATCATTGCTTATCAACTTACACGATAATAATCATATCAGAAATATAATTTACGTAATAGCGTAGTTAGCGCGTTAAGAAATTAATAAGAAGGATAGAAAAACCTTAATTTCTGTGTCTCTGTGTAATCTCGTGCAAAGGAATCTAAAAACTTGATAAAATTTTGAGATTTTTGTTCTTTTTTAGTTAATTCTTAATCGTATCTCAATTCATTTTCATTTATAATAATTAGGGGGAAACGATCACTTCTTAAATGAAAACTTAAGGAATGTTATATTATAAATTTTTATAATAATTAGTAACAGAATATTAAACATAGTTGGCGTTCGAGTCTAATGTGGATACTTAAAAAAAATTTCTCTCATAAGATGGCGCGACGCTAGATTTAAAGGGACCATCGGATTCCTAACCTAACTTTAAAAATTTGTTAACATAACTCATAAATCCCGTTGCTCTAGTTACTTTGTTACTACGATAGTGAATAATACTAAATAAGTATTTAACTATATAGTACGAAACGTCTCTGGAATCATTGCATATTATTTACTAATTCCTTTTTAATTGAAAAAGGCAGTAATCCAATATCGTATCTCTATTCGTTCAACAAACTATTTTTCAAGAAAACTTAATTATGTTTGCCTTGAGAAGACTAGCTATTCAGAGCTCTATGTGAGTATAAATTTACTTATTTCTTAAATCACTATGAATTTCATATTTATTATATAATCCTTAACCTACTTGAAAAGTAATAAATCCACTCGTATGCACTGAGCACGTAAATAATGCAAAATATAACAAGGCTATGGAATTGCAATTGTACATTCCTCTTAATCCTTATCGTTCTTCGACTAATCTCTTCGGAGAAACAGAATCCATGTTCCTGTAAATTAACTTACTCACGAGTAATTCACGGCCACGGACACGAGTACTTCAAAATTGATACGATCATCACTTGCAAATGATTTCGCGTATATATTTTCCGAATAATTTCTTAAGAACGAGATGATTCGTTCCCATGCTATTTCAACGCAAAACCGGCATATTCTCCTTGTTTATTAAACGCGCTAAAATTAGACAAACTGCGATACGCAGACGTAGGTTTGAGTATTAAAAGCTATAAAAAAATAAAACAAAAAAAAAGAGAGAACAAGCAATCTAAAAAGAAATCCCGAACTCGCAATAAAATCGATGTAGTGTAAGAATTGTAAAAGGAATTTCTCGCTAAGAGCGAAATAATTGCTGACGATAGAGAAAGGAATGGATGCCGATGACTCGTAGTTAGTCCTCTTCTGTCTTTCACAGCAAGGATGCATTTACAAGATCGAAGCACACGCTTCCTGACCTACCTTACGACTATAAGGCATTAGAACCAATCATATGTGCCGAAATTATGCAACTGCACCATTGCAAGCACCATGCGACATACGTAAACAATTTAAACGTGGCCGAAGAAAAGATGCAAGAGGCCATAGCCAAATGTGATGTGAGCGCACAAATTGCATTGGCTCCAGCTATTAAATTTAACGGTGGAGGTCACTTGAACCACTCGATCTTTTGGCAAAATCTTTCTCCGCACGGAGGCAAACCGGACGGTAAGTTACTAAGCGGTCGCGAAAATTACACAGTCTGCTCTATCACTGAAATAGTTTCTTTAGTAATGTGTTATACCGTTTTGTTTCCGTAGCTGCTTTGTTGAAACAAATTGATAAAGACTTTGGATGTCTCGAAGAGTTGAAGAAAAGATTAGCGGAAAGCACTATTGGTATTCAAGGATCAGGCTGGGGTTGGCTTGGCTATGATACAAAAGGGAAACAATTGAAGATTGCTACGTGCGCTAATCAGGATCCTCTGCAAGCGACGACTGGACTCGTACCCCTCTTTGGAATAGATGTTTGGGAACACGCGTATTATCTCCAGTATAAGAATGTCCGCCCGGATTACGTGAAAGCAATCTTTGACATCATCAATTGGGAGGACGTGAACTGTCGCTATAAGAATGCAGGAGGCTGTTAGACGCGTCACGGTTAAAGCGCCTACCTCTCGAAGCGAGTTCGGGATAAAAATACTTAGAAACGATCGAAGTAACATTAACCGTTGAGTTATAATATTTATCGCAAGTGGCAAAATGTGATTTTGTCCTGAGAGCCCCAGGCACCTGTGATTTTATATACACATATATAAATATATGATTTTCTTATTACATAATGTATGGTTTTCCTTAGAAAAGAAAAGAAATTAAAAAAATCCTTAATATAATCTCTGTGCGTGTGATTTTTACTCCATTACCTCTTCTTACATGTACACCATTTATCACGATTACGAGGAAGACTAGAAGAATAGAGGGCAAGGGAAAATCTATTTCTAACAGGATGTACATTCGAGCATTGAATCATCGCTGCAGTTCCATCGAAATTCGGAACAAAAGCGAGAACCGAGGAAACCGAGTTCTCAGTATTGTCTCGCGTGCATGCTGCCGGCCTAGAAAAGGGTCAGAGTAATTATCCAAAGCACACCCAAAGTACCGCCTAACAATGCACTATACCGTAGATAGTGCACAATTGCCATTCAAGGGGTCGACTACCCGAGGCGAATTCATCTCCTAAAAATCATACTTTTCGCAAAGTTGCCTCGAGAGCCCCTCCGAGGAGACTCTCGCCACGAGGGTGGCGAGCAAAGGAAGCAAAGTAAGTTTCTCAGGATTTCCTTTGCCCGTGGAAGAGATTAGGATCGATATAGAGAGGATTATTATTACAATGTATATTTTGAGAAGGTGTTTCCATGTAACGCGAAGAGCGCATGCACAAGGATTGTTCTCGGAGTATATTATAACAAGATTCGAGATCAGGAGCATGCGAAAGATGGAATATATATAGATAGAGAGAATGGCATAGGCGGCCCCAAGAAAACGTTCCAACGCCGCTTGGTTGGTACTGTGCAAGAACGAGCAAAAAGGAAAAATAGCACCCTACTCGTGAGTTTGATAATCGATCGTCCGCCTGGCCTAGTCGAGTAACGTCGCGACGTGTATGCACCGCGCGCTGGTATCAAGAGGAACGACGTCGCAGAACCAGGACTAGTATGGTTGGACGACTTCGGTTGTTTCCACCTCAGTTCCTGCGTTTCTGGTGAGTTGGGATTCATTTTAACGGGACCGGATCTCGAAAGTGCGTCGGTTTCCATCGAGTGTACCGAGACTGCTGCAGCGAGGGAGGTCGCAGGACACTCGGGCTCTCTCCAGCGTTTTCCACCCCTTGGTAGCCACTGCAACTGGCACTGGCAACCCCAAGAATGTGATCAATCGCGTCAATGCCAAACTGTGATCTCTGATTAGTGATTCTTTCGCGGAGACTGCTGGAGAAGTTAACGCTACACTCGGGAGGATCGTTCTTCTAATACGATTCCCGAGCTCGGGGGATGAAGATTAGAATCGTATCGACCAGGTGGTATTAGCTTCGAAAGCCTATCTATTATTCAAGACTGTCTCCATTCCGTGGAAGAGATACATCGTTGACTTCCTCTTCCACTTTTCCTCAACACCCCCTCCCCCTCTTTCTCCCTGGTCGATCGTCAACGTTGCATAGAAATCGGTCGTTACCGATTCTCCCTAATTTATCGTCGAAGGATCCGATCGGACGCGGTGCGAGAGAAGCACCTTTTCTTTATCGTTAAATCGCTCCGATGCACCTATTCCCTTTACGAGAATAAGTAACCACCTGATTGATATTCATGGGATACCAAAGCCCCGTTTTACGCTTCCGGAATCATGTGTGGTAGGTGCAGGTGCAGAGGGTGAGTAGTAGTCAAAGCGCGACTGTCATATGATTCTCAGCTGACATTTCCGCAATCCCTCGCAAAAATTCCCTCGTACCATGGAATATCGTGGAAACCTTTTGAAAACCCTTAGGACGAGGGATGCTCATCCCAGAAATAAGTTCTGATATCGGAAACCGATATCAGTAATTCAGAGATTCCTGAAATAACGCTCCACACAGCCGTTAATCCATCGGTAGCCGCGATCGAATCCTATTAATCTTCTCGGATATCTCTCTCTCTCTCTCTCCTCCTAACGAGGTGCCTGATAAAAAACAACTCCGATGGAGTTTCCCTCGTTGGTTTTCTATGTGCGCGCGTAGTTTCCCGCGAGCGTTTCACCGTTCGGTAAGTTTATCGATCCCGCCGAAGAAAGCGGAGTAGTCAGTTTCAGGCTTTCGTCGTATCGGGTGGAAAGAACGCGTAGAAATCTATGAAAAACGTGGAGACAGTGGGAGGAAGAATCGCGAAGGAGATAGCCCGCGAGTAGGGTTCATTCGAAATTGAAGTACGGTAGGGCAGAGTCCTGGAGGAGGAGGGTAGATCCCGTCCGTCCGTGTTACCGTCGAGCTGAAAAGCTCGCGTATCGATTGCTCCGAAGAAATTGGCCGACACCGCCCGCGCGTCACATCGGTCAATCGTCGGTGCAAGGTGACGTCAGGTGTACTTCGCCCTTATTGATTTTCTTCTTCTACAAGCCGAAGTGCGAGGCGCGCGAGGTCGCGCTGTAAAGCGCCACAGGACGGAGGAGCCCGGAGCTGATTGGTCCACGGTTGCGCTCTTCGAGCTTGCAAGCTCTCAAACGAGCGCAGACGCAAAACTCGGAGCTCAATATGAGACCGAATCGTACTACTAATCAAAACAGACCTTCCAGCTACTACCATGTTACCATCTCCGGCTCCCTTCTCTCTCGCGATGACCGTAAGTCTTGAAATTTTCTTCTTCTTCTCACTCTTCTTCCGCTGTCTCTCCCTCCTCCTCTTCCTCTTCTGCTGTTTTTTCGACAAAATGCCGAAGGTCGCGTCTTCTGCTCCGTCCCTCTTTAAAAGATACACGCTCGCTGAAAGTCCCAAAAGCACTTGTCATCTTAGCGCGTTTGAGTATCTCGTGCACTTTAGATGCTTCTACCCTTCGGTCGCCATTCGTCCCACGAGGGAAGATTCTCGCGAGGAATTTTCGGTGGTTTGCTCGGTAATGGAGCTTTCGGTGTCGGTGGTTCTATTAAAGGGGACCTGCAACTCCGGTCGGAACGACGGTCCTTCTCTTTAGGCGTATTCCTCGGACTGAATTGGATGAATCATCATCGTAGGGTCAATCTATCCGGGTCCTCTTACGGACGTCGCGCAACGTGGAAATAATCTGGATGACGCACAACCTTCGAAAAGCATGCACTGGCCGCTGCTAAGCCAAATCGATAGCGACTTCCGTATTTTAACGAATCCGATCTCCAAATCTGATTTCAGAGCCCATCGCTGACCACATCCGGTAATTACCGATGAGCCCATTGCTACTCGCGTATTCTACTCAGGTATTTAATGGGAGGATGTTCGCGTTACTCGACGCCATAATTCTTTGTTCTCGTCTCATCGAGATTTTCTGTCAGTTTTAAATATCGACAGGTCTTACGCGTGAAACACAACAAGTTCCGTTCCGTGTCATCCCGTAGCCTTGGAACTTGAAAATTGTTATATAAGCTCAACCCTGCGACATCCCTCCGAGTGTTCTTCCGCGTGTGCTGTGTGGGAAAGAGTCCCGACTGCATGATCGATCATTGCGATGATTGGCGTACTCGTCTCCAGAGCGGTTTTTTCGACTGCGAGAGAGACTCCAATGGCACCGTGGATCAATAGCGTTAAATTTGAGATCTAAAATAAACTCAAGATCGAAATTCGAGCAAGTACGAGCTAATGAGGCGAACGGCCCTTTTTGCGCATGTCCCTTGTGTTTCTGTGAATTTTTGCTAGCAACCTGCAGCTTCTCCATTAGTGGTCAATGAACCCTCGTCGACGGTTCATCAAAGATTTTATGGGGTAGGGAATGCGTGATTGCGAACACCGCGAATATTCCGATGATCGGGCTCGTAATCGTAAATATTATTCGGAGGAGGCACTTTTATTTCAGCAAATACGCAGGCGCCAAATGCGCACTAGTCACCCTCCAGCGTTCTGCCTTTCTTTCCTTGGATTGGGGTGAATTTTCGCGAGTCCCTCTAATAGACTCGAAGTTCGGATGTAGTGCGTTTTAGTGCCGCTCCAAAGTAAATATAAAATCCTGACGGTACCTGGTGGATGACTCCTCTAATGGGATAGAGAGAAAAGTGACGAGGAGTCATCGGAAAGTTTCTCCCTGATCAAGTTTCCCCTTAAGCATCTCTCGTACCTCACGCGCAGGAGACTTTTCACAGACAGAAAAAGTCTCAGTAGACACGATCTTGATTAACTTCTTATTACGATCCTCCCTCTCTTAGACTTCCGTTTCTGTCAGCGAACATCCTTACAACCGCTAATGACTATCCTGCGTTCAACCCGGTCATTATCATCAAACGGTGATTTATCCCTTAATTATACACCCACTCTGTCAGCGTTGCAATTCCACTCGAATCGCCGGATAATTTCTTCTCTCGCGACCTTGGCAGTCGAGCTATCTGTGATTTAGCCAAGTGTTGTACGGGGGATATATCCAGCACGGATCTTCTAAAAGTCAGCATTGTATTTGTGTCTCTGTGCTTCGGAGCGAAGATTATCGATTCTCCGGATACAATTCTGCTTGGCCGCATCTCGTGCGGAAATCTTTATCGCTTGGAAAGAAAAAAGCTTCTTCTTCAGATGCATCACCAGTTTCTTAACTAATCGCGTTTCTACCACTTTGCATTATGAGTCATGCGAACTAATCGATCTCGAAAATTAGAGTAAGTATCCACTTTCGCGTAGGAGTCTTGGAGGATTCCGTTCCCTGACGTAATTCCTTCGTCGCACTTTTTATCCCATCACGTTTCTACGATGATAACCGAGTCCTCCGATAGTACCTCATACATATATTGATAAGAAAAAATGGTCTTCTTCAACGTAGGAAACATGAAAAATCTATGCTTGTCTGAAGTACCGACCGAAAATGTCACGTACTCCAATCGATTTGGAACCTTCTTAACTTTCTTCATTAAAGTTTCTTCTTTCGCGACAGGACGTCGATATTATTCAGTTTGTTGCGTGAAAAATTATAAGAACGGTGGAAATTTCTTCATTTGCAGATTTGACCGGGTAAGACCAGTAGAATTAGTAACGGTACCTTTAACATCGGTACTGATATCCTTACCCGAGTTGTGAATTCATCTTTATCCAAAGAAGAAACATGTCGTCAGTCAAGGTTGCCGTCAGGGTACGTCCCTTTAACAATCGTGAAATTTCGCGAGAAGCACAATGCATCATCGAGATGTCTGGTAGCACTACCTGTGAGTATCGAACTTTATTTTTGATAATTGCCTCTATCGAATGTTAGCTAATCATTTCGTTTATTATAGCCATAGTGAATCCTAAAGCGCCTCCCGGTAGCAAAGATGCTATCAAGAGCTTTAATTATGATTATTCATATTTTTCCATGGATGTGAGTACTTTGTACAATCGAAACTTAATAAAAATCACACTTATACAAATTTATGCTTATACAAATTCTCTCATATTATAGCCACACGATGATAATTACTCATCTCAGATCATGGTATACAAGGATATCGGAGAAGAAATGTTGGAACATGCATTTGAAGGTATATTTTGCATCGTCGCATTCCGCAATACTTACGTTTCGCTGAAAATTATTTTTGTAAAAATACTCCGTACATTAATTTCCAGGATACAATGTGTGTATATTTGCGTATGGGCAAACCGGTGCCGGAAAATCGTACACTATGATGGGAAAGCAAGAAGAGGGTCAGGAAGGAATTATACCGCAAATTTGCAAGGATCTTTTCCGCAAAATTAGCAAAACCTCTAACGAGGGCTTGAAATACTCAGTTGAAGTTAGTTATATGGAAATTTATTGCGAGAGAGTTCGTGACCTTCTTAATCCAAAAAATAAGGGCAATCTTCGTGTGCGCGAACATCCTTTGCTAGGACCCTATGTCGAAGATCTTTCTAAACTGGCAGTCATGTCCTATCAAGATATTCACGATCTTATAGACGAGGGCAATAAAGCCAGGTAAACCCGATGATATTGTAACAAAACGAGTGAATAATCGTCAAGTTTTTCCGGTCGTCCTCGAGTTTTCCTAATAATCGTTATTTCCGTAGAACTGTTGCAGCCACAAATATGAATGAAACATCCAGCAGGTCACATGCTGTTTTTACAATTTTCTTTACGCAACAGAGGCAAGACTCTGCAACGGGACTGGCGACAGAGAAAGTCAGCAAAATATCTCTTGTGGATCTTGCTGGTTCAGAACGAGCGGATTCTACGGGGGCAAAAGGCACAAGACTCAAGGAAGGAGCGAATATCAATAAAAGCCTGACAACCCTTGGCAAAGTCATTAGTGCTTTAGCTGAAATTGTAAGTATAGCAAGTTCTTGTTTCCACCTTATCCTCATTATTATTACCATAATTGCGTACAGCCACTAAAAAAGATTGATCGTATGAAATTTTTCCTATAAATCAAACGTTTCTTTCTGGAAAATTAGGCGGTAAGTCTCTGTAATAATGCTTAGGATGCTCAGTCACGAGTGTTCAACAGGGGGGGACAAATTTTTAATTTAAATTCCTCGCTTTCCAGGCAACAAAGAAGAAGAAAAAAGCAGACTTCATTCCATACAGAGATTCTGTGTTAACTTGGTTGCTTCGCGAGAATTTAGGAGGCAATTCCAAAACTGCTATGATTGCTGCAGTCAGTCCTGCAGATATTAACTATGACGAGACACTTTCAACGCTCAGGTAAGCAGATAAAATTATCAGATTTAGCAGTTCTTTCCTGAGAGCTGTAAGATTGATGCAACTTTTGTGTTACCCCGATCCCGACAGATATGCCGACAGAGCTAAGCAAATTGTCTGCAAGGCTGTCGTCAATGAGGATGCCAATGCGAAGCTCATCAGAGAACTCAAAGAAGAAATACAGAAGCTGCGGGAGCTTTTGAAGCAAGAAGGAATCGATGTGCACGAAGGTCAGTGCCTATACACGTTCTATTGGTCACTCCTCATTCGCAATTTGATTCTTAAAGAGTTCCATAGCAATAAGTTTTAAGTGGCCATGCAGACTAAATATTAGCACAAAAAACTTCATCGATACTTCATTAATATTTGGCTAGCTATTTTTCCCTGACGAATACTTATCGGTTTCAGCATTTATAAGAATCAATATTGAACAGATCCATTTTGATATACGCTATTGCACCAAGCTATTAAGAAACTAATGTAGCGAATAATGCGCTGTAGGCAAATCATTTATATAGTATTTTTTTTGTCCCACTTGCAATCGTTGTAGGGCCAGATGGTAAAATCACTTATGAAAAGAAGGATAGTAAGTAAAAATGACTAAAAATTAACGCAGTAAAGAAAACATTGAGCTAGCCAATCTTCACGTTTCGCATATCGCATTCGTAACTCTGCTTTTCATGGCCAAGTGCATCAATACGTGCCACTTATGTATACCTGTCTACCTTACCCCATATATTTGTCGACTCCTTGAATTTTCTATATTTGCTTCACGGACTGCCCCTTTTTTCGCTTCTTTTTTTGTATGCATATGCATAGAAATATAGAATATACATATGCATACTTTTTCCAAATAGTATCCACGTCTTTAAGTCCTTTCATCCTGTAGCTAAAGCACGTAGCGGCTTTTCCTGCCAAACTTTGATTCCAATAACTATTCGTTTGTCTAACTAATTATTGACTATAATGTAATTTCCATCAATTGGAACGCAACACTTTGCAGTAATGATTATTACTCAATTTCATTATCACTCTCTGTAAGAATTCTGTAAATCTTGAGAAGCAACACATGGTTGTCGAGCTAGTGCAGTTTCACTTGGGTTTAGTATAACTGTGCTGTAAAGAGATATCGTTACTTATCACGCAAGAGCTTAATATTCATGAAAAATCGAACATCGCAAGAGTAATTTTGTGATCACACGTACATTTGGATATTCTGCTTACTGTTGGCTGCAACTTTTATATTCGCGAAAAGTTCTTCATCGCTCGTTAAAACGATCATTCGTTTCAGTAATTTATTAGAGTGTTTTCTGATAGTCTGTCATATCTCTATAAAGTTGGAAAGATCTAAAGATGGAATCAGGCATATTGATTATGGCTTTCGGTGTTCTGGAGCGTGTGATGCTGATTTGCTCACAAATATTGAAATGTCCGATGTAGCGATAGCGGCGAGGTTGGAAATGCGATTTCTGAGAGTTTGCTTTGTCCTCTGCAGGAGACGACTTGACAATAGTCAGATCAAACAAGCGCGAAGAAGACATAAAAGAATCTCGCTCAAGGCTAACATCGCATGCAACCTCTACGATCGCCGAGGAAGCCGTGGACCAATTGCAGGCATCGGAGAAATTGATAGCAGGTAAATTGCATCGTCGAACACTTTCAACGTAGTTTTGCATTACTCGGCTTAACGATCGTTCTTTTATCGAAAGAATTGAACGAAACATGGGAGGAGAAGCTAAAACGAACGGAATCTATTCGCCTCCAACGCGAGGCCGTCTTCGCCGAAATGGGGGTTGCGGTGAAAGAGGACGGTGTCACGGTCGGTGTGTTTTCGCCAAAGAAAACTCCGCATCTGGTGAACCTGAACGAGGATCCTCTCATGTCCGAGTGTCTGATCTACTACATCAAAGACGGATTCACGCGTATTGGCAGTGCAGAAGCAAACATTCCGCAAGACATACAACTCTGCGGTCCTCATATTCTAAGCGAGCATTGCGTGTTTGAGAATCACGAGGGCATTATCACCCTCATACCAAAGAAAGGTGCCTTGATTTATGTTAATGGCAGAGAAGTTACTGAGCCCATCGTTCTCAAGACAGGATCCAGAGTTATTTTAGGAAAGAATCACGTATTTAGATTCAATCACCCCGAACAAGGTACGCTCGTCATTAGAACGTTCTATTCGCACTTAGTTTTTAACCAAGGAAGCTTTTTTTCGAGTCGAGCAAATTGTCTTGAAATTTCAGTACGGGAGCGGAGGGAAAAGAATTCCCCTGCGGAAACTCCTGGTAATGGAGAAACTGTCGACTGGAATTTCGCACAAATCGAATTGCTCGAGAAGCAGGGTATTGATCTTAAAGCTGAAATGGAGAAGAGATTGCTGGTCCTCGAGGAACAATTCCGCAAAGAGAAGGAGGAGGCGGATCAATTGTTCGAGGAGCAAAGAAAGGTATCGTCGCGGTCATTGTTGTTATCGTAATTATATTTATTCCTATAAAGCTATGCACGAGTGTACGATGTTGTCTCTCTCCTCGTTCGTACAGAACTACGAAGCCCGGATAGATGCCTTACAGAAACAAGTTGAGGAACAAAGCATGACGATGTCTATGTACAGCAGCTACACTCCAGAGGACTTTAATAATATCGAGGAGGATATTTTTGGTGAGTATATGAGTTAATTTTTATCGATACCTACTCTTTGGTTTTTGAGATTCATCCAAACTGATATAGATGCATAGGAAATTTAACGATGAAAACGTTTCTCCAGTGTTTCTCACATTGAAATCTCTGAGTCTCCAATAGTACGTTCGTCTTTAAATTACTATCGACCAGTTTGAGAACATCTTCTTAATTTTCATCAGCCTGTTACTAACAGTTTTAACTTTAAACACTTTTCCTTCCGCTTGCACGATTTAAACCTCATTGAGCTTTGACGTCATACTCATTTATTGATTGGCAAGAAAGTAAAGTTTTACTCGAGTCTCGAGTCATGGAATCCATTGTCAGACGCGAGTGTTAGAATGTTCGATGAACAACGCAGATTCTTAATTAATTTTTATGTGACAAAAAAGTATAAATCACGTATTTGGAAGTACATATACGTGTATACGTATCTTCGGCTTTTTTATTTTTCGTTTAAACCACCGAACAATTTAGCGGTGCTAAAAGAATTGTGCTGGGAGTGGATTTATTAGCTTCTCGCATAATATCAGTTGGCATTGATCGTTTGTTTGGCTCGTTTAACAATATCACCAGTATTCACCAAAACGCTTGGCTCCTCTGACTGTTTTGCCTGGTGATGGCTTGCATTTCAGTCAACCCCTTGTTTGACGCAGAGAGCAACTGGACCGAGAGAGAATTCCAATTGGCCTCTTGGGCCTTCCGTAAATGGAAATATCACCAATTCACGAGTTTACGAGATGATCTTTGGGGCAATGCGATATTCCTTAAAGAAGCTAATGCCATTTCCGTTGAGCTGAAGAAAAAGGTATGATTTTCTCTCAGACACGAGCAGGTGATGGTTTCCCCTAAATAAACCAACGGGATATTCATTATATATATGGCTTATAATCAAGAAACGATTCAATGTTTGCATTGCAGGTACAGTTTCAATTTACGCTGCTAACGGATACTTTATATTCACCCCTACCCCCGGATCTTCTGCCACCCACCGACGACGAAGACGAAGACGAACGGCCGTTTCCACGCACGATCGTCGCGGTCGAGGTTCAAGATACCAAAAATGGAGCGACTCATTATTGGACGCTGGACAAACTTAGGTCAGTTCTCGTCGAGTAATTATCCTCGAATCGCTCGCGTGACAGGCGATCGAAATACATTCTAATTTAATCACTTGACCACGACAGAGCCGAGAGATCGATAAACTTTTATCTCTCGAAAGTGGTGTGTAACCCAATAGGAGCAAATGAAGGCAATACCGATCTTACTCATTGTTTCAAAGAAGCTGGCCAGATTTAGATGCATTCGACTCGCCACAAGTGCATATCCGTTATTATATTTTCGATCGAGTCACAATTCTCCCGATATAATGTGAAATGTCAATTGAATTTCCATCGGTATTCTCCATGGTAATCTCTGAGAAAGCCTAATAGATTATTTTTCAACGTTATCACTCCCCCTCTCTCTATTCCCAAGTCATGCGATATAAATGATTCTTCTCGTAATGTGAAACCCCTTGGACTCTTGCTGGGAGGACAGTTAGCCTTTTCCAAGGAGTCACTACTTTGCACAGCACATGTAGGAAAAACGGAGCACTTTTTGGATCAGGTCGAGTAATGAGTAAATGTTAACTTGTAGACAGCGCTTGGAGCTGATGCGACACGTGTACAACGAGGACTCGAGCCCCAGCACTCCGGAGGCCAAAGAGGATATTTTCCAATGCTTTATGGTCCACTCTAATCCGAAGTTGACATTCGCAAATCTTTTGCCTTCGAGGTTGGTGCTCGATCGCGATCGTGAGGCTTTTCTTACTGTCGTTCGCTCGTTCGCCCATTTTGCTGCACGCACAGGCTTAGCGAAACACGGCCTGCCAGTGGAAAACTCACTGAACCACTCTCCCTTAGCTTCCTCATTTTTCGCCAAAGAGACAGTCACCAAGTGTTGAAATCTGGTTTGTTGAGACTTCGCTGTAATTTTCAGTAAAGCGCCTCCCTAAGGTTCTAAGCTATCAAGGTTCTATCAAGGTTTCAGCAAAATCAGCTCGATATACTTGAGTCACTCTCTTTTTCGATCGTCTTCTTTGTCCAGGAACTGGGTAGCGAATGGACAACTGCAACGGGTGCATTTGATGGGAAATTTTCCACCCGATGGAAACATTTCGGATCCAGTGCACTAGTTGCGCCGGCAAATTCATGATTTTATAATTTGCGCTCTGGTAAAGCTGGGTATCGTCCGATTCATTGGCATTCCTCGAGAAGGTACCTACGCGAAAAATTTGATCCTAGAACAATGATCTCTGGGAGTCTGCATGAGAGTCAGCATGATCGAGAAATCGTACATTTGTTTATTAATGACGAATTAAGCGCGACGACGGCTTAATTGGAACTTTCATATCAAACGCTTTTCCTCCAGACCCCTTGTAGCTTCGGAAATGAGAGATTACTGTACAAATAATTGGTATCTACACCTGTATTCTTTACTGTCGATTTTATTCGCAAATTTTTCTTTCTTTTTTTGCAAATAATTATCTCTGCCAACGAATTATTTAAACAAATTATCTTTCCGTGTCAATCCGTTTCTGCGAGTTTTCAATGGAATTTCCTTAGAATGACCCAGCAGCCTTTGAGATGTCTGTCTTTCTTGCTTTCGTGCACGCTCAACAATTATTCTAGTGTCTATTCAATTTTATGCAGGATCCTATCACTGAATCAGTAATTTACGATGCATTTTAATCTCCAACCGCGGAGGAACGGTTTTACTAAAAAGCAAATAAAACAAGATGCAAATCTATAGAGACAACTCCTGTTTATAAATATTCCAATGTTTGTATGACTTGAAATTATTTATATTAGATCACGCTATATTATACACTTTTCTGTCTATACATTTTGCAAAATTTTCTAATTACTGCAAAGGAAGGATCTGAAGGATAATCAATTTTATATTTTGATCGATAGAAGTGACGTGGGTGGCAATGATATTTGATAGGGCATTTCTTATATTTTTGGCAGACAAAGACTTGAATTGATGCGTGAAATGTATCACAATGAGGCTGAACTTTCACCAACATCCCCGGATTACAGTATTGAGGTTTTAACCGGTGGTGATCCATTTTACGATCGGTTCCCATGGTTCCGAATGGTTGGCAGGTACGTAGAACACAACTGAAGAGAAATCAAATTAACTTTCTCAAAATAGATCGAGTGATGTGAAAATTTGCGTGCTTTAGGGCTTTCGTGTATCTGAGTAATTTAATGTATCCCTTGCCACTGTGCCATAAAGTGGCGATAGTCAATGAAAAGGGGGACGTAAAAGGTTACTTGAGAGTAGCTGTTCAAGCAGTAGTTGGCGAGGCAAATAACGAATATTCGAGTGGCGTAAGACAATCTGCTCGTATTAGTTTCGATGATGACCTTTTCGGTAGTAATCGACATGATAAACGTCACACCCATACCACTGAAAAAAGTCGACATATTATTTCGCACGAGGAGCGTGTAGTCGAAGGTCATAACGAAATAAAAGATATCAAAGAGGAAGAGGATATAGGGGATGCGGATAGTGGACGAGGAGACAGTTCATTATCCAGTGATATGAAAGAAGAGGAGTTGCCTGATCATCTGCAATTAGGGGCAGAGTTTACTCTTAGAGTAACTGTATTAGACGCCATTGGAATTTCTACCGAATACGCAGATATATTCTGCCAGTTTAAGTGAGTACTATCATATTCTCAATTAACTTCGTCAAAAATTCTAAGAATCGTTCATTCAATTCTCTCTCTCTCTCTAGCTTCTTACATAGACACGACGAAGCTTTTTCGACAGAGCCAGTAAAGAATACCGGAAAGGGAAATCCCCCTGGATTCTATCATGTACAAAATGTAAGAATCTTTAGTGTACCGGTATATCATCTAGAAACTGCATTGATTTACTCAAATTTTTTACTATTATCGATAATAGATCACGGTGACAGTCACAAAATCCTTCTTGGAATACTTGAAAACACAACCCATAGTATTCGAGGTGTTTGGTCATTATCAGCAGCATCCTCTGCACAAAGATGCCAAGCTGGAATAGTAAGTGAAGAATAGTTGGAATAGTTTTTATGATTTCGCCGTACACTGTCTTAATTGATCCATGCACTTTTGAACAGTGTCAGACAACCACCGAAGAGGATGTTGCCTCCATCGATACCTATCAGTCAGCCAGTGAGATCCCCGAAATTCGGGAGTGTTTTACCATCACCGAGCACGTCTCATGTACACGCCAAGTACGACGTGTTGGTTTGGTTCGAAATTTGCGAACTTGCTCCAAACGGCGAGTACGTCCCGTCAGTCGTCGATCACAGCGATGACTTGCCCTGTCGAGGCTTGTTCCTACTTCATCAAGGCATACAAAGACGTATACGAGTCACTATAGTGCACGAAGCAGCTTCTGAATTGCGATGGAAAGACGTTCGCGAATTGGTAGTAGGCCGTATTCGAAACACTCCAGAACCAGAGGAGGAGGATAACGATTCTTCGGTGCTCTCGTTGGGTCTGTTCCCTGGTGAATATTTGGAAGTACCTGGAGACGACAGGTGTATGTTTAGATTCGAGGCTGCTTGGGATAGCTCACTTCACAATTCACCTTTGCTCAATAGAGTTACATCTTACGGAGAACAAATATTTATGACAATCTCGGCTTACCTTGAGGTAATTGCAAGATTTTCATTTTCATTTGCATAGAACTTTTGTTGATGTTCCCTTCCTTTTCTTAAAGCTTGAAAATTGTGGAAGACCAGCTATCATAACTAAGGACTTGAGCATGATAATATATGGCAGAGATGCAAGAATTGGCCCTCGCTCATTTAAGCACCTATTCAGTGGTACTTATCGCAATCAGGAAGCTAATCGACTGAGTGGCGTCTACGAATTGGTTTTACGTCGCGCTTCGGAAGCAGGTAGCCCAGGTTTGTCCTGAATACCCCTTTAGAATAGCTTCCGTCCTTCTCCTTTGAAAATCATCACACGAGTCAAACTAGCAATCCCCAGTACCGTAGTTCTAAACATCCTTTTCTATTATCCTGTCTTAAGCTATTACTATTCTATAAAATATATCTGATTAAATATGTTCCTCCTTTTTTCAATAAGCTACGTTATCTTAACTTACATACTTGATAAACCCTATGAAATTTTAGGCGTCCAAAGGCGACAGCGACGCGTTTTAGATACAAGCTCAACTTATGTTAGGGGAGAAGAGAATCTTCATGGCTGGAGGCCACGTGGGGATAGCTTGATTTTCGACCATCAATGGGAATTAGAAAAGTTAACTAGGCTTGAAGAAGTTGAAAGAATGAGATATATATTAATGCTGAGGGAGAAATTGGGAATCGATAAGATTCCACTTTGCAATAAGCCGTGGCACGATTTTACAAAGAGCGAGAAAGTAAGTGGTATATTTTTTTAGTCAATTCAGAGAGTAAAATTATTTGCAATAGGAGTTATCGATCATACCGATTAATCTTGCAGGAGGTATGTAATATGGTTGCAAAGGCAACTAACGAACCTCATGCCAGCCCCGTGAAGCTCAAGCATTCGATGAGCAAAGATATTTATGAGCCTTGGGAAATGACCGAAAGAGAAAAGGAACTAGCAACCAAATATATCAAACTTATACAAGGACGAATTCCCAACAAGGAACCTATTCTACTATCGGATGTTTCACCTGGAGAAGAGACCATGGCTGACATGACTAATTCTATGATGTCTTCAGTCGTATCATCTTCGTCGCAAGAGTAAATGAACATATTTCAACGATACTCTTTAGTTGAGCTAATTGACACGACTTAAAACTTTAACTTCAATTTCAGATTAACATCACCAGAAAGGGCTAGATTACAAGAACTTCAAGAGAGTATCTTGGCGAGTGAATCAGTTAGCCAAAATTGTTCAGCTCCAGCGCCATACGGGTCAAATTCACCGTCTAAGGAAAACCTGGTACTTTACGTACCTGAAGTAGAAGAAATACGTATTAGTCCTGTTATTGCTAGAAAAGGATATTTGAATGTACTGGAACATAAGACGAACGGCTGGAAAAAGCGATGGGTGGTACGTAAAATGTTTATTGTCAAATTTACAAAAGTATATTTGTAGCGACAATGAAATATAACAATTTTCAGGCTGTGCGTCGACCATATGTTCTAATTTTCCGAGAGGAAAAGGATCCGGTTGAGAGGGCATTGATAAACTTAGCTACTGCCCAAGTAGAATACTCGGAGGATCAATTAGCTATGGTGAAAGTACCGAATACATTCAGGTATAAAAATTAATTTTCCGACAAATCTTTATCAATCGACACACGATTGTAAATTGTTCTGTTTTCTTCCTTGTTCATCGGCAGTGTTGTCACAAAACACCGAGGATACCTGTTACAAACCCTAGGAGATAAAGAAGTGTACGATTGGCTCTACGCTATCAATCCTCTGCTTGCCGGACAAATCAAGTATGTGTGCTTATTTTCGAGAAAAACACCTGGATGAGTATTTCTATTTTGAATTGTATTCTTTCCGAAATCCGTAGGTCGAAATTAAGTCGCAAGGTGCCAGCCAATGGAACAAACAACACAAGTTCTCCAGTTGGATTAGCTCCCACATCGGAGCAGCAGCTGGGCCAGGCCAAGTGAGTGATCGATGCGCTGGCTGAAGTAACGAGTGCCGTTGCAGAAACATCAAAAAGAGTTTTACGCTGGTCGCAATCGGCTCTCGAATCGGAGGACTGTTACCGCTTTCGATTTTCGGTAGTTTTCGAGCGACTGATTCGATAATATCGCTCATCCAATCCGCTTTTAATCGATGAAACAGAATATTGCGTTATTATCAATTGAACGACTCATGCGCTTACCGCGCACAGAATCTTTTCTCGTTGAAGAAATGAAAGACGTTCCTTTTTCTGAGAGCAACCAAGTGATCTGTCTGTCACGCGTCCATTGCTTCAATGCACCGTGCCTACATGTCTCTCCGTATGTTTCGATGAAACGAAACAGATTTAACGTTGATGAGGCCACGTTGAATCTCTATTTTCACTAGCAGTCTGCGTTAACGTAGCAACTTTAAATTCGCACTCGGAAATGAAGACTGCTGCTGAGAAAGAGGAACGAATTTGCGCCTAATATTATCATTCCTACACGACATAGGATTGGAGCGTGTGCGCGCGTTTATGTATGCTTGTGTGGATGTAGTGGAAAGAGGGAGATAAAGAGAGAAAGTCGGAGAAAATGAAGGAAAGAATGAAAGCACGAAAAAGAAGAAAGAGGATAAAAGAAAGTTAGAAGAAGAGAGAATATGTAGGAATAAGGATTACTCGTGCGCGACTCAAGTAAGAAAGTAGTGATATTAACAGAAAATATTTATCAGTTGCTAAACTCTATAAAGTGTTAATTTTATATTATATCTATGGCGCACGTACAATTTAATCAGCAAGCTTTAAAAGATATTCTATTCCCAAAAGTGAGTATTTAAAAAACAAATAGCAACAGCCCCTTTATTATATAACTTGTCACAAACATTTTGTTAATTGCAGCAACTGTGGTCTTTATAATTGTTCATATAGTTTCCAATTAGATTATTTATTTGTTATTCCCTTCCTTGCAGTATTCCTCGCAATATCCCGATATTTATACAATATATTTCGTGTCACAATATAACGCGAGAAAAGGGAAACAAGAAATGTAGACTTTTCTAATTTCTTATTAGAATTAACTTGGGACGAGAAATGTATATTCACTTTGGCCTTCGATTGTTAATTCTATTGTATATATTAATATACCAATGTATTGTCATCTTATTGCATCGGGCGTCGGACAAAGTTTCAGCTACGCTCCAACTCGCTGATTCGTTTTAGAAAGATTTCTTCCGCGCGCTCGTATTGTTATTTTTACATATGAAATGAAACTTAATATTTAATCATTTATAACATTTCATGTTTATTTCGTTTCGCACCATATATAGGAAAAGTATAAGTTGTTGGAAGCTCATAGGGTGCAAATTAAATCAAGTACTCACGAAATTTATAAGCTGGAGTATATTCCTTAAGCCATTTTTTCAGGGCACCGTGTAACCTTAGGACATAAATATTTGTATTAACTACTTATATATATGTTTTTAAGAATAACATTAATTCCCATCGTAGAAATCTGTTGTAGTGCTCTATATGAGCTTAAACCACAAAGTACGTTTCTCATATTGGTGAACTGTGTTTCATTTATTTAAGAGATTCTATTTTTAAGGATAGTTTCATCATGTTTTCTTATTCGTTTTTCTCGAAAAAAGACAAAATATGTAAGAAGACTTTATTCTCTTTTTTGAAAATTCATTTTCGAACAATCGAATGAAATTCTCATCATTTGTAATTTTTCTGTTATTAATTAATAGTAGCTACTGGAAGAATTACAAAAGAGAAGAAAAATAATGTTTCTGAAAATGTACGTATGACTGTAGATATTTGCGGTAAGTAACTTGGATGCCTCGCGCGGTAGTTTACACAGCAGTTAGCTTTGGCCTGACTGCGATTATTTTTTGTACTTTGTTTCGTTTGTATTTACTGGTTTCTTATTTTTAAAGACTTTGTTAAAGATGTATTAAGGAATTAGAGTAAAGGAAAACTTGTATAGATGTTTGAAAGCTTTATCGACTCTAACGTGGTAAAAGTATGAAGGAGGATGAATATTTATGCGCGATTATAAGAGGGGAAGGAAAGAAAAGCAGAAAGAGAATACAATGTTACATAAGAGGAAATTTAACCATTGCTATAATTAGGAAGTGAAGTTATTAAATAAATTTATAGCATTATATTAAGGAGAGAAGATAGTATGACTCGATGAATGCGACTGACATAGAATGCTGGCAGAGTGAATGATAGTAAGAATGAATGAAGGATGAAACTGGGTGAATGAGGGTGAGAGAAATAGAAAGAGAGTCGGAAGAAATGATGTAATGAATAAATTGCTTATAAGCAGCTAGAGGTAAGTCTGAATATTCGTATGTTGCATAGTTTTACATGATCGAATTAATCGATGTGATTATTCAAAACAGAGATAACTGAAAAAACAAAATAGTTAGATTGTTTCTTGATGATTCTCGTATTCTATTGCTGAATCGGAACATTTAGACTTACCTCATGATATATATACATATACAGACAACATCTATTATATAAATATAAGCATTTTGTGAGACATTGAAATTGCTGAGAGATATTGGACAGATGAAAATTAAATGGATCTAACTCAAATGTGTAATCATATGTAGTAGGGAGCTTGCACATCTTTCATTTAAATAACTTAAGTCGTTGATTTCTGAGGTGAATATAGTATTAAAATTATTATAGTTAATATTTTTCTTATGTACAATGGATATTATTTATTTCGTTGTTATAAGTAGACAGCTTTTATCAGTGTTTTTAAAGAAATATGAGAACTGTTTTCTTCCATTTATTATCTAGTTCGAGCAAAGCATAAGAACACGCAAATGATTTAATAAATATTTCTATGTGTATGATTATCGTACCCTGAACTTTTTTATTTATCTATCAAGCAAGTTCTCTATTACTTACAAAAAATTAATACGAACTTTTTAGTTTACTATCAAACTGTACGTCGATTCTGTAACTTGTATTTATTCTTGTGATTACATAATTTACGCTAGGCTCTCTGTAAATTGTATTGTGTAATAAATCGGTCAATAAAAGGCTTGTGTGCTTAATAGTGTTTTATTATAAAAAATTACATCTTTACGTGTTAAATTCTAATGATCTTAAAGATACGTGTGTAATGTTTTATTAAATGTATCAGCAAAAATATAATGGTATACCTTAATATTTTTGTGATCGAGTATAATTTTTTATAATTCTAAAATGTTTATTTTGCGTTAA
Organism: Sclerodermus sp. 'alternatusi'; assembly: GCA_037305995.1. Classification (NCBI taxonomy): domain Eukaryota; kingdom Metazoa; phylum Arthropoda; class Insecta; order Hymenoptera; family Bethylidae; genus Sclerodermus; species Sclerodermus sp. 'alternatusi'. The sequence goes on from CM074553.1 coordinate 2,663,358, forward strand.
ATAATATATCTTATAAAAAATGGAATCATTTGAAATATTCGCGGCTTACACACCATCGGAGAACTAAAATATATTTGGTTCTGGTTTCGTGTTTCTTGTCTAGAGAACTGTATATATATGTATATTTTAGACTTGTAGTATTATTTTTAAAAGAAAATTCATTTAGACTTGTAAATATTAATAAGACAACTATTCTTATAATGCCACTTCAAATTCATGATGTTCAGGTAAAATTATTTACGTCTAGTTCCTAACAAAAAGAAAATAATTTTTATGTGCTATTTGTGTTTTGATTAGAAAAATATTCATTCTTCGTGTGACATATTACACAGTCGTTGCTGTGCAGATCTGAAGAATTCTTTGCCACTTAAGTGTGAAAATATTCTATAAAATGATATCTTTTCCGCAGCAAAATGTGATAGAACCAATGCAAGTTGATGCTCCTGCAGAGGATAATGAAAATGCTGAAGAAGAACAATACATTGTGGAAAATCCGACTTTGGTATGTTCATATAACCTATTATTGATACAAATCAGTTATCTATCAAAATTTTATCCTTTTTATCTGATATTTATGTACATTTTTAATAGAATAATATACTTTAACTAAAAATATATATATAACTCAATATTGTATGTCTTTATCCATAATTTAATTATTCATTTTCAGGATTTAGAAGTCTATGCAAACAGTTATACAGGCCTGGCACGTCTGTATCGTCTAACCTTTATTGCAGATCATTGTCCATCACTTCGTTTGGAAGCTTTGAAAATGGCTATTTCTTATGTAATGACTACTTATAATGTTTCATTATATGTTATTCTACACAAAAAATTGTTACAAACGGTTGGAACTCCTGGCTTACCAGACATTGCTGCTCAGTCTACTTCACAAAATATGTTAACAGTAGATCAAGCTTGGGTAGAATCACGTTCTAAAAAAGCTGCTTTAAAGCTAGAGAAGTTTGATACGGATTTAAAAAATTATAAAAGTAATTCTATTAAAGAAAGTATTCGCAGAGGTCATGATGATCTTGGTGACCATTATTTAGACTGTGGTGACTTAGTAAATGCATTAAAGTGTTATTCAAGAGCTAGAGATTATTGTACTAGTGGTAAACATGTAGTAAACATGTGTTTAAATGTTATTAAAGTTTCTGTGTATCTCCAAAATTGGGCGCACGTATTGAGTTATGTTACAAAGGCACAGAGCACTCCAGATTTTGCAGATGTTCATGGTAAAGACAACAGTCACACTATAGTTACGAAACTTCAAGTTGCCGCAGGTCTTGCAGAATTAGCTACAAGGCAATATAAATTAGCAGCAAAACACTTCTTACAAGCTTCTCTAGATCATTGTGACTGTCCAGAATTACTCAGTCCAGGTAATGTTGCTCTTTATGGTGGACTTTGTGCTTTGGCTACTTTTGATCGTCACGAATTGCAGAAGCAAGTTATATTTAGTAGTTCTTTTAAACTTTTCCTTGAACTGGAACCACAACTACGAGATATTATTTTTAAATTTTATGAATCAAAGTATGCTCTGTGCTTAAAGCTTTTGGATGAAATTAAAGACAATATACTTTTGGATATGTATATTGCACCACATGTCAATTCATTGTATACACAAATTAGAAACAGAGCTCTTATTCAATACTTTAGCCCATATTTAAGTGCTGATATGAGAAGAATGGCTACAGCATTTAATAGAACTGTGGCTGAGTTAGAAGATGAATTAATGCAATTGATATTAGATGGCCAAATACAAGCTAGAATAGACTCTCATAATAAGGTAATTTCAAATTATTTGACAAAATTATATAAAAGCCTTTAAGTATTTTTTAGTTATAAGTAAACATAGAGGGAGAAAGAACGAGAGTGAATTTTTTAAATTACAGATACTGTATGCTAAAGACATTGACCAACGAAGTACAACTTTTGCTAAATCAATCAGTGTAGGAAAGGAATATCAGAGACGTACCAGAATGTTGATTTTAAGAGCAGCTATGTTAAAGCAACAAATTCATGTAAAGGTAATAACTAATTTTTTTCTTCAGTATTCTTTATAAATAAGTATATTTGTTTAAACAGAGTCCGCAGCGTGATAATACTCAAGGAGGAGAAATGTCGGTTGCACCAGGAAATAGTAGTTTAGCAGCAAGAACATGAAAACTTTAAAAAAGTGTAAAGTAATGAAGAAATACAGAGACTGCCACATTTATTTAAATAAAAATTGATATTTTACTTTTATTTGATTACTTAAATAATCACATACTTTATATATTTAATATCCTGTTATTAAAATCAGATGTTTTGCGAGATACGTATAATATGTAATTTCCTCAAATAAGTTATTACAATTTATAAATAGCTTTCTACAAAAAATAAATAAACTTAAATAATGCCATATTATCAGGTTATTTGATTATAAAATTTTGTTTAATAGAGAAAACTGTGTGTAATATTTAAGTTTCCATTTATTTATTTATAACATTATTTGCTTGAAAAATTACATATTTCAGTTTTAAATGCACACTTCTATGTAAATAAAGAAGAAAACGAAGTAAATATGATAAAAATGATCGTAGCTATCCTGCTGCCACCTGATACAGTTTTGTCGTTCTTCATTTTCACTTGTTTGCAAAAGCAGATGATAGCTGCTGAAGAATTGATAAAAATTACAGATTTTTGAATAATATCGAATTGAAGAATAATCGATTCGAATAGTAATTGAATTTAATAAATTCAAAATAAAAAATGGTTATCAAAGATGTTAAGGATTTTCCAACTGAAGAAGAATTAACAGTTCCAGAATTAGATATTTCTTATTCTGGTTTCTTAGCTTCATCTTTCTTTCTTGGTAAATATTGTGAAGAACAAAGTAAAGTAAGTAACACTTACTATTTATAAGCAAAAGTTAGTTAATGTTTTACTGATAAAACTTATTTTTAAAAATAAGGAATTATGTAATCATGCATAACCTTTAAATTATAAACACATTCTCTTATAATTATATTTTATTAAAGAATTTGCATTTTTTATATAATTTCAAATTCATTGAAAATATATGACTTTAAAGCAAGTCATTTAACTTAAAGGAATATGTCCTATGTATGTCGGAGGAAAAAGATCCTATATGTTGCATACAAGAAGGGAAAGATGTAACGAGTTGTGGTATGAAGTTTTTTAAGCAAATAAAGAAGCATTGTCACGATGAATTTTACAAATATGCTAGATGTGTTGAACTCTCTAGTAGAGAAATGTTTTTAAGACAGTAAGATTTAAAAATACATATTAATTCCATTAATGCATTTTTAATTGTAATCTATAAATGAATTATGAATAAAATCTTCAAATGTTATTTTAGCTGCCGTAAAACTGAAAAAGTATTTGGTGATTGTGTCCTGAAACATCTTAATGTTGAGCGACCTCCTTGGGATTATTATTCTGTTCCAAGAATACATGATTCTAAAAGACCTGAACCTGAACGTGAAAGATTTGTTTATAAGGATGCTCTACCTAGACCACCGCCAAAAGATATGAGATTTACCAATCACAGATTTCCATTTATTGGACGATATTAAAGTCATTTATATTTATTGCATATGCTATAATATAGTGAAAATAATTATTAGAGTAAAGTGAATTTTACCAATATTGTAAAAAGCTATGATGTTCAAGTAATAAAATATACAAATAAATTTATCTATAATTTTACCACAAAATCAATATCATGCTAAACTTTATTTGTCTTACTGATTTCGCACTTTAAAAGTTAGCATTCCAAAGACTACTTGACCGATTTTCAAATTTCAAAAAGTGATCTTCTTTGGACCTAAAAAATGTATTTCTGAGGAGTTCTAATCGATATACCCCATGAAAAAAAGTTTACCAATAAAACGGGTAATATAAGTAGAAAAACTGAAAATTCGTTGAAAAGTAAGAGTTTTCGCGAGTTTTCTCAACAGTTCTTATGAGAATTTCAACAGTTCTACACAGAATTGTAATAGTTTCGGTGTAAACATCACCTCCTACGGTATCGACTGCTTAAATTACCATACTATAAATTTACCGGCAACAAACTAGTAGAAATATTTAATTTTGGAGCAGACACTAGTAGTACCTCGATAAATTTCGTAAAATTTCGAGGGTATTGCTGCGCTATAATTCCTGAAAGAGATATTGGCATTCTAATCAATCCCGTAAAATCTCGAGTGTATTGCCCAGCTTTAACTTTCAGTTGGTCATTGTACGCCGACTGATGAACGCGCAATTCCTTCTTTTTCTTCTTTTTAGTCTTTCTTTCAGACCAACTTCTTTCACACATATTCCCTTTAGTATACTGAATAGAGAAGGATTCTACAAGGAAGGAAATTATAATTTTTAGAGCCTTCGTTAATCTAAATATTACGGATACTCAATTATAACTCAAGTGTGTATAATAACTGAGCTTCCCTTTGAGATTTTTTTAACTTTAGTGGACAATTTTCCATTCAGGAAAGGCCCGTTTATAGCACATTTTACCTAGTTGCTTTGGCATCAGCCTAAAGCTCAATTTACTTTAGCCACTGCGCTCATAAACTCAAGCACGAGCTTTTTCGCTGAAATGCAATAATATGTAGAAATCCAATAGCTTTAGAGACTCTTCTTTTCTATGATAACACAAAGCGCAGAAGGAAGCCATACGCAGAATGTACAGATAAAAGAGGAGCAAACATTCTAGGAAACATTACTGGTTTTCATTAGGCATGAGTGTGCATTATCGTTAGTAAAATCGAATGCGTGTACCGAAATAGACGAGAAATTGTGCAAAGTACACGAGGTGAGTTAGCCGCCGAGTCTTCCTGGGACGCATTGTGGCTATTACTAAAATAGATGACAGTATATGATTCATAGGAGGTTTCTTTGGACGTCTAGCTATGAAAACACATACGTGTATTACACGCTACGAGTGAAATTCAATGAAAAGATGAGAGGACCTAGCGCGCGAGTCATCACATTCTTACATGCGCGTCGCTAATTAATTGTATCGTGTAAATCATGCAAGGTTTTGTATATTTTTGAGTTTACATCGTCGTCATGACGATTCAACTCTATAGTTCTACATCGTACAGTGACCGGCAATGAAGCAATCCCTCTACCTGACTTGGAATATAGCTGTAAAGGAAGAAAAGGGATCATTCCTTCTCACTCGCGCATGACGTCATCCAGGGTGTTGCAAAATTGCAGCGCCTTCTTTAAAGGGTAGCTTCCCCAGGGTAAACCGAGACGAAAAGTCTAATGAATTCCGTTTATTAGAGACAGAGAGCGAAAACCTCTCTTCGACTGTCGGAATGCCTCTGTCTCTTGGCTAATGACATCTTCGTCATTGAGTACCTTGAAAATGAAGCTTCGAATCGAAAAATGCCAGGGGGTAAAAAGCTCTTATTTTTGCGTCGGGAACCACCCCTCGGAAGAGTGCCCTGTAATTTCCGGACACTCCGTATCGGTAATGGTAATGATAGCAGAAACGCGGACTCCAATTTGAACGTCGACGTCGACGTCGACATTAGCGTCGACGTATAACGCCGACGCCACGATGTAATTGAAGTTTCTGGCGGTGTCGACATCGTCATTCGCGCATCGATCATCAGAGCCGCGCGATATTATTGCGATTCTTTGATTGCAAGGGCAACTCTTTCTGCGTCTCGTCCTATTAAAGCCGCAGTTTCCCTTCGCGACAGTAACCCAGCCGGGTTCTGTTTGTCGCGTGCGCCAATCGTACTAAAAAATTAAATTAGATTTAATCTTGTTCCCAGGGAAAAAGAAGGAAGCGGAAAAAATGTGTCAATCTTGCCGTGGAAACGTCGCACGAATTCAAATCAAAAGTAGCATGATCATGGCTGCTGGTCGATATATAAAGCCTTGTCGCTAATTTATAGCCCAGATAATGTCACTGGCTGCGCCCGACAGTTCCCATTCTGTTTCAGGAATAGTAACAAAGCTCTACTAAGAATGCAATTTTTCTTCGCATCGATGCAGTTCGTGCGATAACAATGCTAATTTTAACAAATTGTCCTTCTTCCTCGTGTGCGGAGTGCGGCGGACTATACCGTAACGCACACGCTGAAATTGGATAAAGTTGACCGAAGATTTATCGTTAGTTATCGTTAGTTACGGTGGGACACGTATCGCGATGATGATAACCAAACAGTACGGGGTGGGCTTATCAGCTTGGATATTCCAAATTTTCTACTTTGTCTCTCATTGTCGGTTCGGCTCTAATATAATGTGCATGCATGTATGCGAGTACGTATATGTACGTACATATGTACATATGTATATGCGCATAGTTGGACTTTGATAGCTATTGCGGACTGAACGAGGGGCAGGGGAGGGTGAGAGGGATAGAGGGAGGGAAAACTGCAATATTCATGCGCTCCGAAGTCATGTGCCGTTTACCTATGGGCCTGCTGCTCCGCTATGCCAAGAAAGTCACGAATTACTGGGTAAGTAAGCATAGCCTGCTTTTATAACAACGGACAAGTCGATAAAATACATTTACCACAAATCTCTATTTCATTTACTTGTGCTCGGGGGGTGCATTATATCCCCAAGAGTTACTAATTTAAACAGACTTTTCCCATATTTACATTTCACGTGATTATTAGAGCTTGAGTAACGAGCTTTCCCTTCACCTTGTGCATGTGTTGCATTGAAAGGTCTGCACAGCGATGTTACTCGAAAGTCGCGTTAATTAATTTGTCGAGTACCGAGGAGAAAAAGAGATACAGGTGGAGGGAAAGACAGGGGGTCGGGGAGAGACCGACAGAAAGTAAGGAGATTTTAGGAAGGAAATATTACAGAGCTGGAGGGGTGAAAAAAGCGAACGTGAATCCTAGAAAATCTATCGCATCGGTAGCGCGTCGTTCACCCCAGAGATAGATATACGTAAAGTTAGGGGTTGAAACAGAGAGAGAGAGAGAGAGAGACAGAACGAGCGAGAGCGAAAAAGTAAGGAAGAGGGAGTCGCGAGAGTAGAGCGTGGTGGTGAAGAGCGTGTATGGATGAACAAGAGGGTGAGGGTGTTTGCGTGCGAAGGATGGAGGTACGAGGTGAAAAAGATAGACAGATAAATAGATGTAGAGTTGAAGGGGGAGGAAGAGGAAAATTGGAGAGAAAAAGAGAGAGAGAGAGAGAGAGAGATAAAAGGAGGGGAAGCGTCGACCTGGGAGGAGGTGGTGCTAGGGCATCGACGCGTCGCCCTGAGCCGGAACGACGGTGCTAGCGAACCGGTCCGACGCCGGCCGACTACTCACGAGGGCGTCGCGACGGCAACCACGTTTCTACCCTTGCTTCAGTCTGTCGTGTTATGTCCTCTCGGTCGGCTCGTGCGAACCACGCGCCTACTTTTCTTTCTCTCCCTTTCTCTCTTTCTTGCACTCTTTCTCTCTCTCTCTCTCTCTCTCTCTCTATCTCTCCCTTTTCCCATCCTTTCAACCCCCTTTCATCCCCTTCATTCCTCCACGTTCGCACGAGAGGATCGCCGAAAATCTCTTCCTCGCCGTTCGAAAGTGTAAAAGGCGCGCAAATCGAGGAAGAAGGGGTGCGTTCGAGATTTGCGACGGTGAATCACGAGAGTAGATCGAGCGTAGCGGGCAAAAGCTCTCCTCCCTGAAGAAGACGCGGACAAGACGCGACGCTCGGGACAGGACGGGGCAGAACGGAACAGAACAGAACGGAGCAAGACAGGGCGGAATAGATCAAAGAGAAGCGAGGGGAGACGACACGAAACGAGACACGACAGCGCGAAACAAGGACGGCAAGGACGGACCGGTACAGAAGTGAGTTGTAATGCAATGTAACGTAACGTAGTGTAGTGTAGTGTAGTTTAGCGAAGTGTAGTGGGGTGATGTGTGCGAGCTGTCTTATAGAGTGCGTGTATATGCGCGGCGCAAGGTGCATTGGGGAGGCTTGCATATAAATATAAAAATATATACACTCGTACGCACATACATACGTACATATGCATATGCGCGTTTGGTAGTTAAAGCGAGAAACGATGCATCGCAAGAAAAATCATCTCGCAGATGGATAAATCGGGCTGCGTGTTGCCGACGAAGAGCAGAAGGACGCTGCAGAGGTAAGAGTTCAATGCACTACCCCCGGAGAAACTAGAGTTTCGAGGCGATTGCCAGAACGCAGGCCAAGCTGTTAAAACTCCGACATTTCCGAAATCCTCCGGAATCGGCAGAAATTTCTTTGCGGAACAATCCCGCTTTTCGACATTTTATTCGGCAATACAGTTTATAGCTCTTTAACATTCAACGCAAGCTTTACCAGCGAACGAGATATTATAAATTTAACAGTTTCCTTCCAAATAAATTTCTCCTCCTGCATTTTTTATTTCACGAGGGACTTGCAAAAATTCTGATACTTTCTAAAATTTTAATGTATCGCCAAGCACGGTTTTCAGTGGTGCGATCAATGATCGTATTAAAACTACTCTTTAAATGTAGGTTTTAATAATAATAGTCAAAAATTATTCAATTTCTTGAAATAAAATTTATCGATGTGCTTTAAATAATCAATTTGCACCATTTCCCCGTCTCTCTCTCTCTCTCTCTCTCTATTTTACATACATATGCGTTATACATTCATGTCTTCTCTCCAGAGGCAAACTTAATTTTCCATGTTCACACACGCAGAAAATTGATGCGTGCGCGCGTTCTAGTATAAGAGAAAAAGGGAGAGGGAAAGAGAGAAAGGAACTTTCTGCATCATCGAATCAAGTTGATTTATTTTTATCGTGGTATATATTTGCTTCGTAAGCTCGTTTCAAAAGGTTTTTCTCTTCAAGTGCTTTGGATTGTAGGCTAAATGTAAACTTTAATGTACCAAGAAAATTTTGTATATCAGATTTGTATAAGCAATGCTCGATGAAAACATCCATTTTGCCATCGAAATATATAAGATATGCACTGAAAATCAAATTTATCCACATTGATTATATGCACTCTTAAAAGTTGAAAGAAATCTGTAAATTTTTAAGAGAAACAGCTTTAAGCTTGTGGAAATATAGAAAATGGAACATACACGTATGCGAGATAATTTGAAAATTTCAACAATTTTAGAATAGTGATAGGTGATGTTAAATGTTTGACGAACGTGAGCATATAAATCTCTCGATTGATTGACCTAATGGCACTCGAATGCAGTTGACTCTACTGCTCTTAGACTCATAATGCATGCCATGACGCAATCAACGACTTGCATGTACGATACATCCTTGACTCGTTAGAATTTCATTGCGAAGCAATCTTTATTGCAGTTTATCAATTTGTTGTAAGCCTGTTTTCTTTCTATAAATGAACGAAACGAGAGATTATTTGTGACATGGAGAGAAGGCATGACACTGTATCGATACCGTAAGAATATATATTGTTAAAAGTGTCTTCTGCCCCTTTCACTATCTTCCAATAGAATGCAACATTGTTAGTTGCTTTGGTATCGATAAGAATCAAAATACTGTCGACAAAATGCAAAACACATGAGCACGACATATGATCGATATGCTTCAGGTCAGTAATTTTTCTCCGTTAATTTATCATGCAAAGAGAGATAGGATATTACATGGACTAGTCATTACATTAAATGTTGCTACGGTGTTAAACCGAGCTGTTTTTAATAAAATACTTATTATAGCGCATTCACATTAAAGAGATATCACAAGTATGCTAGAACCATATTGACAGTAAAAACATCAATACTCCAATATTCGAGTAAGTCGTGTGCTGTTGGACTAATGTTTATATAATAGAAATTGACTAGAATTGGGGGATGAAAGTAAGATATATTAAATCCTTCCCTTATCAGGAAAGGGCGCGAAATAAGTTTGTATTTGTAGGTTCTTGCATGCGCGTCTCTGTGTGTCGAGGATGAGTAAGAGAGGAAATAAAAGAGATCATTCTGACGATACTTAATTTTTCTTCATTATATTTTTATATGTTCTGTCAAAAGAGTGAATTTAAATAGTGTTATTAAAACTTATGATTGCATATAAAACTTTTCTTTGATTCTACTTTTACTCGACAGACCAATATTTTTCTTGTTTTAAATGTAAAAGGCGTTGATGTTTGAAATTTTCTCACACGCACACACATATATATAGAGAGAGAGCGGGAGGGAGGGATGAGAGAATGAAAGAGAAATTTAGTAAACGCTTGATTTCTTGATTTTATGTAATTGCTCAATTTGCATTATAATCAGATATTAATGCAAAGCCCTGATCATTGTAATAACCAAAGACATATTGTTAGTTAAGTATATGCATAGAATGGATCAAAATATGCATATGCACGAACAAGGTTGTTCGATTATCGATTCATTATGTGCATGTATCTATAAGAAAAGATTGCCTGGCAGGTTATTGGCATTTATGCACACAAGAAATGCTCATTTGTGTAAACTTGAGCAATTACTCTCAATTTCGTTTCTATTACTCATTTACTCCAAATTTTGTTGCATGTTTGATTATATTGTTTCGGTTATACTTTCAATTAATTATTTCATGTATAATTTGGCTTTTAATTTCTATTTTAGCGTAAACAGTTTACACCGTTATTATCAATATAAAATCATTATATCTTTTCCAATTTGGATAGTGGACCCCTTGCCCTCTCTCTTAATTGGCTTTAATAACTGAACGAAGATAAATCAATATTATGCCCAGTGACCTGCAATCGCAGGTGCGCACGATATCTGATTGGTAAACAACGTTATGGAACTGTGAAAATAATAATTTAAATACGTATTAAAGCATAAAGAATTTTCCTTCAAATGAAATTTCACTTTATAAATATGAGACTCGCGGAGAAGAGTTATTTCACTGTATCGAATTTATTTCCATTGTTAATTCATATTGTAAGATTCGTCTGTCCGATGTCACGTTAGATAGGAAGAGCCGAAAAAAGAGCCGGCTGAGAGCGCGAAGGAAAGTATTGCGCTCATCTCAGAACTTTGTTACAGGAGATACAAGAGATTTTGGCAAAGGGGGAAACTGTGTGAAATTGAAAATTCGCAGAAAATAAATGAAAGATTTTTATGCGATTGGTTCGCGGGCTCGCTTACCCACAAATCGCACACACACACACAGGTGTGGTGTTGTACAATACGTACAAACCTGTATAACTTTGAAAGTTCCGCAACACAATATACGTTCTCCAAGGAGAAACGAGAGATGTAAAACCTCGGGGTTTAAAGCGATTTTTCTTTGAAAAATAAAATAAGAGCTGCCACTGGAAGACGCGTTGTTGATTCTCTAGGAAGAATTCGGTAAAAGCACGAGTCATATGAATATTAATGAGGAGCGCCGAGGAAAAATGAAGGGACTTGCAGATTTCGGATTGTAAATTTCGAGAGAATATGCAAAACTAAATGGGTCTCGACCTAGACGCTAATATCGTCGATTATTTCACTTCGGGTTGTCTCCAGCAGACGGCGTATTTAAATGAGTGGATCGGATCGATACGTCGATGATTAGTTTATGTTAGAGACAGTGCTTGGCGATTCTCTGAAAAAGGAATGAACTAGAGGCAAACCGTCAATGGTATCGATTCTCGTTGAGGCTCCTATCGAGTCGGCGAGCTTTTTGTTGACCTCGGGACCGTTTCTTCCCGAATGCATCCTCGGCATATAAAAAGAGTGTGAGCAACGAGCTCTCGCCAGTTCGTTGCTCTGATCTTTTTAGACTCGATACTTTTAAATTAAAGCCGCCGGCGTTACAAAGATAACTCGGCAAGGTATCTATATACATACGCGCGCGCGCGGGCACACGTATGCCGTGGCATGCCGAATTTTTTATAGAGGAGCTGTCGCAATAATTAAATGACGAATTTGCCCAAGAGAAGCGGCGAGTGGGCCACCGTTGTCCCGGGTTACCTTGGAAATTGTGGGAAAGGAAACTCTCGAGGAGAAAGTCTTCAAGCTTAGCCAAATGTGGAAGAGAAGCACGTGGCAAGATGCATGCACACTCACACCCACGCTCCTAAAAGTATTGCGCGCAGTGCACAGTACTCTATTGTAAATTCAACATTGGATGGAAGACTCTTGTGCCGCTCGCCTGTGTCAAGATTGCTGCTGTAGTCCCCTACTCCCCAGTAAAGTAGAAAATCCTGCTTCTACTTCCACTACTACTACTGATGCTGCTTCTGCTGCTACTTCTCTTTTCCGTTGGATAGGAGTGGCACTCGTCTTGTTTCGTCTCCTTTTTTTCTCTCTTCTCCTTTACCCAACACCTTGCACCTTGCACCTTACCCTTTTCCAACTGTGATAACAAGTAGAAATCTGTGTACACATACACACACATACACGCGCGCGAGCTCGCGTATACAGACTCAGAAACGTACATAGATAATGGAAGCTGCGCGCATGCTAATTCTCAATAGCACCCTCATTTCTCTCCGAGTTATTAAAGAAAAAAAAAAAAAAAAAAAAAAAAAACAGGAACTTTATTTTTCGTGTGGAAAAACTTTGTTGAAACCGGTGAAATATCAAATAAATTGTATTCTAAACTACGGTGAAACAGATTGCGGCGCATCGTACTATTGGGAATTTAGTTTGCTTATTTGACGTTGGTTCAACTGTTGGATGTTAAACAAGTGAGTCGGTCGAATAGACTTTTGAACCACAATCTTCCTCTTGTACGTGCTTCGGCGGCCTTGACGTTGACGTGCAGCTGTCCTAATTCCATAATGCACCGGGGACTTGCTAAGAATACTCGAAAGCCGTACCCTACCGTACCGCACGTGGAATTAAAACACGGACGGTGGCCATTATCGCCATTATCTACTTCTTCTGCAGTTCTACGGTGAACCCTTTCGAATTGACAGGATGACTTTTGAAAAATATTCCTCAAGGAAAAGCGCGTATGCGTAAGCGCAAAGTCTGTTCGAAGCTAGAAACGAGCGGCGTGGACACTAATGAGAGGAAGAGGCTTTTTTCCCCAGGGCTTAGGCGTGGCTTTGGATAGAGAGATAAGTCTGTGGTGGTGGTGATGATGGTGGATGATGTCGAAAGTATTAGAAGAGAGAAAAGAGAAATGGAAATGTCTCTGAATGCGCAGTGAGATTAATTAAAGTTCCATACGGCGAAGAATGCAATTTTGTTTTCTTTCGCGAAATCTGCGAAATCTACGCGAGTAGCAGCCGATGCCTATTCAATCGGCCATATTTCAGAATCGATAGGGGCTATTTAAGAATCTCTCTCTTGCATTACGTAATACTGCACTTTTGTTACGCTCACCTATCAAGTTCCAAGCACACGTGGCATTTCACACTTTGCCACTCCGCGTCCTCGAATGCTTTTTATTTATGCTTTCGGCGCTTATTGCGTCCACTTAGGATAATAAATTGAAATGTTTCCACGGTAACGGCTCACTCATCGTCCTGGCTCCTCCGGTAATTTGGAGCAAAAGCATCCGTCGCGTGGTATTCTACTCTACGTTGTTGTCATATGCTTTGATAGTGATCGATACTCGAGCGCTTTAGAGACTTTTAACGACTGTTCGTTGCTACGGGGCACCTGCGTGGAAGCTCGTTAAAGTCGGCGAAAGCGATGAAAATCAACAAATAATTCAACGATGAGTCCAGCCAACGTCTATAAGAACAAAAGACGCAACATAAAAGCAGCTAGATTAATGATGCGCGATAGGTTGCCACGACTCGCAGTTATCGATCATCTTCCCGATAAGTTCTAATGACGGGCGATGATGATGGTCGTCACGTTAATCCGAACATCTTGCTGGCTTTGCACTCACACACGCTTCTCCCGATACCGCCGCCCCCGCCCTCTGCACGAGCCTCTCTTTTATTAATTATTCCGACGAGGAGAATTCTCGCCGGAAACTCGAATATTTCTGGAGAACGCGCTCTTGACAATTGCGTAAACAGAGTTGCGATCTATTTTAACGTTAGAAAGCACAGTCACGCGTCAATCTCGAGAAAGAGGAAAACATTTCTGGGTTGTACTTTCCGCTTTTAGCTTACTCGGAGAGAAGGCGCGTGTGCTTTTGCAGGGCACCACCCCGACGACCGTACGACGACAATGCGTCTATTTCGTACGATGACCAAGAAAATCTTTTTCTCGCCTCTCGTTTCTCGCACGGGCGACAAAAAGGAACGCGTTACGCATTGCTTCTAAATTGGAGCGTACGCTTTTCTCGAAACTGTGGAGGCTTGAACTTGGCATTGAAAGTTTCAGCCTCCCTCGACGAGATTGCTCCTGGCAACTTGGCAACTCTTATCGGCTAGACCATCGAGAAACCGCAAGCTCTGGTCTCCCCGTGTTGCACTTAATACTTACACATTACGTTGCATCGTACAATTAGAGATACGATATCTCCACCAAGGTGTGTCCGTGTCCGTGTCCGTGCGTGAGTGTGTGGGCGCGAGAGGAAAGCTTGGCACACAGTATCATCGTCTCAGGACAGAGAGTCTTGCGCGAGTTCCTGACAACTTGTTGCTCTCTTTTCGGTCAGTTTTTGTCTTTCCTCGCAAGACCTTGTGCTTGATCGTCAACCAGTTGTTGTTGGAAGCTGGCGCAAGTGCGACGACTGCAAGAACAATGAGTAGATAAGAGTGGCTTATCGAAGATTCATGTTGAATTCCTTCTGTTTTATTCACACAGGGCATGGCCTCTTGACACGGGCGAGTAACATAACGCGAAACAATGAATACAAACGGCAACGTCAACTCCCAGGAGGGCGGAAATGGGACGGAATATGGTAGCAGCGAGGAAACGGCAGCTCTCCTGAGTAAAGCTCCACCACCGCCGGTGGTGGTGGCCTCGGCAGCGTCCGTACCCTCCGTCAAGCCCGTCCTTCAGCGTCAGGATCGGGCCACGTTCTTAGGGGCTTCCCCGCAGCTCTCCGTTTCCGGATTGGGCGGCTCGGAGGAGAGCGGAACCAACGAGGATTCCGCCACCAGATCGGTACCGGATATCGAGCTACATTGCAGACTCGACATGGAGACGCAAGTGCAGCCACAGCCGCAAGCGCAAGTGCAAGTGCAGCCCCAGGTGCCCCTCACGACTTATCGGCCAAGGCAGCAACCCTCTTCGCACCAACACAGATGCCGCTGTGACCGCAGAGACTCTCTCGCACCGTCCTCGGCTCTTCACCTCGCCCGCAGTGTTTCTCGGTATGTTCTTACATCTATATCTCTACGCTTTCTTCCCCCCCCCCTTCCCTAGCACCACGACAATCAGGGAATGAGGAAGTGGAAAATCCTTTCCAGTTTTCCTTCCAATCTCACCACCACGTTGAAACCATTACCGCGATCAGTGCGCTCCAATTTACTTATTTTACTACCCCAAATCGCGTGAAATCCGAAAAGATCTGACTCCTTGATGCAATCTCGAGCAATTCCATCGATTTTCAACGATGCCCCGATAGCAATAAAGATACCTTACACGCCAAAGTGACATGTATGGCTAATAACGATAAGGGCTATATTTAGGAATATCGCATTGCCTTTTGAAATTCTCCGCTTTGAATTAGTCACTTTTATTTCATGACTCCTCCAAAAGGTTAGCAACTATTTTAGGGGTTTATTGGAATTACTGGGTCGAGGAAGGAAAATGCAATTTGCTGAAAATCGAGCAGGTCTCCGCGAACTTGGGAAGAACAAGTTATTTTCGTAGTACCTTATTCCTTCTATCTTATATGCTCGATAAAAGTACGATTTTATCGATCGACTTATGATGGATTTACTTAATTTACAGTATACTTTTTCCTAGCTAGGGTGGTTTTTCTAAAAATATGAATATTTCACTTGAAATCCTGTAATACCATTCCCAGATTTTTGTCGAGAGAGTCGACGAGAAACGAAGCGTTATTACTGCGGATAATGAGTACTCACGCATTCTCTCTTCCTCTCCCTCCTTTGAATCCTCCTCCTCCTCTTCCTCCATTTTTTAATAATGTCTCGTCAAGAGTTTCGCGAAGCAGGCAAGCTGGAACTTTTGGATTAGCTTCGTAAAGTCGATAACTGCATTTGTTAGCGGTATCTTTAAATGACAGCCTTCCTTCCTCTCTCGAATCAGTCAAGTTTTTCGCTTTTTAGCTGGGGGAAGAAGAACTCTCGAGACTCGGGGCAAAGTTTGAAGATAAAAAAAGTTCTCTCGCGGAGAACACAAAACATTCTATCGAGTAGAATTGGCCGAATTCTTTTGGGGTTTCTGCGCAGTTACGTGTCGTTTTAAAAGTATTGTTCTAAAGGAATTTCTCTTGTTCGGTTTGTTCTCAGGGAAAGCGTAAAGAGTCATCACTGCTGTCCCTGTCAGGTACCACCGCCACCGGTCCTGGTGACGACCTCGCCGAGTGCACGCATCATTCGACAAAGTTCACAACCGGAAGCGTCAGCATGCTGCTGCTCAGGATGTTGCTGTCCTCTTCACACGGGGGTTGCACCGAGTGCTGCCTCTCTACGGCAATTACGTGAGCCCGGCGACGGTATCGCCGGTATTGCTGCTGATTCACTACGAATCAATGGCGGTATACGACAATTTCGCCAAGTAAGTCTCAATTTCTTATCACTTTCGCCAACAAAGAACATCAGGCCGCTTCTGACAAAGTCTATTCAAAAACCACTCCCCTCGCCTCTCTCCTGGCCTCGCTTGCTTCTACATACTACTCTTATCCCAGCCCATTTTACAATTTTCTATTGGTCGCTCACAAACTGAACAGTTAAAAAAAAAAAAGAAGAAGACTATGGATCGCGTAATTGTCACGAGAGCAAGGATACGTGCACACGCATGTCATGCTGCGGACAGCAGTTTAATGAATTTTGCTTGTTGAGCGATCAAGATACAGCCACATTCTCATCGTCGGTCATTAGGAGTAGGAAATTACGGAATTACCTCTTAATTCCTCTTGTTTATACATTGTCAGCTTTTACCGTATGATTATTTCTGTGATTAATTCTAATTCATTTACGTCTCTTGCTATACTAGACTTATCACTGTCTTCTTCTCCTTATATTTTATAAATTATTGCTTAAAATTCTCTATCTATTTTGTGTGTTCATAAAAAAAAAAAAAACAATCGACTGCCTACTGCGTAATATGTACGTTATGCTTTAATCTACTAAAAAGTTACTTAGAAGCTAAGTAACGATACTCTCAGACACTATACTTTATCTCTCTACGTATGTAAATGTTTCTATGTTTTTCTCTTTAAGCAAATATATACTTACATATTTATTCCTTGTCCTTATTCTATTCCCTCTCCTTTTCTTTGTCTCTTCTTTGTCCTTTTATTCGTCTGTACGATTGTCTCTCCATCTGTTAATGTTTCTTCTTCTATTTTCATTGATACTAGCTCAATAAAATTTTCAAGAAAGTGGTTCGTATTTCTAAGTGAAATTAATCTAATATAATTCAATCCTTTTTTTCTACTTAGTATATGCTGCCATCTGGCGTAGGGTAGTTTTACGAAAATCTTACCCGTCCAAGTAGATAGCGTGATGATAGCTTTGTACCGACGGAGATATCGTAGAGTTATACTACTGTCTTTATCCACGCGCGCGACACACTTGACGCACTCCACTTTGTACTTGTAATTTACCGAGTAGACTATTGTAATGAGATCATTTAAATGTAGATTACACTCATTTAAGAGTAACGAATTGAAAGTAATTAGATAACTCGAATGAATTTTTAACAAACTTTTACTTAATTTGTTGAAAGAGAGTCAAAGCTTTTATATAATTTTATCGATCTTCCAAAACATGAAGGAAGTTGCATAAGATTATTGCATAAGTTGGGCAGTAGTTCCTATAAAGTGATCAACTAATTGATGACAACACACACATAAGCACACACTCAATGACACACGCGCAATGACACACGCGCAATGACACACGCGCACATAAACATATTACTGTAAACACCGAGTTTCCAGCATTCAACGATTGCTGGAATTTATTGAAATTACCGCTTACTTTTCCAGCGCATTGACAAAAGGTGAATCCTCCCAATAAATATTCCGCTTTGTTACGGACGAGGAAATCTGAATAGGATTATTAACATTGTTAACTGGGCTGTGCATAAATCTTCGTAGCCGCACAATGTCGTGTGATAATTTGCTCATTGTTTACACTCTCGTAGTCGCGATAAACGGAACATCCTGCTGTCGTTAAATGAGGTTCAAAAGTAGGTTCTCTCACCGAAGGAAAACTGGAATAATGATAGGAGGAGGATGAGGAGGTCATCGGCCAATGGTTACGAGGAGGATACCACCTATTACATAGATATGTACACCCACACCCGCTAGTTTTGATACGAATCTTGAGAACCTTTTTTGGACTTTTAGTCAGCACCTGGAATTGGCACCTTTAATCGGTGTATTTGTCTTTGCTACCGTCACTGCTTTAATGTGCACTCTCTGTGTGGGATTATGACCTCTGTGAGTGATAGGAACACAAATCAAACAGGCGATCGTACGTGCATACATTCGATATCAGGTAATAATCATAGAAACTCTAACTAAAAAGTCTTGGGAGAATGACGATACCGTGGAACAAACTGAGGTTGAAGCGTTTTATACATTCATTAAGGAAAAAGTCGATTAGTCAATTGTATTAGTTGCTGATTCAAGGATATCATAATAGGATAATATCTCGTCGAGTTAATAGTCGTTAGCTTCGACCATCGTGAAAACGGCGTTCCGGCCTCAATTACGCGGGGTTATCGAGAAAAAGCGCGTCTAATCACATTTCGTGCCTTCCCCATTATTTCTTTTGCTTTTAACCTCAGCTCATTCGATTAGCTCATCGTCGGTAAGAATAATGCGAAAGTTCTTCTTCGTTCCCGAATTTTTCTACCAACATACTCGTTCCGTAATATACGCACATGTATTGTTTCAACGAAAGCTCGTACATTCAACGAGAATTAGACAGTGATAAGGTATCTCGCCAATAGAGAAATTACGATGAAATCTATCTCGATACGTATCTTTAGCCACAAAGTCACAACACTCGACGTCACCTTATTCCTAGCTTCTATTTTATAAGAATCACTCAAACTTACCGCTTTTACAATCAATAAGTAGTGTAGTAGTGTGCTGGGCATAGCTGTCAGTGCTAGAATTTAGATGAATAACGCAGTAAGAGAGAAAATAGCTTGAGGAATTTAGGATTATCTTATATGTCTGCAGAAGCATAAAAGGGGGAGGAAAATGATTGGCGCGTGTACGTATGGGTGAATGCGTGTGTACGTGCGTGAGTACGTGTGCGTGCGTGTGCGTCGAGAAGGAAAAAGAGCGTGGATAATGAATGATTTGTAAAATATTAAGGTAGAGTAATAATTACCGAGCTTGAATTTGAAATTTGAAATCTCTCTGTTGTCTATTGTCTCTCTGCTCAGCCAAGTTTTCGCGCTTTTAGTTATGTTGGTAAGAGATTAGAAAGAAAGAGTATAACATAATGCAAAACCACTCAGTTTCCCTGGTGGTGTAAATCGTCATTCGCTACATCGGCGACGATGCCAGCGGCACCCCAATTCACGATGCCCGGATCTGCTGCTGCCTCTGGATTTTCTTCCATTGCTCAAGGTGGCCAAGGTGTCGTTCTCTGTCCACGTACCTTGGCACAGGTTCGCAGATCACGACTACGCAGGGCCCTCACCGAGGCGACAGCCGAGACCGTCAGCTACGTTAAGACGGTGGGAATATGATTTCCGATAAGCTATTTCTCTTTTTCTCTTCTCTTCTCTTCTCTTCTCTTCAACCCCTTTCTCTATCTATCTTTCTATCTTTCTATCTCTTCCCTCACCTCACCTCACCTCACCTCACCCCAAACCATCGTTTGTACAATTTGCATCGCTCTTTTTGCAATATAAATATGTAGGATATTCACACATCACTGTTCTTTCGATGATTCACGTTCACCGATGCACTCGAAAATTTGTGGTCGTATCACTTAAATTGCCAGTGCACCACAAATTTCTAAATCTCCTAGATTATTTAACCAGCAAGAGTGAGAAATGAGAAGGAAATGCAGCCGGGGACACTTATGGAGAGTCCCTGATGTCGTTAAGAGCAGCATTCAGTAGTTTCGCTCAACCATTGCCGATCCAAACACCAAATAATTCATTGCCGATGACAAAACTGGAAAATCAAAGCACGCAATTTCCTGCTTGCGCGTTTCGCGAATGATAGCAAATGGAGAGAAAGCTCGCTCTAAGTTCTCCCCATGCGACAGAGGAAAAGCAACGTGGGATGAGATGCGAATATGATCTGTCGCACTCAGCGCGCGTGATGATGGTGGGAAACCACAGAATGTGGCTCTCTGTGAAATCAAGGGACTCCATATCTGTCTCCAGCTGTACGCAGGTTTCTGATATTTTTTAACAACTATTGCTGGTTGATATAATTGATATTTTCACGATTCAATTGCACAAGTTGGAAATGTCACTAATGCCCGAGTGCATATGTATGCATCGAATTACACACTGTTAGAAATTTTTAATCATATTTACACGTGTATTTGCATATACCTATGTACGAATGCAAATAATAACATTAATTAAATGATTCAAAGTCGATTACATTTCATATGTGTTTAATGTAAACAGTGTAACGTCAACGCATGGTTCGACGTGCATCACACATTGCATTTCCCGTTGTTAGCTCATCGGAATTAGATATCATTCCAATATTGGCATTACATAAATCGAATTGTCTTGTCCAATAGGATTTATCAATTTGTTTCGATATCAATAGCCTTTTGACTCTTTTATACCCACATAGAGTGTCATAGAGGCTGTCGTGCACAAAAGAAGAAATTTAACGAAAGAAACGAATGTAAGTGAAGTAAAGTTAAATTGCGTAATCCTTCTCGTAGATTTAAGTAGAAAAAGTCATGCATAGGTGTACGCAAGCATCGGTGTACGTTAGTATCGTAGATACAAAGACGCGATACCATAATAGTAACTTGTCCTTACAGCTTCTTCTTTATTTGACAGTGTGTAATCTCCGAAAAAAGATTTTCGTTTCCTTTTTTCCTGGCTCTTCTTGTTTTTTTTTTTTCGTTTTACCACTAAATCTTCCTGCAGCCTTTGGCCGGAGATCTATATTTATTTTTTACGTTGCGTTCTACTTTGTTACCTGGAAATTACTGCCTTTCGGTAGAAAGTACCCTAGGCACGATGTATCCTGTAGAAATAGCGGAGACAAAAGGAGACAAAATAGTTCATATGATCGTTTGTACATATATTTAGTACTGATAATTTCCTTCCTATTATGCTCGTAACAGGTTTTACGTGTAACGAAGGATAATAATAGTAATGAGCCTATAACATCGTATTTCCGTTTTACAAAATGGAATGGAAAGTGCGAAGGAAGAAATGTTATTCGTGCTAATCGCTATACTAAAGGTTGAACTAGTTCCCAGTAAACTTCCGATTTGCCCATAGCGCACAAACTTGAGAAAAACTTCTTACGACCGAAAAGAAACATTGGAGTTCTCGGAGTATAAAAACTGCTTCTGCAGTGGAAAATCTAGAAGGGGAGAGAAAAGAGAGGGTGGGAGTGAGTGAGTGAACAAGGAGGGTCGTATCTTTGCTTCAACTATACAGGCAGGGTGGTCCCTTTCCACCTTAGGAGATTTTTAGACTTACGGATATTTTTCGATTACTTTTTACAACTCACTTGTGTTACACATTCCTATCCTATCTCCTCGCTTTTCTTTTTCTACCCTAATCTATTCTTTCGGGATTCACGCTCATTATTGTTATCAAGAATAATAGGGGAGGAAAGAAAATTAATTAGATGAGAAGAACTGCAGTCCCTTTTGTATTGGATGGTTCGATCTTGAGGGTGAATTTGTTTGTTCTGGAGGGAAAGGTCGATTGGTCAGTGGTTGGTTTGTTGGTTGGTTAGTTGGTTGGCTAGTTGGCTAGTTGGCTAGTTGGAAGTAGGCCACTTGAATGGAACACATCAATGGAAAAGTGCTAAAAGGGAATAGTCAGCGATCACGAGTTACCTGCCCTTTTCGATAGCACCCCTGTAACGTGATTCGATCATGAGTATCTCATTCGTGGTGTGTCACGCGATGACATTGACCTTGGGATTCTTCAACATTTACATAGTGGAATGGGACGTGTGTTAGCCGATAACATAAAAGTAAGAGCTTCTCACTGCAACGATAACGATAACGCGCGAAATACGTGTTTTATGGTGTAGCGGATGCTAATGGATGCACATCGACCCCTATGTAGCGATTTTCCTTATATCTTTTTCAAACAAAGTACGGTACGATCAGCATACGATTTGGAGCTTACTATAGTTTTTGCATTTACATACTGCATGTGGTTTTCCTTCATGATTTCTTTCAAGGAGGTCAACACTGAACTAGCCAAAGCCATCGATAAAAATCTCCCTGAGATGGTCACCTGCTGATTAAGTCAAAAGAAAAACTTGACAATTAATCAATTTTGGACGTACCTTCGTTAATGACACTTCAGGGGGAGTAATAAAAAAATAATAAAATACATTAGATAAGAACATAAAATATGTATTTATTTATACAGGTAGAGAGAGAGAGAGAGAGAGAGAGAGAGAGAACGAGAGGTAGATGGATGGATAAATATATAGATGAACAGGTGCACAAGTAAACGCGGGATTTTCTATCGAAGGTGGTCGAGGGTTAGACCAGTGTAGTGTGGGGGTGGATGTAGAGATGGAGAGATACAGAGGGAGAGAGAAAGAGAAAGAGGGTGGAAGGCGAGGGGGTGAATTCAGAAGTTCGAGGTATGGGGAATCATAGGGGGTGAGAGGGGATAATAGGATAGGGCAGGGGAGCAAGCGAAGTTGTGAGAAGGGGAAAGAGGAATAAATGGGGACCGACGCAGTCCTGTTGGGAGCGTCACAGCGGGCGGACGCTCATCAGCAGTACTCTCTCGTTCGACTGTTGGCACCTCTTGCTCTCTCTCTCTCTTTCTCTCTTTTTCTCTCTTTCTCTCTTCTCTTCTCCTATCTCTTTCTCTCCTCTTCTGTCACTTTTTTCTCTTTTCATTTAACTTTCTCTTTTCTTTTTCCTCTCTTTTTATTCCTCCTCTCTTCAAAAACTTCTTATTAACTACCTCTTACTCAGCTGATTTATTCTTTTCACACTTCATCTTCACTAACTGATATACATATAATGGCCAACACGATTACTTCTAGATTCTTTACTTTCCTCATGCGTTCTGATGAAATTCTTCCTAATTTTTGTTCTCGCTCTCTCCCTTCCGTTCTTCTATCTATTCGATAGTTTTCCTGAATTTCCATATTCGCGGTTTTTCTGTTCCTTTAGATAACATGAAAAAATTCAATATGTGAAGGTGCGTGCATTTAATAATCGAGTGCGTCGATATATTCCTAGTTGTGTCTTAAAAAAATATATATTACGCAATCGGTTGGACCAACAAATGAATAAAAATGAAAATTGCTCAAGAAGTACTTATTGAGCAGTAGACCAGCAGCAGCAGCAGCAGCAGCGATGGCGTCGGCAGCGGTGGAATGTTGAAGGAACGACAAAACCGCTACCTTAGCCATTTAGCTACAACTTAACGAGGAGATATGATTTTTCTTAGAGCAAAATCTCCGTTGAGGTATAAAAAAAATCATACACGTTAAATAACTGCTTTTACTCGTGATTCAGAGCGTACACGCGTGATTTATTTACGCAAAAGTAATCGCGTTGATAGTCGAGAGTTAAATTTGTTATTTACGATAGATATTAGATTTGTGCATAATACTGCTCGTCCATATATTCATTACTACTTCTATTTGAGTTTGTGTTGCGAAATAAGTTCTGTTACACCCCCTCTCACAGTCTCTCAATTAATCCTTTTATCTCTTTCCCCGACCCCTCTTCCTTCCCTTTGTAAAAATGTCCAAAGTTTAATGGCTCATTACCATCTGTTCGTAATCTATTTGATCTAATTGTAACAAGAAAAGTTAGTCGAGTTTTTCTCTCAAGTGAGTGTGGTATGTGTGTTTAATTAGCAGAGCAAAATCTCACTTAAACATGAATGAATTGAACAAACTGAAATGCATCACGGCACATTCCTCAAAACACGATGGGTTTTGTGAAACGTGTTTATGCGAGGAACAAATAGAACACCTTAAGAGAAATTTCTTAGCTTCGAATTTAGCAGACCTAGCTTGAAAAAGAAGGAAGAAGAATAAATTTAAATGACACCAAGCAGGTTGGTATATCCTCTTTTATAGAGTCATCGTCTCATTTCTTCTCCGCGTTTTATTACCCAGCCCAATTTTCCTTGCTTTATTTTATGCTTCTCCTGCATTTTATGTCTTCGTTTTGCAACACTTATACTTTTGAAAAGGAATCACTCGAGTTCTTCCACGAACTCATTGAAAAACCAAAGTAATTTCTTTTCTCAATGAAAAATTATGCTTCGGGAGGGCATTACTTTAATAAATATATTGTGTATACCGCGTATATCCCCCTCCCCCCAGCCCTCGGGTCCTGACTTTACTGAAAATTTTGTTCGATTTTCAGCTTTCTTCGGTAATCCAATTCGAGCAGCTTTGCTTCTATTTTCCTTCTCGCTTCAAACTTTTAGAGTGTAATTGGATTTTATATAATTTTAAACAAACAATGGTATTAACAGTGACATTGTGTACACCGTAGATCCCGAGTTTCGACATTTTATCGATGACTGTTTCTTTTAATAGAAATTAAATCCAAACGGAAGTAGTATATGCGTATAATAAATCATACATAGTATTTAAACATATACATATTACAAAGTTTGACCTTTTCATTATCCACCCTCCTCTTCCTCATCCCTTCTCACCTCTTCTTCCCTTCCTACATTCTCTGCTTATTTATTTGTGGAATATTATAATTACATGCTAAGAATTCATAGGAGCAAGGGATTTCTAGTAAAGATGTTAATAAGAGAGAGAGAGTTGCACGAGATTATACGTTTGGTCTCGGCAAGTCTGCAGTCATATCTATTATGAAGCGATTTTCTGCCTCGATGAGAAAAACCAAGCGGCAAAACTGGGGAATGTTGCTCGTAAGAATGCAATAGCAAGGAAAAGCTGGCTCGATGATTGCAGTCGAGTTCTCAGTTCTTAGCCTTCGGTTCAGAGTTTTCAATTCGCAAGCAATATCAGAGAATTTGCGAGTGACCTAAATTTGAATACGACATAGCGTTGTTCTGCTTTATAATGGACTGTCGAAACCTGACTCAGGTTTTTGAGACAGCTCCGACACGGAATTTAAATTATTTCTTAGATTTTTGAGTACATAACCGTTGACTGCGTCGAATCGATCGATAGCGCATCAATCCATATCCAGCATATCGTTGAAAAGTATTTTACATATTAGGATGTGCAAAGTATCGAGGTTCGATAAGTCTTTCATCTTCCCTTCTCAGAGTTACAATATTATTATCTTTGGTAACCAAATATCATTGTGGGGGTGCGATGAATTATAAATGAAAGTCTTATTTTAGAAGAAGGTCTTTCAAAGAGAAATTCTTTCTAATTTTCATTCACGCTACATGCGCACTGATATTCCGATTTTAGAATGGAACTTATTCAGCACGTTAAATACTGTCGCGTCTGTCTGTGGTCTATCTTTATTCTTGGCTAAGTGAGCGCGCTCACCACTAGTGTCTTCTCGTGTGCGAATACGTATCTATGTGTACGAGTGTCACACATCATTGGCTTTTAATAAAATGATAATAGAAATGTTAATGAGGAAATTCTACAATAGGAAGATACATTTTACTAGCGGTCGTATCTCGTTCGTTCGAATGATAAATCCCAAGAAAATTGCTGCGACGAAATTTACGGTGAAAACTTTATTGGAAATACACGTTTAGCATTACCTTAGCCAATCAAGATTTGGATTAAGGAAGACGTAGCTTCACCAGACGGTTTCCATGACAACCATCCTCGTTTCTGTATCCTCCTTTCTGTCCTTTCTCAATAATACGAACCATCTTACTTCCTCTCGTTTGTTCGAAAGGCCATGAGGTCACGTTTCGTGAAATTACTTACCATGTGTTTCCAAACGAAGCATTAAATGATACTAGTAAAATGTATCTCTATCTATTTAATCCGTACGAGTATCTTTTTTATGTATATAAAACAATGCAATGTAAAATTTTTTCAGGAGCTTACTATTATGTGAGTAAAATACCATTTACCGCACAAAAATTAATAGTTTCCCATTTATTAATTAGCTTACCTTCTCATTGTAGAAGTTAATTTTTTGTCGATGTCTGTTTCATTTTATTTCTATTGTACAAATGATACCGAAGAACTTAAAAGAATCCAAAGCACTATAAGTACACTATAGATTTATTCGTATATTTGTGAGAATTCCAAATCGCACTATGCATTACACTCATCCTCAATTATATTATGCTTGACCTTAATTAATTATCATAAAATTATTAGTGTATGTAATATATATATATATATATCTCCTTCGCTCCTTCTCTTAGAGAAATTCCTAAGATATTTTTGACACAACGAATTTTAATGCTAATAATCTTAAGACTACGAGGAAAGGAATTATTGCATAGATTTTACTTCTCATGAAAGTGCTGTCACGGTTATCCCTGAACATTGAATAATGCTTTTGTTTTTCTCCCTTCCCCCTTCGCGATACACCATATCGCAAACGTAAAAGAAACAAAACTAATAAAATCAAAAAGAGAGGAGAAAAATAATAAAATCCAAATAACTGTGGAAATTGGAAAATCCGAGAAGTAGAAACAGACCGAAAAGAGAGAAACAGATGAGAAAACTCCAAGTAAATGCAGAAACAAAAAATAGAAGAAAATCAAAAACAAACAGAATGTAGAAAAAGAGATGAGAAAACACTAAGTAATCGCGGAAAATGGAAACCTTGGAAAAATGAGAAAGATGGGATGAGAAAAGATGAGAAGCTCTTGAAATACAATGAATATGATTAAGGATACCTGAAATAGAAAAAGGGGAGCAAAGAAAAAGGATTGATTATATATTAATCTTACCGATACATTCTTTATTTTGAGAAACTATGCATTTTTAAAACTAATGCTTGCCACTATTGTTTCTTCTTACTGGTCCCACGATGGAGATTGAAGTTCTTGCAGAAAGCAATCCGAAAGGAGTATAACGGAGGATTAATGCGGCCGTAGCAATTTCGTGGAAACGAGGGCACGCGAAGGTGTCGCTTACAGTTTTGGACTTTATCAAT
Source organism: Sclerodermus sp. 'alternatusi' (assembly GCA_037305995.1). NCBI lineage: Eukaryota > Metazoa > Arthropoda > Insecta > Hymenoptera > Bethylidae > Sclerodermus > Sclerodermus sp. 'alternatusi'. Next base: position 2,690,603 of record CM074553.1, read on the forward strand.
GATTTCGAAATCTATCTGACGCCATTTCTGCATAATGAATGCCCTCGCGCCCTAACTCAGGGGTCCAACCCTCGTGTGGAAAGAAACAAAACTGAGAGAGGAATTCAAGTAAATACGGAAATAGAGAACCGGCAGTGAATCAACGGAAAAGGGGAAAGGGATGAAAAAATTCCAAGTAAATGTAGAAACAGAAAACCACCCATTAATGCGTCGCCTATCAAGGTCCATTGAATGACTCTAAGTAGAAGAACTCGTGAATGGTCAGACTTAAGTTTACAAAAACTCGATATCACGTTAAAACTCTGCATTTTAGCGTAAAAGTTTGTAGGACATAGATTAATCTACTTTTCGATACGCGTCAAATGCCGGTAGTTCAAAGTCTTTACGACGATCTCGATTTTCCCCCCATATTTTCATAAAGTGGAAATGCGCACTTTAAAGAACCGAATAATATACCTTCAGGGCGAAAAGATCCCCGGACTTTATTCTCTTTTTCTCTGAAACTTTGTATCTCACCGTGATTCTTCGATATGAATTTCCAAGTGTCTTTAAAAACTTGACTCTCCAATCCCCCTTCCTTCTCGCGCGGGTGCAAGGGGAAACGATAAAAGTACGCGACACGCGTATTACTCGACGCACGAAGACTTCTCATGGATAGAGATAACACGAGTGACAATCTCGCTTTCGTTTCTCGTTCATTAAAACCAACCAAGTACCTCGTCGTCACTGAATTGTACAAATTAAAGCTCATTTCGCGCATTCTCGCCAAACGTAAATCTGTACATAAAAGACAGGTGTGCCGTCGAACTTAATCTTTTTGCCACACGTAAAATGTTCACCCTTGAGAGAGAGAGAGAGAGAGAGAGAGAGAGAGAGAGAGAGAGATAGCACTGAGATACATATCTAAATACGTCTACATAAATCACACACGACAGTATAGATGTACGTAGATACGTATCGATGTGTCTTACTAAAGACAGCGTTTACTACTGAGAAAGGTAAATGCACATAGGTGTATAGCGTCTTTGAGAAGTTGTTAGTCAAGATCTGGGTTTAATGTTTTGCAGCTGCGGAAGCCAGTATCGACTCTCTCGATTCCGGGAGCGATGAAGAACATTGGCGGCGTGGCTGGTGGACTTAACGTAGGGAGCGGTGGCGGCGGAAGCGGAGGCGGAGGTGTCAGCGTTGGCGGTACCGGATGTGGCAGCGGCAGCGGTGCAGGCGCCGGGGAAGAAGCCTCGATCGCTTTGGTGGGCGTCCACTCGGAGTATCCGCGTTACGTGGACGAGCGGATGTTGTCGGGCGGTGGCTCGATGAAGGGTCCTTCCGGCGGTAGCATCGAGCCTGGCTCCAAGCACAAACCTAACGTCGGTTACCGGCTCGGCCGACGGAAGGCCCTCTTCGAGAAGCGCAAGCGCATCAGCGATTATGCCCTTGTCATGGGCATGTTCGGTATCATCATCATGGTCATCGAGAACGAGCTGTCCAGCGCCGGCGTTTACGGCAAGGTAAGTGCCGCTAAATTTTTGCCCCCTGCAGGAAAAACCTCGTGGTAGAGAAACATGATTTTTCTCCACCATCTCCAAGCCCCGCATCCCCCGCAACCCCTGCTCCGCTCTTCACCGTTGATGATCTCGCGTATCTTACGCTGCATCTTCAATTAGGGTAACCCTTTTTATCAAAGGGCAACTCTGCTACTAATCGATATCATCGGCGATATGTAGGAAACTGATGAGATCGCACGACCCCATGCTGTTTCGCTTAGGTGAAATAGCGAGAGAACGAGGAACAAGGGGAAAAGGAAAAAAAGTTGGGGCGCGGGGGGAGGGGGTGGAATCCTTATTGATTCGAGTAATGAATTTGCTGCGAGCAGCAATTATAAGTCACCGCTAATGTTATTATAAACTGGAGCTTGTCAGACGCCGTTGTAAAGTCCTCCTTATGAGAGAAGCCCCACCGGCTAATAGATACAAGAAACTCACGTTTTACCCCCGTTTTTATCGCGGGACTTACACGCTCGCACGTTCCGCGTTAATTCCTAAACGTTAAAAGAGCGAAACCGTGCGCTATTCTCTAATAGTCTTCTCATTTAGATATGCGATCACGGGAAATTGAATTTTCCTGCGTACTCCAGTGAGTCAGCAAAATGCATTATCACTTAGAATGCTTTAGATGTTCAAGAAAGATTGGTAGTAGCCACATGCAGCATGTATTATTGGCACGGTTCCAGTGAGAGAGGAGACTTTAAGTTACTTGGTCTATGTATACTTGCTTATGTGTACCTCACGAATTTAACTTTGGCGCCACCAGATTTTCTTATACACTAACGATAAGTCTGTTGTTCTATTAACTCCACCTGCTTACACATGCTTTTCCTTACGTCAGAGTCGTAGCGTGATAGATTTCTTTGATATAGACGTATATGTAGACACACGCGCGCGCGCGCTCGTACATATGTATATGAAACGTAGAGAGACGGGGAATGTAGGAACTTTGGAGGTGAATTTGTTAATCCTTACGAACGCGACTTGGATGAAAGTACCGTGACCTATTTTTATCAGTGCCTCCGTAGCACCAATGAAAACCTGAATATCGAGAGAGGGTTGTGTAGAGTCCGAGCGCATTCCTTGGCCGAAACTTGCAAATTTTCTTTCCTCTAATTACTGATTCAAATCTAAGCTAATTAAAACATCGAGCAAGTAGAGATACGGTAAATTGAATTTCCTACGAGCAGTTGGTAAACAATTTTTGCAATTTTTTCTCGAAAACTCGTAGAGATTTTACGACGCGAAAAACAAGGACTGCTCGTATTCCGTCAATAGCGTTAACGTTTCACCAACTCGTTTTGGAATGTGTCCGGAAAATTATTGATTTATTAAGAGAGGTCGGGAAAAGGAGACTGTTACAAGTTATCCAAAGCTTATTCTCTCTCGCGTACTCGTGTTAAGGTTGTCGCCAATGAGAATCTAATCCCATTGATATGATAATTTTTATGTGGCATACGAAATTCCCTTCTCCTCGGAGCTCTTTTACCGAGAAAAATGTATTTTCACAGAAAGCTCTTTCCCTAAACTTTTATTCGGACACATCCTACATGTAATTCGCTAATCTGAAGAGCTTTCACTCGAGTAATCACATGCATCGAGCACGTCCGTAGTATCATATCTCATAAATAAAACATTTGTCAATTGAGAGGGTGCTGGTTTAAGACTCACAACGTTACTATGGTTACGGCATGATTCATTCCTGCGCATGTCAGATTCGACCCATGCCAGTAGTTGTTTGGTCACGCCCTTTGAGATTTAGCAAAAAAGTATCTAATTATACTTTTCGATTCAAAAGCTTTCAGGGGAGGGGGGAACGAAGGGGAGGTAAGAGGGAGAAAAAGTCAAAGAGGAGGAGGAAGGAGGAGAAAGGGCGAAAGGTAGCGGCGAGGTAGCGAAAGGTGGAGGAGGTCGAAGGCAGGCATCGAGAATAAAAATATCTCTCAATTTCGATTATTATGACAAGGTACACTGTTTTAATAGTCGGGGGATGAGATTGAAATGCTTGCCTTCCTCCTTTCTCGCGAGTCGATAGCTACTCTCGAGCTACACCTCGACAAGCCGCGAGAGGAGAAGGAGAGTTTCCTTAAATTCCTCAGACGGATCTATGATTTCAGAAAATTTCACTAGCAGGGGGTCAGACAAGTACTCTCGAATGTTCATGATTCACAGCGGGGGAATTGCCGTGCTTACACGCATACAGTAATATACGTATATACACGCATATTATAAAGTATTGTGGATTTATAAGCCAGAGGAGAAGCTTTGGCCCGACCTTGCATTTATGTATAAAACACACAGATGCACGTACACGCTCTGTAAAGCATAAGTTCAGGAGTACTACCCTCTCTACACACGCGTACGTGTATGGTATATTGCAGCTTATAAGCTCTGACTAGAGGCATTTCACATACCATCGAATTAAAACGGCTTTAACTCGACTGTGGTACATATGTATGTACATACGTACACGTATAGAATTCTCTGTAGAAAATGGTTAAATTAAAATACCCTCTCTGCGAAGAGAGATTCTATTCTCTCCCTGTCTTCTCCATCTCGAGCACACCCAAAGTCTAGTCCAAATATATTATTTTACTCTTTTGTTTGTGTGTCTGTGTGTGCGTGTGTGCGCGGGCATCCCTAGAATAACAGAGAGTAGCTGAAAAACGAATTAAGGAAATTGAGATTTGCATGGAATATATGAGAAAAATATTATTGAAAAGGTGCATGATGAGAGAAATGCGTAAGAGGGAAATACAGTGGACGGGGGAACCGAGTGAAAATAAAGAGGGGGGAAGCGGAGGAAAGGCCGAATCTACGCGATTCTTTGAGCGAGGAATAATACGAAGAGAGACGATAAATAAAAGAACAGGATGACAGAGGAAAGATTGAAAGAGGAAGTGCGTGAGATTAGGTACGTCTTATGAAAGAGGTCTACCTGTTTGTTTCAGGCCTCACTTTACTCTACAGCACTGAAAACCCTGATCTCTGTGTCTACTGTGATACTGCTTGGCCTCATATTTGCTTACCATGCCTTAGAAGTTCAGGTAGGTATAAAAATATAAGCAATGCGCTTGATTCTACCTAAAGTAGCACAAGCATGAGCCAATTTCACACTCTCTTGAATAATAGACGCCACTCGTGCACGTGATGTATACAATGTTTCTTGCGAAAAGTGTAACAGTAACCGATCTATCAACTTGCGATTAGGCAAAATTTTTGCCATTTGCTACTTACGTCGATAGTCCTGCACCGTAGCTGGAAAGGTAGATATTTTTTTCGTTCACGCAAAAGCAGGCACATGCCGGGGAAGGGTGGTGGAGGGGCACACCCGTGGAAACAATCCGTACCTGCGAAATTTCCATGCTACTGTAAAGTGTTTTCAGTTTTTTCCCGTCTTTCTCTTGTTTTAATACTTTAATTCTTAAATTGCTCTTTAATAGTTTTGTCGAATGTTTAAAAGCCAGTGTTGAAACACTGCCGCTAGCATGCTATATCGATTAGGCGACTAACCACTTATATATACATACGTATAATGGACAGATGAAAAACTGTACGTTTAGTCGATCCAGTGCTTTTTCTTCGTTTTTTTATTTTTTTATTTTTTTTTTTTACAAATTGCAGTAGTCGGTAATTTGTAACTAATGAGTTTGCTTGGTCGTCATCAGTCTCATCTTAACTTTAGTTTTCATTTTTACATAGCACTATAATTCTTGGTAGCAGAGATTATTTACCTCTGTAATCTCTGTTTAACGACTCGAAACTTGAATCGCATTAGTTAGTTTTGCAGCAAAGGAGCGGTAAAGTTTTATAACTTGAAACGAGAATCAGACAATGAACTTGGAGAATCACTTAAATTATCAAGACTATTTGTGTATGCATACGTATACATACATACATACATACATATATGGGCAATAAAAGCATGTGTATGCACAGCATTTGCCGCAAGTAGCAAAACTGAATTAAGAGAGTTATCTCTGTGACAAAGGAAGGGGAATCAGACAAATTTTAATGCATTGACATTATTACAAAATAACTTTTGTCGCTGGGAACGTGGACGAGTATAGAATATAAGTACACACATACACATATAAGCTAGGTTAATAATTAAGCTTTACTATAGAGACTTAAATTTTAAGTGAAATCAGCAGAAACGAGACGAAACAAGGCGAGGATGCATATGTATGTATACGTGGCATACGTATACATGAAAGTAAATGAAAATTCGATACGGCTAAAGCAATGTATTCCGAATGAAATTTTGAAATGATAAATGATCGCTTTTTAAAGTAATTCGCGAATGCTAATGTATCATAATGTACATACATATAGTCCACGGTTCATTTAGTCCTCATCCTTGTAATGTATGCAGTGTAACTTTTATCAAAAGTTACCAAACTATCAACTACCACTTTTAACCAGTCTTAAGAAGACTTGAAAATCAGTTTCAGCATTAATATTTTAGTTATGCTCTTGTTTAAGCGTTTGAGTAAATTCGAAAAGGCATGGAAGGCAGAAAGTTTAAGTATCGAGAAAGTTAGAGAGCCAAGGAAGAACATACAGTAATAGAGGACATCGCGCATAAAGAAGAAGAGTCGAGCGATTAAATAAGTTGTTTTGCACGTAGGTTTCTCCTGTGCCAGTTTTTCGTGGGTTAAATAAAAAAAGTTTTTCTCAAAACGCGTAATGGAGTAATAACGCGAAATAATAAAAAGACCCATTGCGCATCACGAGTATATTAAAACAGTTGCTTTTTATATAACGTTTCATACACAATAAAATATTATACATATTATAATATTGTCATGAAACAAAAAAAAAATTGTGTAAGCTTCAGGAAAAATAGCGCGATATAAATGAAACGATTATACATGTGCAATACTCTCTTTCTCTCTCTTTCTCACTCTCTCCCCCCCCCCCCTCTCTTTCTCTCTGTGCTACTCTATAGTTTATTGTCCATTATATTTACAGACAGACACACATAAATTTATTAATGCATATATTTTTGTCATAAGCTTGCAACTTGTTATTGTGCAAATTCGCGAGAACGTAATGATGATACTTAAAAACACTCGTGTTTCTACAACTCTCAATTGGATAGCATGTAAATTCTTTTCTATTTAAATGAATGTTACAGAGCCATGGAGGATGTCTAGAAATATTCAACCAAAACTTAGAGTTCCACGCAGATCCCCCCGTCTAGTTATGCGTAAACTAGAATTACAAACGTGACTGGAGTGACCATTAGGAGAAGGTGTTGCTCCTCGGGAAGCATGTACCTTGCAACAACGTGAATGTTGTGCCGCCAATTACGAAAGTATGGAACCAAACTATGTACTCTACTGCATACTAACCAAGCTCCACGAACGCTCCCTTAATCGATTCTTAATACCGTTTACTTTACACACTATAACGCTGATTAGTAAACCGAATATTCTAGTACCAACTAAATCGATTGTGACGAGTAATCTTCCTGAATCTTTCGATAATATTACATGATATTTCACAGAAACACCAATTTTTACACACATACATACATGTGCGGGGTGTCGGCGAATCGGTGGTACAACCGAGAAGGGGATGGTTTCCTAAGTAAATTTTGTTCATTCAAGCTTTCCTTCTCGAGCAGTATCTTACGAATTACTCGAAAAAGGAAAGGAATAAATTGAGAAAATTAATGCTTGAAAATCCTTTGAATTTTACTCAAGGAACCGCTACTCCCTTCTCGATTCTACCACCGATCGACTGACACCCTGCATATATACATAGGTTGATACGTGCATATATACGATAGATAATGTATGTATATATATGTATAATATACTCGAGACGTACCCATTTGTAAGAAATCTTTAACTTGTCACGGTATACGTACAGTTTTCTATATAAAAGCAGTTCCTCGTGATATTCATTTTATAGAAACTATTTAAAAAGGAAATCAATTAGCGGAAAACAAAAGATGGGGTTGCATTTAAAACGAATATGCAAATGTATTTTCCAAGTGATTCGTTGCATCGTTAATTTACTATAGAAAAATCAAATAGCAAATGAATATTATCAGAAAGAGTTGAGTTTTCTTTAGAATCAGCCCCTCAGGCAATAAGTATGATGGATAATTAATTTTTTCTACGGCTCGTTTGCTAGTGAGCTTTTGTGCTATTGCAGTTTCGCGCTTACAGCAACGAAGGTTGAATTCAAGCCTAATGGCTCGTTGACCTTTTCGCACCTGTTGATTGTCGTTTATCAACGATTTGCATGCGCAGATTTACCTGACCTACCATAGTTTCATACATAGTTTCACGCAAGAGTTAATTACTGTACCAGAAAATTCGAAAAGCACATTTATTAGATACATATACACAACACTTGGTCTACTTTATTAAGTGGCATCGGGCTATTTAGCACTTGCTTGAAAATTTATCGTTTGTAGCAGCATGTCATCCATAATGTTAGTCATATTGCTATTGTTATTGTTAATAATGACTATGATGATGGTGCTACTTGTTCCTGCTGCTCCCACGGCTGATGTTGCTGCTGGTGCTTTGTAGTACCCTACTACCTACTATATTGATTTTCGATTCCGAGCTACCAGGACCAGGTTCTACCTGCCGCTGTTCTGCTGAAATTTGCTTTAGCAATCTCCTGCCTACTTTAATTGCCCGAAGATCTCCCTGTGTTGCCAGCAAATTGGAATGTATTTTTTATGGACGTGCACATAGCTTGAAACTCGTGAAATAAGTGTAGAAATGTCCTGTATAGCGTAACTTAGAAACCATCCCCCCTTTAGTTATTTCTACTTACATCAAAGTGTTTTTGTGTTTAATAAAAAAGAGGGAGAGACGGAAAACCTTATTTCATTATACTTTGCATTTTACACGGGTTACGTTATATCGATTAAACTATGCGTTTCTCAACTGTGTACCATTCGTATACATGTTCTCATTTGAAAGATGTCGAGGAGATTATAAAATTTCGTGCATCTAGGGAAAAGAGATAATGTTTGCATTGTGAACCTCGGTTGTACTATAAAATATACAACCAACGATCGTATCACTGCAAGGCACTTTTACAGTTTACGATGCATCGTTAATAGACCAAGCTATCGGTTGGTTTACGTTCCAAGTGCAAACTTCATTTTAAAAGTTCAATTTGAGTAATTACTGCTTCTATATTGTTTGCATTAAAAAATGATTGGATTCGCAATATATTTTATTAATATTTGTTTATTTCATAATTTTATAATTACATAGTATTTTATTAACGTGGAATATTCATCTCTCTCTCTCTCTCTCTCTCTCTCTTCTTCCCTTATGATATTATGTCTATATAGATTCACGTTGATAAAATTCGTTTCCTTTCGTCTTTCACAGTTGTTTATGATTGATAACTGCGCGGATGATTGGCGCATCGCAATGACCTGGCAGAGAATATCTCAGATCTCTGTCGAACTAGCAATTTGCGCCATCCATCCGATCCCCGGGGAATATTACTTCCTGTGGACGACCAAATTGGCGAATAAGGGCGGTGATATGGGCTCCAAGTGGGTGCCGTACGACGTTACCCTCTCGCTACCGATGTTCCTCAGACTCTACCTCATCTGTCGTGTAATGTTACTACACTCGAAGCTCTTTACCGATGCCTCGTCTCGCAGTATAGGAGCTTTGAATCGTATTAACTTCAACACAAGATTTGTCCTGAAGACTTTGATGACTATCTGCCCGGGAACCGTCCTCCTTGTCTTCATGGTCTCTCTTTGGATCATTGCCTCCTGGACATTAAGACAATGCGAAAGGTACCGATGCTCTTCCTGCTTTAGTCGCGTTTCCTCAGGGTGAATCAGTGGTGGTGACCCTATTCCATCGTGAATTATTCCGCCATTGCAGGTTCCACGATGAAGAGCACGCGAATCTTCTCAATGCCATGTGGCTCATTGCCATCACGTTTCTAAGTGTTGGCTTTGGCGATATCGTGCCCAACACCTACTGTGGCCGTGGTATAGCTGTTTCGACCGGTATGATGGTAAGATCGACCATCTTTAACGATTGACTTCGCCGTCAAAGTTTACTTGCTCCGAAAGAAACGTTTCTTTCCCTGTCCATAGGGAGCTGGCTGCACTGCCTTGTTGGTAGCTGTAGTATCGAGAAAATTGGAGCTTACAAGAGCCGAGAAACACGTTCATAATTTTATGATGGATACGCAATTAACGAAGAGGGTACGAAACCATTGGAAACACGATCCTCCGCAACCTTGAAAGATTTTGTCTGCTTCGCAAAAATCTCTCTGCTCGTTCCGTACAGAAATCCTGAATCTTATTCCAATTCCAATGTCATGATCGAGCGCTTTAGCTAGCACCTACTGAAATAATTATTAACTATAATATTTATAGCTCTTGCAAATATCAAACCGTGACTGCACGAGACTCTATATAATGTACTACTACCTATCCGATGCCTTTACACTATACTTTCCTTGGTAACAATGATGCGAATGTTAATGCTATTTCTTTTTACAGTTAAAAAATGCTGCTGCAAATGTCTTACGTGAAACCTGGTTGATATACAAGCACACTCGTTTAGTGAAACGCGTAAACCCTGGTCGTGTGCGAACGCATCAGCGGAAGTTTCTTTTGGCTATTTATTCGTAAGTCTTTTGGCTACCACCAACGGAGATCCGTTTTAACGTTAAACAAAGTTCTCCACGCTCGAGCTATGTTTCAATTTCATTTTCAGTTTGCGAAAGGTGAAAATGGATCAACGAAAACTGATGGACAACGCGAACACGATAACGGATATGGCCAAGGTGCGAACACCCGTCAATTACATAATTACGGTAGAGTGTCGCGTGACGCGTGCATGGATAATGAATCTGTCTGTTTTCTCTTTTGATTTGCGCGTAGACGCAAAATACAGTGTACGAAATCGTCTCGGATATGAGCACCCGTCAGGATTCCTTGGAGGAACGACTGGTAAGCGTCGAGGACCGACTGGTGGGCTTGGAGGAAAAGTTAACAACGATGCTGGGCCAATTGGAGATATTGCCGGAAGAACTCACAAGATGCCTAGCGCAACACGCGGAGCGCATAGAGCAACGACGAAATTTCTTGCATCCGGATGCAGCGGTGGCGATGGCCTCTAGTGGTGGGGCTAGTGTGGCATCTGCCGGGAACAGTTTAGGCCTGGGGATGTCGGGCAGCAATGTCTCTGGACATCATCCTCTGACTGGTTTATCAAACCCTCCGCTCATACCACACTCGCGAAGTGTTCCTAATGCACCCAGCACCATGTCGCTTCATCCCTGGCCGGTGAGTCCAGTTTTGCCGCCTGTCTCGAGTCGAACGCCCCATTTGGTGCCAGAAACTGGGACAGGAAGATATCATGGTGGCTTGGTTCATTCTACAGTTACCGCTACTAATACTTCTCAGTCCGTTACCAGACTCACTTCTCAAGCCGGAATGGGTGGCCTTGGCAACAGCCAGGGTTCCGACACATCAGCGCACAGCTGAGTCTCATCTTTGCAGCCGCAGCATTCGTACTAGATGGTCCCTCTTTCGATAAGTTGGACCTCTCTACGTTCGACGTCGTACCTTCAAATCCTTGAACAAATCAATATTCCTAGATCCTAGAAAACTATCTTTTAGGACTATACCCTAGGACTAGCATTTTTCTAATACACCCCTCAAGCAAGTTCGTCTCGTATTTATACTTAAGCTTTACGCTCCATTAGACAAATTATTTGGCTGTAAGGTTTCTACGTATGATTGTGTGTGCGAGTATATGAATGTGCTTGTCTTTCCTTCCTTCCTTCCTTCCTTCCTTTCTCCATTCCAATCTCACGTTCTTTTCCCTTGTTTCTTCGTGTACATGTGTGAGGAAATGAGAAACGGAATGAGAGGGCTTAGTAATTATCTCGAGGCATCACAGATATTTATAAGGTAACGCAGAAGGTTAACCTTAATTGAAGTAATTAATAAGTGGAATTCAGTTCATCAAAACTAGCTAATGCTGGTTTTGATGAACTAAATTCCACTTATTAATTCTATTGTAGGAAACGAAGGTAATTTGGAAAAACAAGAGAATTAACGCTATTAAATTTTATTAGTTTTAATTTAATCGGTACTAAGCCCTTTTTAAGAATTTCATTCTTACAGCCATTATTCTGGAAAAAAAACCTATAATCTTACAAATGAAAAAGTTTTCTATCAATTTTGCTACAAAGAATTATAAAAGTGACAATTGATAAAAGATTATTTTATTAGCGTTGGCAATAGATAAACGTACTGGATTATTGGTAGAGATTATTACTTTATTAGAAGAAGAAGAAGAAGAAGCAGAAGAAGTAGAAGAAATATTTATGTATTTAAATAATCAGTACTTAAATAATTCAGTTGAATTTTGATGTTGTAATATCATAATATCACAGAAACTACTAGGCCTTATCTGGATAAAGAATGGATTGTGCAGAATTAGCTTCTTACGTTGATACATTGATAGGAGGTAAAGTTGAACGGGAAAGTTTTTAATAACGCACTGTCGTAAACACTGTCGATAGAAGCTATTGTTGCCAAAGGGTCCAATTTTTCTTCTAAACGATGGTCTTTCCTCATTAAAGACATCAGTAGAGTAGCTCGTTTATAAGTCGAGGATGCTTAAATAACGAACCATTGAACATTGAAGAATTTAGAGACGAGCTTGCCTTGAAGGCAGGGATTTGCTTATTGGTACGATGTGGTTTCTTCCACTCGCTGCGTGCTGCGCCTCTGCCCAACTTGCGTGCCTGAAAACTTTTTTCTTAAATAATTAAATATATATTCGACATACAACTCTCTCCAGTTTATCTCTGTATACCTCGTGTGAGCGCGGCGACAGGCACAATGCATATGTGTTAAACGAACAAGTGTAGAAAACGTCTTTAGTCGATTAATTCGGTGGCTCTTAAAGCAGCGCATACATCATTATACGAGTATATACATACAATAGGCAATACATGTATAATACATTGTGTACGTATACATTCCACATATACTTTTTTAATGAACCTTTTGCGTGGCACTCCGAATGATAGTAATATTTTGCTTTTATTATATAGCGCAAAGAGTTCTTTTTTTTTAATGTACCATTAGAAATTTTGTAATTACAAAAATTCATTAGAGAAGGAAGAGAAATGCCAACAGGGAAATTCTTTGAAGAAGATTCATTTAATTCAACGACACATTAATGTGCACTGAGAATCATACATAAGTGAATTAAAATCGTTGGACTTCCTCCGAGTCAAGCCGTGCATACTTATTGTGAGAATTTCATAACTGAACAAAGTGCTTTTAATATTATCGCACAATTCTCTAGATAAGACACTTATATAAAAAACCATCAACCAAACAACCAACCAACCAACCAATTAAACAACCAACCAACCAACCAAGCAACCAACCAAACAACCAAACCAACCAACCAGCCAATTTATTCTGACCAATAACATGACTTGTGTACATACAAATAAGAGATCTTACGAATGATCATTAATTGATCCTACAATTAAGAATTTTAAATGTTTAAACGAAAGCCTTACATTAAATGTAAAATGGTAATCTTAGGAGGCATGTATTTACAATTTTGCGCAACGTTTAATTCGATATAGATTATTATACTTGGAAGTTCGAAAATATTTAGAATTTATAGTGAAATAATATTCCCGATATACATGCGTCTCTCAAGATACCAATTAATGCTATTTCTACTCTTGAGATTAAGCATGATACTAACATAGTTGAGGCTGAATTTCAAAATGTAATTAAGTTTTGTAATATTCGTTTCGTTTGACGTTATGTTTCCTTTGACTGCCTATTCCTTAAAATTTCAAGTCGAAAGCTTTAAGAGTCACAATTGAAAAATGATTAGAGATATAAGAGAAAAAATGCAAAGTGATCTTATCCCCACTTTAACGCGTCCGTAGTAAAAATAAGATAATATATCGTTAATGTACAGTTTAATGAAGCGCGCACGCATGGGTACATAGGGTTACTTCTACCTAAGAACATTTTTTTACCTCAGAAGGTCACCCACGTTGTATGAATATGAATTTTACGAGGCATGAAATGAGAGTACCTTATGTAAAAGTGAACAGAAGCCTCGATAAAAAGGAAAATCACATAGTATTCAACGATTCTTCGTTCAACTTTGACAGTCACTATTTCGCGTGTTATTTAATTATAAATAAATAGATTTATTCTTTTTAATATGTACATATAATTTAGGTAGAGTATATACTGATTTTGTTATTCATGAGCTCCTACTTAAAATGAGAATTCGAGAAACTCGAGGACCGATTGAATTGACTGCCACTATGCTTGATGAACTCTACACGTTTATTAAAATACTCATATCATATGTATAGCGAATCTCAGATATTATCACGATATTTTAATATTATTCAGTTAAATCAATGGGGTTTTTATTCGGTGAGTCTCAATTAGCTCTTGAACTTAATCACGGAAATGTTTCTTTAAGAAATTGTTTCTTGAGAAATTCTAATTTAATGAACTAGAGTCATTTCCATTTGTTCTCGGATATCTCGCTTTCTCATTTTTATGATAAAGAAAAGAAAAAAGCATAGTAGAAGAAAAAAGAAAAAAAAGGAAATAGATAATTAAATCATAGTTTATTTATCTTGTCTAAGATTAATTCTTACGTGAAAAACATTGTTTCGCGACTATTTCGAAACGCGATAGGGGACCAAAATGACATGATTATATTATCTAAATTATTCACGTCCTCTTTTCTTCTTCGTCTATCATCTGCAACTATTTTTTCAAATTTCTCTTTCTCTATCTCCTTAACGATTGAACATACCGGACTTGACAATTTTACAATATTTTTATATAGATTTCTTAAAAGTGCATTATAGTGCCAGGAAGACCATGCCAAGTAACACAGTCTCAATATTGGAGCCTTAGAGAAATAGAAGCCAATTCTACGATTATTAACTATACATATGCGTATGAAAAGATATAGATAAATGTATATTTCCAAAAAGATTCATTGACACAGCGCATAATCATGAAGAATAACTGTATGATTTTGGAGGATATGATATGATTACTTTTACAAGTAACTTATATGAATTTGCAAGTTTGAGCTGTCAGTGTGTGAGTTACGCCTGTATTATATTAAACACATATGCTCTGAAAATTTAATCAAACCAGTACAATGTTTCAGTTTAGACAAACTTTCAACATTGGATACATCGCTTATAAAAGGCACATATTGTAATCCTGCCAAACAAAGTATTATATGCCATAATGTGATAGCCAAATCTTTTGCCTAATTTACGTAAGTGAGTATGCGTGCGTAAATGAGCGTGCTTACATACTAGCACGATTTTGCGGATCACTCATCACCGAGAGCTCAAACGATTTAACTAATTAATATATCGAGCGAATATTAGAAAACAATTATAAAGCATGTATAAGTTTATATATAGCATGAACGAAAACAAATAATTTTAGTAGTGTTACGTTCGTACGACCATTAACTACTCAACGTACAAAAGCACTTATTGCAGTTCTAGGCACATTCACTATAAGGAGTAATTAAATCAAAGCTCTATGTAAGTAAAAAAAAAACAAAAGATCATTGCTCTCTAAAGTTTCTCCATGCGCACTATTGTTCAAATATTGATTTTCTATTTATTCCTCTATTTTTTTTCTTCTCTTTTCCTCTCTCTCTCTCTCTCTCTCTCTCTCTCTCTCTCTCTCTCTCTCTCTCTTTCTCTCTTTCTTTCATTTTTCTTTTTAATTAATTTACCTGCTCTATACCGATATAAAAGTTCTACAAAAAATAACTTGAAAAACGTTATGAGATAGAAAAGATAAGAAAATAAAAGTAAAAAGTCATTACATAACTGATCGCGATATTTAAGAATATTTATTTGATACATCGATTCTCATGTTTTCTTTGCAAATTAGATATGATTTAAAGTTGAAGAAAGAAGTTAAAGTTCTATCTAGTTTATTACAGAAAAAGAAACATAGAAAAATAAAATAAAAGCAGGAGTTGAAATTGTCTTTAATTATATGCAGTTATGAAAATAGAAAGAAAAAAGACAACAAGATATATGAAAAAAAAATGGATATATTTATAAATTAATAAAATCTGTTTTACAATAATATATGGAAGATAAATAAAATTGCATGGAATTGTGAAAACTATTCGATACTCAATTTTCTTTTATCTTTTGTTGTAATTTAGATTATAGAAACAAAAATTTAGAAGAAATCTTAATAAGAAAGTAGTCAAGTAAAGTTAAAGTTCATAATTGCGATTAAAGAAACACAAGTTTAATAATAGAAATATTTAATATTAACTACTCTCGTTAATATATTGTTAATGTATTATCAGTTGTTATTCTTCATATAACTATAAAGAATTTAGTCCTATTCCTCATTCCCTAAAAAATTTGTTGTTTTTAAAAGAAAATTAAGATCTATACAATTACTTAATAAGAAATATCGGATGCTAACAAATACTCTGATTCACAATTATCCTTAAAACAGTTAAGCAACTATAAAAAAATGTAAGAAAGGGTAAAGAATATAAAAAATAGCTGATACTTTTGTAGAAAATGAATTAAAGATATAAAAGAAGAAAAAAGGTCGCGAAAAGTATCTCCAAGGATATATACAAGAGCATTTCAATTTTTATTGCGCATAATAATTTATCATTATTAATCATCATCAATATTGCTATCGTTGTTGTAATTTGTAATATTATTATTTTCATCATCGCGCGTGTTATAATCATTATTAAATTTGGGATTCTTTATTATAATCTTTACCAAAATATTATTTAATTGGCTGTTGCCACTCAATTGTTATTTAAACTGACCAAAAATTAATAATTGATATACTGTCGTAATTTATAATGTAGAGATATAGAATTTATAATTTGTTAATGTCTTTCCTTAACGTTTTCATGCTTTTCATTGAAAGAACACAAAGAAAAAGCAGCAGGAACGTAATTGTATAAAATTTATCAGATCATCAATGTAAATGAATTAAATTGATTTAATATTAATTAACTAATAACATTCAATGATCTCGAGTACTTCTAATGATCAATTCAAATAAAATAGATCGCTCAAATTAAAAAATGAAAAATTATATTTTACAGTTTATCGATAAAAATAGATCGTATCAAATTTTTAAATCTAAAATACTGCCTATCTTTTCTAGAATACTAAAAAAGCTCCATAACTCGCTGAATTTTTTTATGAAGCTGCATACGCAAATAGTATACATGTTTTCATCAAGTTTTAAAACTAATAAATAATGAGAAATTAGAATTAAAATGAATATGTTTAAATAAATGTTTCAAGTTCATTTTATTCTTAAATATGCGCATAATATATAGGAAAATTTGTATGTTCTTTTACGGACACCACTGATATAAATATATGTATATTGTCTACGCCGTTTCTTCTATGTGGCCTTTCAATATTACTGTATTTTAAAGGGTCTATTATAGATTACAAGAAAAATTATACACAGGGTGTCATTATACTTTGCATAAAAACCGTAGATGAATTAATATGTTGATACACATATAATGCTGTTCAAGAATTATACTTTTTAAAATACATAGGACTGTAATAGGAAATTTAAGAATAAATTCTATATACATATGCTTGAAGATATTACGTAAATAATGACGCTGGGAATTTCAAATAAAATCGTAACAGGCGATAGTCATGTTATTAAATTATTCATTTAGAAACTAATAAAATATATGTATATAATACATTATTTTATATAGTCACAAATTTTTTTAGTAAACTCATAGACACGATATTACAACGATTCTACATATTACTGCTATTATTTTTACGTCATCCTTCAAATGATTGATTGAAAAGAAAAATATGTCGTCTGCAGCTTTTAATTTAATAAAACGATTTTCATGCAACGAATCTTGAAAGTAGTCAATATCTAATCAATTTTGAAAATACCATAGCGGTAGAAAATATAAATGAGAAGTAAATGCCAATATCGTTAAATTTTTAAGTAAAATAAATGATAAAATCTTCCATTAGATTGATATCATTATGGAGCATTGAAGAAGAACAATGAATTATAAGAAAAATAGGTGAAGCGACAACAAAATGTGTACATATTCATAAAAATTAAAATAGCGATGACAAATGTAACACATATTTTAAAAAAAAAATGTTAGGAGAATTCGATACGTTGACATATGGCACTAAGCATCAGATGACTCGCAACCTTGTTAACTATAGAAAGAATTATTATATAGCAGAAAAATTAATTTAATGAAGCATGTCTAATGATAAGCTGCTACACAATTTTCAACTCTAGTTGAGCGAGTGAGCATAACATGTTTATCAGATAACTTATTTCCATGCAACAAATAAATCTGCAAATCGCAGTAAAGTGTTTCTTGTTCTTATATCCTTGTACCTATTTTAAATTTTTCGAGTTCTTCACCAGATTAATAATTTGGGAAGGGATTTAAGATTATAAAGTGAGAAATGCATTTTTACTTTTTTCTTATTTCTATTTAATTTTCATAATGAAAGACTTGACAATTACACAATAAAATTATATTATTCACAAAACTTAATTTATTTATTTTTTAGATAGAGTCGTGTATTGAAAACAAAAGTTATGTTCCATTTATTAAAATCTTTTCGCACATGTATCACACACACGCGCGCAAAGAAATGAAAAAAACGGTAATTAAGAATAAACTTATCAAACATATATACAAGAGAACTATACATTTCTTCAACTATGAAAAAATTTAATATGTACTAACAAAAAAGATTTTCAATGTATTATATAGTTATATAAACCAATTAAGAATTATTTTTTTACTTGTAATGACTCAGTCTCTTTTTTGTTTTCTTCAGTTGCCTTTTGCTTTTTATTTTCTGAATTACATTCATCAGCAGTTTTTGACCAAGAACAGCTTCTTCTATCAGGTGATTTTGGCATAGACCAGGAACTACTTCTTGATCGTTTGCGCGGTGACGCAGTACGTGATTTAGCTCGTGTAATTTTTACTTTTGAAGAAGATCTTGCATAACGCTTACGTTTATCCCGATAGTTTTTTGAACTACCACGAGATTTGCTACGACTTTTAGTTCTAGATTTTCGTTTTGATCGAGACCGCCGTGAATCTAATTTAGAACGAGATCGCGATCGTGATTTGGATTTCGATCTCCTTTTTTTTCTTGTATTAGACCTATTTATAGATTTATTCCGATTTCTATTGCGCGAAACAGATTCATATTTCGATCTCGATCTCGATCTTGATCTTTTTCTTGATCTCGATCTCGACCTCGATCTCGATCTCGATTTTGATCTTGATCTAGATTTTGATCTTGACCTAGATTTTGATCTTGACATTGTTGAATTCGATCCACTCCTTCGACTACGCGATTGAGATCTTGAATTTCTTTTATAATCTTGACCCGCTAAATGCGCAAAGTACTGATAATATTGTTCATTGTACAAATGTGGATTAAAATTATGCAAGGTATTAATATTTGGTCCACCATACCAATTAAACCCTCTACCTCTACCTCTTAGACACATAACTTGGTGCATATATCTGCCTGAAAAACAAAATACCAATTAAATACTAAACACCAAAATACCAAACAAAACTATTCTCAATCTCGGTAAATTACCGATCTTAAGTAAGCACATATACTAATAATAGCATAGGAATTTATTATGTACCTCTTCCTCTTCCGCGGAAGTGCACAGGCGGGATGTTTGGGACGAACGGTGGTAAGTTTGGAACGAACGATGGTGGAAATCTTGAATACAAGTCGTATTCAAGCATTGGCTGAGTAAAATTTCCAGCTATTATTTAAAAATAAACACAATTTAATATTACACATAAAAAGCAGTATCTCAAATGTTCTATGTATTAAGTTTCTAAATATCCTTACCATTTATTCCAGTAGAATGTACTATATTTTTTGTTAAAACACTTTTAAGTTTCTTTTTATTATTTTCATCTTCCGTGCTATTCGACTCGGACTCAGAAATCGAATTGGTTTCTTTTTTTTGCTTTTTCTGTAATAAAAGTATACTCATGTTATAATTATATATATATGTATATATATGTACAATATAAAAATGTAAATAAAAATCTATAAATATACCTTTTTCTTTTTTTCTTTCTTCTCCTTTTTTCGTTTGCTTTTTTTCACCTTTTTATCTTTCTTACTATTACTATTAGAATTGATTTTAATTGAATTTTCAAGTTTCTTGTCATCTGATTTTGGATCTGAATTGGTTATCTGATCTAATTTAATTTCTTTGTTTTCAACTTTTATCTGAAGGAAAATTATGTACTTGTGAAAAAATATGTAGAATATATAGAGTCGCTCGCATATATGTAAAAGATCTGTCTTTCCTTTACCTTTATTCTATCAAATAATTCATCCAATAGTCTTATACTCTCAAGCTGTCTTTGTGCTTTAATTAATTTCTTTTCTTCTCTAGCGATTTTCATAGAAACTTTATCTTCTTCTTGTTTACGAAATTCAGTTAAGGCTTTCCGTTTACGCTTTTCTTCTCTCATTTCTCGACGCTTTACTTTTGCAATTGAATCTGCCTTTTCCTTCTTTCTACAAAAATATATCTGTAATAATAATTAAAGGAAATAAATTTATTAACAAACTCATAATTTATTACGAACTTCAATTCTTCTAAACGTTTTGCTTCAGCTTCTTCTTTTCGTCGACGTTTCACAACCGCCAAGGCATCTTGTGCTATAATACGTTTCCTTTCAAAATCTCTATGTGCAACTGAGTTATCACTCATATGTTTAGTTTTGTCAAAATCAACCTGAGTAAAGTAGTATGTCAAGATGCATATTTAATTTTAATTATTAATTTCTAATATGAATATTATAAGAAAAAAATTGGACTTTTAATGGATTCAATTTATATATTTAAAATAAAATATTGTATAATATATATATATAAAATAAAAGTATAAACTTCTTGTTTTAAAAACATTTAATTTAAAAGAAATAATAAGAATTAAAAGAAATATTAGAGAAAGATAAACTGTATTATTCTGCCGCACCTTTATTACAGCAGTAAGGGCAGTTTGTTCATCTTTTTTAAGCAATTTCATGCCTCGTAGTGCGTCCATAGCCCTAACAAAGTCTATATATTCAATATATTGAATATAAGCATCAAAGAATATACCATCTTCATAACTAAATTTCTGTATTTTGGTTTCTAAACGCATTCTTGAGCGATAAATATCTGCAGCTGGTACATCTACTCTCCGTAATGTTCCCCACTTTTTAAAAATTTTAGTTATTAAAGATTCGCTAGGTATGTCAGCTCCATCTTCACTGAACCATTTCACTGGTAGACCAGTAATGTGTATAGTATCTGGCCGCTCTCCAGCTTTCAATTCATTCATGTGTTTAGCATCTCTAAAATATGAATCCCAAGTATGTCTGGTTGGGAAATCATCTTTTGCTTCTACCGCACGAATCTTTAAGTAGCTGGGAAAACCAGCAAGATTTAATTTTTGACAATCCAATCTTGCCAAGACATGTTGAAGTCTGCATCTGTCTTGTAGATCTCCTTCCAATCGAATAAATTCTAATGTACTTTTGGCTACTTTCAATGATGCAAATTCGTCCGGTAATATAAGAGCACGTATTTTTTCCATGACCTCCCATGTTGAAATAGTTTTTCCTGTTTGTATCGCAGTTAATTTTCTATAAAAATCTCTTATACTAAAATCATTATGCAATTATTTGTACACAAGTAGTTCTGCCATATCCAATGAATCTATTGCTGACATGTGACATATATAACTTATTTAATAAAAACTAAGATTATAAACAATCATTTCTCCTTATAGATTATAAAATTACAATTTCCAGTTGCTAATAAATGCAATATAGGATAATGTAATAGTTTAACTTTTTATTTCAAGAAAATAAATAAATTAGTACTAAAGTTATACAATTACTTTCTAATGAAACAAAAATACAAATATTCCTAATTTTTACCTGGAATCTTTAGTTGGGGTAGATTAACCGAGACATTTACTTTTGCAACTGGTTTTAAATAAAGTGAACGTGGTGTGAAAAGAGGTATAATATCACTCAGATCTCTACAGCTCCGATATGGATTAACAACCTCACTACTGTTAGTATCGTTTACCTTTATATCATTGTTCATTATTAATGGAATATCTCTATTTAATATATAATCTTTAATTAAACATTAAAGTTAATTGCTGCTAACTACTTAATATTTGGTAAAATGAAAACTATTCAGTAAAGAGGTTGCTTTTGGAGCCTGTTCCACTGATTCTGAAGATTCTGTGTGCTTCTTCTTGCACTTTATTACCATTTATTTATTAAATTCAGATTAAAAATACCACAAAATTTCTTTTAAACATTTTACTACACAATTTAAAGTAAAATGAGAAATCATTAAAGATGAACTTTTACAAGGTGCCATCTGTTCACAAGCCTCATGCTATACTATACTTAAGAAGACTTGTATATAATGCATTAAATTGATGCTTCTGTATTATACGGTGTAAATGTGAATTAAGGCGTCGCAATACCATTCACACATAGGCACACAGTTATATAGTATGTGTCGTTTATGCAGGGCATCCTCATTTTTAGTTTTACGCCCTCAAAACACAATAACAACTTATGAGACCATTTTTAATCAACAATTAAATATTCACAGATGACCGTTCTCCTCAGTATGGAATGGAACAAGTTTTATTTAATAGAAAAATTGATGTTTAAACTCATGATGATGTTGACAGCTCTTTTTCTAGGAAAAATGGCAGCCTTGACACGTTGAATTTTCTTTTTTTTCAAGCAATAAGAGTGTTGTAATCACCCCAACGGACCAGAGCGGTCACCCTGCTGCACAGCTCAATGCACTAAAAATTGTTTCACTTGTATTAAAAATGTTTTGAAGAAGTAAAACGAAAAACAGGACTTGATGTGTAACCAACAAACACTTGACTAAATATCTATTAAAAGTTACTAAGAATTAGTTGAATGATTTCTGTGAAGATGGCACTCTTATCCATCTTTCTAACCGACCATTTAAAATATTATGGAGGTACTGTGGGACTGTTAAAGACTAGTATAAGGACTCTTATGGAGGTAATGAGGAGGTGGTAAGAGATGGGTTAATATTAAATTTATTTAATATTATTAAAAACTAAATTTTTAGAGTAATGATAAGAAAAGAGGGAGGGGGAGAGAAGGGTAGGGAGGATGAGAGGGTGGTGGGTGGTAGTGGGTGGGTTAATATTAAATTTAGCAAAATTATTAAAAATTTAGTTTTTGGAGTGGGAAAGCGAGTGGGGAGAGGGAGAGGGGGTAAAGAGTGGGAGAAACTCGGTTAGAAGGAGAAGTAAAGATTTTGAACTTTCATTACGATTTTGCGCTCTGACATGAACTGATCTCTTCTCCACGTCATTTCAGCTTCATACATCCCCACCATCAATTACCTACGTCACTTTGGAGTGGGAGAAACTCGGTTAGAAAGAGAGGTAAAGATTTTGAATTTTCATTACGATTTTGCACTCTGACTTGAACGAATCTCTTTTCTACGTCATTTCAGCTTCATACATCCCCACCACCAACCTCTACGTCACTTTGGAGTGGGAGAAACTCGGTTAGAAAGAGAGGTAAAGATTTTGAATTTTCATTACGATTTTGCACTCTGACTTGAACGAATCTCTTCTCTACGTCATTTCAGCTTCATACATCCCCACCACCAACCTCTACGTCACTTTGGAGTGGGAGAAACTCGGTTAGAAAGAGAGGTAAAGATTTTGAATTTTCATTACGATTTTGCACTCTGACTTGAACGAATCTCTTCTCTACGTCATTTCAGCTTCATACATCCCCACCACCAACCTCTACGTCACTTTGGAGTGGGAGAAACTCGGTTAGAAAGAGAGGTAAAGATTTTGAATTTTCATTACGATTTTGCACTCTGACTTGAACGAATCTCTTCTCCACGTCATTTCAGCTTCATACATCCCCACCACCAACCTCTACGTCACTTTGGAGTGGGAGAAACTCGGTTAGAAAGAGAGGTAAAGATTTTGAATTTTCATTACGATTTTGCACTCTGACTTGAACGAATCTCTTCTCTACGTCATTTCAGCTTCATACATCCCCACCACCAACCTCTACGTCACTTTGGAGTGGGAGAAACCCGGTTAGAAAGAGAGGTAAAGATTTTGAATTTTCATTACGATTTTGCACTCTGACTTGAACGAATCTCTTCTCTACGTCATTTCAGCTTCATACATCCCCACCACCAACCACTACGTCACTTTGGAGTGGGAGAAACTCGGTTAGAAAGAGAGGTAAAGATTTTGAATTTTCATTACGATTTTGCACTCTGACTTGAACGAATCTCTTCTCTACGTCATTTCAGCTTCATACATCCCCACCACCAACCTCTACGTCACTTTGGAGTGGGAGAAACTCGGTTAGAAAGAGAGGTAAAGATTTTGAATTTTCATTACGATTTTGCACTCTGACTTGAACGAATCTCTTCTCCACGTCATTTCAGCTCCATTCATCCCCACCACCAACCTCTACGTCACTTTGGAGTGGGAGAAACTCGGTTAGAAAGAGAGGTAAAGATTTTGAATTTTCATTACGATTTTGCACTCTGACTTGAACGAATCTCTTCTCTACGTCATTTCAGCTTCATACATCCCCACCACCAACCTCTACGTCACTTTGGAGTGGGAGAAACTCGGTTAGAATGAGAGGTAAAGATTTTGAATTTTTATTACAATTTTGCTCTCCGACTTGGATTGACCTCGTCTCCACGTCACTCTTCCTTCATATATCCCCACCACCAACCACCTACGTCACTTTCAAAGTTTTCAAAATTTTTGAACTTTACACCCGCCTCACCCTCAGCGTCATCTTTAAATTTATTTCGCGCCATTCCCACCACCTCCCCCACTCCTCCCAATTTCCCATTTTCAATTTGAATTCGCTTCCAATTCTTAATTCACTATTCCTACAATCAACTCAACATTTTTAGTAGTTTAGTATCTAAATAACATTACTAGCCACCCACCACTCACCACCAACTACTCATTGTTCAGTATATTTAATTAATACAGGATTTTTAATTAATACAGTATTACCCAACCACCCATAATACGAGAGGAACAAGAACGAGGAAGGAAGCAGAAACAAAGAATCTTCTGGTGAATTGAACAGCTAAAGATTGGACAGAAAGCAGATAAGGATGACTGGCCGACTAATATTAATACATCTGAAGGAAGACTCGGACTCTCCAAGTACAACGACAAAGGGCATCAAAGTGGTGAGTGGAGTGCTGTGCGCTCAAATATTTTATTATTCTATTCTATTATATTATTTAGTATTTAGTATATTTATTTCACGGGGTATAAGCCCTTAAACTTACAAACTTGATACATAAGTCGGTATACCAGTTTAAGCTATTACAATAATTAAAACTAGGTAGAAAAAATACAGAATGTACGAAAATGCATAATAATATAACAATATAAAAAGAGATAAATTCATATTATATTCAATTACATATAAAATTAATTACATTATTTTATACTTTATACATTATTCTCTGTAATTTTATTGTTCTATTATTTCATCATTTTCTCTTACCGGGTATTATAAATCTATTTTCTATTATCCCAAATTTTAATGCATGCCCAAAAATGCGTGCGAAAAGAGCGAGATCTTAGTTTTAAGAAATATATAAAATTTACGCAATTATTTCTCTTCCTTTTCCTTTCCTTTCATTTGCGAGCGAATAATATCAACGAATTATGCGAGCGATTTAGTTTGTAAGTTTTCCTTTCAGCCTTTCTACAAGAAACTGAACAACTTCCACCGTGGGATTAATTCAAGTAAGTCATTATGAGATATTACAAATTTTCCTTCTACTTTTCCGTGTTTCATTTTGCTATCCTTCTTTCTCTCTGGTTTTGTTCATGTCTTCTTTTTCGTTTGGTTTTCTGCATCATATTAGTATTTAGGTTCGTTTCGTGGGGCGCGCAAGGGGGAGCCGGTCCCCTAAGGTTGTCATGCGATTGCATCGGAGATGCAATAAGGCGCCTCTGACATTTTTGCCTAGATCCTAGCAATACCTTCAAGAGGTGGCCCCGTTTCAACGAAATTGCTAGGGTCGACGTCGGTTTTCTGCAAAGAACTTCAAGACCTTCCGACGTGGGATGCGAGCGAAAAAAAGCGTGCGAACAATGCGAGCGAAAAAAAGCGTGCGTACAATGCGAGCGATAAAACGCGTGCGAACAATGCGAGCGAATACTGCGAGCGATTTAGTTTTAAGAATTGTATAATTTTGTATTAGCTGGCCTAGATACGACATTGACCATTATTGGTCCGCAGTATCTGGCAAAAACCCGATGAAGAATAATGCAATTGACAAAATAGGAACCGCGTAATTGTCAATTTTTAGTTTTAAGTACATCCGAAATGTACATGCCCAGATGCGACTTTGACCATTTTGGATCCGCAGCATCTGGGAAAAAACTAACGAAAAATATATAATATTCTTCATCATTGCGAGCGAAAATTGCGTGCGAATAAAGCGAGCGAAAATAAATGTTAACCAGAGAATGTAATGTGACCACTTTCGAATCTTTTTTCCCCTTTTGGCTTCAGCTTTCCTAGAAGCCATCTTAGTATTTGCGAGGGCGTTTGGTCGGGGGCGGTCCAACAAGGGGTTCTGGGTTTGACACATCTACGGGGGGCCTCCTGAATTGCAGCCAATCACGCGTTTAGTTGATTTATCAACTACGTGATCCGGGGTGCTTGGTTGTGTTCAGTCCCGCCAGGGGTGGCTTGCACACCCCGGCTTCTTGCAGTTCCGTCACGACCACGACCCTCACTTTCTTTAACTCGAAAGTGGTCCTTAAATCTCAGGAATGCGAGCGACTTAATTGCGAAATTGTTAAATTTATGTATTAGCTGGCCTAGATACGACATTGACCATTTTGGTCCGCAGTATCTGGCAAAAAACCGATGAAGATTAATGTAATTGACAAATTAGGAACCGCGTAATTGTCAATTTTTAGTTTTAAGTACATCCGAAATGTACATGCCCAGATGCGACTTTGACCATTTTGGATCCGCAGCATCTGGGAAAAAACTAACGAAATGCACTTAGAAATCTTCATCATTGCGAGCGAATTATGTGTGCAAATATAGCGAGCGAATTAAGCGTGCGATTATAGCGAGCGAATTATGCGAGCGATTTATTTTTTAAGTTTTTTTTTCAGGCTATCTACAAGAACTTCAAGAACTTCCATCGTGGGATTAATTCACAAAATTCACACCATGTTTACGAGGTTTTTCTATTTCTCTGCTTTTTCTTTTCTTTTTCTTCTCTTTTGCTGCTTTTTTATTTGGTTTTCTGTTTTTATTTTCGTGTTTGGGCTCGCTTCGCGGGGCGCGCAAGGGGGAGCCGGTCCCCTAAGGTTGTCATGCGATTGCATCGGAGATGCAATAAGGCGCCTCTGACATTTTTGCCTAGATCCTAGCAATACCTTCAAGAGGTGGCCCCGTTTCAACGAAATTGCTAGGGTCGACGTCGGTTTTCTGCAAAGAACTTCAAGACCTTCCGACGTGGGATGCGAGCGAAAAAAAGCGTGCGAACAATGCGAGCGAAAAAAAGCGTGCGTACAATGCGAGCGATAAAACGCGTGCGAACAATGCGAGCGAATACTGCGAGCGATTTAGTTTTAAGAATTGTATAATTTTGTATTAGCTGGCCTAGATACGACATTGACCATTATTGGTCCGCAGTATCTGGCAAAAACCCGATGAAGAATAATGCAATTGACAAAATAGGAACCGCGTAATTGTCAATTTTTAGTTTTAAGTACATCCGAAATGTACATGCCCAGATGCGACTTTGACCATTTTGGATCCGCAGCATCTGGGAAAAAACTAACGAAAAATATATAATATTCTTCATCATTGCGAGCGAAAATTGCGTGCGAATAAAGCGAGCGAAAATAAATGTTAACCAGAGAATGTAATGTGACCACTTTCGAATCTTTTTTCCCCTTTTGGCTTCAGCTTTCCTAGAAGCCATCTTAGTATTTGCGAGGGCGTTTGGTCGGGGGCGGTCCAACAAGGGGTTCTGGGTTTGACACATCTACGGGGGGCCTCCTGAATTGCAGCCAATCACGCGTTTAGTTGATTTATCAACTACGTGATCCGGGGTGCTTGGTTGTGTTCAGTCCCGCCAGGGGTGGCTTGCACACCCCGGCTTCTTGCAGTTCCGTCACGACCACGACCCTCACTTTCTTTAACTCGAAAGTGGTCCCTAAATCTCAGGAATGCGAGCGACTTAATTGCGAAATTGTTAAATTTATGTATTAGCTGGCCTAGATACGACATTGACCATTTTGGTCCGCAGTATCTGGCAAAAAACCGATGAAGATTAATGTAATTGACAAATTAGGAACCGCGTAATTGTCAATTTTTAGTTTTAAGTACATCCGAAATGTACATGCCCAGATGCGACTTTGACCATTTTGGATCCGCAGCATCTGGGAAAAAACTAACGAAATGCACTTAGAAATCTTCATCATTGCGAGCGAATTATGTGTGCAAATATAGCGAGCGAATTAAGCGTGCGATTATAGCGAGCGAATTATGCGAGCGATTTATTTTTTAAGTTTTTTTTTCAGGCTATCTACAAGAACTTCAAGAACTTCCATCGTGGGATTAATTCACAAAATTCACACCATGTTTACGAGGTTTTTCTATTTCTCTGCTTTTTCTTTTCTTTTTCTTCTCTTTTGCTGCTTTTTTATTTGGTTTTCTGTTTTTATTTTCGTGTTTGGGCTCGCTTCGCGGGGCGCGCAAGGGGGAGCCGGTCCCCTAAGGTTGTCATGCGATTGCATCGGAGATGCAATAAGGCGCCTCTGACATTTTTGCCTAGATCCTAGCAATACCTTCAAGAGGTGGCCCCGTTTCAACGAAATTGCTAGGGTCGACGTCGGTTTTCTGCAAAGAACTTCAAGACCTTCCGACGTGGGATGCGAGCGAAATAAAGCGTGCGAGAAAAACCAGCGAACTATGCGAGCGAAAAAAAGCGTGCGAACAATGCGAGCGACAAAAAGCGTGCGAACAATGCGAGCGAAAACTGCGAGCGACTTAGCTGTAAGAATTGTAAAATTTTGTATTAGCTGGCCTAGATACGACATTGACCATTTTGGTCCGCAGTATCTGGCAAAAACCCGATGAAGATTAATGCAATTGACAAAATAGGAACCGCGTAATTGTCAATTTTTAGTTTTAAGTACATCCGAAATGTACATGCCCAGATGCGACTTTGACCATTTTGGATCCGCAGCATCTGGGAAAAAACTAACGAATTATACTTAGAAATCTTCATCATTGCGAGCGAAAATAGCGTGCGAATAAAGCGAGCGAAAATAATTGTAACCCAGAGAATGTAATGGGACCACTTCCGAATCTTTTTTCCCCTTTTGGCTTCAGCTTTCCTAGAAGCCATCTTAGTATTTGCGAGGGCGTTCGGTCGGGGGCGGTCCAACAAGGGGTTCTGGGTTTGACACATCTACGGGGGGCCTCCTGAATTGCAGCCAATCACGCGTTTAGTTGATTTATCAACTACGTGATCCGGGGTGCTTGGTTGTGTTCAGTCCCGCCAGGGGTGGCTTGCACACCCCGGCTTCTTGCAGTTCCGTCACGACCACGACCCTCACTTTCTTTAACTCGAAAGTGGTCCCTAAATCTCAGGAATGCGAGCGACTTAATTGCGAAATTGTTAAATTTATGTATTAGCTGGCCTAGATACGACATTGACCATTTTGGTCCGCAGTATCTGGCAAAAAACCGATGAAGATTAATGCAATTGACAAAATAGGAACCGCGTAATTGTCAATTTTTAGTTTTAAGTACACCGTAAATGTACATGCCCAGATGCGACTTTGACCATTTTGGATCTGCAGCATCTGGGAAAAAACTAACGAATTATACTTAGAAATCTTCATCATTGCGAACAAATTATGCGTGCGAATATAGCGAGCAAATTATGCGTGCGAATAAAGCGAGCGAATTATGCGTGCGATTATAGCGAGCGAAATATGCGAGCGATTTATTTTTTAAGTTTTTTTTTTCAGGTTATCTACAAGAACTTCAAGAACTTCCATCGTGGGATTCATTCACAAAATTTACGCCATGTTTACGAGGTTTTTCTATTTCTCTGCTTTTTCTTTTCTTTTTCTTCTCTTTTGCTTCTTTTTTATTTGGTTTTCTGTTTTTATTTTCGTGTTGGGGTTCGTTTCGCGGGGTGCGCAAGGGGGAGCCGGTCCCCTAAGGTTGTCATGCGATTGCATCGGAGATGCAATAAGGCGCCTCTGACATTTTTGCCTAGATCCTAGCAATACCTTCAAGAGGTGGCCCCGTTTCAACGAAATTGCTAGGGTCGACGTCGGTTTTCTGCAAAGAACTTCAAGACCTTCCGACGTGGGATGCGAGCGAAAAAAAGCGTGCGAACAATACGAGCGAAAAAAAGCGTGCGTACAATGCGAGCGATAAAAAGCGTGCGAACAATGCGAGTGAATACTGCGAGCGATTTAGTTTTAAGAATTGTATAATTTTGTATTAGCTGGCCTAGATACGACATTGACCATTATTGGTCCGCAGTATCTGGCAAAAACCCGATGAAGATTAATGCCATTGACAAAATAGGAACCGCGTAATTGTCAATTTTTAGTTTTAAGTACATCCGAAATGTACATGCCCAGATGCGACTTTGACCATTTTGGATCTGCAGCATCTGGGAAAAAACTAACGAATTATACTTAGAAATCTTCATCATTGCGAGCGAATTATGCGTGCGAATAAAGCGAGCGAAAATAATTGTAACCCAGAGAATGTAATGGGACCACTTCCGAATCTTTTTTGCCCTTTTGGCTTCAGCTTTCCTAGAAGCCATCTTAGTATTTGCGAGGGCGTTCGGTCGGGGGCGGTCCAACAAGGGGTTCTGGGTTTGACACATCTACGGGGGGCCTCCTGAATTGCAGCCAATCACGCGTTTAGTTGATTTATCAACTACGTGATCCGGGGTGCTTGGTTGTGTTCAGTCCCGCCAGGGGTGGCTTGCACACCCCGGCTTCTTGCAGTTCCGTCACGACCACGACCCTCACTTTCTTTAACTCGAAAGTGGTCCCTAAATCTCAGGAATGCGAGCGACTTAATTGCGAAATTGTTAAATTTATGTATTAGCTGGCCTAGATACGACATTGACCATTTTGGTCCGCAGTATCTGGCAAAAAACCGATGAAGATTAATGTAATTGACAAATTAGGAACCGCGTAATTGTCAATTTTTAGTTTTAAGTACATCCGAAATGTACATGCCCAGATGCGACTTTGACCATTTTGGATCCGCAGCATCTGGGAAAAAACTAACGAAATGCACTTAGAAATCTTCATCATTGCGAGCGAATTATGTGTGCAAATATAGCGAGCGAATTAAGCGTGCGATTATAGCGAGCGAATTATGCGAGCGATTTATTTTTTAAGTTTTTTTTTCAGGCTATCTACAAGAACTTCAAGAACTTCCATCGTGGGATTAATTCACAAAATTCACACCATGTTTACGAGGTTTTTCTATTTCTCTGCTTTTTCTTTTCTTTTTCTTCTCTTTTGCTGCTTTTTTATTTGGTTTTCTGTTTTTATTTTCGTGTTTGGGCTCGCTTCGCGGGGCGCGCAAGGGGGAGCCGGTCCCCTAAGGTTGTCATGCGATTGCATCGGAGATGCAATAAGGCGCCTCTGACATTTTTGCCTAGATCCTAGCAATACCTTCAAGAGGTGGCCCCGTTTCAACGAAATTGCTAGGGTCGACGTCGGTTTTCTGCAAAGAACTTCAAGACCTTCCGACGTGGGATGCGAGCGAAAAAAAGCGTGCGAAAAAAACTAGCGAACAATGGGATCGAATACTGCGATCAATTTAGCTTTAAAAGTTGTAAAATTTATACGTGTGAATAAAGGGAGCGAAATTTGTCCAATTTTTTTATGTTGACTCTTATGACATAAGCTAAAGTTACATTATAGATAATGTATAAGAACCAGTGTATACTATTATAGAGGACACTACACTGCTCTTATGGTAGTCAGTAATTGATTTTAAATCCGCAGAATTAAGCGTGGCGCCAGCTCTGGGTAGAGAAATTCTTTCGGACCGAAATTTGTATTTTTCTTTTACTTCGTAATCTTGTTAAGGCGCCGCAATATCCTTCACAAATAGACACTTTTATGTAATTAAAACGAAAAATAGGACTCGACGTGTCACCACGAAGCATTTGATCAAATATCTACTAAAAGTTACTCAGATTATATGGATCATTTTTGTGAAGATTCCACTGTTATCCTTCTTTCTTACCAACCATTTAAAATATTATAGGGGTACTGTTGGACTGCTATAGACTATTATGGGGACTCTTATGGGGGTTCTGAGGAGGTGGTAAGTGATGGGTTAATATTAAATTTATATAATATTATTAAAAACTAAATTTTCAGAGTAATGATAAGAAAAGGGGTTAGAGAGGATGAGAGGGTGGGGATGGTAGCGGTTGGGTTAATATTAAATTTAGTTAAAATTATTAAAAATTTAGTTTTTGGAGTAGGAAAGGGAGAGGGGGTAAAGAGTGGGAGAAACTCAGTTAGAAGGAGAGGTAAGGATTTTGAATTTTCATTATAATTTTGTGCTCCGACTTGAACTGATCTCTTCTCCACGTCATTTCAGCTCCATTCATCCCCACCACCAACCTCTACGTCACTTTGGAGTGGGAGAAACTCGGTTAGAAAGAGAGGTAAAGATTTTGAATTTTCATTACGATTTTGCACTCTGACTTGAACGAATCTCTTCTCCACGTCATTTCAGCTCCATTCATCCCCACCACCAACCTCTACGTCACTTTGGAGTGGGAGAAACTCGGTTAGAAAGAGAGGTAAAGATTTTGAATTTTCATTACGATTTTGCACTCTGACTTGAACGAATCTCTTCTCTACGTCATTTCAGCTTCATACATCCCCACCACCAACCTCTACGTCACTTTGGAGTGGGAGAAACTCGGTTAGAATGAGAGGTAAAGATTTTGAATTTTTATTACAATTTTGCTCTCCGACTTGGATTGACCTCGTCTCCACGTCACTCTTCCTTCATATATCCCCACCACCAACCACCTACGTCACTTTCAAAGTTTTCAAAATTTTTGAACTTTACACCCGCCTCACCCTCAGCGTCATCTTTAAATTTATTTCGCGCCATTCCCACCACCTCCCCCACTCCTCCCAATTTCCCATTTTCAATTTGAATTCGCTTCCAATTCTTAATTCACTATTCCTACAATCAACTCAACATTTTTAGTAGTTTAGTATCTAAATAACATTACTAGCCACCCACCACTCACCACCAACTACTCATTGTTCAGTATATTTAATTAATACAGGATTTTTAATTAATACAGTATTACCCAACCACCCATAATACGAGAGGAACAAGAACGAGGAAGGAAGCAGAAACAAAGAATCTTCTGGTGAATTGAACAGCTAAAGATTGGACAGAAAGCAGATAAGGATGACTGGCCGACTAATATTAATACATCTGAAGGAAGACTCGGACTCTCCAAGTACAACGACAAAGGGCATCAAAGTGGTGAGTGGAGTGCTGTGCGCTCAAATATTTTATTATTCTATTCTATTATATTATTTAGTATTTAGTATATTTATTTCACGGGGTATAAGCCCTTAAACTTACAAACTTGATACATAAGTCGGTATACCAGTTTAAGCTATTACAATAATTAAAACTAGGTAGAAAAAATACAGAATGTACGAAAATGCATAATAATATAACAATATAAAAAGAGATAAATTCATATTATATTCAATTACATATAAAATTAATTACATTATTTTATACTTTATACATTATTCTCTGTAATTTTATTGTTCTATTATTTCATCATTTTCTCTTACCGGGTATTATAAATCTATTTTCTATTATCCCAAATTTTAATGCATGCCCAAAAATGCGTGCGAAAAGAGCGAGATCTTAGTTTTAAGAAATATATAAAATTTACGCAATTATTTCTCTTCCTTTTCCTTTCCTTTCATTTGCGAGCGAATAATATCAACGAATTATGCGAGCGATTTAGTTTGTAAGTTTTCCTTTCAGCCTTTCTACAAGAAACTGAACAACTTCCACCGTGGGATTAATTCAAGTAAGTCATTATGAGATATTACAAATTTTCCTTCTACTTTTCCGTGTTTCATTTTGCTATCCTTCTTTCTCTCTGGTTTTGTTCATGTCTTCTTTTTCGTTTGGTTTTCTGCATCATATTAGTATTTAGGTTCGTTTCGTGGGGCGCGCAAGGGGGAGCCGGTCCCCTAAGGTTGTCATGCGATTGCATCGGAGATGCAATAAGGCGCCTCTGACATTTTTGCCTAGATCCTAGCAATACCTTCAAGAGGTGGCCCCGTTTCAACGAAATTGCTAGGGTCGACGTCGGTTTTCTGCAAAGAACTTCAAGACCTTCCGACGTGGGATGCGAGCGAAAAAAAGCGTGCGAACAATGCGAGCGAAAAAAAGCGTGCGTACAATGCGAGCGATAAAACGCGTGCGAACAATGCGAGCGAATACTGCGAGCGATTTAGTTTTAAGAATTGTATAATTTTGTATTAGCTGGCCTAGATACGACATTGACCATTATTGGTCCGCAGTATCTGGCAAAAACCCGATGAAGAATAATGCAATTGACAAAATAGGAACCGCGTAATTGTCAATTTTTAGTTTTAAGTACATCCGAAATGTACATGCCCAGATGCGACTTTGACCATTTTGGATCCGCAGCATCTGGGAAAAAACTAACGAAAAATATATAATATTCTTCATCATTGCGAGCGAAAATTGCGTGCGAATAAAGCGAGCGAAAATAAATGTTAACCAGAGAATGTAATGTGACCACTTTCGAATCTTTTTTCCCCTTTTGGCTTCAGCTTTCCTAGAAGCCATCTTAGTATTTGCGAGGGCGTTTGGTCGGGGGCGGTCCAACAAGGGGTTCTGGGTTTGACACATCTACGGGGGGCCTCCTGAATTGCAGCCAATCACGCGTTTAGTTGATTTATCAACTACGTGATCCGGGGTGCTTGGTTGTGTTCAGTCCCGCCAGGGGTGGCTTGCACACCCCGGCTTCTTGCAGTTCCGTCACGACCACGACCCTCACTTTCTTTAACTCGAAAGTGGTCCCTAAATCTCAGGAATGCGAGCGACTTAATTGCGAAATTGTTAAATTTATGTATTAGCTGGCCTAGATACGACATTGACCATTTTGGTCCGCAGTATCTGGCAAAAAACCGATGAAGATTAATGTAATTGACAAATTAGGAACCGCGTAATTGTCAATTTTTAGTTTTAAGTACATCCGAAATGTACATGCCCAGATGCGACTTTGACCATTTTGGATCCGCAGCATCTGGGAAAAAACTAACGAAATGCACTTAGAAATCTTCATCATTGCGAGCGAATTATGTGTGCAAATATAGCGAGCGAATTAAGCGTGCGATTATAGCGAGCGAATTATGCGAGCGATTTATTTTTTAAGTTTTTTTTTCAGGCTATCTACAAGAACTTCAAGAACTTCCATCGTGGGATTAATTCACAAAATTCACACCATGTTTACGAGGTTTTTCTATTTCTCTGCTTTTTCTTTTCTTTTTCTTCTCTTTTGCTGCTTTTTTATTTGGTTTTCTGTTTTTATTTTCGTGTTTGGGCTCGCTTCGCGGGGCGCGCAAGGGGGAGCCGGTCCCCTAAGGTTGTCATGCGATTGCATCGGAGATGCAATAAGGCGCCTCTGACATTTTTGCCTAGATCCTAGCAATACCTTCAAGAGGTGGCCCCGTTTCAACGAAATTGCTAGGGTCGACGTCGGTTTTCTGCAAAGAACTTCAAGACCTTCCGACGTGGGATGCGAGCGAAAAAAAGCGTGCGAACAATGCGAGCGAAAAAAAGCGTGCGTACAATGCGAGCGATAAAACGCGTGCGAACAATGCGAGCGAATACTGCGAGCGATTTAGTTTTAAGAATTGTATAATTTTGTATTAGCTGGCCTAGATACGACATTGACCATTATTGGTCCGCAGTATCTGGCAAAAACCCGATGAAGAATAATGCAATTGACAAAATAGGAACCGCGTAATTGTCAATTTTTAGTTTTAAGTACATCCGAAATGTACATGCCCAGATGCGACTTTGACCATTTTGGATCCGCAGCATCTGGGAAAAAACTAACGAAAAATATATAATATTCTTCATCATTGCGAGCGAAAATTGCGTGCGAATAAAGCGAGCGAAAATAAATGTTAACCAGAGAATGTAATGTGACCACTTTCGAATCTTTTTTCCCCTTTTGGCTTCAGCTTTCCTAGAAGCCATCTTAGTATTTGCGAGGGCGTTTGGTCGGGGGCGGTCCAACAAGGGGTTCTGGGTTTGACACATCTACGGGGGGCCTCCTGAATTGCAGCCAATCACGCGTTTAGTTGATTTATCAACTACGTGATCCGGGGTGCTTGGTTGTGTTCAGTCCCGCCAGGGGTGGCTTGCACACCCCGGCTTCTTGCAGTTCCGTCACGACCACGACCCTCACTTTCTTTAACTCGAAAGTGGTCCCTAAATCTCAGGAATGCGAGCGACTTAATTGCGAAATTGTTAAATTTATGTATTAGCTGGCCTAGATACGACATTGACCATTTTGGTCCGCAGTATCTGGCAAAAAACCGATGAAGATTAATGTAATTGACAAATTAGGAACCGCGTAATTGTCAATTTTTAGTTTTAAGTACATCCGAAATGTACATGCCCAGATGCGACTTTGACCATTTTGGATCCGCAGCATCTGGGAAAAAACTAACGAAATGCACTTAGAAATCTTCATCATTGCGAGCGAATTATGTGTGCAAATATAGCGAGCGAATTAAGCGTGCGATTATAGCGAGCGAATTATGCGAGCGATTTATTTTTTAAGTTTTTTTTTCAGGCTATCTACAAGAACTTCAAGAACTTCCATCGTGGGATTAATTCACAAAATTCACACCATGTTTACGAGGTTTTTCTATTTCTCTGCTTTTTCTTTTCTTTTTCTTCTCTTTTGCTGCTTTTTTATTTGGTTTTCTGTTTTTATTTTCGTGTTTGGGCTCGCTTCGCGGGGCGCGCAAGGGGGAGCCGGTCCCCTAAGGTTGTCATGCGATTGCATCGGAGATGCAATAAGGCGCCTCTGACATTTTTGCCTAGATCCTAGCAATACCTTCAAGAGGTGGCCCCGTTTCAACGAAATTGCTAGGGTCGACGTCGGTTTTCTGCAAAGAACTTCAAGACCTTCCGACGTGGGATGCGAGCGAAATAAAGCGTGCGAGAAAAACCAGCGAACTATGCGAGCGAAAAAAAGCGTGCGAACAATGCGAGCGACAAAAAGCGTGCGAACAATGCGAGCGAAAACTGCGAGCGACTTAGCTGTAAGAATTGTAAAATTTTGTATTAGCTGGCCTAGATACGACATTGACCATTTTGGTCCGCAGTATCTGGCAAAAACCCGATGAAGATTAATGCAATTGACAAAATAGGAACCGCGTAATTGTCAATTTTTAGTTTTAAGTACATCCGAAATGTACATGCCCAGATGCGACTTTGACCATTTTGGATCCGCAGCATCTGGGAAAAAACTAACGAAAAATATATAATATTCTTCATCATTGCGAGCGAAAATTGCGTGCGAATAAAGCGAGCGAAAATAAATGTTAACCAGAGAATGTAATGTGACCACTTTCGAATCTTTTTTCCCCTTTTGGCTTCAGCTTTCCTAGAAGCCATCTTAGTATTTGCGAGGGCGTTTGGTCGGGGGCGGTCCAACAAGGGGTTCTGGGTTTGACACATCTACGGGGGGCCTCCTGAATTGCAGCCAATCACGCGTTTAGTTGATTTATCAACTACGTGATCCGGGGTGCTTGGTTGTGTTCAGTCCCGCCAGGGGTGGCTTGCACACCCCGGCTTCTTGCAGTTCCGTCACGACCACGACCCTCACTTTCTTTA
This sequence comes from Sclerodermus sp. 'alternatusi', assembly GCA_037305995.1. NCBI lineage: Eukaryota > Metazoa > Arthropoda > Insecta > Hymenoptera > Bethylidae > Sclerodermus > Sclerodermus sp. 'alternatusi'. The sequence goes on from CM074553.1 coordinate 2,728,353, forward strand.
ACTCGAAAGTGGTCCCTAAATCTCAGGAATACGAGCGACTTAATTGCGAAATTGTTAAATTTATGTATTAGCTGGCCTAGATACGACATTGACCATTTTGGTCCGCAGTATCTGGCAAAAAACCGATGAAGATTAATGTAATTGACAAATTAGGAACCGCGTAATTGTCAATTTTTAGTTTTAAGTACATCCGAAATGTACATGCCCAGATGCGACTTTGACCATTTTGGATCCGCAGCATCTGGGAAAAAACTAACGAAATGCACTTAGAAATCTTCATCATTGCGAGCGAATTATGTGTGCAAATATAGCGAGCGAATTAAGCGTGCGATTATAGCGAGCGAATTATGCGAGCGATTTATTTTTTAAGTTTTTTTTTTCAGGCTATCTACAAGAACTTCAAGAACTTCCATCGTGGGATTAATTCACAAAATTCACGCCATGTTTACGAGGTTTTTCTATTTCTCTGCTTTTTCTTTTCTTTTTCTTCTCTTTTGCTTCTTTTTTATTTGGTTTTCTTTTTTTATTTTCGTGTTGTGGTTCGTTTCGCGGGGTGCGCAAGGGGGAGCCGGTCCCCTAAGGCTGTCATGCGATTTCATCGGAGATGCAATAAGGCGCCTCTGACATTTTTGCCTAGATCCTAGCAATACCTTCACGAGGTGCCCCTGTTTTTACAAAATTGCTAGGGTCGAAGTAGATCGACGACTATCATCAAACGTTGAGGATGATAAGGCTGTCGTTGCTTCTGCTTTTGTTTGTGTTTACCATAAAACGTGCTTACCGACATAATGTTACTAGAAAATGTTAATTCAAAAAAGTTACACCATTGGCGCTTTGATCATTTAATAAAAGTCCGAGTTGTATTGCGGCGCCTTAAGAGGATGTAAGCCCGACCAATAATCGTACTTTTCAGACTTCTCTCTTAAAAAGAAATGTATTTGAAAACCATTTCACATGGATAATCAGGGCAGCCTAAGACTACTTTCTCAGAACGTTTTTTCTCTAAATCGATAAAAAAAAATAAAAGTAACTAGATATTCATTACCAATTTGTACTTTTGCAAAAAAATCGAGAATTTAATCGAAAAAAGGGCTTTTGTACAAGAATTATATTTTTTTAAAGAAATCATTACAGTCTATATATATAGAGAGAGTATCCTATAATTATCCAAGTGGTACCCCTTGCGGTTTTCTCAAAATTTTTTCGACATTTAAAGTGCTGCCATTCCAAGAAAAATGATAATTTTTGGATGAGACCTTCTGGACTGCGTTCTAACTAACGAATACTAAGTCCCTATGCAATTACAGGCGATTCTAAGATATTAATATTTTTAGAAAAAATCCAAGTTGTACCCCTTGGAGTTTTCTCAAAATTTTTTCGACATTTAAAGTGCTGTCATTCCAAGAAAAATGAATATTTTTGGATGAGACCTTCTGGACTGCGTTCTAACTAACGAATACTAAGTCCCTATGCAATTACAGGCGATTCTAAGATATTAATATTTTTAGAAAAAATCCAAGTGATACCCCTTGGAGTTTTCTCAAAATTTTTTCGACATTTAAAGTGCTGCCATTCCAAGAAAAATGAATATTTTTGGATGAGACCTTCTGGACTGCGTTCTAACTAACGAATACTAAGTCCCTATGCAATTACAGGCGATTCTGAGATATTAATATTTTTAGAAAAAATCCAAGTGGTACCCCTTGGAGTTTTCTCAAAATTTTTTCGACATTTAAAGTGCTGCCATTCCAAGAAAAATGAATATTTTTGGATGAGACCTTCTGGACTGCGTTCTAACTAACGAATACTAAGTCCCTATGCAATTACAGGCGATTCTGAGATATTAATATTTTTAGAAAAAATCCAAGTGGTACCCCTTGGAGTTTTCTCAAAATTTTTTCGACCTTTAAAGTGCTGCTATTCCAAGAAATATGAATATTTTTGGGTGAGACCTTCTGGACTGCGTTCTAACTAACGAATACTAAGTCCCTATGCAATTACAGGCGATTCTGAGATATTAATATTTTTAGAAAAAATCCAAGTGATACCCCTTGGAGTTTTCTCAAAATTTGTTCGACCTTTAAAGTGCTGCCATTCCAAGAAAAATGAATATTTTTGGATCAGACCTTCTGCACTGCGTTCTATCTATCGAATACTAATTCCCTATGCAATTACAAGCGGTTCGAGGAGATTTCGATTTTTACGAAATTGTTGATTATAGGATTTTGGGTGGTAGGTTAAAATGGGTGAAAGATATATGTATTCATATATGAATAGTTTCATTTATATTAATTTTCTTACATATTTTTAATTTACATACTTTTGACACAACATTTAACATTAATCTTAAAAAACGTAAGAATCATTCGCTCAGTATTATAAGTTTATTGTTGTCTTCAATGATAACTGTACAATTCCATTGATTTTCAAATACCACTCCGTTGTCAACATGTTTTTTTTTTTGTTTTTTTTGAGTGTGGGGAATTTAAGCTTTATCTTTATTTTTTAGTTTATGTTTCAGCCACTTTATGGGATGGCGCTAGGTCTTGAATGGACATTTTCTATCGGGTTGACATCCTCTTAATGCTTTATTCTTGTATTTCTAATAAAGCCATTTATTGTACTATGGTTTATCCTGCTTTTGAAGTTTAGTTCCGATAGAATTGTGTGTAATTTGGTGGTTAAACTTGGTTGGGTGTGATCGCAGTGTGACGCACCTTTAATTTTGTAAGAATTTATAATTGATATAGTGAGAATGGGCAGAAAATAAGATAAATTTTTTAAGGATATGATATATAAAAAACTTCGTTTTTTTAACCTTAATGAATACTTAATTAATGATTCATTCTGTGAGCTTCATATTTTTTCTTTATATATTAAAAATTGTGTAAAACTTTAGAGCCCCAAAAAAACAAGAAATATTTATACTTAAAATTAGACAATATGTCTTTTAGTGGGAATTCTGAAAATCTACCATTCGAAGGACAAGTTAGTAAATCATTCTTTTTTTTGAATAACAATTTATAATTATTATTTATTATGTTATATTAATAATATATTCACTTGCATAAGAATAAAACTTTTGGGTTTTAGAACAGTGAAAGGTGGAATATGTGCCTTGAGTTAGCATTAGAGGGGGAACGATTGTGTAAAGCAGGAGATTGTAAGTCTGGTGTAGCATTTTTTCAAGCTGCTATTCAAGCTGGAACTGATGATCTCCGAATATTAAGTGCCATTTATAGTCAACTGGGTAATGCTTATTTTTATCTTGGTGATTATGTAAAAGCAATGCAGTATCACAAACTTGATCTGACACTCGCAAGAAATATGGGAGATAAGTTAGGAGAAGCAAAGTCAAGTGGAAATTTGGGAAATACGTTAAAAGTTATGGGGAAATTTGATGAAGCTATGATATGCTGTAAGAGGCATTTAGAAATTTCAAGAGAAATTGGTGATAAGGTATATTACATACTTTATACAATGATTTTTAACAATTATAGAAATATAATAAATTGTAATATTTCAGTTAAGTGAGGGAAGAGCACTTTATAATCTGGGAAATGTCTATCATGCAAAAGGCAAACAGTCAGGAAGTACTGGACATCAAGATCCGGGTGAATTTTCTGAAGATGTTCGACAATGCTTGCAGCAGGCTGTTCATTATTATCAGTATGTCAAGATGTTATGAATGCTCGCATTTGTACTTGCAATATAATGATAAAATATTTCATCTTTATTATAGAGAAAATTTGGAATTGATGCGTGAATTAGAAGATTCTGCTGCTCAGGGGAGGGCTTGTGGTAATCTCGGTAATACATTTTATTTATTAGGAGACTTCCAACAAGCAATTTACTATCATAATGAAAGATTGAAAATAGCAAGAGAATTTGGAGATAAAGCTGCTGAAAGAAGAGCTAACAGTAACTTAGGAAATTCCCATATATTTCTTGGAGAATTTGAGAAAGCTGCTCAACATTATAAGTAAATAAACTTTCTTAATATTATTATTATATTATTTATTATTATTATTAAGTATTATTAGTAATTATTTGTATTATAAATATGTTTATCACATTTTTAAAAAATGAATATTTAAAATTTTAGGAGAACCTTAATTCTAGCCCAAGAATTAGGAGATAGAGAAGTGGAAGCACAAGCTTGCTATTCCTTAGGCAATACGTATACGTTATTACGAGATTATCCAGCTGCTATAAAGTATCACTTATGGCATTTAAGTATAGCTCAACAGCTGAAAGATCGTGTAGGAGAGGGTCGTGCTTGTTGGTCCCTTGGAAACGCCCATACTGCTATGGGAAACCATGAAAAAGCTTTATATTACGCAAATTTACATTTAACCATTTCCAAAGAATTAGAGGATTCCATGGGTCAAGCTACAGCACAAATGAACATCGATGATTTAGAGAAACTTTTAGGGCTTGAAAAAGGACAACAGGAAAATAATAAAGAAAATCAAATTCAAACATCTTCAAAAACATCTTCAAATATAAATACCCCATCGCCTGGCAGATATAGAGTTCGTCGATCAAGCATGCATAACTTAGACCTTATTAAGGTTCATATCTACTTTTTTTTTATTTTAATAAAAGTTAATTTATATGTTAGTGATATGCAAAATAATATTTCTAGCTTACACCAGATTGTAAACAAAAGGATACTACTGAACCACTTTTAAATAAAACTGGATCTCAGATATCTCAAAAGGAAGAAGATAATTTCTTTGATCTGTTATCTCGCTTTCAATCCGGTAGGATGGATGACCAACGTTGTGCACTAAACACAAAACCTTCTAAACTGAAATCAGCGACAATCTCAACAGAGAAAGAGAAGTATGCAAAGTAATTAAAATGCTCCATGCTAGTAATTTTATTTAACAATTATATTATTTGATGTTTTATTTAAAATTAAGAGATGGAGATGACTTGCTAGAGTTAATAGCCGGTATGCAAAGTCAAAGAATGGACGAGCAACGTGTAACACTGCCTTTCTTACCAGGCTTAAATATGAATAAAAACAATAATGAAGCAATTGGTAGAACCGCAGTAATCCAAGAACCGGAAGATTCTTTTATAGAAATGCTTGTTAAGTGTCAAGTATGTTCAATGTTTGTTCAGTATAATTTTTACAGACAATCTATAGTTTCTAGGTAAAATATATCTGGTGTTTTATTTTATAGAGTTCACGTTTGGAAGATCAACGTAGTCCTCTCCCTGCCACTGTAACATTACAAGATACAGAAGAGGACCGTAATCAAAGATCCACTGGAGCAACGCAATCAGGCTCTACAGTTCCAGAAGAAGATCTTTTTGCTTTAATTCAAAGACTTCAAGCTGGACGAATGGAAGATCAACGCGCTTCAGGTCCTGGAAAGACTTATTAATATTAAAAACTTTATTTTTTCCCTTTTTTTTTATTATCCCCTTATGATAATAGATAATAAGAATGATTAAAATATGAGTGTAATTAATTCAATTATAAATTTGGGATATAATCTTAAATTTATAATTTACACGTAAATATTAGATTTATATTTTTTAACTTACCATTTAGAAAGTTTTAAGTCACAAGATATATTGATATACCGTCCAACGATTTCAAACTTATTTTCCGTAAGAATTTGTAAATATTCAGTATATTTCGAGATTCGAGTATACTGTATTTGATTTGGAGACAATTCGTTCTTTATTTGCAATTAAAAATGCTAAATTTATAATCTAAATTTATGCGGACAAGTTTTTTGACATGTTATATAAGAGAAAATTCAAATTATAAAAAAGATCTACGTAAGAAAGAATCACATTCTTAATTTTCAACTATTAACTGCACCAATTAATATTTATATATATGTATGTATATTTAGAAAAAAAACCCTAAATCATAAATCACTGCCAACACTCCCTCAAAGTATTCTTTACTTAAAAACATATCGATGAACTTATTTGAAGATCTCGTATATTCATCATTAGATACGTCATTTAAGTTTGTTAGGTTTATATTTATATATTTGGAATCTTAATTAAAATTCGTGCCAAATAGTATCAATCTATTATATTAAAGTATGTAATAAGCATAGACAAATGGAAACATTATTTTTCAAAACTAAACAAAGTACAAATAACTTCGTATATATTCAAAAATTTGTTTCGAATTAGGAATAACAGAGGAAGAAGTAAGTAAGTAAGTGTACAAGTAAGTAAAATAGGAAATAATAAGTGTGACAATGTCTCTGTATAAGAAATTACCATTTGATATATTTTTCATTAAATTGGTTAAATTAAACAATACTAATTATTATTTGTAGAAAAAAATTAACTATTTTATTCTAATTTATGTGAAAATATAACATAAATTTGCGTAATTACAAGCATACCTTTTAATTATAATACGATTGGGAAGGATTAGGGAAAAAATTAAGATTATTTTTAAAGCATGATAAATAAGATATGTGGAGTTCATTTCATTTTGATTTATTTTCAGTGATTTCAGATAAAATTACTTTATACTTTCGAATTGGCTTTAAAATTGTATATACCTCTCTATTTGCGTAATAATTATGGTGATTAGAATACTGTTACAATCTATTATGATTAATGTGTAAACCATGTTTATCATATTGAAAATTATCTATATAATAATAATAATAAAATAATTATTCTCTTTTCATTTTTTTCTTCTCTTTAAATTATTATATTTTACATGTATTTAGTATGTGCGCATTTTTAAATAAACACAATAGTTGTAATATTAATGTGTTTAACTTTTCAATGAAAATTATATATAGGTCTAAATCATTATTTTTGTCTTTCTAACTGTCTTTGATTTATATTTCTGTGCTCGACGCTTAAGTCGATAACGATTATCGTATCCCCGGTTCGAAGCTTTAACTATACTAGCCACATTTTTTATTGCGATTATCTACCGTCAGTCATTTGGTCAAGGCCACCGTAGAGCTTTTCCGTAATTTATATGATGCTCACGAGTAAATTCTTTAGAAAATACTTTTTCATACTTTAAAGCAATAATGCTTATTAATTTCACCATAACAATCGTCTTATATAGATCTTGTAATAACTTGGTTCCTCTATCCCCATAGTTCAAATTAAAAATTCTTAATTAGATCGCTAAATTTCTAAGCCTATAAAATAAGAATGCACAAAAACTTTTTCAGAAAAGACATAGAATAAAATTATTAATAAATTGAATTAATCTCTCACTCAAATGTATATTTTAGAGAGAGAGAGGATTAAGTTAAAATAATTACATTAAATAAAATTATCAGCTTTTCCAATATTTTCATGTGACCTAATTACAGGATTGTATATTTCATAGTAATTACACTTAAAATAAAGAATCTAATCAGCAATTATTGGCAATCAAGTTTCCTCTACTTAAGTTAGCTGTCTAAGCAAAGTGAGAGAAAAAGATAATCCTATGGAGTGTGAGTAGACTCATAATTTAAATAAACAAAAATAAAGGAATTTATTTCAAAGATATGTATATTTAGCTTTATTCAATTAAACTATCATTCAGTCCTATTGTTTTCGTCACTAAAGTAATTTCATTAGAGATATATAATATTACAGGTGTAATAGAGACAATGATTAGTAATTAATTAACAATGATTAGTTGTTTAAGTGACAATGACGTTTAATGTAAAATCAAATAAACTATACTACTAGATAAGAGTAAAATCATTTTACGTAGGCTGCATTTTTTGTAGGAGGTTCTTCGCGAAACAGTATTAAGGGATATTAAATATAATTTTACTCTGATTCCTTATCACTGGATTCCAGCTAAATATATTAACAATATTTATTCGAATAATTATATATACGCCGTTTTTACGCATTTAGAACAAATTTTTATTTTTTACTTTTTTTTTCTTATTCACTCTACTATGTGTATATCTTCCTCCCTTTTTCATTCTTATGCTTTTACGATACGAATACAGAATGTCTTCGATCATATCTAATATTTTACTCTTGTTTCATTCGAAAAGTTTGGAAAAGTAAATGCATATACTTTTATTATTTAACTCAGCATTAGTGAGTATCTCCACCCGCATAATAGGGTGATTTGAGAAGACAGAGAACCTCGTAGCAGATGTTACCCATGTTACCGATTCTCCATCCCACAATGAGGGATTACGTAATATTGTTAAAAAAAAGAAACAACTATTTTGAAATACTATAAATGCAAAACTAAATACTAACTGAATCTATATATCACTATGTTATGAATATACTCATGTATAAAAATACAATTTAATAAACCCGTTAATATAAAGATTGATTAGAGCCGACAATTAATATAGAGATGTCTTTTTGGAAAAAGATATTACATAATTATCATTTTTAATGTATGACATTACAAGCATTAGAAAAGCACAGATTTTCATCATAGGTTTTAGTAAAAGAGCGATGGAAGCAAACACCCGCACATTTCTCTCTTACATTAGATATGAGGTCTGCGTTTATGCATTTGTTATATCTGTGTACGTAAATGCTCCAAGTGCGTAAGTGCGTGCTTCTGTGCGTGTGTGCATCCTAACACATGCGTGGTGTTGACAGCAAAGTAGAAGGGGTGGGATCGTCTTCTTACATAGTTGGTTTAGAGAGGGACATACGAGGAAAAAGAATGAAAGAGAAAGAGAGAATGAGAGAGTGAGACAGAAAGAAAGAAAGAGAAAAAGAGAGGCAATGAGGGACTCTCCGGATGAATTCTCTCCCGACAAACCCTGTCGTCTTCTCCAGCTCCAGTCTCTTCAATTCCCAGTCTCCAGTCTCGCGTCGAGTTCTGCTGTCGCATCTTTTTGGGATTTCTTTTCGAGCTCTTATACTAGTATTTACTCGCGAATTAAAAAAAAAAAAACCATTTCGTTAAATCAATCTAATTAGCCCTTCGGTTCTTTTTTTTTTTCTTCGCTTTTTCTTCACGCGATTACATGATAATTCATCAATGATTCTTCAACGTTTCGCAAGTTCGAACAATTAGTGTATTATGTTAACATTGAAAATATAGTTTAAGACAGTTTCTTACAACATTAAGAAAGGTAATATATTACAGATAGTCAATGAAGAAAGAACAGATTTCTTCGGTTTTAAAACTAGTCTTTCACGAGGAAAAGCCTCTGATTCTTTTTCCCCCTTTTTCACGCTACCACTTCAAAATACTTACGAATGTTTGTCACACGATTATTTGGTCATTTTTCCGCAATTTTTAGTACTTTCGCTCGCTAAAGCAACATTCATAAGTATTATTTTTATCAGAAGACACTACACACATTCTATCTGATCATACTAATTTGACGCTTCCGGAAGAGCTTTGCAGATATGTATGTATACCATGATTTATCTAATGTGTCGCACCAATGTAACATGATGAAATTCTTCTTACTCACAATACTAGATATTCCTTTGAATAATAGCTTTTCCACATATATTAGAGAAAGGGAGAAAAAGTATAATCATGGCACATATGTAACATTAATTCTTTCCCTTCGATAAAATCAGTGAAGAGCATCGTGATCCCGAAGTGAGCATGAGGATGATTAACATCAAGAAAGAGACTCGAAACTGTTGAAATTACTGTATTCTGTATATAAAAAGGGAAAGTTAAAAGTTATATTTTTAAAGATTAAATGATGTGGCACCATCAAGAAGGGTTGCTGCTGCTCGCAGCAACATTCTTCCTGACGGACATAATTGTTCGAGGGAGCTGGGCAACCGGGCAACGATACAATATCGAGAATTCCTCTCAAAATCAGGACAATACTTTGCAATCAGTTCCTCCGTTTGGGTGAGTATTTGCAATGTGCGCATACCTATGTAAGTACAGGCATCCTTTATGTTCATCGTAATTAGTCTTTGGCGGTCAGGATGGATTCGTCGTCTGATTTCGGCCGATTTTATTCATTCCATTCTCAATGAGTATCCTTCCGAGTTCCGACAGTTCCTTATGTGTACGTGGTTTTCACTCCTCGTACGCTGGATGCGTGATAAAGTCTATATAATTGGGTTATCGTAGTATTACGCTATTATGAATGTATCATTGAATTTTGCTGCCTCAACGCGGGTCATTTTGTCGCAATAAGAGTCAAATGTTATTGATTAAATTGTGTACCTATAAATCCATTATGTCGTTGGAGATCTATATACATGTTACGTGCATGCTTTTGCATTGTGTGTCGCTATATAAAACCCACTGACAGTTCTGTCAAATGTTAATGATTAATGAATGCTGGTGTCTACTCAGGGCCGAAAGCTCTTATTGTAATCAAAGGACATCGTAGTAATAAATGTAAAATCAGCGCATTATCTTGACTTATCTAATTTTCAATGACCTTAAGTCTATATTAACGCCCGCACATGGACAAATTACCAAGTAAAAGCCAGCTAAGCAATTAGTTATAGTACCATAATTTTCCTTTATCAATCCTTGTATAAATTGAATGTATTTAGAATCTTCTAGTACTGCATAAATATGTAAATGTAATAATATTCAATTACCTATGAGATTCTGCGAGAATTTCATTATTACAGACATTAAAAAATGAAAGAACGATAAGTGACAAAGTTCATCATTTATGGGACACAAGTTATCTGTTACATTGATTATACGTATATTTCACGCTTATTCAGTTTTTTGATTTACGATCAAATAAATTCAAATTAGTCAGAGAAATGTTTGATGTAAAAACAATTTAACATATACATATACGTATTTTACCACATTATCATCTTGTTCCTTTGTCGGTAGGTTTAATAACCTTTAGCGCTGACAGCTTCGTTACTTTAACAGCATTTCCTGTACATTCGTAGCAAAAATTACCATAAATCGGATAGATATTAAATATGAGCATTTAATTGAATTAACATGAAACAGCTTTAATTTATGATTTCCCACTAGAACAATAAGAAAGAGCACGCACATTCGCAATAATACATCGATATAACGATAAAAAGTAAAAAGAGAGGAAAGAGTCCCACCATGAATTCCTCTTTCACTTCCTCCCGCATGAATTACGTAAAACACACTTTAAACCAATCTAAGTCCGACTAACCGTGAATAATTATGTAATTGATATAGCCATTATACTTAAAATAGGTCTTAGCCTATTTTCTAAAGTGTTTTTTAATATACATGGAGAATTTTTCCTGAAAGGCAGGAAAACTTCTAACGATTCGTGCACCATAAAGCAATTACACCATACTGTCAACTATACGTATTAGCTTAATTTCCAGTCTAGTGGCATTCTACGCCTTTTGATCAGCTTAATTCCAATAGCTCTTCAACGACTTAAGGGTTACATTAATTAATAGCCCCCTCCCCGTTCGCCCCTCTAAGATTATAGAGTATTTCCACATTAATAGAACACAACGAGCATCGTATTCATTCGCTCGTTATATTTTATCAAGAAAGCGAATGAAGGGTCTCTCCCCGTACCTTTATTCATTTTTTACGAAACCACAATTGTGTCAGAATGCAGGCAAGGTCATTTTCATAAAATAGATTGATGAAGCTTTTTAAGATTATTGTCGGTACAGTCTTATTACGCAATAATCGTATTACAGCACTAACAGTAAGACTCTATAAACCAGAAGTATTTGACACCGCATTGTTTGCGCAAGATTGCTTAATCGCATTCTCTGCACCAGCCCTTAATTTATCAACTTATAAATATTGTCTTTCGCATCTCGCGCGCGCACCTCCGCACACACGCGAAACATTCATCCGGATAACGCGAAATGATAAAGCAAGCTGCATTCGTGACGTGAAAAGTGAAAATTCAACTTAAAAATTCAACCGATGGACACGCTGCTATTCGCACGTGTTGCGTGTCACTCGTGCATGAGAGTATCTATGTGTCTGTGTACGCGAGTACTCGCAAATAAACGCGCTAGAGAAGAAAATGAGAAAAAGAAAAAAAAGAAAAAAAAAAGAAATAGGAGGAATGATGCGGCCGCTGCGGCGACGGCTGCGGCTGCGGCGTCGGCGACGACGATGACGGCGCCAAGGCGCGTAAGTGGAAGAGCACTTAGAGGCGGCTTATAGCAGCTGACGTTAATTACAAGAAACAAGATGTGAATGGCTGCCTTGTTCTAAGGTGGCAATTCGCTCTTCTAATTCTCCCCTTTTTTCTACGAGTTTTCGCGTACCTCGCACCTACGCGATACGGCGACGTCTTATCGCACTGTCCCACTGAAAACATTCTATCTTCACATTTCCCCGGACGATTTCCTCGGTTCATTCACGCGCACGTTCATCCACATTCAAATTTATAAACGGATGCCGACGATCGCATTGCCGTCCATCGGCTCGATGCGGCAATCAGGGCGAAGATCGGCGTACCCCGAGAAATCGACGACGCGTCGATGGGCAAAATAATCAAAAGAGATGAATTGTGTGTTTTTACAGGCCTAACGTCTGTAGATCGAGGTACAAGAGTTACTGTTGCCCAGGATGGTCCAAAAAGCCGGAGACTGGGTTGTGCGTGATCCGTAAGTACTCTGGATCTCAACTGCTTCCGTGCAATCGCGTTTTTACATCTTTCGCGCATCATACCGATCTCTATAATTATCGCATGTTCGATGCGCGTACCTACCTATACGTCTATCATTAGCCTCCTTTTTCATCTACGCACGATGACAATAATTGCATAATTATGCAACGCGTAAGTGTAACATCTGTGTGACGCGATCCGATCCTCATCGAACGAAACTGGTTTAATGGCCTGTTACACACTTCCTGTTGATCGCATTGTCTCATAAAAGCGATACGTTTGCTCTTCGTTCCAGTAACGGTGCATGCCCGTTAACTCGTAGATGTAGATTAACGCGATTAAAGTAATAAGTGTGCACAAACTCCTGAGAACGACTCGTTTATCGCGGAGAGAAATTTATAGTTTACACGCAAAGTGCGCAAGGGTAAAATGTTGATAACGGGACGAGAGGAGATTCATCGGAATCGAACTCTTCTACGACGAATCATCTTTCACCGAACTATCTTTCTTACGATTGTACGCAGCCGTGTGCTCGAGACGCTGTAGTCCAGGAAGATGCATCAGGCCCAACATTTGTCTGTGCGACGGTGGCACCGTTGCGTCGACGTGCATCGCAAATCAAAATAAAGGTATGGAAGAATCTTGTGGTGGAAGCTTTTTTTTTTTTTTTCTTTGAAAACGCGTATAATTTTTTGGGCAACGAACGACTAACGAGGGGAAAACAATACAATAGTACCGACGATAGCGGCTACGTCAGCGACGGCGGTAACATCAACGACAATAACGGCATCGCATGAAAATGCTGGTCTGGTAGATCGGGGAGAGTCTGGCAGATGCAGGGTACATTGCATCAATGGCAATTGCGTAGATGGAAGATGTCAGTGTCGAAATGGATATACAGGAGAATTTTGCAACGAACGTAAGTTTAATTAGAACGCTCCATTTTACACTTGCGCAGCCACTGTGCGTGAATGCGCGCGTGTGTATAATAAAGCTATTGTACGAAATTATATGAAATTGCGGAATGATCTTCGTAGCCGTCTGCAGAGAGCCCTGCTTGAATCAAGGCAGATGCATAGGTCCGGATCGCTGTGCCTGCATCTACGGATACACCGGAAGACGTTGCGAGACGGACTACAGAACTGGTCCATGTTACACCAAAGTGAAAAACGGACAATGCCTGGCGAATTTGCAAGGCGTGGTCTGCACGCGTCAGCTGTGTTGCGCCACCGTTGGCAAAGGCTGGGGACACCCTTGCGAGAGGTGTCCCTCAAGGATGGACTGCGAACTGGGTTACTTGAAAACGAAGCAGGGTCAATGCGTCGGTACGGAACTCCCGGAAATTCTTAACGAGTACCGAAGACGAAGCTTGGTCTTCGTCCCTTCGTCCTCCGCCGAACTAACACTGTTCTATTACCGCCAGATATAAACGAGTGCGAAGCTATACCAGGCCTCTGCGAGGGTGGGAAATGCTTGAATACGGCAGGATCGTTCACTTGCGAATGTCCAGAGGGGCAGGCGAGAGACGTCGAGACGAACGAGTGCAAAGACAGGGACGAGTGCCAGGAAGAGGGTGTATGCGTCGATGGTCGATGCATCAACACCAATGGTGGATACTACTGTGTATGCAACCCTGGTTTTATTCAGAGCCAAGATCGGAAATACTGTATCGGTAATTGCTAGTCTCTCTCTCTCTCTCTCTAATTAGGGACTCGAGCGTAAACGATCGTTGTTGGATCTCGCTGCAATGAAATTTCAATTCCACAGATGGTAGACAAGGGTTGTGTTATACGGCAGTCAATAGAAGCGGCCAGTGCAAAAATCGACTGGCGATGAGATTGAGCAAGAAAGATTGTTGCTGCGGGAAGAATATGGGTCGTGGATGGGGCGATCAGTGTTACATTTGCCCGCATCCTGGTAGCGGTAAGTATTTTCCTCGAGTTGGAAGAAAGCTCTCGCTTTAATGACTAATTAGTCGACGAGAGCGATTGCAGGGTCAATAATTATCCATTATCCGCGCGTTACCGTTCAATTGTAGATGATTACAATAGGCTGTGCTCGGCTCAGCTGCAACCATTCACGGAGGTAAACGAATGCGCTTTACGGCCAGACATTTGCGGGAATGGCAAGTGCATCGATACCAAAGAGGGATACGAGTGCGAGTGCGAGCCAGGCTTTTCGAAAAAAGGGGGTCGCTGCGAGGACGTCGACGAGTGTCAATTAGGTTACTGCCAGGGTGGTACCTGTCAAAATCTACAGGGTAGTTTCGTCTGTCAATGTCCAGCAGGGTTCGTAGTCTCCGGCGAAGGCAGATATTGCACTGGTAAGTCTCTACTCGATGGAATCTGATCCTCTAAATAAACGCATTGTACGTATTCCTCTCTCTCACTCTATCGCTTCATTTATTTCTTATATCTAGATCACGACGAGTGCCAAGATACGGGAATGTGCGCAAATGGCCATTGTATAAATATGAATGGCTCTTTCAAGTGCAAGTGTAACGACGGATACGTTCTGTCACCGGGGAAGGATATTTGCATCGGTAATCGATACACGCACGACGATCGATGAATTTAGCGGATCATCGGTCATTCTCTAAACGCACTTTTCTTCCCTTTCGTTTAGACATCAACGAGTGCACCGAAAATCCACGGATCTGCTTGAACGGTCGCTGCGAAAACACCGCGGGTTCCTATCATTGTATCTGCCAGCCAGGTTTTACGGCATCCAGAGATCACACTTTCTGCGTGGACATGGACGAATGCTTAACCAATGGAATGTGCAGTAATGGCAAATGCGTCAACATGGAGGGTTCTTTCAAGTGCGTTTGCGACTCGGGCTTTCGCATCGGTCCGGATCAAAGTCACTGCATTGGTGAGTGCAGTCGCGAGATACCTTTTAGCCTCGATTGTACGGAGGTACTTCTCGGATTAATAGACCCGAGTAACGTAGTGATTGATCACTCGCGTGTTAAATCACAGATATCGATGAGTGTCTGAGTGCACCCTGCCAGAATGGACGTTGCACCAATACACCGGGAAGCTTTAGGTGCGAGTGCAATTCCGGATTCAACCTGGGACCCGATGGAAGATCCTGTTTGGACACAAGGAGAGACCTCTGCTATTCGCGATACAAAGATGGCCAGTGTTCCAATCCAACGTCGACCGCGGTGACAAAGTCAAGTTGCTGCTGCTGCACGGTAATTCTCGGTCAGCCGCTTGGCTGGGGTAGCACGTGCCAGGCATGTCCGCTGCCCGGTACCTCCGAATTCGAAGCTCTGTGTCCGCATGGCGCGGGAATGACGTACAACGGAGACGGTGAGTGGAAACCATAAGAATCGCGAATGAATCGGCTAACGGCGACCTTTCCCACTGATCCGCCTCGCATCTTGCCTCGTTTCGACAGACATCAACGAATGCGCGCAAAATCCAAACATATGCGTGAACGGAGGCTGCGAAAACCTTATGGGCACGTATCGTTGCATATGCGATAACGGCTACGAAGTTGATGCCACTGGGAAGCTATGCAGCGATATAAACGAATGCGAGCTGGAACAATCACTGTGCAGTGGTGGTCAATGTCGCAATACCCCGGGCAGTTTTCAAGTAAGTAATTTCAATGACGCAATGACGGATGGTAAGCGGCGATAAGATGCCGAGCACCGAGTGATGGATGCATGTTCAACAGTGCATTTGTCCATCGGGCACGAGATTCAATACCGAGGACCAGATGTGCGAGGACATCGACGAATGCGACGAACTGGGTCCTGACGTTTGTTTCAACGGGATCTGCATCAACACTTTAGGATCCTACGAGTGCGAGTGCTCTCCCGGATACATTTTGGACAACACCGGTCACATATGCATGGGTATGTTTTCGTAATTTCACAAGACCAAGAGAGAGAGAGAGAGAGAGAGAGCAGACCTAAATTGATCGCGATGATCCGCAGATAACAGAAAGGCTTCCTGTTGGATGAAGATGATCGAGGGAAGATGCGAGAACAATTTACCGAGAACCGCCCTGAGATCGGAGTGCTGTTGCTCCGTGGGGGTTGCATGGGGAAGTCCCTGCGAGCCTTGCGACTATTCCCTGTGCGAATGCTCCAAGGGTTACGCCAAAGTTGACGGCAAGACTTGCGTCGACGTCAACGAGTGCGAGCTTAACAGCGGCATTTGCAAAGGAGGGGGCACCTGCGTCAACACTGACGGTTCCTACAGATGCGAGTGTCCCCCAGGACTCACGTTGGACCCGACGCGTAAGGAGAATCGATGCTTTCCCTCTCGTCCCTCCCTCCCCCCCCCCTGGTTTTCGATAACCGGGAAAACACTGACAGGCTTTCTCCACCACGCAGACACCACGTGCATCGACACGAGGCAGGAGACTTGCTTCATGGAGTATCGCCATGGGCAGTGCTTCACGGCGATCGAGGGTCAATTTTCGAAAAGTCTCTGCTGCTGTGGCGTGGGACGCGCATGGGGCACCGAGAGGTGCGAGGTTTGTCCGAAAACGGGTTCGCCGGCTCACACCGAGCTCTGCCCCAGGGGAGAGGGCTTCACCGAGCGCCAGGACATCAACGAGTGCCTGGAGTTTCCCGGAATGTGCGTAAACGGAAGGTGTAAGAACACCATAGGTAGCTACAGCTGCAGATGCAACCAGGGGTTCGCGCTGGACGAGCACGGCATCAAGTGCAATGGTGAGTAAGGAACTTGCGCGCGTATTTGCATGCGTGTGCTCTTACGCGACCCATCTCTCTGATCACCTGAAAACTGTTTTATTCACGAACGAAGTTTTTCGCAGATATCGACGAGTGTGAGATAATGCACGGTGTTTGTGGTAATGGAACATGTAGAAATACACCAGGGAACTTTCAGTGCGATTGTAATGACGGATATAGGAGTAGCGATATTATGAAAATTTGCATGGGTTAGTGTGAACAATGTTTTAGCCGATAATCGATAAGCGAATCTTTCGAGATAGCTGTCTCTACTTAATATCACACAATCGTAGATATAAATGAATGCGAAGAGACGCCTGGATTGTGTCTCGGTGGGACTTGCATCAATACAGAGGGGAGCTTCAGATGCGTGTGCCCACAAGGGCACGAATTAGGACCGGACAAACAATCTTGCAAAGATATCGACGAATGCTCTCGTACGAGTGGCATTTGCTCAAATGGTGTATGCGAAAACATGATGGGTACTTACCAATGCATTTGCGATGATGGCTATCAACAAACAGGGCATAAATCTCACTGCGAGGATGTCAATGAATGTTCCGTTAACAATGGAGGCTGCGAGGATATTTGTTTAAACACGCCTGGTAGCTTTTCTTGCTCTTGCAGGTGACTTGCGAATGTGTGCGTGTGCGCGCCCGTGCTTTTCCTCAGGTTTCTCTGGTATAATTCGATGATCGCTTTAAATATTTGCAGAACTGGCTTCGCTTTAGGATTGGACGGTCGATCCTGCGTGGATGTCGACGAATGCAAAGAAAATCCACGAATTTGCAATGGTGGAAAATGCTCCAATATACCGGGTGGTTATATTTGTTCGTGTACGGAAGGGCTGCTACCAGCGAAGGACGGTGCCTCTTGCGTCGGTGAGTCGAACACTTTTCTCGAAGGAAAACGAGACCAGTTTTCCGCGGTTCTCCAATTTTTTTTATAACGCTTTCTTTTGAAATCCACGCGCAAATGAAAAAAAAAAGACGTCGACGAGTGCGTGGCACAGCCGGGGATTTGCGGTTTTGGAGAGTGTTACAATACGATCGGCTCGTTTAATTGCCGCTGCGAGGAAGGTTACTCCGTCAAGCCTGACGCAGGATCCGGCTGTACCGACGACGACGAATGCCTATTGAACGCTTATTCCTGCAGCGAGTTTGCCGAGTGCCATAATACGCGCGGCTCCTACGAGTGCACCTGCCACGAAGGTTTCGTGGGAAATGGAATCGAGTGCAGAGATATAAACGAGTGTCTGACAAATAATGGCGGCTGCGATTCGAACGCGCAGTGCATTAATACCGAGGGCTCCTTCAAGGTAAGAAACTCGCGAGCGATGGATCCACAAAGTTCTAGCAATCGATAAGCAAGCAAAGAGTAAGCGGCAAAATTAGCGAATCTTCCCGTCCCCCATTGCCGATCCATCGCCATGCAATGTCACTACGACACCCATAACGTAAGATGGGAGGGAATAATCAAATACGCGATAGTGCGTCTGCGACGCTGGTTTTAGAGGCGATGGCTACGCCTGCAAGGACATCGACGAGTGCGCCGACGACAACACTCTCTGCGAGAATGGCCACTGTCTCAATTATCCCGGATCTTTCCGCTGCGAGTGCGAAATGGGGTTCATGCACCCGGACGAGAACAACGAGCAGGCCTGCGTGGACATAAACGAGTGCGACATGTTCAACAACCTGTGCGTCTTCGGCCGCTGCGAGAATATCTTCGGCATGTTCCGCTGCGAGTGCAACGACGGATACAAACTCGACGGCTCGGGCGGAAACTGCACCGACATCGACGAGTGCGAGAGTCCTCAGTCCTGCCAGTACGGGACGTGCATAAACACACAGGGGAAGTACATCTGCAACTGCCCACCAAATTACGAGCTGATAGACGAGGGCAATGCCTGCATCGGTGAGTACCCAGTTGCTTCCTACCACGCGAGTGCGCCTTGGTCATGTATTCATTTTTCGCCTTCATTTTTCTCACGCAGATAGAAGAGAGTCCTACTGCTTCACCGGGTACGAGCATGGCGCGAGTGGAAGGCCTCAGTGTATTTTCGAGGTTGCGACCTCGGTGACCAAAGCAACGTGTTGCTGCAGCATCGGCAATGCCTGGGGAAACCGCTGCGAGGAGTGTCCGAAGCCGGGGACCAAGGAATTCGAGGAGCTCTGCCCTGGTGGTCCGGGGTACAGGCCGAACAAAATCACGGTGGTGCTCGAGGACATCAACGAGTGCGAGGAACACGAAAATATCTGCCAAAATGGACACTGCACCAATACTTTCGGCAGTTTCATGTGCTCCTGCAACGAAGGCTTCATTCTGGACGACACGAAAACGAGTTGCGTCGGTACGTGGTCGTCGTCGTCGTCGTCATTGTCGTCGCGATGTCTTACTTAAGATTTTGGCAGACGCTAAGAAACGCCCAGGCATTTTTTCTCATTGCTTCTAGATATAAACGAGTGCGAGCTGCATCCGAGAATATGCGGCGTCGGCCACTGTATAAACGATCAAGGAAAATATCACTGCGAGTGTCCCGAGGGTTACATGGCGATGCCAGGAGGAAGTTAGTATCGAGTTTCGCACCGGCGTGCTCCCCCGCGTCGAGCTCGCAAATCGAGTGATTATACATAAAATTATAGAATCTTCTTATCTCGTTTAACAGAGGAGTGCGTCGACATGAGAAAGGAATCCTGTTACTTGAGCTACGAGTCCGGCCAGTGTTTCAATCCGATGGTCCACTCGCAAACGAAGATGTTGTGCTGCTGTTCGATGGGAGCTGCTTGGGGTAGTCCCTGCGAGAAGTGTCCGAGCGAAAGAACGCGTAAGCAAAAATTCCTCTCTCTCTCTCTCTCTCTCTCTCTCTCTCTTTCAGATTTGCCAGTAAAATGAATTAATGCAACGCGTTTCTTTCAGGTGACCACGAGATACTGTGCGGCCTTGTACCGGGTCAAATCATGAACCCCATAACGAACCATACGGAGGAGATCGACGAGTGCGCTTTGATGCCGACCATGTGCACTCATGGTCGTTGCCTGAACACCCCGGGCAGTTTCGAGTGCCAGTGCGAGCAGGGTTTCATTTACGATCAGGACTCGCACCAATGCATCGACGAAAACGAATGCTTACAAGTGAGAAAACCTTGGGCTCGCGCGATTCGCTCGTGGAAAATCTGCTTATCGTATGCGTGTGTTTCGTAGGTGCCGAGTCCTTGCAGTGGGAACGCGCAGTGCGTGAACCATCAAGGATACTTCGAATGCGTCTGTCCCGCTGGATACAAGCTGGGCATTGGACGCAGGGATTGCATAGACATCGACGAATGCTACGAGCGCGCAGGAATTTGCAGCAACGGCGCTTGCAATAATCTGCAAGGCAGTTTTCAATGCATTTGCCATTCCGGCTTCGTTCTTACGCGAAACCGAGACAATTGCGTGGATGTCGACGAGTGCCAGCGAAATCCAAATATTTGCAACAATGGCACGTGTGTCAATACCCTCGGATCGTACAAGTGTCAGTGCTACGATGGATTCAAGCTCAGTCCCAACAACGATTGCCAAGGTAATAAGATCCTGCGTTTGTCAGAATGAATCGCGCAAGGCGCGTACAGCGGATGTGCGTGTGTGGATGTAAATGATTATTGCCGCAGATATCGATGAGTGTCGAATAATGCCGTTCCTGTGTCGCAACGGAAGATGCCGCAACACTGTCGGTGCTTTTATTTGCGAATGTGCCGATGGCTACGTCCTGGCTCAAGATGGTCAGCATTGCCGGGACATTGACGAATGCCACGAAGTTCGTAGATCAGACATCTTATCAGATTCCTCTTTCCCCCTCTTCTCTCCATTTCACGTTTCTGTCCTCTTGGTTCAAGGTCCCAGGGATGTGCGCGTCACCGGGTAGATGTCAGAACTTGATGGGCTCGTACATATGCAACTGTCCATTGGGCTACGAGTTGGACCATACAAAAAAAAAATGCGTCGGTACGTAGGAAAAAGTAGCTTTTCCCTTTCTTAATTGAAAGAGAGAGAGAGGGACAGAGGACACTGGAGTTTGTACGGGGTGAAATTTGCAGATATCGACGAGTGCGTGGAAAGACGCGACATCTGCGAGAACGGACGGTGCATAAATACCGAGGGTGGAGTTATCTGCGAGTGTCCCGTTGGCTTCCAATTGAGCGACAAGCCGAATTCCATGCGATGCGTGGACGTTCGAGAGGAGCAATGTTACGACGATTTCAGACGAGGCCAATGCTCGTCCCCCCGAGAAGGTGGGATGACCAAGAAACACTGCTGCTGCACCATGGGCAAAGCTTGGGGGAGGTATTGCGAGCAGTGTCCTGGCGAACACACCGGTTAGTCCTTCGTCTCCGAGAGAGAACGCATTCTAATCCGACTTCTGGTCGACGGGTCCTTTCTTCTAACACGAATAAATGCTTGACAGAGGAGTTTAAGAGGCTGTGTCCAGAGGGTCCGGGTCGAGATGACACGGGGATAGACCTGAACGAGTGCCTGTTCATGCAGAATGCCTGCTCCGGCGGTGAGTGCATAAACACCGATGGATCCTTCCGATGCGAGTGTCCTTCCGGCTACATCCTCGACGAGACCGGAAGACGTTGCATAGATCAGAACGAGTGTCTCACCGCCCAGAGCATTTGCGGCAATGGCACCTGCACGAACATCGAGGGGGGGTTCGAGTGTTCCTGCAACGAAGGATACACCCCCGGCGTCAACCAGATCTGCGAGGACGTGAACGAATGCCTGGAATTGGGAAACCAGTGTGCTTTCAGGTGTCACAATGCACCCGGCTCGTTCAGGTGCATTTGCCCCTACGGGTACACCCTGGCTCCCGATGGACGTCACTGCATCGACGTGGACGAATGCACCACTCCGGCGAACGATTGCAGGTTCCAGTGCAAAAATCTCATCGGCACGTTCATGTGCATCTGTCCTCCAGGGTACCAGCAGATTGGTACGGCGGACGAGTGCAAGGACATCGACGAGTGCGCCATCAATTCTGGCCTGTGCCAGCATGGCAGATGCATCAACTTGGAAGGAAGCTACAAGTGTCTTTGCTACGATGGTTTCGAGCAGAGCACCGATGGAAAGTCCTGCATCGGTGAGTCTTGATGAATTTTTCAACTTCGTCCTTCACTCGAATCCTTAATGACTCTTCTCGCTTCCACCGTGTCGCCGGACAGATCGTAGGGTAGGCTACTGTTTCTTGCACACAATTGGCGGTAGATGTACAGCGAGAACATCCGAATTGCGAACTGTGACAAAAGCGGACTGCTGTTGTACAATGGGCGCGGCTTGGGGTCCC
Source organism: Sclerodermus sp. 'alternatusi' (assembly GCA_037305995.1). Classification (NCBI taxonomy): domain Eukaryota; kingdom Metazoa; phylum Arthropoda; class Insecta; order Hymenoptera; family Bethylidae; genus Sclerodermus; species Sclerodermus sp. 'alternatusi'. Next base: position 2,750,910 of record CM074553.1, read on the forward strand.
CATTGCGAACTTTGTCCTTCCAGGGACTCCGACAATTATAACGAACTTTGCCTGGATAAAGGCTTCTCCGTTAACGGACAAGGTAAAGTCCTCGTCGATATTACACAACGTTGTATTCGATGCCTCTTCGATAATGACGATTTTCAACGACGATCTTCCAGATATCGATGAGTGCCAAACCATACCGGATTTGTGCAGAAATGGCTTGTGCGTGAACACTCTTGGCTCCTATCGATGTATCTGCAACAAAGGCTATAAACCTGACAAATCCGGCACGCATTGTATAGGTGAGTAATGTCGCGCGTGCCACCGGCTCTTCGCGCGCGTCACCGTCGACATTTATTTATTTCAATGACAATTGCAGATATCAACGAGTGCGAGTCGAGCTTAAAACCATGCAAATACAATTGTCAAAATACGGAAGGGAGCTTCATTTGTTCCTGCCCCGTTGGATTTATCTTGAATCCGGACGGTATCAGTTGTCGAGATTTGGACGAGTGCGCCACGGGAAATCACTTATGCCAACAGAATTGCATCAATACTCAAGGAAGTTACACCTGCGGATGCCAGGAGGGTTACAAGCAAGATGGCGATGCGTGCCACGGTAAATTAATCGATGTCGCACGTCCGCGTGTCTGTATTTGCGTGTATTACGATCGATCGGAGAAAATTTAACGCGCGCGTTTGCAGATATAAACGAATGCGAGCAGCACGGAGTTTGTCCCAAACCTGGTACCTGCATCAATACGCTGGGCAGCTTCCGCTGCATTTGTCCGAGGGGATTTAAAATCGACACTACCGGCAGATTTTGCACGGATCACAACGAGTGTGCCGACGACAGTAATTGCGAACACGGTTGTCAGGTAATGCACTGCCAAATTCCGAAATTTGGTCTTGCGAGTGATGGACGCGTGAACACGAGTGCCGATTTCGAGGATAAACGCTTGAAAATTTTCTTTCAGAATCTTATGGGAAGCTACCGGTGTGGCTGCCCCGAAGGGTTCGTGCAACACCTCTACTACAATCAATGCATCGATGAAAATGAATGCAGCACTTCACCGTGCGGCGAAACTACTTGCATAAATACTATTGGTAGTTACAAATGTGGATGTCCCGATGGTTATCAGTACGATAACAATTTACAGATATGCGTTCAGGTTTGTTAGTTACAGTGCGCAATGATTGATTTGCTTCTTTTCTCTTTCATTTTTGTCTACTTTGACTATTTAAGGTGAGCGCCGGTTGCATGGGCAGTCCTTGTGCATTTGGTTGCACTCCAAATGGCCTAAGTGGCTTTATTTGCGGCTGTCCAACTGGATATCAACGAATCGGTCAAGTAAGTGTTTAGATTCAATTCACGAGAGATACAATCTGCTCAATCGTACGATGTTCGTTGTCCAGGGTCACTGTCTCTCCACGATCAATCCAGTGTCTCAGAATAATTACGCTGGAGAAATTGGCAATGTACCAACTTACGTTATCAATCCGGACCCGTACCATATACCACCAGCTGATGATAAGACTATTTCTACAGAGGGTTGTTTCTCGTGCAAGGTAAGGGATATTTTCCAAGGAACGCTTCTCGTTTATAGTCAATTCTTTCAGTGTCGCATTATTGACACTATTTTTTACGTCACTTCCCCCATAGCTTAATGGCAAGGATAGAACTCGACGAGATACCGGATCAAAGTCTACCTACGAGGAATTATTGATGAAGCGACAAGCCAACGCAAAAAAAAGAATTACACGAAAAACGAAACATCATCGTAACGAGGAAGAGAGTGTTCTTAAGATAAATCTTCAGCAAACGAAACATCGCGTGAGAATTATGAAGTTGCAGCCCGCTATTAAGGTAATTTTATAATCATTTTCGACTCGGGGACTCGATGTGATTCGTGATAGATGAATCTGAAAAAATCTGACTTTTTCCGATGCCAGGGAGAGCACATGGAGTACAGCATTGTTCGTGGTAATAAGGATAAATACTTTGACTTGGTGAACAATCAAGGCATTTGGGCTCTACATTTTCGCAGTCGCCTGAAAAAAGCGGACGATTTTCACATCGTGATTCATGGTCAACCGAAAAAAAATGTAGTCGAGGGAAGCGAATACTGGCAGAAACCTCTCACTTTTAGACTACACCTTATAGTCACGGAATAGACGCGGTGCGTACATAGTTTTTAATATCACATTATACAAGATATTAGTTAATTCTTATCGAGTCACGTAACTGATGCAAAATACTGATTAAAAGTTTACATATTATAAGTAATGATCTAAAGAAGAACGCGTCAAAGTATTACATATACACCCACACACTGAGTCGTTTAAGATAATAAGAAAATACTCGAAGTTCTTAAAGTGTTCAATATTATATATATATATATATATATATATATATATATATATACATGTCAACATTTTTATATCCAACTATTAAGATTTTGCATAAAAACAGGTTTTTTTTTATATTTAACTAATGCTATATTTTTAAAAAATATGCTTCGTGTTTGATAAAAATTCTATTTTTTTAACGTAAGTTTATGAATAACATTCCATAAAATAAGCGTCAAATAAAACTTATATGTGCGTAGTATCTATTTCTTAAAAGTAAATGTATCAGACTTAACATATTTTTACTAATCACTCTCTCGCTGCCAAAACATTTTGTATGTCTTTATTATTATTCTTCGTGTAAATTAAGTATAAGTTTTATATTGAAAATATTACTGCCAATAATAAATTTAATACATTCGAGACCTACCAGATACTGGAGGCACATTTGTTTTTAATTGTCAATCTTGAGTGTGTTAATGACTTGTAGAAATAGTCGCGATTAGTAATGTATAGAAATAAGAAATGTATCAGTGCTACATAGTTAAATGTAAACTAAACTAAATAAGTTTATAGATATATTTATATGAATGTAACATAGATGTAAGATTTAAAAATATTCAACCATAGTTAAAGAAAAAAATCATGATTCAAAAGAGAATAGCAATAAGACTATCGATATAACTATTTCAATTAAATTGGAATCTACGTATGTAACACACATATGCACACACACACATACACACACACACAGAGTAGAGAAAAGAAAGAAGTTAATAGCTTCATATTTTTGAGCATACTCCAAATTTATAAGTTATATCGTGCATATAAACTTGGCCTGGATTTAAAATGCAGGAAGGAAAATCTTTAATATTGATAGCGTTGGGATAATTCTGAGGTGACAATACGAAAGCACCATGTCTACGATAGAATATACCATCCTTACCAACATTATCCATCTCCATATTTTCCTCGTTCCAAAAATTAAACGAATATTCATCGTCCTTATCTGGCAGATCATTGCACGTATAGATTTGTAAGCCAGGATGATTGGAATAAACTTCTAAGAATCTACCGGAATCAGGATGTAAGATTCTGGAAGAAATATACTTGCTTCAGTTTTGCCTAAAATACATAAATTGTAAGGTGCAAATTCTATTCCATTACCTAGCATGAAATCGATAACACCAGCGACTAGGACTAGACACGCACAGAGCGTTATTGTAACCACCCTTTGGCACACGAAAAAGTCTCTTTTTATTTAATTGCGCGGGCACACGCAAATCGAAAATACTATAATCCACCGGATGAATATAACCGACTGATAAATTATTTTTTACGTCTCTCAATATCCACTTATCCGCATTAACAGTAATCACATGTTTTTTAAGTTCTTTTGGACCCATTCCCTGAAAGCGTGTATACACGATTATAGGACTCTTGGCACTTTAATAAAAGTCAGCTATCACCCACATGACCAGCCAGATTGAATAAACAGTAACTGGTAATATTGACGGGGGTGGACTTTGTGGTTGTTGCACGAATATTGATTTGCAATTCATTTCTATCGGTCCAACTGTATTTCACTTGAGTCAGCATAAAACCTGGATATCCTTCATTACCGTTGTAACTGAGATGGGACATGATCTGCGCGGAAGAAAATTCATGTAAAACTTCGGTAAAATTGCGACGTGTCTCGATACTCGAGTGGAACCAAAACATTTCGATACGTGCAACTTGTTTGCCCAGAATATAAGACTCCCAGTTAACATTGTCGAAAGCTACGAATCCACCATTCACGTGATTCGTCGCGTCTTCGTCGTTGCAACTCAGTTTGTACGTGCAACCATTAATTGTCATAGTGCCATTAGCAATCTCGTTGACTACGCGTCCGATTATTCCTCCGACGTACCTATTCTTCAAATATCCTAATCGTACAAGGTTGTATGATTGTTTCTCGCAAAGGAAGAGAACCGCGCAAGAGAAGAAAATCTTCACCTTCCATGTCGTCGTAGCCAAGAACCACGTCATTCAGAACTCCGTTTTTATTAGGGATTTTGATCGATTGTACTCTAGCCCCCCAGGTTATCAAGCGAACCGATGCTTTGTGCTCGTTCTCCAGCGTGTACCTAAAAACAAGATTTATCCTTAATGGATGGCGCGTTGACACGAGAGCAGATCAAAGGTGAACCTTTTGACTATCTCGTAATCTTTTCTCCTGCCGAAATAATCAGAGCCTGGTATCAAGCCGAAACCATTTTCTCGGATGATCGTATTCGCGGAGGACATGACGAAGAGACTTTGATACGATTTTGAAGGATTATCGCAAAAATTTACCGCGGCGCGCGTACAATGAATTTTTAGCAATTTCACCGAACAATTTGACCGAGACACACGAATCGCAACGAAGAGCACGCAGATCGATGATAATCGATCTCTCCTCCAGGATTGTTTTGTTTCGCGAATACATTCTCGAGTCTCTCTCGTGCAAAATGGAGTCATTGACGCCTCTCTCGCTCGAAACCCGTGTGCAAACTCACCGAAATCGTGGTTGAAATTCTTGGTGGTACACGGCGGCGGCAGCGGCGGCGGCGGTGGTGGTTGATCAGTATTAATTCTCGGGGAATGTGTTTGGAGGTAGTGAAAAAACAGCCAGTGGAAATAATTAAATTAATGGCATCGCAAAGAGAAAGGAGCTCCCGAGCGCGCACATCGCAACCCTCGCTGTTTTCTTCACCCCCGTCGAAGCTGCAGATTTCGTGCACGCACTCACACATGAGCGCAATCCCGTTGAATGGCAAAGCTCCGTTCGTATAATGCTCCACCCACTCATCCGCAGGCTAAAGTATACGAGCTTGCGCCAGCAGCCACCAACTACTCCCTCACTTTCTTCGAGACAATGCATAATACCATTCTGTTGCGGTAACGACAACAATGAGCGCGCACGTCCTGCTGGAAAGTAATTATCTTAATGTCGACGAGGTGAATACCGAGACGCGTACGTCGCTGCGAAATCCAGAACGTCGTTTATTCCTCGTGGGATGGAAAAATGCGGAATCTCCAAAAGGGTGAGCATTTCCAACATCCAGCTTTTTTCTCTCCCATTTATTCCTCCGCCGCGCACAATGACTATTCTGTAATTCTAAAATTGGCGTGACCTCAAATCGAAGTCCCGCTATTTCTTGTGTGTTCCCCAATCTCAATTAGTCATTACCGTCTCGGAGCACCCGGCGGTCGAGGGTGCCCTCCTTAAAACTCCCCCATAGAGGGGAGCTCGCTTCGTTTTCGCATTAATTGCGCTTGCGTCTCAAAAGCCTACGTGCTTATCTCCGTGCAGGGTGTTTCGAAAAGGATTAGTGTCGCCGGCACGAATCGCGCGGACACGCGTGAAATCAGATTCATTATTAATTCCATTAATACCATGCCGATTTTCTTCGACGACGGCAGCGGGGGGTAGGTGCGGTAGCGACGAAAAGTTTGCCCTCCGCCGTAGACGCTGAATTTTCAGGCGTCGAACAATGCAACTTTTACCGATAAATGACCCCCCCCCCCTCCTCTCCTTCGTCCCTCCCTCACGAAACCATCGTAAATGCGATGGTACCGGTGTTTTTTTTCTCTTTTTTTTCTTATTTTTGAAATTCTGGTCGACGCAACTTTACAGCCAACTTTACGGCGGTACCGGGGGGTGCTTCCTCCCCTGCCAGCTACCCACCCACAAAACCGGAGAAGCAGTCGCTAATTACGCAACGCGTTCGAGCGTACATACCGGGGTGGCGACGTGGTACTGGTGTGGGCCTCTCGCACATCATCCCTCTCACCTTGCTCACCTTGCGCGTATCGCTCATCTCGCTCATCTCGTTGGTCTCGCCAACGCCACCCTCGGCCCTACCCCTCGTCTCACCACCCCATTTCGCGTCGTTTCTCTCCGCACCGCTCCGTCTCGCTCGAATCCTTCTCGAGTTTGCTTGTATGAGGCAATCTGGATTTCTCTCTTCACAATCTCTCCCTTCGGTCTCCACCCCCACCCTCGGCTCCAACTACCACTCGTCCTCGTCTACCTTTGCGATTGCCTATAATCACCCAAAGTACACTACGACGGTGCTCGTTGAACGAGCCACTGAAACGTGCGCAGGTAACTCCTATTTCCGCCTTCGACCCCGCGTCACCGAGCTGCGCTTAATTTGCAGGATCAGCGCTGGAACGTCGCGTGGATAATCCTCTGCACCGAAATCACACGGTCGACGCACCTCCGAGTAGAATCGCGTGCGTGCGTGCGTGCGTGCGTGCGACCTGCCAGGTGCGCGACCTGATCGTTAATCGTTAATTAGCCGACTTGGCCTCGTGGACGAATTACGTGCGCTACGTCGAGCTCTGCGCGAGCAGCCCTCACCACCAGGGTGGGTAAGGTAGTGCTCGCGCTAGTTCTTACCTACGCGGTGCTCGTCACTTCCGTAATCTTGACGCATCGATCCAATCGGCGAATCAAAGCGTGGGCGGGAATGGCGGAAGAGACGGAACATCTCCGCACTCTTTCGGAGGGTGCAAGGTCTCTGCCGGACTTTGGGAGGGCGGCGGTGGATAACGAGTGGGTTTCGAAAGAAAGGAAACGGAGAGGCGGATCAGCGGAATGCCAGGAACCCGAAGCTCCCTGATATACTTAAATTACCTAGGAAGAGCACTGGTTGCATTCATACGTGGGATAAGCATTGTCGTCCCGAGGGATTGTCTCACAGACACCTCGCTGGCACATGCTTTATGGCTTACTGGCTAGAGCGATGGGATGGGACGGGATGGGATGGCTTCGAGAGGGGTACGGGCAGGGTGGAACCTTTATTAGGTAGATAAGCGAGATGCGAGTGCGTTATATAGATGCCCATCCACACTGAGCTGCCTCGTTTTACTCACTTCAATGCCTAATGGAATTGAGTTCTTGTACGCGCCCCTGCCCGCGTCCTTTTCCTCCCTCCATCATTGCTTCAGACTGGTACTCTCCCGGAAACGCGCATGCGGGGGTGAAAGAGAAGAGGAGAACGAAGGCCCAGCGAGACAGAGGATATGAGATAATTGGTATTTTGTCTCACCGAATCCTTTGTACGCGGAGTTTTAATTGACTTCGAGATTTTTCAATACCAATTTGCACCTCCACCTGCAATACGGATGACGTTCAATGTACTCGCGTGTGTGTAAGCGAGAAACTAGACGAACGCCGGGCGGCGCATTAACGGGTTTTTCGCGACGCTCGCGAATTATTTTATTTCTTCCTATTTTATTTCTTCCCTTTTACTCCGCTCCTCTCCCCCGGCTTGTCCCTCCCTCCCTTCGGCCATCTCAACCTCAACTACCCCGATCAATTAATAAATAGAGAGACGAAGGCTTTTCAAGCGATTCAAACTCTTCCTCCGGCAGTCTCGCTCTTTGCTTTATCTCGATTCAAGCGTTCGCCAAGAAAAATTCAGTTTACTCGCAGCTGTGCGGAGCGATCCAATCGCCCTTTAAACGATAAGGAACTTTTCAATGGTGGGACGGAGCGCGCTAACACAGTGGCAGCAAGGTGATTCTCCGTGACTGAAATCTAGCGTAAGAAGACTGTCAAATGTCATTAGGCGAGAGGTGCCGAAGAGAAAAGGATAGGGAGAGCGAGAGCGAGGGAGAGAGAAAGCAAGTGTATCCAATTAAGCGTACGAAATCGTAATGTGGTGTCACATCGGAGTACGTGAGCCGGAACTAGTCAATAACGAAAGTCTATAACGCTATTTGTACTTTATCGTATATCGAGGTAATCGATAATAATAATAATTACAGCCACGGTTTCGCGGCATACCTTTCGGTCCACGGTTCCGCGAAGTTAGAGGGGATCCGATGAGAAAAGCAAGCGTGCGTAAGCTTCGACGAATAATAAGCGTAGGATAGTTCGTAGGCGTGGTTCGAGCTTGACTTGGTACCGCCCCTCGATCTGCTTCCAAAGGGACCGTGCGGCATAAAAGGGTGTTCGTGTGTGTGCGCATCCGTGTGAGGGGAAATGAGAGAGAGAGACACGAGGACCGCAGGTAGAGAGGGAGAGCGAGGGAGCTAAACGGGGAAGAAGGAACAGAGAGAAGAGAAATAGAGACAGAGACAGGGATATGAACGCGTAGCAAATCCTCCTCGTATAGGACACGGCCGAAGGTTTGTACGAGAGGTAGACTCTCAGTTGCACCCGACGCGCCAGTCGGGTACGTCTGAATTTTTGTCAAACTGGCCTCAGGCCCCATTTAAACACCATCCGTCCTCATATTTTTATAGTTTATTTGTTTTCCTCGTAAAACTTGAAAATCGTCGCGTCCACGAGACAGAGAGAGAGAGAGAGAGAGAGAGGGAGAGAGAGAAAGAGAGAGAGGAGACGGCCAAAAAAGTTGTGGCAATTTCACTTACGAGGATGTTTCCGCATTTTTGATCGTTCATACACGTGTGTTATTCGAGATAATCAGTGGGTGAATTGTCGAATAATCGAAAAGTTAGGACGAGAAGGAGAGAGGGACACGGATAAGTACGGACACACACGCGCGCGCGCGCGCAAACATATATAGAAAGAGAGAAGTTGAATTCGTCAAAATTGTCATAATGAATCAACAACATCCAGGCTATGGGTTTATACCTAATTTAGGATATCAAACCTCGTCTCATGGTTATCACGTGACTTCCGATATATCATCGAGTGTTCCGAAGCAAGTACCCGTGTCGCAGGAGCAACACATCAAGCGACCCATGAACGCTTTTATGGTTTGGTCGAGGATCCAGCGCAAAAAGATCGCGGTTGACAATCCGAAGATGCACAACTCGGAGATCTCCAAACGTTTGGGGGCGGAATGGAAGCTTCTGTCCGACACGGATAAACGGCCGTTCATAGACGAGGCTAAGAGGCTGCGGACGGTGCACATGAAGGAACATCCGGAGTACAAGTACAGACCCAGGAGAAAACCGAAACTGACAGCGGTGTCCGTGATGTCAGGGAAGATGGGAGCTCTGAGTCCCAGCAATTTCGCTGGCTTTCCTCTTCCTCCTTACTTCGCTCCTGCTGCGCCCATGTCGCACCATGCTGTATCGCATCATTCGCATCCGCATCCGCATTCGCACCCACACTCTCACCATCTAGAGTACTCGCCCTTGACATCGTACTTCAGTACCTTTGACCCTGTGCATTTGAGCAAATTGGTAGCGGGAAATGGCGGGACTGGTACCGGTGCCGGGGGAGGGGGACCTTGTGGTGGAAGTGTTGGTGGTGGTAATTGTTCCGTTGCACCGACTGTTGTACCTACAAGCTCCGTGATAACAGCCGCAGCGGCAGCCGATGCGGCTAACAACAACGCGGCGGCAAATGCCGCGGCGGTAGTCAGTAGTTTTTATTCTGGTTTTTATTCGGGTTCCTCGTCAAACCCAAGCAAGTCCTATCACTCGCCTCATCTCAGCCCACTCTTCACGCCTGGACACCATTCGACGCCGCAGCTACCGCCGCATCATCTCATGTTTCCAGCTGCCTCCAATAATGGTCCCGGAAGTGGTGGCATCCCAGCTTCGAGTAGTCCCGCGAGTAGCCCCGGCTCCACTTCATCCACGACTGCGCCAATGTCGGCACTTGATCTCGAACAACTCCGCAGACCCGTCTCGGTCATTTTTTAAGGAAGTCTGCGAAATCTTAAACCAATTCCACTTACACGTAGTAGCGGTAGCAAGTGCGACGCAGCATTTTTACGAAGGCTACTTATTAACTTAAATTCACTTGTTTTTTACGCGAAGGAAACTTGTTATTAATATTATTGAATATTTTTACGAATATTTATGTACAGTCATTCATCGGATGGGCGTGAACTAGCTCTAGAGAAAGATTTATCGTGCAAGGATGGCGCATTCTAGTTTCCCTCTAGTTGACTGCACGCGAGGGATGTTTGAGTTTCGCTCGACGATGTTACGTTAAAAGTTAAAAAGCGATTATTTTTCAACAACCGCGACTGTACGCGCTTCGTGTATGGTTGAAGATAGTCCTTCCACTATCTTTTCGTCTAAAATACTTGTATATTATTAAGAAAATTGTCCTACTGTTTCTATTTGGTATTTATGTCGTTACTATGCACATTATTAGTTCTCTCCGATGCCATGTGCTTACCATTAGTATTAAGTATACAATTTGTTATAAGCTCTTCTCTCGAAATACACACATTTCGAAATTAGGCTTATTTAGTAGTTTTTTATATAAAAACTTTGTACATTTTATTTCGCAAAATTTATGTAATACACTTGTTATACTTTGTTCCCTCTGAGACACAGTATAGGATTCTACTTAATTCGGATCATTACATTTTTATATTTGATTATTGTTGTATATAAATGTAAATAATGTGTAATGGTTGAATTTAGATTAAATCGATTAAAAGAATATAATTATTACCCAGAACTCATTATTTGTAGCAATATTATTATTACAACTTTAATTGATTCGATATTCTGATTTATTGTTCTGGGCCAAAGAGAGAGAGAGAGAGAGAGAGAGAGAGAGAGAGAGAGAGAGAGAATGAAAGTATGAGAAAGAGAATAGGGGTGTGAGTGTAAAATTAGAATAAGGATAGGGAAAGGAAAATAGGTCAGCGTTGTCTGTGATTTTGTTGTATCAATTAAATGTGTTATATATGTGGATAATGTGTCGGGTTGTTTAATTTTCTTCGTATCTTTCCACGATTGTTTCAACACACGTTCTGAGAGAAATCCTTAATTTTTTTATCCGAACACTCCACCCCCACTCAAAGTCTCGTTTTGATAGTGCGCGATGACTCGTGTCTCTTTACAATCAGTATTACAGATAAAGTGTGACTCTTAGTAAGGATCAGATTTAAATTCCTAGGCTCCGTATATGTAGATACATTTACCTGTGGTAGATGTTTATACAACTAAATCAATTCTCCGATGTATTTTCGTTTAATACAAGCTATTTCTAAAGTACATATATATATCGTGTATCCTTTAGGTATAAAGCTGCATGTGAATCTTGTATATTGTGTTTGTTATAAATTATTGTTATTTGCTTATAATACGAGGTCTACGTCACAAATGTACCAATCAATTAATAGCTATTTTTGTCAAGTTACGTGCTATGAAATAGCAAATTTACTATACTCGTGATTGAAGAATAAATGACTCCATTTTAATATTACCGAGGTATTTTCTTTCTTCACAGGCTACACCCAACTTCTCATTGGTCCTTGCCAAATCAAGCGTTAAATTAAGGGGATACGCGTTAAATTCGCGTAGAATTGAAAATTGCAAAATCTTACTACTGCTAGGGTGCGTGTGTCATGGAATTTCAATGAATAAGGTTTGTCATAAGCGTACCTACACAACTAACACTTGAATCTCTACCTACTCCCTTTGCTCTTTGCATTCGTTCGCTGATGCATTGAAAAGTCTCAACTCGAACGTCGAAGGTGACCACCCTTTGCTTTTATGGGGCACCCATATACTGATGTACGATCTCTGCCACGTCTCGCTTCGCTACCCTGCGGCCATTGCGTTTCGCTATAACTACCCTCTGTTTAGAAGCCAATTGTATTCGCGTCGAGCCCTTTTTAGTCTTTTCACCCTGAGAAGAAGCCCCGCTGGCTCTGTTGGGCTTTTTCCATCATGGGGTGCGTTTCACCCGATCTACCCCCGTGCTCTCTGTGGGTTCTCTCTCTCTCTCTCTCTCTCTCTCTCTCTCTCTGTACGTGTATCGTACATATCGCCTGTACATGTGTGTATAGGCAATTGTCCGCACGTGTGTGTATGTGCTCTAGCAACTTTTCTGCGAAACCTCTTTCTCCTCGAAGGATTTCCGATCGTCCTTTATCCCCGTTATCTACTTCCGCTCGTTCCATCCAACATTATAGATTCTTTTCCTTCGAGTCACGTGCTGTCAAACCGAAGGATACTGTTCCAGTATGTTTTATTCTAAAACCCTCCTACGCGAGTAAGAGGAATACTCCAAATTGGAAAAATAGCCAAATATTAAGGATTTCTGCCTCACTTCGAGCAATGAACGAAAAGTATTGTGAATTGAAAGCCTGACTCTCTCTCTCTCTCTCCCTCTCTCTCAAGTACTCGATTCCACGGTATTGTTGGCGTTGAATTAGTTGAAACAATATCCACTTCGTAATAGGGCTCTTATTGGATGATACAATGAGCTCAATAGTTTTGCAACGGCAACCGGTGCTCCTTGACTTCTCTGAAAAGAAGAAGAATGGTTTTTCCCCAAGCTGTAGCGTCATTACTGAACAAACGTTCATAAAAATCACTTCGCCTGAACTTTCAGCGTACGCATGTATCACGTACGTCATTCTGGAGTATTCTTAATTAGAACGACTAACTATGTGCCGTAGAGCGATTTATCAGATCAGACAAAGTACGACGCGCAAGTATTTTGTTTTCCAATGCATTTGGCTCCAAAATGCATTTTGGAGTAAAACCATTTTGGAGTAAAATGCACTTCGGGAAAAAAACTCATTTTGGAGTCATTTTGGAGCAAACCTATTTCGGAGCAATGTCGTTTTGGAGTAAAATCATTTTGGAGCAAAGTCGTTTTGGAATAAAATCATTTTGGAGCAAACCCATTTTGGAGTAGAATCATTTTGGAGCAAACCCATTTTGGAGTAAAATCGTTTTGGGGCAAACCCATTTTGGAGTAACATCATTTTTAAGTAAATGCGTTTTGGAGCAAACCATTTTGGTGTAAAATCATTTTGGAGCAAAACCATTTTGGAGTAAATCATTTTGGAGTAAAACCATTTTGGAGCAAAGTCGTTTTGGAGTAAAATCATTTTGGAGCAAACTTGTTTTGGAGTAAAATCATTTTGAAGTAAATGCGTTTTGGAGCAAACCGTTTTGGAGTAAAATCATTTTGGAGCAAAACCATTTTGGAGTAAAATGCATTTTGGAGCATAATCATTTTGGAGCGGAATGCATTGCTCAATAATATTAATTATTACCTATCATTCCTATATCGTTTTACATTTTATTTAAATTTATTCGTATAACTAATTAATGGTCCGACCCTAGCACAGAAACTTCCCTTTCGAAAACAAGATTTCATTATTCTTCTGGTTATTAGTCAATTAGCAAATGAAATTAATTTCAAACGGAAATCAAGTCAATCTCGGAGCAAACGTACATGCATACATTGTATACGGAATCCTGATGAATACCTTTGAAGTAGCACAGTTAAAAGGAGAAAACAGTTGATGTTATTATCGCTACCAGAGCTACTGCAGAAATCCACCTTCGGAAATTGTACGGAATTTATATCTTTACGCGTACGCATGGGAAACACGTAGAAATTGTCTTTGAGTTTCTATCGGTATGTCGAGCGCGAGTGTGTGCGTATGCCTCCGTATATTTGGTAAATCATTGAAGTAGAAATGGTAAAGGCCTCATTTCTCAGGAGAGATTGCAGGAAAGAATGTTTTTAGCGAGTGACTCGATGAGAAGCAAGTTCGATTGAAATTTTAAGAAAATGAAACAAGTAATGAGTAGAACATCATTGGAGAGCAAGAGGGAGAATAATGACGAGGGGCAAAGAGGGAAGTGAGATATTTTGTCGTTTCGCATAAAAATCGCTTCGATTCGATTCATGTAGCAATGCAAAAGTACGATAATGAAGGCAGCTGCCTTTGCGCGAACTTTCCAGGCTCTTTCTGTGGCAGCGCTCAAACTTGGCGAAGAACTTCCTTAAACAGAGAACTAAATAATTAAGAAATCCACTTAGATCGCCCTAGTCTCGAGTACAAAAGGTTCACATTTATCAAGCGATAAGTCGACTCGGTATTGGACGATTGTTCTCAGCCACTGGAATAAGACGCTGAAAGTGTGTGAGTCAACAACGAAATGGCTTTGACACTTCTGGCTTTTCGTTCTAGTCGAAAGCAAGCCTTTCGCATTTCACGCGACAGTTTTCTCTCTCCCTCTCTCTCTCTCTCTCTCTCTCTCTCTCTCTCTCTCTCTCTTCATCCCTGCTGTTTTCTTTCCGCTTTACGTTTCAGGGATAAAGTTTTGTTTAAGGAGAGAAATCTCTGAGAAGAAAAAATTGAAATTTTAAACGTTTCTTCCTTCATTGACCAGAGTAGAAAGAGAAGATATGTGAAAAAAGTCTGTATTAATTGAAAAATCGCAAGTTTTTTCGAAACGTCTGGCGTATCGTAGAATCTGACGCATTGCTCCGCAGAATGAATGTACCAGACTCATTTTTATGGACTGCTCGAAACGAAATGGAGGAAGTAATTTTCACAGACATCGAGAATATATCGCAATGTATTCTATACATTGAAGGCAGCTTGTACGAAATGGGGTTGGAGCTGAGGTTAGCGGTGTTGGGGGTGGCTTGTACGGTAACGTATGAAAAAAGAAAAAATGAAAGGGAGAGAAACCGGTAGAATGGTACTCTGTGGACATTCGCGCCTTTTTACTTTCAGAAAACACGTTATCCCTTGACCCTCCGAAGCAAAAACTTGGTGAATGTAAACCTTTTAATGGTCGCCAGATATTGAGATCCTTTTGAAAGATCTGTTTCCTGCTGAATGTAGGCAACAAGAGCCACGCTGTTTGCGTCAATGTGTTTTTTCTTTTCTCTCTTTCCGCCTCGCTTTTCATACTCCTACATTATCACCAAGTCAAATTCCAAATTACTCATACGTGATAGCTGCAACTAAAAATGAATGAGAGCGTAAGCGTGTGAGTGCGTTGCTTCGCACCCCGGCCCTTTTGTAACCCTGGGCAACTGTTGACAATCTAAACGTATACTTATTTAACAGCTGGCGACGAATTCAAGTTCCAAGTGAGAATTAAGTAAGAAAAGTGCTCTCGCGGAGCAACGGCACCAATAGCAGTCGAATTACAATAAAATTCCTTTCATAGCAAGAATAGAGAATGAGAGAAGGGAGAGAAGAAAGTAGAATTTTTCACGAAGAAAGAAGCGGACCAGCTCGTGAAATTAGCATTAATTTCATTAAGGGGATCGGGCCGAATTGCGATCAGGCAAAGCTCCGATGATGATTTATTATTGAAAATCGTCATTCCGTTTAGCAAAAATTCGCAGGAACGCGCCGCCGCGCCGCCCGCTGACAATGAGCCGCGTGTCAACGTTGGACAAATTAATCGAATCAGTGCACAGATTTACTGCGGTCGACGAAAAAAGAAATGTATGTGTCAGGAGCTGGGGGACGGGGTAGAGGGAGGAAGAGAGGACGACAGAGATAGGGAGAAAGAGGGAGAGAAAGAATGCGCGTCTCGGGGTTGTGTGGTTCAATGTGAGTGATAGAATGGCACTAGCGTATAGTTGGAATGGTAGTGGTGTTGGGGTGAATGGCGCCGGGAGAAAGAGAGAAGCATCGAGAGAGGGAGGGAGGGAGAGAGTCGAGTGGAGAAGCGTATGTTTTGTCTCCGACTCTGTGGGGCGATGATTGATGATGCGGTTAATGGTATTTTATTAGAGACACTTGGGAGGGTCAATAGACAACGGCCGGATGAATAATAACTCTGTTACACCGTTACTTATTAGAATTACTCCGACGTTGTTTCGCATGGCACGATCATTAAGGTGCTTAGGCTTTGCTTTGCGTCTTTATTTGTCGTCGAAAGGCGTCGTTGTCGTCATGCGTTTGATTTATTCTGCACGCGCGAGATATCCACGTCTTTCGGAACAACGTTGTGACAGAACAGGTATCTCGCACCACGCACAATGTTACGACGCTCCCCCTCTCGCGGGTAAAATCCTCCTTTCGCGGATTATTTTTTCGAGCGGAAGAAGGAACGGGAGTATCGAGTTTTCCCTCACTGTTTTTTCTTTCTCTTTCTTTCGGAGAGAATTAACGACTGTGTCCTCCACAAAATTCCCCCATAATAGCGATATAATAGACCTGTGCTGGTGGACCTATGCTAGTTAATTTTAGAGAACCAGAGCACTCTCCTGAAACCCAAACGCATTCCTGGGATTGTTTGATTATGTAATTTCACTGTGACGAACCATTCTCGGTACATGCGACGTCTACGGGTGGTACCTGGGATTTTCATGGGATTCTCGTTACCCTCGCTACCCTCGCTACCCTCCAGGAGAAACTTCCTATCGAAGAAGTTCCAATCTCGCCGCCTCCAATCGTACTGCTATTCTACTTTTTTAAGACAATAATGCGAACCCTCGCTTTTACGACAGGATTATGTGCATTGCGAAAATAAACTCTACGTGCCTGATCCAGGACTTACAGCGAAACTATTAATACGGCTTTGTATTTATGGTTGTTCGGCTTATTATAAGTGTCTCTATTTTATTGGTCATTTGTCCTGAAACGATCGACCTGTTTAGGGCATTCCCCTTATATCCAATAGTAGTTTTTTACGGCTATAAACAAACAAAATGAAATCCACCTTATTAGGCTCTATCGCATTAAAGGAATAAGCATACACTTTTTTCTTTCATTTTATGCACTTGTCGTTGCTCTGCCAATATTTTACTCTCGCTCCAACGATCGACCCAAAGATTTTCTCCCATCGCTCGATGCACCATCCATCCCTGAGTCTCGAAGGGATGAAAAACTTGATGGAAAAGTGGAAATCGTTCGAAGATAATGTATGCACGACTAATGCGCGTGTCTTCGATCTACTTAAATGCCTATTGTCGTGGGCGTGTTTTATTGTGGTTTCATGGTATTCATTAAAATGAATTCCATTATACGGCTCTATGCACCGGTATACGTGTTGAAACAAACGAATGAATGCTCTATAAAATAGAAGGGAATTGTACGTAAAGGTGTAACCGTCATGCATCATCAAAATTCTTTTACGTTGTCCCATTCATAGCTAGCGAGAATAAAGGCATAGGTATAGATGATAGACTGTATTTGTTGCACGACGGACTACGTATACCAGTTAAACTAACATTGCCGATGGATTTACACACATAACCCCATGCAAAAGAACTGTTGGCTCAGGTATTATCTGTTTATTTTTTCTACCCGCGATGCAGAATACGCGCGCGCGCGTCCACTATGACGAAAAACTTTGTCGAAGTACCTCAGCGAAAGATAAAGGAGAGTAAATTGTTAGGAAAAAAAAATTCAGGAGGAAACTTCCCATTGTCGTTACTGTGGTAGCAACGCGTTAAAATTGTTTTTTTCTGAAAAGAAAAATAAGGAGAGACAGAGACAGAAGTAGAAAAAATAAGGTTTTGCCTTTTTCAGAAAACCGTGTAAATAAAAGACAGGAGCTCTTCACGTCCACCGACCGCTAAGTGGAAGAATCATCGCATATAAGACAGAACCCTGTCACGCCTAGTCCAACATTCTAATGGTCATTATCATTAACAAACACTTCGGTGGTTTCATTTTGTATTTACACAAGTTGCAAGTGTGGAGAACGCACTCGTAGAAACGTATCGGCTACCAACCTACGGAACAGCCGATCACTATTAGTAGTGCTTTGTAAACCTATCCTAGCTAAAGTAACGTGACTTTTGTGTGTCTATCAGCTGTTTCATCAGTAACGCGATAGGTTCTCTCTCCCCAGAGTACTCGCAGCCACTGGGAGACGACTGCCGCTGGTACCTCGGCGCTTCCGTGCTTTTCCCTTTTCCTGATCATCGACCGAATCATGACTTCTTCCACGCCGAGCGTTACACGTTACATTATAATAAGCGCAATTTTGCGCTGATGCGATTAACGAGAAATACAGAGAGGTTTATGTACATACGAACACGAGAGTACGAGAGAGTTATGGCGGTCTTGGCTCTCTTGTCACCATTAGTACGTGACGAATTTTACACTCTGGTGTGAATCACATTAGAGTGAATGATTCTTTCGAGTCGTCCCTTTTTACGATCATTAAAAAGGACGCATTTCGGTCGCGGTACATAGTACAGGTGTCAGGCGACGCGTTATGCAGCTACGAATAAATTTCGAACGTTGTCTCGTAGATTATATTTAGTGCGTCGCACTAGCACCGCGTTCCCAATAATATCTATCATTCGTAATCCCCGGGTAAGCCCTGATTATTGATGTTAACTTATGGCGCCAGCTAATTATGGGTATTAAATGGAAATTATGCACCTGTCGCGTACCTGAAACCAGTTTTACGCTGTATTTTTAACTTTCGACCCTTTTAACTTTACGGTTGCGTCGCGTCGCGTTGCGTCGCGTCGCGTTGCGTTATACGTCTGTCCGGGAAACGCGTAAGCTTCGATTTTATGTCGAATGTCGAACTCGCCAGGTTTAGTCTAGGCACCACCACCCCTTCTCTGGAGACGCGCACACTTTGTAAATTATATTACATTAATCACGCTACATTTTACCGAGAGAGAAAGCATCGATCGAACTCCGAATGGACTCGCAAACAATGCACGGAGGAGCAATCCTGACTTATTTGATAATCGAACTGCAATCGATGCTCGTATACTTGCCCCATACGCGAGAGCACACACGCGCGTTCCTCTCCCTCTTGTATGGGTTTTCAATATAAACTTGCGCCGTCCTCGTCTTCCTCTCGCTTTTCCGTCTTTCTCCTCGGTCCTGCAAGACGGCGAGAGAGCTAAGATATTCGCGGATGCATAAAGACATGAAATATGGCCGCATGAATCAGCTGGTCTTCCTGAGAAGTGAACGGGTCCGCAGGAGGGTTTGACAATATCCTCGCGCGGCGGCATTCTGCGCGGATTAGCGCCTCGAGGTTTTATGGCCCATTTTGTTTATGCATGGATGCTGCAAGGTTGCCTGGTCGTTCACGCACACATCTTCACTCGCGCCTGCACGTGCACGCGCCTCCGAACTCTGTGTGCGTGTTTCTGTATCCAAGAAGTTTTCGCTCGCCATCCACCAGCCAGGCCTAAACGAGTTTGCGGCGTTTCCACCAGAGACGCGTTATTTGCAAGTGCTAAATGATATCTTTGGAAGAAGCCGATCGCATTAATACCGTCACGTCAATTGGAAACTGGTTTCCGAAATTCCAGCCTCTTCCTCCAGTCGTGCCGCATCGGCGAACGCTACTTCTCTCGCTGCCTGCGGTCGACGCGCAAACGGCGCCGATAAATCGCCTGCGAATAAGGTCAAGGACTAAGCACGTTAGATCGATCCACCGCCCCCTTAATCTTGTAAAAGTGACGTGGCGAATAAATAGAATAAATGGAGGAGACAAGGGCGGAATTGGGGAAGGGAGAGAGGGAGATACGCGGATACACGGCTATGTGCACGCGCATGCAGTTTATACAGACGCACACAAACGCGCGCGACTGTGTGTTCGCGTTGAGCGCGCGCCGAAACCATGCAACGTTGGTAGGTGTACACAATCTGTGAACAATAGATCTCCGAGCCCGGAACAATGCAGTATACAAGCGACGTCACAATACAGGGATCAGCGAAACAACGAGCGGTCTCACTACAGATTACAGGCAGATGCTTCTCTCGTGCTAAATCTGCGACTATCCTCTCTCTCTCTCTCTCTCTCTCTCTCTTCAATCCACGTTAAATATCTCTTTCTTCTCTTTCCTCCAACGATCCTACTCCCCCCCCCCTTCCTCTCCATTTCTCTGTCTCTCTTCTCGCTCTTGTACACTCGCACACTCTGTCCCTTTGGTCCCTCCCCCCCATCCTCGTATTCATAGCTGCGGTTTCTGCATTGTGCAAGACACGCGTATTGACGTATGCGATACACACATTATGCATTTTAATCTGTATCTCTGAACAGCGCCATCGAGTTTCTATATTGCATGGATACGTGTAATTCAATATGGACAAGATATTAATTCCCTTGTAAATCCCTTCTACTCGTGCATTCCCACAATCGCGATGACGATCGGTGAACGAGAACCACCTTTAGCGCGGGAGGAGACGGAAAAAGGAAAAGTGAAAAAGTGAAAAGGATAAGGGAGAATTAGGTAAGGAAGGAACCGGGCGAGATCAGCTTCGATTCTGGTTCCTGCGATCGTTAGCGATCTCCCAAGCGGAGGTCGACGATCGTGAAGAGCGATAGTGGAGGAGGGCAACGCCGGGTTCTAAATCGAGTACAATGTCGAGGGGGAGGGGGAGGAGGAAGAGGAAGAGGAAGAAGGCCCGTCCGCAGCCAGGGACTAGACGAAACTGTGCCGAATACTGCAAATACAGCAGGTGGGCGTTATTCCCACTGTATCGAGATTCGACAATGGAGGACAAACTGCATGCTTGTTCGGATGGTAATACCTCGTTGGGTCGCTGGGCAGACCCACCATCACCATTGTCGATGCATCACGAGAGCGTATGCCCATAGACCAGAGCGCCCGTACATTTCGAGTAGATACGCACGAACAATGGCAGTAATCCGTGATTGTTGCTGGTGTGGATATTACCGACAGACCCACGAATCCGCAGATCTGCGCAGATCCTGATGCGAATTCGTAGGGAGGTGGCTGCTCCACCACCACGCTAATTTTCCTCCGGTTCCTTCCAAAAACCTCCCGAGTTCCTCTCGTCGTCGTCGTCGTCGTCGTCATCGTCCTCGTCGGCGTCCGACCTTTGCCATCCGCGGGGTGGCGGAGGTTCGCTAGAATCGAACGATTAAACGCAACTCTCTCTCCTGTGTCTCTCCCCGTCTCTCCCTCTCTCTTGTACGCGCGACGACACCATTTAAGCGCGTCGTATCTGCTATGGCGAAATGGCCGCACGATCTTTGGTGTAGAACCGATTGTGAATGAGGAGGAGCAGCGTTGTGCCCATTCCCGAAGAGATCGATGACCGGGCCGTGCAATTTCCCTCGTG
The DNA here is from genome assembly GCA_037305995.1 of Sclerodermus sp. 'alternatusi'. NCBI lineage: Eukaryota > Metazoa > Arthropoda > Insecta > Hymenoptera > Bethylidae > Sclerodermus > Sclerodermus sp. 'alternatusi'. The sequence goes on from CM074553.1 coordinate 2,772,011, forward strand.
CCGTTGGTTGCAGCGGCAAAAAAAATCATTGATAGGATCGCAGCTGCCGGTATACGATACCGCGCGTTTTTCCCGCATAGGAACAGTAAAAGAGAGATATCATCGTTTCCATAAAAATCCCCAGACGTACCAGTGACACGTAGGAAATTAAGAGATAGGATTTTAAATTGGAAATATAGAGTAAGAGAGCGGAGAATGAGGGTGTTGCAGTCGAGATACCAACTCTCACACACACACACACACACTCGCGTGTACAAATAAAATACAATAATGCGTGGGTAGAGAGAGAGAGAGAGAGAGAGAGAGAGAGAGAAAGTTGGAACATGGGAGGTGGAGGAGGACACCAAGAATGTAGACACGCACGGACACACGAGCTTATCCACTTACACAATGAAAGATAGATAGTGTGGAAGAATGGGAAGATTCGACGTAGGTGGGAGAGTACGAGGTTCTGTGGTAATTAACGGTTTAAATTGGATCTGAGTTGGGCGGCTTATTGCCGATTGTCGCTCCCGAAGACGACGTAGAACAAAATTGAGAAGAAAATTGCGCCGGGAATTGAGAGCGGGGGAGGGTCGATTGTCAGCGAAATCGGAAGAGAAACAGTCGGATGAAGAGACGTGGTCACGAGTGTATTACGCGACGAACAAGAAAACTGACCACAAGAGGGTGGAGCGGGGATGGGAGCGGAGATACATCGAGTGCCAGCGAGCAGCAGGAATTTCATATTGTTGAGCGATCTTCGAGTGCTCGTTCTCGATTAAGGGAGAGACGACAGGAGGAGAGACTGTTACTTTAGGAGCGCGCGACTACTGTATTTCGAGAGAGGGGAAACAAGTGGAAGGACTCGAAAAGGGAATAGAACCAATGGAAGACGCGACGGTTTTGACGATTACAATGGATGACCGCTTTCATCCGCGATTATGCGAGTCGTGACCACCGCGATTGGATATCGCTCGCTTCGGGGTTCTTTCTTAATGAAATAGGATCGCAAAGGTACTTTTCAGTACTTTTCCAGTGGTCTCTTGCATAGATCGAGACCACGAACGAACGAACGAACGAACGAATCCTGAACGATAGTCTACTTTCCTCGGGAGGAGAAAACAATGGATTTCTAATTAGCAGTTTATCGGTACCGGATCCCGATGGAGTTAGAGTCCTCCTTAGCCAAGTCCCTCTGGCTCCGCTCTCTTTTATACTTTATTCTCCATTCTGGAAGCACTACGGGAGCTTTTCGTTCCGTTCATTTCGCTGGCTGGCTTTCGCCAACTCTCAGCAGCGATGCCAGTGGGATGGGTCACAATTAAACTCAATCCTATACAAGTTGTTTTTCTTTTGATTCGTCTCGCTCTCCCTCACATGACAATTCCAATTTAACCCGCCCGCCCGCTAAACCCTGGTCTACCCTTGCCCTGCCCTGTCCGTACACCCTGTCCTGCGACCCCTGGGCGCCGCAGAGTTACGTAGCCACCACCACCCCCTCATTCTGCCTCCACGAACGGAACAACAAAACGACTGAACGAGGGTCCTGCGCGTAGAGGACTGACTTTTCGACATTTCAATCAGACGCGACCATCGTCCGGGTAGCCGATGGCTATTCGAGGGTGGTGCCGACCACGTTGGCTTCGTTGAGCAGGTGGGGGTGGTGGCAGTGGAGCTCTGGAGTTCGGCTCTCTCGGTTTCAGCCAATTCGTCGGCTCTCTCGAATTCAATGCATGTTTTAATGAAACACTGCTGGCCCGCTGCCCATTGTCAGCGGTATTGTTACCTAGATGACTGGTCGATCGAAGCCCTCCTACCCTCTCCTCTCCTCTCCTCTCCTCTCCTCTTCACTCCACTCCTCGCGCTTTTGCGCCGCACCGAGCATACCCCTTCCTCCACGACCGTCCACATCACCCAGGCCACATTCACTACCGTCGCTACCACTTCCACCAAATACCGCTGCCGTTACTGTGCTACTTCCCTTCTCGTACACCAGCATCCGGCTATGGGGATTTTGGAAAAGCTCCAAAATAATGTTCAAGACCCGCGGGAGGAGGAACCCCTTTCACGACATGCTGCCATTCCTCCGAGTATCGCATTCGTAACTCAAGTTTCATTGGGGGATGCGATCGTCGTCCATCCGTCCCCCGCGATACCCGTTTTGTTCACGAACCAATCTTCGACATAAAGGGGAGAGGATCCATCCACCCCTTTCATCTCGCCTCGCGGCTCGCGCGATTTTAGTCCAGCGATACCAGGAGGGGAGATCGATCGGCATCGATCCTCCGGAGAAATCGTTCGATAAAGCAGATTTCACGAGTCAATTGAGATTTCTCCAGAGAATCTTGTTTGTCGTTTGTATATAAAGTGCTGACATTGTCATTGTGGCGAGCACCAGGTCTTTTTCCGTTTATGAACGTAGTCGACGACGACACATTGGCGGGCATCGACGAGGCCGCTTTGTTCGCCATTATCGGCTCACCCTCCTCTCCTCGCCACCCACCCCCTTTCCTGTCCCCGTCCTCCCACCTTCGACGATGAGTACTATAGGAGTCTGGAAAAAGGGTGGCGATGGTAGCAGCGGCGTCCGTTTGTTTCATCAATGCTGACGTCGACGGCGGTCGCGTTCTTTTCTCTTGGGAATTTGTATTCATTGTCCGGCGTACACCCGCGTACATGGAATAATAAAAATTTCCGCGTTCGAGGAAGAAAAAAAATGTGTTACCACGGCTCACGTGCCACTACAAGCCCTACGAGCCAGACGTACACGCTGTGAATCGCGTTGAATCCTCCTCTACCCCTTCGCTTCATCCCTTCCATCTTCTCTCCCCGGTGTACAGCCGACATCAGGCGCCGTCCTCATCGTTCTCAATAACAGCGAGCAATCGATTATTCTCCATATTTTTTTGTTTATAGACGGAACGACACAGAAGCCGCCGTTTTCTTTTTATTTCACCATTAAACCTCGTCGTTAAAACTCACCCCTCGCAACATCCGATCGCATCTCAGGGTTTTCATCGCGAATCACTTTCAAGATTTTTTTCTCTTCTCTCTCTCTCTCCCTCGATCGAGAATACTCGGATACCAAAGTTTCGTATAATCGTCACTTACCGCTGTGGATTACGAGGTGGATGGCACGGGGTGGGAGATGGGACAGGACTGTGGACCCGGCAGTTTTCCTTCCCTCTTGTGGAGGGTAGAAAATCGCTTTCAGGAAATGCTTTCGCGAAGGTGTTGACTGACAGTCGAGTTGCCAAGCGGCAACTCCATAAAGAATCTAGAGAGGCGTCAATCTAGAAAAGAAGTTTAAGATTCGAGGCAAGCCAAAGTATGAGTGGATGATGAGAGAACAGGGATGAGATTTGTTATAATGAGTTCCCTCTATTCTCCCTCCCTTCTTTCCCCTCGTAACCATCGTTCCATTGCACACGCGTGCCTTTTCTCTATCTCTTCTTTCAATCTACGTTTTCCAACCCTACCGGGCTGGTTACTTCCAGGTTTGCTTCTCGCTCTTCTTTTTATCTCTCTGTTTTTCCGTTGGCTGGCCTACCATCCATAAAATGCTCGTTGCGCAAGACGGTAAAGCTGCTTTGCAGCGTGTAACTGCAATTGTAGGTAACTACCACAATCTCTTTTGCACCTTGCTCCCTTTCTTTTCTCCCCTTCCTTCCTCTCTATCCGTTCCTTCGTCATTCATTACGCAACATCGTTAAAACAGTGACACTTTGATAAGCAGATGACTTTGCCATGAAAAATTTTTTAGCCAATTTTCCCCAATTCCCATGAAAAACCATTCTCCGATTCTATGGCGATTTTCTCAAATGCGCCAGCGCTGTCAAGCTTTACAATAAAAAAACTCGGAATAAAATAAAAAAAAAAAGAAACTCTCGACTAAATTTGTTGCCACGTAGAATTTAAAGCCAGAGCGAGAGGAAAATTCGCGCTAACGCGTAAAAAGCGCCAGACTTCAAAGGGTTCTACGCCAATTACCAAAGGGAAGAAAGAGAAAGAAGAAAGTGAGAGTTTAGCGATGAACATTTGTTTGGTTGGCTTTTGCGAAAGAGAACCTTATCGCGAACCGTCAGCACATTAGCATTGAACCGCGTAAATACGCACGAGGCTAATGGCGGTGACGTTGCTCGACACACCGCAATAATTCGTCGTTTTCACCAACAAACAAAACGTCGGAGCTGCTTCGTAAAGCAGAAGTGCTGCCGACAGCCTTAAATGGCTTCGTATGGAGAGGCAGAAATTCTTTCCCACTAGCTCCATCATTATTCCATAAAACACGAACGAACATACCTGTAATGAAAACAAACTTGCAAAATGTAGAAAATTTAATTCAATACAATTATTTTCTATCAGCCCTTTCTCTCTCTTAATTTAAGGAAATTAGTGAAAGAAAATTGTAAAATTACCATTCGTAAGAAAGTAGAAGTTACCATACTTTATTTTATTACGGTAAGATCATTTTCAGAAAAGTAGGGTCAAAAGTCAAAAGAAAGCTTTCAAACGTCGAAAGATCAATTGCTCAGTTTATTATACACCTGGGCTATTCTCATTAGAAGACAAGGGTCTTTAGAAATGTTTCTTCAAAATATTCTGTAAATATAAAGTCATTTAGAGGAAGAAAGAATATTTGCAGCTTGAGAAATATTGTTTCGAGTCCTCCCATTACAGCTGCTGGGACTACAAAAGTATTACGACTTAAGGTCATCCTCCGTCAGGAGCTTTGACAAATTTTACGCAAAAGAGCTTCATAAATCTAAGAGTATTGGACAATTTTTTAATGGCTCAACCTTTTAAAGCGCAAGACCTTGCACCGACTAAAATTTCTTAGGAGAAAAGCTCCTCTCCTTTCTGTTTAAGAGGAGAAAGAGAGACGATTCTCCCTTGAATTTCGTCTCATGCAAATTCAGATACGTTCAACGTGGTTGTAAATCCACTCGTTTACGAATAGCGAGGGTTTCGTTAATCCAACGCCGCGGGATTACATCGGGTATACATTCGAGTTATTTTTTCACGATAATGTACATGTGGACACTTAGCCTCTTTCTTTATTCCGATTGTCGAACGAGCCAAACACGCGTTTCTTCGAATGTCCATTGTCGTGACCCGCGCTGGTTGGTTATGGACACTTTTCCAGCCAGTGTCCATTGTCACGACGATTCCTATAGCGTGCCGGGTGTGCTTTTTAACGCCAGATTTTCGATCCTCGTCTCATCCTCCTTTCAATAACTGAGCGCACACCAGGATTACCGATTCACCAGTTTTGTCTCGGCGAAGCTCAGGCTTCCCGCGCTTTTGTCAGACGCGTCACAGCAGTAGCTGGTACACGATTGTATTGATCGTAGCTTTGTAACGATTTAACCGAGAAACCATAATGCTCCGCGAGGCCTCACTTCCGCAATTACATTTTGGATAATCTATCCAAAGAGCGGCGAGATCGTCGGCCAAACAAATTAAGTATCGACCCACCCGTCCCCATCCGTGCGTTCGGTGTACCAGCAGCGCGGAAGGACCATTCCACCCCTCCTTTTTTACCTTTCCCGCTCCTCTTTTTCTCGATGTTATCGAGCTTGTAAGTTAAACCAATTTCCTCCTCGGAATTCAATCCCTCCAAAAATTAGAGGATCTCTGTGGCCTTTGCAACAGCCTACGTATACCACAATGTTCTTTCGCCCGATGAAACTAACACTCCGCATTACCATTACAATGGGCAGATTAAAAAGAAGGGGGTGTGCACCCCTTCGTCCCCTTCGCCTTCTCTTGGGGTCGAGGGAGCCGAGGTGCGACGCGCCTGACACGTATGCTTCTCAACAGCAGAACGCTTTAGGAGCGCCGTGGCAAACTTTCTTCCAAAGTGTAACAACCCTTTCCTCCCTCCTTTCAATAAAACTGATTGCGCGTATAATCCGACCTTTTTCGACCGTAGATAAGCGAAGATCCGATCCTCGCTCGTCGTGCGTGTGCGTGTGCGCTTGTGTTCGTCCATCAAGATCATTTGGAGCAAAGCGCGGCAAAAAGCAGAGAAATTCCCGCGGCTGGGTCTGATAAATTAACCGCGTGCCCGGACCTTAAGCGAGAAACAGCGAATTGAATCGATCTCCGCTGTGAACCAACATTTAACGATTCTCAATGGCGATTGGATGTCAGCATCACTCCCTGATTGGTGGAGAGTAATGCTGACATCGGGACAAACGGACAATGCTGAAAGCGCTAAATGCTCATGACGCGCAACTCAATCTCGTGAATACACTCGCCATGTATTGGGGCTCTCTACCCAGCTATTACAGTCAATGAACGAACATACGAAACAGCGCTATTCACCCGTGTAGCTTGTTCCTTGCACGCGTCGCGAGAGTATATGGAGTATTTGCGAGTCGCTACCAATGCCTGTGGAGATACGAGTGACGCTTGTTCGCAGAATCAACCGAACCGCGAATTTCCCCCCGTATATTTTCAGGGGAAGATTTCGCAAAAGTAACGCCGAAACCCCGGAGGTTCCGGGTATCTTGACGACGGGAGACAAAAGAGGGACGCAAAGTCAGATTTCAGGAAAAGAAGCAGAAATTTGTCAGACGGAGGCCGGCAAAGGCTGAGGGTGGAGGGAACGGAGGGAAGATTTCGTAAGAGGGAGCTCTCCGCTATCGGAGCGTGGTCCCGACTGGCGAAGCAACGTCGCGTGAAATTCAATTATGTCATTCATTGCTTCGGCGGCTTCCCTCGTAGTAACCCTAAAGCCCTCGATGATCCCCGTACACAGAGAGCCATCGGATGATCCGCAGATGCATCAAAGATGAGTGCCTCTCTTTCCTACCACAGGATTGCTTTTCACGATGTCACCGCAATCACTGTCCCGTCGCATTAGCTCGATTTCGATAGCCATCAATACCATCGTCATTTCACCCATTCACCCCGTCCACGCGCTTATGGCGTTTTTCCTCGAACGCTCGTCGCGCTCTACTCGTGAGAACGAATCGTACACGCAAATTTGCCCGGTGCCGACCGCCATGCTTCTCGCACGAACCTATTTTTTTCCTCTCTTTATTTCAAGGATGACCTCTTCTTCCCGTTTCTCGTTTTCCGTTTCCCGTTTCCCGTTTCCCGTTAACCGCTTCCCGCTTCCCATTTCCCGTCCCCATCAATAGGCCACTTCTCTTTATTACGGTGTACTTTAGGCCGTATTGTAAAGTTATCGAGGACGCACAATGACAACGACATTGAGTCTCGATGATCCTCTGAACACGCGTCGATGCATCGTTGCGGCATCGTCAAAGGATGCCTAATGCGGCCAACTTTTCTTCGAGATCTCCTGATATTTTCTCCCTTTCTTCGAGAAGCCCCATTCAGCGAATGCTAAACTTAATTGCCCGATTTCATAGCTTATTGCAGTCGAATGCTCCGCGAAACCAAGTAAACCCGCGCTGAAACCGAGCTAAATGACGCGCTGCAGCACGACACGGCACGACACGACGTACCTGCCGTCTCTTCCGTGTCCCGAGTAGCGAACGATTTTTCTCTCTCTCTTTCTCTCGCTCGATTATTTTCTTGGAAGATCAGAGGTATTTTTTTTTTTCTTTTTAATTCACGAGCTACTATACGGTCCCCGGAAGTCTAATTCATTGGGAGTCCGTGACGGGATCTTGGTGAGTTTCGTTCAACTTATGTCTCGGGGCGTGACGCGATAGACGTCGGCGTCCTGAAATTATGGGGCCATTATCAATGCCCTTTTTCCCTCTCCACCTTTCTCTCAGCTTCTTCCTCCGTGTGTAACAGCCATGGCGCACAGCGCGAAGGGTAATTATTCCCTCTCGCAACAAGTAAGGAAACACATGTCCCGCAGTACCCCACGTGGGCCAGCGATATAATAAATCCGGACCCTCGTTGTAACGCAATTTCGACGGCATTGTCCCCGCGTGCCCGCGCCCGGTTATGAAACTCAATTCTCATTGTGATTCAGGCTGGTGGTCGACCCCTCTTTTTTGGTCTTGCTCGAAAAAGGTAGCAGACGCCAAGAAAAGTACAGGGAAAAAATTGTATATATACCGAGACACACACGAGGAGAACCAGTTTTTCGCTGTTTTAGAAACGATTGTCCTGGCTTACTTTCTTGTAAAACGCCTTGCATACAGGGTGTACTCGTAATTTCGACCATCTCTTCCACCATCTCCGTCCTTGTCCGATTTCGCCTGCCTGGGCGAAATCTACCTTATATTCCTGCCCCTTCTCCCGTCCTCTCCCCCATCCCTTCAACCCTCTCTGGCAGTTCGCCTCGACCCTCCCTCTCCCTCCTCTGCTGTCCGTCCATTCGCAAAGTGGCGTCTCGCTCTTCCCTCGCCTTTTCTCAGGACTCGGGAACCCGGATAACGTTCCCGGAGCCGTAGAATGTTGTTGGACAGACTTCAACCCCGCAGTGGGGTTCGAACCATGAATATTCCGGAGCTCGAGTAGCGAGGACCAAAGGTGGGGATGTTATGAATGTCATCCGCAAACGTTAATCGACGAAATACAAAACCCATTAGACGCTACCGTCGACCACGAAGGGCACCAAAGCGCAGCACGCCCATGTCATTTTCAGCATTGTTGCGCTAGTACAATTAGAGACGACCTGACACTTCGAGGCCCGCTGATTGGTACCCATTGTGCGAACCAACCCAAGGAGCTCGACCGAGCGATTCCCGCGCGATCGATCGATCGATCGCGCGAACTCTTCGGAATTTCCCCCAAAATCTCTCGCCGTTTCTCCCGGCTCATTCCGGAGTACCCGTTCTTCTCCCCCTTCCTCGTCCTCGCCCTTACTCGAAAAATATCTTTCTATTTACGAAACAGAACGATTATGTAATCTCCTTTTGGTAGAAGTAGTAGTGTTGTCACGTGACATTATATCGCGACACCTCGGAAACGTTTTAACAAAACGATCTCTCACACGCCATGAAACTTTTATCCAACTGAAATGGATGATGGCCGTGATGCTTCACACCGGGTGGCTCGCCCCTGTTCTGCCGCTGCTGCCGGTGAAAAGATGCTATCTTACACGAGGTGGGCGTATCGTTCTCTGACAGAACAGGCCTTTTGTCAAGGCAAAAGGAAAAAGAGCACAGAGGGACCTCTTACCGAATACAAATATGCATGTGCCACCTGTACGATGCTACCAAAAATCCTTTGGCTTCTGCAATTGACCAGCAGCAGCAGCATCTTCTTCTTCTTATCCTCCCCTCTCGTTTTCTCCGTGCAACAAATACCCAAGGCGCTTGCTTTACCGAGCGGTCAAATTGAAGAATTATGGAAGACCCGCATTTTTGGGATATCGGGAATCGTCGCGGAAGATTCTCTTCGCGCGTATGTGATTTTTTCTTCTTTTTCGACCCACCCCTTCTCTCTCTCTTTCTCTACGAAGCTAGAAAGACAAAGTTAGCCCTCACACTCGTACACGTTTCACGAGTGGAAGCCGACTTCGGGGCGTGTCACATTCTGTTCGGAGGATCGCTCATGGTCGATCGTTTTAGCATTTTAAAAGCATTCTTGAGCTCCTCGATTTTTCGCAAGTTCCACTTGTACAAACCGATCGACTGATGGAAATCTCCCTCGAGGGCAAAGCACCTTATCGTATGATCGCATAATGCTTTAGCTCTGTGCTTCCTATTTCGACAGTCACAGTTAGGTTTAATAAGAATCGACGTACCACACACAATCGACTTTGAGCCCACGCGATAAATTCAATGCTCCAATTTATTGCTTGCTCTTTCTCGATTTATTTTACTCGTTTCTCTCGTTTTTTCCTACCTTCGTTTCTTCCTCTTTCCCTATCTTTTTCTTCCTTCCCTCCTTCCTTCCTTCCTTTCATTTTCGCGTCGAAGTGGTGGTCGAATAAATTACACGAACGTCGGACGTATCTTAAACTCTTCGGGTACATTTATTAGCGCCCCTTTGCAGAAAATTTTCCTTTAATTCACGGGTTCCGAAGCTCGCTCGAGCATTGATATTCCCTTCGAATTGCCTTGCATGCATTTGGGAATTATCGAGTGAAATGCTGCAACGAAGCAGCAAAGCAGAAATTAATTACTCTTATTCTGTCGCACTCTCTCATAGATCCGCGCGAATGCATTGATTTTAAATGTTTTCAAAACCCAAGTGTTTCCTCGGTATCTAGATTCAACATTTGTCATTGATTCAAAGGATTGAATATGCCACCGCGAATGTCCCTTTCATATTCGCCACTAACGAAAAACTTGACGTATCTATTCTTAACAATTTTCAATAGAATGCACGCCCGCGTGTGCGTCCGCGAGTGCGTGCGTGGCTACGCGCACGTGTGCATGCGTGTATCAAACCAACCTAACTGACATCGCGGAAATGCACGGAGTACGTATATAAAGATGTCTCGTATGATATAACAAGTATATCAGATAGAGGGCCAACAGTGATATCTCATTCCACATATTTCGATCCTATGTTAATGCAGAGTCGCGTTCTTGTATTGCGTAGGTACACCGATATGATGCCATTGTGATTCAGAGATTGGTTATTCGAGGAGCGCCACTGGGATTCTGCAGAAAAATTAGCAAACCCCATGAAAAATGACGTGGAAAATGAGAGGGGTGAGAGAGAGAGAGCGCAAAGTGGTTCGCATTGAGAATCGAGCGAAAATCAGCAGCATCGAAAACTTTTTCATCGAAACAATGGGGTCTGCACCAGCCCATTATCGCCCTCGAAGGTAAGGGAAACCATGAAAAAGTGATTTCTAAAAGAAACGAGAATAGGCGGGAAACTTTCTATGAAGACTGTACATAAACATATGCATAGACAGCTCAAAAGAACGGTTAACTCGCTGGAGCAGGACGCAGCTTCGCAGGTGAAACGAAACAATAGCAGCTGATGGTGTTTGATGGATATAACCCCATGACCTGGCTAATAAGCTGCACAAAAATAAAGAATCGTGGCCTGCGGTTCTGTCGATGTTATTGACAGTTACCATTATACGCGCATTATACGGTATACGTGCAAAGAAACCTGCGTGTACGGCAAATGCTAGCAAATCTTCTAGCCATGGGAGATTTCGTTCCATGGCTGATGCGACCATTGTCCCATTGGCAGAATTATCGTACTACTTGCAAGTAGAGATGATTAACGATAATTCACGCGAACGATCGAGGCATCGCAAGGCATTCTTCGAGACTTCGAGGATTCGATCGAGGAGGAGAGGAGAGGAGAGGAGAGGAGAGGAGAGACTCTTCTAGCTGCTGCTATCGAATAAATTCTTTGGGAATCCTAACGAAATTTTCGAGCCGTTTCGCATAAAGGTTCACCTGTCAAAACGCATGATATTGGAACAATCCCGTGGGCGTCGGAGCGAGTAGTAATGCTCACTGCTCTTCTGGCTGCTCCTTTTTCCACTCCTTTCTCCGACACCCCCTTTTACCTTTGTTGGCCAGCATTGACCACCCGTGGCGAGTCGATCACTGCGCGCGAGCACGCTCGATCCTCTTCCTCTGACAATTTCGTTGCATTTCTAAGCGATTCGGTTGTCCCCCAACTGCTGAGACAAAACACACTTTCTACTTGGAAATAACTTGGTGCTCAAAAGGGCATAAACTCACGTGGGAAGCAAAAGAGCAGTGACTCAAAAAGAACACGCACACACGGGCACACATCCCCCAAGATAAGTGAGCATTGTTGCTGCATTGTTCAAAATTAATTTGATATCCCACTGCGTTATTGTACAAAAGGCTCCTTCTCCCGGAGAGTTGTTCTCCTTTTTCTTCTATCCCTATTAATTGCACGAAACTCTCATCGCTCTAAGCGATAGAGATACGTTTCATTTATTTCTTATTTTATATCTAGAAATTCTCTCGGTTCCCACCCCCGTCTCTCGGGCGAAGAGCTTTAAACGTAGATAAGGCATTCCTACGGGGAGCGATTGTTTTGGAAGTGACAAAGACGACGACTCGTCAAAGTAACTTCCAATAGGAATACAACGCGTTTCATTCTTCTTTTGAATACGGTGAATCGAAGCAATTTACAGTATTGGCAGGAAGTGACTGTGCAAATCATCCCGAAAACAAAATATGGTCCGCGAGAGTTGCTCTCTTCCTCTATTTTTATATATATATGTATGTATGTATGTGCGCGTGTATAGCCATCTATCCGCTCTTTGGTCGTTCTAAAGAAAAACAGGCGCTCGTTTCTTTTTATCTATTTCCTCCTTTCTTCCATTCTTCTTTTTCTTTTAATTTACGTACTCCGTGGACCGCGTTTGCCCGCTTCAAAGCAGTTCTCACGAGCGGCCAATGAGTTGGCAGATATAACAAAAACATTGCTCGCAACGCACCTCGTCTTTCCTTCTTTCTTTTTTTTTTCTTTCATTCTTCTTTTCTAAAGTCGAATCTAGATTCTATTCGAACAGTAGCATTACCTTTTACTCGGGACAATGGAAAGAGGCAACTTTCGAGCACGTGACCAAGAATGTAGAACCAGGTGTCATTGGTGTCCCGAGCACTCCATAATTCCATTATCCATTATCCATGACACCCAGAGCGCAGACTTTTCGCAATTCTTACAGATACAGACCGCTGCTCTCTGCGATGTATAGGTGGTCTATGGGAGGATTTACCAAATGAAATTCTTCCGTACGATCGTTGGAGGAGGAGCGTCGCTTCGCTATTGAAGAGAACAATCCTTTGATTCGATCGCTATTGATCTAAATTCACGAGAGAGAGAGAGAGAGAGAGAGAGAGAATAGCTGGTGTTCTCGGCCCTAATCACCGTTGCACAATAATATCTGTTTAGCCTCGACCCACCTTGTCCGTCCAATTTTATTGGGTAACGCAGCACGAGCCGCGTAAATTCTCTCTTCCGGTGCGCGATACGAGTTTCTCTAACGAATTTAACGAAATAACGCGAGGAAAAGACGCATGAAAATCCAAGCGAGAGAAATTGTCTGTTTTATGGGCTGTAGGGTATAATGGATGAAGGTTCTAGCGCGAATCTCCTCTTAAAATTCTTCCTCGTTAAAAGGGCGTCATTTCTGTAGAATTCCTTTAAGTGACACATAATCGATGCCGCTGGAGACTCAAAGTTCCTTCCAAAGAACCACTATATTTTTAGTAAGTATTCGACATCTCATACAATGAAGGATCCGCGCCGAGCTTTGCGTTCTGGGAAATGCGTGGAATCCAGCCTGACCCTGAGAATTTTTAAGGGGCCCCATGACGGTCGCCGTGGAGCCTCCATTGTTCGATGGTGCCACGCAGTCTGACCAAGTTGACTGGTCCAGTATACGCTCTCTCTCTCTATCGCACACACACTCACACACGTACACGCACATTAAAAAGAGAAACGCAAGGTTTATGCGTGTGCCTACAAATGTGTAAGTATGCAGAACAGGATAGGTATATTATTCCAAGAAATTAACTTGTTGCCAATGTCTTCCCTCAAAAGTGACTGCACAATTTGGTGAACGAGCGAATTTTAGAAACCCCCGGTCGTTCATCATTTTTTCACCGATGAATCGCAAAAAGGGCGAAGGAGGAAGCCGAGGGAGGGAGGGAGTGCCTTCGTGTGATTTTACATCCACGCGCGTACGTGTATTTTTTTACGACCGCCTTTGCTTCTTTCGCCTGCTTTTCTCTCTCGTCTAATAAAGTAGACTCTCGTGTGTGTGCGATTGCATCATGAATCACGCGTCGTCGTTGTTGGTCCACGGTTGACTCGACTCCATTCGTTGGGCCGACAATAGCCGTGTGTGCCCGTCGTCTGGTTAATACCGGACCCAGAACGTAAGACCAATCGAGAAAAGAGTTTTGCGCTGCCTCCTCTCGAGGAATGGTAATATCGCGAGAACCAACCGCAGTCCCTCCAGCCTCGACCTTGTCCTCGTTCTCGCCCTTTAACTCGCCTTCCTCGTCATTAGCTCGACTTTGCGCGTTTCTTCTCACTTTCATCGCTGTATTTTCTGACTCAATGGGGCGGTGCTAACTAAATCATCGAGTGTGACTAAGCAAACCGATTTCGCCATAAATTATCCGGCGAGAAAAACAATCGAGTGACACGCAGGAATCCTAAAAAGTGATTTATGCTGAAATTCTTTCGGGGAACGCTCGAGGAAACCTGTGTGCGAACGATCTCGCAGTCCAGGTAAGCGTTGGCAGGAGCTCGGTGAAACGAAGAGCGCAGCAGCAGCAGCCTAGAGTGCAGCGGGGACAAAGCGGTTCTCTCGATTTCTGTTTCTCGGTTGCGGGAGCGCGTTTATTGTAAGGCGAAAGCACTTGTGCGATGCATTTGTACGTATCGCCGTGTATAGGCACGCTCATAGAAAACAAGTTCGACTTGATTGCAAGGCGGTGGTACACGTACACCACCACGCACACCTATGCGTTGCGCGAGGTAGAAGCTGGCTCGTGCGGGAGTCATTAACGAATTCGGTTTAACCCTCGATCTTTAAATGATATTACAATGGAGGACCATTTGTCCCGACAAAAGAGCCGTTTTACTGGCCGCCGTTTACGTCAACAGAGGCCAAGCGAGAAAGCTGTTCGCTCGTACTCTCGAAGCTGCTGCTGCTGCTGCTGCTTTAGATGGGAAAAGAATCAAACTCCGGAGGACAATGAAACGCCTGCGTTGATACTAATCTCCTTTTTTCATCAAGCTGCAAAATGAAACCGAATGTGCCGCGAGCTCCATTGAATTTCGCACGCTAAAATAGGTTCTCGGACTCGTTCGATTTATCGCTTCCGTTTCAGCTGAATCGCTGCGTCCGTACGGTCGCCCGTTTTCACGCACAAAAGCCACCGGAGCTCTCTCTCTCTCTCTCTCTCTCTCTCTCTCTCTCTCTCTCTCTCTCTCTCTCTCTCTCCACTCTTCTCATTTTCTATGCGACTGGTTAGAGAATGCCATAAAAGAGTGCCATTAAGATTCGCCGATGGATAATGAGCCGTTTGATCGATTCCACGGTTGATAATATTGAACGCCGATAATGGCGGATTCTCCAAGATTCCTGAAAAATCATTAATGAGTATTCTACGAGGAGAGACGTCTGTCTGATCTGAATCGCGAGGGTTCGATGAAGGGTCCGTGCGCTCGCGCGTAAGCGAGCGACAGGCAGGTTTTAGTTGGCGTGGTTGCCTTTTGTCAAGTGAACTCTAGGCATTGCGTACACGTACACGCAATATTTTGTCGTGTGACGTCGCCATCGTCGTCGTCGTCGTCGTCGTCGTCGAGTGCAAAACTTTTTCTTTCCTCCTTCCCTCGGTGAACGCCTCCAAAAAGTAGGATAAAAGGATTAAAGTCGATCTAGCAGCGCGAGGCCAAACAGAATTTAATTACGCGCGTTAAATGCATCTCGCTCGCTCTCCCTTCACGTGCATCTGTGGAGTTATCTTACCTCGTGTGTGTGCTCGAGCCGCACTGCTGGAACATCACAAGAGGCACAGGTACTCGACTTTCAATGACTGGCCCGGGGCTATTGTACCAGAATTCAAAGGATATAATTACGCTCACCTATGCCACGCTTGAATCGCGAGACGTTTTGTTCGCCCGTGCGAATTATCCTCATCTCGATCGCTCGATTCCCGATAAGATTCGCTCGCTCCGCCATCGATTTTCTTTTCTTCCTCCTTCCTTTTTTCTCGCCGTTTTTTCCTCCCTCCTCGCCTCCTTTTCTCTCTATTCCCAGCTCCACAATCTCCATTCTCCTAGCGGAGAACGCGGAGCAGGCTGATTAAAGCGAGAACACCCCGATATACCCGGGGCGTCGCCCATTGACTCTAGATTAAGTTTCATGAAAAACTAGTCTAACCTCGCGTCCTAGAGCTGATTGAATCTCGCGTCGAGCGGACACTTCCTGCTTCGATTCCCCAGACTCCAGAAGGAACGGTGATCTCCGCTCTCCTTCTCTCCCTCCGCGCGCGCGCGTACCACCGGACAAACGCGCACAATCGACGGATTACGAAAAGAGAATCCCGCGCGGCGCGACGTTAAATAACGTTAAGAATAATGATATGACGTCTTGACGAATCAATGTACAATGGTACAATGGATGTCCGCAAATTTTTACGGTGGGCCAGCAAGCGAAACGCGATACGAGAACGTAGGGTTGTAACTGGTTTACTTAAAGAGATCATTGCTGTTAAGTGTGTACACATAACGCAATCCAATCCGTGACGGTCAAGAAGAAGCTTTTCCGGACTAACATCTGCCGAAGTGCACAAATCATTCTCGCGGTATACAGCGTGGAGCCATAAAACGGCTAAACAGAGTGCGGGGCTCGAGTGATTATTCATACGCATAAACTAGTCTGTTCGACCAAGTGTCACCCTCTGTCTTTGTCACATAAACCAGTACGATGGACGTGCACGCTAAATCACTGAACGGAGAATACATTTCCTTTTCTCAAAGGTTCTCGGCACCCAACTATGCTAACTAACTACCAAATAATATTCAGCTATCGCCCGGACGCGTCGCTCCGGAAGTGGAAGTGGAATCAGGATCGGCCGCCGCCGCTCCTCGCGAGGGAAAACTGGAGAAAATCCCAGCAACAATGCGCTGCCTCGCGGGAAGAGAATTCGTGTGGTAGCCGGCGATATAATAGAAAAATCCAGAGTACCCGTGTGTGGGGTAAATGCCACTTGGAATGCGCTTGCCTCGCCGGGCTTCGAACTCTCCCGACGACGAGTTTACCTTCCTATGGAAACATCCTGAATAAATAGGATGCCACGCGGAAACCTCTTCTCACGCAAGGCATCTGTTCGCGCAACCCTAGAAAACCTTGATAAATGCCTGCTTTTGCTCTCTCTCTCTCTCTCTCTCTCTATCTTTTTCTTTCAACTCTATTGCTCCAACAGCTACCGCTACCGCAGTCAGTTACGCGTTCTCGATCTAATTTCATGGTGTTCGAGAGAGGACATCCCGTCACGTTCGAGAAAAGCGTGGACAGCAGCGAGTTTAGCGCCTCCGATATTTAGCTACACGTTTTGGGATTCTAGGAGCTGTAAAGAGAATCTGATCCGGAGAGTGGTCGCTTATTGTCGAGGAGCGGGTAGCAGGACCTATTTGGACAGTGGTTGTTAACGGCAATGAAATCCACCATTGTGCCACTATTCGCCGGCACAATTGCCTATTATGGCGTTGACTACCTTCCGCGCTTCGTGTACCATAATTACATTACGCGTTGCACCACCGTCACCGCTCCACTGTTCGCCCATTGTTGCTCCGAACGTGTTCATGGGAATGCCTACACTGCTGATTGCAGTTTCCTCGTCGATCCAATCAATTTCTATATGCGCGCCTCCCTCCCCCGCCTATCGCATCGCGGATACCAAATACCATAACTCGCTACTCGCGTCACACCACTCGCGTCGAACCGCCAAATCGCCTTCTTCATTAAGCGAAACACTTTGCTTTGCTTTGCTTTGCTTTCATCGATTCGAGCTGGTTTCTATCTTGGTGTGTGTGCGTGTATGGGGGGGTTCTATAAAAATATTGAATCGCCTACACCAGCGGGGAATCGTTTGGTGCCAGTTTGTCTGCTTCGGACAAGATCTCACCTTTTCTCTCCTTCTTTACTTTTCTCTCCTCCCCTCGCCTCGCCTCGCCTCTCCTCTCCTCTCCTATCCTTTCCTATACCCTCCTCTCCTGACCTTCCTCCGACCTGTCCCTTCTTCCTGGGATGCTCGGATGGGATGGCCGAAGAAGAGAAAACGCAACGAAAGCCAGCTTCAAAATTCTTGACGTCCCGTGGTGAATAACTCCACCCCTTACGCCTCCGTCCTTCCTGTTCCATTCTTCTCAGCAATTTTCCAACGATCGTGCTACGGGCTTTCCTCGATTCTCTCAATGAAACGGATGCTTCAAAGTTCCTGCGCACTTGACTAGCGCGCCTCGAGTAAACTATCGTTGAATATGTATCGATAAGAAGCATTCTCCTACCATTGTTACCGCGCTTTGACCATTGCCATTGCCATTACGCGCTACCCCTGCGCCAAAAGAGAGTGGGGAAAAGAAAGAAAGAGAAAAAACAATGTAGAAATGTATAATGGGATAAGTACTTTGCGGAAAGAACATTTTTCAACGAGCCTGCAGCATGTTAGTTTCGTAAGAATTACATTGGAGGGAGCGAGGGGGGTGGGGGTTTCGGTTCAACCCTTTCCTCTCGTTGGATCCGTTATTCGCCGGTACTCCTGGACGTGAAAAAAATCACGTGGAATAAAGAGCGCGAGGATATAGGTTTACCGCGCTGAATCACTGCTGATTTCTCAGAAGAGAAATGGCTTTCATGGGCGCGAGTTCCTTGCGATCGCAATGTTCTCCGACAATGAGTGAAAAAATGTGTGTTTGCAGATTCGATTCTCGCCATAGAGAGCACCGCCCCACGTGAATAGAAGAAATAGTTGTTGAATTTTGCGGCCTGAGAATGGCAGCGGGTCTTCTAACCAGGTTAGTACTCGGCTTTGCACAAGTATCTGCGCATGACGCATGACGCATGACGCCGCTTACATGTCCCCATAAAGTCAAGGGGGTAGTGCGTCGAGCATACGTTCTTATTCACGGTGGGCCGACGATTCGTGGTCGGGCAATTTTCGAAGGGTCCGCAAATTGTTGGTTAGGGCTCGAAGCCAATTGAGAAAGAGGGGGTGACAAGGGTTGGGCTTTGGGTGTAAACCACGATAAGTGGACGTTTCCTTCTGTTCGTCCGACCGACGGATAAGGCTCACACGAGAATCAATCGCTAAAGCATTCCCGCCTTGTTCAACCATAAATTATGGGAACAATGAAGGCCGGTGAAATAAATCCCATTATTCGCAAATAGACTTATTTACCGGCTTACTCGCTTTCTTGGGGCTAAACGGTTGTATTGTTTCACACTTTGCCAAGTTCTCTGGATATTTCAATTTTTTACTTTTCACGATTCGTCATTGAAGGGAAAGCTCCGAATAAATTTATCTCCTCCATCAATTTCATTAGTCGAATTCTCTGTATGGAGTTTCGCATTTGTAATTTTGGATGGGCGAATCGATCAGGTTTGTTCCTCGCGAAACACACAGGACCCGGGGGATAAAGATGGGAGGAGGAGAGGCCATCGAGATAAATTTTAAAAAGAAACGTTGCTTTTGTATTATACTTATGCGATGTCTAGCGAATACCTGGCATTGTGCATTCTGAACGAATCTCCGAGCTCTGCACACCTGTCATCTTGTCGCCTCCATTGTTTCGTGGAATTCATTCGTGTGCAACACCTCCCTCGGATAAATCGGACAATAGCCGGTCTCCTTTTTCGTTCAACGATATCTTCGGTGATCGAGCTGTCACCTGATTGATCAGGCGATACCACAATGAACACGGAAAGCCATTATCTAATGCTCGCCTATCAAATGCAGCATCGATAGACAACAATCTCGCAGGCTTGAAACGAAACGTGGGGGAGGAGAAGAACAATGTAGCCAACAGCACGAACCAGAAGAAGAGAAGAGACGAGACGAGACGAGAAGATGAGAAAAATTCAAAGAATATAGGAGAACGCGTCTGGCTCGGTAGCTTCGAATATAGATTACAAATTGTTGCTGGTAGCTATTCTTCCTCAGCTTCGCATGCATCGAGTTATTGTTGAGGATACTCCTCGAGAGTAGCTAGAACCACATAAACGAGCATAACGATCATCTTCTGGTCCTTGAAGACTCTCTCTTTCTCTCTCTCTCTCTCTCTCTCTCGGTAGCAGCAAAGGATATCCTTGAAGTAACAATATGCACGACAATGTATATGAATACGTCGACTTTTTTGCGGGCGATACATGATACTTTGGTGAATCGAGAGCCGTTTGGGGTTTGAGAGATCGGGGCCAGTGGACCATGGGTCCCACGAATAAGATAGAGAAGGCAAAGAAGCGAGGGCCTCTCGCGCTTCCTTTCAAACTGATTGGAATGGAAGAAGAGAGGAACGAAAGAAGAACGAAAGAGGGGTAGCTGGCTCGTTACCAAGCTCAAGGAAGGGGTTGTGTACCTAAACCCTTCCTACAACCAAAGCCAGATAACATCTCCGTGACCTGATACATTGTCCCGAACCATCGCGCTGACTACTTCTCTGGCGCTTCTATCCGCATTTTCATCTTCTAGCTGCGTGCGCACACGGAACTGGTCCACTCGTTCGCATTCAAAAATCGAAGGAAAAAAAAAACACTAGAACTGTCCGCCGTCCCATAGAGAATTCGAGGAACGTCTTGTGTGTCTGACCACCGTGAGAATCTGTTATAGATACCCTTGTAATTTGTGGAATTGTTATGGAAATATTTTTGTATTACGGCTGGCAACAGTTGCGACTTCCACGTTCATCATTTCATGTTTATTCATAGGCTCGAAGAATGCTGTAAAGACACGCGCGCGACGAATATAAATGGGGTGGTGGTGATGGTGGTGGTGGTACATAATATCAAAATGAAAGTGGAGACAATGTAGCGATACGGGAGGTTTGCGAGAGCGGGGGAGGAGGCAACAAGCAGGCGAGCGAAGGAAAAATGAAGAAATTGCCGGGGCAAACAACTTGTTCAAGATCCGAATCGGAAATGAGCTCAAGAAAAGCGTGCTTCCTTCTTGAGGAGAGAGAGGACCAGATGGTGGTAGCTCCAGTGATCTTCGTTCACGCGTAACTTGGCCGGAACTGCGGCTGGTTCATCTCGGATCCGGCTCCTTTTCTTTCTTACGCTACGAGAGAAATTTACCGGCGAAGGAGCCGAAAGTTACTCTCTCGGAGCACCCTTCCACATTCTGTTTCCAAAACATGCAATATCTCGCGCTCCGATGAACGCTTTCAATACGACTCGGTCTCTCTCTCTCTCCTCTCGTCTCTCCCCCTCTTCTTTTCGGATGCATGGACGGTGCATCACCATGGCAATTCTGTTTTCTTCCTCGGCTCGTGGGATTATATCTAACTGGCTGTGTAGCGAACGCAAAGAGGCATGCATGCGTTTCACGAGGGTCTACTATATCGAACCCGCCACGACGATTGGCAGGCGTGAAGAATTTTGCACAATGCTAGCCGAAAACTGTTGATCGCTTGCGCCCATAATGGACGACAAACGATCCTGCTGAATCAGCCATTAAGCCTCGCCGGGCACTGCCGATTCCCGATCATTCGAGAGAAATTGAGCAAGGATGAAAGATTGACCCAATATTCCACTTGCGAGCGAATCGCTTTTAACGAAGACCCACGGAAAACGTGGGTCGATTTTCGCTGCAGAGAAACTGGGCTCTCCTCGCGATCCTTCGCGTGGAGAAACCAGCGGGAGATGCGCGATGTCAGATAAATCGCTAAACGACATCCCCGAGAGTGTTCATCTACGAGATTAGCTTTCTAAAAGATTTTGCACAATAGGATTAGCGAGCAAGGAAACCCCCGCTAAATGGCGATCTGTCAGTTCCAAGGAAGATCAGATTATCAGAAGCGGCGGTAGTATACTGGTGGTGGTGGTGGTAGCGCTTTTATTTTCTCTCTCTCAGTTTGGATATCGATTCTTTGCACTCGGCACAAATAATCAATGATAATGGATAATAGGTCGACGAATGGATCAAAGAGAGAAAGGATATTCCCGGGCGTGCTAGTTCCTCGATTCTGAAAGAAATCACTGAGAGGATGGAGCTCCACTCTGGTTCTCCAGCCTCCCAAATCTCTTTCGAATAGAACGGAACGGAATGGAACGGAAAAGAACGAAACGGAACGGCTTCGAATCAGAAGGGGCGTGAAACACACGTGCGTTCCTACGTGGAGCCGGTCACAGGGCAGTGCATTCCAATGTCCGAGGTAATATGCAGCTGGACAGGTTCCAGAGGTGGCTTTTCTATTTTTACAGTCAGCAACGCAACGGTACGCGATACTGTGTGTCAGAACTATGCCAGAGACAAATTTTCACCGCCTTCAAGACGTTCTTGTAAAACACCCTCGCGACGACGGTACACATCGTACGAATGGTATTACCAATACATAGAGAGAAAGAGGGTGCAGTTCGTCGTACTTTGCTCTCGATTAGCACGTCGCACGCTGCTCTCGTGGCTTTGTAGCCTCGTCGGGTCCTCCGTAGAACGCGCTACTCGCATAAATAGCTGAAAAGAGCATACTTGTATACACGCGCATAAATCACCCCGAGTGAAAAGTTTGCGCGCAATAAATAGACATTTAACAGACATATTTAGCATTGTTGGGTGAGCTGACTGGTTTGTTTGAGGTACGCTTGCGCACAAGTCCTACATGTTACAATGCTTAATTTATTCGAGTCGAGTATTGTAATATGCTTGTGGTTTGCCGACGTCGTCGTCCGATCGCATCATAACTATCCACCGAAGGAGATTCGTGTCTCGCTCGGTGCAACGCAACGTTCTGGCATCGCCTCTCGTCTATCCTCTCCTCTCCTCTCCTCTCCTCTTTTTGGGCGCGATAAAACACGAGAGAACGGCCCCCGAAGGCATGGCTGGTTTTCGAGAGGCAACGTTGGCAGACAGTCTGGTGCCGCTGGTAGGAAGGCATCCGTCCCTCCTGCTGTGCGACAACCACAAGTCTGACCTAGCCTTACCTCGCTCTGACGCATTCATAGAAATTCCCTGGTTCGGTCCTTCGGTCCTTCGGGAGACCGCGCGACCGAAAGAGTTGCCGGGAATCAGCTGACTCGCGCGATTGCAAACCTGAGGAAGACAGCGCAGAGGGATGGACGGAGCGAAAAAAATGCGCGGAATTATTTCGTCGGTGTTTATGGTGGTGTCGCGATGTCGATGCCGATGCCGATGCCGATGCCGATGCCGATGCCGATGCCGATTCCTATCGCGATAGACGCGAGTCGCGCGTGTGCATGTCCGAGAGTGGGTATGCGTGCAATAATGAGTTAACCGTTAAGCCGACTGTCCTCTCGATTCTAGGTCCTGTGTGGTCTGTCTGCCATTGAGTCTTAACTCTTTGATGCATCGTGCACGTATTCATTCGCTCTCGCTACACACAATGGCCATAGTGTCCATACACAGGCATTGTGCGACCTGCGCGCCAAGCGTTAAACTCTCCGACACGTATGCACGGCCACCCCACACACGCGTCTTCCCGAGGCATTCTCTTCCACGTGCGTGTGTACATAATGCACGCAATAACTCACTTTTGCCAATAAAACACAGGCAGTCTGTCGAACGGAATTCTCCTCCTCGAGATTTCCCTGCGAGCGAGCGAGTTCTTCGCTGCATCCGCGAAACGATGCGAAACCTCCGCTGGGGGTCCTCCTCGTGCTGCACTTTTCCTCGGGGTTTCTCCCCCGTTGACCAACGAACTGTCACTCCCACACCCTCGGCCTCCTCCCTTTCTGTCGCCCTCGACGATTTTCCGAAAAATGCGACGATCGAAGGAAAGCGGAAGGACGACGGTGAGGGCGAGGGCGAGGGGGAAAAAGGAATGGGGAACAGCGATGCAAACATGCATCGTTGAGAACGTCGGTGCATACCTGCAGGCTGCTAATCTGTTGGTGCTGCGTAATAGTAGCCTTTATCGTTAATGAGATCCCATCCACGCCGATGTCGACATGCCTTATTCCTTTCAAAGTGCAAGGTGAATTAACGATGCATCGTCGCAGAAATTCTTACAACGATGAAAAATGAATGGACGTCTTTCGCAGGAAGCTTTTTCAAACTTTTTCTAGCCGTTTTCTCTTACCATTTATCGCGGCAGTATAGTTGCTCATTATCGACTGAAATGTTTAAGGGGATCTCGCGCAATGATATAATGGATAGACTCGTATCGAGAGGAGGGAGGGAGAGGAGTTTTTTTTTTTGCAAAATTCAAGTGTTACTATTCTCCGAGGTATGATATCGCGATTATAAATTCGAATGTGCTTACATTTCGCATTATGTAGCTAGATCTCTGTAAAGGCCGGCTATTTTTCAAAGCTAGTAGACTTCCATGTGAGTAATTTTTCTGTACGCCGTAGTACGAGGTGGATCTTAATCTGCCTGCAAGAAAGAGAGGGATATGCAGACGAGCAAGCAAGCAGTCAGGCAGGCAAGCAGGCAGGCAGGCAGGCAGGCAAGCAGGCAGGCAGGCAGGCAGGAGGCAGGAGGCAGGAGGCAGAAGGCAGGAGGCAGGCAGGCAGGCAAAGAATAACCGGACTCGGTCACGCCGGGTTTTGACGTATTTCTGACGATATGTGCATGCTTTAGCGCGTTCCCAAAGATATTGCTAGCTGCTACCTACCCCTTAGCGAATTCACTCTAATTCTAATGCAAATCAGGGTCAGTTATGGCGATACCCCAACCCCCATTGAAATAACATTAATCTACTGTGCGTGGCACCGAGCGCACCATGCGGTCGCCATGTTCGATCATTCCGCGTATTCTATCCGCTCCGTGTTGTGCCTGCGATATCGTTTCTCACCCATCGTCGAATCATCCTACGACAGTTCGGAATCCATCTCGCGATGTACGAGCCACGTGGCTGACGATGTCCCACGACGAATTGGATCGGATCGGATCGACTCGAAGAAACGCCGAGCTGAGAACAGGACTCTTTGGACGCTAGCGTTATCCTGAAAATAGATTATATATCCTGGTTCCATTGTAAAATCATCGTCGGAATGGAAGGGTTGAAGGTGCCGTTGTTTGAGTCCGCAGCGGAAACCGTTACGATTCCATTCTATGAAAATCGTAAGAAATCGGGGAAGAAAAGAGTTAACCATAAGCGGAGGAAGGGGTTATACCCGTCGATTTCACAGAGATCGGGAAAAAGTCAGTTGCGAGTGGATTCTCAGAGGCTCACCTGTCGATCGTACAGTGACCGTTATGAGATGATACCATTGCTGGTTCACGGGAATTGGAGAGGGACCGAAAGGATTTCGCGAGGGGATGAAACTAAATCAAACCCTTTCCCCATAGAACAAATCTCTTGATTCTGTGAAATTTTCTCACTCGCAGGTATACACCCGGTAAAAGTGTGAGAATTTTTGTCGTCTTTTCACCTCGAGTCCAGTAATAGAAAAAGAAAAAGAAAAATATAAGTAGCAGGAAAACTATAATAGAGGAAAAAATAGAACAGAAGAAAAGAAAGAGAGGTGGTTAGTTTCATGTGCACGCGAACACACATGGAATTGACAAATGAATTATCAATACAGAATGGCGGTGATATTTGTCTATGACGCATTTTGCAAGTTGCCGCGCAATAAAAATTTCTTTTGCAACATAATGCAGGTCTACCTATTGGTGTGTGTGTGTGTGTGTGTGTGTGTAGAGCGTGGAGCACAGTGTGAACTGAAATATCACGCCTCGACTGATTCAATGGCGTTGCTTCATAGTTTACGATCTTTAGTCGACGCATTCTCTTTTTCTTAAGGACGCTCGATAGAGGAACGCTCCTTTGTCAGAGCCCTTTGCTCGCGCGCCACTAAACTATTTCACTTTCGAGATATTAAAGGGTTTACGGTCTTCGGTGAAAGCTTTAACTCTGTCTGAAGTGTTCGACTCGAACAAAAAGCTCTCCTCGGCCTAAACGCGGTCCGCGTAAAGCACTCTCCTATAATTGAACCAGGTCCTTCCTGGCATTTCAATAAATTTCCTTGAGAAAAAAGGCGAAAACCAAACAAATCAGGATACTTCAAAAAACGGAGCAAACCCTATTCCCTTAAAGTGACTCTTCCTTTTTTTTCTTTTCTTTCTCCCATTCTCGTTATCTTTCTTTTCTGAAAAAAAAAGCGCGCGAAGTTTCCTTAACGAGAATCAGCCGATTATTTAAGGTAGCGCGATACTCTATGGAATTTTCACGTAGCTCCCGCTGGTATTGAGCGTGTGCCATTTTGCATGCCATTTTCGTAGGAAAAAACGATTTTTCACAGGGAGTTTATCTCGCACTCTTGCAATTGGAAAAATCCGTCGCCTCTTTCCGCGTGCAGGCCGCATTGTCGGTGACGTTCTGGAATTTGCCGTGGGTAGGGGTAGGGAAAAAAAATAAGTTATCTCGCCCGAAAGCTCTCGTGCCCGCCGACAATAATGGATCGGTACTTCCCGGCATTATATGGAAGAGAGGCGCACCACTCGAACGCAGCCTATTGATAAGAAGCACAATCGGGGATTCCATTAGAAGGTATCGGCTACATAGAGAGAGGGAGAGAGGGAGAGGGAGAGAGAGAGAGAGAGAGCCAAAGAGAGTAATAGAAATGGAGTAATGCTGGCCAATGAGAAGGGGGTGGAGACGTAAAAATGAAGAGAGTTGGGGTATCGTTGAATTCGGACACGGGCTATCCATTACGAATCCGGTAGAATTCTCTCCTATCAATCTTTGCACGGAGTATGCTCGCGTTTGCTCTCTCTCTCTCTCTCTCTCTCTATCCATCCCCTCCGCCCCCTCTTTCTACTGCCTCTTTTCGTTTCTCTTGCTTCCTTCCTTCCTTCTATCACTGCTGCTCTTTGGTTATTCACCGAATACTCGATGTCCGAAGGCACGAATCAAGCGTTAATGCATACCATCGACGGCCGAGTATCACGAAAAATTAATAGTCATCCTCCTGTCCAGCTTCTTTTTCACCTTTCTCGTTCCCTCGATTCACGGGGCAATGACGTATACTAAATATACCGAGGCTTTCGAAATAACTCGCGTTTCGACATAAATTTTTCACGTTTTTCACAGGCAGAACAATATTTTTCCCAGGCTAAAGAACTAACGCTACATAAAATTTCGATCACGTTTTCTCAAGGGGACATTCATCTTTTGTTTAGAAATACGAAAATTTATTTGCTCAATCTCCGGGCGCGTTATTATCGAGCGTAAGTGAGTGTGTAACTGGTAGATAGGTAATGGATTTTATCGGGATCTCAATGTAGATGGATACTCTTAACGAAACTTCATAGTCATTCCTACAGCTTTTTCTCTGGTTCCACCCCTCTATTTTTTCCTGAAATTTCGTAAAAGCGAGAATCTATCCTGGGAAAGAGACGGGCCTGTTGTATCACAAACGCACGGAGATACACGGAAAACTGGCGAAAATGCAACTAAGCGAAACGAAATCGTAGATCTTAATAATGAAAGAAACCGAGTTTCGTCGGGCTGTCAAATTATCTTATCTCCATCGATGTTCTTGATTATCGATGGTCTTTCATCGCTCCTCGCCGCTTCTCGATTCATGCTGCCTCCGCACGAAGTAAGGTGACATTGATACGTTCCAGTTTTCCATCGAATCCACGAAAAATTCCAATGCGAGCACATACCTAAAGAATAGAAAAAAAAAACAAAATAAGTGAAAGGGGTAGTGGTAGAGAAAGAGTAAAGTTTAAAAGATACGCAAAGATATACGTGTGTGTGCGTGTGTTTGTACAGAATCGAGAGAAGAGTAGAAAAAAATGTGAAAGCGAGAGAGCGAGAGAGAGAGAGAGAGAGGCGGAAAGAGAGAGTAACTGGTTTGAAACTTTAGTGAGAAATAGGAAAGATATTCAGAAGCCACGCGATCTAATTATGAATTGGTAGAATAAAGCGAGTATTATGGTGACAAGCTTGTGTCGAGGCATTGGGTTCCTATATACAGAGAACGAGCTTTTCGTACAGAGAATTCCGTGCAGAATTTCTGCACATTCTCCGTAAGCGGATAGATAGATGGATGAATGAATGGATGGATGGATGGATGGATGGATGGACGGAGGACGAACGGACGGACGGACGGATGGATAAATGGATGGGCGGATGGATGAGTGAGTGAGCGAGCGAGTGAGCGAATGACTGTGGAAGGCGACTGTACACGTATATATTACAGGTGTGTTTGAGAGCGGTACAAAACCCAAATGTTATTCGTAATATTCATCAGTGGCGTAACTAGATAGACGTGTGCATAATGCTGCATACTGTATCTACAGTACGCGTATTCGGTTACAGTGCATTAATGCGCTAATGCCGCATACGTACACAATAATTATACGCGGATTCCGCGATACCGAAGTCTCGTCACTTTCCAGATATTCGCCATTTCTTCCATAGGCCCAGCTCGGATTTCCTGTCTCTCCTCGCCTCATCTTTCAGCGCATCACCACCGCCACCTCCCTTATTAACAAGGTTCTCTTTCACGAGAATTTTAATTAAAGTTTACGCCACCTTTATTCCGATTGGAGAAAAATTCTAATTGCACACAGCCCGCGCACTGTTTTTCTCTCCTCAAAGGAGAAGCGAGCGAACCAAACTGGTTTTCATTTGGAAATTGTTAAGGTTTCGTCCACAATTCTTATTTTGTTCGTTGGTTTCGGAAAAAAGAGAAGAGGCAGAGAGAGGTGAGAGGAGGAGGAGGAGGAGGAGGAGGAGACGACGAAGAAGATATAAAAAAGGAAGGAAAGGAACAAGTTTAATGTGGAGAAGTCGCTGCCACGATAGATGATGCTCTTCGCACGGGCCACACAGAGTCCTAAACGTGTCGGTCTCGATACGTATTCGATCTGTTGGCGTGCTAACGAACAGTCATAAATAACGCCGTTTCTTGGCTATGTACCCACGGAGGAAAGGAGCCGGTTGATTTATTATCGGGCGCATTTGCCGTACGACGAACCCGATTAGTTCACGCAGGTGCCATACACGCTTCTACGTACACTCTTACATGTGGTCGACGCGCGGTCAACATACGGGTCAGCGATGCGTGTGACATCAGTCTCTCCCTTCGCTCTTTTCGCCAGATTCCTCCAGAATGCCGCAATATTAAAATGACGTCACGGCTACACCCAGACACACCCCCGTTCACCATTTTCCTCGAGGGGAGAGACTGATCAGTTTGATTCTCTCGAAGCAACGACAAGATTATCAGACTAGCAGCTAACACAACTTTAGGATACCTTCCGCGCTAGCTGAATGGAATGGAACTTTTGATGCTTGTCAGATGTGTCAGGATAGTGGCGAGATGCTGGTCGATCGGATCTCGGCTGATAGTTGCTAATGTACATCATACCTTGAACAAGAGAAGCCACCCAAGGCGAGCCTAAGGAAAAATACAGGCTTGATTCGCGCCTCGGGACCCTCTCCGTACAATCCAAGTCCAAGTCCAACTCCAACTCCAACTCCGACTCCGACTCCGACTCTCCTCTTGCCACATCCGTCTAGTTAAGCAGACTCGACACGGGGATTTCTTTCTGTCGAGCTGTCCGTCCATCGACACGCGCGATGTTAGCAGGCGGATTTACCTGTGCCAACTCCGCTTCTTCTCATTATTGCCCCGCCGTTGATACATCTCTTTCCTTTTTCAAATCCTTTCCAGCGGCCTTTTCATACCGCCACTAGCCCTCCGCCACCCCTCGCTAACTTACCATTCGATGAAAATGTCATTATCGATCGAACGAGAGAAGCTCCAGCGAGGAGCGAATCAACCCGAGTCAACCTCGTCGCGTTTACGCGAAACCGCTGTTTTTCGATACGATCGCCCATGAGAGAAATTCGTGACGTCGTGGCCTCTCGCAGACTCGCGAGACGAGAGATGCACCGAGCACTTCTTTCAATCGCGAGGTCCTTTCTCTTCCGACGAAACGAGAAAAACTCTTAGATTTCTCGGGGAAGCATAAAGGAGTGCACGCTGCGATTGCCGCGAGTGGAGTTTCCGCATGGGATTCGGCAGACTAATTGGCATTTAATAAGGTGGAGGACTCACCGCTGCGTCTTCCAGTGAAATCTCAGGCGTTAAAACTTCCGTCCCCTCTCGCGACCGATGATAAGCTAATGGTCTCTCGACTTCCCTCGCTTATCCAGGCGCACTCGTGCTTACCGCGTTTCATTTCATCCCTCGATGTTCTTTTACTCCAGGAAAAATATACTCCACGTGCAATGTCTTCATTCTCGAGCAAATCCAGTTTCTCGCGTCAACGCGCAGTTTCTTTTTGGGTTCGAGGTGGTGATGGTGGTGGTACCGCATTTCGAAAACAGGCCGAATATCCTCTCGTGAGAATATCGTCGATGACTTCATTCGTCCGATACCTCTGAACTAGCCAGGAGGCTAGGCACAAAGCAATCATTTATATTTGTCGACGAACACGCCCAGCTGAATATTGATTGGGTCGAGGTGATTTTCTCATAAGCACTCGAAGCAGCCTTTTTCACAAAGCCTTTTTCATCCGATGAAACCCTAGGTACGCGTACCATATCTTTGATTCCTCCTCGCTCCGAACTGATCGTGTAAGCGAGGAGCCTCGACTCGAATCATAATAATAATAATAGGAATGAAAATGTTCAACCGATATATCGATGCGTCTCACAATCACGGTCTATCGTGGCCCTCCTCTGTCAAATATCGCGGATAAAGAAATGGGAGGGAGAAGGGGTGAGAAGGAAGGGAGAGAATATAAGGCGGATACACATTCGCCAATAGGAATCGCATACAATGCTAATTAAGGAAAGGGGTTATTCCTGGCGAAAGGGCACGAAAGGAGATTTGTAACACACGTGGATCACAATAAGAGCGTTTATGGCACACAATGTCCCCTGTCCCGTAGAAGGGTCCTTCTTCCACGATCCTTTACCTCATTTTGCTCCCTGAATTCTTCCTTCTCTCGCATCCTTCCTCGCAACAGACTCTCCTCTCCCTATCCGTGCAACCTACCTACGATACTTGCTGCTTCTTTCCGTTCATTTCTGACCGTCGCTGGATTACTGTAACGGATCCTTCGGCGGGTCTCCCACCAGGACTCATTCCGCGACAAATATTAGATAATATTATTTTAGCATAATCGATCGTGCAACGTTCATTCCTACGACACCTGGACCAATTTCCAACGCGTTTTCTTCACCTGACACAATTTCATGTATATTGATGAAGATTTCGCCGTGCACGACTCACACGGAGTATCAAATATCACAATTGGAAACGTATATATCGAAAAAATTAACTCGGAAGATTGCATACCTGAAAATTCATGGTGCAACGAATCGATGCATGTGTGTAGCATCAATAATTTCTTATAAAAGTATTTAATAAATTCCCATATATATTATGCCTCTCTCCATCTCTCTCTCTCTCTCTCTCTCTCTCTCTCTCTCTCTCACTTTTCGAAGCTAAGGACGAAATGCTAAAGAGTTCCTGTCGTGCAAGTGTCAGGAACATATGCATGTATGTCACTTAGGTTTCTCCTGCACACTAAACAGCTACTTTAAGGATGTCACATAGAGTGGAATTGGTTTAGACACGAACGCGATACTGTGTGCAATGTGTGTGCTGTATGTGCTTGCGTGCTGATCGCTCTCAAAGCTTCCAAATTTACTGAAATGCAAGGTTCTCGTTATACAGCGACGTATGTGCGTGTATAGTACGGTCTTACCAGGGCAATTATAAATAAGAATAAAGAGAGAGAGAGAGAAAGAGATAACGAAGAAAATATTGAGAAAACACCATACACACAAGTACATGATCCAATCGCGTTTAAACGCATAATTGCAATAGAATTTCTCGATTGAATTGTGACGGTGAATCGTCAATCGGATTTCGAAGTGTTCCGAGATATTTCCGATTCCCAACATAGTAAACCAGATTATGTGTATGGCGTCGTTGAAGATTCGAGCATTGTTAGCGGTGGAAGGAGCCGGAGATCAAATCACTCTTGTCGAGGGGCGAATACCAATCTCTGTAATCGGTGTCGAGTAAGATCGCATCAGCGCTCGCCTCGAGAGTAAATTAAACGTCGAGTTTAGACGACAATTTACGTCTTGAGCGACGTGGATGCCTCGGAGTTGGCCAAGAGTTTTTAGCAAATCTGGCGATCCTTCGAATTCAACGCCGGTTTCGATCAATCCCCAATGCAAATCGCGAAGCCGTACCATCCAGTCACCGTGATAGACGCGGACTAAACAATCGATGAGCTCTCGCATAGTTTATTTTCCACGGAAGAAAGTACAACAAGGGCCGGGGGGGAGGACGGGGGTACAACGACGAGGGAAAAAGGGAAAGGAAGAGGGGTGGCTTTTGCCAAAGAATGTCCTAAGGATATTGCCACCCTCTCGGATATCTTAATCAATGCAGTCAGGAATTTCGTTAGCGAACGAACCCCAGTCTGAATAAAAGTATCCGCAGCCTCGTCAGGAAGAAGGGGAGCAGAGGAGTGCCCGACAAACAGACCTCGGCCGGAAAAACGGATAATTATCGCAGTGGTCGTTCAGCCGCTATTTACACATCAGCGTGCTGATTTGACAAAAGCTACCGACAAGCGTACGTCCAAAATCTGCAGTGAGAAGACGAGCGGAGAAAACGAGAAAAGGAAAAAGGAAGAAGGGTGTGAGAGGGAAGAGAGAGAGAGAGAGAGAAAGCGAGAGTCAAAGGGAGATGGTTTCGTGAGAGAAGCCGAAGGCCAGAATAGAAGGAGAGACGTAGAACGAATTTAAATTAAAATGTTGTTTGCACCGATACTTAAATCCCACGATCTCGTCATAGCTCATTTCTGATTATCACGCCAACTTTTCTTTGCACTCCTTGCACCGACGAATGATAAAATTTATTCAAGACACTGGTGTTGGTTCGCATTTGGAAGAGACACGCGGGGATAGACGCGCGCGCGTGTACGTATATGCATATTTGACGAATGGAACTTTATCAATATTCGGTAATAGTTCTTCTGAATGGATCGATTGATGTAAAATGCATAACAGAGCACGATTCCATGAGTGAAAGGGTCAGAGACAAGCAGAATTGTCGCTTGTAAATCGCATTCAGTTTTGAATACCGTATCTGCCTGTGTATGTATGGCGATGAGCAAATCTCATCACCTCTGACATTTGGAGAAGCGCGATGGCGCAATAATAATAGCAGTGTCACAATGCTATTGTTTCACAAACAACTACAAATGCGTTCTGAAAATAAGAAAATATAATTCTCGGACTATTTACGTGGATACGATGTATTCAATCTATTCCGAGGTTTTGAAAAGCCTCTAATTGTTATATTATAATATATGTGTATGTACGCGTACAATGCGTACAATGTGTATACGGTGCATCCATCCATCCACCCATCCATCCATGCATCCATCCATCTATCCATCCATACATACATCCATCGATCAAGTGCACATTGTCCCTGTGTAACATCTACGAAAATCATTTCATATATTTTTACACTAAACCAATTTGAAATGACATACACAGTAGATTAAGCACGTAGAAAAACAAGTGCAATGATTGGCAATTTAAATGCTTTGTAGCGCGAATATTTACCAAAGTGCTCATGACAGGAACACTGACAACCGGTGTGGAACTATCGTGAAGTGTGCTGGGTCATCTCCCAGAAGGGACGAAAAGCTGGTCGCTCTCAGGGGGACGTATTCTTTAATAAGCTGCCCGCCATTCAGCGTGAATCTCCCTTTTTCAATTTTCATTGACGCTCGGTGTCGAGTATGTCATGGACCATTAGACCTCCAAATCCATTGATGAATTCTAATACTCTCGTACCTTTTCTATATATACACACACGTATCCCTCCTGACACTTGAAATATCAATGATACTAATGTCTTATCATTTTGAAGAATAGAGGAAATAAAGAAAACCATCATTAAAGAATTTCCCATTTTCTTGAAAGATAAACTTATCGTTAATTTATGAAAGTACGAAGTTAAATACAGGAAAATTTGTATTCTTCGTACAAAAGGAGGAAAAAAGGACTTTTAAGAGTCTTTATTCGCATTGTCAATAGAGAAAAGTAAGATGAGTAATACAAGAAGTAAATGGTTAGAGAGAAAGAAAAATGAAAATGTAGCGGAAAGGTCAGTTCAGTTTCTTCTGCTCCTCCTCCT
This sequence comes from Sclerodermus sp. 'alternatusi', assembly GCA_037305995.1. Classification (NCBI taxonomy): domain Eukaryota; kingdom Metazoa; phylum Arthropoda; class Insecta; order Hymenoptera; family Bethylidae; genus Sclerodermus; species Sclerodermus sp. 'alternatusi'. Next base: position 2,805,723 of record CM074553.1, read on the forward strand.
TCTTCTCTTCCTCCCCTTCTTCTACTTCTTCCTCTCTTTTTTCCGCCTCTTTCACTTTTACCTTTTACAAAGTATACGCGCGCGCGACAGAGAGAGAGGGGACATTTTTCTACGGGAATTCGATGCATTATACCTGCGCATTGTTGAACTTCGTTCTGCTGTGCCGCGACGAATTCTGAAAAATGCGGCTATTGTATGCGTAGGTGGGAAAGACAGTGACATTGTAGCGCGGCATGTTACGAGAAACGGTACAATACGGCAAGAAAGAGTGCAATGCCACCATTGACGAGGTCGAAGGGTCCGGGCAGAAAGAAAAGAGGAGGGAAGTCGGTAAAATACTATAGTCGGCAAAAGAGAAAATGAGAAAAAGCTTTGGATAACCGAGAATGTGGCTATCATTGATGGTTGACCATAGTTTGCAGCTGATCGCCCATTCACACAAGCACGAACGTTCAAAACTGAATGAACCATTTTGTCGGGAAAAGAAGTATAATAATTTCCTGTCCTCGACGGTTCTTTTTTGCATTGGCTAAGCTTCTCGAAAGGGATCTCCTCGTAAAGTATCGTAGAAACTTACAAGTTTGCTCTCGGAATTAATCTCTCTCCGCTCTCCGAAACTGCTCTCCGCTCCGAATTATGCAAAATACACACGAGAACGCGCGGAAAAAAGAAGCGATTCGAAGGGAACGGCATGCACGCGTGTCGCATAGCAGCAGTACCGACGACGATATTGAGAAATCAATAGAATCTGTCAGAAGCTCCGCTCTATGCGGCGCGCTATTAAATAAACGATCATTTATCACGACGACTCTACTGGTTGCACATGCGTTAGAGGAAAAACTCTAACGATCGGGGGATCCTTTCAATTGGTTTTGCATTTTATACTACCCCGCCAATAAATCGCTCGGTATCACGCCCATATCGCGTAAATCGAGATTCAAAAAGTGTCCTCGATCAATTTAAATGTTAATACAGAGGGCACGAGCGATCTCTCGCAAAGAAATGCTTACATATATTAAAGTGCGAGTATACGCGCGTACAGCCTTCTGCCAGTAGCACGGTGCGTCCCTTTTGAATAATAATTATCGAGAGTCCGCGCGTTACATATAAAAAGTTACAAGTTGCGAGTTGCCTTCGCCAAGAAGTCTCATTGCACAATTCCGATAGATCGGCTCGCCATTATTTTTCCAAGGTGAGATAATGGAGAACGGGGTGCGCCTACCGCCGAAATTTCTGAGACGCGATGCGATGCAAAGTTGGAGAAAGATCGGGGCGAAATTGGTGCGGCGCACGAGCGATTTGACATCGGCCCCCGGTCGATCGACAGCGTGTGCCATTTCGCCATCTTTGGCACATAGCTCGGTCCAGTGTCATGCAAAACCGCGACACGAATCTCAAATCCCGATTCGATTGGCATTCATCGGGAAAGGGTATAATGGGGCTGAAGGGTGTGGCAGGGGGTGCTGCGCGAATTCGAATTGATGTTTCCAACCGGCGCATAGAGCTCAATGCAAATGTCTCGATGTGCCGACTTGCCTTTTTTCCTTCTTTTTCTTCCCTTTCTTGCTTCTCCTTTTCGACATATGTCACAGTACTCACACTTGTCCCAGTGCGCGAGCAAGTCGCCGACCTATCGAGTTCGAAACGGCTGGGACGCGCAGCGACAGCAACAGCGACAACGACAACGACAGCAGCAGCAGCAGGTACCGATTGTCGAAGAATCAAATCAGCCCATGAATAATTTCTAATCGGCCGTTAACATTCCACACAAACGAGCGCACACACGCTCATCCGATACGCCATTCGATGCACCACTCACTCCTTCCTACTCGCTACTCGCTGCTGCTCCCAAAGTCGCGCCCCAATTCCACCCCATTTTCTACTTCCTTCCAATTCTTCCTGCGAAAGCTTTCAGAAGCAACTGCATTTCATTAGCGAGATATCGTATCTTGAAAATAACGTTCTGCCGTAAGTTTTCTATCCGAAGGGATGGATGGAGGGAGGGAGAGACTTTGAGGAATCGCTGCAGCGACTACGACGACGACGACGACGACGACGACTACTCTTGAAAGGATTCGTGTGTGAAGGTGCGTACGAGTGAAATACGTACGTCCTAATAGACGCGATAATACAGTCACGCATGCTTGTGTGTACGCTTGGTAAATTGGGATCATTATTCACAGGAGACTCCCAACGGACGTGGAATGAATATAATTTTTAACGATTCGAAAGTAGATGACAAGTATATTCAGAGTAGTAGTAGCAGCAGCAGCGGCGGCAGCGGCAGCAGCATCGAAAACTGATCAAAGTAGTTTCTTCCAAAGGGATAGGGGAAGGTTCACCGGTGGAACCTTGGAAGATTCGTGAGATTTTCTGCTGGGAGGAGAAGGGACAGAGGAAAAAACGAACGCAGAATGGGAGACGGTTTATAGATGGAATGACAATGCCAGTAGCAGCAGGTAACAATGCTTAAGCTGGTTTCCTACAATAAATGCTGCAAAGGGGCCGCCGCCCTCTATATCCTCCTTCATCCACGCTTTTGTACTTTCCAGCGTGTCTCTCCTCTCCCTGTCACGCTCCTTCCTTTCCTCTGCTTCAACGTGCCAATGGGATTTATTAAAAACACCACGAATTTCTTGTAATCACGTTACACGAAACTCCAGACCTCTCTCTCTCTCTCTCTCTCTCTCTTCTCTACTCTACTCTACTCTCTGGGCTCCTTTCGTTTTCTCCGTCGATCGAACGATTTCCGAGCTTTGCGCTCGATACCGCACGATTTCCGTGCGTGGATCAGTTTTTTCGCCCGTTTTTCACACGCTGCATCGCGCGAGGAGAGTCGAATCTGATTTTTGCACGAGGCTCCGAGGGAGAGGATAACAAGACCATCGGGATTTTGACTCTTACCTCCGACTGTAAAATTAATGTCACCGGGTGGCAGTTCGAGGGGCAGGGTCGGAGCGAGAATATGGGCGTCCAGCAGTCTAGCCGGTATGTCTTGGAATGCGTGGGTAGGTTTTCAAGCCATTAAGCAGTTTCAAGGTGGAAGTTTCAAGGGTTCGCGTCGCTGGACCGACTCGCCCAACGTGGCTGGACACTTTCTCATTCTATACTTTGAAGGAAAAGTAGAGGGAGTGAGAAGGTTGTCACGCACAGGTACTTTGAGAAAGATCAATACAATGAAAAGATGGAAGATGCATCGCAGTATTGGTATTAGTGGTAGTAACAGGAATACTAGTTGGGGGAGGGGGACACAGTGTGGCAATAGTAAAAGTAGCACCACCACCACCGCCACCATCAGCAACAGCAGCAGCAGCAGCAGCAGGTGTTAGTCAGGGCTTTGATACGCGACAAAGACTCAAATCGACGCGGCGCACTGCCGCCGACTTTACTTTCCATTCCACCCTCTTATTCTTGATCGACCAGCAAAAAGGGTCGTTTTTTTTTTTTTCAAAGAATGAAAACGTCGACTCCGCTGGAAGGAGGAACAGCAGGATTTATAGGATGAAAATTTTACGAGATTTGAAAATATCATTCAAGCTGCCTCCACTACCTTCGATGTGTGGAAAAAAATGATTATTCTTTAAGGTTCTCTCAAGAGCAGCCAGAGCAACGGGAAGGAAGGGGATGGGGAAGCAGCAGACCTCCGAGGAACGAGAAGAGGAGAGACGCGAGACGCTTAAACGGATGGAAGGAAATTTTGCGCGAATCGTGGAAATGAACGTTCTCATAGAGATCACGAGATATCTGGTGCATCGACGGTAAATAAGATTAACGCGGGGTCAAAGCTGGAGAACGCAAACTTGGTTACAAAGGGCCGCCGCAAGAGAAGACTTTACCGGGTCGGTGCGCGCTTTTCCGCAGGATCGGCCCAGATAAGAGATCTGCAAGAGAATAAGTTGGTCTTTGTTGAAAATCGAGCGAGCGTAGCTTACTCGCCCCTGGACGATTTAAAGTTGCGCGCACCGCACACAGGCATACGTGCGAGATAATCCGATCGTGTTGTAACTATTGTTGGCTCACCACGCGACTCCTACCTTGGCAAACGCGCGTTTGCCAAACGGCACATTCTACAATCTGCTCTTTTTTCTCCATCCGCTCTCTTTCTCTCTGTCCTATGACGACCCGACGAGCTCTATCGAGCAGACGTACTTTATCCAATTATTTCCACGGACTTGAGTCCACCCAGATCCACCGCGTGATCCGTTACGTGACGTAACGTCGACTCGCATGTTTCGTTACCATTAAATTAAGGGGGTTGCTACCCCCGTCTCTTATCGGTGACGGCAGCGGCACCTTATCGCTCTCTCCATCTCTCCATCTCTTCATCCCTCTCTGTCGCTCGATTCGCACCCTGGACAAATTTATTTCAGATTCCAGTCGCGCGTACCCCCGGTGAACATCCTTGAAACAATTGTACTCCCAGTAGCGATACAAGGGATGAATGTAATAAGGACGCGCGCGCGCGAGCAATCGCACGAGACTCCTGGGATCCGGAGTCCCGAACTGTGCGTGAAAAGAATATTCGTTATCCTGCTCCTCTAGCTTCTTCTCTCCCCCTCCCCCCCTCTTTCTAGAGTCCAGGAATAAAAGCAAGACGCCGCCGCGTGTATCCTCGCCTCCTGCTTTTCCAAGCAATCTTCCTAATCTGGAAGATGGTCCGATAACGTCAGTCAATTGGCGATCGAGCGATTCGAGCGATTCGAGCCAACTCCCCCCTTTCCAGCGGAAGAGCTCCCTCGTCTCTCTCCATTGTGGGAAAATGTACCAAACAATCGGATACCAGAGGGGCAGCCATTGTATCCCGTTAAATGACAGTCCGATTCTCGAGATTCTTGAGGCACCGCTGTCGCGCGCGATTGTGGCTTTCCGGCCCAGCTTTTCTTCCGATGTAATGAGAATCTGGCGTTTCGCTGCGAGGAGACTCCAATCGAGTCGAGAGGCGAGGCGAGGTAAAACGGAACTCGCCAAATTTCATTCCCGCTCCCCTACTCGCAATGTCCCCCCGTTTTGCCAATTCGATCGACCGCAGACGCAGACCCACGCGGGTCCGCTCCTCTCTTTTTCCTCGAAAGCGAGAAAGCTCGCGATCACGCAAATCTCGCTCCGTTATTGAACTTCTCTTCTACGTGCACTTGCCCCAACGAGTCCCCGATCGACCGACCCTCCCTCCCCCTTCCCCGTTTAGTTGAAATCCACAAAGAAACGGCCAGTAGCTTATGGTGGTCCACTGGCAAATGTGAACTCGGCCACGTATCGTTCCAAAGGGACTGTGCTAGGGTACCGTAGGGCGATGGTAGGCTCGAATTCGATAATGGTATAATGGCATAAGAGGATCTCCCGACCCGGATATAAGCTTAATTTCGACCTGGACGGACTCAACGGCGAGAAGAATGGGACGACGCGTATGCGTATGCGTTCGCGTCGCGTCGCGTCGCGTCGCGTCTGCGTGGGAGTGTGTCGTGACCGGTAGCTGGAAGAGAGGAGGTGGGTCTCGGCTTATCCGGGATTTCTTTCTCGGTTATGTTCGCGCGTGTCTGTTCGTTATGGGAGAATACGGAAGAATACGGGGGAGAATGCACCTGCGGGAGACTGCCGCCGGTAACTCGTTTGTCCCAGGCCCCTTTAATAAGCGTCGAGCAATCCGCGTCATCAGGACCTACCCCAATCTGTCGCTGGAAATTTCTCAAGTTTCCATTTCACAACATTTAAACTCATCCTTCGAATCGCACGCTCCGTTCCCTCCGCGTTTTACGTCGAACTTCCTCTCCTGTGCTTAAATGAAAACTGATCAATGGGTGTGTGTGTGTGTGTGTGTGTGTGTACGGAGGTTGAAATAAAATCTCTAGTCGAGGCAAAAGCTCAAAAGCTGCAAGTGGAGGAGAGTACCTTCGCGTATAAATCGAACGAATGCTACCGACACAACGCCAATGAAAGAGTTTTCTCTTGCTTTTTTCTAGCGTCATTTTTATCTCGCTTCTACCCCCATCCCTCCCCCCTACTCCCCTGCGGTGGAACCTGGAATTGATGGATGAAAATACGGCGATGCGAATATCGAGCACACCGCTCGCTACTGTAATCCCAGCGTGTGGAGATACGGAACGAGCTCTCAAGCTTTTAACTCGGGCAAATACATCGTCGCTCCCGAATAAATTTTTCTACTTAGGAGCTCTCGGGACTCGTCGTTGTTTTTCCAATTGTCTCTCCCAACTGGTCGACCCTCTGTAGTACCTACACCTCATGGACGCGCGTCCGCGGTACCGATGTTGTACAAAGCGACGGCCATTTCTGGATGCACCGGAGTCTGGTGTTTCTTTCGGAGTCGCGGTGACACTGGAGTCCTCCGACTCGGAACAGATTTTTCCAACCCTTTCAACCTTGCACGCGCGAGCTCTCGATGTACTTCAGTGGTTTTTGTTCCTGCGCCAATGGCTGCGAGGCACCATTTGCATGGGGTTTTCCGCTTTCGGCGAAGATGACCAATAAGTGTCTCGCGGTCCAACGATCATCCTGAAGAGGATTCCCCGCAAAGAATTAATTGCACGGTGGTCGCTGAATGGCGACAGTTTTTTCCGGACTACCGATTCCTTTGAGGATGGCTGTACCCGACGAGAAAGCGCTCAAAGGTGCTCGCTCGATGAATGAACCCGCACAATTGGCCTTGTTCCCGTCCACGGACGACCAATCGGACCATTGTAGGTGCAAATTCGGATGTAAGTAGGTGGCGGGATGATCCATTTCATTCCCGAAGTACAACGGTCGCATTTAAACAACTTACCCCTAGGATTAGCGGAACATTAAGCCTCCCCCCTCCCGTATCTCTTTCATTCGTTAAAGCGCGTATTGGGTTTGCTTCGACATTTCATTCTTCAAGTTTTACCATTTTTTTATGGTTCTCGTCGAAAAGAGGCATTAGTCGGGTATAGATCCTCTTTTCTTCTGTTTTCTCCCCCATTTTTTTTTTTTTCATAAGTTTACGATGTTTACCTCTACTGGTACCGGAATTCTCCGATACAATCGATCTTTTATTTTTCCTAATTAACAGATTTCCGGTATTCAATGAGGCAAGAGGTTTCTGTTCCTTTCGGGAAGAAACGCTTGTTGCGCATGGGGGGTTTTCAAGAAGCTGTTAGATGCCGCCGATTGCATTGTTCGCATTGTATACGGTCTCGCGACACCTGCTCGCCCACAAAGCTCGGCTTCAGAGACAAAACTGTGGCCAGTTATTTGAGAATGGACGATGCTTCTCAGAGGGAATACACGCCCCAAACACTTCTACCCCAAGCAGTTAGAACCGAGTGAAAGATCGCCAAAGGATCTACCTGGAACTAATAAACTTTTCCATTTTTTAGAGCTTGTTCTTTTCTTCCGTCTGATTTTCCCAAAATAGGCAGTTGGAACTAAAAAAACAGAGAAGTATGAGCCAACCATTCTAAATTTCTATTTCTAAATTTGTACTTGGCACTTCCTCCTTTACCCTTGCCTTCGATCCTGTATCTTTTCCTCATCTGATTTCCACTTTTTTTCTCATTGAATAGGCTGGTGGTCGTCCATTGTATTTAAAAGGCTTGCTACTTACGGGTTTACCTAACACCTACAAACTCCAAAAATCACCCTAAACAATCTGTGCGAATGACACGCTTGTCTCCACCTCCCTCAACAGTCCTCGATTTTTTCTTGGACCCGAGAAGCTCTCGGCTCTACCACCCTCCGCCCTCGCATGTTTAAGACTCGTAATGCGAATTCGTAGACCTTGCCCAAGGTTTCTATACTGCGCGTGACCGCACAATCGTCACTCGAGAACCACCCCGGCTTAACGAGGTTTTTGACGAAAGCGAGCCCCGCTGCGATCTGTCGGATGTTCCTGGAAAATTCTTTCCACCAGTGATATATAGCTCCTGCGTTCGCTCGAAAACTATTTACGATGCCCCGGCTGTGTCCGTAACCGTGATAAAGGTTAAGGAGACGACCAGCAAGAATAGACAAAGTTTGCAGACTCTCCTTTTTTCAGCCCTTGGCTCGACAGTTGTATCAATTTCTATTATCCCTGCTGCCACCCGTTAATGCTCGAAGCAACTAACGTTTGCCTACGCGAGTGAGCGAGAGACACCTCGAGTTACGGTCATCTCCACTCGAAACTTATTATCACGCATTATTTTCCCTTTCCGAGGACTACAATGCTCCACATGCAGCACGAGATTTACACTTGGGGCGTAAATTCAATGACGAATATATCTGGAAGGGAGATTTCGTCCGCCGCTGCTGGATGCTGCGAAAGCCCCATGGTCCCATCCGAGGGTGTTTGGCCCTCGAAACAAAACATATTGACCGAATTTAATCGTCGATGGGGTGCATTAGATATTCATACGTTACATGTTCTACGACGCGTGCAACAATGTCGACGCACCCGCCTGGTTAAGATGGAGCACGTGTTCCAGACTGCGGAGGGGGATGCGGCATATTAAATAATTAATTTTCGGGGATAGCTCCCGCCGCTTCCCTCGCAAAATCTTTCCCGCCGTTCAGACGCGTTATTCCACCCGTTTGAAAACCGGGCTCTCCTTCGATAATTCGTTTATCGATGAAAATCGTAGAGGAATCACGGGCCAACGAGAATCGTCGATAAATTATCGGAATAGGAAGAGAACGCCGAAACAGCATCATCCCCTTTTACTATGCACCCTCCCCGTTGGCCCCTTGGGAATAAACAAGAGGCGATCGATGGGCCAAAGGGGATAGATTCGAGTATCTATAAACACTGACGCACTTTTTCTTATTTGCCAACCACAGGCTCCAAGCAAAACCGTCATTAGCAAATAATTCCCGAGAGTCGACGAATAATAAGATTTTACTAATCGTTTCTCGCACCTAACGCGCATAGTTTATTTCTTCCGTTGACAGCTGGACGCGTGCACGTGCGAGACGCGCAAGTAGATTTTGTCTTCCACATTAGAAGAGAAGACCAAGTAGTGGAGTAGCGGAGGAAGTCTCTGCTTTACCAGCGGAGATATTGCCAAGCGTAATTTTTGCTTGGAAAAGAGCAAAACGTGGCAAAAGTTGCTACCAGTTCTGTAAGCGGAGCGAACCGCATCGCAGCGGTGCCATGGAACAGGCACAATACCTTCAGAGGTTTCGCGGGTAGAAGCGAATCGAGCGAGATCATTGGTGGGATTAGGGTGGCTGCGGGGGCGGTGGAAGAAGAATCAGAAGAATTGAAAAAGTTATAAAGGAGAAAGACTATAGATGATGCAAGAGTGACCGAAGGTAGGAGAATTGACTCTTGGCGGGGTGGTTGGATGGTGGGGAGAGGATACTCCTTAGACTCGAGGGGAAGTTACATTCTTCTCTCCATTCTCAGTGACGTTCTTTCGAATTCGAGTTAGCGATACCATCGCTGCCCCACCAACTTCTCTAGACTTCTCCCCACTACTTCTGGGTTATAGCTTCAGGTACGGGTCTCCAAAGACAGTGACAAAAAATACTACCATTACCTCCGACTCCTCTCGTTTTTGCAAAACTTGACGAAATTTTACCGAATATACTTTTAGTATTGATTTTATGCGTTTGCGAGCGTTTTCTGTTTTTCAAAATTGATTTGCCACATTAGCTCCACGCGTCCGCACGCTAAATGTGTCATTGGATCATTTACGCAGTTCGGAGTATTTACT